>JAYESD010000003.1:122365861-123669450 GCA_036927565.1 Tuctoria greenei | reverse complement strand
CGGAATGGACTCCCTCTTCATGAGACCCTGGGGGCCCCAGTGAGCAGAAGCTGGAACACGAAGCTCCGGCCTTCACCGAGCCTCATTGGACCCTCTACTTTGATGGCTCCATGCAAAAGCAGGGGGCCGGAGCTGGAATCCTTCTCCTTGCTCCAACCGGGAAGAAGGTAAATTACATGGTACACCTTGACCTCAAGGCGACCAACAACATGGCAGAGTACGAAGCACTCATCTACGGACTAAAGGTGGCACTGTTATACAGTGTCAAGAAATTGCTGGTCAAGAGAGATTCACAGCTCATCATTAAGCAAGTGAAGGGTGAATGCTCCTGTAACAATCTCCAGCTAGCTGCTTACCTCCTTGAACTCCAGAAGCTTCAAGAGGACTTCGAAGTCCTAGATCTCCACCATGTCCAGCATGCCCACAATGCTGAAGCCGACGAACTCTCAACAAAAGCATCAACTGGAGCTCCAGCTCCTGACGGAACTTTTGTCTAGAGGTTGTCAAAACCCACAGCTCAACCTGCCGAACTGAGCGAAGGGGGCGAGATCAGCATCCTGAAGCTGACGGTCCCGATGGCCCTGTTACCATGGCAGCCATCAAGGGCCGTAGGTGCTGCCGGAAGCTCCGAGCAACCCTGCACGCAAGACTCAAATGCTCAAGTTAGTTCCGATGCATGGATCTCGGAGATCCGGAACTACTTGAAAGATAACATCCTTCCTGACGATGATGTATCCGCTGACCGGGTAGTCAGATTGGCTAAAAGATACACGTTGGTAGAAGGGGATCTCTACCAGTGCGGTGCCAACAGCATCCTAATGCGGTGCATCACAAGGGAAGAAGGCTACGAGCTCCTCGCAGAAATCCATGGAGGCGAGTGTGGGAACCACGCGTCTTCCCGCACGCTGGTTGGTAAAGCCTTTCGGCATGGCTTCTACTGGCCTACAGCACTCCAGAATGCAACTGAGCTGGTGAAGAAATGCGAAGCATGTCAATTTCATGCAAAGCAAATTCACACACCGGCTCAACCCCTACAAATGATACCTCCTACATGGCCCTTCGCTGTGTGGGTGATGGACATCTTGGGACCTTTCCCAAGAGCCGTCGGAGGTTACAAGTTCCTGTACGTCACCATTGACAAGTTCACCAAGTGGCCGGAAGCAACTCCAGTTGTGACAATCAACAAGCAATCAGCTATCAACTTTTTGCAGTCCATTGTATGCAGATTTGGAGTCCCAAACAAAATCATCACTGATAATGGGACCCAATTCACAAGCTCTGCATTTCAAGGATATTGCGAATACCTCGGCATTAAAGTTTGCTACGCCTCCGTAGCTCACCCAGCAAGCAATGGCCAAGCCGAGAGAGCAAATGCTGAAATCCTTAAAGGACTCAAAACGCGCACCTATGAGCGCTTGAAAAAACATGGTGCCCACTGGATTGAAGAGCTTCCGCCCACTCTCTGGGCCAATAGGACAACTCCAAACCGGTCAACTGGAGAGACACCCTTCTTCCTGGTGTATGGAGCTGAAGCAATCCTTCCTCCAGAAATCACCTTGGGGGCACTCTGGGTCCGAACCTTCGACGAAGCCACGCAGGACCAGCACCGGCGTGAAGACCTAGACCTCCTTGAGGAGGGAAGGTGCGAAGCAGCTGTTCGGAATGCACGATACCGCCAAGCCCTTCGGCGCTATCATCAGCGGCATGTACACAACCGACAGCTCGAGGAAGGCGACCTGGTGCTACAGAGAATACAATCTAGAGAAGGGTTAAACAAACTCTCCCCCAGCTGGGAGGGACCCTTCCGAGTGATTAAAGTATCCTGTCCCGGGAGCGTTCGCTTGGCTACCGAGGATGGGGCACCTCTCCCAAATCCTTGGAACATTGAGCACCTCCGTAAGTTCTACACTTAATATCACGGAGATGAGTCTGTAGTAACTTGAGGTGTATGTTATAGAGTCATTGTACAGAGTCGGGTAGTTCCTCCGGGAGAATAGCCGGGCCTTTCCCGGAAGGTCCGCAAAGTTCATGCAACACTTGTCACAGTCTCAGGACTAAAAGTGTGGCTAGCTACCCTGGGCCAAACGAGAAATAAGACACGCTTAGCCTGGTTCCGTACCCTAGGAGTGCACTTGTTTCTCCTGTACCCCGGACCTATAATGAAAGACATCTTCATGTGAAACAGACTCCACGTGCATTTATTTTGTACAGGCTCAACATTTTTTAATTTTCTCTTTCTTGTCTATAACAAAGACGTGCAATTCTTAAGAAATTTTAGTTCGACCGGTTCATATACGATTCGAGTTGTATTGTCGATTCTTTTGGATTCAAATATTGTTCATGGCCCACTTGCCTGAATGCCGCCAAGCCAATCTAGGGCCGGAGTGTGCTATCGACTTAGCCTGGTCAAGCACCCTAAGTACGCCACTCTACCTACACCCTGGCAGGCCGAAGTAAGGCGGGTCCAAGTACAATTGGATCTGGAAGTAAAGACAACGCATTCGATTGTATTTAGAATAGCGTTGGACCTAAAATTTTCTTGAGAATCGTAAGCTGCGACGAAGTTATAGGCAGGAAACGAATTTTACTATTTTTCTTGGCTTCAGTGTGCAGGAAAAATAAAATCTACGTTGATGGAGAAAAGCCGGAGCTAACAAAGCTCTGACTCCCCTATGTGGCTTGTAATCAATGTTAAGCATTGAAAACGAGTATCACCAGAGCAACCAAGCTCCGGTAGAGCTAGGGGGACCAGCCGTCGACGCTAAATAAAAGATGGTGAGAAGACCCCGCAAACGGAGTCTGCTGCCAACAAACTAAGTGTTGGCAAAGGTCACTGCCGGAGCTACTAAGCTCCGACACCCTAGAGGACTAACTATTGATGCTCTATGCATTGGTAGGGACTATTGCCGGAGCTACTAAGCTCCGACGATAGACAATGCCGGAGCTTCTAAGCTCCGACAACCTCAGGGGGCCTTCACTATCGAAGACTTCAGACCTACAATCTACAAGTTCAGAGCAAATGAGTCTTCAACAAAACATAATATCCTCTTGGTACATGTTCACAATCAAATTGTGTACATCTACCAAGGGGCCAAGTGAAGACAAAAGTGTTGAAGACAAAAAGTGAAATTCACAAAAATTTGGGGATTTCATTCATCTGGAGACAAGGGATTACAAAATTGAGGAAGAAGAAGGGAGAATACAAGTGAGAACTACAGAGATAGTCCTAGACCCTATGGAAGAATTGGGCGACCTTCTGGGCAACCTCCAACACGTTGGCTCGGGCAGCTTCGCCTTCTCCTTCAACGGGACCTTCAAGCACCGGGTCCAGAGGAAATTGGGAGTTCCGGTTGGTGTAGCACGTCAGCACATACTCTGCGACGTTCTTCGCCAGGGATTGCCCCTCAACCTACAATTGGTCCGCGATGACATCACCCACCTTGGAGAGTTTGTTACCTGCCGACCTCAACACCTGCAACGCCAGGTCCGGCTCCGGCTCCGGATCATCCGGACGCACGGGACTGAAACCCATCGGTGTCAGCGCGTCATTGGCCTTGCCCAGGAACTCCCAAATCTGTAGGGAGTCCGCAGTCCTCAAGCCCTTTATTTCTTCCAAGGATCTCCTGGCCGCCACCAGTTCGGAATTCTCGCGAGCGAGGCACTCAACTTCTTTGGCGTTTTGCTGAATCTTTTCAGCAACCCGCTTCTCGAGTTTTCCGAGCTCCTCCTCCTGGAGGTGTATCTTGTTCTGGCGGTCAACCAGGTCTTTCTCCCTGCCCCTCAGTTTCTTCTCCCTGGCTGCGATGGCACACTCTTGCTCATAGAGTTCCTGCCCCCGCACCCAGGCTTTCTCCTCCTCCTTAGTGCAGCGCTCTTCCAATTTATTGGCGCGCTCCTCGAGGCCCTTGTCAGCCAGAGCCACCTTTTTGGTGAGCTCCTCCTCCCTCCTCAGGACGTCATCTCGCAGCTCTAGGAGTTTCTGCTCTTCATCTTCGAGCCATTTCCCCCTCTCTTCAAGTGCCTCCCGGCGCTTGATGAGTGTATTGTTAATGGCCTCAAGCCTTTCTTGGCGTTCATCGGCCGCACTGTTAGCTACTTTGGTCTGCTCATAAATATCCTGGGATTGAGTGTCGAGGGCGCGAGTCATACTCTCCCTGTCATCCAATAATTTGACCCAGTATTCCAGGTGGACCTTCTCCCGCTTGATCCACTCTTTGTCATCTGCTAGCCTCGACTGCACCAGCTTGGTCTCAAAGTACAGCCGGTTACGCCACCACCTAAGGGTTTGGCATTCCTCTTCAAGAGCCTTACTGTCGTGGAAGACGGCCAGTTGAACTTGACGCAGACTGGAACAGGCGTTGTCAAAAGACAATGACAACGGGATAGGTTCCGGACCTGCTGGGGTCTCCTCCGCTGGTTCCAGCGGGTTTTCAGATACAAAAATTGGTTCCCACTCCACAAGAGTGGTCCTCTGGGTATCCATGGCACTAGGGCCGTCCTCCGGGATGACCTCAGTCGCCATCGAGGAAGGCCCCGCCGCTAGGTCTTCATTTGCCCCCTCAGGCAGGGGGCCACCAACTTCACCAGGGCACTCTGGCTCAGCTGCGAGTACCTCCGACATTGTCACTTCCGGAGCAGCGGCCGCTTCTGGCTCCGGCCTGGGCACCTCCTCTATTGGGGGCTCGAGCTCCGACGCCTCTGCAACAACCTGCTCGGGAGCCAGAAGATCTTCATCATCAACCGGCCCTGCGGCCGGAGCTCCAACAACGACCGGCTCTGCGGCCGGTACTTCTGAGGTAGCCGGCCCAACCGCCAGGACTTCCTCAACACCCGGCGCACACGCCGGAACTTCAATCACCTCTAGCTCAACCGCCGGGGCTTCGACAATTTCTGGCTCTGGAACCGGAATTACTGCTTCCTCCAGCTCAACGGCGGGAGCTTCCATCATCTCTGGACCAAGACCCGGAGCTTCAACTTCCAGAGCAGGTGCCGCTAGTGCATCTTCTCTCCCGCGGTCCGGCGCTACCACGGGAGTCTCTGGGGATGAGTCCACGACAGCTGGCGTCGGAGCTGTCGCATCTTCAGCCACCACTTGGGGCGGCACGGGGACAGGAGCAGATGCTTCCGCCCTCACAGCTTCAGCTGCTATGGCTGAGGGTGGAGCCTCACTCCTCTTCTTGGGAACGCTGCAGATGATGGACGAAGAAACTTAAAAAATAGTTACTACAACTAAACAACTGTCCAAGGTAAAGATTAAAAATTACCTTGGGAGGCTTCCGCACCAGCTTGCGCGGAACCTCTTCCCCGGGCGTTCTGGGCTGGTCATAGCCGGCGTGGAAGCTTCGGAAGGCCCCCCCAGAACTAGTTGCAGCCTTGGGCGTTTCCCTAGTCGAGGCCCCCCTCGATCGGGAAGAACCTCCGGACCTAGAGGCCTCCACCGGCCCTGGTGCTGGAGTCGCATGCCCGGAGCTAGCACCTCGGGAGGAATCCGCTGCGGGTACAGTCGCCGCGGTTGTAGAAGACCTTCCCCTCCGGGGAGAAGGAGCCGATGCAGAGGTGGCAGGCCTGATGGACCTTCCGTCGGCATGCTGCAGCTTCCTCTTTCGGCTCAAGGGTTCGTCCGCCGGCTCCTTGCCCTTGCCGACGAGCTCGACCCTTGGCTTCGGGGCAGGGTCGGAGCCACCTTCGGACACTCCAGGGATCGCCACCCCGGTGGTTGATCTTCTCTCGACGACACCAAGGTCGTCAAGAACGGGCATCTTCCGCCGGAGCTCCCTACTGAACTCTACTTCCACGTTCAGAGGAAGAAAAGCTGATGGTGGAGTCAAGTCGTCACCCTCGACGTCAATGCCGTGCTGGAACTTCTTGAGATGAAACTCCAAGGTTGTCCCCATCATGTTGGACTTCAGCCCGGTCTCGACCCGATCGTCGTCCATCACACTGTTGAGGGCCCAATCGAGTTTTTCTCTCCTCTTCAGCGGTGCCCACCTGTTGACCAGGAAGTTGCAAAACACCGCCTGAGGAGTTAATCCTCCCTCCACGCACTAGCGGATCCTGGTCAGGGCAGTGTTGAAGGCGTCCGCCAGCACTGGAGCTTCACTCCAGATAGTCATGTCAATGTTGGGGAGGCCTTCGGGCAGCTCCAGCCTCTCGTGCTCCTCCACCCGGATGACTATCCAGTCCTCCTTCCAATCATCCCACTTCCCAGAGGGAAACGACCAGAGGTACTTGAATGGGCACTTCTTGCGCTTCACGAAGTAAGAGAAGCCAAGGTACTCATTGCTCCTACCGGTGGTGTGGACAGTGAAGAAGGTCCGGAAGAGTTCAATGCAGGGGGGGATGCCCACCCACATCTCACAGAAGTGGACGAAGATAGA
This sequence comes from Tuctoria greenei, assembly GCA_036927565.1. NCBI lineage: Eukaryota > Viridiplantae > Streptophyta > Magnoliopsida > Poales > Poaceae > Tuctoria > Tuctoria greenei. Next base: position 123,663,073 of record JAYESD010000003.1, on the reverse strand, counting down.
CACAAGGAGAATGGAGTGAGGGCCGAGGTGGTATAGCTGCAGACCATAAAAGTCTAGCAGCATCAAGAAAAAGGAGGAAAAAGGTGGGATCCACCCCACCATGGCGTACGAAGAAAAGTACACCATTTCGCCGGCGTGCTCCTTATCAAACAGGAGCTCTCCCCCGGCGCGTACTATGCAGTTGAAGAAGTCCGAGGACCATCCCATGAGAGCCCGAACCTTCTTCAGGTCACCATCGGTCTTCAAACGACTCTCGCGGAGACCCAACTCCATCGCAGCACAGCAAGGCAATAGAGGAAAAGCGAAGAACAAGTTGGGAGTTTGAGCGCAAGATCAGATGAGAGGCGTAAAAAACTCCAGACGGTGCGCTCTTTCCTTCTTAAGTAAGCCCTCGCAACGCTTGGACGGAAACCGCAAGGAAGTCGAAGATACCACTCAAAAATTCCACCCAGCCGATGACAAGAGGGCCCGGGACCACCCTGACGATCAAGTCGAGGTTCCTACCCAGGCGAACGGTTGTCATCATGAGGCGGGAAGCCCGAAGGCGGCAGCCTGACAAGGCGCGCGGAACTGATACGGTTTTCGTATCGGGAACCGGCTAGCTTCAATTGCGTGAGATCCGCACGCCAAAGATCTCATCTGCCGCACGCGGGATATGCCACACGGCGAAGATTTAACTCCAAACCATCGCCAACGGCACATCCGAAGACCTTTGAAGACTCAGTTCAAAAGCCACGAGGATGGACCCACCTCTGGCGGAATGACTTCACCCAAGGGGTCTTCCACAGAGTTGGGCCCAGGGGGCCACTGTCGGTACCCTGGGAACCATACACCCCTTGAGATTACAAGGATCTCAAGGGAAAGTCATCTACTTGATTTGAAGACCTTCGAAGGCCCACATGTCAGACATAACCGGACCCGCTTCTCCAACATGGTTAATCCCAGGGTCACCACGTGTACTGTCAAACCGGAGCTACCGCCCACAAGGGGGAAGCTCCGGGCTATGTACCAAAATGGCACCCCCGGACCTAATCCCAGACCGAGGGAAGCTCTGGAAGTGACACGTGTCAGGTAGCTCCGGAGCTACCTGTTTCCCGCAGTATGCTCCGGAGATGCCACGTGTCCAACCATCGGATCTTCAGCCTCTAACCTCCGGAAGACTCCACAACGGCTCCGGATCTTCAAAGGGGAATCAAGGGCTTCAAGACCCGATCAAGTGTCATTAATACTATATTAATGACACACGATCGGACGACCTTAATTACCAGTAACAGTGCTGTCAAAGCCCATTACCCGGTCATTAAGGGCAATTAAACGTGTTGAATGAGTATCAATATTAGTAACCGCCGGGGCCACATGTCGGGCCAGGCTAACTTGTAACGGCCTGCCCTTGTACTATAAAAGGACAGGCCGATGACACACTCTACACGTTCCATAGACGCTCGATACAAGCTCATACAGCTAATACAACACCAACACACTCGTGGAGTAGGGTATTACACTCAGGCGGCCCGAACCATGTAAATCTCTGTGTCTCCTGTGTCATTTACAATTCACCTTCTTGAATCTCCGCACGCCCACACCGAACATCAAACTCCTCTAACACTTTAGTAGTGTCGGGAGATCTGCCGGATCCAAACCACCGACAGTGGGATACCTAAGCATAAAGGGGACAAAGAAATTGTGTGCTCTTCTTATAGACTTGTAAGATGGTTGCAGGTTCACATGCTCCTGTGACAATGACCGTGACATCTAAACCAAGTCAACTTTTGCACCTTGACACCGTAGGACCTTCACGTGTTCAATCCTTCGGAGGTAAATGGTATGTTCTTGTGATTATTGATGATTTTTTTAGATACTCTTGCGTTTACTTTATGGCATCTAAGAATGAAGCTTTTAGTCACTTTAGAACTTTTTTCTTAGATTATCAATTGATCACCCAAGATCTTTAAATGCAATCAGAAGTGATAACGGAACCAAATTTAAAAATCAATCGTTTGATCAGTTTTGTGCTAAAAATAGAATAGATCAACAATTTTCTTCACCTTATGTACCTCAACAAAACGGTGTTGTAGAGAGAAAGAACAAAACCTTAGTTGAGATGGCTAGGACTATGATTGATGAATATCAAACTCCTAGAAAGTTTTGGGTAGATGCAATTGCAACCACTTGTTATGTTTCAAATCATGTTTTCTTGCGTGCTAGGCTAAGAAAAACACCATATGAGCTTCGGTTTGGACATAGGCCTAGTGTCACACACTTTAGAGTCTTTGGTTGCAAATTCTTTGTTAAGAAATAAGGTAATCTTGATAAATTTGAAGTTAGATCTGTTGATGACATGTTTCTTGGTTATCCATCTCATACTAGAGGCTACCGTGTGCTTTTACCTAACACAAACAAAATTGTGGAGACTTGTGAGGTTTCTTTTGATGAAGCTAGCTCACGTACTAGATCAACTATTGCAGGTCCAGATCCATATCCGCAAGAGGAGAGTATTTTCATTGAAGATGAGGAATAAGAGGTGTTGCTGCCTGAAAATTCAGCAGCTTTACATTGTTTCATCTCAGGATGTTGATTCACAACCAGCACCAACGACTACCATTGCTGGTCCATATCGTCCTCAATTCACAAGCTCATCGATTTGCGATGAACATGAAGAACAAGGAGCTTGTAATGTGTCTATTCCCCTCCGAATCCTAAAAAGTCATCCTCCACAACAAATTATTGGGAGCCTGCGTAAACGAGTCACACGGTCCAGCTATGATGAGTACATAATTTGAGATGAGTATGATAAAAGAACTCACGTACTTTTTGGGATTGCAAATCAAGCAAACCAAGGAAGGTACTGTTGTGCATCAAACTAAGTATACAAGAGACCTTCTTAAGTGCTTCAATATGGAAAAAATCGAGCCTCTTCGGACACCAATGGGTACAACAACGACACTTGAACTTGATGAATATGGTGACCCAGTCGATCAAAAAGAATACCAAAGCATGATTGGATCAATTTTGTACCTTACGACATTAAGACCGGAAATACAATTCAGCGTATATCTTTGTGCATGATTTCAAGCTTCCCCACGTGGTTCACATCATCAAGCCATCAAAAGAATTCTCAGGTACTTACATGGAACTCAAGAATTTGTCATTTTTCATCCTTCTTCCTCAACCGTTACTTTGAAAGCTTTTTCGGATGCTGATTTTGGGGTTCGTAGGATTGATAGGAAAAGTACTTTGGGTGCTTGTCATTTTCTTGGTAATTCTCTTGTTGCTTGGTCCTCTAGAAAACAAAACTCAGTTGCACAATCCATAGCTGAACCTGGATATGTAGCTACTGCTAGCACTTGCTCACAAAGTTTTTGGATTGTTCAAACACTTAAGGACTATGGGATTGATCTAGATGGTGTTCCACTATTTTGTGATAACACTAGTGCCATTTGCATTGCTAAAAGTCCCATGCAACATTTGAGAACAAAGCACATTGACATTAGATATCACTTTCTCCAAGATAATGTTGATAAACGAAACATTGTGCTTCACCTTATGGATACCGAACAACAATTGGCTGATATTTTCACAAAACCTTTGGATTTCACTCGTTATTGTTTCATTCGTAGTGAAATAGGGGTTATGCATCCTCATGGCTTAAGTTTAGGGGGAGTTTTGAAACTTGGGAAGTCTATGTGTGAATCTTAATTTGAAAATAATATGAGGATAGTATTTCATACATATATGACTTTGTGATTCCTTTTACATGTTGAAAGTTCTTACTACATTACTCATGTTATACATTTTACAGTTTTAGCCATGACTAGTAATTGGAATAATTACCTACACTAAATTTGGTCATGATCGAACTTTCTTGCTGTTTTGAACTTGTTGCATGATGACAAGTGCTTTCAATCATGAAAAAATAAATCAATCAACTATTCTCATGTTGAGATTTTATGATCAAATATAAATTGAGAAAAGATCAAGAGAATATGCATGCATCGCACTTCTTCTTTTGAGATGGCTTATCATTGCACTTAGATATGAACTTGGAAGTAGTTGTGTATGACTAAAACCATGTCCTTAATTTTTGATTGTCAAATGACATAGGCTTGGCTTGGTTGGTTACAATAAGGCATATGCAGCGTATAATCTCTTGCAAATGTTATATGATCAAAATTTGATCTTTAAATGATATTGAAAATGAAAAATACAGCAATAAGTGTCATGCTTTCATGTTTTGAAATAGTTAAGTTTGTGAGATCATGACTTGCTTAAATCGAAAATTACACTTGATATCTAGCATGGCTTACACTACTTTATGTATCTCAATGATGTGATAGTGTAAGTTACTTGATAGTATGACTCTGATGAGCTTTGTTTTATATGTATATGTTATAATATGCTCATAACAATTATAAATTCTCTTTTCTACCTTGTTTAATACATTGTCAAAGGGGAAGAAATTGATCACACAGTGCACACATCCAAAAGTGTTTTGGCACGATTCTTCTCAGGGGGAGAATTTTTGTAATTATATTTTTCTTCTCATTTTATTTCTGATTTACAAGGGGGGAGAAATATGTATAAGGGGAGAATTTTGTTTTCACAACTTTTCATGTGAATAAGCCAATGTTCGGATTCTAAGCGGTGTTGCAATGCATTCATCAAGGGGGATCTTGTGAGACCTATGTGTGTTGAATACATTGGCTATGGTGATAAAAGTTTTGAATTTCACCAAAACACCTTGTTCAACATGGTCCAAATCTAGGTCCGAGCTCCAGCAAGGTCTGACAATAGGTCCAACTTGTTTTGGGTAGCTCCAGCAAGGTTCGACGTAAGATCCGACTTGCTTTGTCTAGGTTTGATTTACTTTGGCTAGGTCCAACTTCTTTGTCTAGGTCCAACTTGCTTTGGCAAGGTTCGACTAAGCTTTTGTAAGCTCCGGCGCTAGGTCCAACTAGCTTTGGTAAGCTCAGGTGCTAGGTCCTGCTACCTTTTGTATGCTCCGGCTCATGGTCCGCTTAGTTTTGGCAAGGTCCGAAGCTAGATTGCAATGGTTCTACTTTTACTTTCAATTGAATCGAACTTGCTTTACATTAATGGAACGTTTGCATAGTATTCTTTAACTAAGTTTTTGTTGTGTTTTGGTGATTATGGTTGATATCTTTTTGCTAAGGTTTGCAACATGCTTATGTGAGGTGCTCACGTAAGGTGTTGTGGTTTCAGAAATAACGAGAGTCAAGTCAATGACTTGTGCTCGGAAGTATTGGTTGAGTTCAAGACATTGCTGGTGACGGGATACATTGAACTAGTCTTAGGGAGAAGATGAGGTTCAACAACCAAGTTCGGGAGGAATTGTGGTTGAGTTGATCGGGAGGTCGCACAACATGTTTGAATCAAGAAAAATGAATATGAAGGTATCGTGGACGTCGTTGGAAGGTGTTCGCACATATGCAAGGAGTGCGTGGACGTGGCTACATGGTTCTGAGTGTGATGAAAAGATGTGGACGTAAAAAAATTGGTCAGAAAGGTCCAACCGACTAGGTTATGGACTCAGACTGCGGCTGAGTTGGGTTTGACTCGAGTATGGAAAGATTTGAGTTGGTTATGATAGGTTTTCGTGTGGGTCATGAAGTTTACTTGTTTTAGGAACATGGGATATGTTCCTAAGGTGTTTTGAAGTCTTAAGATTGCTTCTATCTGCGTATTGAAAAGTCTTGAGCAGTTACGGAAAGTTTCTATTCGTGAACTGAGTAGGATTAGAGTCCTAGTTAGGATTGGGGTCGACTATGGGCTGGTTATATAAGCAAGGAAGGCCAGAGCTCGTGATGCACAACTTTGGGGCTGTTCCTTTTGTGTTTTGATCAATAAAATTCGTAGTCTAAAGGAGCTTTTGTGCCTTGTTCGTTCGACTTGTTTCTGTGAAGTCTTTCGCATCAAGTTTCTGCATAGCACTACCTTGCTTTGGTGGTTCTATCATAACTCGAGTTTTACAGATCCAATTGACGTGAATCTTTTTGGGTTGTTTTCAAAACTTGATTATCTACCATGTGTGAAAATTTCACGGTCATTGGATGTGTGGTTTTAGATCTACACGAGTTTCATTGCAGTGTTGCATATCTGGTTTTTCACGGGTAGAACAGATTTTATTTCGTTCAATCTTTCGATTGTAACTTGATTTTTTCTCACGGTTTTTCGTGATTCTTGTTGTCATGTCTTCGTGACTTAATTCTTCACAATCTATACTGGTTTTTTCACGACTGATCATGTTTAGATTAGTCGCACACACGATTTCTTAACATATTGATTTTCTGCCAAGGGGTTTTCATTGCTTCAGCTAAAAATGTTTTAATCTACCATTCACCCCCTTCTTGTAGCTTTACACGTGCTCATCGATCCTACAGGTTGACATGGATGCCACATTATTATATTCAAGCACTAAATTCAATTTTGACCTCATGTACACCAGTTAAACATAATATGTGACCAATTTGAAAGAAGTTGACCTACTTGCGTCCACCACGCAAGTTGTTGTATTTGTCACATAATACACTCTTTGAAATATAACCCTAACTGTTAGCTGACTTAAAAGGGTTCGGCTTGCTAATTGGATAAATTTTATCTAAACCCGACTACAGGAGAGACCACAACCTTGAAACACATATTAGAGTGCTTTGGAACTGTGTCAAGATTAAAGATAAAAATGGCAAAGACTAAAATCTACCCCTTAAATGTTCCCGCTGCAGACTGGGGGGAATTGACAACCATTTTTCCGGGCAAATTAAGCACCTTCTCATGCAAATACATGGAGATTCCATTGCACACAAGAAAAAACAAAAAAGAGGATTACCAGCAGTTAATCGACAAGGTGGGTAGCAAACTACAAACATGGGAAGGAAAATTCTTATCTAAGGCAGGAAGGGTCACCCTAGCAATGGCAGTCCTGACCACACTATTGATCTACTACACAACCATCATAATATTACCGAAATGGGTACTCACAAGGATAGACAAGATCAGGATGCACTTCATATGGGCATGGGACCATGAAGAACAACAGTACAGAAGCAAGTGTCTTGCGGCGACTCATCTTCTTCGATGGCAAATCTTCCGATTTCGCCTTCAATGATTTCAATCTTCGCTTCTCACAAATGACGATCGCCTTCATGTTCGGTTTGCAATGTATACCATATCTCCTTTGTAATATGGAGTCCATCCACCTTTTGTGAACTCGTCCTGACTAAGTGATGAGGTGATGACTGTAGCAGCTTGGGCATTTCGATGGATTGCTTGCTGTTGGCTAGGTGTGAGCTCCTCATCATCGTTGGGGATATCTATTCCTGTAACCACAGTGTGCCACAAGCTTGGATTGAGTGAGATCAAGTGCATTTTCATGTTTTGCCTCCACATTTAGTAGTCATTGCCATCGAAGTGTGGGGCTTTTCCAACTGGAATATATAGATAATGATTGTTGTTAGAATTTAAGCGATCATAATTAATAGGATATCGGGAGTAGTCGTTGTGACTACACCCCTTCTTCTTCCTCTTGTCTTCGATCTTCACTTTTCCCATGGAGAGGGTTTTCTTTCTTAGGAGCGCCTTGAGTTCCAGAGTCTCCTAATCGTCAACCTCAAAGTCTTGAATGGCCTCGAGGAGCCTCTCCAATTATTGGTTCTTTTCTTCTTCAACCTTCTCTTGGTTGATGCTCTTGTGTACGTCCTTCATGTCCGACATGTTCTCTTCGAGAGATTAGTCTCCTTTTGAAGAGACATGCCCTGATACCAATTGAATGTGGCCTAGAGGGGGGGTGAATATGCCTCATTGAATTTTAGTCGTAACCTGCAACACTTAACAAACTGATCAAATCCCAAGATATCGGACTAGTCCGGTAGAGTGTGGACTAGTCCAGAACGTGCGGACTAGAATGATCAAGCTTGATCGATTATCTCGATCCTAGATAGTATGCAGCAGAAATATACTTGTAATCTGAGTGTCACACTACTATGAACTAGGATGTAGCACAAGTTAATCTTATATTAAATGTTTCAACGTAAAGTAAACAAGATTGATTGAAACCCTATGCATTGCTTCTCATTCTCATTTCTTTTTGGAGCTTTGTTCATTCTTTCATTAGAACTTGTGCTCATCTCAACAATGTGGTTAGGATCTCATTTGCTTCTCATAAATCAACCATAACCCACAAGGGATTCCTAGATGCACTTTCAGATAGCACACTCTGGACCTGTTGCTTGGCGTTCAAGCGAGTAAACCATGCAGCAATGATGCGATCCAAAAAGACCATCAGTATAACTTGTACAACATATGAATAACTTGGACTAAAACTCAAAAAGAATTGCACTTTTTATAGACAAGAAGGAGAAGGATATATAAAAGAGAATGTGCCTGCACAAAATTAATGCACGTGGAGTCTGCTTTTATATAACATTGCCTTTTCTTATAGGTCCGGATTACAGGGGAGAGAAGAACACACTTAGGGTACAGAACCAAGCTAAGCATTCTATTCATCTTGTGCTAACCCAGGGCAGGTAGCTACACTTTTAGTGTTGCGACTGTGTCAAGTGTTGCTTGAACTTCTCGGTCCCTCCCAGAGGGGTTCAGATGTTCTCCTGGAGGTCCTACCCGACTCTTTTTATAGACTCTATAATTTACACTGCATATAATTACAGACTCACCTTCGTGACACTAAGTATAGAACTTACAGAGGTGCTCGATGTTCCAAGGATTAGGGAGTGGTGTCCCATCCTTGGTTGCCATGCGAATGCATCTGAGACGGGATACTTTGATCACTCGAAAGGGACCTTCCTAGCCGGGGGAAAGTTTGTTCATCCCTTCAGGAGTTAGTATTCTCCCAGCACCAGATCGCCTTCTTCGAGCTCCCGGTTGTGCACATTCCTTTGATGATAGCGCCGGAGCGCCTGGCGATAACGTGCATTTCAAACAGCTGCTTGGCACGCTGGAGCTGGTCCTGCGTGGCTTCGTCGAAGGTCCGGACCCAGAGTGACCCCATGGTGATGTCCGAAGGAAGGACTACTTCAGCTCCGTACACCAGGAAGAAGGGTGTCTCTCCAGTTGACCAGTTAGGTGTAGTCCTGCTTGCCCACAGTGTGGACGGAAGCTCCTCGATCCAGTTGGCACTGTGTTTCTTCAAGTTCTCATAACTGCGCATCTTGAGTCCTTTCAGTATTTCTGCATCTGCTCTCTCATATTGGTCATTGCTTGTCGGGTGAGCTAGTGAGGCATAGCTGACTTGAATGCCAAGTTCTTCGCAATACTCTTGAAATGCTACACTTGTAAATTGGGTTCCATTGTCAGTGATGACACTATTCGAAAACCCAAATCTGTAGACTATGAACTTCTAGAATTTGATTTCTGATTGCTTACTGATAGTGACAACTGGGGTAGCTTCTAGCCACTTGGTGAACTTGTCGATGGTGACATACAAGAACTTGTAGCCTCCGACGGCTTTTGGGAAAGGTCCCAAGATGTCCATGCCCCACACAGCGAATGGCCTTGTAGGAGGAATCATTTGCAGTGACTAAGTTGGTGTGTGAATTTGTTTTGCCTACAACTGGCACGCTTTACACTTTGTCACCATCTCCAGTGTGTCCTGGAGTGATTTAGGCCGGTAGAAGCCGTGCCTAAAGGCTTTCTCGACCACCGTGCGGGAAGACGCGTGGTTCCCAAACTCGCCTCCATGGATTTCCGCGAAAAGCTCGCGACCTTCTCCCCTTGCAATGCACTGCATTACGATGTCGTTGGCACCACACTGATAGAGATCCCCTTCTACCAGTGTGTATCTTTTAGCCAATCTGACGATCCGGTCAGTAGATACACCATCTTTAGGAAGGATGTTGTCTTTCAAGTAGCTCCGGATCTCTAAGATCCATGCATCGGAGCTACCTTGAGCTTCTAAGTCTTGCGTGTTGGGTTGCTTGGAGCTTCCGTCAGCACCTACGACCCTTGGTGGACGCCATGGTAACAGGGCCACCGGGACCACCAACTTTGAGGTGCTGGTCTCGCCCCCTTTGCTCAGTTCGGCAAACTGAGCTGTTGGTCTTGACGACCTCCGAACAAAGATTCCGTTGGGATCTGGAGCTCCGGTTGAGGCCTTCGTCGAGAGTTCATCAGCTTCAGTGTTCTGTAGACACTGAACATGGTGGAGATCCAAGACTTCAAGGTCCTTCTGGAGCCTTTGGACTTCAAGGAGATAAGCGGCTAGTTGGGGATTGTTATAGCTGCATTCACCTTTGACTTGTTTTATGATAAGCTGTGAATCACCCTTCACCAACAATTGCTTGACACCATAAGATAGTGACACCTTGAGCCCAAAGATGAGAGTTTCATACTCCGCCATGTTATTGGTCGCCTTGAAGTCAAGGTGCACCATGTATTTGACCTTCTCCATGGTCGGAGCTGGGAGAAGTATTCCAGCTCTGGCCCCCTGCTTCTGCACAGAGCCATCGAAGTAGAGGGTCTAATGAGGCTCAGTGAAAATCGTGACCTTGGGTTCCGATTTCTGCTCACTAGGGCCCCCAGGATTTGATGGAGAAGGAGTCCACTCTGCCCCGAAGTCAGCCAAAGCCTAAATCTTGATTGCTTGTCGCGACACGAATTCAAGATCGAACTCGGCCAGCTCCGCTGCCCACTTTGCAATGTTCCAAGTACAATTAGGGTTATGCAATATAGCACGTAATGGATAGGAAGTTACCATTGATATCTTGTGGTCTTGGAAATAATGATGAAGCTTATTTGAGGCAATAAGAACTACGTAAACGAGCTTATGCACCTCAATGTATCTAGTCTTGGCATCATGGAGTACTTCACTGACAAAGTACACTGGCCGCTGGATGGTCTGGACCCTCTCGGAGGGGCCCGGGGGTTCGTCTCCATCGACCCGGACCCTCCTGGAGGGGTTCGGCCTTGTTGTTGAGCTACCCGGACCCTCTCGGAGTGGTCCGAAACTTCTTCTTGTTCAACCCGGATCCTCCCTTAGAGGTCTGGATCTTCTTGAACTCCCTCGGATGAGAGAGGTTGACCCTCTAGCATTTCTCCTTGAAGATTAGTGCCTAGGGGTTGGGACCCAGACTTTCCTTCAGGTAGCGCCGGACCCTCCGGGAGGGGTCTAGGCTCCTGAACTGGATGTGGCTCTGGTCTTTCCGCGGCCAGGACCATGCTGACAACTTCTATAGTTGCAGAAATATAAAGCAGTAGAAGCTCAACACGGTTCAGAGCTACAAAGATTAGTAATGTGGTGAGGAACTGCTTGAGCTTTTAGAACGACTTTTCTGCTTCTTCGGACCAATGGAATGGCCCAGACATCCTCAAGAGCTTGAAGAAGGGAAGTGCTCGCTCTGCTAGCCTTGAGATGAACCGGATGAGCGCAGCTAGACATCCAGATAGCTTCTGGACGTCCTTGATGCGGGTTGGGGCCGCATATCTTCTATATCCTTGATCTTTGTTGGGTTTGCCTCAATTCCTCGATGGGTTACCAAGAAACTATGGAGCTTCCCGAAGATGACACCAAAGACACACTTGTCTTGGTTCAGCTTGGTGCGCCTGATATGCAGCTTGTCGAACACAGCTTGCAGGTTGTCAAGGAGTCACTCCTTGTTCTTCATCTTCACAACGATGTCATCGATGTACACCTCCAACAAGTCCCTAATGAGTTCTCCAAAAGTTTTGTGCATAGCTCGCACAAAGGTTGAAGCAGCTTTTTTGAGACCAAAGGGCATGGCAGTATAACAGTACAATCCATCTACTATAATGAAGGCAGTATGCTCTTCATCTTCCCTAGACATTTGGATTTGATGATATCCGGAGTATTCAGTAGGAAACACAATAGCTCACACCCGGAGGTGGAGTCCACTATCTAATCTATTCTAGGTAGTGAAAATGGATCTTTTGGACATGCCTTATTTAGTGTGGTGTAGTCGATACACATCCGAAGCTTCCCACCGGCCTTGGGTACAACGACTTGGTTTGCCAGCCATTTTTAATGAAAAACTTCCCGTATGAAACCAGCTTCGAGCAGCTTCTTGATCTCATGTCGAATGAAGTTTTACCGCTCAACTGATTGCTTCTGGGGCTTCTAGTGTACAGGCCGTGCGTCGGGGTAAATCTTCAGATTGTTCTCAATCACCTCCCTAGGGATCCTAGACATTTGTGACGGTTGCCAGGCAAACACGTTAACATTCCCCGGAGGAAAGTGATGAGCGCAAGTTCCTATTTGTTGTTTAGACCTCCCGATATACGGGTGGTCTGAGCAGCATCAGAACCAATTTGGACGTCTTTGACAGGTATGTCGTTGTCGCCTCTTGGCTACACACGTGGTGCAGAGGTTGAGCCTTGGTGATGAGTGGTCGAAGGTTGAGCAGCTTGCTCTTTGCCGGATACCGTCCCCTGCGCTGTTGCAAGCGCATGGAGTTCTTCTAGTGCGGTGGTTACCGCAGTACGATCTCCACGGATGTGGAGAACGGATGAAGGTGTCTGCATATTCAGCACTAAATAGCCGTAATGGGTTGCAGCCATGAACCGATACAAGGCAGGCATGCATAGGATGGCATTGAAGGGTAAGCTAATCTGTGCAATGTCAAAGACCAACTTCTCGGTCCTGTATTTCTCCTGAGTTCTGAAGGTCAATGGGAGTGTTATGGATCCGAGAGGGCTAATGGCCCCCGGACCTACCCCAATGAAAGGTCGCGAGGGGTGAAGTTCCAAGGGTCAGAGCTGGAGCTCGACGAAGGATTCATAGCTCAGGAGGTTCAGTCCCGCACCTCCGTCCACAAAAATATGGTAGAGCTGGACATTGTTGATTGTGGGAGACACCATCAGTGGCAATTGGCCAGCTCCGATTGTATTGCGGGGGCAGTCCGTTGCATCGAAGGTGATGGGAGTGTCCATCCATTTTTGATAAGGTTCTGCCCTTGCGGTAGGAGGTGCAGCAGCCATGTCCCGCCGCATTGTCTTGAGGACGCGACGAGAAGTGATGTCCCAGGAACAACCATAGATGGTGTTCGGGGTCTTCCGACGCTCGTTGCCAGAGACGTCAAAATCTTCATCAACGGTGTTGTACACAGCCTTCAGGACCTTCTTCGGACAATGAAACCCTAGCTCTGTGTCAGTCAGAGCTTCATCGACTTTTTGTTTTCCTTCCTGTTGGCGAAAAGGAGGTTCCTCTCAGTGCTTGTTGTAGCGCTCAATAAGGTTCTGGACCTCCCAACAATCCTTTAGACTATGCTTGTCCATTTTGTGGATTGGACACCACATCTTGGAACTGTCGTCATCTTCTAATGAAGGTTGAGGTCGATTTTCTTGGCGTGGCTCCCAGCCACCCGGACCTGCAGCAACCACAGCAGAAGGTGCGCCAGCTGACGGATTCTTCTTGCCATTTTTACTTTTTCTTCTTTTTGCCATGATCGGAGGTAGTGGCTTCAGCTTTGGAGGGCTTTTTGTTAACCTCCGGAGCTGACTTTGAGTGCATTTGGCTTTTTGCGGCCCGGGCGCACTTGTCAGCCAGGCAAAACAACTTCGTGACACTGGTGACTTCTTTTGTCACTAGCTTCTCAACCATCTTCTTGTCCCTGACACCCTATCTAAATGCAACGATAACAGAAGCATTCAAGATAGAAGGGATGGTTTTGCGTACCTGAGAAAACCACTGGATAAAGGACCACGTCGATTCTCCCGATGTTTGCTTTACAGCAAATAGATCCAGTTCATTGTCGGCCCGGGTGTAGGAACTCTCGAAGTTTGCAGTGAACTGTTGGCATAGCTCCGCCCAACTGTTGATGGAGTCGGGCGGGAGACTCATGAACCAGGACCTAGCGATCCCAGTCAGAGCCACCGGGAAGTAGTTAGCCATCACAGCCTTATTGCCCCCCGCCGCAAGGATAGCAGTGGAGTATATTTGAAGGAATTTGGCGGGGTTGACAGTTCTGTCAAATTTCTCTGGCAAATGAGGCCAAAACTTCTGTGGCCATCTGACCATACGTAGATGCATAGCAAGGGCAGAAGAACCTCCTCCTACTCCCATTGGAGCAGGGTTGTCTTGAGCCTCTCGCCTCTCTCGAGCACGCTCGATGTGGAACAACCGTCTTGCTGTCTGTAGCGGCGGTCGAGTTCTAACCGCAGATCGTGCTTCAAAAGCCTCGATGCAGTGTGGGTGCGACGCGCTTTGGAGGCAGCGAAGTCACCTGTTGGGACATAGCACACCTCTTGTGCTGTGAAGTTTGCAGACCAAGTATTCTTGACAAGATCCGATGCTGTGAAGGTGCCTGCCCCAAAGGAGCGGGACCTTTATTGCTAATGCCATCGGCTGCAGCTGCAACCAGATGTTCAACATCTGCCCTCCACTGCTCCATCGCACCCTGGGGTGCTCCTGGAGGTGGTGGACATTGGAGAAAAGTGCGCGCAACAATTAGCCTGTGCTCGGGGTTGTTGTTCATCGATGTCGTGATCGACTCGAGTAATCCATCCTGCTGTCCAGCATTGTTTGCCAGAACAGACGGTGGTGGTAGTGGTGCGACGCCCGCCGGGACAACGGCGCCCGCTGGCTACTGCATGTTTGAAGGATTCCCTCCAGCGGGATGCACAGCGTTGTTGCCGTTGGATGATCCTGCGGCAGAGTTCACCATCTTGTGATCTCAAGCGCCCCTACCTGGCGCGCTAAATGTTGAAGCGTACGAACGAAACTTCCCAGTACTACTAAATTGTAGCCCTCAGATGTTCTTGTATCGGTTTGGGCGGGCGGAGATCTTTAGACAAGATGATGACACAGACTGTTTACGTGGTTCGGGCAGCCTTAGTGTAATACCCTACTCCACGGAGTGTGTGTTGTTGTATTGAGGATTCTCTGGTGCTTGCATGCGTATAAGCTTGGTTGTCTGTATCGTGCAGCACAGTCCCTTTTATAGACCAGGGGATGACTGTTACATCAGTTGTCTGGCCCGACATGTGGCCCCGGTGGTTATTATTGCCTAATACACAATTAAGTGTGTTTAAGCACCCTAATAGCGTGGTAACACGCCTTAATTGTGGCGTTACCAGTATTAGGGGTCTTCTGATCGTGCGCCATTAATATTGTATTAATGGTACATAATCCGGCCTTGTAACTGTAGCAACAACTGTTCCTTGAATGTTCATGCCGTTGGAGATCCGTTAGCATTCCCGTTGGCGTCGTAAGTTTGGAGGCTCAACACGTGGAAGCTCCGGAGCTTCCCCTCGCAAGGAGGTAGGTCCGAAACCGCTACACACGTGTCGACACTGAAGCTTCCCTCTACTGGGGGTTAGGTGGGGTCACTGGCCATGTGTCAAGCACGGAGCTTCTCTATGTAGGGATTTTTGCTCCGGTCTTATATTACACGTGGTAGTGTCGGAGCTACCCATACAAAGGAGGCGGGTCCAGTGCCGTGTAACACATGGGGCCTATGGAGGTCTTCAACTTTGATAGGTGGAACTCCCTTGCACTTCTTGCGGTATCATGGTATACCCGGTACATAGGGTACCGACAGGTGCCACTCTTATCGTGCCTTCGGCTCCCGCCATGGTTTGATTTGTCCCGCTGCTGAGTGAGGGAGCTCTCTACATGCTGAATGGCGGCCCTCTTCATGCATCGATCTTCAGGCTCGAGTATGCCATAGAGTATTGCAGTTGCAGTCATCGTGTTCTGGCTCCCGCGCTCAAAGCTTGGGGGCTGTCCATGTCGTCGATGATGTTGGTCCAGACTTGTCACATACGAGAGTGCGCTCTACCTGTGTTGGGGTGAGGGTTTATCTCTACCTCGAATATGGCCTTGTCTATGTCTAGTTGTGCTTGCTCAACTTTGAGAGCAATGTGCAATGCCTCAAGCTAGTCGGCCAGTTCAGCGCGCGTGCTCGATCTTGAGCTCATAGATTAATGCCTCATTTTGCTCTTGCGGGAGCTGTGGTGGTGTGTTGGTAGGTGCACCAACATGGGAGTCATTACCGATTTCCTTGATGTGGCATTCACGAGAGGGATGCTTGCTTCCCTCAGCGTCAGAACCGAAATCTCAGCCGACAACATCCTCCAATATATCATGGAGGCGTGTAGTTGACCATCCCTACAAAGGATGCTCCCTAGACGCAGTTTGCAGTCTCAATGTCACCATCATCGATCATCTTGCCCATCGAGGGCTCAGTGGTAGACTTGCCATTAGTCATCCTGATGATGCCACCGTTGCTGCGATGAAATCAAGGTTGCCCAAGCAGAAGGCCTTGTGCGTGGTGAAGGAGGGGTCGGCCTTGAGCCCACCATCGTTACCGGCGGTGAACTCAAACTCATCGATGAGAACCTTCTCACCGGGCGTGAGGGCTGAGCGTGATAAAGCCATCAAGGAGATCAGGAAGAACGTGCAGCAGTCCCCCTACCTAGCACACCAATTGTCAGTGTTTTTGTCATCAACAAGTATCGTGTAGTCATGCTTTCCTTCCCGATGGCCTAGTTACAAATACACAAGTGATTTATATTGGTTCGGGCAAATGCCCTACGTCTAGTCGTGGTGGCTCCATTGATCTTTGTTAGCTCGAAGGATGTTGTGATTGACTTTACAAACAAGTCTTTCATTGAATCCTCTCCTCTTTCCGAAAAGGTGGCCTCGGATCCCTTTTATAATCAGCTCGGGTGAGCTCTATCTACCTTGACTCTCTTATAGATGTGGCGAATGGTATGGTGTTTCGTGTCTCTCTGGCGAGTTTCCAAAGACTGCTTCGGTTCAATCTGCGTCGTACTATGGCGCATGCACGCCGCTGCACCGAACGGGGCAGGACAAGAAAGGCCAGAGGTCTTGAGTTCGAATCTTGTCGGACACAATTTATTAAAAAAATAAAAATAAAATTGCAGCTGACTCCTATTCTACGTATGCGGCCCAAAGGAGTCTGCACGTGAGGGAGAGTGCTGGAATAGAAGTGAATTGCCTACCATCCCTTATCAGCTTAACCTATTGAGGGTAACTGGTCAGTGCATAGTAGTTTAACAATGATAATTCTAGGGTTTGGGGTCTGTTTTGTAATCCTAGTGTAGCGATAGATCACATGAGCATCCACCACTTGTAATGTATCTCTAATGGTGGCCCTTAAGAGTACCCCCACCAAAAAAGAGCAACAATGACGGGCCATTAAGTTGCTTGCCACTAGTAAAGGGCCAACTTTTCGTGGCAGACCACTAAAGCGTCTCCCGATAACAAAACAGTATTTATACTGGCTCATGCTTAAGAGGTCCGCCATTGAAAATGAGCTCTATATTAGTTATAGCGGACCTCTTAAGTGTCTACCACTGTTGAATTGTTTCTATGATATGTCGTAAGTGGGACCCATAGTAGTCGCATTTTTTAAACGGTCTGATATATGCACGCCATCGTAAAAATTTTGGGATTATTGTAAGATTGAGATCTCAATGTGTGTCAGATTTCCCCCAGTAATAGAAATCAACTGTCAATGACATACTCATATCCTGACGATCGTGTCACTATCAACATTTCATAGTAGGACTACTGAAAGTATCTGAATCATTTCTTTGTTTGTTCTCGATAACATCTTTAATCATTGCAGGCTTTCTTCTATAGTAGAGTGTCATATCTTCTTTCTCCTTTTTTTTTGAATGTGTCTGAATCATTCGTTCTCTCTTTTTTACTTGTACTGTTTAGTAATCAATCTACTCAGCATCCCAGAATCTTCTTTTGGTTAGGTGGAGAGTTGTTCCCACTTTCCAGACTCAAGGGGCTCAAAAAGGTGAAAAAGAACTCTATATTTCCATCTCGGCGTGCGCAGAACTGGCTTCCTTCAGCGAAAATTCTACACTATCTCTGAGAAAAGTTGCACCTATATCCTGTACAATTCTTTTCTGACGAAAAGATTCATATGCCCATGCTGGTGGTCCCCTGACAAAGCCCGCCATCTAACAAAAACTATTCTTATTGCTATGATTAATCCATACAGATTTCCTCAAAATTAATATAAGTCTGGACTGCGTCAACGTTTGCTCTCGAGGCCTGAAAATTCTTACATTGAAATTGAAAAAATTACCCATTACTGTCATGATGATACTTCCCAACCCTTTTTGACGATAAAAGGGCAGGGGTACTGCCTTTGGATTATAGAAGAAATAAAATCCTAGTACAAAATTGCAAGGGAAATAAAAAAGAGCGATGCAACTTGAGTTGCCTTCGCAAAACACAGTGAGTAATAACAAAGTACAGGTGAGACCCTACTCATGAGCAATCAAGGGCTCAGCCTCTCCCAACCAAGGCAGCTGTCTGTTCGCTATGGCAAAACTATCCAATTCTTCTTTGGCTAGAAATGCAGTTTCCTCCAGGTTCCTCTTAGTTCTTGGAAAATACGGTGACTTCTTTCCTTTCAAATATTCCACCATCTGTAGAGGAGAATTCCCATCTTCATCTTTCTTCCTCTCTTTTGGAATATCAACATCGACTCTCGCGTCCAGTCTGCAATGTTAATATTTGATGACTGAAAGTTCCCAACGCTCTAGAGAACCTGAGCCATCTAGCTATCTCGGGTAGGACCTGTTTGGCTAAATTGCATTCGATAAACAGGTGAGGTGCTGATTCTGCTTCTTGGAAACATAACGTGCAAATCATGTTACTGTGCCAATCCATTTTCTCAAGATTGTCCGCAGTCAGAATCTTCTCGTGCATAGTTATCCATCCGAAGAAGCGTATTTTTGGCTCTGTTTGTGCATACCACAGGTGCTTCGACTGGAAAGGTATCGTGGCGCCTATGAACTGAGTGTTGTAAGCTGATTTGGTCGTATATTCACTATTTTGTGCCCACTTCCAAATGACCCTATGCTGCATGTAGTCCTGCAAGGTAACCTCTTATAGTAGCTGCCATAAGTTGGTGAACTCCGTGATCTGCTGGACAAACGAGATGTTCCTAAGTGCTCACATCAAGTTTCCATTGCACAATTCTTTAGCCACCGATCGATTTTTTATTCTTGCTAGTTTGTATAGATTTGGTGCCAAATCTTTTAGAGTCATCTCCCCCATCCAGGTATCATGCTAAAAGGATGCCTTTGTTCCATTGCCCAACACAATGTCAATGGACGCCTTGAAAAGTGCTTTGTCAGTTTTGCTGCATGGGTACAAGAAAATGACCCCGGATGAGCTACTTGGGAAGATCATCAATTTTGAGATGATGGAAAAGCAGGCGAAGCATGTCAAAGAGATTGCCGATCTCACCTCGGCTAAGAAGAAATGGGTCACTTTAAAGTCCACTCTCAAGCCCGCGTCTAAAGAAGCTCGCGAATCTCAACAAGAAGAGGACAGCGACGATGAGAGCAACGACTTGGATGAAGATGGCATGATACTATTCATGAAGAAATTCAAAGGGATGATGAAGAAAAGACAAGGGGATAAATAAAGTGAAGGTAAGTACAAGGAAAAATCAACACCGAAGTTGAGGCGGGCATGCTATAACTGTGGTGAGTATGACCACTTTATAGTTGATTGCCTAAATGAAGAAAACAAGAAGAAGACCTAGGAAAGAAAGCCTCAACCCAAGAAATTCTTCAAGAAGAAGCAAGCTGAACAAGCGCATCTACGGAAGGAGTGAGACTCAAATGATGAGTCCTCATCCGAAGAAGAAGAGGAGATGGCTAGCATAGCCATCGAGAAGACATCCAAGAAGTCCATTCTCTTCCCCACTCTCGGTGCATTGAAGGGGAACGACACTTGCCGCATGGCAAAGGAAGGTAAACGAAAGGTAACAAACAAATCCTCTTCCTTGCGTTCATATTCTAGTGATAGTGAAATTGCTAGTGATAATGAAGATATGCTCATTGGCTTAGATAAGAAAACAACTGCGAAAATGAAATTTCTACTTGATCAGCTTGTTGAGAAGGAGAAGTTAATCAACCGTCAAGAAGATATGATTATCTCCCAAAAGGAGAAATATCTTGAACTTGACAAACTTCTTGAACTTGAAAAGTAGCAAGGCAAGTCACTAGAACTTGAGTTAGCCTCAACCAAGGAAGCTTGCTTGAAGTTAAGCGACTCAAACACCACCATCAAGGATGAACTTGCTAACCTATTCAAGGTTAACAAAATCCTTGAGGTACAAGTTGAGTCACTCAAACAAAGTGACCCCTCATCCACTTCAAGCTCACCTTCTCAACCACTTAAAACTGAAGCTATCACTAATTGTTCATGTGCTAAAACTTACACTAGCTTGAAAGACAAGTCAACCTCTACCAAGGACAATCATCCTTCCACCGGACAAGTCCGTTTTCCCGGACTAGTCTTGTATATAAACAACAAAAACTACTATTCAGGACTTTCGATGCATCTTATGTTCTAATGAGAAGTAATTTTGGTAAAGTTTATGCTCTTTATGTTGGGCCACGCCATGGGAACACGAAATCTCATGTGTGGGTGCCCAAATCACTTGTGACTATCCTCAAACGACCCGAGCTAGCTTGGGTACCTAAAACCAAGGCATGATTTGTTTTTGTAGGCCTATTCCTTCGCTGGATCAAAATGGGTGCTAGATA
Source organism: Tuctoria greenei (assembly GCA_036927565.1). Taxonomy (NCBI): domain Eukaryota; kingdom Viridiplantae; phylum Streptophyta; class Magnoliopsida; order Poales; family Poaceae; genus Tuctoria; species Tuctoria greenei. The sequence goes on along the minus strand of JAYESD010000003.1, from coordinate 123,642,538 downwards.
GTGGTTGCACCAACCATATGACCGGGGAAAGAAGGATGTTCATTGAGTATGAAGAAAATGGGGATCCAACCGAGGGCATCTATTTTGGAGACAATAGTCAAGGAAAGGTGCTCGGTACCGGTAAAAGTGCTATATCATCTCAACATACTCTTTCTCATGTGTTATATTTTGATTCCTTTGATTATAACTTGCTGTCCATATCACAATTATGTGACAAAGGTTATAATTGCTTGTTCACTAATGAGGGTGTGATCTTCTCTAGAAGGGGTGATGGTTCCATTGCATTCAAGGGTATGTTAAAGGGAAAGCTTTACCTTGTTGACTTCAACAAAGATAAAGCAGCACTTGACACATGCTTGATTGCAAAGACCAACATGGGTTGGCTGTGGCATAGACGGCTAGCGCATGTTGGTACAAGGAATATTCAAAAACTCCTCAAGGGTGATCACATCCGTGGTTTCAAGGATGTTGTTTTTGAGAAAGACGGGCCTTGTAGCGCGTGCCAAGCTGGGAAGCAAGATGGAGCATCTCATCCCGCGAAGAACATCATGACTACAACAAGACCGCTCAAACTACTTCACATGGATCTTTTCGGTCCAATTGCTTAATAAGCATCGACGGTAACAAATATAGTTTAGTGATTGTTGATGACTTTTCGCGCTTCACATGGGTTTTCTTTTTGCATGATAAGACAGAAACACAAGGAACACTCAAGAAGTTCTTCAAGCGAGCCCAAAATGAGTTTTCATTGACGATCAAGAACATCGAAGCGACAACGGAACAAAGTTCAAGAACACACAAGTTGAGGAGTACCTAGAAGAAGAAGGGACAAAGCATGAGTTTTTTGCACCTTACTCCCCTCAACAAAACGGAGTTGCCGAAAAGAAGAACCGAACCCTCATAGAGTTGGCGAGAACAATGCTCGATGAATACAAGACCTCCGATCGGTTTTGGGTGAAAGCGGTTAACGCCGCTTGCCACGCCATAAACCGACTCTACCTTCATCGACTACTCAAGAAGACATCATATGAGCTACTCACCGGTAAAAAGCCTAATATTTCATATTTTCGAGTTTTCGGTTCTAAATGCTATATTTTGAACAAGAAGCCTAGGTCTTCAAAGTTCGCTTCAAAGTCCGATGAAGGTTTCTTCCTTGGTCATGATTTGAACTCTTATGCCTATCGTGTCTTCAACAAGACCTCCGAACTTGCTGAAGCAGCACGTGACGTAGTGTTCGATGAAACTAACGGCTCCCAAAAGGAGCAAGTTGATCCATGTGTGCTAGAGAGAGAAGAAGCTCCCCGCCCAGCACCGAGAAGAATGGCATTGGGTGAAGTTCGACGACAAGAACCACCTCTACATTTGCATGAGGAAGATGAACCACAAGAGGAGGCCAATGATCAAGGGGGAGCTTCCATACAAGATCAACCTCAAGAAGAAGAAAATGATCAACAAGTCAATGAGGGCAACCATCTAGGGGGAGAAAAAGATGACCATGAAGATTCAAGACAGCAAGTGCCACACCCAAGAGTACACCCAATGCGTCCAAAGGGATCACCCAATCGATAACATCATCAGTGACATCCAAAAGGAAGTAACTACTAGATCTCGCATAGCTAATTTTTTGAGCATTATTCGTTTGTATCCTTTTTGGAACCGTGCAGGGTTGAGGATGCATTGAAGGATCAGGATTGGGTAGTGGCCATGCAAGAAGAACTCAACAAATTCAAACAGAATGAGGTGTGGTAACTAGTCAAAAGACCAAAGTTCAACGTCGTCAGCACCAAATGGGTCTTCCGCAACAAGCAAGACAAACATGGGGTGGTGACAAGGAACAAGGCATAACCTGTGGCCAAAGGGTATTCACAAGTCGAAGGTTTGGATTTCGATGAAACCTTTACTCCCGTAGCTAGACTTGAGTCTATTAGAATATTACTTGCATATTCTACTCACCATGATTCGAGCTCTATCAAATGGATGTGAAAAGCGCCTTCCTCAACAGACCAATCAAGGAGGAGGTGTATGTGGAGCAACTCCCCGGATTTGTAGATGAAGAGTTCCCCGACCACGTCTTTAAATTGTATAAGGCTCTCTACAGCCTCAATCAAGCGGCTAGAGCTTGGTATGAGTGTCTTAGAGATTTCCTAATTGAAAATAATTTTAAGATCGGTAAAGTAGATTATACATTGTTTACAAAGAACTTTGACAATTATCTCTTTATTTGTCAAATTTATGTTGATGACATTATCTTTGGGTGAACTAACAAATCTTTTTGTGAGGAATTTAGTAAGATTATGACAGATAAGTTTGAGATGTCTATGATGGGAGAGCTAAAGTGCTTCTTGGGATTCCAAGTGAGGCAACAAAAGGAAGGGACGTTCATAAGCCAAACTAAGTACACCCAAGACATATTCAAGAAGTTTGGAATGGACAAGGTGAAGCCTATCAAGACTCCCATGGCAACGAATGGCCACTTGGATCTCAATGAACATGGACCAAACATCGATCAAAAGGTATATCGCTCCATGATTGGATCTCTACTCTACTTATGTGCATCTAGGCCAGACATTATGTTGAGTGTATGTTTGTGTGCAAGGTTTCAAGCCAACCCGAAAGAGTGTCATTTGACAGCCGTAAAGAGAATCTTGTGGTATTTAGTCCATACACCCAACCTAGGCCTTTGGTATCCCAAAGGTTCCAAATTCAATCTCATTGGTTACTCGGATGCAGATTATGCCGGATGCAAAGTAGATAGAAAAAGTACCTCCGGTACATGCCAATTCCTAGGTAGATCTCTAGTTTCTTGGTCCTCTAAGAAACAAAACTCCATTGCCTTATCCACGGTCGAAGCGGAGTATGTTGCAGCCAGGAGTTGTTGTCACAACTCCTCTAGATGCGACAAACTCTCAGGGATTACGGTTACAACATAAACTATATTCCACTCCTTTGTGATTATGAGAGTGCTATTAAGATTGGCCATAATGCCGTTGAGCACTCTAGGACCATACACATAGACATTCAGCATCGCTTTTTGAGAGACCACTCAATGAAAGGAGACATAGCCATTTCCCATGTCAACACCGAAAAACAACTAGCCGATATATTTACCAAACCACCAGATGAAAAAAGTTTTTGCGAGCTCCGAAATGAACTTAATAACCTTGACGCTCGAAATGTGGCTTGAAAACTTGCGTACCTGTATGAACCCTTCAAAATATATTGTTTGAGTTGCGAAAATTATCTTTCTCAAATTTTCTCCAAAAACTATGTCAACTACTTGATCTTAGTGAATTATGATCATTGCTTGATTGTTGAATGCTTACTGATCATATTCATCAAGATTAATTGATTTGCTTTGCCTCCCTATTTTCTCAATAATACCTTCGAATATATACAAATGGGCTAAGAATTTCTTCCCTGGTGACCACGGACTAGTCCGAGCATTTCCGGACAAGTCCGATTTTTCGTCTCCATAACCCTAGCCACTGCCAAACCCTAATCTTCCTCACCCTCACACTTGCCTCAAGACTTCTCTCTCTTCGATCGAGATCCCCAAGGCGATTTCCTTCATCCTCCATCAAAACTCTTCGTGTTTTGGTGGAAAACGACCTCCGTTGCTCAGGGATTGAAGACCACGAACTTGTCCGCACTTTCAACCCCTTCATTCTCAAGAATCAAGCAACTTCGGTAATTTTTTCTCCCAAACCCTAGAAATCGCTGTTTCCTTCGTTGGTGATCAAATAGCTTGGTTCCTTTCACCATATACATGCTTTATTGATGTATTACATTGATGCTAAGCTATTTGTGCATTAGGAATCACCATTTGTCTCATAGTTAGGATTTTAGGTTGAATACCGGACTAGTCCGGTCCATGCACAGACAAGTCCGGTCACCCGGACTAGTCCATGTCTGTACACCGGACTAGTCCGATTTTTCTGAACTCAACCCCAACTTCCTATTCCTCAATGCAATTGCTTGTAATCTATTCTTATCAATACCTTGTGAAATCCATTCTCAGGACAATGTCGAGCTCAAACGACGAAATTTCCAACTACGAGGCTGAGATGGACCAAGAAGCCCTGCTTCAGTCCCCAACGGGCCAAGGCAAGAAGCACCAAGAGCACCCGTCCGAGCTAGCACCCTCCCCTCCGCAGATTAGACGCAAGGCTCTCGTGAAGAAACCTGCGTCGAAAGTTAAGGGTGCGGCTGCAGCAGGCCCTAGCTCGACATCCTCTTGCCAAGCTAAGGGCAAAGGAAAGGGGATTGCCACGGGCCCGATTGGACCCCTCAGGATGTAAGCTCCAAGGCAAGGGGCCCGGGATCCTGCTGAGGAGAAGTTCAATGGGAAGGGCAGCGAAACGACTGCAAAGTTCAAAAATGTGGATTGTTACAGCCGACCCAAGCAAGCTACTGATGGGAGGTTCTAGAGTAACTTCCATGTAGACTTTTACAAGTCTATCTATCTTCTGATGAAGACCACAGTTGTGCGCAACCAATGGATAGATTGAGCGCACTTTGAGTGGAAGGGTTGCTCAACTTTTGTTAAGGTGGTCGAGGCAATCGAGAAGCATGGTTTGAAGGACCTATTTGCCTTCTAGAACAATTGGAATTACGAGGTCATTGCTCAATTCTATGCTACATGTCACTTTACAAGTGATGAGGAAGAGCGGGTGACTTGGATGACTCATGGATCCAAGTACACCGTCACCTATGATGAGTTTGCAAGATTGCTCCATCTTGACAGCTCCAGCAATGACAACTTGATCATTCACAACATTGGTGTCATTGAGAAGGACAAGATGAAGTTTCTATATAACCCTAGCTTAAAGTTCAATCCTCCCTCCACCAAGAACATGAAGTCTTTCTTCATGGTGGTGAACAAGGTCCTCAGGAAGACCATTGCCCCCAAGGATGGGGATGCTAGAAGTGTTCAGAGATATCTCAGGTCCTTGATAAAGGTCATAAGCAAAGACAGAAAGTTTGATGTCTTTGAATACATTTGAAATGATATAGTCAACATCTCCTGCACATCGAACAGATCTTGTGGCTATGCCACCTATCTGATGTTTATGATTGAAAAGGTCACATGCATCGAGTTCGTCAAGGATGTGGAGCACACCCCCTTGAGGCCCCAGAAGCCTCAACAAGCAAGTGTTCAAGCTGCTCCTTCTCCTACTCTAGTGCAGAGGCTCCAGTAAGAGCTAGTGGAGATGCTAGGGCTGCTCTCGCCACTAGGGCCCCTCCTCAAAAGGGGTCACCAAGTGGCATCTTGAAGTACTAGTCAGCTATTTTTGCCTATTGCAAGAAGGTGGAAGTGAACACTCATAAGATAAACAAGAGGAGGAAGGCTGATATGAGATATGTCAAAGAGAATGTGAAGCACATTTGCCAGAAGCTGGACATCGAACCCATTGGATCTCCAGTCATTTCTGATGACTCAGATTCTGATTTCCATGATCTCGGGCCACTGACTCCCTCCGAGCTTGCCTATTTTGGCATTGGAGACTCGAGTGGAACCGTTCCTCCTCCTCCTCCTCAGCCCGAGAATGAGGATGAAGACGACGAGAGGACCGACAGCGAGGCTTGAAGACCTTAGGTCCCTCCTCTCCTTCTTTTTGGTGTCTTGATGCCAAAGGAGAAGAGATTGAGGGGGAGCCTTAGGCTTTAGCTGTAGGCTGCGAGGAGAGCTATCTTTTTGTATCTTTTGTCTTTTTGTGGGTTGTAAGACTTATATCATGCTCTTTTGGTACTTTTGTCTTGTGATGCAATGTTATGATCTGCTTATGAAAATGTTGATGAAATCTGTGATTTTGCTCTAAAAATGACATATATGTTTGTTGTTGATGTATTGAGGTCAATTATGTCATTCTCATCATGATTATCATTTATACATACTTAGTTTTGCATCCCACCATAAAGAGTGCACATATGAATTATGTTTTAGTTGCTTAATGCGTTTCAAACTCATATGTGTACACTTTATGAAAATCTCAACTTTTTATCATATTTTGTGAAATCTCAATTGGTTGTCATCAATCACCAAAAAGGGGGAGATTAAAAGTGCATCTAGGAATCCCTTGTGGGTTTTGGTTTATTTATGACAAGAAATGAGATCCTAACCACATTGTTGAAATGAGCATAGGTTCCAATGAAAGAATGAACAAAGCGCAAAAAAATAAAGGAGAATAAGAAGCAATGCGGAAAAGAGCTCAAGAACCAAGTGTAGTAGATCGTTGTGTATGGAGTGTGTTAAGGAAACACACCCCAAGAGCTCAAGCACAAATAATCTCACACATTGCACAAATTTTTACAGGACTGGACTAGTCTGACTGACCCCGGAGTAGTCCAATATCTTTCTACACCAGATAGGACAAGTCCTCACAATGCGGACTTGTCCTCACAGTCTAGTTTTTCACTGACCGGACTAGTCCTATATCACCACGGACTAGTCCGATATCTCTCTGACTAGAATCGGACTAGCCCCCCCCCCCCCCCCAGTGCGGACTAGTCCCCAAACATTTCACTAAGGGATTCACCTATCCGGACAAGTCAGATATTCATCGGACTAGTCTGAAGATTTCCAGAACCAAATCAGATTAGTCCGCTTTCACTTTGGACAAGTCCGATATTTCGGGACACCTAGGGTTTCCTACGCGCAGCACACCAGACTAGTCCGGTGTCCACCACGGACTAGTCCAATCTTTCTAAACCCTAACGATAACTTTTGGGAACCGCATATAAATAGGTGTGCACGGCCCATCTTTCATATCTCTCGACACCCTGCGCCATCACACCCTCCAAGAGCCTAGAAAACTCATATCTCCATGCAATCCAACGCAAGAAAGCTTAATCCTTTGAGGATACACTTTGGATCTGAGGAGAGACACGATTCTTCACTCATTGAGCTCTTGGTTTGATTCCCTAACACACTCCTGTGGTTTTTGCTGTAATCTAAAGAGTGTGTTTTTGGTGGTGTTCATCTTGTAATCTTGGGGAGCCCTCAACTTGTGAGAAGGCCCCTTGAATTCGGTTATTTTCCCTTTGTGATTAGTGAAAAGGATTGGCCTCCGTGGTGATCCAATGAGGGTAGGGTTGGAGAAGACCTGGTCCTTGTGTGGACTTCTCAACGTGGACGTAGGTTGCCTGTGTGGGAACCGAACCACGGGATAAATAGCTTGTGTTATTACTTTGCGCATATTGTTCTTACTCTTCATATCTATCTAGGGTTTCAATCAATCTTGTTTACTTTATGTTGAAACATTTAATATAAGATTAACTTGTGCTACATCCAAGTTCATAGTAGTGTGACACTCCAATTACAAGTATATTTTCGCTACATATTGTCTAGGATCGAGATAATCGAACAAGCTTGATCAATCTAGTCCGCACGCACCAGACTAGTCCGCACTCTACCGGACTAGTCCGATATCTTGGGATTTGATCAGTTTGTTAAGTGTTGCAGGTTCCGACTAAAATTCAAAAAGGCCTATTCACCCCCTCTAGGACACATTCACTATCGACTTAGCCTAGTCCCGCACCCTAAGTACGCCACTGTACCTACATTCCGGCAGGCCTCAGTAGGGCGGGTCCTAAAAGCATTCAGATCTGCAAAAGATTATATCAATTTGCTTGTCATCATATCGACTTTCTTCAGATCTAAAATTTAAATGAGAACAGTAAGTCGAAAAATAGTTATAGATGAGAGGATGAATTTTACGGTTTTTCTTGTCTTTGATACACAAGAAAAATGAAAACTCATGGCAATGGTGGACGATGCCGGAGCTATTAAGCTCCGACAACCTCCAAGGGGACCCGCCGTCAACATTTTGGACGTTGAAAGTGGGCGCTGTCGGAGCTAACAAGCTCCAGCAACTCCCAAGGGGGCCTGCCGCTGATGTGAAGTATATTTCAAGTGAAGATGGCGTAAACACCCGAGGGGATCATCGTCAACTTATTCTACGGTTGATGGTGGATATCGTCAAAGCCAACAAGCTTCGACAACCACAGGGGTCCTACCGTCGACGTTCTACGCGTTGACAGTGGGTGCCATCGGACCTACCAAGCTCCAACAACCCCAGGGGGCCCGCCGTCGACGTTCTACGCATTGATAGTGGGTGCCGTCGGAACTACCATGCTCCGAAAACCCCAGGGGGTCCGCCATCGATGTTCTATGCGTTGACAGTGGGTGTCGTCGGAGCTACCAAGCTCCGACAACACCAGGGGGCCTGCCGTCGACGTTCTATGCATTGACTGTGGGTGTCGCTGGACCTACCAAGCTCCGACAACCCCAGAGGGCCCACCATCGACGTTCTACACGTTGACATTGGGTGCCGTTGGAACTACCAAGCTCTGACAACCCCAGAAGGCCCACCGTTGATGTTCTACGCATTGACAGTGGGTGCCGTCGGACCTACCAAGCTCCGACAACCCCAGAGGGCCCACTTTCTATGTTCTACGCATTGACATTGGGTGCCGTCGGACCTATCAAGCTTCGACAACCCCAGGGGGCCAGCCGTCGACGTTCTACGCGCTGATAGTGGGTGCCATCGGATCTATCAAGCTCCAACAACCCTCAGGGGGGCCCGCTGTCAACGCAACTAAATAAACATCAGACCTAAAAGCTACAGGTTTGAAGCATCCAAGTCATCAACACATTGTCAAATCGTTTTGGTACATGTTTGCAATCAAATTGTGTACATCTACCAGGGGGCAAACAAGATATATGATAGTGTATTGAAGACAAGGACGAAATGGAATTCTTTGCAGAAAGAGTGGATTTCATATATTCAAAGTATTGGATTACAAAATCGGGATTATAGCAAAAGGAAAAAGTAAAAGATCCTATCTACTAGAGGATCTAAGTTTCGCGGAAAAAGGATGAAACCTTCTCAGCAGCTTCTTGGATCCTAGTGCTGGCGACATCCTCCTCTTCGGCAATGAGTCTCTCGAAGACTGGATCTAGATAAAGTTGGGGGTCACGTATTTTGTAACACACCAAGATATACTCGGCGACGTTCTTGGCCCAATATTTTCCCTCCGTCTCCAGCTGGTCGGCGATGATATCACCTATCGCGTCGAGTTTGCTGCCAGTAGAGACAAGTGCCACCAGCGACTGGTCTAGCTCTAGTGCTGGGTTCTCTGGGCGTACTGGAATGAAGCCAAGAGGCACCAAAGCTCTGTCCGCACGCCCCAGAAAATCCCATACCTACAGGGATTCAGTTGCCCTCGAGCTCCGCAACTCCTCTAGTGACCTCCTTGCGGCCGCTAGCTCCGAACCTTCCCGAGCGAGGTGCTCAACCAATTTGGAATGTCGCTGCATACTTTCAGCTACTTGCTTTTCGTGGTCGGCTTGATTTGTCTCCCGAAGGTGGATACAATTTTGTCGTTCGGCCAGGAGTTTCTCTTCCCTCGCATCGAGGTTTGCTCGGTGCTTCAGGAGAATCTCATTTAATGCATTGAGGTTGTCGTGACGCTCGTCAGCAGCATCACTCCATTCCTTGGCATGCTCGAGAATCTCCCAAGAATTAGCGTCGAGGGCCCTGATGGCGGCATCCTTCTCCTCCAGCAACCTTCCCCAATATTCCATCCGGGCTTTTTCCTTATCTACTTACTCCTTCTGATCAGCAAGCCTCGTCTGTGCAAGCTTAGTCTCGAAGTACAGCCTGTTACGCCAATGTCTCAAGGTGTGGCGCTCTTCTTCAAGGAGCTTGCTGTAATGATCGAAGGCGAGTTGGACTTGTCGGAGGCTTGAGCAGGCATTGTAAATAGACAACGCCAAAGGAATAGGCTCCGGACCTGTCGGGGTCATCTTCGCCTACTTCAGAGGGTCTTCAAGAAAAAAAATAGGGTCCCACGCCACCAGCATGGTTCCCTGAGCTTCTACGGCACAGGGCCGCCCTCCGGGAGCTCCTCTGCAGCTGCTGAGGAAGATCCCACTGGGGGAACTCCTACCTCTGGGGCTAACGCCAAAGGTCCCACCGTAGGGTCTTCAACTGCTAGCTCCGCCGATGGGGAGCCTGCCGCCTCTTCTTCACAATGTTCCCGCTTGGACATGGACACCTCTGAAGCTACTACCTCCGGGGCAGTCATAGAAGCTTCACCCGAACCCACTTCCACAACCGGCTCAGGCGCCGGTACATCAGCCATCTCCGGCTCAGCGGCCGGAGCATCAACCATCTCTGGCTCGACTGTCGGAGCTTCAACAACTTCTGGCTCAAGGGATGAAACTTCAAGCATCACCGACTCGGTTGTCGGGGCATCAATGACTTTCGTCTCAAGGGCCAGAGCTTCTGGCACCACCAGTTAACCTACCGGCTCAGCAAAAACCTCTGGCACAAAGACCGTAGCCTCGGTTACCTCCGGCTCCGATGCTGGAGCTTCCACCATCTCCGCGTTTTGGGCCGGAGCTTCAATCGCTGGTGTTGTCGCTACTGGAGCGTCTTCATGTATGTCTCCCACATGGTCCGGCGCTACCACAGGAGTCCCCGACGTCGACTTGGGATCTAGATCCACCACAGCTGGCGCCGGACTACCGTGACCTCAGCCACCACTTGAGAAGGCGTGGGGGTCAGAGATGGAGCTTCCACCTGCACCGTTTCGGCTGCTGCAACAGATGTCAGAGCTTCAACCCCCATCTTTGATGCCATGTAGTCAAAAGATCAGGAAATTAAAAATATAACAAAAATAAGAATGGAAAATCAAGGTGAAAAAGCAAAGCTTACCTTGGAAAGCTACCCTGGCGCTCGGAACCGGAGCCTGCCGTGGTTGGCATAGCAGAAGCTCCGGAGAGTGGCTCAGAGCCTATCGCCGTCGTCGGCATTGCCCCAGTAGAGGCCTTCCTTGGCTGAGAAGGACTATCGGACCTAGAGCCCATAGCTGACACTGGGACCGGAGTCGACTATCCGGAACTAGTGCTCTTTGAGGATGTCTGCACCAGAGGAGGTGTCACCGCCAAAGATCTTCCTCGCCGAGGAGAATGGGAAGTTGTAGATGGAGCTGACCTGACGGAGCTCCCATCAACGTGCCTCAGCTTCCTCTTCCGGTTGGAAGATTTGGTTGGTTCCTTTCCCTTGCCCTTGCTGATGTCATCAACCCTCTGGCTCCGAGTAGGGGTGACCACCCCCTCGGAGGCTCCGAGAATTACAACCCTGGAGGTCCTGCGCTTCTCCACTTCACAGAGGTCATCCAGCGTTCGCATCTTCCTCCAGAGCTCCCTACTGAACTCTGGAATCATGTTCAGAGGAAGAAAAGTAGCCGACGGGGCGTCATCGGCGACGGACCCGTGCTGATGTTTCTTGAGGTGGAGCTTCAGAGCTTCGTCATCCAAATTGGATTTCAAACCGGTTTCTTTCCGGTCATCATCCACCACACTATTGAAGGCCCATGGAAGCTTCTCCCTTCTCCTCAGCGACGCCCACCTGTTCACCAAGAAAATTCCGAAGACCACCTGGGGGGTCACTCCACCCTCCACACATTCTTGGAATCTGAACAAGATAGGATTGAACACATCCGACAGCTTCGGAACTACGTTCCAGGCATCGGTGTCGACGTTGGAGAGTCCCTGGGGCAAATCCAGCCTATCATGCTCCTCCACTTCAATGATGACCCAATTCTTCTTCTAGTCATCCCATTAGCTGGAGGGGGACAACTTCAAGTACTTGAAGGGGAAATTCTTGCGCTTCACGAAGTAGTAGAAGCCAAGCAACTCAGTCCCCTTGCCAGTGGTATGGACCGTGAAGAAGGTCTAGAATAGCTCGACGCAGAGAGGCACACCCACCCACATCTCGTAGAACTGGACGAAAGTCGCCACCAGTAGGAGGGAGTGGGGGCCGAGATGATGCAGCTGGAGGCTGTAGAAGTCCAACAGAATCAAGATGAAACATGAAAAATGTGGGATCAAACCCACCATGGCGTACGCTGAGAAGTACACCATATCGCCGCGGAGCTCCTTCTTGAAGGGGAGCTTGCCGATGCGAATCAAGTGGTTGAAGGAGTCGCTGGACCATGCTATGAAGGTCCATACCTTCATCAGATCATCCTTGCTCTTGATGCGGCTTTTGGGAAGACCTAACTTCATCGCGGCAAAGTGGAGCGAAAGAAGAGAAAGCTAGGCAAAGTTTGGGAGGCTCTGAGCGCGAGTTTGATCGAAAGCGTTAAGACTCCTCAAACCGTGCAAACTTTTATTCTTAAGTAAGCCTCCACGACGCTTGGATGGAAACTGCAATGAGAGCAAGGCGACATTACAAAGAATCTACCCCGTCAATGATGAATGGGCCAGGGGCCACCTCGATGAATATGTCCAGGTTATTACCCTAGGAGAACTGTTGTCATGATGGGCGGCGGGAAGCCCGAGGGCAGCAGCGTGACAAGGCACTCGCAACCGATATGATTTTCATATTGGGAATCAGCGACCTTGATTTGCGTGAGATCCGCACTCAAAGATCTCATATGCCGCACTCAAAACAAGCCACACGGCGAGGCTTTAACCCCGGACCATCGCCCCAATGGTACATCAGAAGACCTTTGAAGTCACAACGCCAGAATCAAGGATGGCCCCACCTCCGGTAGAATAACTTAAGCCAAAAGGTTTCTCCCAGAGATGGGCCCGGGGGCCACTGTCGGTACCCTGTGTACCGGGTACCCCATGATATCGCAAAAAATGCAAGGAAGTTCCACCTATCAAAGTTGAAGACCTCCCGAGGACCCATGTGTTACACAGTTCGTATGGGTAGCTCCAACACTACCACATGTAATATAAGACCGGAGCAAAACTCCTTACATAGGGAAGCTCTGTGCTTGACACGTGGCCAGTGATCACGGACCTAAACCCCAGTAGGGTGAAGCTTCAGTGCCGACACGTGTGTAGCGGTTCTGGGCCTACCTCTCCGAGAGGGGAAGCTCCGAAGCTGCCAAGTGTTGATCCTCTGAACCTACGACACCAATAGGAATGCTAACGGATCTCCAACAGCACGAACATTCAAAGAACAGTTATTGCTACAGTTACAAGGCCTAATTATGTGCCATTAATACAATATTAATGGTGCACGATCAGAAAAACCCCTAGTACCGGTAACGCCACCATTAAGGCGCATTATCACTCTATTAGGGTGCTTAAACACACTTAATTGTGTTTTAGGCAATAATAACCGCCAGGCCCACATGTCGGGCTAGGCAAGTGATGTAACAGCCATCCCTTGGTCTATAAAAGGATTGTGCTGCACGATATAGACAACCAAGCTCATACGCACGCAAGCACCAGAGAATCCTCAATACAACAACACACACCCCGTGGAGTCGGGTATTTAAGCTGAGGTGGCCCAAACCACATAAACCATCTATGTCATCATCTTGTCTAAAGATCTCCACGCGCCCAAACCAATACAAGAACCTCCGCGGGCTAAAATTTAGTAGTACTGGGGGAAGTGTCATTCCTACGCTTCGACAGCACCAGACTGGCAAAGACCCACGTCCCGAGCCATGTAGAGGGGACAAAAAGTGTCGAGTGGTCAACCCCCTCACGCAACTTGGTGCACGAATGTGTGGGTTCGTTTGACCTCCGTCCAACCCTCATGGCTTGACAAAGAGCGCGGGGAGGAGTCGTAGGCCCTCGAGCAAAGCTCCAAAAACACTGACTCCACCCAGGCAGTCACTACGATGATGATGAGGACTGAAACCTGGGCCCCTACTCACCTCGGCCTAGGGAATTCAAGAGGCGAATATGCAAGACACCCTTCCAGCTCGCTTCTGTGCACTAACAAACTCAAGATGTATGATGGTGAGTCAAACTCTAGAGATTGGTTAGAGGTCTGTCGCATGGTATGAAGGGTTGACGAGGCTAAAAATGATTTCTTCTTTATCCAGAACCTCCCTAGCTACTTGGCTGATTCGGCCCAAGCATGGCCAAAGAACCTACCCACCGACAACATCCGATGTTGGGTCGAGCTTAGGGATATTGTAGGATCGAAGAGCACGTGAAAAGCTACCAGAGGGGGGGGGGGTGAATGGTAGATTTAAAAATCTTACGCAGCGGAAACAATTAAACCCCAAACCCTTTCGTCAGAAAAACGATCTGTTAAAGAAATCGTGTGTGAGACTAATCTAAATGTGTTTCACCATGAAAAAGTGGATAGATATCAGATAGAATAAAGTCACGAAGACAACACAAAAATAATCACTCAAATCCGTCCAGAAAAACTCAAGTTATGATCGAAAGATCAAACAATGGTCAATCTGCCCTACCCGAGAAAAAATAGTTCTGTAACGCTGCAAAGAAACTCGTGTAGATCGTAGACCACAAATCCAATGACCGTGAAATTTTGACATATGATAGATAATCAAGTTTTGAAAACAACCCAAAAAGAATCACATCAATTGGATCTGTAAAACTCGAGTTATGATAAAACCACCAACGAAAGGTAGTGCTGTCCAGAAACTCGACGAGTAAAACTTTTCTAGAACAAGTCGGACGAACAAGGCACAAAAGTTCCTTCAAACTACGAATTTTATTCAATAGAACACAAGAGGAACAGCCCCAAAGTCGTGCACCATGAGCTCTGGGCTCACTTGCTTATATAACCAGCTCGAAAGCCAACTCAACTCAGATAAGGAACCTAATCCTACTCACATCATGAATCGTAACTTTCTATAACTGCTCAAGATTCTTCTATACGCAGATAAAAGCAATCTTAAGACTTACAAACACCTTAGGAACGTATCCCACATTCCTAAACAACTCAAATTCGTGACCCACACGAAATCCTATCATAACCAACTGAAATCTTTCCGTATTTGAGTCAAACCCGACTCAGCCGCAGCCTGAGTCCATAACCTAGTCGGTTGGACCTTTTCGACCAATTCTTTATGTCCACATCTCTTCATCACGCCTCGGAACCATGTAGCCACGTCCATGCACTCCTTGCACACGTGCAAACATCTTCCAATGACGTCCACAATACCTTCATATGCATTGTTCTTGATTCAATCATGCTGCACAACCTCCTGATCAGCTCAACCACAATTCCTCACTGAATTTGGTTGTTGGAACCTCAGCTCCTCCCTGAGACTAGTCAAATTGATCCCATCACTAGCCATGTCTTGAACTCAAGCAACACCTGCACATGAATAAACAACCAATCCATACGATCCCAAGTCCTCGACTTGACTCAAGTTAGTTCCGAACACAACACCCTACGTGAGAACCTCACATAAGCATGTTGCAAAACCACAGTAACACGATATCATCCATATCAACCAAAACACACCAAAAACATAGAAAAAGAATACTAAGCAATCTTTCCAAGAATATAAAGCAAGTTCAAAACTTTGCGAATGAAAAGTAGAAGTATTGCGGTCAAGTTCTGAACCATCCCACAGCAAGCCGGAGCCTGACCCGGAGCTTACTAGTACAATGAAGCACCTGCCGGAGCTTACCAAAACTAGTATAACCAAGCTCCCGCCTGAGCTTACAAAACTAGCAGGACCTAGCGCTGGAGCTAACCAGAACTAGTCGGAACTAGTAATCCCAAAAGCCGAAGCTAGAAAAATCAACTTGGAGCTTAGCAACAGCATGTCGGAGCTATCAAATATATGCCAGAGCTATCAAATACAAAGCTCACCGGAGCTAACGAAAGCTAGTCATACCTTACCAAGAAGTCGGACCTCGCATCTAACGTAACCGGAGCTACCCAAAACAAGCCAGACCTACCGTCGGACCTTGCTGTGGCTCAGAGCTAGAGTCGGACCTTGATAAAAAGGTGTTTTGGTGATATTCGAAACTTTTATCATCAAAGCCAAGTGTATTCACTACAAGCCAATGTATTCAGCACATATAGGTCTCACAATCTCCCCCTTGATGAATGCATTGGCAACACCATTTAAAATCCGAACATTGGCTTATTCACATAAAAGTTTTGAAGGCAATTTCTCCCCCTTTGTAAAACAAAAGTAGAAGAAAAATTATCCCATATTATCTCTCCCCCTTTATTATCTCTCCTTATGCACATAATCTCTTTCTCTTCATGCTTATCTATCCCCCTTTGACAATGTATTCAGCAAGTCATGAGATATAAACAAATTATCTCTCCCCCTTAGGTTGTTATGAGCATATTATAACATATACATATAAACAAAGCTCATCCAAGTCATACTATCAAGTACCTTACATTATCACATCAATGAAATACATAAAGTAGTGTAAGCCATGCTAGAGATCAAATGTAATTTTCAATTTAAGCAAGTCATGATCTCACAAACTTAACTATCTCAAAACCTGATAGCATGACACTAGTTTCTGCATTTTATTATTTTTCAAGTCATAAATTTAGATCATATGATATTTGCAAGAGATTATATGCGCATCTGCCTTATTCTAACCAACCAAGCCAAGCCTATGTCATTTGACAATCAGAAGCCTAAAGACATGGTTTTAGTCATACACAACTTCTTCCAAGTTCATATCTAAGTGCAATGATAAGCCATCTCAAAAGAAGAAGTGCGATGCATGCATATTCTCTTGATCTTTTCTCAATTTATATTTGTTCATAAAAACTCAACATGTGAGCTGATTACTTGATAAATTCTTAATGATTAAAAGCATTTGTGAGCATGCAACAAGTTCAAAACAGCAAGAAAGTTCGACCATGACCAGATTTAGTGTAAGTAATTATTCCAATTACTAGACATGGCAAAAACTACAAAATGTATAACACGAGTAATGTAGTAAGAACTTTCAGCATGTAAAAGGAATCACAAAGTCATATATGTATGAAATATTATGCTCATATTATTTTAATTTCAGATTCACACATAGACTTCCAAAGTTTCAAAACTCCCCCTCAATTTAAGCCATGAGGATGCATAACCCCTATTTCACTATAAATGTAACAAAAACAAGTGAAATCCAAAGGTTCTGTAAAAATGTCAGCCAATTGTTGTTCGGTATCTACATGGTGAAGCACAATATTTCCTTTTTCAATGTTATCTCGGAGAAAGTGATACCTAATGTCAATGTGCTTAGTTCTAGAATGTTGCACGGGGTTTTTAGCAATGCAAATGGCACTAGTGTTATCACAAAACAGTGGAACACTATATAGATCAACCCCATAGTCCTCAAGAGTTTGAACAATCCAAAGAATTTGTGAGCAAGCACTAGCAGCAGCTACATATTCAGATTCGGCTGTGGATTGTGCAACTGAATTTTGTTTTCTAGAAGACCAAGCAACAAGAGAATTACCAAGAAAATGACAAGCACCAGAAGTACTTTTCCTATCAATCCTACAACCCCCAAAATCAGCATCCGAAAAAGCTTCAAAGTAACGGTTGAGGAAGAAGGAAGAAAAATGCCAAATTCTTGGGTTCCATGTAAGTACCTGAGAATCCTTTTGACGGCTTGACGATGTGAAACACGTGGGGAAGACTGAAACCGTGCACAAAGACATACGCTGAATTGTATGTCCGGTCTTGATGTCGTGAGGTACAAAAGTGATCCGATCATGCTTCTATATTCTTTTTGATCCACGGGTTCACCATCTTCATCAAGTTCAAGTGTTGTTGCTGTTCCCATTGGTGTCTGAAGAGGCTTGCTTTTGTCCATGTTGAAGCGCCTTAGGACGTCTTTGGTATACTTCGTTTGATGCACAAAGGTACCCTCCTTGGATTGCTTGATTTGCAGCCCCAAAAAGTAAGTGAGTTCACCCATCATACTCATTTCAAATTCGGAACTCATCATTGTTGAAAACTTGGACACAAGATCATGAGAAGCACAAACAAAGATAATATCATCCACATACACTTGAACGAATAATGAGTCATTGCCATGCTTAAGCACAAAAAGAGTTTTATCAACCTTGCCCATGGTAAACCCCTTTTCAAGTAAGAATGTTTTTAACCTATCATACCATGCTCTAGGGGCTTGTTTGAGACCGTATAAGGCTTTGGACAGTTTGTAAACATGATTAGGAAAATCTGGATTTTCAAAACCCGGTGGTTGTTTGACATAAACCTCCTCATCTATGTAGCCATTAAGAAAAGCACTTTTAACATCCATTTGATATAGCTTAAAACCTTTAGATGCTGCAAAAGCTAACAAAATTCTTATGGCTTCTAATCTAGCGACAGGAGCAAAAGTTTCATCAAAATCTAGACCTTCAACTTGAGTGAAACCTTGAGCAACCAACCTAGCCTTATTGCTAACCACAACCCCATCCTCACTTTGTTTATTTTTATATACCCATTTAGTTCCAATTAATGTGTGACCTAGAGGTGGAGGTACAAGTTTCCAAACATTATTTCTTTCAAAATTTTCTAACTCCTCTTGAATGGCAATAATCCAAGATTCATTTGTGAGTGCGTGTGATATATCTTTGGGTTCAAAAGAAGCAACAAAAGTAGAATGAGCATGAGAGTTTGGATCGCAAAACCTGGACCGTGTGACACGTTCGTGCAAGCTTCCAATCATTTGTTGTGGGGGATGATATTTGTGAAAACGTAGGGGAACAGATGACTCACAAGCTTCTTCTTCATTAGGTTCATCGTAGATTGATGAGCTTGTGACTTGTGGACAATCAGGACCAGCATATGTGATAGCCGGAGCTTGTTCAATGTTCGGAGTTGGACACGTGTCAACTTCGGAACTACCAGGCAATATCATCGGCTCTTCTTCATCTTCGAAAATACCCTCCCATTGAGGATACGGATCTGCTCCTGCAACACCGGAGCTAGTACCTGGGCTAGCTTCATCAAAAGACACTTCACAAGTCTCTACAATTTTTTTAGTGTCAAGTAAAAGCACACGGTAGCCTCTAGTATGAGATGGATAACAAAGGAACATGCCATCAATAGATCTAGATTCAAATTTATCAAGATTACCATGTTTCTTAACAAAGCATTTGCAACCAAAGACCCGAAAGTGTGTAACACTAGGCCTATGTCCAAACTGAAGCTCATATGGTGTTTTACCTAGCTTAGCACGCAAGAAAACACGATTTGAGACATAACAAGCGGTTGCTAACGCATCAGCCCTAAATTTCCTAGGAGTTTGATATTCAGCAAGCATAGTCCTAGCCATCTCAACTAAGGTTCTGTTCTTTCTTTCTACAACACCGTTTTGCTGAGGTACATATGGTGAAGAAAGTTGATGATCTATTCCATTTTCAGCACAAAAGTGATCAAAAGATTGATTTTTAAATTCAGTTCCGTTATCACTTCTAATTGCTTTTAATTATCCTGGGTGATCAATTGATAATCTAAGAAATAAAGTTCTAAAGTGACTAAAAACTTCATTCTTAGATGCCATAAAGTAAACCCAAGAGTATCTAGAATAATCATAAACAATAACAAGAACATACCATTTACCTCCGAAGGATTGAACACGTGAAGGTCCTACGGTGTCAAGATGCAATAGTTGACATGGTTCAGTTGTCATGATCATTGTGAGAGGTGTATGTGAACCTGCAACCATCTTAGCATGTCTACAAGAAGAGCACACAATTTCTTTGTCCCCTTTAAGCTTAGGAAGCCCACGTATGCGATCAAGAGCACTAACACGCGTTAGGTGATCAAAGCCTACGTGACCAAGTCTACGATGCCAAAAATATAAGTCCTTTGAATCATTAGCAACTAGACACCTATGCTTAGAGGAAGACATATCAAAATCAGCTTTGAAAACTCTTCCAAACCGAGACATGTTAAAAATAAGCTCACTATTTGAACTTACAACTTTGCAGCAGTTTTTATTGATAGTAATTTCCATATTTTCATCTAGCAATTGTGAAACAGAAAGCAAGTTGTATTTCAAATTTTTGACAAGTGCCACATCCTTCAAAGTGTAGTGATCATTTACTCTATCCGAACCCTTAGTAATTATAGGAGTTGAAGAATTATCGGCAAAAGTAACATTTTCTACACGTGACACAAAAGAGAGGGAGGAGAACCAATCTTTGTTACCAGTCATGTGGCGTGAGCAACCTGAATCCACAATCCAAATGTTCTCCTTCCTCAAACGTGTAACCTACATAGAAGCACAATACGTCGATGACTCAATACTGGGGTTAGTCAAAAGGCATTTAGGAATCCAGTACTGAGTCACGCGACGTGCAGGAGGAAAAACACGCGAAAGCTGGGACAAAACAACAGGTTTATGTGTCAAAGTTTGAGATTTTTTATTCTTGACTACTGACCTATAAGGTGTTACTTGTGTAGCACAAAAATCAGTAGCTCCGGAGGCAAAAACAGAAGGTCCGGAGGTAAACTTTGAATGTTTTTGACTCAAAACAGCAGGTTGTACATTCGGTTTATGGTGTGCAGCAAATTTTGCATGAAAGTTATGAGATCTAGCAACCATTCTTTCCCTTTTCTGTTGTTTAGCTAGTCTATAACAAAAATCTATGACATGACCATCTCTACCACAGAAGGTACAATGAAATTTAACTTTGTGTTCATGTCTAGATGAGCAAGCAATATTTTTATTTGAAACCGAATGAGGCAACACTCCTGCAGATTTGAAAACCACTCCTTTTTGTTTAGGAACTGTTTGAATCAAACCACTTCCTAATGACTTTACAATTTTAGGTGGATGTGTCTTAGCATGAGCATGAGAATCAAAACCTAAACCAGTTTTATCATTGCAAGACTTGGAAGAATTCAGCAGTAAGTTTAGGTTCTTATTCCCATTACAAAACCGATCTAATGTCCTATGCATGTCATCAAGTTTATTGGACAGATCAAGGCAATTTTCACATGAAGTTTTTCCTTTTAGTTTGCAATTTGAACAATATTTAACTTCATGAGAACGTAAAGCATTGTTCAATATAGAAATTTCATTCATAGCATCCTGTAGTTTCTTATCAAGATCATCACAAGTAGAACAATGCAAATCAATTGTAGAACAGCTAGCATCTTTCAAGTTTTTATCATTAAGTGCAGCAAGCTCTTTGTTCTTTTCAAATTCTAACTCAAGTTTATCAAGTGTGGAGGTGTGTGCACTTCTTAATGAGGACAATTGTTCATATATTAAATCACATGAGGAACATGCATCATCACTAGGAATCAAAGTTTTTAAACGGGTTGATTTCAGATTCTAGTGATTCAATTTTAGCAGCACTATCCCTAAGCCTTTTGTACTTTTTCTTAACAATAATAGTGGCATGAGAAATAGCATCACACATTTCTTCGCAAGTAGGACATACCTCTTCATTGTCGTTGTTGTGTTCTGCCTCCTCCATACTTGATCTTGACTTGCCCGCCATAAAGCACAAGTTTGCCAAATCATCTTCATCTTCATCACTTCCAATGTCCACGTCGCTTGAACTGAATTCTTGAAGCGCGGTGATGAAACTGTTGATCATCTTGCGTCCTATGGTACCTTTCTTCTTCTTGTTGAAATTTCCAGAGGAGGTCTGAACCTTGCTTTGTTTTCCTTCCCGGGTGGTCGGATCTGAAAGGTTAGAGCATTTTGTACGAAAGTGTCCTGTTTTACCACATTCAAAACAGCGTTGAGGTCCGGAGCTTCCTCTCCTTCTAGTTCTCACATTTTGCAATGCTTTTGAGAATCTAGTAGAGATGAGTGCCAACTTTTCTTCTGGAAATTCTTCGATCTGCTCCACGGTTAGTGAGGACAACAAAGCAAGAGTATTGCAAGATGATGATTGGCCGGAGCTAGACATATCTCGTTGTGAAACAAATGCAATAGACTTATTGGGGTTCTTATGTGAGATTATGTCAATTTCATGAGTTTTTAACTTGGAATATAGCACATCTAAAGTAAGTGAACTCATGACAGTAGATTCACGAATAGATGTGACTTCCATCTCCCAAATTGACATATCTAATGCACTTAGCAATTGCCTAGCATTTTCAGCATCTGAAAAATTAACATTGACACTACGCAAGTTGCTGAGAATCTTATTAAAGCGAGCAAAAAGGTCATCAATAGACTCACCGGGTTGCATCTCGAAGCGCATGTATTCTTTCTTGAACATGTATTGCCTTACCTCTTTGATCGTGTTGGATCCTTCGTGGTAGTCACAAAATTCTTTCCACACATCATATGCAGATCGGAGGTGTGCAACACGGTCGAAGTCGCTTTGTGTTAATCCTTGTATGATCATGTTCCGAGCCTTGTTGTTGTTGTCGACATGTCTCAGATTTATAGCTGTAACTTGATCGTTTGATGGCACTTCGTAAGGCTTGTATAACTTTTCCCATATTGCAAAGCCTTGTGCCTGGATGAAAGCCTCCATGCGTGCTTTCCAAACCTGAAAATCAATACCAGCGAACACACAAGGTTTGACAGAGTACTTCTCCATGATGATTAGTCAAAAACACGCGCAAATCACAAAGATTAGAGCACCGTGGCTCTGATACCAATTGTAGGATCGAAGAGCACGTGAAAAGCTACCAGAGGGGGGTGAATGGTAGATTTAAAAATCTTACGCAGCGGAAACAATTAAACCCCAAACCCTTTTGTCAAGAAAATTATCTGTTAAAGAAATCATGTGTGAGACTAATCTAAATGTGTTTCACCATGGAAAATGTGATAGATATCAGAGCGAATCAAGTCACGAAGACAACACAAAAAGAATCACTCAAATCCGTCGAGAAAAACTCAAGTTATGATCGAAAGATCAAACAATGGTCAATCTGCCCTACCCGAGAAAAAAGAGTTCTGGAACGCTGCAAAGAAACTCGTGTAGATCGGTAGACCACAAATTCAATGACCGTGAAATTTTGACATATGATAGATAATCAAGTTGTGAAGACAACCCAAAAAGAATCATGTCAATTGGATCTGTAAAACTCGAGTTATGATAAAACCACCAACAAAAGGTAGTGCTGTCCAGAAACTCGACGAGTAAAACTTGTCTGGAACAAGTCGGACGAACAAGGCACAAAATTTCCTTGAAACTACGAATTTTATTCAATAGAACACAAGAGGAACAGCCCCAAAGTCGTGCACTACGAGCTCTGGGCTCCCTTGCTTATATAACCAGCTCGAAAGCCAACTCAACTCAGATCAGGAACCTAATCCTACTCAGATCATGAATCGTAACTTTCCATAACTGCTCAAGATTCTTCTATACACAGATAGAAGCAATCTTAAAACTTCCAAACACCTTAGGAACGTATCCCACATTCCTAAACAACTCAAATTCGTGACCCACACGAAATCCTATCATAACCAACTCAAATCTTTCCATATTTGAGTCAAACCCGGCTCAGCCACAGCCTGAGTCCATAACCTAGTCGGTTGGACCTTTCCGACCAATTCATTACGTCCACATCTCTTCATCACGCCTCGGAACCATGTAGCCACGTCCATGCACTCCTTGCACATGTGCAAACATCTTCCAATGACGTCCACGATACCTTCATATGCATTGTTCTTGATTCAATCATGTTGCACAACCTCCTGATCAGCTCAACCACAATTCCTCACTGAATTTGGTTGTTGGAACCTCATCTCCTCCCTGAGACTAGTCCAATGGATCCCATCACCAGCCATGTATTGAACTCAAGCAACACCTGCACATGAATAAACAACCAATCCATATAAGCCCAAGTCCTTGACTTGACTCAAGTTAGTTTCGAACACAACACCCTACGTGAGAACCTCACATAAGCATGTTGCAAAACCACAGTAACACGATATCATCCATATCAACCAAAACACACCAAAAACTTAGCAAAAGAATACTAAGCAATCTTTCCAAGAATATAAAGCAAGTTCAAAACTTTGCGAATGAAAAGCAGAAGTATTACGGTCAAGTTCCGAAACATCCCACAGCAAGCCGGAACTTGACCTGGAGCTTACTAGTACAATGAAGCACCTGCCGGAGCTTACGAAAACTAGTATAACCAAACTCCCGCCTGAGCTTACAAAACTAGCAGGACCTAGCGCCGGAGCTAACCAGAACTAGTCAGAACTAGAAATCCCAAAAGCCGGAGCTAGAAAAATCAACTCAGAGCTTAGCAACAGCATGCCGGAGCTATCAAATATATGCTGGAGCTATCAAAGACAAAGCTCACCGGAGCTAACCAAAGCTAGTCGGACCTTACCAAGGAGTCAGACCTAGCATCTACTGTAACCGGAGCTACCCAAAACAAGCTGGACCTACCGTCGGACCTTGTTGTAGCTCAGAGCTAGAGTCGGACCTTGATAAAAAGGTGTTTTGGTGATATTCGAAACTTTTATCATCAAAGCCAAGTGTATTCACTACAAGCCAATGTATTCATCACATATTGGTCTCACAGATATCTTCATCGGCAACTTCGAGGGCACATATGTGCACCACTAGAAACTCATGGGATCTCAACAAAAGTTGGGTGACACTCTCCGCGAGTACATGTATCTAGCATTTCTCCAAGAAGTACAACAAGCTCCCTGACGTGGTCGACGTCGATGTTGTTGCAACATTCCTTTCAATGACCACCTGCAAGTCTTTGGCGCACAAGCTTGACTTTGTTAAACCAAGGAGCCCCAAAGAACTACTTGACATTGCCACCAATGATGCCTCTAGCGAGGAGGCGATTGGAGCCATCTTCGACAATGGCAAGCCGAAGAGCCCTGACACCAGGAAGGATGCGGCGCCTCATTGTAGTGATGAAAAAAGGAGGACTGCTAGCAAGAAATGCAATCATCAAGTTGAGGACTGCTTGGGCCTGGTCGTGTTTGTTGAACGACGCGAAGAGAAGAGGGAAGCCAGGCCACTGATGGATTTCTTTGAGAGGCTGATTGAGAAGCCATGCACCAACCATGCCTTCCTGGTCAAACACGCCCTCACAGATTGTTTCCTCCTGAGGCACTTCCTCGACAAGGATTCAGGCACCACGAGTGACAAAGGAAAGAGGGCAAAACCCTCGAACACCAAGGTAGGGGATTAGCCCGTCTTTCCCGAGCCACATGGTTACCTCAAGATATGGGAGCACCCAAGCTTACAAGTGTCTGCGCTAGCAAAAACTGATAGCCCAGGAGGTGAACACCACCGACCCGACGTCCCAATCTTCCTCTGAAGCTCTAACGTAGTTGTCACTTTTGAACAGTTGGACCACCTCAACTACATTCCGCAACAAGGGTGGTTACCCATTTGTTGTTGACCCGATCGTGGGTCTGAAGTGCCTGACCAATGAATGGGTGGACGATAGGAATAGCCTCAACATCTGTCGGTACCCTGCGTAGCAGGTACCCTATGATATCGCAAGAAGTGCAAGAGAGTTCTACCCATCAACGTTGAAGGTCTCCTCAGGCCCCACATGTAATATTACACTGGACCCACATCCCTCATATGGGTAGATCTAGGGATTGACACGTGTAATGTAAATTCAAAGGTAAACTCCCAACACAGGGAAGCTCTGCGATCTACATGTGTATAACGACCCCGGACCTAACCCCCAGCAGAGGGAAGCTCTGGTGCCGACACGTGTATTGCTATTCCGAAGCTACCTCCCCGCAAGAGGAAGCTCTGAAGCTGCCACGTGTGGAGCCTCCGGACCTTCATCATCAACAAATACATTGGCGCATCTCCTTTAACATGGACATTCAATGGACAATTAAAGCGGCAGTTACAAGACATGATTACGTGTCATTAATGCTGTATTAATGACACACGATCAAAGTACTGTTAATAGAGGTAATGCAGCCATTAAAGGCACATTATGACACTATTAACCATGTTTAATGCTCATAGACAATGTATTAGGCTATTAAGTATGCTAGGGCCACATGTCGGGCCAGGAAAATGATGTAACGGTCACTCCTTGGACTATAAAAGGTCTGAGCCGCACGATACAAAGGGACGAACTTGAGGCTGAGCCGTACACTACACATCTTAGTGATTCTCAATACAACAACACACATCCCGTGGAGTAGGGTACTACGCTCAGGCGTCTCGAACCACGTAAATCTCTGGTGTCACCATCTTCATCATGATCTCTGCGTGCCCCAATCGAAACAAGAACCTCCGTGGGCTACACTTTTGTAGTACCGCCAGAAGTGTCGTTGCTACACTTCGACATTTGGAGCGCTAGGAAGGGGAGTCCTGAGATCTCAAGATAATGAATTCCGCCGCAATCACGCTGAACAACCTACTGAAGGCAATCCCTCGAACGTGCAACAGCCAGTGGGTACCATTGTTCCGGCAAGTACTATGGCACCACAGTCGACATCTATTCTGGCAAATAATACTGGACGACAAGATGGGGCATTAGCGTCGATCACTGCATTGAAACAACAATCCTGAGCATGCGCTCATTGCCGCGCGAGCTCTCCTACAACACCCACCGCCTCCAGGGGCACCCCAGGATGCTATGGAACAGTGGAGAGCTGCTGTTGACCATCTGGTTGCAGCCGCAACCGCTAGCATCAACAATCAAGTTCCTCCCCCTTTGGGGCGAGCACCATCACAACGATGGACCTTGTCGGGCCGACTTGGTCCATAAGTCTCACAGCATAGGAGACGTGTTGCATCCCAGTAGGTGGCTTCGAAGCCTCCCGGGGCACGACGCACCCACACCATCACCAGGATTCCGACCCACGACCTACGGTCGAAACTTGATCACCGTTACCGGTAGCAGGACGACCGCATCCATATCAAGCATGCTCGCGAGAGACGAGAATCTCAGGACAACCCTACTCCTCAGGGAGTAGGGGGAGGTTATTCTGCCCTAGCCATGCATTTACGCATGGTCAGATGGCCACAAGAGTTCCGACCTCATTTGCCGGAAAAATTCAACAGGACTGTCAACCCCGCCGAATTTCTACAAGTCTACTCCACTGCTATACTAGCAGCGGGGGGTGATGAGGTCGTGATGGCCATCTACTTCCCAGTGGCTCTAACTGAGAATGCAAGGTCCTGGTTCATGAGTCTTCAACTCAACTCCATTAATAGTTGGGCAGAGCTGTACCAACAATTCACTGCCAACTACGAGAGTTCTTACACCCGATCTGGCTTTGAACTGGATTTGTTTGCTGTAAAGCAAACAACAGGGGAATCGCTACGATCCTTCATCCAGCGGTTTTCTCAGGTACGGAATACTATCCCTTCAATCTCGAGATCTTCTTTTATCATTGCATTCATACAGAGTGTTCAAGATAAGAAGATGCTGGAGAAACTGGCGACCAAAGAAGTCAACAGTGTCACGAAACTCTTCAGCTTGGCAGACAAATGTGACAAAGCTGCGGAGGGACGTGAAATGCATTCTAAACCACCTCCGGAGGCCAACATTATTGAAGACACTACATCCGGCAGTGGCAAAAAGAAAAAGAAGCCCAACGGCAAGAAGAAGCCGTCGGCCGGCGCACCTACCACTGTGGCTGCTGTAGCTCTGGGTGGTCGGGGGCCACGCCTCGAGAAACAATCTTATAAGCCTCGAGAAACAATCTTATAAGGATGTAATGGTGGATGGAGGTTCAGGGCTGAACCTTATAAGCTTCGAAGCTTTCGTTAAGCTCCAGCTTTGGCCTTCGAACCTTCGCCCATCTCGACCTTTCTCTGTGGTAGGTCCGAGGACCATTACTCCTCTCGGTTTCATCACACTCCCAGTGACCTTCGGGACTTGGGAGAACTACAGAACTGAGAATTTGGTCTTCGACGTCGCGCAGATCAGTCTGCCGTTCAACGTCATTTTGGGCAGGCCAGCCTCGTACAAGTTCATGGCTACCTCTCATTATGGTTACTTAGTGTTGAAGATGCCAACACCTGCGGGCGTTCTTTGGATCCGTGGAGATCGTACTTCAGGAGTTACTGCTTTAGAAGAACTCTATGCGCTCACTACATCGCAAGAGGAAACATTTGGTAAGGAGCTAGCTCCGAACCCTCCGAGCATTCGTCATAAAGGCTCTACTTCTTTACCCCATGTGCAACCAAGCGGCGATACTGACGTTCCTGTTAAAGTCGTCCAAATTGGTTCCAATGCTGCTCAGACTACCCGTATATCGAGAGGTTTGAACAACAAATAGGAACTCGCAGTCATCACTTTCCTCCAGGCTAATGTCGATGTGTTTACCTGGCAACCGTCACAAATGCCTGGGATCCTTAGGGTGGTGATTGAGCACAATCTGATGATTTATCTTGACACACGGCCAGTAACCAAAAGCCCCGGAAGCAATCAATCAAGCAGCAAAACTTCATCAAACATGAAATCAAGAAGTTGCTTGAAGCTGGATTCATCCGGGATGTCTTCCATCCAAAATGGCTGGCAAACCCAGTTGTTGTACCTAAGGTCGGCCGGAAGCTTCGGATGTGTATGGACTACACCACCTTAAATAAGGCATGTCCAAAGGATTCATTTCCACTACCTAGAATAGATCAGATAGTGGACTCCACCGCTGGGTGTGAGCTATTGTGTTTCTTAGATGCATATTCCGGATATCATGAAATCCAAATGTCTAAGGAAGATGAAGACCATACTGCCTTCATAAGAGTAGATGGATTGTACTGTTATACTGCCATGCCATTTGGTCTTAAAAATGCTGCTTCAACATTTGTGTGAGCTATGTATAAAACATTTGGAGAGCTAATTAGAGACTTGGTGGAGGTTTAAGTCGATTACATCGTCGTGAAGATCAAGAACAAGGAGTCCTTGACAATTTACAAGCTGTCTTCGACAAGCTGCGCACCACGCGCACCAAGCTGAACCCGGACAAATGTGTCTTCGGGGTTAGCTCCGGGAAGCTTCTAGGTTTCTTGGTGACTCACCGATGAATTAAAGCAAATCCGGCGAAGATCAAGGTTATAGAGGATATGCAGCCCCCAACCCGCATCAAGGATGTCCAGAAGATAACTGGATGTCTAGATGTGCTCAGCTGGTTCATCTCAAGACTGGCAGAGTGGGCACTTCCCTTCTTCAAACTCTTGAGGAAGTCCAGACAATTTCATTGGTCTGAAGAAGTAGAAAAGGCGTTTCAAGAGCTGCAACAACTCCTCACCACACTACCGATCTTGATAGCTCGGATCCTGGTGAGTCTTTACTGCTTTACATTTCGGCAACCATCGAAGTTGTCAGTATGGTCCTGGTCGTGGAAAGAATGGAGCCACGTCTAGTCTAGGAGCCCAGACCCCTCTGAGAGGGTCCAGGGTTACCTGAAGGTGTGTCTGGGTCCCAGCCCCCAGACACGAAACCTCAAGAAGAAATGCTAGGAGATCAACCTCATTCACATGTGGGGGTTCACCTGGCCGACCAAGATGATCTGGACCCTCCTAGCAAGGTCCAGGTCGAACAAGAAGAAGGTCTAGACCCCTCCAGGAGGGTTCGGGTCGATGAAGATGAAGCTTCGGGCCCCTCTGAGAGGGTCCAAACTGTCCAGCGCCCAGTGTACTTCATCAGCGAAGTACTCCATGACGACAAGACAAGATATATTGAGGTGCATAAGCTGCTTTATGCAGTTCTTATTGTCTCAAGGAAGCTTCATCACTACTTCCAAGACCACAAAATATCAAGGGTAACTTATTTTCCACTGCATGCTATTTTGCATAACCCTAACTCTACTGGGAACATTGCAAAGTGGGCAGCGGAATTGGTCTAGTTCGATCTAGAATTCGTGTTTCAACAAGCAATCAAAAAGTTTCGGCTAACTTTGTGACAGAATGGACTCCCTCTCCCTCAAACCCCGGGGGCCACAATGAGCAGAAATCAGAACCCAAGGTCCCGGTATTCACCGAGCCTCAGCGAACTCTCTACTTTGATGGCTCCGTGCAGAAGCAGGGGGCTGGAGCTAGAATCCTTGTCCTTGCTCCGGCTGGGGAGAAGGTCAAGTACATGGTTCACCTTGATTTCAAGGCGACCAACAACATGGCAAAGTATGAATCTCTCATCTACAGACTCAAGGTGGCACTATCTTATGGTGTCAAACAGATGTTGGTGAGGGGAGATTCACAACTCATCATCAAACAAGTCAAAGGTGAATGCTCGTGTAACAATCCTCAACTAACTGCTTATCTCCTTGAAGTCCAGAGGCTCCAGAAGGACTTTGAAGTCCTGGATTTCCACCATGTTCAGCGTCTTCATAACGCTGAAGTTGACAAACTCTCGACAAAAGCCTCAACTGGAGCTCTGGCTCCACACGAATCTTCGTCCGGAGGTTGTCAAGACCAATAGCTCAGCCTGCCGAACTGAGCAAAGGGGGCGAGACCAGCACCACGAAGCTGGCAGTCCCAGTGGCCCTATTACCATGGCGTCCACCTAGTGTTGTAGGTGCTGCCGGAAGCTCCGAGCAACCCAGCACGCAAGACTCAGAAGCTCAAGTAAGCTCCAATGCATGGATCTCGGAGATCCGGGGCTACATGAAAGACAATATCCTTCCTGAAGACAGTGTATCCGCTGACCGGTTGTCAGATTGGCTAAAAGATACACGTTGGTAGAAGGGGATCTCTATCGGCGTGGTGCCAATGATATCCTAATGCATTGCAAGGGAAGAAGGCCGTGAGCTCCTCACAAAAATCCATGGAGGCGAGTGTGGGAACCATGCTTCTTCTCGCACGCTGGTCGGTAAAGCCTTCTGGCACAACTTTTACTGGCCTACAACACTCCAGGATGCGGTTGAGCTAGTGAAAAAATGTGAAGTGTGTTAGTTCCACACAAAACAGATTCACACAGCGGCTCAATCACTACAAATGATACCTCCTACATGGCCATTCGCTATGTGGGGCATGGACATCTTGGGACCATTCCCAAAAGCCGTCGGAGGTTACAGGTTCCTGTAGGTTGCCATCGACAAGTTCACCAAATGGCGAGAAGCAACTCCAGTTGTGACAATCAACAAGCAATCAACAATCAAGTTCTTGAAGTCCATTATATGCATATTTGGAGTGCCAAACAAAATCATAACTGACAATGTAACCCAATTCACAAGTGCTGCATTTCAAGAGTATTGCGAAGACCTCGACAGTCAACTCAACTACGCCTCAGTAGCTCACCCAGCAAGCAATGGCCAAGCCGATAGAGCAAATGCAGAAATTTTAAAAGAATTCAAGACGCGCACGTACGAGCACCTGAAAAAGCACGGAGCCAACTGGATTGGAGAGCTTCCGTCCACATTGTGGGCGATCAGGACATCACTTATCTGGTCAACTGGAGAAACACCCTTCTTCCTAGTGTACAAAGCTGAAGCAGTCATTCCTCCGGAGATCACCTTGGGGTCTCTGCGGGTTCGGACCCTCGATGAAGCCTCGTAGGACCAGCTCCAGCGTGAAGACCTTGACCTCGTCAACGAGGGAAGGTGCCAAGCAGCTATTCAGAATGCATGTTATCGCCAAGCGCTCCGACGGTATCGTCAAAGGCATGTGCGCAACCAACAACTCGAGGAAGGTGATCTGGTGCTTCGGAAGATACTAACACGTTAAGGAATGAATAAACTTTCCCCTTGCTGGGAAGGTCCCTTTTGAGTGATCAAAGTATCCCATCCTGGATGCATTCGCTTGGCAACTAAGGATGGGACTCCGCTTCCTAATCCTTGGAACATCGAGCACCCTTGTAAGTTTTATGCTTAGAATCACAGAGGTGAGTCTATAATTACACACGATGTATGTTATAGCGTCGCTAAATAGAAATGGGTAGGTCCTCCGGGAGAACATTCGGATCCCTCTGGGAGGGTCCGTGAAGTTTAAGTACACTTTATACAGTCACCACACTAAAATTGTAACTACCTACCCTGGGTTAGTACAAGATGTATAGCACACTTAGCTTGGTCTCGCACCCAAAGTGTGTCCTTGTCTCCCCTGTAGTCCGGACCTATAATCAAAAACATTTTTGTGTAATAACAGACTCCACGTGCATTTAATTTTTGTACAAGGCTCGATCTATCACATTATTGTTTTTAACCTTCTTGTCTATAATGAAGTTGTGCAATTCTTTTTTAGTTTTTACCCAAGTTATTCATATGTGTTACAAGTTATATTGTTGATCTGTTTGGATCTTAACATGTTGTATAGTCTACTTGCCTGAACGCCAAGCCAACATAGATCCTGAGTGTGCTATCGACTTAGCTTGGTACTGCACCCTAAGTACGCCACTCTACCTACACCTCGGCAACCCTCAGTAGGGTGAGTACTAAAAAAGCATATGGGTCCGGATAGATTACATCAATACACTTGTTACCATATCGAGTTACTTCGGATTTAAAACTCAAATAAGAAGAATAAGTCACAAACGATTTATAGACAAGAGGACAAATTTTACTCTTTTCTTGTATTTAATGTGCAGGAAAAATAGAAATTCATAGCGATGGTGGACGACGCTGGAGCTACTAAGCTCCGACATCCTCCAAGGGGGCCGCCATCGATGTTTAATATGTTGACAGTGGGTAATGTCGGAGCTTGTCCTACCTTCAACTATTCGTGCAGCGACATGAGGAGCTACTAAGCTCCGATAAATCCAAGGGGGTCCGCCGTTGACATTTTATACGTCGGTAGTGGGTACCATCGGAACTATCAAGCTCCGCTAATCCCAAAGGGCCTGCCGTCAACGCGTTAGAAATGAAGACTTCAGACCTAAAATATACAAGTGCAAAGCATTCAAGTCATCAATATACTGTTAAATCCTTTGGTATATGTACACACTTCAATTGTGCACATATACTAGGGGGCCAATAAGACTGAGCACATTATATTGAATACAAAACAACAATAAAATGAAGTTCATGGCAAAGTGGATATCATTAAATCGAAGCACTGGATTACAAAATTGGGATTATAGCAGAAGGCAAAAGGAAGAAGTCCTAGCTACTGGAGGATCTAAGTCATGCGGAAGAATGTGGCGACTTTCTTGGCAACTTCATAAACACCGGCCTTGGCGACATCCTCCTCTTTAGCAATGGGACCTTGGAGCATCGGGTCCAAAGAGAATTGGGGATTTCAGCTCACATAACACGTCAGCACATACTCTACGACGTTTGTAGCCAGACATTTCACCTTTGTCTCCAACTGGTCCGCAATGACGTCGCCCATCGCATCGAGTTTGCCGCCAACAGCATTGAAGGCCACTAGCGCTCGGTCCAAGTGCAGCTCTGGATTGTCCAAGTGCAGCTCTGGATTGTCTGGACGTACAGGACTGAAGCCTAGTGGCGTCAGCGCATTGTTGGCTCATCCCAAGAGGTCCCATACTTGGATGAACTCAGTCTCCTTCAAGCTCCGCAGCTCCTCCAGTGACTTCCGGGCGACCGTAAGCTCCGAACCCTCCCGAACGAGGCACTCAACCAATTTGGCATGCTACTGCATATTCTCAGCAACTTCCTTCTCACGATCGGTCAGCTCCGTCTCCCAGAGGTGGATGCGGTTCCGCCTTTCCGCCAAGTCCTTTTCCCTGTCTCTTACTTTACCTTCCTTGGTGGCAACATCTTCTCTTTTTGAGAGCTCCTGCCCCAGTTTCCAGTACTTCTCCTTCTCCTCTTTGCTCCATAGATCTAGCTTTTTGATACGATCTGCCAAATTCTATTCACCCAGAGTCAATTTATGGGTGACCTCCGCCTCCCTCTTCACAATATCCTCCTGTTGCTCCAGGAGCTTCTCTTCCCTTGCCTCAAGGTCCGCTCGGCGCTTCTGGAGGACCACGTTCAATTCATTGAGGTTCTTTTGATGCTCATCAGCAGCATCACGCCTCTCCTTGGCTTGATCAAGGATCTCCCTGGAGTTAGCGTCGAGCGCCCTGATAGCAGCTTCCTTCTCCTCCAGCTGCTTGTCCCAGTATTCCAACCGGGCCTTCTCCCTCTTGATGAACTCCTTCTGATCGGCCAGCCTTCTCCGTGCAAGCCTGGTCTCGAAGTGGAGTCTGTTGCGCCAACGCCTCATGCTGTTGTGCACCTCCTCCAGGGCTTTGCTCTCATGATCAAAAGCGAGTTGGACTTGTCGGAGGCTCGAGCAGGCGTTGTCTATGGACAATTCCAGAGGGATAGGCTCCAAACCTTCTGGGATCAACTCCGCTTGCTCCAGATGATTCTCCATCACAAAAATTGGGTCCCACTCTACAAGGGTGGTCCCCTGAGCTCCGGCAGCACTAGGGCCGCTCTCTGGAAGCACATCAGCGACAGCAGAGGAAGAACCCACTGGGGGAACTCCCACCTCTGGGCCAAAAGTTGAAGGCGCTACTTCTAGGTATTCAATTACCGGCTCTAAGAGCAGGGGACCTGTCGCCACTTATTCAAGCTGCTCTGGCTCTAGTCCAGCTACCTCCGGGGTAGCTATCTCCGGGGCAGTGGCTGGAGCTTCATCCGGTGCCCCTACCACCTCCGACTCAGACGCCGACGCGGCAGTCACTTCTGGTTCAGCGACCAGAGCTTCAAGCATCTCCGGCTCAGCCGACGGACCTTCAACAACTTCTGGCCCAGGGGCCGGAGCTTCAACCATCTCTGACTCAATGGTGTGGGCTTCAATTGCCTCTGGCTCAATGGCCAGGGCTTCGATGACTTTCGGCTCAAAGGCCGGAGCTTCTGACATCTCTGGTATTGGAGCATCAGCCTCAAGCAATGTTGCCAGAGGTACATCTTCGACTTCTCCCCTGTGGTCCGACGCTACCACGAGAGCTTTCGGCAAGGACTCTGAATCCAAGTCCACGACAGCTGGCGCCAGAGCTGCCGTGACATCCACCACCACTTGAGGAGGAGGCTCGGTGGTCAAAGCCGGAGCTTTGGCATGCGCAGCCACGATCACTGCAACATATGCCGATGTTCCTGACCTTTCTTGGACACCCAAGAAATGAAGGGATGAGAATATTAAAGACACAACAAAAACAATACTAGCATTTTAAGGCGAGCACTCGATGCTTACCTAGGAATGCTACCGCCCAAGTCACCTCGAAACCTCTTCTTCTAAGGCCCGGAGCAAGAGCCCACCAAGTCTGGTGAGACAACGACTTCAGACCTCAGTTGAGGACTAATTGCGGCAATCGGTGTCCTCTTGGCCGGAGCTTCTCTTGGTCGGGAAGAACTCCCAGGCCTGGAGCTCTTAGCTGGCACTAAGGCCGATGTTGACTGGTCGGAGCTAGCGTCTCTCGAAGACGCCTGCGTCGGAGAAGGTGCAGCCACAGAAGACCTCTTTCGCCAGGGAGAAGGAGCCGTTGCAGAGGGAGCAGCCCTGACAGACCCCCCATCAGCATGCTTTAGCTTCCTCTTCTGGCTGGAGGGTTCGGCTAGCTCTTTGCCCTTGCCCTTGCCGATGTCTTCAACCCTTCAGCTTGGAGCGGAGGCAGGCCCTCCTTCAGAAGCTCCAAGGATTACCACCCTGGAGGTCGGACACCTCTCCACCTCCCCAAGGTCATCAAGCGCCGACATCTTCCTCTAGAGCTCCCTACTGAACGCTAGCTCCATGTTCAACGTAAGGAAAGCAGTCGGCAGAACCAAGTCGTCGCTGTCGATTTTTATCCCATGCTCGAATTTCTTGATATGAAGCTTTAGAGCTTCGTCATCAAAGTTGGATTTCAGACAGGTTTCAATTCGGTCGTCATTCATCACACTGTTGAGGGCCCAGGCGAGCTTCTCCCTCTTCCTCAGAGGAGCCCATCTGTTGACCAGGAAATTGCAGAAGACAATCTGAGGGGTCATTCCAACCTCCACGCATTCTTGGATCCTAGTCAGGACGGGATTAAAGGAATCTGACAGCTCCAGAACTACACTCCAAGCGTCTATATCAACATTGGGGAGTCCTTGGGGCAGCTCCAACCTCTCGTGCTCCTCCGCTGCAATGATGACCCAATCCTTCTTCCAGTCATCCCATTTGACGTAAGGGAATGACTTCAAGTACTTCAAGGGGTAGTTCTTGCGCTTCACGAAATAGTAGAAGCCAAGAAGCTCAGTCCCCTTGCTGGTGGTGTGGACGGTGAAGAAGGTATGAAACATCTCGATGCAGGGGGGAACACCCACCCACATCTCTCAGAAGTGGACGAAGGTCGCCACTAGCAGAAGAGAATGGGGGCCAAGATGATACAGCTGGAGACCGTAAAAGACCAACAACATTAAAAGAAAGGTTGAAAAAGGTGGGACCAGTCCCACCATGGCGTACGCAGAGTAGTACACCATGTCGCCATTACTCCTTCTTGAACGGGAGCTCGCCGACGCGGATCAGGTGGCTGAAGGAGTCACTGGACCACCCCATATAGGTCCGGACCTTCATCAAATCGTCCTTTCTCTTGAGGCGGCTCTTGGGAAGACCCAACTCCATTGCGACAAAGTGGAGCAAAGGAAGAGAAACCTAGGCGAAGTTTGCGAAGGCTCTGAGCGCAAGTTTGATCAAAAGCGTAAAGAATCCTCAAACCGCTCATACTTTCCTTCTTAAGTAAGCCTCTGCGACGCTTGGATGGAAACCGCAACAAGAGTGGGGTCACATTTCAAAAATCTACCCCGTGCATGACGAATGGGTCCGGGGCCACCCTAACGAAGAGACCAAGGTTATTACCCTAGGCGAACCGTTGTCATGATGGGCGTCGAGAGACCCAAAGGCGGCACCCTGACAAGGCACTTAGAACCGATATAGTTTTTGTATTGGGAACTAGTGACCTTCAATTGCGTGAGATCCGCACTCAAAGATCTCATATGCCGCATTCATAACAAGCCATGCAGCAATGGTTTAACCCCGGACCATCACCCCAATGACACATTAGGAGACTTTTGAAGTTGAAGCGCGGGAATCAAGGATGGCCCCACCTTTGGTAGAATAACTTAACCCAAAGGGTTTCTCCCAAAGGTGGGCCCGGGGGCCACTGTCGGTACCCTGCGTACCAGGTACCCTATTATACCGCAAGAAGTGCAAGAGAGTTCCACCCGTCAAAGTTGAAGGTCTCCTCAGGCCCCACATGTTATATTACACCGGACCCGCATCCCTCATATGGGTAGCTCTTGGGATTGACACATGTAATGTAAATCCGGAGCTAAACTCTTAACACAGGGAAGCTCCGCGATCTACACGTGTATAATGACCCCAGACCTAACCCCCAATAGAGTGAAGCTCCGGTGCTGACATGTGTATAGCTTTTTCGGAGCTACCTCCCCACAAGGGGAAGCTCCGAAGCTGCCACGTGTGGAGCCTCCGGACCTTCATCATGAACGAATACATTGTCGGATCTTCTTCAGCACGGACATTCAAGGGACAGTTAAAGCGGCAGTTACAAGACTTGATTACGTGTCATTAATGTTGTATTAACAACACACAATCAAAGCACTGTTAATAGAGGTAACGCAGCCATTAAAGGCACATTATCACACTATTAACCATGTTTAATGCTCATAGATGATGTATTAGGCTATTAAACACGCTAGGGCCACATGTCAGGCCAGGCAAATGATGTAACGATCAGTCCTTGGACTATAAAAGGACTAAGCCACAGGATACAAAGGGACGAACCTGAGGCTGAGCAATACATTACACATCTTAGTGATTCACAATACAACAACACACATCCCATGGAGTAGGGTATTACGCTCAGGTGGCCCTAACCGTATAAATCTCTGGTGTCACCATCTTGATCCTGATCTTTGCGTGCCCCAACCGAAACCAGAACCTTCACAGGCTACACTTTAGTAGTACCGGGGGAAGTGTCGTTGCTAACTTCGACAACATCCTATGTGTTAGGAGTTTCGACGTGATTGGGGCTTTGCGTTCCTAGCTCCACCAAACTCGGGCGCCTATCCATGGGATTTTACTCGAGAAACATGTAATGCCTCTCGGACAGATCGACTTCCCTGTCAAGATCAGGATGAATTGAACTTCCACACAGAGACCCTCAAATTTTTTGTGGTTGTTGATGGTAACTAGGTACCAATTTCGATCGTCAATATATCTCAATTATGTGGAGTGCACATCTCTTACCTAGTTCCACTTGCATCTAGAAAGAACTGTGCATGTAGGCACTTATATAGAATTGAAGTGAAACAAGTAGAGGAATCCTAAAACGTACACTCTCAACCAATCAGGCGCTGACATGTGGCAGCACACAGATAAAATGGATACCTGCATGGGTATTCAAAAGGATCCGATGGCATAGCACCCGGGGATGTCCTAAGGACTAACCTGTGTTTCACCTGGAGGAAACACACCGAGGGAGGAGCAAGGACGCAGTCAGTCGAGCTCCCTGGTCGGCCGATTTCGTCCTGGCACCAAACTCGATCAACTTCCACATCTCGACTTCTTGTGGTGCACTGAAGTCAAAACTGACTGCTTCGCACACATTTGGCAGCGGGAACTGACCTCAACTCATGTATAAATAGGAAATTCAACCCTCACTTCTCAACACACACCACTTGAGCAGCACTCACTTTCATACACACTTCTCCAAGTCCTTAGTGGAGATTAGGCTGCAGAGAGGAGCCTCTAGTTCCCATGTCCAATTGGGAAATCTATGGCTCATGTCTCTTTTCTTTTAT
Organism: Tuctoria greenei; assembly: GCA_036927565.1. Lineage (NCBI taxonomy): Eukaryota > Viridiplantae > Streptophyta > Magnoliopsida > Poales > Poaceae > Tuctoria > Tuctoria greenei. The sequence continues at coordinate 123,604,203 of JAYESD010000003.1, read as the reverse complement.
TTGTGACTTTGTGCTATTTAATAATTTTAGTCTTCTCTTATTCATATGCTTGGGTGAAGCGTTACTTGTTTGATTATAGAATCCATGCATGCGGTAAGTGGTGACACCGTCATTTTCATCCATCATGCATTGCATTCACTCTCATACATGTTTTACATAATGCAACACAAAAAGGAACAAGATTAAAATGAATTAGAGGCAAAACAACAATAAAAATCTCTTTATGTACGGACTTGACCGGACCTGAACCAAGACTAATCCGGTACACCTGTCAGCCCTGGCCTAAATCAGTTTTGTTGAAGGCAACGGACTTGTCCGCTATTTGCTACGGACTAGTCGGATTGTGCTACTGATGTCGTTTGTACTAGTCCGTTAATTATTTCAGACTAATACAGTTTTGTTTCTGTTCCCATCCGGACTTGTCCGTTAATGCCTATGGACTAGTCCAAAGATCGTTACTGGAACCCTTTGGAGTTGTCCAGTAAAGTAGCAAAAACTAGTCCAGTTTCTAGGATCTCGACTTGAATTCTATTTTTCCTCCAAGACGAGTTACTGGGTAATTGCCTTAATTGGGCACAAGAACGTCCTGCCTCACCCCTGAGGAGCCCATGTGGGACCTCACCAAGGACCTACTTGTCCCCACCGACTTTTACTTGGATTCCACCCCAACCCCACCACTTCCTCCTATATAAACACCCCTCCACCCACCTCTTACCCCTTTGCCCACATTAGAAGAAGCCCCAGTGCTTGTTTCTCTCGTGAGCCGCCATCAAGAAGGAAAAAGCTCTCATCACAAGGAAGGGAAGAGAAGGAAGGAGAAGGAGAGGAAGGAATCAAGTGAGATCATCATTGCTGCTACGATCTTCATCAACTCTTCTACCAACATTCTTCTCCACCAAACCTACATCTTCAGTGGATCTGGACGTCAAGATTCTCATGATACGCCTAATTCTCAACCGTTGAACCTTTGTATTCATGGTAACTATCCTAGATCAAACTTTCCACGTCAATTCTGATACCAATCTTGATATAAACTATGCCCTAGATGGGGAGTTTACAAAACCCTGGACATAGCGGACTTGTCCGGTCTAGTGCGGACAAGTTCATTGAACTTTTTGGTCTAGAGCGGACATGTGCGACCCATTCACTACGTGAGAAACCAAAATAGGAGACAAATTCGGGCAACGCTCTAATAGGAGAACATCTTTGGTAACCTTAAGCCAGACGATCCCACTTCAGCGAGGGTCTGACATGGCTCGGTTGAACATACAAGCAAACACGTTACAATACAGCCCATCTCAGTTAAGTAGGTATCAAATACTGGCCCTCCTCTCTAACAAATGGGGGACGTGTTTTTATTGAGCGCGACTCATATTTGTTTCATAACTGAGATGGACTTTTATTGCAGTGTGTCTCCTTTCATAATGCAATCCCGCGCGTCTCCCATACCAACCGGTCAGGTGCGTCTCCTTTTGCTATGGAAGTGGGCTCGTCTCCCATTCCATCTATAGAGATGCATGCTTTATATCGGTTCGTCTCGATTTTCTGTTGCCCTTCTACGACCTCCTAGCTGTGGCAGAACAAGTGGTACCAGATCTGCCCTGTTCTTGCCCTATTCTTTCCCTCTTTAGAGGTGCCCTTCTAAAAGTCTCACGGTGATTATCAGCGGATCTTAAAACCAAGGGTTAGTACTATTCTCCCATTCCTTACTATTTTTTATCCCTTTAGATCTCGACTATTAGTGCTTTCAGATTTCTTTTATTCAGCTCTTCTTTTCTGTATGTAGACGTCGTTGGATCGAAGTTGGATGTATGGGTCGCGTCTTTGCAATGAATATATCCAAGGGGTAGATGCATTTATCGATTTTGCGAAGAAAAATATGTTGTACAACATTAGAGGGACTACTTGTTGTCCATGCAAATACTGCAAGAATGAGAAGAGATGTGGCACAGGTGAAGTGTTGATGTCACATTTTATCACACATGGATTCATGGTGGATTATTGATGTTGGAACAAACACGGGGAGGAGGGGCTTATTGAAGCAGAGATGAGAGATTCAGGTGCATAACATAGAGGAGATGGTATGCAATGTCAAGAGACATAGCGATGATGATCGGTACAGTAATGGTGAATTTGTAAATTACAAAAAGATGATCGAAGACTCGAAGAAGCCATTGTATCATGGTTGTGCAGCTAAGTACACCAAACTATTTGCGATGGTAAAACTTTTCCATTTGAAGGCCAGCAACGGATGGAGTGATTGTAGTTTTAAGGAATTGTTGACGCTTCTTAAGGACATGTTACCCCAAGGCAACACAAGCCCTACAATAGTTTATGAGGCAAAACAGATAATCTGTCCACTAGGTTTGGAGGTGGAGAAAATCCATGCGTGCAAGAATGATTATATCGTGTAGTTGAAGGCCAGCATTTTATATCATGTACCTGAGTACGAAAACCTCGAGAAATGCCCTATTTGTGGAATGGACCGATTCAATCGTAGGAAAGACGATGGTGATGACGAGAACTGCAATAGAAGAAAAAGAGGGCCTAAAAAGGTGTTTTGGTACTTTCTTATCATTTCTCATTTGAAGAGTTTGTTTGCAAACAAGAAGGAGTCAGAATTTTTTCAATGGCACAAAGAGAAGCATAAGCAGGATGCTGGAATTATAAGACATCCTGCTGATGCCACACAGTGGCGAAACATTGATTTATGAAAACCTGAATTTGCCATTGATCCAAGGAATATTAGGATCGCAATGAGCATCGATGGCATGAATCCTTTTTTTAACAGTAGCACACATAGCACATGGCCAATTGTGCTGACAGTTTTGAACCTTCCTCCTTGGTTGTGCAACAAACAAAAATATATTATGATGTCAGGACTGATGCTGGGGCCACAACAACATGGGAATGACATTGACACTTATTTCAGGCCTGTGGTTGAAGATCTGAAGTAGTTGTGGTACAACGATGGAGTGCAGGCCTGGGATGACCACAGGCGTGAATACTTTTGCCTAAAAGTCATTTTATTTGTGATTGTTAATGATTCTCCATCGACACATAACATGTCCAGACAGAGTAAGAAGGTAGGTTGCAAATGTCGACATTGTTCAAGAGAAACAGACTCAGAATACTTGAGCGAGTCATGAAAAAAAGTATACATGGGACATCGTTGCTACACCCAATGAAGCACCCGTTTTGGAGTATGAAGGATAATTTCAATAGTGACATTGAGAAGAGGCATCCTACACCTCATCTCACAGGTCATGAAGTCTATGAAATGGTCAAGGATATCCATGTTGTCCTTGGTAAGCAGAAAGGACTGGCAAAAATACTAGCAATGATGACATGTGGAAGAAGCAATCGATTTTTTGGTAGTTACCGTATTGGAAAGACTTAGACGTCCGTCATTTGATTGATGTGATGCATGTTGAGAAGAATATTTGTGAGAACCTACTCGGGACGTTGCTTAACACGGATGGGAATACTAGGGACCATGGACATGCACATGCAGATCTAAAGAAAATGAGAATTAGGCCTGAGTTGTGGTCGATGACTCGGTAAAAGGAACGGAACTACCCACATCACGCATCACCCATTCAAAAAATGAAAATAAAGAGTTTTGTGGGTTCTTGGAAAATGTGAAAGTACCATCTGGCTACTCGATGAATGCCTCAAGGCTTTCATTTCCAGATCTAAAAGTAGCTCCCGGTGTGAAGTCACATGATTATCATGTATTGCTTACGCAGATGATTGCTGTTGGAATTTGGAATATCCTACTGGTCAATGTTCGGGGCGCTATAATGAACTTTTCTTTTTCTTCAATGGAATTGGTCAAAAACTACTATGTGAAGAAGATCTCGACTCATTGGAAAAAAAGGCACTATGAAACTTTATGCTTCCTTGAGATGTGTTTTCCACCTACCTTTCTCGACATCAGTGCTCATTTCACAACTCATCTTATTAAGGAGACAAAGCTACTTGGCCCCGTGTTCCTTCACCAGATGTATGCGTATGAGAGATTCAATGGCATACTGAAGTCCTTCGTTAGAAATAGAGCTTACTCTGAGGGCAGAATGGTACAAGGATACTCTACGGAGGAAGCTTTAGAGTTGGCTCTAAAGTGCACTGACCGAAGTAACCCAATTGGTATTCCCAAGTCTCGTCATGAGGGGATGCTCACAGGAAAAGGGACTATTGGGAAGAAGTGTTCTATGTCCAGACATAACAAATAAAAGACTTAAGGTGGGTATACATAGAGAACGACGAATCGTCGGAGTCGAGAATTCCGTTGATGAGGAAACGTTTGACCAATTTGATGAGATTCCTTCTCTGGTCACCTCGATGATGAAGCTAAGAATACCATCGGCCAACGAACATCCTTACTTGCAGAACAACCACCATGAAAAAGTCAAGAATTTCAAAAAACCAAGACCACAACGTAAAGTACCAAATTGATTTTGTGTAAATATGCTCAAAAATGTGAAAATATGGTCAACTGAGTGAAAAATAGACTTCCATTTGGATATTTGTGTGATATAAGCTCAAATATGTGAAAATATTACCATTTGAGTGAAAATTTGACTTTCATTGGTCATATGTGCTCTGTTTTTTATGGAGAAGTACTGATGCCTTGTGTTCTGTTTCATATGGAGAAGTACTAATGCCTTGTGCTCTATTTCTTATGGAGAACTACTGAATATAGCACTTGCTCTGCCCTGGAAAATGGTATATAATTGTGATGCGAGACGCACCTCACAAAGGCGCGCCTCTCAGGCAAGATAATGTGACACGCGTTTTTAAAAAGCACGTCTACGATTTAGATGTTTCGATCTATGTGAATGACATTATTGACAACGACTCACATTAATTCAAAAGAAAAGAGACGTGCTCTTATAAAGTGTGTCTCTGATATAGGCTCACATACGTGTGGGAGACGCGCCCGACGGTGGCTCTTCTGAGGCACGTCTCAGATTGGTGCCCTAAGGTACTTTTAGCTCTCTCACACGCCCTCTTCCCAACACTTAACAAAACTTTTTGACACTTTAGCTCTCGTGCGCTAATCACTTTTTGCCCTAGAAACCGCCGTTGCATCGTCCCCTTCCCCGGAGCATACCGCCTCATCAGTCCGCTTCCCCGGAGCTCGTCACTGCCTCAACACTACCCTCTTGATCATTGTCGCGCTGCCACCATCAACCCTCGACTCACCGTCGACCAGCTCGGCACTTCCCTAATAAGGTTTGTTCGGACTTTGGTTGGAGTCAAAATGGTCCGCTCTTTGGTGGTTCACCGGTCAATGTTTAGTATATTTTCGAAGTACTACGCTTAGAGTATTATGTTTTGGTTGGAGTTAAAATGGTCCACGCTTTGGTGGTTCACCAGTCAATGTTTAGTGATTTATCTAATGGTTTCATGGTTTGGATTGTCCTTACACCTGGCACATAGATCTTTTTCTTATTAAGGTACAAATGCCATGAGAGAATGTGCTCCCTTATATGACTATTAGTGCAAATGTGACTGAAATTTGATAATGCTTTATAGGATTTCAGTTATTTTTTTGTGAATTTGAAGATTTATCACTCGGAGCATCAGCAGTACATTGAAGAGGAGGTGTGACACCCGGTCCCAAAAATGAATCAAGTGAATGCATATATGTGCCCAGGATGTTCAACACACATACACGAGTGCATTCGCAAAAGAGTATACAGAAAATTACCATAGAACAAGATTAATTAACCAAATTTTATTACACAATTCATATCATCCTCGAATACAATTTCTAATGAATATTAATGACAAGTTCAACTAATGCAGCGGAAATAAACTAAATAAGCAAACTAACTAGCTAGGCAGCATAAGCGATAGGGTAGCGCAGCTCCAATCAACACCAGAGGCAAAGCTGACGGTAGACACGGCCTAGAACTCCGCATTATCGCCATTAAACTCCCAATCCTAACCTGCAACTGTTGGGGGAGGGGATTGCAAGAGTGCATACATGTCTTACTCAGCAAGTGTGGAAAGTATGACATGTGGCTGATTCAAATGACAAATATAATAATGGCTAAGTGCTGAAAAATACATTAAAACATTTGAAAATCAATATATTATATGTATGTGAATAAACCCATCATAAACCATAAATAATATCATAGTACGAGTCCATATTCCATATCCATCATCATATACCAATATCCATATTCAATACCAGAAATTAATTCATAACCATCCATAACCATAATACCAACCATAACCATCCAAAGATCCCAATTTTCCTCTAATCATGTGAGGGTCCAGATTGCTCATAACCGGGAGCACGGCTATCCGATAGTTTTAGACACACTCTACAGAGGTTGTACCGCTTTACCCATGTGTTTGTGATTTGATCACCTTTTGATGACTATAGAATCTCAATTATACCGTCTCACACTTCCGTAGGTGTGTGTCCAAGAGATCACAAAATAGCCTTTACAAAGGGATTACTAGCCTATTTAGACCCCACTGAGGTTTCACCGGTGGCGATGCCTCCAACTAAGCACACCTTCAACCAAGGGCCCCCTATTGAGCCATTCGGATCCCAGGGTAGTCCCGCCAATCACCAACAAACCCAATCCGACTACCCATTCCCCAAGCATCCTTAATGGTCCAAATAGCACTCGCAAAGCCCTAATTAATCAGCTACGCCACACCCATACCTGGCCTCGTGGTGGCACTGTAAATCCTGGATGGTCGCTCCACGAAATAGTCCTTAGATCTAAAGCAAGCAAAACCACCATAACATCCAACCCATCCACACACCAGACATGCTTAGATCACCCATTACCATATCAGATTTAACCAGTTCATGTCAACCACAATCTCATTAATGCATAATCAAATTAAGTAGTGTAGTTGTTCTTCCATCCGAATTAATTAAGCGAAGCAAAAAGGTAAAAATCCAATCCCGACTCTCTACCATATATCCCAGGTGAGAAGGGTGGTTAAACAAAGCTAGTAAACTTCCTATCATATGATTCCAATCAAATTGACACAAGCATGCAGTTTTGCAAACAAAACATTTATTTTAAAACAGGGTCTTGGCATTGATTCGAGTCAAAGCCTTCAAGCTCTTGGTGATGTAGATCCTCTATGGCACTCTCTAGCGCAAATCCGTCTAATCTGCACAATAAACATACAAACAAGAAACACAAACAAAGAGTGCACAAATATTACTCAATATGACATGATATGCATGATTGATGCAAATGCAAGGTAGAACTTGTTAATAGATTGCTTTTAAATGATCACTAACTAGTTGTAATAGCTTTTAACAAGTTTATACAGGTTTGGATGTGATTAGATCAAATTTTAGAATTAATTCAACATAATTTAACTAGGAAAATCTGACTAGTCCGCTAGGGACCGGACAAGTCCGCACTTTACGAGATCAGCATATTAGGGCTTTCTAGATCGACGTGAATTTGGAGATTTGGGGTTGAATTCATGAAAGGAAAAGGAAATAGAAGCTATATCAGGTGTGTAGGACTCCAATGAATCAAGAAACTTGAAGGCAACACTTGGATCTTGATGATCTAGGGTTGGTGATGAACTTGGAGATGAATTGGTGATGAAGAACGAAACTTGATGGAGATCTTAATCCTCTTTCATTTCCTCCTCTTCTTCTTCTTGCTTGGGATCTCCTTCTCCCTCCTTGATGGCGTCTCTCCATGAACTAGGATTTGGGTGGGGTGGAAAAGTGGCAAATAGATGTCAAGCTAAGGGGTGGGGTTGTTTATATAGAGGTGGAGGCTGGGTTAGATGGATTTCGAGTTTGAGAGGAGTAGAGGCCGGTTTAGAGTCCCACATGGGCTCTAAAGAGTTAGGCATGATGTCCCTAGGCCCACTTAATGTGAAACCCAAGAAACAAGTCATAAAACAGAAGATCAACTCGGAGTCGCAAAATATCAGACAAGTCCGAAAAGGACCGGACCAGTCCGAAGTTAGTCAGAAAGAAATCGGACAAGTTTGGCCAAAAATTGGACAAGTCGGACTTTAGTCAGAGAGGAAAACGGACAAGTCCGCTGGAACACCAGACTAGTCCGGACAAGTCCAGATACTTAGCAAAATTTTCACGGATTCTTGGAACACTAGACTAGTCTGCATAAAATCGGACAAGTCCGAAAATGTCTAGAGGCGAAATCAGACTAGTCCGCAGCAAAAACGGACAAGTCTGATTTTAGTCAGAGAGGAATTGGACCAGTCCTCACCAAAATTGGACTAGTCCGCACTTTTTAGCATTTTAAGTGCGGTTTTGTTCCAAATCAATTTTAGACTCGTTCCTCTTTATGTGGGTTAATGTTAAACATGTATATGAATGTATGTAGGGCATGATGCATGAAAATGAGGGTGTTACAAACCTACCCCCCTTAAAATTAATCTCGCCCTCGAGATTCGACGCAGAAGAGAAGAGATAGGGAAATTCCTTCTTGAGATCATCCTCCAATTCCCACGTTGCTTCTTTTTCTGTGTGGTGCTTCCATTGAACTTTATACCATCTAATAACCTTGTTCCTTGTGACCCTCTACTTAGTTTCCATGATTTTGACCGTGTTCGGCATAAGTCAAATCTGCTCCTATTTCCAATCCTTCCATTGCCACTTGTTCTTCCGGTACTCTCAGGCACTTCTTGAGCTGGGAAACATGAAAAACATCTTGGACATCCGAAAGATGAGCCGGCATCTCCAACTTATACGCTACTTCTCCTCTTTTGTCCAAAATCTTTAATGGTCCAATGTAACAAGGTGCTAGCTTGCCTCTTATGTTAAACCTCTTATGACCCCTCATCGGTGACACCTTGAGGTAAACAAAATCTCCCACTTCAAAGGCTAATTTCCTCCACCTATTGTCCGCATAGCCTTTTTGTCTTGATTGGGTAGCCCTCATGTTTTCACGAATAACCTGGACTTGTTTTTTAGCTTCTTGCAACACATCGGGTCCAAATACTTGATTCTCTCCTGTCTCATTCCAGAACAAGGGTGTCCTACACCTCCTTCCGTATAGTGCCTCATATGCTAACATCTTCAAACTTGCTTGGTAACTATTGTTGTATGAAAATTCTGCATATGGCAAGCTCTTGTCCCAACCTTTCCCATGCTTTAAAGCACAAGCTCTTAGCGTGTCCTCTAAAATATGGTTGGTCCTCTCGGTTTGTCCATCCATTTGGGGTGATATGCTGAACTAAAATTCAACCTCGTTCCCAAAGCTTCATGCAATTTTAGCCAAAACCTGGAAGTGAATTGTGAACCTCTATCCGAGACTATCTTCTTCGGAACTCCGTGCAAACATACTATTCCTCCCATATACAGTTCCACCAATTTCTCTCCATTATAGGTGGTCTTGACGGGAATAAAGTGGGTTGCCTTAGTTAATCGATCCACAATTACCCAAATCGAGTCGTAACCGGAATGAGTACGTGGTAAACCAACTATGAAGTCCATACTGATTTCTTCCCACTTCCATTCCGGAATCTTTAATGGCTGTAATAGTCTAGCTGGCCTTTTATGTTATGCCTTGACTCGTTGGCACACATCACACAATGCTACGTGTTCGGCTATGTCCTTCTTCATGATATCCCACCAATAGTAAGTGTTCAAGTCTTTGTACATCTTCGTACAACCAGGATGAATTGAATATGGTGAGTCATGTGCCTCTTTTATTATTGTCTCCTGGATATGCTTCACATTAGGCACAACAATCCTCTTACCAAGCCATAAGGTACCATGTTCATCCTCATCAAATCTGAATTCTATCCCCTCTTGGGTCCTTTCCTTGATTTCCTGAATTTCCTCATCCTTAGTTTGGCCTTCCCGAATTTCTTGCTCTAAGGTTGGGTTTAACTACATCATCTCCATCTCATTTACGAATCCAAGGTTCAACCGTTCGAACTCCTTACATAACTCGGATGGCAACTCTCGAACTGTGAGCTGATTACTTACTCCTTTTCGACTTAAAGCATCGGCCACTACATTGGCTTTTCCCGGATGATAGTTGATTCCTAAATCATAATCTTTGATGAGCTCCAACCATCTCCGTTGCCTCAAGTTCAGATCCGTTTTATGAAAATATACTTAAGACTCTTGTGATCTGTATAAATTTCACACCTATGTCCAAGGATATAGTGTCTCCAAATCTTCAACGCATGCACCACAGCTGCAAGTTCTAAATCATGTGTATTCAATTGTCTTGGCGCTTAGGCAACCACTTGTCCCTCTTGCATCAATACATATCCAAGTCCTTGTCTCAATGCGTCTCAATAAATATCAAAACTCTTTATTACATCCGACAGTACCAAAATTGGGGTTGTTGTCAACCTCTTCTTCAACTCCTCAAAACTATTTTGACAAGCTTGAGTCCATTGGAAAGCCTTTCCCTTCATTAGCAATTCTGTCATTGGCTTGGCTATCTTGGAAAAGTCCTTGATGAACCGACGATAATATCCAGCCATCCCAAGGAAACTCCTTATTTCCTTTACATTTTGCGGCAGTTCCCACTTCGACACGTCTCTCACTTTTCCGGGGTCAACCAATACTCCTCCTCCTGAGATGATATGACTCAAAAACGACACCTCTTTCAACCAAAACTAACACTTGTTGAACTTGGCATACAATTGATGTCCCCTCAATTTCTGCAGCGTAAGCCTCAAGTGTTCCTCATGTTCCTTCTCATCTTTCGAGTAGATCATAATGTCATCAATAAACACCAGAACGAACCTATCCAAGTACTCCATGAAGACCTTATTCATGAGGTACATAAAGTAGGCAGGCGCATTTGTCAAGCCAAAAGACATCACTGTATACTCATAAGATCCATATCGCGACCTAAAAGCTGTCTTGGGCATGTCCGATGGTCTAATCTTCATTTGAAATTATCCCAACCTAAAATCAATCTTAGAGAAGACACAAGCACCCTTCATCTGATCAAACAAGTCCTCTATACGGGGCAAGGTATACTTGTTCTTGATGGATCCATTCTTTTGGGATCCATCCTTCTTGTCCACAAACAGCACGGGCGCTCCCCAAGGTGAAGAGTTGGAGCGAATAAAACCCTTCTCTAGTTGCTCTTGAATCTGCTTCTTGAGCTCTGCTAATTCCATAGGAGGCATCCTATACGGCCTCTTAGCTATAGGTGCAGTTCCAGGTAGTAAATCAATAACAAACTCAATGTCTGGATTAGGTGGCATACCTGGCAACTCATCCGGAATAACATCAAAAAATTCACACACCACCGGAATCTCCTCAATTGCGGCACCGTCCATATGATTCAGCTCCAATTGCTCCGGTGCGGTTTGAGATGCTTCAAATTCTACAGTGGTCCCTTCCTCATTGGTCAACTTTACCGTTTTCGTGGCACACTCAATAACTACATTGTGCTTCCTCGACCAGTCCATACCGAGTATAATGTCCAATCCTTGATAATCCAAAACAATGAGGTTGGCGGAGAAGTCTACCCCCGTTATTCTAAGGCTTACTTTTGGACATACTATGTTTTTCCTCATCTCTCCTCTAGGAGACTTAACCAAAAGAGTAAATTTCATATGAGGGATAGGCAAACTATACTTGGCAACATACTTTGATGCAATGAATGAATGCAGTGCTCCAGAATCAAACAACATAGTCATGGGGTTGGAGTTTGTGAGAAACATACCAATGACCACGTCATCCGCTTGTTGAGCATCCTCCGTAGAGACATGGTCATGTTGCCACGAGCAAAATTCTGCTGTTCGCGGTTCCCTTGCGGTTGTCCTCCATTGGGTCTTGGGTTTTGCCTCGGCACATTGCTTCCTTGACCAAGTCCTGACTTAGGACATTGATGGGCGAAGTGTCCAGCTTCTCCGCAAGTATAGCACTTCTTTACTCCACCGGGAATATTGGGGCGAGCTTGGTTCTGAACATTTGCACCTAGAAAATTAGCACGAGGTGCATATGGCATCGGAGGTCTAGGTGCTTGCATAATAGGGCGCTGCTACACAAACTGAGTTGGGAGCGGTGCAAATCCAGGGCGATGAGTAGTCGCAAAAGAGGTGAAGTAAGGCGCATTGGGCGGTGTGAAGCGAGGGCGCACATTACTTCCTTGTTGCTGTCCTTGATATGGCGCCTTCCTCTTGTTGTCTTGTTCCATCTCATGGACCTTGTTCTCAACCACAATTGCTTTGTCCACAAGCTTCTAAAAATTGGCATAATCACAGTTGAGCAATTGCACTTGAATCTCATTGTTCAAGCCCCTCATGAACAAGTATTGTTTCCGGCTGTCCCGGCTCACATCCTCAGGTGCATACCTTGAGAGTTGAGTGAACTTATTGAGATATTCACTCACGCTTGATCTTCCTTGCCATAAGTTCTCAAATTCTTGCCTCTTCGAAATCATAACACCCTCGGGCACATAATGGGAACGGAAACTCTCCTTGAATTCGGCCCAAGTGATCCTCTCTTGGTTCTCATGAGCATTGCAACAAGAATATCACCAATCCGCAGCTGGCCCAACTAGTTGATGAGAAGCAAATAAGACCTTCTCCCGGTCACTGCATTGGACAATAGCAAGCTTCTTCTCCACGGACTTGAGCAAATCATCCGCATCCATAGGGTCAGCGGCTTGAGCAAAGGTTGGCGGCCTAGTCCTCATATACTCTCCCAACCGTTTTTGAGGTGGTGGGGGTGGCGATGGAGGCATGTGGGGCTCATTGTTGATGTTGCTAGCCTGCAGTTGTCCCATTGTTTGTATCATGGTCTGCATGAGCTGGTTTTGCATAGCCAATAGCTGCTCAATATTAATAGCTCCTCGGGCAGGTCCTTGTCCATTATTGTTCTGAGGTGCTCCATGGTTCTCCTCCTCATCATAAGCATCCCTCTGATTTTGAGTCCTCACCATCTGAAGAAAAGCAATACGTAAGAATTAGAAAACGTCCCCAACTATATGCATCAAGGGATATGAAACTAGACAACTAACTAGCCTACGTGGACATGGCAATGCTAAAGCATCCCAAAATCCTCTATTAAGCACACAAGCAAACAATATATAGCAAACATCACACCAAGCAAGAACACATCAATTCCTGAGTTTTTCTATGTGCTCTAATGTGTCCATTTTATCTAGGTTGCGTCCTACAGTCAACCTGTGACTCTGATACCAATCTGTGACACCCGGTCCTTAAAATGAACTAAGTGAACGCATATGTGTGTCCAGGATGTTCAACACACATATACGAGTGCATTCACTAAAGAGTATATAGAAAATTACCACAGAACAAGATTAATTAACAAATTTTTATTACATAATTCATATCATCCTCGAATACAAGTTCTAATAAATATTATTGACAAGTTCAACTAATGCAGCAGAAATAAACTAAATAAGCAAACTAAACAGCTAGGCAGCATAAGCGATAGGTTAGCGCAGCTCCAATCAACACCACAGGCAAAGCTGACGGTAGACACGGCCTATAACTCCACATTATCGCCATTAAACTCCCAATCCTGACCTGCAACTATTGGGGGGGGGGGATTGCAAGAGTGAGTACATGTCGTACTCAGCAAGTGTGGAAAGTATGACATGTGGCTGATTCAAATGATGAATATAATAATGTCTAAGTGCTGAAACGTACATTAAAACATTTCAAAAGCAATATATTATATGTATGTGAATAAACCCATCATAAACCATAAGTAATATCATAGTACCAGTCCATATTCCATATCCATCATCATATACCAATATCCATATTCAATACCAGAAATTAATTCATAACCATCCATAACCATAATACCAACCATAACCATCCTAAAATCCCAATTTTCCTCTAATCATGTGAGGGTTTAGGTTGCTCATAACCGGGAGCACAACTATCATGATAGTTTTATACACACTCTGCAGTGGTTGTACCGCTTTACCAACGTGTTTGTGATTTTATCACCTTTCAATGACTATAAAATCTCAATTATGCCGTCTCACACTTCCGTAGGTGTGTGGCCAAGAGATCACAAAATAGCCTTTAAATAGGGATTACTAGCATATTTAGACCCCACTGAAGTTTTACCAGTGGTGATGCCTCCAACTGAGCACATCTTCAACCAAGGGCCCCCTATTCAGCCATTCGGATCCCAAGGTAGTCCCACCAATCATCATCAAACCCAATCCGACTACCCTTTCCCCGAGCATCCTTAATGGTCCAAATAGCACTGGCAAAGCCCTAATTAATCAGCTACGCCGCACCCATACTTGGCCTCGTGGTGGCACTGTAAATCCTGGATAGTCGTTCCACGAACCGGTCCTTAGATCTAAAGCAAGCAAAACCACCATAACATCCAACCTATCCACATACCAGGCTTGCTTAGATAACACATTACCATATCAGATTTAACCAGTTCATGTCAACCACAATCTCATTAATGCATAATCAAATTAAGTAGTGTAGTTGTTCTACCATCCCAATTAATTAAGCGAAGCAAAAAGGTAAAAATCCCATCCCAACTCTCTACCATATATCCCAGGTGACAAGGGTGGTTAAACAAAGCTAGTAAACTTCCTATCATAGAACTCCCATCAAATTGACACAAGCATGCAGTTTTGCAAACAAAACATTTATTTTAAAACAGGATCAATATGGTTCAAGGACACTTGCCTTGCTCTTGGGATTGATTCGAGTCAAAGCCTTCAAGCTCTTGGTGATGTAGATCCTGTGCAGCACTCTCTAACACAAATCCTTCTAATCCGCACAATAAACATACAAACAAGAAACACAATCAAAGAGTGCACAAATATTACTCAATATGACATGATATGCATGGTTGATGCAAATGCAAGGTACAACTTGTTAATAGATTGCTTTTAAATGATCACTAACTAGTTTTTATAGCTTTTAACAAGTTTATACATGTTTGGATGTGATTAGGTCAAATTTTAGAATTAATTCAACACAATTTAACTAGGAAAATGGGACTAGTCCGCTAGGGACTAGACAAGTTTGCACTTTACGAGATCAGCAGATTAGGGCTTTCGAAATCGACGTGAATTTGGAGATTTGGGGTTGAATTCATGTAAGAAAAAGGAAATAGAAGGTAACCAGGTGTTTAGGACTCCAATGAATCAAGAAACTTTGAGGCAACACTTGGATCTTGATGATCTAGGGTTTGTGATGAACTTGGAGATGAATTGGTGATGAAGAACGAAACTTGATGGAGATCTTGATCCTCTTTCGTTTCCTCCTCTTCTTCTTCTTGTTTGGGATCTCCTTCTCCCTCCTTGATGGCATCTCTCCACAAACTAGGGTTTGGGTGGGGTGGAAAAGTGGCAAATAGATGTCATGCTAAGGGGTGGGGTTGTTTATATAGAGGTGGAGGCTAGGGTTAGATGGATTTCGAGTTTGAGAGGATTAGAGGGCGGTTTAGAGTCCCACATGGGCTCTAAAAGAGTTAGGAACGACGTCCCTAGGCCCACTCAACATGAAACCCAAGAAACAAGTCGTAAAACAAACAATCAACTTGGAGTCGCAAAAAATCGGACAAGTCCAAAAAGGACCGGACTTGTCCGAAGTTAGTCAGAAAGAAATCGGACAAGTATGGCAAAAAATCGGACAAGTCCGATTTAGTCAGAGAGGAAAACGGACAAGTCCGCTGGAACACCGGACTAGTCCAGACAAGTCCAGGGACGTAGCAAAATTTTCAAGTATTCTTGGAACACTGGACTAGTCCGCATAAAATCGGACAAGTTCGAAAATGTCCAGATGCAAAATCAGACTAGTCCGCAGCAAAAATGGACAAGTCTGATTTTAGTCAGAGAGAAATCAGACTAGTCCTCACCAAAATCGGACTAGTCTGCACTTTTCAGCATTTTAAGTGCAGTTTTGTTCCAAATCAATTTTAAACTCGTTCCTCTTTATGTGGTTTAATGTTAAACATGTATATGAATGTACGTAGGGCATGATGCATGAAAATGAGGGTGTTACAGGAGGCTCAGTAGTAGACACATGAAGAGGATGCATTTGCCTTTGGTAACACAAGAATGAAAAGGTCGCACATGATGTGGTCGACAAACGTTTTGACTGTTGATGAGGCCAACGACAATGTCTTACTTCTGGACCATAATGTGAATACGGGACTGTCTGTACTTTGTGGTCTAGGTGCTCAGGAATGGGTTCCGCTAAACCTGTAGAGATTCGATCACCTGACCGAAAATGAAAAAGATGAACTCTTTGAAACCTCTATCCAACCATATGTTCAATATCCGGAACATATGAAACGGAAGGGGAAGAACCTAGCTATGAAGATGATCTATCATGCATGGAGGACCTAAAAAACTAAGCTTCGCGAGTTTTGGAAGAATCATGAAATCCCCTTCCACAAGTATCAACATGTGTGTTGACGGCTACTAACATTACATATCATCTCTACTAAGAGATGTGGTCCGCAAGCGCACGGAAACTGTTGTGTAGCATTTCACCCAAGGGTATTCCTAATGGTATCATATTTATCCCAAAGGAAGGCAATGCAGTAAAGTAAACACTATTCTTATGATCAAGGTATAGGGTACTAAGTGTTTATCTGAACAGGGGTAAGATGATACTAAGGGTAGTGTGACACACTCCTAAGCAATCTACTCTCAGGGTAAGGTTGTCCTAATGAGGGTTAGAGTACGAGATGGAGATACTCCTACTATGCTCTAATTACTCATGTACATAGCCTAATAAAATACACATGACTATGGTAATGGTGAATACTAGGGCTTAGTCGTCCAACATATCGGGCACAGGCTTAACCTTGTCTGCCAGGTGACTCCCGCCAAGAGACTACGTTGTAGCCGAATATGGAGGATTTCAATGGATGGATAGGGCTATCACCACCTATCGCCTACCTCTACAACCCATGGACTACTATGCATACAACACTGCTTAACTATCAAAGCACCACTCTTGCATGCTAAGTAAATACCTTAAGAGTTCCAACGTAATATTCATCCTAAGGCAATGACTAACCTAAACATCGTTGAACAGTTGTTGGGACCAAGCACTAACATAATCATATTATCACCTAATTAGACTATAGTGGTGGTGTATGATGTTTATGTTGACATGATAATGGCATTATGTCTAGATTATAACAACATCTACATCGAGCACAACCATGGACTCCACAAACCAAACAAGGAATGCTTTGACCATGTATATAAGTAAATAGAGACTAATAATGTTATTATTATGAAGCACAAAGTCACCAATTCTATTGTTCTTTCTCAGGGTGACTTCCAGGTGGGTCCCGTTGACTGTTATAGGGTCTACACCGTTGGATGGCCTCAGATACTTCTGTTTGTGGGCCATTTGATCCATGAGGTGCCACGTGTCGACATTTGATTGGATGTGATGGTATTTTATAGGATTGCTCCCTCCCTTTTACCTCAATTCCTGCATAAAATGTCTGCATACACAAATTCTCCAAGGACAAGTGGAAATAGGTTAAATAGAAAGGTGATGTGTGCAAGAAATGTTATTTTCTTCACATAATCAAGTTATATTGAAGGGTGAAATTGGTATATAACTGCCGTCAACAAACTCCCCCAAGCTTATCCTTTGCTCGTCCCGAGCAATGTTAAGACTTTAGGTTGATGATCAGGAGTTACTACTATGTTTTACTTTTCAAAAGTACCATGTGCACAACAAAATACTCTACCTAGTATTGCAAAAATTTGCATGGTACTTCACCCATCTCAAGTAATTTTGGGGCTTATGCCATCTCCTATCCATAGGTGGTTGAAAGATAGAACAGCAAATGGAGCACACATACCCTAGGAATCAAGTTCCACTCAAATTCCGGAAAGTTCAATTTAGATATTAATTATCTCAAATTGATTCTCTCAGTCTCTCCTTTATGTGTAGTGGAAATATGTCCTCATCAAGGCATTTTTCCTAGATTCATCCTACCACCAAATAAGGCTTGTATGTGGAGCTTGGTAGGGAATATAGTAGGCATATTTGCGACACATAATATTGCTAAGTCAAAAAAGCAAGCCTTAGGAGAAATCAATTCAAAACTATTTGATTCAAGACTTGTGCATGTGTGATGGAGTGGAAGTGGATGTGGATATTTGAGATGACTCCTATATATATAGACTCTCTTATTTTGTAGGGATGAAACATGGCTACTTTTCTTTTTTCTTTTTCCTTTTTTTTCTCATGCTTCTGATGTAAGCATTCATTTTCTTTTTTTTTCTTGTAGCCATGTCTTCTACTCCTTTTCTTATGCAATAATCTTGGAGAAAGTACTAATCATGAAGGGTATGGAGTTTCTCTTTTTATTGTGGAAGTATGGTATGATGGGATTTTGCTTACTTCTAGTGTAGAAGTATAGCATGTGAAAGTTAAGTATTGAATTCAAAAAGTAATGAATGAAATCTCACATAGGTCTATACTAGTTTGACAAATCTCAATGTGAAAACAAATAACATATACATAATGTCTATCAATGTAAGGTATCATATGGCTTTGGTAAGTATTTCCAATCAAATGAGAGTAACTCAATTCTTTTTAGAATTTCTCCGAAAATCTAAGTTTCACTTTCAAACTAGGAATAGCAGCCCTATCACTATATCATATCTCACAACAACTTAGAATGGATCAAGCTTTTGCTACCCACAATTTCTAAATCAAGGAAAAAGTAATTCTAGCCAATGAAAGCAATATTTTGGAGAGTAGTAAGTTGTAAACTATACTTATTAAAATTAAAACAGAGCAACTATTCATATTTCATCTTTGTGAATTCCAAACCATTCCTACCGCACATCTTTTATTTTAATTTTGAAAGCAAATCTACTCTACTTATTTTATGTTTTTTTATATCCACGATGGATGATGGGTGAACGGAAAATAAATAGGCAAGGGGTGTGATACAAGTTACCTCAAGTGGGGGTCCTCCCCCAAGCTTGTTCTTGTTCAAGATCCGCGATAGGGGTTGAAACCTTAACGACGAATGCAGGCCATGAGGTTGGCCTAACCTTGTTGCAGCATGGCTTTGACATTGGAGGGTTAAGTGTTGATGTTGGATTGCCTTCCATGGGTTTCATGAGTGTGGTCGAGGAGAGTGTTGTCAATGTCGCTCATCCACACTTCATGATTTCCATAGGTTGTACATTGTTTTTCCTTGGCTGAGGTAGTAATAACCCTTACCACAAAGGCATAGGTCGCGTGTGTTCCGTCATTCTTTGGCTAAGGTGTATCATACCTTCTTGCCATAAAGGAATAACTTGTAGTCCTCATGCATTGGTGTGATCCGTCATTCCTTGGCTAAGGTAATGATACCCTTTAGCCACAAAGGAGTGACATGTAACCAACATGTGTTGAGTACGATCCCTTGGCTAAGGTACAACATACCTATAACCACAAAGGGATGACGTGCACTCAACATGGGTTGAGTGTGATCCATTGTTTCTTGGCTAAGGTATAAAATACCTTCTGGCCACATAGGAACAACTTGCACCCAATATACATTGGATTTGATCTTGTCATTCCTTGGTTAAGGCACATCATACCTTTTATCCACAAAGGAATAACTTACACCCAATGATGGTGGCAATTCTCTTGAGCTTGAATGAGTGCTTAGAATAGTTGAGAGCATAATGCTCTCACATATTCATAGTAGCCCATTGGTTGCTCACGGAGGGTTTCCATGTCAAATCTTCGGCCTCGTATAGTTGTGGTTGACCTTCAGGCTTAATTTCCGATAGGTAGAAACCATTCTATTTTACTCCTTTGCCAAGAGATGTTGCAATGGAATCCTCTTAGGGTTTCCAACAATCGGATCTTTGAATGCTTGAATAGTTATTTTTACTCATGCAACGTCCTCTCTATGATAGAGAGGGATGGTTAGCTCCCGATACTTGTACAAATGAATTTTCAGGTTAGGTAACCGAATCTTCATTTGTACGCACGGGGAGGAACAAGACCAAAGATGTATTGGGTCCTATTTCTAGTGTATCCATGAACAATGTATGAATCATTGATAGGAGTGGGGCTTTATGGATAAATCAATTTCCATATTTTCTAAAGCTCCTACTCATAACAATGCAAGTGATATAAATACACTATATGGATCCCTTCACCTTGAAGTTTTCTAACCATCATAGTTTTTACACAAGAGCAAATGTCATCATTTGGGTCATGGCAAAAAAGATTCTCAATTTTATCCCCTGAACATTTTTAATTTCTTGCCTAGAAATTTGAAATTTAGTGATCCATGCATGAGTGAGTTTCAAATCAAAATTATGGACATCACCATTCCTAGGTTGCTACATACCAATTCAACCATTAAGTTATTCCATAAGCATTACCTAGGCCGAAAATGTCTAAGTCAATTTTAGCAATGCTTATGAAATTCTAGGTACTTGTTTAAATTTATTCCCAGGTAACATGACGTTCCTTTTTGAAGAATCAAAAAGAGTAATGTCAACAATTACTCTCGTAAGGATGCATAAGAATTGAATGATGAGAATGTGTAAACCTTCCTTACCAAAGTAAGCAATATTCATTCAATCCTAATGCAATTCAAACGACAGGAAATTTGAACTTGTACCTCAATTGAAGAGTAGTCTTGGTTGCAGGCCGTTGTGTGAGAAACTCACGATCATGGATTTTGGTGTAGTCTTCATGCTCAATGTCTTCTACCAAGTTGAGGTTGGAGTTGAATGGGCTTCATCTTGCTCCTCCATTGGGCCACCATCTAGAGCATTCCTCCACCATGAACTCAAAATGAGATCGATGGAGGGATATGTGCTTGATGGGGCCTTCCAACTCTTTTACAAATTTTGTCTTGGCTGCACTAAAATCAAGAACAAACAAAAGAACTCAAAAACAAGTTACGTTAGCTGAAAATCCTGTTGTACCCTTTGTCACATTGTTTTGCCCAACTTGAAGCAACATGCAAATGCAATGAATATTAAGGAGAATATTTTTTTAGTTAGGTGGATGAATTTAAGTGGTTATACCCAAGGTTCATATCAAAATAAATTTATTCCCTATTCAAAATTTTAGTTTTAGTATGGTTGGAAATTTTACTTTCCAACATGCAAGTGTGAGAATTCAAACATGCTAAATGCAAATGCAAAGATTGATGGAAAATTCAAATATGCAATTAAGAAAACAAATATGAGATAACTACCAATTAACCTATTGGCAAGGACTCACTAAATTTTTAAAGTACAATGAATGGGACTTACCTCCGCCCTGTTTAGTGCGATGATTTGTTGTCCAATCCCGAAGTTGAAGATGTGGACAACTTCTCTTGGTTGACATGCCAAATCTCCTTTGGCGTGTTAGTTGGACATGTGGGCCACATGGTGGCCCTAGCCCCTCTGTCATCTTGATGAAGACTTGTTGATGTAGTGACGGTTTCTCCCTCTTGAAGATATTCTTTTAAGAGCATGGTGAGGCTTGTCCTTCTGTAGCGGTGCCATGTCGACCTTCTTGATATTCCTTGAGGTCAACCCATACATTGATCATGGATCAAAAGCTTCCTTGGGCAAGATGACATGTGGACTCCACAATCAAACAAGAAATGCTTCATCCACCATGTCACTTGCCCTGGGTTGCTTGAGCTTGGTCGAAGGGTAGGGATCCCAAAGAGTGATTGTGGGATATCTTGGATCTTGAATATTCTTTCTCTTTCTTGTACTAGGCCAAGGGCTTCATGTAGTCTTGATTTCTCGCTTGGTCATGGACAAGATAGTTCAAGGCAGGCTAGTATAACTTAAATCCTTTGAAATCCTCATAGCCTCCTTGATTACATGGGCGATGTTGGTTCCACCCTTGACCTCCTCATTGGTCATAGCTATTGGAGTTGTTGTTGGGAAATGATCCTCATGGGTCTTTGGAAAAATGATTCTCCAAGTGGCCCATGTCGACATGGATTTTCACAAGTCATGTGAATATCCATGGCTTGGATCATCCAACACACTTCTCCATTGGCTTGATCTTCATGATACTTCCATGGGAGGTGTAGTTCCTTAGCTAGCATGTCAACTTGTTATGTGGTGTCCATGCCAAGCTAAAGGAACTAGAGCACTCTTCAATCCACCCCTTTAGTAGAGACCATATTCTCATCCATGATGAAGGAGAATAGGACCCCTTCAGCTCCAACACAAAGGTGGTCATGGATTGGTGGACCAACCCATGACATGAATGTTGGATGAGGAGTCAACTATCCACCCTATGGTGGAGGCAAACCAAGAACAAATCTTGTAGCCTCCTCCAAGCTTGGAGATGGATGAATTTGGCTCCTATTGGAAGCTGAAATTCTTCCGCGAAAGGCAATGGTGTTGCCTAGCAGATATTTATTGAGGTACGCATTGAATCATCTTGCAGCTGAGCATTTGCGTCCTTGTTGACTATCCCATGAAATGGGTTAGCCAACACTACCCTGTTTTCAACAAAAATGGAGAAAACAAACAAGGGTAATCGTGTAAAATAACTATTAGTACCTATAGCTTAATCACAAGTGATAGCTATATTTCACTTCCTTTGCCTTCCTCGACAACGGCGCAGGAAATGGAGTAAAGTAAACACTATTCTTATGATCAAGGTATAGGGTACTAAGTGTTTATCAGAACAGGAGTAAGATGATAATAAGGGTAGTGTGACACACATATAAGCAATCTACTCTCAGGGTAAGGTTGTCCTAGCGAGGGCTAGACTACGAGATGGAGCTACTGCTACTATGCTCTAATTACTCATATACATAGCCTAATAAAGTACACATGACTATTGTAATGGTGAATACTAAGGCTTAGTGGTCCAACATATCGGGCAGGGGCTTACCCTAGTCTGGCAGGTTACTCCCGTCAAGAGCCTACGTTGTAGCCGAACGTGGAGGATTACAATGGACGGAAAGGGCTGTCACCACCTACCACCTACCTCAACAACCCGTGGACTACGAGGCATCCAATGCTACTTAACTATCCTAGCACCACACTTGCATGCTAAGTAAATACCTTAAGAGTTGCAACGTAATATTCATCCTAAGGCAATGACTAACCTAAACATTGTTGAACCAATGTTGCGATCAAGCACTAACATATTCATATTAACATAATCATATTATAACCTAATTATACTATAGTGGTGGTGTATGATGTTTATGTTGACATGATAATGGCATTATGTCTAGATCATAAAAACATCTACACCTATCACATAAATGAACTCTACAAGAAAACAAGGAATGCTTTGCCCAATTTTATAAGTAAATAGAGACAAATAATATTATTACTATAAAGCACAAAGTCACAAAAGTAAAGAAAGATACATGAGCCATACCTTTCCCGATCTGGACTTGGGACTAGAGGCTCCTCTCTACAGCCTAAACTCCACTAAGGACTTGGAGAAGTAATGTATACAAGAGAGTGAATGCTCTAGTGGTGCGTGTTGAAGTGAGGGGTGAGGGGTCCTATTTATAGGTGGAGAAGGGTCGGTTCCCGCCACCAAAAGTTAGCAACTCAGTCACCACTGACTTCTTCAAGCAAGGAGGAATAAATACGTGGAAGTTGACCGAGTTTGGCACCAGAAGCACTTTGGTCGAACCACCACTTCAGCCGAACAGAAAAGTAGACCAATTCCACTGTGCTTTCTCGAGGTGACTTCCAGGTGGGTCCCATCGACTATTATAGGGTCTACACCGTTGGATGGCCTCACATACTTCTGTTTGTGGGCCATTTGATCCATGTGGTGCCACGTGTTGACACTTGATTGGTTGGGATGGTATTTTATAGGATTGCTCCCTCTCTTTTACCTCAATTCCTACATAAAATGTCAGCATACACAAATTCTCCAAGGACAAGTGGAAATAGGTTAAATAGACAAGTTATGTGTGCAAGAAATGATATTTACTTCACATAATCGAGTTATATTGACGGGTAAAATTGGTATATAACAACCGTCAATAATGTGTTAGAAGAGGACTGGACGAGATTTGTTCAAAAGTGTGAATCACATGAATTTGCCAAGAACAGTGAATGTATGAAGTAGCTCCGATCGCAGAACGAGCTTGACCAACACCTCAACAACACCGGTTATGCTGGAAAAAGGATTTGGGAACAACAGGATGAAGTATTGGCCGAGCATGGTGTTTCAAATCCATACGAAAATTTTATTGGACGGCTGAAACCATTTATACGTGCTCGTTCACAGCTATTTGAGTGAGGCGGTATCAGCTTCTACAGCCCGAGCACCTTACATGTCGCTCAAAGAGCCTGGAACCTGAGCAGCATAGAGTTAAATGGTGAGAGGTAAAATGATGCCTTCACCAAGGCCCTTCAAAGACTGGAGCAACGAGGTCGTGTTCTTGGTGTTTCTAGTAAGTTGACCAGGAGGGAGGGTTTTCTGGAACACAAAATACTTATCGGAAGCAGAAAATGACCTCGACATCACAGGTTGACGTTGAGGAGCTGAAAACACAACTGAGACGGGAGCTCCTAGGAGACGTGAAGCAAATGCCGGAGGGAGTAGGTAT
The DNA here is from genome assembly GCA_036927565.1 of Tuctoria greenei. Taxonomy (NCBI): domain Eukaryota; kingdom Viridiplantae; phylum Streptophyta; class Magnoliopsida; order Poales; family Poaceae; genus Tuctoria; species Tuctoria greenei. The sequence continues at coordinate 123,579,689 of JAYESD010000003.1, read as the reverse complement.
AACAGTCCTTATCTTGTTTTTTGTGTTAAGTAACAACGAGGAGTGTAGGAGCAACTTTGCTTCTACAACAGATGGGGGTGGACAACCATAGGAGTATCTTGAGGCACCAGCATCTGGACCTTCAAATGACCCGGACACGATAGATAACATGGCTCAGCCAACTACATGCAACCTTCTGCTAATGGTCAGATGAATCGTTCGAATGGAGATTGGGAGAGGGCTAGTGTATCCCGATCAGACCATGCTTGACGACATCCAGGTGGACACAACATCCTATGCTGTGGTCAATACGGACATGGTGCATGAAAATATGAAAAACCTACAGCTCAAAGTGCACGGGATGATACAACGCTAAATATGCGCGATGCAGTTACTAGAAGGGTTTAGTGGAGACAGAGCCTTATTGTTGTTGACCCGACAACAGCAGCAGCTTCCGCGTTGACCGCCTCGATGTCTCCTGAGGCACCTATGCTTCAGCATCCAAATCCAAAATAGATGGATTTATCTCCAATTCTAGAGCTATCGTTGCCTCCAGTTATAGAGAAGTAGTAGAAGTCTCCAATTGGAGAGCAGTTGCCTCTAGTTATAGAGAAGCCGCATATGTCTCCAACTCTAGAGCTACCATAAAAGTCTCCACTTAAAGAGCAGTCGTGTCGGTCTCCACCTCGCACTCGAAGTGCCATGCACCCTACACCAGATCAGCCGCTGGCAAAGCCGGCAAAGAATGTACGTGGCAAGAACAAGAGTCAGCCGCTACGGCGATTCTTGTCAAAGGAATCTTGGAAGAAACCAATGACAGAGACAAAAACTAACCCGAGGAAGCCGAAGGCTATGATGCATTCAAACAAGAAGTTTGAAAGGGGAAAGTTGATGTTAACTGCGGCCGCACTCAAACAAGTTGGTAAACCATGTGTTCAACTTCATCAATACTACATGGAAAATTACAAAAAGTGTGATACCATACTAGTGGCATTGAAGGATAAACACTTTCTCTCGGGTGATGGCGCTTTTGTCATCGCATGGTCTGATCACTATGATCTTTTCAACCTCGACTGGTTGGATGTCTGTCTAATACGGTTCTTAGAATTTTAGGTCCTAAAAAACTAGGTTCCTCAATACATATACTCAATATACACTACGTAAGAAACCCAAATAGGAGACAAAGATGGGTGACGCGTTCAAAGGCGGTCGTCTCTCATAATCTTAAGCGAGACGAGCCCACTTCAGCGAGGATCAGATATGGCTCAGTTGAACATTCAAGGAGACGCGTTACATTACAACCTGTCTCAGTTAAGTATGGATCCGAGATGGGCCTACTCTCTGGACAAATGGGAGACACACTTATAGCACAGCGCGTCTCCTATGAGCGAGTGAAATGAGACGTCTTTACTGAAAGCGCGTCTCCATTGTCTTCACTTACAGACATACATGAACACGACTCTGAACGATGACCACATTCATTCACATTTGAAGAAAAAAATATTCATCACATAGACGAACATGGATAACACATTCAATCATTCACACAATTGATCACAGATAACAAATATATTACAAAACTCAAGAAAGAAGTACAAGATACAAGAAAAGAAAAACATCAACTAAAAGCAACAAAAGAAAACATAAATCCTACTCCTCCTACCCCTCCTCCTGCTCTGGCTGCTCCGCTGGTTGCTCCGGTTGCTCCGGCTACTCCAGCGGTTGCTCTGTAGGTATGTGCTGTAACGCAAAATGGAGACAAGCTTCGCTGCCAAGCACGTCTCCTATGATCGACGTCTCCCTTTCCTCTGCAAAAAGAGAGACGTTCTCTAACGGAAAGCGCATCTCCGATTCCATACGTCACCTTTAGCTTCGTGATTTTCTCCATTTTGCTTCAGTTCACTGTTTATATCACACATGTCACTTGATAACTAAATCATTCTATTGTCCCGAATATAATCCAATCCTTCCTTATGATACCTAAGGAACACGATGAACACACTACACATTCACTCATTCACACAGTTGAAGAACACACAAGATAATATTGAATCACATAGATGAACAAAGATAGATTCCATTCATTAACAATATTTACAAAACAGAAGCAACTAAAAGCAACAAAGAAAATCTAAATCCTGCTCGTACTCCTCCTCCTCCTCCTCCTCCTCCTCCTCGTTCTCTGGCGGCGACTCAGACGCCAGTGCAATAGGAGCCTGGGCAGGCTGCTCCGGCTGTGCCGGCTGAGCCGGCTGCACCGGCAGTGCAACCCCATGAATGAGGTTGCTCTCTGTCGCCTCCACCAAGTTCTTGCGGCCCTCGGGGCCAAGCACCTGAGCCATCGTCTCGAACAGAATGTTGAGACGACCGGCCACCCCCATGAAGGGGGGAGAGGTAGTGGCTGATGGTACCCATTCCAGTAAACTGGGGAAGGGTATCTAGACCCAAGGAACTCATGGCGTGAGACGTATTGTTGTACACCTCTTGCGCCATAAGGAGCTGCTGCTCAGTGTTGAACCTCTCAGGGGAGCTGCAGCAAAATTTCTTGCAGGGTGGCTCTCTCGGCGGGCTTGGCGGCGGAATGTCGGCCATGGTGGTGGTGGGTCATCGGGGCGAACAAGACGAAGAAAAGAAGAGGATTCAAAAGGATCAACGCGCTTGTGGAGAACTCACTGGTGATGGAACGTCTTAAATAAGGTCCGCACGGAGTTGTCGAGGGAGCGGTTGGTTTTCCGCGCATTGATGGAATGATGGGACGCATCGATACCACCTCGGGGAAACGATAGGTTGCACACGGACGTCGCAAGTGTCTCTGCACCACATTGCAAAAATTAAGTTCTCCGCAGACCCCGCGCATATGTCTTTCGACTATGGAAGATGCGCTTTAGGTTAACGTATGTCTCTCTTTATTATAGCACGTCTCACATTTATCTCCCTTGTCTCTTCGTCTCTTCAATAATGGAAGATGCTCTTTAACTTAACGCACGTCTCTCATTTATCTCTCTCGTCTCTTCTTTGCCTCCGGTGCTCCTTTATTACTAATCGACCAACACTCCTTTACTAATCGACCAACTCCATTGCGACCACCTCCTCTGTTCGCCATCGCTGTCCTTGTCGTTGCCTTCATCGCCGTCCTCGTCGTCATCGTCGTCGCCGTCGTCCTCGTCATCGTCACTGTTCATGGCTAGTATTGGCTTGGCACATAGCCGACTGAAGGAGGAGCACTTGGCGTGGTGCAAGTATCATCCCCATGTATGTACATATGGCACACCTGTCGCATAGTTGTATATATGTAGATCTGCAATGGTCTGATGAACATTAGTTTTGTTTTTCCATATGCGTATGGTTTCTCTACGAAGACTGAATCGGGAGATTTATTGAAGTGCCAGTGCATTGTTCCCGGTGAAGAAGGGGTAAGTCATGAAGAACAAGCACAATACGATTTTAACCATCGTCCTCCTATTAATGAATTTCCTCTGTAGGCTGACTGGGAAGGTGGTTACTACCCCCTGACAATCTTCTTTTTAGAGGACTATCCAGTGTTGCCTCCAAGATGCGCCTTTCAAGTGGTTTCTTCCACCCAAATGTCCATCGCTCAGGAGCACTCTGCATTAGGATTCTTGATCAAGAGACTATAAGATAGACCTATTTTGCTCTTATAATTAGTAATTGTTGCCGAACTTATTTGATCTGGTTTCTTATGTTGCTTAAATGGATATTTCATAGGGGTGGTGCACTGGTTTTACAATCAAAACTATACTACTTGAAGTTCAGCATTTGCTGCATCATCCAAATGTGCCCGATGTTGAAAATGATTGCTATAATCTACTTATGAAGGTCAGCCACTTCGTGTTATTCATTTCTCCTTTGACATTTGTCAATTTAAAGAATATCAATATTTTCAGTATCCAGAGCAATATAAGAGACGTGTTCTACAGCAAGCTGGATGGTACAGTTTAGATTGATTGATGGGATCTTTAGGAATAAGTTTAGATTCAAAATTAGTTTAGAGGGCACGCGATGTATGAACTATGAAATTCATTGAGTTGCAAATTATCTCTGAACTGCAATGTCATTATGTTTGTTTATCCCTAAATTCCAATTAATCTGTAAATTGCAATGTCATTCTACTTGTTTATCCCTGCAACGGTTCACGATTTCGTGCGAGTGGCAATGTGGAGACTGTATGACAGACGAACTTTAGAAGGGCGCGTCTCAGATACCCGATATTTGGTAAAAGGGAGTCGGGCCTTACACGGGCTTGTCTCCGATTTGTTCCGAAGATTTTTATCCCACCTCGTAAAGCTAAGCACGTTGCAACAATTGTATAAGGCATTACGCACAGTTACCACTTGGAAATGTTGGAATGTACTGGATGTTGTTTTGTCTTCAGCACACCGTGGCGCATCTAGGGCACTCCAGCATTTTCGGGGCCACGAAATAATGTGAGACGCGCCATTCACTGGCGCATCTCTAATTTGCGCTGAATATCTTTTGTCCCACCTTGGAAGGCTAAGCGCAATGCAATTATCATATAAGGCATTGCACAAAGTTGCCAGTTGGACACGTCATAATGTCCTGGAAGTTGTTCTTGGCCGGCTTTAGCACACCTTAAGTTTGTGTGTCTCCCATTTACGCCAAATTTTTTTGTCCATCGCGCGCTCTCTCCCAACATTTGACGAAAAATTTTAGCTTTCGTGCGCTCTCTCGACCTATAAACCGCTGATCCTGAGCACGCCACCACCGTTTACCCCGACCTTCGCATCATCAAAGAGTTGAGCACGCTGGAGCACGCTGCCTCATCCCCTATCACTAGAGCATGCCGCCGCCATCCCTCTTTCTCAACTTGCTTTTCATCATTGTCGCGCTGCCTGTGTCGACCCCAACCCCGCTGTCAACCCCGACCTTCGTCATTAGAGAGTTGAGCACGCTGGAGCACGCCACCTCGTCCCGTGTCACCGGAGCACACCACCGCATCGACCCCGACCTCGGTAATCGGTATGTTCTCCCTGTCCCTGGATCATAACAGGTCCTGTGTTTATTACAATTGTATACCAATTTGTTCTTGTGTTTATTACAGTTGAATTTTAGGATGTCTCAGTCGGATCATTAGAGGCTATGAAAGCTCATCGTCAATAAAGTCATTGATCGGGAGAATTTTGAGATGATGACAGTTATGTTGTGTGTAATTAGTTACATTGTAATCATGATTAACAGTCTTTAGTTTGTAATTAGTATACTTGATAACCACGATTGACACTTTGGTAATATTTGATTGGTCATTATAATTTAACGTGTGATAATTTTGGCTATACATATTTTCATGAACACTATGTTGCTGACACTGGTAATACGGCTGCCAAATAATGCCTAGCTCCTAATAATAGTGCCTGTAAACAATCCGCGATGAGCTGTAGCAGAGAGCGTCTCGGATAAGCTACATAAAGGAGACAATCTTCTACAAATCCCGTCTCCCATAAGTTAATGAATCTGCGACGCGATACATAACATAGTGTCTCATATTAGTCAATATATATGCGACGTGCATTTTAATGCCTGTCACACATGTAAGATGGTTGGCGATGCGCGCAACAGCGTCTCCAATGACATCGTAAAGATCGTCTGTTATGACAAAGAAGAAAAGAGACACGCTTCTTTTAAGCGTGTCTCGCACCTAGTTCAATCAGCAATACGCCTCGAAGCCCGTCTCTGATGCCAACGTAATGTGAGACGCGATGACGGAGACGCATAGTTTGTTCGTCTCCCTTCTTACGTAGTGATAAGTGTTATATGTAACAAATTTGGAATTTTGCATGTAGGCACCAGCAACAACGTACTCATCACAACACAGGAATCGTGTCTCCTGCATATCTTGACCCGCAAGTACCAGCGAGAACTTATATTCAAACGTCGAGCGGCTAAAAAGATATTGTTCAATATTTTGTGAAGGCCATGAAACACTATAGTGATAAGGAGCTTCTGGTCGTACGATTCAACCCAGGGAACCATTTCTACAAGGTACGACCAAGTCTGGTACTGTGACTCCTCAAAGCTGAGAGATGAAAAAACTAGAGAGCGAACAACCCATACATGGAGTGATATCTCTTCCGTTATTGATGAGTAAGTTACTTCTTCACTTTAGTTTCTGATTGTTTCGTCCTTGCACGATAATTTTACATTAACTGTGAATGTTTTTGTTTAGGGCTTTTGGACAAGTAAAAGGAAAACACAGACAACTCAAACATCATACTGCATTCAACGTCCTACAACAAGCTCCGGGCAATACGTGTGGCTTCCATGTCTGCTTACACATGGCTTTATTTGTAGAGCAACCTAATTGCAATGTATGTGTAAGTGCAATTATTTTACTTTATTACTAATCTTTTGCTAAATCTCATTTTATCGTGTAGCAGGATGATGGACCCGCCTTTGGGAACGCTGAAGGTCGTAGTCTCGAGCAAACAAGAGATGTACTATGCAGGTTCTTTATTTCTAAAATCATTAGTTCAAAGAGAGAATTTCATTACCAAGTAGAGGATTAGGTGATAGTTATTCTTTTGTGAAATTAGTTACTTGTTAAGCTGGATGAATAGGGGAATTCTTGTAAATAGTTACTTGGTAACCACGATTGATACATTGTCAATATTTGGGCGGTCAATGTGTGTGATCTCCTTTTGGCTATACATATGTTTCTATATGTGTATGTTCTAGACAATGGCAATGAGGCTGCCAAATCCTGGCTAGCTCCAGGATGCAGCCGGCAACGAGGATAATTAGGAGTGGGTGCACCTAATAGGAGACGTGCGTCTAGCGGGGAGTGTCTCCTGTTAGTGCTGCGATGACCTGCCTGTAAACAATCCGTGACTTGCTTTAACATAGGACATATTGGATTACATAAGTAAAGAAGACACGCTTCCCTAGAGCACATCTCAGATCAGTCAGCAAATTTTCGACTGGGTAACATAAAGCACATCTCAGAGAAGTCAACAAATGTGCCACGCGGTGTATTAGAGCATACCTCGCATGTACGCTGATGGGCGTGCGCCCAGAGCCCGTCTCCAGTGACCCCGTAAAGCCCGTTTGTTATGACTAAACGAAAGGAGATGCATTATCTTTGAGTGTTTCTCGCACTTAGTCTGATTGGCGATGCACCTGACGCGCGTCTCTGATGACAACGTAATGCGAGACACGACGATGAAGACATACGGTTTGTTCATCTCCCTTCTTCATTTGGGCACGTCTTGGATGAGACTTTCTTACGTAGTTATTGTGTGGACTAGTCCGACCACTGAATTCTGAAAAATCTATAACTTTTCCAGTTTTTCTCGAAATGACTCGAAACTTATTCAAACATGTAAAACTTAACATTACCTAGTTAGTAAGCAACAAAAGTAATTTAATAACGTGTACTATCTCATAAACTGCATCATTCATGTATATCATGGAATATTGAGTACTATATGAGCATTTATTGATAGTAATGCTTGTTTTGCATGTTTGTAGTGCGGAATAGAAGGAAACGCTCTAGGGGGTACTTAAGAGGACCTTCAACACCAGAACTTTGAAGTTTTTGATCCAAACCAGCCTCAGGAGCAAGGCAAGTGTCCTTGAACATTTTGATCCAGTTTTTAAATGTTTTGTTTGTAAACCGCATGCTTGTGTCAAATTGATGGGAAACCCATGAATAGGTGTTTACTAGACTTGTATGCCCATCCTTGTCACTCAGGATATTATGTAGAGAGTCGGGAAGGATATTTTCCAGTTTTTGCTCCGCTTAACTTAACTGGGATTGGAGATAATAAAATGGCTTAATTAACAACTAAGGAACATATGGACTAAGTGAATTGGTGATAATGACTATTTCAGCAATATAGAACTCTGGTGATCTAAGCAAGCCTGATTTGTGGACTGGGTTGGATGAGATGGTGGTTTTGCTTGCCCTAGATCTAAGGACCGGTTCATGGAAAAATAAGCCATGACAATAGTGCCACCACAAGGCCAAGTATGGGTGCGGCTTAGCCAATTAATTAGGAGTATCACCACCATTGTTCGAATCATTTGGGGTAGTGGGGAATGGGAGTCGGTTGGGTTTGCATTAGTGGCAGGACTAACTTGGGATCCGAATGGCACAATATGAGGCCCCTGGATGGATGTGCTCAGTTGTGAGACATCACCTCTGGTGAAACCTTAGTGGGTCTAAACATGCTGGTGGTCCCTTTGTAAAGGGTATTTTGTGATCTCTTGGCCAAACACCAACGCTAGTGTATTTGGCATAATTGAGGTTCTTTAGTCATCGACGGGTGACGAAATCACAAACTTGTGGGTGAAGTGGTGCAACCTCTGTAGATTGTTAAAACTATCATGATAGTCGTGCTCCCGGTTATGAGCACCTTGACAACTTCCATGATTAGAATTGGACTTGGATATTTGGGATGGTTCGGTATGGGATTGATTATGTCATACAGGTTGGTCAATTATGAGAAGAGATGAAGTTGGCATATGGTGATGATATTAGCTGTTGACAGGTCATAATTGAATTGAGATGGTGAATGAGAATGTTGGAAATGATTATGATAATTATTTGGGATATGATGGGAGTTAAACTCACATAGATATTTTAGGCTGCCTTTACAGTTTTATAAAAGTATTTTTCTGCAATTAGCCATTTATTATCATCCTTGTATAAGCTACATGTCATACTTTTCCACACTTGTTGAGTACGACATATGCTCACCCTTGCTATTCCCACACTAAAATAGCTACAAGAGACGCTTGGTAGTACCACGAGGATCATGTGGAGTACTAGGTTGCATGATATCGCCAATTTCTTGTGCATTGGAGTCGTGCTACTTAGTTTATTTCCGCTGCAGTTATTAGAGACTTGTAATTCATGAACCATTGGGTTATTATAATTAGGTACTTATTTTTTATTTGAGACGTGGTTATTAACTAAATATCGTTCGTGATGCACTTGTGTATGTGTGTTGAACATCCTGGGCACACATATGCGTCACACTTGATTCTTTCTCGGAACTGGGTGTCACAAATTGGAGTCGGAGCCGCGTTGATTGTAGGACACAACCCTTGGTAGAATAGACACTCTAGAGCACATAAGAACACTCCATAATAGCTATAATTAGCATGGTGTGCTGAATTCTATGTGATGATTGCTTGCTTGTGTGCTTGTGTGCTTGTGTGCTTAGTACATAGTTGTGGGATTATTGGGCATTTGTCCACATTCTCACATAGGTTTATTAACAAGAGATCTACTTAGTTTCATTTCCCTTGATGCATATAGGATGGGACGTTCTCTCTCAAGTTCTAAATTCTTCCATCTTGTACTCTTTTTGTACCAACAGTTGCCGAGGGTAACTCGTAACCAAGGGATTGCCAATGGTGATGATGACAATGTTCAGGCTCCTGAGAATGTCAGTCTTGGACCCGAGGCTAGCAACATGGAGCGCCTCATAGCTATGCAAAATCACCATATGCAGACTATGATGCAAACCATGGGACAACTACAAGCCAATAATAACCAGAACCGCATGCATGCGCCGCCACCACAACCGCCACTACCCCCACCACCACATAACAGATTGGGAAAGTTTATGAGGACTAGGCCGCCTACCTTTGCTCAAGCCAATGACCCCATGAAATCTGATGATTGGCTTAATTCTGTAGAGAAGAAGCTAGCTATTGTTCAATGTAGTGACTAGGAGAAGGTTATTTTTGCATCACACCAGTTAGTTGGAGCCGCCGATGATTGGTGGGAAGCTCTTTTCAATGCCCATGCTAATCAAGAGAGAATAACTTGGGCTGAAATCAAGGAATGTTTCCGCTCACACTATGTACCTGAGGAAGTCATGATACTGAAAAGGCAGGAATTCGAAAGCCCCAGAAAAGGGAGGATGAGTGTGAGTGAATATCTTAATAAATTCACTCAACTATCAAGATATGCTTTAGAGGACATCAATGCAGACTATAGGAAGCAATACCTATTCATGAGGGGTTTGAATAAAGAGATTAAAGTTTAGCTGTTTAATAGTGATTATGCGCACTTCCAGAAGCTTGTTGACGAAGCTAGTGTGTTTGAGAACAAGGTTTGAGAGATGGAGCAAGATTATAAGAGGAAGATGCCATATCAGGGACAGCCACAAGGAAGCAACGTTCGTCCCCGCTATGCACCACCAAATGCACCATACTATAACCCATCCGCTCCTACATACCGTGCTGCTTATCCACCATGCCCAATTCAGATACCGCATCAATGCCTCACCATGCAAGCATCCCGCCCTCCAATGCCACATGCGCCCCGTGTCAACTTCAATGCTAATCAAGCTCGTCCTAACCATACTGGTGCAGCCAAGACGTATACCTGTGGTGAGGTGGGACACTTTGCATTCCAGTGCCTGAAGCCAGGCTATGGTCAACATTCCAAAGAAAAACCCAAGGACGAATGGAGGAGCAACACAGGGCAACCGTGGATCGTAGAATGTTGTTCGTCAAGGAAAACCATGTCTCTACTTAGGAATCCCAACAAGTTGATGACATTATGTTTGGTATGTTCCTCATAAAATCCAATCTACCAACTATATTATTTGACTCTGGAGGATCGCATTCATTCATATCATCAAAGTATGTTGCCAAGTATAGTCTGCCTATATCTTACATGAAGTACACCATGTTGGTTAATTCTCCTGGACGGGAGATGAGGACAAATATAATATATCCAAAAGTAAGCCTTAAAATAAGGGGGTAGACTTCCTCACCAACCTCATTGTTTTGGATTCACAAGGACTCGACATAATACTTGGAATGGATTGGTTGCGAAAGCACCATAGCATAATTCAGTATTCCACAAAGACAGTGTAGATGAGAAATGATGAGGGGGATCAACATAGAGTTTGAAGCATCTCAACCCACAATAAAGAAGGTAGTGTTGAATCAAATGGACAGTGCAACACTAGAGGATATTCCGGCGGTGTGCGAGTTCTCGGATTTGTTTTTGGATGAGTTCCTAGGTATGCCACCTAATTGTGACATCGAGTTTGTCATTGATTTAATACCTGGAACAGAACCTATAGCTAAAAGGCCATATAAGATGCCTCCTAAGGAATTAGCAGAGCTCAAGAAGCAAATTAAAGAGCAGCTATAGAAGGGTTTTATACGTGAAAGTTCATCACCACAGGGAGCACCATTGCTCTTCGTAGATAAGAAGGATGGATCTCAAAGGATGTGTGTGGATTACCGGTCTCTCAATGAGTTGACAATCAAGAATAAGTATTCGCTGCCCTGCATTGAAGATCTGTTTGACCAAATGAAGGGAGCACAAATATTCTCTAAGATTGATCTTCGATCAAGATACTTCCGAATGAAGATTAGACCGTCGGATATACCTAAAACGGCTATTTAGATACGGTATGGATCCTATGAGTATACCGTTATGTCATTTGGATTGACGAACGCGTCTGCGTACTTTATGAATCTCATGAATAAGGTCATCATGGAGTATCTGGATAAGTTCATCGTGGTGTTAATTGATGATATTATGATATACTCAAGAAGCGAGGAAGAACATGAGGAACACTTGAAGCTTACATTGCAGAAACTGCGAGAACATCAGTTGTATGCCAAGTTCAGCAAGAGCCAGTTCTGGTTGGGAAGTATCATTTTAGGGACATATCATCTCTGGAGGAGGAGTATCGGTTGACTCGAGAAAAGTGAGAGACGTGCTAAAGTGGGAACCGCCACAGAATGTGAAGGAAATTCGGAGTTTCCTCGTAATGGCTGGGTATTACAGCCGATTCATCAAAGATTTCTCCAAAATAGCAAAGCCCATGACTGAATTACTAATGAAAGGGAAGACATCCCAATGGTCTCAAGCTTGTCAAGATAGCTTTGAGAAGTTAAAAAAAGAGCTTGACAACCGTACCAGTGCTAGTATTGCCAGACGTGAGAAAAAGTTTTGGTATACAATGTGACGCCTCAAGACAAGGACATGGGTGCGTGCTCATGCAAGAAGGCCAAGTGGTAGCTTATGCATCGAGGCAATTGAAGAAACATGATCTGAACTATCTTACGCATGATTTCGAACTTGCAGCCATAGTGCATGCTTTGAAGATATGAAAGCACTACATCCTTGGTCATAGATGTGTGATTTACACGGAACACAAATGCCTCAAGTACATATTCACACAAACGGATCTGAATTTGAGGCAACGATGATGGTTGGAGCTCATTTAGGATTATGACGAGGGATTCAACTATCACCTAAGAAAAGCTAATGTAGTGGCTGATGCCTTGAGTCAAAAGGGAACATGTCACCATCTCACGATCCAGGAATTACCACCCGAGCTATGCAAGCAATTTGAACGATTGCATATTGAGTTCATGAATGAGATGGGAATGATGGAGTTAAATCTGACCCTAGAATAGGAAATACGAGAAGGTGAAACCAAAGATAAGGAAATCTAGAAGATCAAGGAAATGATCCAAGAGCGAATGGAATGGAGATTTGACGAAGACGACAATGGCACGCTATGGCCTGGAAATGGATTGTTGTGCTTAACGTGAAGTGTATCCGCGACACAATCCTGAAGGAGATACATGAATCACCCTATTCCATCCATCCCAGATGTACGAAGATGTACAAGGACTTGAACACTTACTATTGGTGGGATGGCACCATGAGGGACATAGCCGAATATGTTGCTCTATGTGACACATGTCAACGAGTGAAGGTTGAGCATCAGCAACTGATGCATTATTGCAGCCGCTAAAAATACCCGAGTGGAAGTGGGAAGAAATCAATATGGACTTCATAGTCGGATTGCCACGTACTCAATCTAGTTATGAATCTATATGGGTTATTGTGGATCAGTTGATGAAGTCTGCTCAATTCATTCCTGTCAAGACCAAGTACACCACGGCACAACTATCGAATTGTATATGGAGAATATTGTAAGTCGGCTTGGAGTTCCGAAATGGATAGTCTCTAACTGAGGTTCTCAATTCACCTCTAGGTTATGGGAGAAACTACACGAAGCTATGGTCACCAGATTAAACTTTAGCTCCGCATATTACCCACAGACTGATGGGCAAACTGAGAGGACGAATCAAATATTGGAGGATATGTTGAGAGCTTGCACCTTGAAACATGGATGTAGTTGGGACAAGAGCTTGCCATATGCTGAATTCTCTTACAACAATAGTTACCAAGGAAGCTTGAAAATGTCACCCTATGAAGCATTATATGTAAGGAAGTGTAGGACACCCTTGCTTTCGAATGAGACAAGAGAGAACCAAGTATTTGGACCTGATGTGTTACAAGACGCTGAAAGGGACATTGAAATAATATGTGAAAATCTAAGGGCTTCTGAAGTTGGAGATTTCGTGTATCTCAAAGTGTCACCGATGTGATGTCATAAACGATTCAATGTTAAAGGCGAACTGGCACCTCGCTACATCGGGCCATTCAAGATTTTGGACAAACTGGAGAAGTGGCATGTCAATTGGAGATGCCAGCACATCTTTCTGAGGTTCATCATGTATTTCACGTTTCCCAGCTCAAGAAGTGCTTAAGGGTACTGGAAGAGCAAGTACCAATGCACGTATTAGAGCTTGAGAAAGATTTGACTTACGCCGAGCAACCTATTAGAATCTTGGAAACCATGAAGAGAGTCACAAGAAGCAAGGTGATTCGACGGTGCAAAGTGCAATAGAAACATCATACTTAATCTGAAGCAACTTGGGAGCATGAAGATGATCTCAGGAAATAATTTCCCTATCTTTTTCCTTCTACGTCAAATCTCGATGACAATATTCAGTTTAAGGGGGGTAGGTTTGTAACAACCTCATTTTCATCCATCATGCATTGCATTCGCTCTGATACATGTTTAATATAATGCAACACAAAAAGGAACAAAATTAAAATGAATTAGAGGCAAAACAACAATAAAAATCTGTTTGGGTACGGACTTGTCCAGACCTGAAGCCGGACTAATCCGATTTACCCGTCAGCTCTTGCCTAAATCAGTTTTCTTCAGGGCAATGGACATGTCTGCCATTTGCTACGGACTAGTCCAGTTTGGCTACTGATGTCGTCCGTACTTGTTCGTTAATTATTTCAGACTATTTTGTTTTTTTCTGTTCCCATCCGAACTTGTCCATTAATGCCTATGGACTAGTCTGAAGATTGTTATTTGAACCCTTTGGAGTTGTTCGGTAAAATCACAAAAGCTAGTCTGATTTCTAGGGTTTTGACTCGGATTCTATTTTTTTCTCCACGGTGGTTATTGGGTAATTGCCTTAATTGGGCCCAAGAACGTCATGGCTCACCTCTGAGGAGCCCAAGTGGGACCCCACCAATGCCCTACTTGTCCCCACCGACTTTTACTTGGATTCCACCCCAACCCCACCACTCTCCTCCTATAGAAACACCCCTCCACCCACCTCTTACTCCTCTGCCCACATTAGGAGAAACCCCAGTGCCTGTTTCTCTTGTGAGCTACCATCAGGAAGTAAAAAGCTCTCACCGCAATGAAGGGAATAGAAGGAAGGAGAAGAAGAGGAAGGCATCAAGCAATATCGTCGTTGCTACTGCAATCTTCATACACTCTTCATCAACAACGTTCTTCTCCACCAATCCTTCATCTTCAATGGATCTAGACGTCAAGATTCACATGATACAACCGTTGAAAAATTGTATTCACGGTAACAATCCGAGATACAACTTTCCACATCAATTTTGAACCCGATCTTGATTTAAACCATGCCCTAGATGGGAAGTTCACAAAACCCTGGACATAGCGGACTTGTCTTTTCCAGTGCGGACTAGTCCGTTGAACTTTCTGGTCTAGTGCGGACATGTCCGACCCATTGTGTGGACTAGTCCGGCCACTGAATTCTGAAATTCGTGTAACATTCCTAGTTTTTTCTGAAATGACTCAAAACTTGCTCAAGCATGTAAAACATAACTTTACCTAGTTAGTAAGCAACAGTAGTAACTTAATAATATGTACCATCTCATAAATTGCATCACTCATGCATATCATGGCATATTGAGTACTATATGAGGTTTTATTGATTGTAATGCTTGTTTCACATGTTTGTCAAGCGGAATAAAAGGAAACGCTCTAGGTGGTACTTACGAGGACCTTCAACACTAGAACTTTGAAGTTTTTGATCCAAATGAGCCTCAGGAGCAAGGCAAGTGTCCTTGAACATTTTGATCCCGTTTTTAAATGTTTTATTTGTAAACTGCATGCTTGTGTCAAATTGATGGAAACCCATGAATAGGTGTTTACTAGACATGTACGCCCATCCTTGTCACTCAGGATATTATGTAGAGGGTCTGGAAGGGTATTTTCCAATTTTTGCTCCGCTTAACTTAATTTTGATTGGAGATAATCAAATGGCTTAATTAACAACTAATGAACATATTGACTGAGTGAATTGGTGATAATGACTATTTCTACAATATGGAACTTGGGTGATCTAAGAAAGCCTTGTTTGTGGACTGGGTTGGATGATATGGTGGTTTTGCTTGTCTTAGATCTAAGGACCGGTTCATGCGAGAATAAGCCAGGACAAAAGTTCCACCACAAGGACAAGTATGGTGCGGCTTAGCCAATTAATAAGGTGTATTGCCAGCATTGTTCAGATCATTTGGGAGAGCAAGGAATGGGAGTCGGCTGGGTTTTCATTAGTGGCGAGACTACCCTGGGATCTGAATGACCAAGAGGGGGCCCTTGTATGGATGTGCTTAGTTGTGAGACATCACCTCCGGTGAAACCTTAGTGGGTCTAAACATGCTGGTTGTACCTTTCTAAAAGGCCATTTTCTGATCTCTTGTCCATACACCAATGGTAGTGTATTTGACATAATGGAGGTTATTTAGTCGCCGAAGGGTGATGAAATCACAAACTTGTGGGTAAAGTGGTACAACCTCCGCAGAGTGTTAGAACTATCATGATAGTCGCGCTCCTGATTATGACCACTTGGACAACTTCCATGATTAGAATTGGACTTGGATATTTGGGATGGTTCCGTATGGGATTGGTTATGTCATATGGTTTGGTCGATTATGAGAAGAGATGAAATTAGCATATGGTTATGATATTAGTTGTTGATCGGTTACAATTGAATTTTGATGGTGAATGAGAATGTTGGAAATGGTTTACGATAATTACTTGGGATATGATGAGATTAAACTCACATAAACATTTTAGGATTTTTTTACAAGTTTATGAAATGTACATTTCTGCAATTAGCCATTAATTATCATCCTTGTATAAGCTACATGTCATACTTTCCCACACTTGCTGAGTGCGACATGTGCTCACCCTTGCTATTGCCGCACTAAAATATCTAGCGGAGACGCTTGGGAGTACCACGAGGATCACGTGGAGTACTAGGTTGCGTGCTATCGTCAATTGCCTGTACATTGAAGTCGTGCTACTTAGTTCATTTCCGCTGCAGTAATTAGAGACTTGTAATTCGTGAACCATTGGGTTATTGTAATAAGGTACTTATTTATTATTTGAGACATGGTTATTATCTAAATATCATTTGTGATGCACTCGTGTATGTGTGTTGAACATCCTGGACACACATATGCGTCACACTTGGTTCTTTCCCGGAACAGGGTGTCACATAAGTTTAGTTGATCTTATGTTAGTATAGTAACCTTGTTACTATATTGTCATAAACACCATAGGCCTCCACTATATTCCAGTTAGCTATAATATGAATATGCTAGTATGAATAACATGGTGTTTTGGTCCCAACATTGGCTTAACGATTTTCAGCTTAGTCATTGCCTTGGAATGAACTTTGTATTGCAACTCTTAAGGTATTTACTTAGCATTCAAGCATGATGCTTGGATAGTTAAGTAGCATTGGATGTCTCACAGATTCACGAGTTGTAGGGGTAGGCAGCATGTGGTGACATACTTGACCATACATTGTAATCCTCCACGTTCGGCCATGCCACAAGCTCTTAGCCAAAGTCTCTCTGGTATTGCTAGAGGTAAACTCGTGCCCAATATGTTGGACCACTAAGACCTATTATTCATCACAAGCAAATACACATGTACACTATTAGACTATTCATATGTATTAAAAGCACATTAGAAATGACCCATTCTTAGCTTAGCTCTCACCAAGTCTACCTTATCTCTAGGAGTATATTGCTTATTTGTGTGTCACACTACGCTTATTATCAACTCACCTTTTGTTATGATCATAAGAATAGTGAAATCTTTTCTTCACCGCCTTCTTTTGGGATAAACACGATATTTTTGGGAATACTCATGGGTGAAACGCTAAAACGGTATCATCTGTATGCTTAGAGATCTCATCTTTTTTCTAAAGATGATCTTTGTTGTTAAGAGATACCGATAAACATTCTTGGCGCCGCTGTCGGGAAGAGCTTTGACAACACCGTTGCCCATCACAGGAGGATTCTCGAACTTCCAGCAGGAGCTAATAGTTACATTCAATCAGTCTAGACTATTCAAACTTTTCGATGTGTATTGGGAGTAACAATAACCTTCAATCAGTTCAGACTGCCCAAAAATTTCAATGTGTATTAGGAGTAACAGTTACTATACTACGGCTATTTGGACTGCCCGATCTTACTGTTTTAATTCAACTTCCCTATTTTTAACTTGCAATGTTTCAAACTTGCCTTTTGGCTTATGAGAAGTTTGGTTAGTATTCTTTTACTAAGTTGTTAATGTGTTTTCGACGATTATAGTGGATAATATTTTTTCTATATTTTTGCAACATTCTTATGTGAGATGCTCACATAAGGTGTTGCGGTTTTTGGACTAATGTGAGTCAAGTTGAGGACTTGAGCTCGGAAAAAGTTTGTTGTTTGTTCATGTGCACGTGTTTCTTGATGTCAAGACATACCTGGTGATGGTGATCCATTGAATTTGTTTTAGGCATAAGATGATATTCAACAACCAAGTTCAAGAGGAATTATGGTTGAGTTGATTCGAGAAGTCATGCAACATGTTTGAGTCAAGAATAGTGCATATGAAGGCATCATGAATGTTCTAGAAAGTGTTTGCACATGTGCAGGGGATGCATAGATGTGACAAAAGTGTTCCAAGGCATAGAGAAGAGTTATGGATGAGAAGATGTTGCCGAAATGGTCCAACCGACTGGATTATGTGCTCAGACTGAAGCTGAGGCAATTATGGTTCGAATATGGAATGTTTTGGGTTTGTTATGTTAGGATTTTGTGTAAGCCATGAAGTTGACTTGTTTTAGGAATGTGGTGGACATTGCTAAGGTGTTCGGAAATCTTAGCATTGCTTCTATATTTGTATGGAAGAGTCTTAAGCAGTTATGGAAAGTTACGGTTGAATCCAAATAGGAGTAGGAAGTCCGAGTTGGACTGGAGTTGCCTAAGAGCTAGTTATATAAGCAAGGGGGTCAGGGCTCATTGAGAGCATGACCAGCAGCTAACTCTGTCATGTTTTGAGCAATAAAATTCATAGTTTGTGAGTAGCTTTTGTGCCTTGGCCGTCAGGCTTCTTTGCTTCAAGCTTTTCTCGATAAGTTTTTGCGCAGCGTGATGTTGATTCTGTATTTCGATTATAACTCAAAATTTACAGATCCAATTGCAATTATTATTTTTATGTTTACTTCATGACTCAATTATCTATTATTAGTTAGAATTTTACGGTCATTGGATTCACGGTGTTTGAGTTACACCAGTTTCTATGCAACATAGAAGATCTATTTTTCTTCCGTTAAAACAGATTGCCCTTTGCCTGGTATTTTGGTCATAACTTGAGCTTTACTCGACCATTTCACATGATTTTTGTTGTGGTGTCTTTGTGACTTGATTCTCTACAAAGTATACTATTTTTTCATGGTTCAACACTCTCAGAATAGTAACACACATTTTTCCCATCAAGTTGATTTTCTATCAAGGGGTTTTGAAGCTTACGCATAAAAGTTTTTAAATCTACCATTAATCCCCCTCTGGTAGCTTTTCACTTGCTCTTTGATCCTAAAGAATGGCCTCGTACACACTTGTAAGTGGGTCAGTTGATCTATGTGTTGTCACGTGTTGATGTCTGATTGGCTGGAAACAACCTTTCTGGATTTCTTCCTGCATTTCTTGGTATTTTGGGGCATAATTCTCTTGCATGCAAATATACACCAACACTTGTCCAAATGGTTAGTAAATAACCCTACCACTATGTTGTGTTTTTCTTTTTCATGATTTTTAGAGATTTGATTGCTGGATTTACCATTTAAGGACAGTCAACAGACTTCCCCACACTAAGTCCTTTTCTCATCCTCGAGTGAAGGCAAGAAGAATGAAATGTTAACATAGTTCTGCTATAAGTATGAAATAAGTATACAAATATGTCAACTCATACCCGTCTTCAAGAATCCTTTGATGTGGGTACCACATCATCTTGGGTGTTTGAGAGGTGGAACGGTTTGAATGTAGTTCACTTGGATTTCCTCTTGGTAAAATAATCTTGAAAATTGCTATATTTCAAAAGCAAGAAAGATATTGCCCTTCGTCTCAAAAGGATTCTCTCATTCTCTCAAAGTATTTGATCCCTCAACTTGGCACGAATTGCCAGTTTTTCGTCCCTGCAACTAAGTATGACTTCTTGTGTGTTTTTTTTTGTTGATAAAGAGAGGCTCTCTTGCAATTCATATATTACTAAGTCAAAGACTGAATCCTTATTAGGGGACTATGCAATAAAAATTGGTGACTAAGGAATTTTCATGTGCACATATGGTGGATGATGGGTGAAGATGACTTCCAATTGTCCATTCTCTTTTTATGCAAGGATAAAGGATGCCTACTTATTTTTCTCTCGCTCTGTTTTTTGAATTATTTTTGAGATCTTGTTGTAGCCTTGTATTCTACTCCTTTTTATGCATATTTTTGAAGAGAACATTTTGCAATAATTTTGTATGGTGTATCTTTTGGTGGTGGATGGATGGAAGCTATGAAAATGAAGCCATGGTGGAGTGTAATAGAAATTCCTTAATCAAAGTTTTCAAGCAAGTCACTCAATAGGGTCAAGAATTTGACAAGGTTCAAAGAAAAAGCAAAGTGACATATGCATGTGGTTTTCAATAATTTCATCATATGACCTTGGTGAGTGTTTAAATTCCAATAAAAGGTTAGGTAAAATCTCACGGCTTCAAAAGTTTGCAAATATCAAAATTAATTTCATGCAGAGAGAGAATTTTTTAAGGGTTTAACTATTTACCATATCACAAAAATCAAATACTTATATGACATGTTTTCTTATTTTTAATTGTGGGGATCCGAGACATGGTGACAAAATTAAAATACAAAATATACAAATTTCAATTAAAGAAAGACATGATAGTTCATTTCAAATTTTAGTTGATTTTAGATGGCCTTAATGAAATCGGCAAAATTTGCAACTCAAAATCTTGGATTCATGTAAAATAGGGGATAAGAGATTCGTTGCGTTGCAAAATGAGGCCTATTGGGGCCCACACCAGGTTGATCGAACCAGGAAGTCAACCGAGCTTGGTTTGGCTCCTCTAGCCCTCTATTTTGTATCGACTCGTGTGCTGGTTGTGACATGTTTTTGGGTGAAACACAACACGTCAGGGAATTTGCGAGAGGACTCCTCCCTTACACTTCTTTGTTGATTTCTTTTTTGGACACAAAAACATACTAAGTGGGAAATTTTACCGGTGTTAGATGAATCAGTAAGTTTATTTTATTAAAATCCACATATGGGTTGCTTACATTATTCAATTAAAAAGTTTGGGATAAAAATGAAATAAAGCAGATTGTGAGCACCCTAGGCCTACTAGTGATGTCTACTCATGTCGTGTTATAAATGTCTGAGATCACTACATCCTTGCATACGCGCCTAACTTTGGCGCTTATGTCACGGTGAACACCATAAATCTCTTCTCTAAGGGCCTCAATATAATACTTAAGTTCCACCCTTTAAATGAGTCCTTCGTCCACGAGGCGTGCTAGCTTTTAATTTCTCAAACGGAGAGTAGCTAATTCCTTAGCTATCTACACCACGTCGGACTTAGGAGACTTCTCGTGACTACTTTGAAATTGGCTGCAGGACTCTTGATAGTATGTGGCGAGAGGTCGCCTCACCCTGGAGGGAGATGATCCCGTCGATTCTTCCAAGGCTGCCTTGTCAACGCGCTTCAACAACAATTTTGTGTATCCCATGGCAGTTCTCATCTCATGGATGATGAAGCGGTCATTCGAGGGTGTAAAATCCCAAACTCCAAGTTTTTATTTCAGCTAGTAAAGATCAAATATGAGAATGAGAAAAACAAATTAATGGAACCAAAGATAATTGATTTTAATTGAGCCTAGAAGGAGAGATCAAAATTCAAATTTAGCTCCTGTTCAAACCAAGTCAAATCTCCAATTTGAATTCAGCATTGAGTTCCTCATGATTAAAAAATGCCCCTGCTAAATTTTATAATTTCTTAAGCATGTTTGCTATCTAATTCATGTGAGACATTGAATAGCATTCAAATTTGAATTTGAATTTGAAGGAAACTTGACCAAATGTGAAGTTAAATTTCAGAATCTTATTATAAACCTTTGATTTGGCCTCCTCACAAAGATCTAGCACTTTTTTACAAGTCTAGGTGAGGGAATTGAAGTACCGGAGAAGGCTTGCTTAAGGGGAGAAGGTGGGGCCCACTGTCATAGGGCCAAACACACAGCACCACCCCTGTCTCGCTCACCTGTTCCTCAACGTCGGTTTGACGTAAGCAAGCAGTTAGGCAGCTGCATGGCAGGGCCTTCGAAGCATCCATATCCTAGGAAGCTAACCTCCTCTCTCTCTAATCGACCAAAACAGAAATATCATCTTCCTCCCTCTCTGTTTTCTCTCCCACCACCAAGCACAGAGGCCACCTTGCCACTGCTCGACTCTGCCGGCTGGACGACATGTTGTCTCGCCATGCTCCAAGTGTAGAAAAGTGGTGCCACTCCCTCATCTATCACCTCCCGCTATTGGTTCATTGTTTACTCATTGTATTGCTGGTTATTTCAAAGCACTTCTGAGGGTTACGGGTGAAGCCACCGGTGTTTCCTTCTCTGCTTGACACCGCCAAGCCAGCACAAACCATCTCGTGACCTGTCCCCAACAGAGAAAAGGTATGCCAGCAGTCACTGCACGTTTCCATTCTTGCCGTTCATCGGTTGCTAGGTCGTAGCACCATTATTTTCCATTCTTCCCCACGGCCGTTCATTGCATTCCTGCTAAGTTTACCCTTCAATTCCGTTTCTACGTCTAACCATCCTGGGAGTACGTTAGCACCTAGCTTCATCATGATCTAGCGCACATCCTCGAAGAAGAGATCATGAAAATAATCGGGTAGCGGCCAAGTTATTCAAGTTCTCCTCACCGCCGTAGAAAACAGAGCATCTCGCCGTCGACTTCCTAATTCGACTGTGGATCTTTATAAACTGTGGGGCCAACACGAATTATTTAAACTTTCCTATTTAGAAATAAATCCAGAATTATGCAAACTTCTAAATTCAATATCTCCTAGTAGATTTGCTCAAAAATTTCCATATAAATTCTGGTAGACCCCTCATGACAAATACTTTGCAGTGGTGCAACTTATTTAATATGGAAGTCCCAGTATTTTATAATTAATGCCTTTGATCTAATTGTTTGAGAAATTAAATCCTCTTGTTCTGACAATTGGAAAATTCCCAATTTTGGTCAGAACCCTCATTCAGATACTTTGATCTCCAGTAAAATTTCAAGTTCCTTTGACTTGATTTGCAGGGTCAAACAGTATTCCAACCTCTATATTCATTAAAAATTCAAAAGGAATCGAAACATTTTCAGAAAATGTTTCCAACTTGTAAAATTCATATCTCCCTCTAGGATGCTTGGTAAATTGTGAAACCAATTTTGTTGGACTCCTTGTGGCTAACACATTCTGAAAAACCAACTTTGAGGCCTGACAAAGCTCCAGTTGTTCCAGTAAAATTCAGTAAAGCATAAAGCTTGGTGGATTTTTGTAGCCCACAATATGTCATGTCTTTAGCTGAATTGTGCTAGCATCTGTCTTATGTTCTCTGTGGACTACTCCGAAACCCAGGTCCACTAGGTTTAGTCGTCAACAGAATCATCTCATTTGGTTTATCATTTACATGAATATCATATTGAAGTTCATGATTCTAAAACTCCATTCCCACCAGAATTTAGTTATGTAAAAGCACCTAAATTCTAGATGATCATTTCAACTATGAAGTACAAGTTAGCTGACCACAAGTGTAGAAAAGAAATAAAAATGTTAAATTGAAAATCAATTCAAACTTCAAGTGAGGAACCAAAAAATTCAAATATGGCTCTGGTTCAAACTGAGTCAAAATGAAATTCTGAGCTCACCAATTGGTTCAAAATGTTGCAAATAGCAATCATGCAAATTTTCATAATTTTTTAGGAACATTTACTAGTTAATTCGATGTGCACATTGATTTCCATTCAAATTCAAATTTGAATTTGAATTTGAATGACAACTGATCAAATGAGGAATTAAATTTCAGAATCTGATTCTACACATATGTTTTGGCCTCTTCACAAAAATATAACAATTGTGGAGCAAGTTGCTAAGAGTTTTAATTACAATAGGAGAAGGGTAATTCAAATTTGAATTCAAAAAATCAAATTTGAATTTCAATTTGGCCACCTAGTCAAAATCCAGATTTGGGTGCCTAATATTCAGATTAGTGCTCCTGTCAAATCTAACCCAATCTGGAGTTGTTTAGTTGAGATATTTCATGTGAGAAAGAAGGGATAAGGAGGAGGATAGTTGGGGGACCCACCTGTCATGCAGAGTACAACAGAGCAGACATGCTCTGTTTCTTCGCTCTACCAACACACGCCACCGAGCCATGCCGATACTGCCACCGAGCTGCTTTCCTGCCAACGTGAATCCATCGCACGCACTTGGCATCAGGGCACCCCCATCTGCTCCTTGCGTTTCTGTTCATTTCGCCAAACCCTAGCTGGTCCCCTCATGCCATTTCTTGGCCACCAAGGTCACTTCTCCGGTGGCTGCCTGACTCTGACCAGCACGGTGAGCCCTGTCCCTATTTTGTTGTTGTTTCGACTTCACAAGCTATGCACGCAGTTTCCTGACCACGCTCTTTGGCAGCTCGACCTTCCCCGACAATGGTCTCGGCGTTTCCGTGGCCGCCAAGTCGATGCTTACCTCTGTTTCCCATGTCGCCGATGCGTCCCCGTGCAACTGAACCATCTTTCGCGCTCCAAATGGCTCCACAAGGTTTGCCTCATCCTCCTTTAGTGTCCCTAAGCTCGGTTCTATCCCTCCAAGGACTTCCCTCACCCTAATTTCCATTGTTCTACCGACGGCCCCGTGAAAACCGAAGCTTCACCGCGGCAATACGGTTTCCACACCCAATAATCCTTCATTCCTATTATATCTTACTATCTAGACCCCCTAACGAACCTTTTAGAGCAAACAGATTGGAAAAAGGTAGAGATATGGTGTCGGAATACGAGTTACTCCCGCCGCCAAGATGAAACCCTAGCTCACCATGAGCTTTGTAATTCCTATCGTTTTCACCCAGATTTGGTTCTATTTTTGGATTCCTCATGCTCCCACAGATCTGTTGGACCGATTTCTGGGTATAGTAGTGCCTTCCCATGCGTTGCCAAGCTCACCGGAGTGTGTCGCACCACCTCCACCGTGGGGAGGTCATCTCCGACTGTCCTTGTCGCTCCCCAAACCCACAGCTGAGTACCCCATTGAGATTCACCCCCCTGGCGGCCAGTCTAGGCTAAGGAGGACCTGGGAGAGGCATTCTAGCAGTTGGTGCCACCAGGCGGCGACGGGTGCCGCCATGAGCGCCGCTGCGGTCTAGAGGTATGAGAAGAGTTGGTCGGGCCCGCTTGTCATTTCCTTTTTGTCATATGTGGGATTTCATGTGGCGCCTTGATCTAGTGTGGCCACACGGTGCAACCCTGCGCCCAGGTGTGGCGTCAATGTCGTTGGCCCATTTCAAATGGGTGGGGCCAGGGTGAAGTATTTAAAGTTTCCAATAAAGAAATAATTCCAGATTCCTAGCAAACTTCAAAAATCAATTACTCCTAGTAAAGTTGCTCAAATAACTCCAAATAAATTCTGGTAGACTCAACTTGATCCCATTTGCATTGGTGCAATTGGTTGGACATGAGAATCCCATAGTTTTTATAATTAGTTCCTTTGAGCTAATTTCTTGGAAAATTAATTACTCATGTTCTGTTAATTGGAAAATTCTCAATTTTGCTCAGGGTACTCATCCAAATAGGCTTGGTGTCCAGTAAAAAAATTCAAGTTAATTGTACTTAGGTTTCTGCGTGAATTGGTGTTCCAATTCTCTAGGTCATTTGAAAATTCTGAAAATACAAAAACATTTTTAAAATTTATTCCAAACTTGTAAAATCAATTTTCTCACTGTAGGAAGCTCCGAAAATTATGAATTTTTTTCCTAGAGCGAGTGATACCTCCTCTACAAAGATCATCCACTGTTATCCATGACAAAGCTCCTGATTTCATACCAACATTCATTAAAGCCATTTACTTGTTGGAATTTTAGAGACAACAAGGTTCCTTGAACATGTCCAATTCGTGGCCCAGATCCTCATAATAGTGCCCAATATACAATGTAAAAGTTCCATCTCCATTAGGTTTGATCTCAGATTAGAATATTTTTAATGTGTAACTTCATCACATAATGGTATTATGGAAGTTCATAATCCAAATTCTTCTAATTCAACTCTATTAAGCTCAATCCTTACTACCAGCATAAATACCACCATTGATCCTTCTCTGTAGTCCTTGTACAGTTAATGTTTTCATCTTGTCATTCTTATAGTTTGCTATTGGCTAAACTATTCTTCCATATGAGACATACTCCACTTTAATTCATAATCCAGCAACTGCCCAGTTGTTCCTCCTCTATTATCCTTGCACGGCAGAGGCACATTCTTCATTCCTATCTAGGTCTAATTCTCCTCAAGTTATAAACATCTTTACTAGTTACGTTATTAAGTTGTATTCTTCTTATTCACACATTCATATCAATAGTGAACGTGACGAACGCGATTAACGAGAAGACCGACTTGAGGAGAAGAAACATTTATTGGAGCTCCCATGGCGGGATCCATCAACGGACCATCTTAACTAGATCTTCACTAACTTATAAATCCCAACATAAGGCAAGCCCCGGTTTGCATTTAAATTCTATTTTAAAGTTTTTACTTGTATCACTTATGTCTATAGGGTGAGTTTTGTGCATTAGGGCTAAGGTGCTTGTAACTCCACTTGCATGACCCAAAAATCCCATGGAGTATTGGATAGGTTTACAGCTCGATGAGTATAAAATGCCATGCTAATGTTTTGAGGAATCCAGTAGAAGTCGAGTAGTTGGAATCTACTCGCGAGATAGGATTTATATCACACAAGATTGGTTTGAGTATGAGAATGGGGTATCAATATGAATTTGAGACCGAGTAGTGGGATAGAATGTAGTGAGACATGGTCTCACGTGCGTAGCCTTGCTTGTGTCCATTGAGGACCGATCCGTGTGCGGCCCCACTGAGCAAGTTTGAAGTGTACTAGATGCATACTGGGCATATGGAACCAAGGAAACTGATGTAACTTGATAACTTGGGTGGCGAGGCATATCCCACTGTCGATAGGGGTGGGTTGAGTGCAGCAAGGTGTAAATCTACCGGTGGGCCCAGACATGCGACGTGCGGGGACCTTATGCCTGCGATGGTGGGACTGGTTCGGCATTTGAGTTTCTTGTAGGTTGCTGCGTATGACATTGTGAGGAGCACCGCACAATTATTATGCATGGGTGTGCGTGATGTGTTATCCGGTTGTCTACTGATTGCAATCATCGTCCCTTGCGGTTATTTGAGTAATGCTTGTTCACTATGTCGTGAGGTAGTAAATACTAAAGAAGCCAGAAGAATATGATGTATTGAATAATTATTGCTTTGCAACTAAGATTGCTATAGAATATGCTCACTAAAGTTACCTTTAATTAACCTTTCACCTGCTGCTAATAACTTGAAAAATAAGGATCAACATGTAGGTGAGTCATTTACTGCAATATCTATTCCTATGTTAAGTATCTCTGCATGTAGAGTTCCATATTTAGGTGAGACGGGTAAGTCTTGTTGAGCCCTCGTGCTCACGGTTGCCATATTAAGTTGTTTGCAGGAGAGAGTATGTGGAAGGGCTCGAGGATGAGGTGATGCCCTCGTGGGGGTATCTTCCGAGGTTGAGCCCTCACGCCGCCGTGATCTGTTGTGTGCTGCTAGTGTGTAGTGTCCCGGACTGGACGACTGCACTTTTGCATAGCTAGGCTGAGAGTTTAGCTATGAGTATAACTTCCGCTATATATTAAGTATTGTACAAGAATTCCGCTGTTTCCATAAATAAAAACTTGTATTTTCTCGTATTCTTTTCGTGTGTGCTGTTGGGTACCGCATTGCAAGCTAGAATGTGGACCCGATCCTCACAGCCTGGTATCAGAGCCGCATTGGGAATTGCACGCTCGAAAAGAGCCTATTTTGAAAACTTAGAAGTACTCGAGTGAGGATGAGTTATTATGCCCACATAAGGTCTATTATAGTATTAGTAACTTAAGGTGGCAAGCTAACATATGTGTTATTATATTCTTTAATGACACTCCGACATCAAGTAAGATGTAAGGTACACAGCTCCCCGTACGAGAGGTAGTATGGTGATAGTTTCCGTGGCTTGGCACCGAAGTGAATATGGGTCTCTCAACATTCTCATGGTTCTGGGAACATATGAAAACGCTGTTCGTCGGTGTGCTTCAGGCAAAAATGTGGATACCCTATCGTGTGGTTAAAAACATGAAGTATGCAACTCTTGAACGTTCAATGTTCAAAGGGCCATACACAATGCTGATCCGTAGCGCAAGAGATAAATTATGTGGCCACCTATCGTGCGGTTGAAAATCACGTAGTGTGTTTTTCATTAAACACGTGAAAGTGCCTCCTACTGGTGCAACATTAGGCAAAGACATGGGACCCTGTCGGGTGGTAGAAAATTCGATGCGCCTCCTATTGGTGCAGCATTATGAAAAGACATGGGACCCCCGTCGTGTGTAGAAAACCCGGTCATGTACTCGAGACGTGGCCCAGCTCGAGGCGGCCCGTATGGAATGATACGGGATGAATGTTCTTACATTCATATATATTATTGTGACTGTCTGAAATGATCACCCATGCGGATTGTGCCGTACGGCACCATATGATTGATCAGTAAGTTGTGTGTAGTTGCAGGTACACGAACCACGTTATATGTAGTTCTAGTCGAAAATGTTTGTGAGTGATCGTCATTATGGCCACCGTTGAGACGTATGCCAGAATACCGGCTTAGTATTTTCTTTGGTGAGGGCATAGTACCGGCATTGCATTCGAGTTTCATCAGGCACGTCTACGACGATATCTGTGCTGGAGGTGTGACTCTACAACAAGTAAAAAATTCCAACTTAGGACTAAGTTTGAATTTGTAGTATCTGTTTTGGAGCATGCTGGTCAGATTGTTAATTAATCATGTGGTCGCTGTAGTAAGCAGGCATATGGTTTGAAAACTCGAGGAAGTCATCCACAAGTTTCATTTTCAGCTCCAAGGCAGATTTTGAGATTTAAAAACTTGAAATTTTCATTTGAACTTAAACAGCCAGGTTCCTGTTTCAAACTGAGAATCTGGCAGCAAAATGCTTAACTTTCGAATACATAACTCTCTGTAGGAACAACCATTGAAGGTCTTCCCCACGTGGTTAGAAATTTTATAGAGTCCTCTAAAACTCTTATGTTCAACTCCAGATCAGAATCCCCATGTAAACTATTTAAAAATTCAAATTTCGAAACTCTGCAAAATCTGGACAGAGACTGGACTGTTTCTGTCCCTGTCACTGTTTCTATCATATCTCTTAGTAGAATCGACGAATGACTTCATATAATGCATTTATTGAATCCTGAGAATGTATGTAACAATGTTTTAATTTATGATTTTTGCATATTTTGATGTTTTGCATCTGGAAAAATGTGGACAAAATAAGCCATAAACAAAGGAGGTGCTGTCAAAATTTTTCCAGACAAACTGTCAACTTGCAAAAGCCATATCTCCTCGACCATAAATGATATGGAGTCAAATAAAGACATTCCGGAAATTTCATTGAGTGTAATACAACGTTGTATTTTATTACAATTCCATATTCTGCCCTTAACCTGTCTAAAAGTTTTAATCTCTCCAGACTAGTTAGCTGGACCACAAACTGGAAAGAGAAACCAATTTTGAATTCTTCAATTCAAATCATTTTTGTTTAAATTTCTTGTGTAATTTATTTTTATTAAACACTTCATGTTGGATTTGAGTATGTGACACACTTGAAATACCATTTCAATCAACAGCCATACCGTTTCGTAGTACGATAATAAGAGTGTCCATATGGTAACGCGCATGATATCTCGTGTGATCAACAATATTGGAAATGAACTCTCATCCATGGAGTCCATTATTTTGGAAATCACTATTGTAAATTCGGTCCAGAGATGACGTATCTTGTACAAAGTTTATATTTTATAAATATATGTTAAGGATGCAAGATTCTGGGTAGAAATCTGCACACTATAGTTTTTCTTTCTCATGTGACATTGCAGCATCACATCTTATGGTGGATTCCTATTGTGGCTGCAGAATGAAAAGCACTCGTGCAACTTCCAAGGTCGGAGGTTCTAGCCGGGGAAGCGACAGATCCCCACGGCCGGAATAAACAGCACGACCGCAGCAGCCACCGCCACCACGTGCAACTCCAATGACCATGTTAGAGTCTATTGCTGCTCTGTCAAAGCCCTACAAGGAGAGTATCAAGCTGTTGTACACTGGTGCAGCATCTGTCCCACCCAGAGGGACCTCAAGATACTAGTCATCCGCCTCCTCGATCGAGAGAGATTATGGATTTCTTTGCGACTTGTACACCGGTTTCCTCCAAGCTAAAAGAGCCGATAGAGGCGGACAACAGGCTCCGAACTATCGAGTCAAAGCTTGAGCTGTTCCAGTGCAGCGAGACTCAGAAGGTACCATTTGCGGTACGTCAACTGCACAGTTGTGCCGGTGCTTTGTAAAAGCACTTCCATAATGCAAACTTCAGTTTGGACTAAAAATTTTGAATGATAGAAAGAATTAAAAAGGAAATGAGAAAAACAAATTCATTCAAACTCCAAATGTGAGGGAATTCAAAAAAAGAAATTTAACTAATGTTCAAATGAAGTTAACATGAAGATTTGAGTAGACCAGGGATTCCAAATTTTTCCAAAGGGCTGTCTTGGTTCAAAATAATTAACTTCAAAGTTTCAAGATTTTTGAACTTCATATGTTATTTTATTTGAGATTCATAGCAAATTCAAGCACTATTTAAATTGAAATTTTGAATTCTGTTCAAACTGATTTGAACACACCATCATGATCAGCAAGACTTGCTTGACTTATCCACGAAGTTTCACAATTTTCTGAGCTCATTTACTATTTTAAATTGAATTTACAAGTGAGCTGTACATTGAGGTGGCTGGTGGGACCCACTGGTAAGCTTCTACCCACGTGCAGCTGCAAAACAGAGCCCGCTACTCGCGCCAGCACGAGCGCTGCATGCTCCAGCGTGGCAGCGCGTGTGCTGCCCTCTCCAGCTCACCATCTCGACTTCAAGGCGCCTTGATCCCTCTACTACCTCCCTTGATCTTTTTCCAACCGGGAGGAACTCTCTCACTCTCGTTTCCCTCTCCTGCGCGCAAGAGCACCGCCCTCTCCGTTCTTCGATTTTGCCGGCGATTGAGCCCGTGTTGCGCTGAGGTACAAACATAGAAAAGTGGCACAACCTTCCTCTCTATCTTATCCATCGATTCGTTCATTGTTTCATGCCTTGTGTTGGTTGTATTTTGAGATTTTATTGCCGCCGACAGGAAGTCTGCCGAGAGGTCCTCTGCTGCTCCGTGGAACCGCAGCTACGGCCATTATCAAGCTTCGATCCTTTAAGGAAAAAGGTTTGCAATCATGTCTAGTTCCTTCTCGCAAATTTTCAGCTGTTGTCATTGTTGGCTATCTGCGGTACACTACTCTAGCAACTCTACCGCGTCACCGAGGAAACATGCGAGTACAGAGGTTATGGATCATTACCACTAGACGCGAAGCACAGCGGACCGTAGATGTGCGTCGGTGTAGGGGAGGTAGACGATCTCGTTCGTCTCCTCCTCGTCCTCGTCACGGCAGCAGGTAGACGATCACGATCATCGTAGCCGATCAGCGCAGCAGTAGCAGCAGCGCCTCCACGGAGTCCACACGTACGGAGAGGAACACCGTGCGCCGGTGTGCTAGCACTACGCGCGCGGCAAGGGTCTCGGCGTGAGGCCTTCGAGGGGTGGCGGCTAGGGCTGTCACGTGGTGGGATGATTAGCCCCTAACCCTACCCCTCATATTTATAGGCGTACTAATGGGCTTTTAGGTCGCATGCCCATTAGTACCCTAATTGCTTATGGATCAAATATCCAATAGGCCTCAACCCGAATTGTTATGATTGCCTCTTGGGCACATCCCCAACAATCTCCCACTTGCACTAGATACAATCATCTAGCAAAGATTTTTTATATTCCAACTCCTTAAGTGTGTGACCCGTTAGGTTCATGTGCAGTCGGTTGTGAATGGAAACCATTTCCAACCACAAGTCAGTAGAGGTACCTAGCAGGACATACTGACTCCCGAATGTACATAAAGACCATATAGGCTGAACCTAGATATATTCAACATGCTAAACCCTTTGCCACACGATACCAGTCAAGCTCAAGGCGAGATGCGTGCCATCCTTGTGATAGCTCGACCATTCACTCGATCAAATAGTGGATTCATTTCGTGACTAACTTTTAGTCACTGTGATTAACCATTAATCACTTTGGCATGGCCATGCACTTTCAAATCCAACTATCTCGAGGGGCCCAGAGATATCTCTCCTGTTATTAAGAAGAGGCAAATCACATCTTGATCTGCGCACATCCCATTCTATGTTTTATTATATACCTGAAGACTACTTTTACGACTACCCAGTTACGGAGTAGCATTTTGTAGTCTCAAAGTACAAAACTACGCATAATGAGAAACAATGGCGATCTCAAGTCTAAAGATCTAGCAAGTGTATCACTCAAGACCAACTGATGGCACATATGGAAATAACAATCCCAGCAGTGTCTCGGAGTGGGTCAATCCAACACCATGTTCACTAACATGTGTTCACATTATTAATTCGATATCTCCATATCTATGATCCGTGAAACGTGATCATCAATTAATACATGTGCTAGTCTGTATGCAATCATTATCTCATATAATGATATAGGCTAGGGATCATCTAGAGTAACATTACTTTTAATAAAGAGTTTCATGAACAAGTCACATACTTGATGATCAATGTCAATAATGATTACTCATATAACAATTTATTTAATAGTACATAAACATAGCTGTGACATAAGTCTCCCACTACACACTATGATCACTGATGTAAGTATCTAATACCCATAGATCTCGTGTGCGCCTCATGCTTTGATTGTGGAAGAGGCTTTGTCAACGGATCTGCAACATTCAAATCCGTGTGCACCTTACATATCTTCACATCAAATCGGTCGATGATCTCTCGAATGAGGTGATAGCGTCGTAGTATGTGTTTGGATCGTTTGTGTGATCTAGGATCCTTTGCCTGTGTGATGGCTCCACTATTGTCACAGTACAGATCCACAGGATTGGACACGCTAGGAACAACACCCAACTCAGAAACAATTTTTTTGATCCAAACAGCTTCCTTTGTAGCTTCAAAAGCTGCAATGTACTCTGCCTCTATGGTTGAATCTGCTACTGTATCTTGCTTGGAACTTTTCCAGCTCACTGCCCCTCCATTGAGGCAGAACACAAATCCAGATTGTGATCTAGAATCATCCTTATCAGTTTGGAAGCTAGCATCGGTGTAACCTTTTACAACGAGCTCTTCTTCACCTCCAAACACTAAGAACACATCCTTAGTTCTTCTCAAGTACTTAAGGATGTTTTTGACAACGATCCAATGAGCCTCACCATAATCTGATTGATACCTGCTTGTGATACTTAGAGCATAAGATACATCTGGGCGTGTACATAGCATGGCATACATGATAGATCCAATGGCCAAAGCATAAGGAATCACTCTCGTCCTCTTCTGCTCATCAGGTGTCGAAGAACACTGACTCTTGCTTAGAGTAATGCCATGTGACATTGGCAAGAAACCTTTCTTAGAATCTTTCATATTGAACCGATTCAATATCTTGTCAATATATGTATCTTAGCTTAATCCAATTAGCCTTTTAGATCTATCTCTATAGATCTTTATGCCCAAAATATACACTGCCTCTCCTAAATCCTTCATTGAGAAACTTTTTCTTAATGAGGATTTAACATCATCAAGCATTGGAATGTCATTTCCGATCAATAATATGTCATCTACATATAGGACCAGAAATACATGTGTGCTCCCACTAAATTTCTTGTAAATAAAAGGTTCTTCTACGTTCTTGATGAAACCAAACCCTTTGATTACTTCATCAAAATGCAGATTCCAACTCCGAGATGCTTGCTTCAGTCCATAGATGGACTTTTGAAGCTTGCATATTTTACTAGCATTTTTAGGATCGACAAAACCCTCAGGTTGTGTCA
Source organism: Tuctoria greenei (assembly GCA_036927565.1). Taxonomy (NCBI): domain Eukaryota; kingdom Viridiplantae; phylum Streptophyta; class Magnoliopsida; order Poales; family Poaceae; genus Tuctoria; species Tuctoria greenei. Next base: position 123,545,903 of record JAYESD010000003.1, on the reverse strand, counting down.
TGTACACATCCTCAGTCAGACTTCCATTAAGAATGGTTGTTTTGACATCCATCTGCCATATTTCATAATCCAAATATGCAGAAATTGCTAGAAGAATCCGAACAGACTTAAGCATTGCAATGGGTGAGAAAGTTTCATCATAATCAACACCTTGAATTTGTTTGAAACCTTTCGCCACCAATCGCGCTTTATAGAGGTGAACATTTCCATCCATATCAGTCTTTTTCTTGAAAATCCATTTACAATCGATAGGTCTCACACCTTTGATTGGATCAACAAAGTTCCAAACTTGATTTTCATGCATGGATTCAATTTCGGATTCCATGGCTCCAAGCCACTTCTCAGAGTCGGGTCCTGTCATTGCTTCAATATAGGTCATGGGCTCATTATTGTCCAACAATACCATGTCATGCTGCTCTGTGGTTAGAAGCGTTAACTTTTCAGTCGCACGACGTACCCTCGTAGACCTTCGTGGGGATGGTGTTTCATCAACTGGTTGTACAACATCTTGTACATCCTGTATAGGATCAGTGGATGCCGAAACATTTTCAGATATTTCTTGAATTTCTTCAAGATGTAGCTTGCTCCCACTGACTCCTTTCGAGAGAAACTCTTTCTCCAAGAAGACACCATTGCGAGCGGTAAACACTTTACCCTCCGTTTTATTATAAAAATAATATCCTTTGGTTTCCCTAGGATATCCCACAAAGAAGTATTTGTCTGATTTTGGAGTGAGTTTGTCTGACGTCAAACGTTTGACATAAACATCACATCCCCAAACTTTGAGGAAAGACAATCCGGGACGTTTCCCGATCCACATCTCATATGGTGTCTTTTCATCAGACATAGTTGGGACTCTATTTAGTGTAAACGCAACAGTTTCAAGAGCATAACCCCAAAAGGATAGTGGAAGATCTGCTTGGCTCATCATCGACCTAACCATGTCCAACAAGGTTCGGTTCCTCTGCTTGGACACCCCATTCCATTGAGGCGTTCCAGGTGGAGTCAACTGTGGAACAATTCCACATTGTTTTAAATGATCATAAAATTCATGGCTCAAATATTCACCCCCACGATCAGATCGTCGAAGTTTAATTGTCTTGCCCAATTGATTTTGTACTTCATTCTGAAATTCTTTGAACTTTTCAAAGGATCAGACTTGTGCCTCATTAGGTAGACATAACCATATCTACTAAAGTCATCGGTAAATGTGATGAAGTACTGAAAACCACCTCTGGCAATTGAACTCATTGGTCCACATACAACTGTATGTATAAGTCCCAATAAGTCAGTCGCCCTCTCACTTTGACCAGTGAAGGGTGCTTTGGTCATCTTCCCAAGCAAACCAGATTCGCATGTGTCAAGTGATTCAAAATCAAATGAGTTTAGTAAACCATCTTTATGGAGTTTTTCAATGCGTTTCTCATTTATATGACCTAAGTGACAATGCCAAATATAAGTGGGATTTAGATCATTACGTCGAGCCCTTTTGGTATTAATGTTACAGACAGTTTTATCCTCAAGATCTAGAACATATAATCCATTCACCAATGGACATTGAGCATAGAAAATATTATTGCAATAAATAGAACAACATTTGTTCTTTATTACAATCATAACAAGCAACTGCTTGTAAACACGAAGAAGAGATAATGTTCTTGCTCAAAGTAGGAATGTAATAACAATTATTCAATTCCAAAACTAATCTTGAGGGTAATGACAAGTGGTAGGTTCCGACAACTATGACCACAACCTTTGCTCCATTGCCGACATGAACATCCAACTCGCCTTTTGCAAATCTTCTAGTCTCACTTAGACCCTGCAACGATTTGCAAGTGTGAATCATCGATCCAGTATCAAATACCCATGATCCACTAGAAGATAATGCAATGTTAATTTCTATTACATTTATACCTGAAGTGGAAGTCTCACTTCCCTTCTTCTTATTATCATCCAAGTACTTCTTGCAGTTCCTAGACCAGTGCCCCTTACCATGACAGTGAAAGCATTCATCATCAGGAGAAGGGCCAGATTTGCCCTTTTGTTTAGACTTTGCGCTTGAAGGCTCATCGGGAACCTTTCCCATGCCTTTACCTTTAGGATACATTACACGCTTCCTCTTTTTATTCTCCTTTTGCACCATCATCACATGAGTGGCATTTTTCTTAATGCTTTCTTCGGCTGTTTTAAGCATCCCATGCAATTTAGCTAAAGTTTTCTCCATGCCATTCATTTGAAAATTCAATATGAATGGCTCGTAGATTGGTGGGAGCGACTGGAGAACCACATCAATAGCCAGATCATCCTTGAGTTCGGAACCAAGTTTGCCCAAAGTATTAATGTAACCAATCATCTTGATTACATGAGGGCTGATCGGGCTACCCTCCGCCAGCTTGCATGAGAACAAGGACTTTGAGATGTTGTATCTCTCAGCCCTTGCTTGATTCTCAAACATTCCACGTAGACCCTCAATCATAGAATAAGCATCTGTATGCTCATACTGTTTTTGCAGATCAGGGGACATAGTGGTGAGCATGAGGTAGCTTACATTAAGTGCATCATCGCAGTGCTTCGTATAAGCTCTACGTGCTACATTGGTTGCATCAGCTGGGAGGTCATCAGGGTAAGGCTGCAGAAGAATGTAATCAGTTTTCTCTTGCCTAAGAACGATTCTCAAGTTGCAGTACCAATCGATAAAGTTAGCTCCATTGAGTTTTTCCTTCTCAAGCACAGATCGCAAATTGAAACCAGAATTGTTACTAGCAGACATTATCTACAATAGAAAATAAATATGCAAGGTTTAGCACTATGTTATGTACCAATCTTATATTAGCAGTTTAATAAAATATATCACCACTATATGATCATCGTCTTCCCTCTAACGACATATAGTGGTTCAAGATCCATATTCACTAATTCCTAGTGGTCTTTGGCTTCACTGCTAGGAAATTAGTGACATAGGTAAACAACCATTGTTAATCATATCTCTATATGACTCTTGTTTGTTGGGTGACATCCAATGCTCCGGCTCCCAACTCTATGCCATAAAGCCCAAAACCGTTTTGATAGCTTTGTTGAGTAAACCAACACTATGCATGTGAATGTCCAACATTCACTTTATGAATTATGATAGATGATGGTACTTTGCTTTGGCAAACCTACCACACAACGATTAAAATATCATAGTGAAGCTATTCTATCATGAGAAAACATCCACCATATGAAAAGCATGAAAAGAATAGTAATAAGCATCACATGCATATGATCATATCACATTGTGAATAGTATGGCCTTTTGAATCATAATGGTTTCTATCGCCATGGTTGCATCAAGATCTGAGCTGCCATGCCTCCCTTCTTGTGGTGATCTCCATCCCCACCATGCTTGAAGACATCTCCATGATAATAAAAGAAGCTAATACAACTAATAGCTACCAAATAAATTACATGAGAGATCAAGCATCACAGGTCGACACGAAGGTCGTTATACAATTATGTGACTACCTCAACCCGGTTGTGTTAAATTTGCAACACGCAGGCTGCACGAATTTACACAAAGATCATGACATAACATTAAGGCCATACAATTCACATCGTTCCCTGCAAAAACGAGTTAAGTGTAGAACAATTTCTAGCGCGAAACTATATTATGTAATCGCTATAGCAGACAGCAAAACGGCGGTCCCAGACGGAATTACATAGATCGCATCTATGAAATCACTATGAAAATCTCATCGGATTGATCAAATCAACCCGAATCCGAGCCATTCAGAATGCCTCAATTTTCAATGTGACCGGTTATTCATGAGTAGATCGCGACTCATGACCGTGGTCTGTTGGCTCAATCTGTTAGCTATGTACACGATTAGTCCCGATGGTGAATCCAGCCGGTAGGGACAGGTTGCGCACACAGCAGAGAAGGAGCACGAACTGACCCTTTAGTCATATACGATCACAATCTACTCTAACCAATTCCAAACCCCAAAAACCGTGCGATAAAATTCATCGTATGAATATGTCTGCAGTAGATCCATCTACTAACAAGATCCAGACCAGAAACTATGCAAGTCGGCTCTGATACCACTGTTGGATATCTGCGGTACGCTACTCTAGCAACTCTACTGCGTCACCCAGGAAACATGCGAGTACAGAGGTCATGGATCTTTACCACTAGATGCGCAGCGCAGCGGAACGTAGATGTGCGTCAGTGCTGGGGAGGTAGACGATCTCGTTCTTCTCCTCCTTGTCCTTGTCACGGTAGCAGGTAGACGATCACGATCATCGTAGCTGATTAGCGCAGCAGTAGCAGCAGCGCGTCCACGGAATCCACACGTACGGAGAGAAACACCATGGCCGGTGTGCTAGCAACGCGCGCGCGGCAAGGGTCTCAGCGTGAGGCCTTTGAGGGGTGGCAGCTAGGGCTGTCACATGGTGGGATGATTAGCCTCTAACCCTACCCCTCATATTTATAGGCGTACTAATGGGCTTTTAGGTCGCAGGCCCATTAGTACCCTAATTGCTTATGGATTAAATATCCAATAGGCCTCAACCCGAATTGTTATGATTGCCTCTTGGGCACATCACCAACAGTCATAGCTTGTAGCTGGGGTGTTCCGCGAAGAAATGATGCATAGTTCTTTTGCACGCCTCGGTTCTTCATCCAAATTCAGTTTGCACGTGCCACCATTCTTCGATTTGCTTAGCAAGTAGCTTCTACACATTCTAGCATATATCCTTGCCAAAAAGGCCAAAAAGTTATCGACCACACGCATAGAAATTGGAGTTTGTGCGGCCGCCGGTTGAAAAGCCGTGGGGCGCCGCTGAACTTGTAATTGCGGCCATTTCCACCTAAATAAGAGTTCGTTTTGGTCATCCTCATGATCCCAGGATGCTCTACGATGATTTATTGAGTGCCTTTAGCCCTTGCGAGGCGAATTCGTGTTCGCCGAAACCCTAGCTCCGCTCGCCGCCATCGCACCGCCATCTCCGGCCGCCAATCGCCGTCGGGGACCCTACAGTCGTGTTCTACGTCGGATTCTAGGTGGGGGCGGCGAGTTTGGAGGGCTACCATGCCCTAGGGCGAGCTGCGGCGAGGCGTCGGCGACAGACCGCCGCCGGGCACCGCCCAAACGCCACCAACCCGAGGAGGAAGATGATCCCCTTCTAGGGCCCGTCTCTCAGCCTCCCGCCTTCCCCTCCTGATCCTCTATGGCATCTAGATCTCATGCGGCTATGTCCCAATTACTCAGTAGCACGGTGTGGCCTCCGTTTCATTGGTTAGTTTATATCCTGTGGGCCCAGCCATTATTCAAACTGTTTCCAATTGGAATTCAATTCTACATTTTGCTTCAACTTTGAAAATCCATATCTCCTAGTAGAATTGTCCAAAAATTCCCAAATAAATTTTTTTAGAAGCAGCATGAAAAATAATTTCATGTGGTGTACTTGAAGTTGTATGAAAGTCCATAGGAATTTCTCCATAATTGAAATAAGCAAGATGCTTATAGAATTAATTCCTATAGTTATGCTCATTGGAAAATTACCAATTTTCCAGAACCTTCATTTGAATAACCTTGAATTCAAGTAAATATATTAGGGTAATTAGAATTCATTTACATGGTCTGATCATCCGTGTATCCTCTATGCACACTAATCAGGGTGAATATTTCAGGGTAATTGCAAGATTCTAAGTTGAATATCTCTCAGTACAAAGCTTCAAAAATTTTCAAACTAACTTTGTCGGTTTTATCTTTATCCACACTAACCAGAACCACAACTCAACCTTCATTAAAATCTCTAGATCTTCCTGTAGAGCCCTATAAAGCAAAATCATGTTTGATTTTTATCCGATGATTCACTTCATATAAAAATCTGAAATTTTGCAAAAAAGTTCTTTAGTAAGTTTCTGAATTCCTGTAAAAACTTAAGCTTCATTGGGCTTTATTAACCTATTTCAATCTGGAGATTTTCCTAACTGGTCATAGAATGCCCAAAAACAATAGAAACTTTTCAGTAAATTATCCAAACTTGTAAATTCAATATATCTCAGTAGGATGCTTAGAAAAATATGAAACCAATTTTTTTGAGTCTCTCTTGACATCCTATAAATATAAAACTAACTTTGGCCATGTCAAAGCTACAGAGTTTTCGTCAAAATTCTGGGAATTGTTTAGGTTCATTGAATTTTATACAACTGTAACATCTATGAATTGATCCCAATTTTGGCCAGAACCTCAACCATAGTACCTAGTGTCACCTGTAAAATTCCAAGAACCATTAGGCTCAAATTCATATACTTAACTATTTTTTGATTAAGATATATCATAATACCGGTATTGATTAACTTGCATAATTCTTTGCATATCGATTAGTTGCCGAGCTCAAGACGACCCCGGAGCTACTTTAATTCATCCCTCTAGAGATTAACTTTTAATTTGTATCACCTATGTCTAGGGTGAGTTATGTGCATTAGGGCAAAGGTGATTGAAAATCCACTTGCATAACCAGATCACCCAATGGAGTATTTGGGTAGTTGTCAAGTGATCGTGTAGACTATGCTATGCTAATGTTGTCTACAATTCAATCGAAGTCGAGTAGTTGGAATCTACTCGCATGGCTACGACTTTTTCATATGGGATTGGTTAAAAAAAATGGAGTAGTAATCTGAAAATGAGACCGGGCAGGGGCGTAGGATGCAGCAAGACGCGGTCTTGGGTGCGTAGCCCTGCATATGTCGGTTAAGGACCGATCCGTGTGCTGCTCTGCTGAGCAAGTTTGAACTGTACTAGAGTTATACTGGATATATGGGGTCCAGGAAACCGATGTACCTTGGGAAGCCTTTGTTGAGACTTTTTCGATCACCTCAGGCTTTCGGCCACAACATAGTAGACAGAAACTCACTCACGACATCTTCATAGCGGAAAGGTGCACCTTGAGTGGGAATACAGTCCTAGACGATTGAATCGATTCAACTTGGGCAGAACTTAAGAAAGGTGGCTGCGTACAACGTCTGTGGATTGCACGTACATGACTTCCAGTACGGGCATACGTGTCGTGTATTCCGGGTATCATTGATTCGAATCACCGTCCCTCGCAGATATGAGTACCACTTCTTCACTGAGTTGTGACGTAGTAATACTTGCACTTGAGATGAGAATTAATTGCTGCTGTTATGAACATTATATTATCATGGTATTGCTATGTTGGATGTATTAGTATAGTGCTCACTAAATTTATTTTCCGCCTTGGGCATGCAACATCGTGATGAAGCATTTCTTGTTGATTGTGGAGTTACGATGTTGCCCCGCACAAGGTTTAAGCTGCTGCTATAAATCTGAAAAAAAGGACCCACCTTGAGGTGAGTCCATTATGCAAATTTGTGATCCTATGCTTATGTCTTTGCCCTCATGTAGAGTTTCATGTTTAGGTGAGACGGTTAAGTCTTATTGAGCCTTCGTGCTCACGGTTTCTTTATATGTTGTTTTGCAGGTACTAACCTCTGTGCTTTTGATTATGGTTGTCCAATGAGACTCGGGACTCTCCGAGTGATATACTCATGTGGGAACCATGCCGCTGCTGTTTGGTCTTCGTGGCTAGTAAGGAGCGTCCGTGGGCTGGACGGCTTCTTTTTTGCTTATTAGGCTTGAGTACGAGAGTTGTAATCTTATCTTCCGCTGTAGTTTATTTTTATAAACTATTTGTAAACTGAACATCTTTGTAAATTTCAGCAAATGATTTATGTAATACGTGTTCCTTTACATGTGTGCTGTTGGGGGCCCCGTCATACGGCACCACCCAATGCGATTCCTGGAAAGTGTGGACTCCGGTCCTCAAAGCCTGGTATCAGAGCCACATTGGGAATAGCACACTAAATAAGGATTGTATTACAACAGAAACATAGGATACGGTACTAGGCCTGCATAAGGACTATTAAGGTTGCAAAGCTAACTTAAGTGTTATTATATTTTGTAACGACGCTTCGACGTCAGGTAAGAGGTAAGGTATGCCACCGTAAGCGGATCAATTGCGGTAAGCTCACCATGTGAGAGGTAGCATGTGATTGTTTCCGTGCCTTGGCACGGCCTTGGCATGGAAATGTAAATATGAGTCTCTGAAATTTTCCGTGTTTCTGAGAACATATGACACACGGTACCCCAGCGTGCTTCAAAGTTAGTGGGTGCCCCCATCGGGTGGGACATAACCCAATGCACCTCCTACTGGTGCAGCACTATTCAAAGACGTTGGACCCCGTCGGGTGGTAGAAAACACGGTCATGTACCTGGAGACGTGGCTTAACTCGGGGCGGCCCATATGGAATGATGCGGGTCGAATGTTTTTACTTCCATATATATTATTGTGAAATGTTTGCCCGTGCAGGCTATGTCGTACGACACCATATGATTGATCAGTAGTTTGTGTGTAGTGACAGGTACACTGACCACGTAATCGTATTGCGCTTAGAAATCGTTTCCGAGTGAACATCATTAAGGCCACCGTTAAGACGTATGCCGGAATACCGGCTTAGAATTTTTACTTTGCGAGGCATGTAGTACGGACATATACTCCATTGATGCATGAATCACTTTTCTGTAAAATGGAACTGAGAAGATGTAAAACTACTTATATTCGCTATCGAGCTCTGAGTTTGAACTAAGTTTTCAAATATGGATTAGGCTTTGAAGTCACCAATTTAAAAACAGAGTGTTCTGTTTTCTGCCAGAAAAAGTCCTGACTTTGAGAAACCATATCTCCCAGTAGAAAACTCCAATGAAGGTTTCTCATACATGGATGGAAAGTTATGGAAGTCCTTTAAAACTGTTATCTTCAACTCCAGAACTGAATTTCCCTCTAATCTTTTCAAAATTTCAAAGTTCCAAACTCTGCCAAAACTGGACAGAAACTAGAACCCTCTCTGGACTCCTGATTGTTTTCACCATATCTCACTCTCTAAAATTCGAACCGGGTCGTGCAAGACATTTCTGGAACACTTGTAATATTTAGTACAATTTTTTAAATTGTGGATTTTGTAAATTCTGCTGTTTTATATCTGGAAATTGTGGCCCAAAATCAGCATAAACAAAGGATATGCTGTCAAATTTTCCAGAAAAAATGTCAGGTTTACAATGCCATATCTTCTCAACCAGAAATGATCTGGAGGCAAAACAATACTCTTTGGGAAGGAGCTGAAGTTTACTTCAACGTTGTAGTTCACCTCAAGATCTGATTCTGCAATTTACTGGGTTAAATTTTTGTTTGAGTACAAACTGGTCAGGTTTCAACAGAAACTTCATCGGTTTGGCATAATTTGGTCTTGTTATGGATCTTGTCCTCGATTTCACTTTGAGAAGTGTCGTAACAGACCAGGTTTCGATACTCAACCATTTACCATTGGAATTGAGGGTTTGACCCACTCAAACCTCTTTTCTTTTATGACCATGTTTGTGTCATATTGAAAATAAAAGTGTGTATTCGCACGATAACGCGCATAACGTCTCATCGCGACCAACGATAGTCCAAGTGAACTTCGATTCATGGAGTTCCTTATTTTGGAGCTCGCTATTGTAACATTGGTCCAGGGATGATTTATTGTGTATAAAGTTTATACTTTATCAATATATGTTACTGTTATGTAAGTTTGGTTATCAATACACACACTACTATTTTCATCCTAGTGTGATCTATCAATATCACGTCTCATGTTGGATTAATGACTGTAACTGCAGAACGGTCCGTGGTTCAAGTCAGGGAGAGGATGACTCCCGAGAGCCGGAACAACCAGCGCAACCGCCACCTCTGTCTCCGCTTACATTGGTGGATGATATCGCAGCCATGCTGGGTTTGCATGACGAGCAGACCAAACTGACCCTCGTGCAGATTACGTCCAATCAGGGGGGACGTCAAGCCGAAGGCAATCGTCAACCTTAGAAAAAACATATCCGGAATTATTGGCGACTGCACCCCTCGTGTTCACTGGTGATGGTGAACCTCTAGATGCGGTCCATTGGCTCCGCACCATTGAAGCTATGTTCGGACTGCTACACTGCAGTGATCATATGAAGGTTTTATATGCAGCACAACAATTACATGGCATCGCTGGTGCTTGGTAGGCGAACCACATTGCCTCCTTGGCCGCCGGACAACAACTCACTTGGACAGAGTTCTGGATGGCATTCCACGTCTATCATGTTCCTCCTGCCGTTATGAGAATGAAGCTTCAGGAATTTCTTGATTTGAAGCAAGGAGAAATGAGTGATAAAGAATACTCCAAAGTCTTTGTTAATCTATCACAATATGCGTCGAAGTATGTGAGTACGGAGGATCAGAAGCGAGAGTCCTTCTATCGGGGTCTAAGCCCCATGTTGAAAGACAAGCTTGCATTGTTCAATCACGGTTCATTCAATGCTATGCTTAATTCCGTGATTACGCAAGAGGATGCCACACTTGAGTGGATCGCGGAGGAGTCAAAGAAGAGACTTGCTGTGCAGGATAGCACACATAATGTTCCTAAGAAATACCGTGTGGTGTACCGATTACCGTCCGGTCAGAAGTGGCAGCCAACTGCACAACCGAGTTCGTATCGGAGTCGGCTGTTTGAGGTATCAGATTTCCAACCAGCATTACATCAGCATCAAGAACAGTCCCATATTGTTTCAGGGGCATTTATCTCACAGCGAGATGTAGGACAATTCAGTCCTCAAGTCAGTGGGACATTGAATCAGTATAAGTGTTTCACATGTCATCGTGTTGGGCACTATACCAAGGATTGCCTAGAGAAGATGTTGAGCAGCGGGCATGTACCAGTACAACGGCGTATTCAGCCCCGTATTCAACCAGAAAAAACAGCACTGCAAACCGGAAGTGTTCAACATAGAGCGATCGAGAGTGTTCCAGAGGGAGCACCGGTGATAGCAGGCATGTTTGCTATCAAAGACATACCCGTCCTCATTCTCTTCGATTCCGGTGCTACCCATAATTTTATCAGTAAATCATGTGTGGATCAGCACCAATTATCCACCAATACCCCCAAGGGTAGTTATCTTATAAGTTCACCAGGTGGGAGTATCTCTGCTAGTCAGATTGTTCCCCAAGCAGCTCTATGTTTGGGAGGCAAGATATATCCAACGTCGCTGATTATATTGGATGGAAAGAAGATATACGTAAAATTGGGGATGTCGTGGTTGAACCATCACGGTGCCGTTCTTAATATCGGTACCCGGACTGTCCAAATTGACTCTCTGATACACGGACAGCAAACACTGTTTTTGGACAGCTTGGAGCAGGACAGTGCAGCTGCATATAACACGAAGCCACTAAACTTGAAGATATTCCGGTGGTCCCTGAGTATCCCGATGTGTTTCCCAATGACTTACCGGGCAGGCCGCCCGAACGTGACGTTGAGTTCAAGATTGAACTTGTACCGGGAACCACACCGATCTCTCAGAGACCATATCGAATGGCGCCTAATGAGCTAGCTGAATTAAAGGAGCATTTGAAAGACCTTTTGGACAAGGGTTTTATTCGCCCTATCTCGTCACCTTGAGGCTGCTCGGCGCTGTTTGTCAAGAAGAAGGATGAAACATTGCAGTTATGCGTTGATTATCGACCGCTCAATGCTGTGACTATAAAGAACATGTACCCGCTGCCCCGCATCGAAATTTTATTCGATCAACTTTTTGGTGTGATGGTGTTCTCGAAGAAGGATCTGCGGTCTAGATATCACTAAATCAAAATCCGACCGGAGGATATACCGAAGACGGCATTATCGATGAGATACGGATATACGAGTATCTTGTCATGTCTTTTGGTCTCACCAATGCTCCGGCTCACTTTATGTATCTCATTAATTATGTATTCATGCCGGACATGGACAAACTCGTCATGGTCTTCATCGACGACATATTGGTTTATTCCAAGTCAGAGGAAGAGCATGCTGAACATCTGCATATTGTGCTGCAAAGGTTGAGAAACCGTAAGCTCTGCAAAATTCAGCAAGTGAAAATTTTGGATCAGCCAAGTGCCATTCTTTGGACACATTATTTCATGTGACGGCATCGTTGTGCACCCAAGTAAGATTGTTCAAGTGCTGAAATGGCAATCTCCTAGGTCCGTACATGAAATCCGAAGTTTCCTCGGTTTAGCGTGATATTATCGGAGGTTCATCCCGAGCTTCTCAAAATTCGCTAAGCCGATGATGGAGCTGCAGAAAAATGGCATCAAATATAATTGGAGTTCAGCTTGTGAAGAAGCATTCAAGACATTAGTGCGGCACCTTACAACAGCCCCGGTTCTTGCTCAGCCGGACATGACAAAACCGTTTGATGTTTATTGCATTGCATCCGGCATCGGACTTGGCTGCGTTCTGATGCAAGGAGGACGTGTGGTCACATATGGATTTCAACAACTCCGAAATCATGAGCAGCACTATCCGACTCACGACCTTGAGCTCGCTGCCATGGTATTGGCATTACAAATGTGGAGGCATTACTTGCTTGGAAATCTTGTACACCTCTACACCGACCACGAGAGTTTGAAATATATTTTCACGCAAAAGGAGCTGAATACAAGACAAAGAAGGTGGTTAGAGCTGATCAAGGATTACAAAATTGTAATTCACTACCACCCCGGTAAAGCGAACGTGGTTGCCGTCGCGCTTAGTCGGAAAGCTCATGTCCACGACATCACCATGGCTGAAATGGAAGATGAGGAACCAAGTCTATATGTGATTCCATATGGAGCTCTCCACAATATTGCTCTCATTACCACCATACGAGTGGAATGTATTGAAGCCCAAAAGAAGGACACTGGCATGTCACACATACAAGAAAGAGTGGACAGCGGGGAGGTAAAATGTTTTCGGAAAGATGATCATGGTACATTATGGTTCAAGGACCGGATAGTTGTACCCCGAGATGTTAAGCTCCGGAAGAAAATATTGGATGAAGCCCACATGTCAAAAAATTTTATTCATCCGGGCAGCAATAAAATATATCAAGATTTAAAGACCAAATTTTGGTGGTCACGAATGAAGCGGGAAATAGTGAAGTACATATCCGATTGTGATATGTGTCGGCGAGTGAAGGCCGACCATATGAAGAAAGTGGGACAGCTGCAACCGCTGAATATTTCGGCATGGAAATGGGGGGATGTGAGTATCAATTTCATAGTCGGATCGCCAATCACATTCCGGAAGCATGATTCAATTTGGGTGATAGTGGACCGACTAACTAAATCAGCACACTTCATTCCGGTAAATGTCGAATTCAATGTCAAGAAATATGCGGAGTTGTACATATCAAGAATCGTGTGCCTACACGGCATTCCTCGCACGATTATTTCAGATTGAGGCTCGCTGTTCGTTGCTCGTTTCTGGGAGCAGTTGCACGCCTCATTGGGTAGTAAGCTGATTAGAAACTCCGCATATCACCCACAGACTGATGCACAAACCGTGAGAGTGAACCAAGTCCTTGAAGACATGTTGCGTGCATGTGCCATCCATCACGATAAAAATTGGGATGATCATTTACCTTTGGCGGAATTCTCGTACAACAACGGTTATCAAGTGAGTATCAATATGGCACCATACGAAGCTCTCTACGGCCGGAAATGCCGCACACTGCTAAATTGGTGTGAGTCCGGCGAGAGGGTGATGTTCGGGATTGATCTAGTCAACAGAGCCGAGGAACAAGTTTGGATCATTTAAGCGAACTTAAAAGTGGCTCAGTCTCAACAGAGGAATTATGCGGACAAGCGGCATTGCCCACTGCACTTCGACGTGGCTGATCACGTTTATCTCCGCATGTCACCGATGAAAGGAATTCATCGGTTTTGAGTAGAAGGGAAGCTCACTTCCCGATTTATTGGCCCATTTGCTATCACGGAGAAGTGCGGACCTGTGGCTTATCGACTGGAATTACTGGCATCTCTCGCTGGTATACACGACATTTTCCACGTATCTCAGCTCCAGAAATGTCTCAAATTCACAGCTGCAGTCCACACCGACGAAAGCGGCGAATTGCAACCGGATTTGACATACTCCGAACATCCGGTTCAGATTCTCAACGAGAAGACCTGAACCACGCGGAACCGCGCGTTGTGGTTTTATAAAGTGTTATGGAGCAACCATACCGCTGAAGAAGCAACATGGGAAACTGAAGAATATCTCTGCTCCAACTATCCGGATTTCTTATCATCTCACATCCGGTAATTTCTCTCCTACTTTCGTCTCTTCATTGTAATCTCGGGACGAGATTCTTTTAAGAGGGAGGAATGTAAAAGCCCTAATTTCCATAATGCAATCTTCAGTTTGGAATAAAAATTTTTAATGATAAAAAGAATTAAAATAAATGAGAAAAACAAATTTATTCAAACTCCAAATAAGGGAATTAAAAAAAATAAACTTAAGTAATGTTCAAATGAAGCTAACATGAAGATTTGAGTTGACCAAGGGTTCCAAATTTTCCCAGTGGTCTCTTTTGGTTCAAAATAATTAACTTCAAAGTTCTAATATTTTTTTAACTTCATTTGCTATTTCATTTGAGACGCATAGCAAATTCAAGGGATATTTAAATTCAAATTTTGAATTCTGTTCAAACTTATTTGAACATACGATTTGAACACACCATCATGATCAGCATGACTTGCTTGACTTATCCTCGAAGTGTCACAATTGTCTGAGCTCATTTACTATTTTAAATTGAATTTACAAGTGAGCTGTACATTGAGGTGGCTGGTGGAACCCACCGGTCAGCTTCTACCCACGTGCAGCCGCAAAACAGAGCCCGCTACTCGCGCCAGCGTGAGCGCTGCATGCTCCAGTGTGCGAGTTTCCCTCTACAGCTCACCAGCACAACTTCAAGGCGCCCTGATCCCTCAAGCTTGATCTTTTTCCAACCGGGAGGAACTCTCTCGCTCTCGTTTCCCTCTCCTGCGCGCAAGAGCACCGCCCTCTTTGTTCTTCGATTTTGCCGGCGATTGAGCGCGTGTTGTGCCGAGGTACAAACATAGAAAAGTGGCACAACCTTCCTCTCTATCTTATCATTCGATTGGTTCATTTTTTCATGCCTTGTGTTGGTTGTATTTGGAGGATTTCTTACCGCCGACTGGAAGGCCGCCGAGATGTCCTCTGCTGCTCCGTGGAACCACAGCTACCGCCATTATCAAGCTTCGATCATTTAAGGAAAAAGGTTCGCAATCATGTCTAGTTCCTGCTCGCAAATTTTCAGCTCTTGTCATAGCTTGTTGCTCGGGTGTTCTGCGAAGAACCGACGCATAGTTCTTTTGCACGCCTCGGTTCTTCATCAAAATTCGGTTTGCGCGTGCCATCGTTCTTCGATTTGCTTAGCAAGTAGCTACTAGACATTCTAGCGCATATCCTTGCCAAAAAGGCCCAAAAGTTATTGACAACACGCATAGAAATTGGAGTTCTTGCGACCACCGGTTGAAAAGCCGCGGGTCACCGCCACACTTGTAATTGCGGCCATTTCCACCTCAATAGGAGTTTGTTTTGGTCATCCTCATGATCCCAGAATGCTCTACGATCATTTACAAAGTTGCTTTAGCCTTTGTTGAGGCAAATTCGTGTTTGCCAAAACCCTAGCTCCGTCTGTCGCCGTCGCACCGCCATCTCCGGCCGCCAATCGCCATCGGGGGCCTTACACTCGTGTTCTACGTCAGATTCTAGTTGGGCACGGCGAGTTTGGAGGGCCACCATGCCCTAGGGCGAGCTGCGGTGAGGCGCCGGCGAGAGGCCGCCGTCGGGCGCCGCCCGAATGCATCCAGCCCGAGGTGGAAGACGACCCCCTTGTGGGGCCCGTCTGTCAGCCTCCCGCCTTCCCCTTCTGATCCTCTGTGGCGTCTAGATCTTGTGCGGCTATGTCCCAATTACTCAGTAGTACAGTTTGGCCTCCGTTTCATTGGTTAGTTTAAATCCTGTAGCCCCATCCATTATTCAAACTTTTTCCAATTGGAATTTAATTCCAGATTTTTCTCCGACTTTGAAGATCCATATCTCCGAGTAGAATTGTCCAAAAATTCCCAAATAAATTTTGTTAGAAGCAGCATGAAGAGTAATTTCTAGTGGTGTACTTGGAGTTGTATGACAGTCCATTCGAATTTCTCCATAATTCAAAAAACAAGATGCTTACATAATTAATTCCTATAGTTTTGCTCTTTGGAAAATTACCAAATTTATCCAGAACCTTCAATTGAACATCCTTGAACTCCAGTAAATATCTCAGGGTCATTGGAATTCATTTACATGGTCTGATCACCTATGTATACTCTATGCACATAAAAATAGCCAAATTCATTTAGAATTTGTACATAAACTTATGCAAGCTTCTAAATTGAATATCTCTCAGTAGAAATCTTCACAATTTGTCATACTAACTTTGTTGGTTTGATCTTTATCCACACTAACCAGAACTACAACCTAATCTTCATGAAAATCACTATATTTCCTGTAGATCCCTTTAAAACTAATCATGTTTGATTTTTATCTGATGATTCACTTCATAGAAAAATTTGAAATTTTTCCAAAATGTTACTTAGTAACTTTCAGAATTCCTGTAATAATTTCAGCTTCATTGGAATTTATTAACATAGTTCAATCTGGAGATTTTCCTAACTGGTCATAGAATGCCAAAAAACAACAGAAACTTTTCAGCAAATTATCCAAACTTGTAAATTCAATATCTCTCAGTAGGATGCTTATAAAATTATGAAACTAAATTTTTTTGACTCACTACTGACCTCCTATAAATAGAACACCAACTTTTGGCCATGTCCAAGCTAAAGATTTCTCCTCAAAATTCTGGGAAATCTTTAGGTTCATTGAATTTTATACAACTGTAACATCTATGAATTGATCCCAATTTTGGCCATAACCTCAACCATAGTACCTAGTGTCCCCTGTAAAATTTCCAGAACCAGTAGGCTTAAATTCATATACTGAACTGTTTTTCCATTAAGCTATATCATAATACCAGTATTGATTAACTTGCATATTTCTTTGCATATCGATTAGTTGCCGAGCTCAAGATGACCCCGGAGCTACTTGAAGTCATCCCTCTGGAGATTAACTTTGATACCGTCTCGCAACCAGGCAAGTCCCGGTTGCATTTTAAGCGCTATTACAAAATTTTAATTTGTATCACCTATGTCTATGATGAGTTATGTGCATTAGGGCTAAGGTGATTGAAAATCCATTTGCATGACCAAATCGGCCTATGGAGTATTTGGATAGTTGTCAAGTCATCGTGTAGACTATGCTATGCTAAATGCTGTATAGAATTCGGTAGAACTCGAGTAGCTGGAATCTACTCGCATGGCTAGGACTTTTTCACACGGGATTGGTTCAAAGAGAATGGAGTAGTAATCTGAAAATGAGACCGGGCAGGGACGTAGGATGCAGCAAGACATGGTCTTGGGTGTGTAGCCCTGCCTGTGTTGGTTAAGAACCGATCCGTATGCCGCCCTGCTGAGCAAAATTGAACTGTACTAGAGTCATAATATATATATGGAGTCCAGGAAACCGATGCACCTCAAGAAGCCTTTGTTGAGACTTTTTGGATCGCCTCAGGCTTTCGGTCGCAGCGCAATAGACAGAAACTCACTCACGACATCTTCACAACGGAAAGGTGCACCGTGAGCGGGAATACTATCCTAGACAATTGAATCGATTCAACTTGGGCGGAACATGAGAAAGGTGGCTGCCTACAACGTCCGTGGAGTGCACGTACGTGACTTCCAGTACGGGCGTATGTGTCGTGTATTCTGGGTATCATTGATTTGAATCACCGTCCCTCGCGGATATGAGTATCACTTGTTCACTGAGTTGTGACATAGTAATACTTGCACTTGAGATGATAATTAATTGCTTCTGTTATGAACATTATATTATCATGGTATTGCTATAAAGTGTGTATTAGAATAGTGCTCACTAAATTTATTTTCCACCTTGGGAATGCAGCATCGTGATGAAGCGTTTCTTATTTGATTGTGAAGTTACGATGTTGCCCCGCACAAGGTTTAAGCTGCTGCTATAAATCTAAAAATAAGGACCCACATTTAGGCGAGTCCATTATGCAAATCTGCCATCCTATGTTTATGTCTTTGCCCTCATGTAGAGTTTCATGTTTAGGTGAGAAGGTTAAGTCTTGTTGAGCCTTCGTGCTCACGGTTGCTATATAAGTTGTTTTCCAGGTACTAACCTCCGTGCTTTTTATTACGGTTGTCTGATGAGACTCGGGACTCTCCGAGTGATATACTCACGTGGGAACCATGCCGCTGCTATTTGGTCTTCGTGGCTAGTGAGGAGCGTCCGTGGGCGGGACGGCTTCTCTTTTGCTTATTAGACTTGAGTACGAGAGTTGTAATCTTATCTTTCGCTGTAGTTTATTTTTATAAACTATTTGTAAACTGAACATCTTTGTAAATTTCGGCAAATGATTTATGTAATACGTGTTCCTTTACATGTGTGCTGTTGGGTGCCGCATCGCACGGCACCACCCAATGTGATTCCTGGAAAGTGTGGACTCCGGTCCCCACATGCTTGGTGGGCAGAGTATGTTGCCACCAAGGCTGTCGGACGTGAGATTTCATGGACGTAATTTTGAGAGGTGTTTCACGCTCGCTATTTTTCTCCTATAATTATATTGTGGAAGCGTAGCAGTTCCTGGATCTAGTACAAGCTGAAAGTACTGTTCTCGAATATGCCACGGCATTCGACTACTTAGCATGTCTGCTCCGGAACACGTGCATACGGAGGCTATGAGGTGTTATATGTTCTACAGAGGCCTAAACCTCAAGCTCCAGTGCCATCTGGTACTAGTTGAGTGCAACAACTATGATGCCTTATTTAAGAACCCGTTTGGTACGGTTCCAGATTAACATAGAATCGGAAACAGTTCCATTTCAATCCAGAAACGATTTCAGACTATGAAACAGAATTACATTACAAACCGTTTGGCTAACATTCATGTTTCAGTTTTAATAGAGAGGAGAGAAAAAATAATTTGACTCATTTATCCATGGTTGTTTTTTTGTTGTTCTTTATTTATGTCTGGTTTTTATGTGGCATGTACTCTGATATTGACAGGTAAACATTAAAAAGAAAATACATGTTGGATGTTCCCATGATCAGTACGTGTGTACTTACCGGTACAAAACATGCACAAGTACAAAAGCTCACTAGTAAAACCGTCATCACTTCCTTCTGGCCAATCAAAATTTGATGATCAATAGTACTTGTCAGGCAAATGCAGGTTGGCCATAAATAAATATTGATATTGATAACACAAATTTCAAAATTTGGGTTTTATTAAAAAAATCAAATATGAATTGACCTAAATGCAGGTGGTGGCAAAATTTTGTAATTTTTCTAGATCTTCGACACAACTTACAATTGATTGAAGTGTTCCGAGGTGTGAAACACCTTTTCAGGTGTTTCACCTCCTTAGTTCAAAAAAGCAAATCATTTCAAGGTGTTTCTACCTCTGAAACGTTTCTTCTTTTTACCGTTTGGAACAGTTTTAAGTTATTCTACCTAGAATCAGAAACGTTTCTACCATCCAAACGGGGCCTAAAGCTGCAATTATGGAATAGGATGTTATCTGCTGTCGCCGAGCACTGAAAAGAAAGAGGAATGTCCTGCAGAGCGATGCGGAAATTACTTCACAGAAACACCGGTCTGTGTGCACTCCATTCAATCAAGGTGTTCAGCCTGAGATGCAAGCTTCACAAATTCAAGGTCGTCCATTGGAAGTACAGAGTTTTCGACCACCACCACCGCCGCAAAAAACAAGTGTTAAACACCACAACCTCAGCAACAGTAATTGGTACCTTGCGCACCCCCACTGCAGCAGCGTGCACAAGATTACCCAATTAACCAGCAAGGCAGCAAACCAGCATCAGCCCAAGACATGAATCTGCATCAACACCGAAACAAGGAAGTGAACTCAAAGGCCAGCAGCAACCACCACATGGCAAATTAGGGAACTCTGGAAGGAGGGATCGTTTGTCCATAGTGGTGGATTAGGATAGTACTTCGACAACCAACTAGTGTAGTGGTGGATTAGATAGTGTTTCGCAAAGCAACTAGTGTTGCTTTTTACTATGCCTATGTGTAATAAAACTAAAATCACTCAAGCATTGTGAGAATAAAGGTCATGTAGTATGTTGCCCTCCTTTTCTCGCTTCTATGGTTAAATTTGAATTCTACAACCTTGGGTCAGGATATGAAAAGAGCATCCTCATTCAGCACTTTTCATGACCAACATTATTCAAACCTTGCCAAACTTGAAATGAATATTATAATGCTGGGATTGTCTTACCCATCCTTGCTCAAACTAATAAAATAAATGCACCATACCATATGCATAATTCCCTAGGGATTGTGTTGTGTGTGCATAACATCATCTGATTTGTGATGCATCATGGAACATGAGTAATACTTCATTTTGAGCAAGAATGTGTACCTCCATTCAAATACTTAAGTATTATCTAACTCTTGTGATCAGCATCTTGCTTGAGCCTTCTTTTTTGAGTAATGTGTGGGTAACCGATTACTCAACCGCCCTTGTTGATTAAACAAAAATTGAACCTTCATTCTTGTGTAGGTTCAAATATCTAGTTGTGGAAACAATGCTACGCTTGATTCATGAGGTTGTCAACTAATTGACCAACCTCATCAAAAACTTTGATCCTCCATGATTGCAAGATTATTGTTTTATTTTCAAGCTTGTGAAACTCTTTGATTCATATTGTATGGTGATATTGACATATCCAAAGACCTTGTAGTTTCTATACATATAGCGGCTTTGTTGTGTTAAACCCATATGAGAGATGACATTGTTACCATTCTCATGTCCTTGCAAAGTAATCCAATTGTTGATTCAATCTTTGAGAAACAAAATCGGGACGAGGTTAATGATTCATTGTTTAATCTGGCGAACTCCATTGATTCATTAATTGGAAATACTACACTATGTTTTTAAGAACTCGGTTACATAAAGCAAGTGTCAAGAACAGCTGCAACTACGAGTAGAATCGTCAATATGCTCAAGGGAGTTGAAAAACAAATGTTGATTCTCCAAGTAAAATACTAGGGCAATAAAGTCTTCACGAGAGAAATATCAAGAATTAAGGAAGCCAAATAGTATAGAATCCTATACGTCCCACTGTGAATAAGGGTAAATCATTTCAACATAAAGAGAGAGCTCAAGACACTGATGTAGCTTCACATTTGGAAGACGTAAACATTACGATCTGACCTCATTCACACCGAGTATCCGGATCATATTTGCAATAAGAAGACTCCAGTGACAAAAGCTGGACGATATGGCATACCAAATAATTTGGACTAACCACACAGTAAAGAAAGTTACTTGAATAGGTGAGAAGTTTCACCAATGCATTTACTCGCAATGGTTAGTGTCATGTCACTGATATCCTATTTACCATCTCTCTTTTCCACCGTAATCTCGGGACTAGATTCTATTAAGGGGGAGGGGGTGTAAAAGCTCTAAATTTCTGGATGATCATTTAGACTTTGAAGCACAAGTTAGCAGACCACAAGTGTAGAAAAGAAATAAAAATGTTAAATGGAAAATCAATTCAAACATCAAGTGAGGAATCCATAAATTCAAATATGGGTCTTGTTCAAATAGAGTCAAAAAGAAAATCTGAGCTCACCAATAGGTTCCAAATATTGCAAACAGCCATCATGCAAATTTTCATAATTTTTCAGGCACATTTACAAGTTATTTTGACGTGTACAATTATTTCCATCAGATTCAAATTCAACTTTGAATTTGAATATGGAATGAAATTTCAGAATCTGATTCGGCACAAGTGTTTTGGCCTCTCAAAAAAATATAGCAATTTTGGAGCAAGTTGCTAAGAGTTTTAATTACAACAGGTGAAGGGTAATTCAAATTTGAGTTCAAAAAATCAAATTTGAATTTCAATTAGGCCACCTAGTAAAATCAAGATTTGGGGGCCTAATATTCATATTAGTGCCCCTGTCACAAATCTGGAGTTGGTTAGTGGAGATATTTCACGTGCGAAAGAAGGGATAAGGAAGAGGATTGTTGTGGGACCCACCTGTCATGCACAGCACAACAGAGCAGACGTGCTCTGTTTCTCCGCTCTTCCAACGCACTCCACCAAGCCATGCTGACATTGCCACCGAGCTGCTTCTCTCCCAACGTGAATCCAGCACACGCACACGGCATCATTTCGCCAAACCTTAGCTGCTCCCCTCGTGCCATTTCTTCGCCACCGAGGTCACTTCTCCGGTCGCCGCCCGATTGTGTCCAGCACGATGAGCCCTGTCATTATTTCGTAGTAGTTTCAGCTTCAAAAGATATGTGCGCGATTTCCTGACCACACTTTTGTGCAGCTCGACATTCCCCGACAACGTTCTCGGCATTTCCGTGGCTGCCAAGTCGATGCTTTCCTCTATTTCTCATGTCGCCGACACTACTACAATAAGCCTTATCGCAAGCCTCCGAACCTATTATCACACGAGGTTTTTAAGACCGCCTGAAACGAAGAGCCTGTGATAATCCGCAATTTCACAGGCGGAGAAGTGATACCGCTTGTGAAGAAATATTATCACAGGCGGTTTTTACTTATGCTAGCCGCCTGTGAAGATAAGTTATCACAAGCGGGTCGTGCAACATATATTCCCGCCTGTGATAATTGTCTTATCACAGGCGGGTCTTGCAGCATATCTAACTGCCTGTGATAATGGTGTTATCATTGGCGGATGTTGACCTACATCAAGCCGCCTGTGAATTCTTTTTACCGCAGTCGGTTTCTAACATAACAGTAACCGCCTGTAATAATTAGGTTATCACAGATGGTTCTTTACCTATATCTAGCCGCCTGTGATAATTGTTTTCACAGGCATACCTAGCCGTTGGTAAATAACCGCCTGTGATAAGGTATAACCTATGCAGTACTACTACTGTTATTTCTAATTTCCAGGTCAATTCAATATAATCACAGAACAGAAGTCAACAATATCATCACAGAACAGAAGTCAACAATATTATCATCACAGAAGTCATCTCACATAAGTCAATTTCACTAAAACAATATACATATGTACAAGTTACACATACAATTCATCTCATAATTTACAAGTTTTCACTAAAAACTGTTTCTATTGGCATAGTCGCAATGTTCTGGCACATCAGCTATTGCACCATTCTCATCAAAGAACTCATCTCTTTTGTGCAAAATTTTGCGACGAATGAATTGACAAAGTTCAGCAGCAATCTTGTCGGCTTCTCCACCAGGAATACTTCTACAAACCGACCATTCTTCGTTCAGATTCTTCGTGTGCTGCAATATAACACATAACAAGGTTTAGAATGTGTTGGTTTGAACAGTCTCAAAGTATATATCAAAGTGAGAGTATACATGAATTTAGTTGCTATTTTTGGAGCAATTGTACTATGAACAATTGAATTTTGAAGTTGGAATCAAAATATGAAAATAATGTTTCTGGTAATATTGAACAACAGAGAATATAAGTATTAAACTATGCTAGTTACAATGAAAATGAAACTCAAAAGTAAGAAAATAAGGTATCGATATTAAGGATAACTTACATCCTCACGATTCACTCTATATACCCCGGCGGTTTGAAGATGCACGCATACATAATACCCGCACAAGACACCCCCAGCAGGCTGCTTCGGACAAGCATAATATGTTTTAATGTCCAATGCATTCGTATTGGAAGGTCTCTCACCGCCAAGCCGTTCCGCGTAAAACCGACAAGCGCTGTAATACAAGAAATGTCATATAAAACTTGTCAACACAATCTAAATGTGTGTAAATTAAAATTATTGAATAAACGTACAGTTTAAAAATGGAAAGGAAATCTTTGTAACGATCTGGTGGGAAATCGTCCGAGTCCAAGACTATTGCCATTCCCTGCGTTGGCTTGATGAAGATCATTATTTAGTGATCACTGCAAACATACAAACACACGTGTTAACAATTACCAATAATTGCTATTTCAATATCATGTGTTGAACTTACTCGAAGTTGTACGGAGCCTTTACGAGGTTCTTGCCGCCTCTTATAAAGTTAAACATCGCATGTCCTATATAAGCTGCAACTTCTGTCCTTCTATCCTTCTTATGTTTTGCGATTGCTTTTTCAAAAGTTTTTTTCATGTTCTTGAACTTTGCTGAGTCTCGATCCGCCTTGATGTCAAATAGCACCTTTGCAATCCAAGTAGGGTCAAGGATACCTGTCTTGCGCTCCAACTTTTCATTATCCATGTATTGCATCCTATTGAAGAAGTCTAGAATTGTTATAATATCATGAAATGCATATGCGTGTAGTAAGAAAAGCGAATACAAAATATTAGAGGCACTTACAAGCACCAGACGAGCAGCGGGTTGATTTCGAGCATGTCCTGATGGAAAAGGGGATGTAGCTCTTCAAATAAAATGACTCGTCTATCTTCTCTAGTGCTCCAGAATGCTTCTTTTAGAATACGAAATGTGACGCAAGAAAGACCATATTTTGTGCTAGCAAGGATGTACCACTCATGCATTCTTTTGAGCGGGACGGGTTGTTTGCTAAGTTGTATGGATGTCATGAACGGCTTCCCACTCTCAAATTAATGAGGAACATACTCAAGCTTGTATATTGGAACTCCTGGTTCAACTAAAGTCGTCCACCGATTATACATGACACTGTCTTCTTCCCACTCCTCGATATCTCCTAATTCTGGCTCATGAGGATAACGAGATGCACTCGATTTTATAATATTTTCCTTCATAGTTTCCAAATACTTTGACACTTCTGATGAAGGTTTCTTATTTTCATATGAGCTAACTTTGATAGGCACTGATGATCGAGGAGTAGTCATCGGAAGTTGGACACTGGCTTGTTGAACCTGTTGTTCAACTGATTGCTCTTTACTCCCAGCAGCTGGCTCTAGTACTACTTCAAGCTGTTCCTAAACTGGTTGCTCTTTACTAGCAACACCTTGCTCTAGTACTGCTTGAAGTTGTTGTCCAACTTGTTGCTCTTGGATATCTTTACTAGCAAGGTTACTATCATCCTTGTTGAGAAAGAGGGGGAGTGGATCTTCCCGGACTGGGAGTGGATCTTCATGCACTTTCGCCTTAGAAGATGGGGTTGCAGTATTTTGAGATGCAACGGGGCTAGGAATTGGCTCATCGTCCAACACGATATCACGTCGGTGCCAAAGGATTAATCGATTGACAGCCTGCCCCAGAGTCGCGATCCCCTCAGTTGTGACGTGGTCTATTTCATAATCATCATAATCATTATCAATGATCTGAAGAACTTGCACCACAACATAATACAACGGAAGTGGATTCCCGTTGAAGTCACGATCAGGCTTTGCCATAGCAGTGGCAACCTGTTTGGTTTTGTTCCCTGCTCTGCCGATCGGGACAAGAAGACGACAAGATTTGTCGTTAGCAATATCATCGACAGGGAACTTATGGGTTGACCCTGAGCCTGGCACAGAACCAGCGCTGCTAGGGTAGGCAGTTGGAGAGACTAATTGATCCTTTTGCACCGGAACCATCGATGTACTCGGTGCCACTAATTGTCCCCATTGTCTAAGTTGTTCCATTATTTCTTGCATATTTTCTTTGACCTTTTGAGAAA
The DNA here is from genome assembly GCA_036927565.1 of Tuctoria greenei. NCBI lineage: Eukaryota > Viridiplantae > Streptophyta > Magnoliopsida > Poales > Poaceae > Tuctoria > Tuctoria greenei. The sequence goes on along the minus strand of JAYESD010000003.1, from coordinate 123,520,236 downwards.
TCGTTTCATCAAGTGTTTTCTTAAACTTCTCACGTCTTCTATATGTGTCTTTATCTTTAGGGAAACCATCTAGCAAAGACATTTGAGAAGAGAATGCTCGAACCCGTCCGCTGTGTTCAAGGTTTCCTAAGATAGCGGTAAGTTGGTCATTCTCCCTTTGGCTTGAAGAGACCCTTCTCTTGCTTTTCAATTACTTCTTTCATTTTCTCCTCTACTTCATTCACAATGTCGGGATTTTAAAGTTTGCCCTTGCTGGTCAAACCTTACCGAGAAAATACCCACTGCTGAGTTCGCTCATCGCAGCCTTCTAATGGGTGAGGACTGCCCTTACTGGTAATTTCGTCTAATATCTTATTCTATTTCTGGACTTGGGGGGCGTATCCGGCAGACCCCAAGCGATGATGGTATTTGTTCTTTTTTGCAAGCTCTGACCTAGTTGCAGTTAGAGTTTTAGCATCAGGTGTGGTCTTATGATAAAAAAACTCTTGACACTGAGCTTGTGTGATTTTTCCCATCTTCCTCGAGCTAGGGACCTTATCGGCCTTAACATAAGCATTCATTTCGCTCTTCCAGCCACGGAACTTCTTGCCGCAAGAGACCAATGTTGCTTTCTTTACAACTTCTTCCATGCCTTTCGGGGACTTGAATTTTTTCTTTATTCTTTCCCAAAACTCATTCTGGGTCTGCTCGGGTAATTTCCTCCAATTCTCGGTCATGATCGGCACGAGCTCCCTAACAAGAAAACCGCATGCATTACGGTACTTGGTAAATGAATCCAGTGGTTCTTGGGGAAGCCCACCTGGACTGACCCTTGTTATGTACATGATGCGGTCTAATAGACCCTTATTGGGACCTCGTTGACCTCGTTTCCGCTTTAGTGAAGCTGAGGATTCATCCATTGGAGAACCTTCTGCGGTTTTAGGAGCCGAAGTCACCTCGTTGTCTTCGCGATTAATCTAGGTAGAAAAGAATTATTAGACTTCGTATACTTGACAACCGACATTAACTGGAACTGTTAAAGTTAAGAGTCGTGATCCATACCTCGTTGGTAGGATCATATTCTGGGTCGAGATCCTCTGAAGTCTTTTGAGTTTTTATATTAGGAAAAGGATCCGATGGACTGTGAAAGGAGCCTGAACTGCTAGAGTCAGTAAACTCCATATTGTCTTCTTTATTGTTACTACCAGCACCAGTCTTCTTAGGGCTTTCCATGCTAGAACTAATAAGACAAAAAATATAATTAATGGCATGTTAACTCTACATGAAGTGTTGCATGAAGAAAAAGATGGAAGCATTCTAGAATTTGATAAGGCATTCTAGGGTTTAAGGCGACTGACCAAAAGGTTAATATACATTGCGAGGGTGACAAGCATGTTAAAGTTGCATACCAGCAATGGCAATTTTATCTTCTTATTCTAAATAGGCAGTTACTTGTATCTGTTTTCTGAGAACAAGCGATGAACAACAGCTGTATGTGAGCACATTGCTTTGTTTGGCAAAAGGATAGCGATACTGATCTCGAAGGAGCACAACCCTGTGAGATGAAGTGCGGGACGGCTACACTCTATTTTCAGTACAGATGCTACTATTAAATCATGTTACCACCAAGTCCCAGATTTTGATCTGAAATTTGGCAGAGCTTCCTTTGTATGTTGCTGATTTTGTCTACAATTTTCAAATATAGAACATTGATATTTGCAGAAACAATATATTGCAAACTTGTTACACACACCCTCAGGATTTAATAAATGTAAATTATGAATTCTTTTGATGATCCTACTAGAAATTACGATCTAAACAGCAACTGAATACATAACTGTCCAGATTCTAGACTGTTATGACACCTTAAACGGTACATCAATTTAGACCTGCTTATTGCATGTTTTAGCCTTAGTGTTGAATAGGAAATTGATAGAGGACTCTTTACGCTTTCCAGACATGTATATATATGCATAGGTTGCTTTTCTAATTTAAGAATTATGGCTGTTCAAAGTTCAGAAATTTTGTGGCTGTTTCAGATAACACTGTACACAGGTACTAACTTCAACTCCAGTTTCTAATTAGTTCTAAACCGAATTTGAGGTAACGAATAGAAAAGTTGTAGAATAGCTCTTCCCTTTCAAAAAAAATTTCACAATAGACTAGAAGAGCTTTCCACAGTTAATTATGGAAAAAATTCAGATGCTTGTTCATACAATTTCAATATAGTTACATCACAACTTGATAGTTTTTCGAATTCCACCGAACCCTAACCAAAAGGATGCCTACCCTTTTCGAATTCCCAAACCCTAATCAAGGATATGCAAGGCGGCGGTGAGGGTGGGGAGGGAGGCGGCACGGCAACGGAGGATGGAAGGTCAAAGGGTTTAGTGTTTACCGTGGCGACGATAGCAATGGTTTCGCTCGGCGTACCTGGAAGTGACGAGGGTGAAGCTCAGCGGCGACGGCAAAGCTTGGCAAAGACAGCGGTGAAAACTTGGCGACAAACGAAATTTTGGCAGCCTAACAACGTCTAAGTGTTTCGCCCGGGTTAGGTTTTTCCAAGGCTTCCGAGGGGTATATATAGACTCCTATTTTCTCAGGCGGATTTTAAGTACCGACCGCCTGAGAAGATGGTTACCTCAGGCGGGTTTTACTTACCATCCTCCTGAGAAGATACAATTATCTCAGGCGGTTGGTAATTAAAACCCATCTGAGATAATCATCTTCTCAGCAGTTATTAAGTACCAACCGCCAATGAAGATCTTTACTTCTTCTTAATTAATATTCTTAATTAAATGTGGGTCCTTTAAAAAGGAAAAATCCCACTTTCTTGTAATATTATTGATAACAAAAGGTTACCACTAAATTTCACTTCATAAATCCTTTGAAATTGGTCAGAACATAAAAAACATATAACAATTGCTATTTTTCATTTTTATATCTTGATGAATATAATTCTTTTTTCATTTATTTTTTCAGTGGACATTTTTATTCATCATACCAAACTCTATGAATTTTTTCAGATTTTTATAAATTTTTTTGAATCAATGTGTGTTCATAATTTGATGAATGCCTCTTATGTATAAGAGGATTTAGTTAGAATGATGGATAATTTGAAGTTTGACATGTTGGAATGCTCTTAAAAAAATTAAAAAAATGCATACATGTATAAATAATACAAATATGTTCATACAAACAAATTTAAGTGAAGGATCCTTTTTTATTTATGAGATACACAAATGTGTATAATATGTGAGTAGAAATTAATTTGATATTTACAAAACATTACAATGTCAGCTATACAAGTTTTAAAATATTTTGTTCAGGTGGTAGATATTAATTTTATACAAATATAGAAGAAAGAATCATCAAATTTGGACTCAATTTGCAGAATCTAAACATGTTTTAGTATTTATAATGGAATCTAAATAAAAATGAAGCAAGGGATAAGAAAACTGAAGAACAATATCTACAATTATCTCAGGCGGTTGGTAATTAAAATTCGCCTGAGATAATCTTCTTCTTGGGAGTTATTAAGTACCAACTGCCCGTGAAGATCATTATTTCTTCTTAATTAATATTATTGATTAAATGTGGGTCATTTAAAAGGGAAAAATTCTACTTTATTGAAATATTATTGATAAGTAAAGGTTACCATTAAATTTCAATTCATAAATCCTTTGAAACTAGTCAGAACATAAAAAACATATAACCATTGCTATTTTTCATTTTTCTATCTTGATGAATATAATGCTTTCTTCATTTATTTTTTCAGTGGACATTTTTTTCATCATACCAACCTCTATTAATTGTTTTAGATTTTTTAATTTTTTTTTGAATCAATGTGTGTTCATAATTTGATGAATGCCTCATATGTATATGAGCATTTAGTTAGAATGATGGATAATTTGAAGTTTGACATGTTGGAATGCTTTTAAAAAATTAACAAAATTCATACATGTATAAATAATACAAATATGTTCATACAAACAAATTTAAGTGAAGGATTCTTTTTTATGAGATACACAAATGTGAATAATATGTGAGTAGAAATTAATTTGATATTTACCAAAACATTACAATGTTAGCTATACAAGTTTTAAAATATTTGGTTCATGTAGTAGATGTTAATTTTATACAAATATAGAAGAAAGAATCATCGAATTTGGACACAATTTGCATAATCTAAACATGTTTGAGTATTTATATTGGAATATAAATAAAAAATAAGCAAGGGATAAGGAAACTGAAGAGCCTTGGGCATTATCTCAGGCGGTTTGTAATGGATAACCGCCTGAGATAATCATTTTCTCAAGCGGTTATTAATCACAACCGCCTGTGAAAAATTTAAAAACCGCCTTTGAAAAACTGACGCCTATATAAAGACCCCTCGCCATAGTCGAAACGTAACCCTGGAGAATTTTCCACCGCCGCAAGGCTGCCAAAATTACCCACCAGTGCGCCGCTGCCCAGTCTGCACTGTCGCGCCGCCGCTCAGCCCACACTACCGCACCGCCACCCAGCACCGCGGAGACACGCCTCTGCCCAGTCCCACATCGCGCCACAAGGTACCTAAGTAAATTCTCATAGTTTCCTTACTATGCATTGCATGCTACCTTTTTCTTTGTATATTTTCATAAGATGCTAGTTTTGTGTGTTGGTATATGGATTGTGTCCTTTTGCATGTGTGTACATATGCGTTTGGACTCAATAATTTCGTGACATGAATAGTTTGTTGGTATATGGTATTAGTATAGGACTCATATGTGTTGGTATATGGATTGTGTCCTTTTGCATGTGTGAACATATGCGTTTGGACTCAATAATTTGGTGACATGAATAGTTTGTTGGTATATGGTATTGGTATTGGACTCATATGTGTTGGTATATGGATTGTGTCCTTTTGTAGTTTGTACCTATTTGGTGACATGAATATGATGTTTAATGAACAGATGATATTGTAATATATATAAGATGCATGAAGTTTACCCGAACTTGTAATTGTAGTTTTATGTGTTTTCTTTTTCAATATGTTACTTGTGTGTGCGTACCTCCTGCTTGCATATATTTCGAAGGAGTGATTAGGGTTAGCTTTCTAGGGAGATGGTTTTATTACTCACCCATTTAGTTACCATCGTTGGATGGGATCCGATGTCAAGATATAGTGGACCATATCCCACCCAGACCTAGCCCATGCTACTGGGCCTGTTTGCCGCACAACTTCAATCCTTCACCCCCGCTTGCTGCTCCCGATGCCTTAGAGTCTTATTTGACGTTGTTGCCGCTCTCCTACGTGCCACCTCTCTCTACAACTTTGTAAGATGCTCCTTTCTCGGATTTAATGCCTAAATATATTGACTAGAAATTAGTACCTACTTTCTTAGTGCTTCACACAAGCGAGTAAGCGTACAACTTCAATCACAAATCTTGTTTTTACCATTTTCATAGGAATTTGACCTTAATCTTTCAAGCATTGATTTATCAATAATTGGAGCTTCTTCATCAGACATGTTAATGGCAGTTACATGTGAAGGGTGTGTCGAAGCTAACGAAATCTCAATGGGACTGAAGACAAAGAGATGTTGCATATGAGTGACAATGTCCAGGTTAGACAGCATGAAGCTATGATGACAACCTTCAACAACATGAAAAGTGATGCCAAGGTTATGCTTGCATCAACCAAGATGTGTTGTGAGGGTATAACACTTGTTGGGGCAATCATAACCTTGGCCAAAATCAGAAATCACGCCACCGTGGATTACTCTGAAGCCGCCATGGATTACTCTGAAGTTTACCGAGCACGCACGGAGAAAACTTCAGAGTAATCCATGGCGGCTTCAGAGTAATCCAAGGTGGCGTGATTTCTGATTTTGGCCAAGGTTATGCTTGCCCCAACAAGTGTTATACCCTCACAACATGCCTTGGTTGATGCAAGCATAACTTTGGCATCACTATTAATGTTGTTGAAGGTTGTCATCATAGCTTCACGTTGTTTAACCTGAACATTGCCACTCATATGCAGGATCTCTTTATCTTCAGTCCGATTCATATTTCTTTAGCTTCGACACATCCGTCACTTATAACTGCCATTAACATGTGTGATAAGGAAGCTTCACTTATTTGATAAATCTATGCTTGAAAGATTAAGGTTAAATCCCTATGAATGTGTAAAAACAAGATTTGTGATTGAAGTTGTTCGCTTACTCGCTTGTGTGAAGAACTAAGAAAGTAGATACTGATTTCTAGTCAATATATTTAGGCATTAAAACTGAGAAAGGAGCATCTTCCTAAGTTTTCAAATGGACAGGGGGGAAAGAAATCATTCAAATGGATGCGAAAATCCTTCCAAGGATCGTCAGGCTTCAAATTGATGCTTTCAACAATTCAAATGATGAGCCACAGGTGTTAATTGCATCTACAAGAGCTTGCTGTGCAGGGATTAGCTTGACAGGAGCTTAGCAGCATCACAGGCGGTTCTTAAACTGCGTAGTTACTTGCATCTATTTTCTGAGCACAAGCGATGTTCAACAGCCGTATGCTAGCACAATTTGGACACAATTTGCAGAATCTAAATATGTTTGAGTATTTATATTGGACTCAATAATTTGGAAGTTTGGTCTTTTAGATATTGATGTATCGGGCGCGTAGCCAATTGAAGGAGGAGCGCTTGGCGTGGCGCAAGAACCATCCCCATGTATGTACATATGGCACACTGGTCGCATGGTTGTATATACATATGTATTTGCGGTGGACTGATGAACATAACTGTAGTTTTGTTTTTCCGTCTTGTTTGTTTTTGCTATTTTCAATTTCTCTACGTAGGGTTTCTCTGCGAAGCCTGAATCGGGAGATTTATTGAAGTGGCAGTGCATCGTCCCCGGTAAAGAAGGGGTAGGGGTATGTCATGAAGAACAAGCACAATATGAGTTTAACCATCGTCCTCCTATTAATAAATTTCCTTTGTAGACTGAATGGTAAGATGGTTACTACCCCCTGACAATCTCCTTTTCTGAGGACTATCCCATGGTGCCTCCAAGATGCGCCTTTCCAAGTGGGTTCTTCTACCCAAATGTCCATCGCTCGGGAGCACTCTGCATAACGATTCTTGATCAAGAGACTGTAAGATAGAGCTATTTTGCTCATGTAATTAATACTTAATTGTTTTCGAACTTATTTGAACTGGTTTCTTATATTGCTTAAATTATATTTCGTAGGGGTGGTGCACTAGTTTTACAATCAAATCTATACTACTTGAAGTTCAGCGTTTGCTGCATCAGCCAAATGCATCCGATGTTGAAAATGATTGCTATAATCTACTTATCAAGGTTAGATGACACTTTGACTTAGTGACCAATGTATGTTATTCATTCCTCATTCGACATTTGTTAATTTAAATAATGTCAATATTTTCAGGATCCAGGGGAATATAAGAGACGTGTTCGGGAGCAAGCAGGACGGTACAATTTAGATTGATCGATGGGAGCTTTAGGAATAAGTTTAGATTTGAATTTAGTTTAGAGGGCATGCAATGTATGATCTATGGAATTCATCGAGCTACAAATTATCTCTGAATTGCAATGTCATTGTGTTTGTTTATCCTTGTATTCTAATTAAATCCCTTAATTTGCAATGTCATTGCGTTTGTTTATCCCTCCAACGGACGCTCATGATCTAGGGCACTCTAGCGTTTCCGGGGCCACAAAATAAGTGGAAACAAAGACTTTTCCTAGGCTGTTCTTAAATGAAAACCGCTTGTGATAATTGAACAACTACATACAGTTCTTACACAATGACCGCCGGTGAAAATACATGATCTTCTCAGGCCGTTGTTAATTAAGAACCGCCTGCGAAGTTTATTACATTACAGGTGGTTCTTAATTAATAACTGTCTGAGAATATCGAGTATTTACCCAGGCGGTTGTTTTTTAAAATCTGCCTGTGATGTTATTTAATTACAGGTGGTTCTTAAGTAATAACCGCCTGAGAAGATCGAGTATTTACCCAGACGGTTGTTTTTTAAAATCCGCCTGTGTTGTTCTTTCATCACAGGCGGTTAGTGTATCATTCGCCATCACAGTCGCATATTTTTAAGGACCGCCCATGTTTGAAAAATTGAGGCGCTATAAGACCTATGTGTGTTGAATACATTGGCTTGTAGTGAATACACTTGCTTTGACGATAAAAGTTTTGAATATCACCAGAACACCTTTTTATTAAGGTCTGACTAGTTTTGGATAGCTCCGGTGAGTTTTGTCTTTAGCTCCGGCGTGTTTTTGCTAAGCTCCGAGTTGATTTTTCTACCTCTGGCTTTTGGGAGCTTAGTTATACTAGTTTTGGTAAATTCCGGCGCTAGGTTCTACTAGCTTTTGTTAGCTCCGGCTCAAGGTGCGGGTTGCTCTGGCAAGGTCCGAAACTTGACCGCAATGCTTCTGTTTTTCATTTGTAAAGTTTCGTACTTGCTTTACATCTCTAGAAAGATTGCTTAGTATTCATTTGCTAAGTCTTTGGTGCGTTTTTGCTTGATATGGATTATATCGTGTTAGTGTGGTTTTGCAACATGCTTATGTGAGGATCTCACGTAAGGTGTTGTGTTCGGAACTAACTTGAGTCAAGTCGAGGACTTGGGCTTGTATGGATTGGTTGTTTATTCATGTGCATGTGTTGCTTGAGTTCAAGACATGGCTGGTGATGGGATCCATTGGACTAGTCTCAGGGAGGAGATGAGGTTCCAACAACCAAATTCAGGAGGAATTGTGGTTGAGCTGATCAGGAGGTTGCACAGCATGATTGAATCAAGAACAATGCATGTGAAGATATTGTGGATTTCATTGGAAGATGTTTGCACGTGTGAAAGGAGGGCATGGATGTGGCTAAATGGTTCCGAGACGTGATGAAGAGATGTGGACGTAAAGAGTTGGTCGGAAAGGTCCAACCGACTAGGTTATGGACTCAGGCTGCAGCTGAGTTGGGTTTGACTCAAATATGGAAAGATTTGAGTTGGTTATGATAGGATTTCGTGTGGGTCACGGATTTGAGTTATTTAGGAATGTGGGATACGTTTCTAAGGTGTTTGGAAGTCTTAAGATTGCTTCTATCTGCGTATAGAAGAATCCTAAGCAGTTATGGAAAGTTACGATTCGTGAACAGTGTAGGACTAGGTTCCTGATTTGAGTTGAGTTGGCTTTCGAGCTGGTTATATAAGCAAGGGAGCCCAGAGCTCGTGGTGCACGACTTTGGGGCTGTTCCTCTTGTGTTCTAATGAATAAAATTCGTAGTTTGAAGGAACTTTTATGCCTTGTTCGTCAGACTTGTTCCAGACAAGTTTTACTCGTCGAGTTTCTAGACAGCACTACCTTTCGTCGGTGGTTTTATCATAACTTGAGTTTTACAGATCCAATTGATGTGATTATTTTTTTTGCCTTCACAACTTGATTATCTGTCATCTGTCAAAATTTCACGGTCATTGGATTTGTGTTCTATGATCTACATGAGTTTCTTTGCAGCATTCCATAACTGTTTTTTTCAGGAAGGGCAGATTGACCTTTGTTTGATGTTTCGATCATAACTTGAGTTTTTTCTCGACGGATTTGAGTGATTCTTGTTGTGTTGTCTTTGTGACTTGATTCTCTCTGATATATATCACTTTTGTCACGATGAAACACATTTAGATTAGTCTCACACACGATTTCTTTAACAGATCGTTTTTCTGCCGAAGGGGTTGGGGTTTAATTGTTTCCGCTGCGTAAGATTTTTAAATATACCATTCACCCCCCCTCTGGTAGCTTTTGACGTGATGTTCGATACTACAATTGGTATCAGAGCCACGTTGCTCTAATCTTTGTGATTTGCGCGTGTTTTTGACTAATCATCATGGAGAAGTACTCTGCCAAACCTTGTGTCTTCACTGGTATTGATTTTCAGGTTTCGAAGGCACGCATGGAGGCTTTCATCCAGGCACAAGGCTTTGCAATATGGGAGGTGTACAAGCCTTACGAAGTGCCATCAAATGTTGAAATTACAACTACAAATCTAAGAGATGTCAACAACAACAACAAGGCTCAGAACTTGATCATACAAGGATTAACACAAAGCGACTTCGACCGTGTTGCACACCTCCGATCTGCATACGATGTGTGGAAAGCACTTTGTGACTACCACGAAGGATCCAACACAATCAAAGAGGTAAGGCAAGACATGTTCATGAAAGAATACATGCGCTTGAAGATGCAACCCAGTGAGTCTATTGATGACCTTTTTTCTCGCTTTAATAAGATTCTCAGCAACTTGCATAGTGTCAATGTTAATTTCTCAGATGCTGAAAATGCTAGGCAATTGCTAAGTGCATTAGATATGTCAATTTGGGAGATGAAAGTCACATCTATTCATGAATCTACTGTCATGAGTTCACTTACTTTAGATGTGCTATATTCCAAGTTAAAAAATCATGAAATTGACATAATCTCACGTAAGAACCCCAACAAGTCTATTGCTTTTGTTTCTCAACGTGACATGCCTAGTTCTGGTCAAACATCATCTTGTGGTAAACTTGATTTGCTGTCCTCTCTAACCCTTTAACAGATTGAGGAGTTTCCAGAGGAGGAGCTAGCGCTCATCTCTACCCGGTTCTCAAAAGCATTGCAAAATGTTAGAACTAGAAGGAGAGGAAGCTTCAGACCTCAACGATGCTTTGAATGTGGTAAGTCAGGACATTTTTGTTCAGATTGCCCTAACATTGCAGGTCCTACTTCCCGGGATGAAAAGAAAACATGAACGAAGCACTCCTCTGCAAAGGATACGAGGAAAAAGAAGGGTTTTACAGGACGTCAATTGGGGAGCAGTTTTATCTCAGTACTCCAGGAACTTGGCTCAAGCGACGTGGACATTGGAAGTGATGAAGATGAAGATGATTTGGCAAACTTGTGCTTCATGGCGGGCAAGTCAAGATCAAGTATGGAGGAGGCAGAACACAACAGCGATAATGAAGAGGTATGTCCTACTTGCGAAGAAATGTGTGATGCTATTTCTTGTGCCACTATTATTGTTAAGAAAAAGGACAAAAAGCATAGGGACAATGCTGTTAAAATTGAGTCACTAGAATCTGAAATTAATGGTTTGAAATCCTTGATTCCTAGTGATGATTCTTGTTCCTCATGTGACTTAATATATGAACAATTGTCCTCCCTAAGAAGTGCACATATCTCCACACTTGATAAACATGAACTTGAAATTTAAAAGAACAAAAAGCTTGCTGCACTTAATATTGGAAACTTAAAAGATGCTTTTTGTTCTACAATTGATTTGCATTGTTCTAGTTGTGATTGTCTTGATAAAAAACTGCAAGATGCTATGAATGAAATTTCTATATTGAACAATGCTTTACATTCTCATGAAGTTAAATATTGCTCCAATTGCAAACTAAAAGGAAAAACTTCATGTGCAAACTGCCTAGACTTGTCTAAGAGACTTGATGACATGAATAGGACACTAGATCGGTTTTGTAATGGGAATAAGAACCTAAACTTGCTGCTGAATTCATCCAAGTCATGCAATGATAAAACTGGTTTAGTTTTTGATTCTCATGCTCATGCTAACTAAAATTGTAAAGTCATCAGGAAGTGGTTTGATTCAAACAGTTCCTAAACAAAAAAAAAAGTGGTTTTCAAATCTGTAGGAGTATTGTCTCATTCGTTTTCAAATAAAAATGTTGTTTGCTCATCTAGACATGAACACAAAGTTAAATTTCATTGTACCTACTGTGGTAGAGATGGTCATGTCATAGATTTTTGTTATATACTAGCTAAACAACAGAAAACAGAAAGAATGGTTGCTAGATCTCATAACTTTCATGCAAAATTTGCTGCACATATTGAACCGAATGTACAACCTGCTGTTTCTAGTCAAAAACATTCAAAGTTTACCTCCGGACCTTCTGTTTATGCCTCCGGAGCTACTGATTTTCGTGCTACACAAGTAACACCTTATAGGTCAGTAATTAAGAATAAAAAATCTCAAACTTTGACTCATAAACCTGCTGTTTTGTCTCAGCCTTCGCGTGTTTTTCTTGCTGCACGTCGCGTGACTCAGTACTGGATTCCTAAATGCCTTTTGACTAACCCCAATATTGAGTCATCGACGTATTGTGCTTCTATGCATGTTACACGTTTGAGGAAGGAGAACATTTGGATCGTGGATTCAGGTTGCTCACGCCACATGACCGGTTACAAAAAATGGTTCTCCTCACTCTCTTTTGTGTCATGTGTAGAGAATGTTAATTTTGTCGATAATTCTTCAACTCCTATAATTGCTAAGGGTTCGGTTAGAGTAAATGATCACTACACTTTGAAGGATGTGGCACTTGTTAAAAATTTGAAATACAACTTGCTTTCTGTTTCATAATTGCTAGATGAAAATCTGGAAATTATTTTCAATAAAAACCGCTGCAAAGTTGTAAGTTCAAATAGTGAGCTTATTTTTAACATGTATCGGTTTGGAAGAGTTTTAAAGCTGATTTTGATATGTCTTCCTCTAAGCATAGGTGTCTAGTGGCTAATGATCCAAAGGACCTATATTTTTGGCATCATAGACTAGGTCACGTAGACTTTGATCACCTAACGCGTGTTAGTGCTCTTGATCGCATACGTGGGCTGCCTAAGCTTAAAGGGGACAAAGAAATTGTGTGCTCTTCTTGTAGACATGCTAAGATGGTTGCAGGTTCACATACTCCTCTCACAATGATCATGACAACTGAACCATGTCAACTTTTGCATCTTGACACCGTAGGACCTTCACGTGTTCAATCCTTCAGAGGTAAATGGTATGTACTTGTGATTATTGATGATTATTCTAGATACTCTTGGGTTTACTTTATGGCGTCTAAGAATGAAGCTTTTAGTCACTTTAGAACTTTATTTCTTAGATTATCAATTGATCACCCAGGATCTTTAAAAGTAATTAGAAGTGATAATGGATCTGAATTTAAAAATCAATCTTTTGATCACTTTTGTGCTGACAATGGAATAGATCATCAATTTTCTTCACCATATGTACCTCAACAAAATGGTGTTGTAGAAAGAAAGAATGGAACCTTATTTCAGATGGCTAGGACTATGCTTGATGAATATCAAACTCCTAGGAAATTTTAGGCTGATGCGTTAGCAACCGCTTGTTATGTCTCAAATCGTGTTTTCTTGCGTTCTAAGCTAGGTAAAACACCATATGAGCTCCAGTTTGGACATAGGCCTAGTGTTACACACTTTCGGGTCTTTGGTTGCAAATGCTTTGTTAAGAAACATGGTAATCTTGATAAATTTGAACCTATATCCATTGATGGCATGTTTCTTGGTTATCCATCTCATACTAGAGGCTACCGTGTGCTTTTACTTGACACTAACAGAATTGTGGAGACTTGTGAAGTGTCTTTTTATGAAGCTAGCATAGGTACTAGCTCAAACATTGCAGGTCCAGATCCATATCCGCAGGGGGGGAGCATTTTCGTTGAAGATGAGGAAGAATTGGAGCTGCTGCCCGAAAATTCAGCAGCTAAAGATTTTTGTACAGCTACGGATCTTAATTCTCAACCAGCACCGACAATCATCAATGCTGATTCAAATCATCCTCAAGTCACAATCTCATCGATTTGTGATGAACTGAAGAGGAAGAAGCTTCTGAGACATCTGTTCCCCTACGGTTTTACAAAGATCATCCCCCACAACAGATGATTGGAAGCTTGCACGAACGAGTTACACGGTCCAGGTTTTGCGATCCAAATTCTCAAGCTCATTCTTCTTTTGTTGCTTCTTTTGAACCCAAAGATATATCACACACACTCACTAATGAATCTTGGATTATTGCCATGCAAGAAGAGTTAGAAAATTTAGAAAGAAATAATGTTTGGAAACTTGTACCTCCACCTCAAGGTCACACTTTAAGTGGAACTAATGGATATTTAAAAATAAACAAAGTGAGGATGGGGTTGTGGTTAGGAATAAGGCTAGGTTGGTTGCTCAAGGTTTCACTCAAGTTGAAGGTCTAGATTTTGATGAATCTTTTGCTCCTGTTGCTAGATTGGAAGCCATAAGAATTTTGTCAGCTTTTGCTGCATCTATTGGTTTTAAGCTATATCAAATGGATGTTAAAAGTGCTTTTCTTAATGGCTACATAGATGAGGAGGCTTATGTAAAACAACCACCGGGTTTTGAAAATCCAGATTTTCCTAATCATGTTTACAAACTGTCCAAAGCCTTGTACGGTCTCAAACAAGCCCCTAGAGCATAATATGATAGGTTAAAAACATTTTTACTTGAAAAATGGGTTACCATGGGCAAGTTTGATAAAACTCTTTTTGTGCTTAAGCATGGAAATGACTCATTATTCGTTCAAGTGTATGTGGATGATATTATCTTTGGTTGTGCTTCTCATGATCTTGTGTCCAAGTTTTTAGCAATGATGAGTTCCAAATTTGAAATGAGTATGATGGGTGAACTCACTTACTTTTTGGGGTTGCAAATCAAGCAAACAAAGGAGGGTACCTTTGTGCATCAAATGAAGTATACAAAAGATCTCCTAAGGCGCTTCAACATGGACAAAAGCAAGCCTCTTCGGACACCAATGGGAATAGAAACAACACTTGGACTTGATGAAGATGGTGAACCCGTGGATCAAAAAGAATATAGAAGCATGATCAGATCACTTTTGTACCTCACATCATCAGGACCAGGCATACAATTCAGCGTATGTCTTTGTGCACGGTTTCGAGCCTCCCCACGTGCTTCACATCGTCAAGCCGTTAAAAGGATTCTCAGGTACTTACATGGAACTCAAGAATTGCATTTTTCTTCCTTCTCCCTCAACCGTTACATTGAAAGCTTTTTCGGATGCTGACTTTGGGGGTTGTAGGATTGATAGGAAAAGTACTTACGGTGCTTGTCATTTTCTTGGTAATTCTCTTGTTGCTTGGTCCTCTAGAAAACAAAACTCAGTTGCACAATCTACAGCTGAATCTGAATATGTAGCTGCTGCTAGTGCTTGCTCACAAATTCTTTGGATTGTTCAAACACTTAAGGACTATGGGGTTGATCTAGATAGTGTTCCACTGTTCTGTGATAACACTAGTGCCATTTGCATTGCTAAAAACCCCATGCAACATTCAAGAACTAAGCACATTGACATTAGGTATCACTTTCTCCGAGATAATGTTGAAAAATGAAACATTGTGCTTCACCATGTAGATACCGAACAACAATTGGCTAACATATTTACAAAACCTTTGGATTTCACACGTTTTTGTTACATTCATAGTGAAATAGGGGTTATGCATCCTCATGGCTTAAATTGAGGGGGAGTTTTGAAACTTGGGAAGTCTATGTGTGAATCTGAAATTAAAATAATATGAGCATAGTATTTCATACATATATGACTTTGTGATTCCTTTTACATGCTGAAAGTTCTTACAACATTACTCATGTTATACATTTTGTAGTTTTTGCCATGTCTAGTAATTGGAATAATTACTTACACTAAAACTGGTCATGGTCGAACTTTCTTGCTGTTTTGAACTTGTTACATGTTCAAAAGTGCTTTTAATAATTAAGAATTAATCAAGTAATCAACTCACATGTTGAGTTTTTATGAACAAATATAAATTGAGAAAAGATCAAGAGAATATGCATGCATCACACTTCTTCTTTTGAGATGGCTTATCATTGCACTTAGATATGAACTTGGAAGAAGTTGTGTATGACTAAAACCATGTCCTTAAGCTTCTGATTGTCAAATGACATAGGCTTGGCTTGGTTGTTTAGAATAAGGCAGATGCGCATATAATCTCATGCAAATATCATATGATCTAAATTCATGCCTTGAAAAATAATAAAATGCAGCAACTAGTGTCATGCTTTTAGGTTTTGAAATAGTTAAGTTTGTGAGATCATGACTTACTTAAATTGAAAATTACATTTGGTCTCTAGCATGGCTTACACTATTTTATGTATTTCATTGATGTGATAATGTAAGGTACTTGATAGTATGACTTGGATGAGCTTTGTTTATATCTATATGTTATAATATGCTCATAACAACTAAAGGGGGAGAGATAATTTGTTTATATGCTCATGACTTGCTGAATACATTGTCAAAGGGGGAGAGATAAGCATGAAGAGAAAGAGAATATGTGCATAAGGAGAGATAATAACGGGGGAGAGATAATATGGGATAATTTTCGGATTTTCTGCTCTTTTTACTTTTGATTTACAAAGGGGGAGAAATTGCCTTCAAAACTTTTATGTGAATAAGCTCGGATTTTAAATGGTGTTGCCAATGCATTCATAAAGGGGGAGATTGTAAGACCTATGTGTGCTGAATACATTGGCTTGTAGTGAATACACTTGCTTTGACGATAAAAGTTTTGAATATCACCAAAACACCTTTCTATTAAGGTTACTAGTTTTGGATAGCTCCAGTGAGTTTTGTCTTTAGCTCCGGCGTGTTTTTGCTAAGCTCCGTGTTGATTTTTCTAGCTCCGGCTTTTAGGATCTTGGTTATACTAGTTTTGGTAAGTTCCGGCGCTAGGTTCTACTAGCTTTTGTTAGCTCCGGTTCAAGGTCCGGGTTGCTCTCGCAAGGTCCAAAACTTGACCGCAATGCTTCTGTTTTTCATTTGCAATGTTTCGTACTTGCTTTACATCTCTGGAAAGATTGCTTAGTATTCATTTGCTAAGTATTTGGTGCGTTTTTGGTTGATATGGATGATTCGTGTTACTGTGGTTTTGCAACATGCTTATGTGAGGTTCTCACGTAAGGTGTTGTGTTCGGAACTAACTTGAGTCAAGTCGAGGGCTTGGGCTCGTATGGATTGGTTGTTTATTCATGTGCAGGTGTTGCTTGAGTTCAAGACATGGCTGGTGATGGGATCCATTGGACTAGTCTCAGGGAGGAGATGAGGTTCCAACAACCAAATTCAGAAGGAATTGTGGTTGAGCTGATCAGGAGGTTGCGCAGCATGATTGAATCAAGAACAATGCATGTGAAGGTATCGTGGACGTCATTGGAAGATGTTTGCACGTGTGCAAGGAGTGCATGGACGTGGCTACATGGTTCCGAGACGTGATGAAGAGATGTGGACGTAAAGAGTTGGTCGGAAAGGTCCAACCGACTAGGTTATGGACTCAAGCTGCAGCTGAGTCGGGTTTGACTCAAATATGGAAAGATTTAAGTTGGTTATGATAGGATTTAGTGTGGGTCACGAATTTGAGTTATTTAGGAATGTGGGATACGTTTCTAAGGTGTTTGGAAGTCTTAAGATTGCTTCTATCTGCGTATAGAAGAATCCTAAGCAGTTATGGAAAGTTACGATTCATGAACAGAGTAGGATTAGGTTCCTAATTTGAGTTGAGTTGGCTTTCGAGCTGGTTATATAAGCAAGGGACCCCAGATCTCATGGTGCACGACTTTGGGGCTGTTCCTCTTGTGTTCTATTGAATAAAATTCGTATTTTGGAGGAACTTTTGTGCCTTGTTCGTCAGACTTGTTCCAGACAAGTTTTACTCGTCGAGTTTCTGGACAGCACTACCTTTTGTCGGTGGTTTTATCATAACTCGAGTTTTACAGATCCAATTGATGTGATTCTTTTTGTGTTGCCTTTACAACTTGATTATCTATCATCTGTCAAAATTTCACGGTGATTGGATTTGTGGTCTGTGATCTACACGAGTTTCTTTGTAGCATTCCAGAACTGTTTTTTCGGGAAGGGTAGATTGACCTTTGTTTGATCATTCGATCATAACTTGAGTTTTTCTCGACGGATTTGAGTGATTCTTGTTGTGTTGTCTTCGTGACTTGATTCTCTCTGATATATATCACTTTTAGATTAGTCTCACACACAATTTCTTTAACATATCGTTTTTCTGCCGAAGGGGTTGGGGTTTAATTGTTTCCGCTGCGTAAAATTTTTAAATCTACCATTCACCCCCCCCCCCCCCCCATCTGGTAGCTTTTCACGTGCTCTTCGATCCTACAGCGCCTGTAAAAATGCTTTTTGTAGTAGTGCGATGCGTACCCATGGAATTGAGCCATCTTCCGCGCCCCAAACTACTCCACAAGGTTCACCTCATCCTCCTTTAGCGTCCCTAAGCTCGGTTCTATCCCTCCAACGACTTCCCTCACCCTAATTTCCATTGTTCTACCAACGCCCCACATGAAAACCGAAGCTTCACCGTGGAAATTTGGTTTCCACAGTCAATAATCCTTCGTGCCTATTATACCTTATTTTCTAGACCCCCTAACAAACCTGTTAGAGGAAACGGATTGAAAAAAGGTAGAGATATGGTGCCGGAATATGAGTTCTTAACGCCGCTAAGATGAAACCCTAGCTCACTGTGAGCTTTGTAATTCCTATCGTTTTCGCCCTGATTTTGCTCTAATTATGGATTCCTCATGCTCCCGCAGATCTGTTGGACCGATTTCTGAGTATAGTAGTGCCTTCCCGTGCATTGCCATGCTGACCAAAGTGTGCCGCGCCACCTCTGCCGTGGGGAGGTTATCTCCGGCTGTAATCGGCAGTCCCCGGCACCACAGCTGAGTGCCCCATCGAGATTCACCCCCTGGCGGCCAGTCTAGGCTGAGAAGGAGCTGTGGAGAGGCATTCCGACTATTCGTGCCGCCGCCGCGCTGCCATGAGCGCCGCTGCGGTCTGGAGGTAGGAGAAGAGTAGGTCGGGCCTTCTTGTCATTGGCTTTTTGTCATGTGTTGGATTTCATGTGGTGCCTTGATCTTGTGTGGCCAGACGGTGCAACCCTGCGGCCAAGTGTGGCCCCAATCTGGTTGGCCCATTTCAAATGGGTAGGGCCAGGGTGAAGTATTTAAAGTTTCTAATAAAGAAATAATTCCAGATTCCTAGCAAACTTCAAAAATCAATTACTCCTAGTAAAATTGCTCAAATAATAAATTCTGGTATACTCACCTTGATCCCAATTTTGCAGTGGTGCAATGTAGTGGACATGAAAATCCCATAATTTTCAAATTAATTCCTTTGAGCTATTTTCTTTGGAAATTGATTACTCCTGTTCTACTAATTAGAAAATTCCTAGTTTTGGTCGGGATACTCATCCAAATATACTTGATGCTTAGTAAAAATTTCAAGTTCATTGGACTTCAGTTTCTGGGTGAATTAGTGTTCCAATACTCCAGGTCATTTGAAAATTCTGAAATGTACAAATACATTTTCAGAGTTTATTCCAAACTTGTAAAATAAATTTCTCACTGTAGCGAGCTCAGAAAATTATGAAACAAAATTTAATAGAACCAGTGAGACCTCCCTACCAAGATCATCCACTGTTAGCCATGACAAAGCTCCAGATTTCATACCAAGATTCATTGAAGCCATTTATTTGTTGGAATTTTAGAGACAACAAGCTTCCTTGAACATCTCCAATTCTTGGCCCAGATCCTCATAATAGTACCCAATATCCAATGTAAAAATTCCAGCTCCATTAGGTTTGATCTCAGATTAGAATCCATTCAATGTGTAACTTCATCACGTAATGGTATTATGGAAGTTCATAATCCAAATTCTTCCAATTTGACTCTACTAAGCTCAATCATTACCACCAGCATTAATACCAACATTGATCCTTCTCTGTAGTCCTTGTACAGTAAATGTTTTAATCTTGTCATTCTTATTGGTTGCTATTGGCTAAACTATATTCTTCCATATGAGACATACCCCACTTTAATCCATAATCTAGCAAGTGCCCACTTGTTCCTCCTCTGTTATCCTTGCGCAACAGAGGCACATTCTTCATTCCTATCTTGGTCTAATTCTCCTCAAGTTATACACATCTTACTAATTACATTATTAAGTCGTATTCATCTTATGCACATATTCATACCAATAGTGAGCCGACGAAGCCAATTAAGAGAAGACCGAGTTGAGGAGGAGAAATATTTATTGGAGCTGCCGTGATGGGATCCATCGATGGACCATCTTAACTGGATCTTCACTGACTTTTAAATCATAATATAAGGCAAGCCCCGGTTTGCATTTAAGTTCGTTTTCAACGTATTGATTTTTATCACTTATGTCTATGGGGTGAGTTTTGTGCATTAGGGCTAAGGTGCTTGTTACTCCACTTGCATGACCCACAAATCCCATGGAGTATTGGGTAGTTCTACAGCTCAATGAGTAGAAAATGTCAGGCTAATGTTTCGAGGAATCCGATAGAAGTCGAGTAGTTGGAATCTACTCGCTTAATAAGGTTTATATCACACGAGATTTGTTTGAGTATGTGAATGGTGTATGAACATGAATTTGAGACTGAGCAGTTGGATAGGATGCAGCGAGATGTGGTCTCACATGCGTAGCCTTGCTTGTGTCGATTGAGGACCGATCCGTGTGCGGCCCCGCTGAGCAAGTTTGAACTGTACCGGATGCATATTGGGCATATGGAACCCAGGAAACCAATGTAACTTGATAACATGGGTGTCGAGGCATATGCCACTGTCAATAGGGGTGGGTTGAGGGCAGCAAGGTGTAAATCTGCTGGCGGGCACACACATGCTCCGTGTGGGGACCTTACGCCTATGATGGTGGGACCGGTTTGGTGTTTGAGTTTCTTGAGAAAGGATGCTGCATATGATGTCGTGAGGAGCACACACGCTTCTTACGCACGGGTGTACGTGACGTGTTATCCGGGTTTCTACTGATTGCAATCACCGTCCCTCACCGTTATTTGAGTACCGCTTGTTCACTGTGTCGTGACATAGTAAATACTGAAGAAGCCAGAAGAATATGATGTATTAAATTATTATTGCTTTGCAACTATGATTTCTATAGAATATGCTCACTAAAGTTACATTTAGTGAACCTTTAACCTGCTGCTAATAACATGAAAAATAAGGACCAACATGTTGGCGAGTCATTTCCTGCAATATATATGCCTATGTTAAGTATCTCGACATGTAGAGTTCCATGTTTAGGTGAGACGGGTATGTCTTGCTGAGCCTTCATGCTCACAGTTGCTATATTAAGTTGTTTGCAGGTGAGACGTATGAGGAAGGGCCCGAGGATGAGACGATGCCCCGTGGGGTTATACTGCCGAGTGGGAGCCCTGCATGCCGCCGTGATCTATTGTGTGCTGCTAGTGTGTAGCGTCCCGGGCTGGACGACTGCACTTTTGCATAGCTAGGCTAAGAATTTAGCTATGAGTATAACTTCCGCTGTATATTAAGTATTGTAAAGACTTTCGCTATTTCTACAAATAAAACTTTGTATTTTCTCGTATTGTTTTCGTGTGTGCTGTTGGGTGCCGCATCGCACGGCACCACCCTCTGCGATTCTTGGAATGTGTGGACCCGGTCCTCACAAGTTACAGCAGAGACCTTTCTATAGTTTCTGTACAGCATCTTACTTCCTCTTAAGGTTCACATAGTTTGTTCTTTTGTTAAACCATAATTCTCATATCGTGCATTTCATATCGAATAGTGGCCACGGCAAAGGACTTCGACAAGGGTTCTATATTGGGAGGACCAGCAGCTGATTATTTTCTCTTTGCACTGACTTTGATTAACCATTGAGCAAGGCAAGCCCTAGTTTGTATTTAACAGCTTTTACAACTTTTGATTCGTATCACATTACGTCTTGGTGATGAATTGTGCATTAAGTCTAGATGATTTTGATACTCTTGCATGACCAGAACACACTTTGGAGTATTTGGGTAGCTGTTAGGTCCTCGTGTAGCTGTTGCTATGCTAAATGTTGCCTATAAATATGGTAGAAGTCGAGTAGTTAGAATCTACTCGCGAGATAGGTTTCACCTCACATGGGATTGGTTTATTGTAAAGAAAGACTTATGGAAATGAATATGAGACCGGGCAGCGGGGTAGGATGTGTAGCTCTGCCTGTGTCGATCGAGGACCAATCTATGTGCAGTCCTGTTAGGCAAGTTTCATCTATACCGGATGCATACTGGTATATGGGACCGAGAAAACTGATGTAACTTGATGACCTTGGTGTAGAAACTTCTCCGCTATCTTTGAATGGAGTTGAGAAGGCATAAAGGTGTAAATCTTCTAGCGGGCAACTTTGACTTGTTTGTGTAGGGGACCTTTTGCTTGGGATAGAGAGTTGATTCCTTATTAGCGCCTCTTGTGAAAAGTGGCTGCATATGACGTAGAGTGAAGCGCACCGACGTGACTTCATTGCAGGCATATGTGCCATGCATTCCAAGTTATTATTGATTCTAATCACCGACGCTTGTGGTTATGGACTGAACATACTTGTTGGCTAAGTCGTGATGTAGTAAATGAAGAGTAATTGAATCATATGAATTATGCTCTATGCTTTATATTGCTAGCTAAATTTACTTCTTATGAAACTTTAAATTGCTTCTAAAATATGAAAATGAAGGACATACTTTAGGTGAGTTTCTTCTATGCAAATTCAGTTGCCTATGTAACTAGAGTTTCCAGCATGTAGAGTTGCATGTTTTGTTGAAATGGTTAAGTCTTGCTGAGCGTTATGCTCATGGTTTGCAGATTACTATTTTGCAGTTATTGATGCATGTAAAGGGTTCCGTAGTAAGGCATCACCCTCTCAGGTTGTCTTGCCGAGCGGAAACCTATAGGATCGGAGAGCACGTGTAAATCTACCCGGGGGGGGGGGCGTGAATTGTAGATTTAAACTTTTTAGCGAAAGCGTAAACAGCACTCGGTGGGGAAACGATTTGTTAAAAAAATCGCACGTGATACAAATCTAAACGTGTTTCAATGTGACAAAAGTAATAGATATAAGAGAGGATCAAGTCGCGAAGATGACACAACAAGAATCACTCAAATCCACTGAGAGAAACTCAAGTTACGATCGAAAGATCGAACAAAGGTCAATCTGTTCTACTGAGTAAAAAACAGTTTTGGAACACTACAAAGAAACTCGTGTAGATCAAAAATAGCAAATCCAGTGACCGTCAATTTTGACAGATGATAGATAATCAGGTTGTGAAGACAACCCAAAAAAGAATCACGTCAATTGGATTTGTAAAACTCGAGTTATGATAAAACCACCGAAGCAAGGTAGTGTCGTGCAGAAACTCGACGAGAAAGACTTGAAGAAAACAAGTCGGACGAACAAGGCACAAAAGTTCCTTCAAACTACAAATTTTATTGATCAAACCACAAGAGCCACAGACCCAAAGTCGTGCACTACGAGCTCTGGCCTCCCTTGCTTATATAACAAGCCTGGAGGCCAACTCAACTCAAACTAGGCCTCTAATACTACTCAATATTTGAATTGAAACTTTCTATAACTGCTTAGGACTCTACTATACGCAGATAGAAGCAATCTTAAGACTTCCAAACACCTTAGAAATGTATCCCACATTCCTGAAACAACCCAAATTAGTGACCCACATGAAATCCTAACATAACCAGCTCAAATATTGCCATATTTGAGTCAAACCCGACTCAACCGCAGCCTGAGTCCACATCTCTTCATCACGCCTCGGAACCATGTAGCCAAGTCCATGAACTCCTTGCACACATGCAAACATCTTCCAACGATGTCCATGATACCTTCGTATGCATTGTTCTTGATTCAAACATGTTGTGCAACCTCCCGATCAACTCAACCACAATTCCTCCACAACTTTGTTGTTGAACCTCATCTTCTCCCTAAGACTACTTCAATGGATCCCGTCACCAGCCATGTCATGAACTCAAGCAACACCTGCACATGAATAAACAACCAATACTTCCAAGCACAAGTCCTTGACTTGACTCACATTAGTTCTGAAACTACAACATGTTACGTGAGCACCTCACATAAGCATGTTGTAAACCATACCAAAATGATATCAGCCTTAACCACCAAAACACACCAAAACATGGTAAAAGAATACTAAGCAAACTGTCCATAAGTGTAAATTATGTTTAAAACATCGCAAGATAAAAGCAAAACAATTTTAATCAAGCTCCAAACCTTGCCAAAGCTAACGAGACCTTGAGTAGGAGCTTAATAAAAAGATGTTTTGGGAGTATCCAAAACATTTATTGTCAAAACCAATGTATTCGGCACACATAGGTCTTACAATCTCCCCCTTGACGAATGCATTGGCAACACCACTTAAAATCAAAACATTGGCTTATTTACATGAACAGTTTTGAAAAAAATTTCTCCCCCTCTTTGAAAATCAAATCAAATAGAATAGAAATAAATTGCTCCCCATTTACATACTTCTCCCCCTGAGAAGAATCGTGCCAAAAACACTTGTGAATATGTGCAAGGTGTGATCAATTTCTCACCCTTTGACAATGTATTCAGCAAGGTACAAAAGAGAAATTTTAATTGTTATGAGCACATTATAAAATATAAATATAAAACAAAGCTCATCCAAGTCATGCTATCAAGTAACTCACACTATCATAACAATGAGATACATAAAGTAGTGCAAGCCATGCTAGAGATCAAATGTAATTTTCAATTTAAGCAAGTCATGATCTCACAAACTTAACAATTTTAAAACCTGAAAGCATGACACTTGTCGTTACATTTTATTATTTTTCAAAGCACGAATTTATATCTGTCGGAGTGTTGTTCCGGCAACTCTCCCGACACTACTGTTCATAGCCTGCGGAGTTTGTAGTTTGGTATAGGGCGCGCAGAGATTCAAAAAACGGTGGCGAATAAACACAAGGATTTACGTGGTTCGGGCCGCCTGAGCATAATACCCTACTCCACGGGGTGTGTATGTAGTATTGAGCGTCTAGGAGTTGAGAGCTTCTAGAGGTTCTAGAGAGTAGAGAGCTCAGCCAGAGTGTGTCTAGCCAGAGGAGCCCCCTTTGTGTATCGTCGACCAGTCCTTTTATAGTACAAGGACGGGTCATTACACCGTTACCTGGCCCGACATGTGGCCCTGGCGGTTACTGATGCTTAATACAAAATTAATGAGGTTAATTGTCCTTAATAGCGTGGTAACGAGCCTTAACAGTGTCGTTACTGATATTACGGGCCTTCCGATCGTGTGTCATTTATATGGTATTAATGACACTTAATCGGGTCTTGAACTCTTTGATTGTCCCTGGTAGGTCCGAGCCGCTGGAGGTACACTAGTCTGACTGTTGAGGCTGAAGGTCCGGTGGTTGGAAACGTGGCTGATCCGGAGCTTATCGTCTGGGACGGATAGGTCTGGTGCAGTTGTGCACGTGTCAGGACCAGAGCTTCCCTCTGTCGGGGGTTAGGTCTGGTGGTGCCGCATTGGTATTTGGCCCGGTGCTTCCCCATTTGTGGGACGTAACTCCGGTTGCAGTATACACGTTGCAGCACTGGGACTAACCATAGATGGGAGGCAGGTCCGGCCCTATATGACACGTGGGGCCTTCGCAGGTCTTCAGCTCAGACAAGTGAAGTTCTTTTGGCATTTTTGCAGTCCCAAAGGGTATACGGTACGCAGGGTACTGACGGTGTCCCCCTGGGCCCACCTCTGGGAGATACCTTTTGGATGAAGTCATTCTGCAAGAGGTGGGTACATCCTTCAATTTTTTAGCCGTGTCTTCAAGGGTCATTGGATGTGCCATTGGCAGTAGTTTGCAGTTAAACCAACGCCGCATGGCATATCCAGGATGCGGCAGGTGAGATCTGAGCATGCGGATCTCATGCAATTGAAGGTAGCCCGTTCCAGATAAGAAAATCGTATCGGTTCCGCGCACCCTGTCAGGCTGCCGCCTTCGGGCTTCTCGCCCTTCATGATGAAAACTGTTCGCCTGGGGTAAGGACCTCGACTTGATCGTCGAGGTGGCCCCGGGCCCCCTTGTCATTGGCAGGGTGAAGTTTTTGAATTGTAATGTTGGCTCCTCTGCGGTTTCCATCCAAGCGTTGCAGGGGCTTACTTGAGAAAGAAAGCGCGCACTGTTTGGGATTCTTTATGCCTTCATTCGAACTTGCGCTCAAATCCTCCAAACTATTGCTTGCTTTTCATCTCTAGCCCCACTGTGCTGCGATAGAGTTGGGTCTCCGCGAGAGCCGACATAAGATCGACGATAATTTGAAGAAGGTTCGGGCCCTCATGGGGTGGTCAAGTGACTTCTTCAACCACCAGGTCCACGCCGGCAAGCTTCCGTTCGAGAAAGAACACGCCGGCGACATGGTGTACTTCTCCGCATATGCCATGGTGGGACTGATCCCACCCTTCTTTTCTTTCTCTTGATGCTGTTAGACTTCTATGGTCTGCAACTGGACCACCTTGGCCCCCACTCCATTCTTCTGGTGTCGATCTTTGTCCACTTCTGCGAGATGTGGGTGGGTATTCCTCCCTGCGTCTAGCTCTTCTGCATTTTCTGCACCATCCACACCACCGGCAAAAGTGACGAGTACCTTGGCTTCTATTATTTTGTGAAGCGCAAGAAGTGCCCGCACAAGTACTTGCGGTCGTTCCCTTCTGGCAAGTGGGATGACTGGAAGAAGGATTGGATTGTCATTAGGACAGAGGAGCATGAGAGGTTGGAGCTGCCTGAAGGCCACTCCAATGTCGACACTGAAGCTTGGAGCAAAGTTCCGGTGTTATCGGACGCCTTCCACCGTGCTCTGACCAGGATCCGCCAATGTGTGGAAGGAGGGGTGACTCCCCAGGCGGTATTCTGCAACTTCCTAGTTAACAGGTGGGCTCCGCTAAAGAAGAGGGAGAAGCTCGCTTGGGCCCTCAACAGTGTGATGGACAACGACTGGATCGAGACCGGTTTGAAGTCCAACCTGGAAGGCGCAGCTTTGGAGTTTCACCTCAAGAAGTTCCAGCACGGCGTTGACGTCGAGGGTGACGACTTGACTCCACTGGCGGCTTTCCTCCCTCTGAACATGGAGGCGGAGTTCAGCAGGGAGCTCCGGCGGAAGATGCCGGTGCTTGACGACCTCGGTGAGGTTGAGAGGCGTTCGACCATCGGGTTGGTGATCCCGGGAGCTTCTGAGGGTAGTCCCCCTTCCGCTCCGAGACAGAAAGTTGAAGTCGTGGGCAAGGGCAAAGAATTGGCCGAGCCCTCAAGCCATAAAAGGAAGCTGAAGCACTCTGACGGGGAGGTCCGTCAGGCCTGCTCCTTCCACAGCGGCTCCTTCTCCCCGTAGGGGGAGGTCTTCAACGGCGGCAACCACTCCAGCATCGGCATCTCCCCAGGATGCTAGCTCTGGCCAGGTGGCTCCAATACCAGGGCCAGCTAAGGCTCTGGGTCAGGAGGTCCTTCCCGGTAAAGGGGGGCCTCAACCAAAGTGACGCCTATGGTAGCAGAAAGCTCCGGGGAACCTTCCGGAGCTGACATGCTAGTGGCAACAGGGACCGGCCCCGAGCGTCCGGGGATGAGGTTCCGCGCTAGCTGGAGCGGAAGCCTTCTGAGGTAAATTTCATTTTTTACCTTAGTTGGTTGTTTTTTGTTGTAACTGTGTTTTGAGTTTCTTCATCCTTCACCCACAGAGTACCCAAGAAAGGGGCTGAAGCATCGGTTCCTGCGGCAGCAGCTGATGCTGTTCAGGCAGAAGCTCTAGCTTCAATCCCAGCGCTGCCTCAAGAGGTGGTTGAGGCTGCGACAGCTCCGGCGCCGGCTGTCGTGGTCCTGGACCTCGACACATCCCCAGAAGCTCCCGGGGTAGCGCCGGACCGCGGGAATGAAGATGTACCAGCGGCATCTGCCGCGGAGGTTGATCTCTGGGTTTGGATGCTGAAATGGTGGACGCTCTGACCTCAGAGCCGGAGGCAGCTATGATTCTTGCCCTAAAGCCGGATGTTGTTGAAGACCCGGTAGTGGAACCGGTGGTTGACTAACCCCCGGCGGTAGAGCTAGTGGTTGATAGAGCCTCGGCGGTAGAGCCGGTGGTTGATGAAGCTCCAGCAGTAGAGCCGGTGGCTGATGAAGTTCCGGCGGTAGAGCCAGTGGCCGATGATGTTCCGGCGCATGAGCCAATCATCAAAGAAGTTCTGGCGCCTGAGCCGTATTCTGCAGAGGTGCCAGTGCCCGAGCCCATGATGGTTGAAGCGCCAGCGCCTGAGCCGACGGTGGAATAGGCGCTAGCGTCGAAGCCGGAAGTGGCTTCAGCTCTGGCCAAATCTTTAGTGCTGCCCCGGAGGTGGTGATCTCGGAGGTGCCCGCGCCTGAGCCAGGGTGCCAGGATGAAGCTGTTTGTCCCCAGCCTGAGGGACCAGTTGTTGACGACCTGGCGGCGGGACCTTCGGAGCCAACTCTGGAGGTCGAAATTTCTGCTGCAGATCCTTCCTCGGCGGCGGCAGAGGCTATCCCGCAGGGCAGCCCTAGTGCCGTGGAAGCTCAGAGGACCACTCTTGTAGAGTAGGACCCGATTTTTGTAACGGATAACCCGCTGGAGCTAGTGGAGAGGACCCCAGAAGGTCTGGACCCGATCCCTCTATCGTTGTCTATTGACAACGCCTGCTCTAGTCTTCATCAGGTCCAACTAGATTTTTACCACGACAGCAAGGCCCTCGAGGAGGACCGCCAAACTTTTAGGAGGTGGCGCAACCGGCTCCAATTCGAGACCAAGCTGTTGCAGTCGAGGCTGCCTGACGACAAAGAGTGGGTGGGGAAGGAGAAGGTCCGGCTGGAGTATTGGGGCCAACTGCTGGACGAGAGGGAAAGCATGATGCGATCCCTTGACAACCAGTCTCAGGCCATATATGAACAGGCAGTAGCTGCTAATAATGCAGCAAGTGATCGCCAAGAGAGGCTCGACGCCATCCACGACAGTCTCGTCAAGCGCTGGGAGGCTCTTGAGGAGCGGGAGAGAAAGCTCGAAGATGAAGAGCAAAAACTCCTGGAGCTGCGGGATGACCTCATGAAGAGGGAGGAAGAGCTTAATCCGAGGCTAACTCCGAGTGACAAGAGTGTCGAGGAGCGCACCAAGAAGTTGGAGGAGCGCTGTGAAAAAGAGGAGAAGAAGGCCTCGCAGCGAGGACAGGACCTCCACAGGAGGGAGAATGACATTGCTGTCAGGGAGAAGAAGGTGCGGGGCTTAGAGAAGGACCTGGTTAACCGCCAGAATGAGATCCACCTCTGGGAGGAAGAACTCAGCAAACTTGAAAGGCAGGTTGCCGAGAAGATTCAACAGAACACCGAAGAGGTAGAGCGTCTTGCCCGAGAGAATACAGAGATTGCGGCGACCAGAAGATCCTTGGAGGAGATGCGAGGTTCCAGGGCTGCGGAGTCCCAACAAGTTTGGGACTTCCTGGGCAAAGCCAACAACACGCTGACGCCAATGGGTTTTAGTCCTGTGCGTCCGGATGATCCGGAGTTGGAGTTGGACAAAGCGTTGCAGGCGTTGAGTTCGGCAGGCAACAAGCTCACCAAGATGGGCGATGTCATCGCTGACCAGCTGGATACCGAGCGACTATCCCTGGCAAAGAAAGTCACAGAATTCGTGTTGACGTGCTACACAAGCTGGGACCCTCAATTCCCACTGGACCCGGTGCTTGAAGGCCCCATCGACGGAGAGGGAGAAGCCGCCCAAGCCAGCGTGTCGGAGGTTGCCCAGAAGGTCGCCTCGTTCTTCCATAGGGTCTAGGACTATCTCTTTGTAGCTCCCGCTTGTATCCTCTCTTCTTTTTCTCCAATTTTGTAATCTCTTGTCTCCAGATGAATGAAATCCAAGTTTTTTTGTGAATTTCATTTTTTGTCTTCAACACCTTTGTCCCACTTGGCCCCCTGGTAGATGTACACAATTTGATTGTGAACATGTACCAAGAGGGTGTTATAGTTGTTGAAGACTTGCGTGCTTCAAAATTGTAGAGTGTAGGTCTGAAGTCATCGATAGTGAAGGCCCACTGAGGTTGTCGGAGCTTAGTGGCTCTGACATTGACCATCGTTGGAGCTTAGTAGCTCCGGAAGCAGTCTCCATCAATGCGTAGAGCATCGATGGTTAGTCATCTGGGGTGTCAGAGCTTGGTTGCTCCGGTAGTGACCTCTGTCAACACGCGGTGTGTCGACAGCAGACCCCACTGTAGAGTCTTCCCACCATCTTTTCTTCACTTTGACGGCTGGCCCCCTGGCTTTACCGGAACATAGTAGCTCCAATGACGCTCGCAATCAACGTTTGAACATCGACTACAAGCCACCTAGGGGATGTCAGAGCTTTGGTAGCTCCAGCCTCATTCACCATCATCATGAAATATTTATTTTTCCTGCACACTGAAGTCAAGGAAAACAGTGAAATCCATTTCCCATCTATAACTCAATTGCGACTTACTATTCTCGAGAAAGTTTTAGGTCGAACACAATTCTAAATACAATTAAGTGCATTGGCTTGTTTTCTCCAGGTCCGATCATTCCTGGACTTGCCTTACTTCGGCCTGCTGGGGTGTAGGTAGAGTGGCGTACTTAGGGTGCATGACCAGGCTAAGTCGATAGCACACTCTGGCCCTAGATTGGCTTGGCAGCATTCAGACAAGTAGACCATTAACAATGTTTAGACTCGGAAGAATTGACAATGCAACTTGAATTATATTTGAATTGATCGAGCTAAAGTTTCTCAAGAATTGCACATCTTTGTTATAGACAAGAAAGAGAAAAATAAAAAATATTAAGCCTGTACAAAATAAATGCAAGTGGAGTCTGTTTTCACACAATGATGTCTTTCATTATAGGTCCGGGGTAGAGGGGAAACAAGTACACTCTCAGGGTACGGAACCAGACTAAGTGTGTTTCTATTCTCGTTTGACCCAAGGTAGCTAGCTACACTTTTAGTTCTGAGACTGTGACAAATGTTGCCTGAACTTTGCATACCTTCCGGGGAAGGTCCGGCTGTTCTCCCGGAGGAGCTACCCGACTCTATACAATGACTCTATAACATAAATCACATGTAACTACAGACTCACCACCGTGATATTAAGCGTAGAACATACGGAGGTGCTCAATGTTCCAAGGGTTAGGGAGAGGTGTCCCATCCTTGCTTGCCAAGCGAACGCATCCGGGACAGGATACATTGATCACTCGGAAGGGTCCTTCCAAGCTAGGGGAAAGTTTGTTTAACCCTTCTCTGGATTGTATTCTCTGTAGCACCTGATCGCCTTCCTCTAGTTGTCGGCTGTGAACATGCCGTTGGTGATAGCGCCGAAGAGCTTGGCGGTATCGGGCATTCCGAACAGCTGCTCGGCACCTTCCCTCTCCAAGGATGTCAAGGTCTTCACACCGGAGCTGGTCCTGCATGGCATCGTTGAAGGTCCGGACCTGGAGCGATCCCAAGGTGATTCCGGGAGGAAGGAATGCTTCATCTCCGTACACCAGGAAGAAGGGTGTTTCTCTGTTTGACCGGTTTGGAGTTGTCCTGTTGGCCCATAGAGTGGGCGGAAGCTCTTCGATACAGTTGGCTCCATGTTTTTTCAAGCGCTCATATGTGCACGTCTTGAGTCCTTTTAGGATTTCTGCATTTGCTCTCTCAGCCTGGCCATTGCTTGTCAGGTGAGCTATGGAACCGTAGCTGACTTGGATGTCGAGGTCTTCGCAATATCCTTGGAATGCAGAGCTTGTGAACTGGGTCCCATTATCAGTTATGATCTTGTTTGGGACTCCAAATCTACATACGACGGGCTGCAAGAAGTTGATATCTGATTGATTGTTTATTGTCACAACTGGAGTTGCTTCTGGCCATTTGGTGAACTTGAGAATGGCAACGTACAGGAACTTGTAACCTCCGACAGCTCTTGGGAAAGGTACCAAGATATCCACCCCCCACACAGCGAAATACCATGTAGGAGGTATCATTTTTAGGGGCTGAGCTGGTGTGTGAATTTGTTTCGCATGGAACTGACATGCTTCACATATCTTCACTAGCTCAGTTGCATCCTGGAGCGCTGTAGGCGAGTAAAAGCCATGCCGGAAGGCTTTACCGACCAGCGTGCGGGAAGACACGTGGTTCCCACACTCGCCTCCGTGGATTTATGCGAGGATCTTGCAGCCTTCTTCCCTTGTAATGCACTGCATTAGGACGCCGTTGGCACCATGCCGGTAGAGATCCCCTTCTACCAGTGTGTATCTTTTAGCCAATCTTACTATCCGGTCAGCGGATACATTATCTTCAGGAAGGAAATTGTCTTTGAAGTAGCTCCAGATCTCAGAGATCCATGCATCGGAGCTAGCTTGAGGATTTGAGTCTTACGTGCTGGGTTGCTCGGAGCTTCCTGCAGCACCTACGACCCTTGATGGACGCCATGGTAACAGGGCCATCGGGACCACCAGCTTTGAGGTGCTGGTCTTGCCCCCTTCGCTCAGTTCGGCAGGCTGAGCTGTAGGTCTAGAAAACCTCCGGACGAAGGATCCGCTTGGAGTCGGAGCCCCGGTTGAAGCTTTCGTCGTGAGTTCATCGGCTTCAGCGTTGTTGAGACGCTGGACATGGCAAAGATCCACGACATTGACGTCCTTCTGATTCTTCTGTACTTCAAGTAGATATGCAGCTAGTTGAGTGTTTTTGCAGCAACATTCACCTTTGACTGGTTTTACAAGAAGTTGTGAATCTCCCTTTACCAAAAGCTGCTTGACACCATACGATAGTGCCACCTTGAGTCCATAAATTAGTGCTTCATAATCTGCCATGTTGTTGGTCGCCTTGAATTAATGGTGCACCATGTATTTAACCTTCTCCCCGGTCGGAGCGAGGAGAAGGACTCTAGCTCCGGGCCCTTGCTTCCGCACGGAGCCGTCGAAGTAGAGAGTCCAGTGAGGCTCAGTGAAGACTGGAACCTTGGGTTCTGACTTCTGCTCATTGGGGCCCCCAGGATTTGATGGAGAGGGGGTCCATTCCGCCACGAAGTCCGCCAATGCTTGACTCTTGATTGCTTGTCTTGGGACGAATTCATGGTCGAACTCGACTAATTCCGCTGCCCACTTTGCAATGTTCCCAGTGGAATTGGGGTTATAGAAGATTGCATGTAGTGGATAAGAGGTTACCACTGAAATCTTGTGAGCTTGGAAGTAGTGTTGGAGCTTCGTAGAGGCAATAAGAACTGCGTAAAGCAGCTTATGCACCTCCAGGTACCGAGTCATGGCGTCATGGAGTACTTCGCTGAGGAAGTACATTGGGCACTGGACCGTCCGGACCCTCCCGAAGGGGCCCGAAGCTTCCTCCTCATCTACCCGGACCCTCCCGAAGGGGTCCAAACCATGTTCGGGGACCTCCGGGTTCCGGTTGGAGGAACCCGGAGCTTCTTTTGAAGTGACCCGGACCTTCTCGGGGGGGGGGGGGTCCGGATTTTGTTGTTCAGTAGCAGTGACTCCTTAATTGAAGGAGATGGATGCTTCGGCATCTCGCCTTGAGGATCAGGTCCTGGGACTGGGACCCAGACTCGACTTCAGGTAGCTCTGGACCCTCCCGAAGGGGTCTGGATTCTTGGATTGGGGATGATTCAAGTCTTTCCGCAACCAGGACCATGCTGACAACTTCGTCAGTTGCCGAAATGTAAAGTAGGAGTGGCTCACTAGATTTTGGAGCTACCAAGGTTGGTAGGGTGGTGAGGAGCTGCTTCAGCTCCTGGAATGCCTTTTCTGCTTCTTAAGTCTATTGGAATGGTCCGAATTTCCTCGATAGCTTGAAGAAGGGTAGCACCCGTTCCGCCAGTCTTGAGATGAACTGGCTAAGGACAGCTAGACATCCTGTCAGCTTCTGGAAGTCCTTGATGCGGGCTGGTGGCCGCATGTCTTCAATAGCTTTTATCTTTGCCGGATTTTCTTCTATTCCTCGATGGTACACCAAGAAACCAAGAAGTTTTCCGGAGCTAACTCCGAAGACACACTTGTCCGGGTTCAACTTCGTGTGAGTGACTCGCAACTTGTCGAAGACAGCTTGCAAGGTGTCAAGGAATGACTCCTTGTTCTTGATCTTCAAAACGATGTCATTGACATACACTTCCACTACGTCTCTGATGAGCTCTCCGAAAGTTTTGTACATGGCTCGTACAAATGTTGAAGCAGCATCTTTGAGACCAAATGGCATGGCAGTCTAACAATATAATCCATCTACTGTGATGAAAGAGGTATGCTCTTCATCTTCCCTAGACATTCTGATTTGGTGGTACCCATAATATGCGTCTAGGAAACACAGTAATTCACACCCGGAGGTCGAATCCACTATCTGATCTATTCTAGGTAGAGGGAAAGGATCTTTTGGACATGCCTTATTCAGGGTAGTGTAGTGGAGTGAAGCTTCCTGCCGACCTTAGGTACAACGACTGGGTTTGCCAACCATTTTTGGGTGGAAGACTTCTCAGATAAATCCAGCTTCGAGCAACTTCTTCACTTCTTGATGTATGAAGTTCTGTCGCTCTATTGATTGCTTCCGAGGCTTCTGATGTACAGGCCGAGCGTCGGGATAGATTTTCAGATTATGCTCGATCACTTCCCTAGGGATCCCAGGCATTTGTGACGGTAGCCAGGCAAACATGTCGACGTTAGCCCGGAGGAAAGTGATGAGCGCATGTTCCTATTTGTGATTCAGACCTCTCGATATACGGGTGGTCTAAGCAGCGTCGGAACCGATTTGGACGACTTTGACGGGAATGTCAGTGTTGCCGCTTGGTTGCACGCGAGGTGCGGAGGTTGAGCTCGATGACGAATGCTCGGGGGTTTCAAAGCTTGCTCCTTTCCGGATTCTTCCTCCTGCGCTGTAGTAAGCGTGTGGAGTTCTTCTAGAGCTATCACTCCGATGCTGCGATCTCCTCGGATCTGGAGAACACCAGCTGGTGTTGGCATCTTCAACACCAAGTAGCCATAATGAGATGCAGCCATGAACCTGTATAAGGCTGGCCTGCCCAAAATGGCATTAAAGGGTAAGTTGATCTGTGCCACGTCGAAGACCAACTTCTCATTGCGGTAATTCTCCCGGGTCCCGAAGGTCACCGGAAGAATAATTGCACTGAGTGGGGTTACACCCCCGGACCTAATACGGAGAAAGGTCGGGAGGGGCGAAGGTCTGAAGGTTAGAGCTGAAGCTTGACGAAAGCTTTGAAGCTTATGAGGTTCAGCCCCGAACCTCCGTCCACCATTACATGGTGGAGTTGGATGTTGTTGATGGTCGGAGATACCATCAATGGGAGTTAGCCAGCTCTGATCATTTTCCGATGGGCAGTCTGATGCATCGAAAGTGATGGCGGTATCCATCCACTTCCGGTGTGGCTCCGCCCTGGCGTTGGGAGCTACTGAGGCCATGTCCCGCCGCATGGTCTTGAGGACACGGCGAGAGGTGATGTCCCACGAACCACCAAAGATGGTGTTCATGGCTTTCCGATGTTCATTGTCGAAGACGTCAAAGTCATCGTCGGCGGAGGTGTAAACAACCTTCAAGACCTTTTTAGGGTCCTGAAAGCCTACCTCCTCTTCAGCTGGAGCTTCGTCGACTTTCTGTATTCCTTCCCTTTGACGGAAAGGAACTTCTTCCCGGCGCTTGTTGTAGCGCTCGGCAAGGTTCTGGACCCCCCGGCGGTCTTCCAAGTTGTGGTTGTTCGTCCTATGTATAGAAAACCACATCTTGGAGCTGCCACCGTCTTCAGATGACGGCCGAAGTCATTTCTCGGGGCGTGGCCCCCGGCCACCCGGAGCTGCAGCAGCTGTATCAGTAGGTGTGCCGACCGATGGCTTTTTCTTGCCGTTGGACTTTTTATTTTTTTTCCACTCTAAGAGGTAGTGGCTTCACCCTTGGAGGATATTTTTTGTCCTCCGGAGGTGGTTGGGAGTGCATTTCCGGCCCTCCGCAGCCTTGGCACATTTACCTGCCAAGCTGAAGAGCTCCGTGACTCTAGTGATCTCCTTGGTCGCCAGCTTCTCCAGCATCTTCTTGTCTCATACGCCCTGTCTAAATTCCACAATATCAGAGGCACTGGAGATAGAAGGAATAGTATTTCATACCTCGGAGAACCTCTGGATCAAGGATCACAGGGACTCTCCCCCCTTCTGCTTGACAGCAAAAAGGTCCAATTTGGTGCCTGGTCGGGTGTATGAACTCCCGAAATTGGCGGTGAACTGTTGGCACAGTTCTACCCAACTGTTGATGGAGTCGGGCAGAAGGCTCATGAACCAGGACCTAGCGGTCCCAATCAAAGCCATGGGGAAGTAGTTGGCCATTATGACCTCGTTACCTCCAGCCGCAAGGATTGCGGTGGAGTAGATTTGGAGAAACTCAGTGGGATTGACAGTCCCGTCAAATTTCTCCGGCAGGTGAGGCCGAAACTTTTTTGGCCATCTGACCATGCGTAGGTGCATGGCCAGGGCAGAACAGCCTCCTCCTTCTCCCTTGGGAGAAGGACTATCTCGAGCCTCTCGCCTTTCGCGAGTGCGATAGATATGGATGCAGTCGTCCTGTTGACGGTAACGACGATCAAGCTCCGCCCGGAGGTCGTGAGTTGAAAGCCTAGTTACTCTATGGGTGTGTCGCGCCCCAGAAGGCAGTGACGTCACTTTTTGAGATGCAACACACCTCCTATGTTGGGAAGCGTGTGGACGAAGTCTGCCCGACACAGTGCGATGCTGCGATGGGGCCCGCCCAGAGGCGGGAGGACCTTGGTTGCTGATGCGATCGGCTGATGCTGCAACTAGATGTTCCACATCAGCCCTCCACTGCTCCATTGCACCCTGGGATGCACCTAGAGGTGGTGGGCGTTGGAGAAGAGAACGCGCGGCATGGAGCGCGTGTTCAGGTTGTTTTTAGCCGATGCCGTGACCGACGCAGATGCCCCATCCCGCTATCCAGCTTGATTTGCCGGTGCGGACGGTGGTGGCGGAGGCATGACTCCTGCTGGAGCCACAGCACCTGCTAGCTGCTGCACATTGGAGGGATTGCCTCCAGTAGGTTGTGCTGTAGGGTTGCCGTTGGACGATCCAGCAGCAGAGTTCACCATCTTTGAATCTCGAGCACACCCCCTACCTGGCGCGCCAGCTGTCGGAGTGTTGTTCCGGCAATTCTCCCGACACTACTGTTGGTATCCCGCGGAGTTTGTAGTTTGGTATTGGGCACGCAGAGATTCAGAAAATGGTGGCGAATAAAGACAAGGATTTACGTGGTTCGGGCCGTCTTAGCGTAATACCCTACTCCAAGGGGTGTGTACGTTGTATTGAGCGTCTAAGAGTCAAGAGCTTCTAGAGGTTCTAGAGAGCAGAGAGCTCAGCCAGAGTGTGTCTAGCCAGAGGGGCCCCCTTTGTGTATCGTCGACCAGTCCTTTTATAGTACAAGGACTAGTCATTACACCGTTAGCCTGACCCAACATGTGGCCCTGGCAGTTACTGATGCTTAACACACAATTAATGAGGTTAATTGTTCTTAATAGCGTGGTAACGGGCCTTAACAGTGCAATTACTGATATTAAGGGCCTTACGATCGTGTGTCATTAATATGGTATTAATGACACTTAATCGGGTCTTGAAGTCTTTGAATGTCCCTCGTAGGTCCGATCTGTTAGAGGTACACCAGTCTGACTGTTGAGGCTGAAGGTCCGATGGTTGGACACATGGCTGATCGGGAGCTTATCATCAGGGACGGGTAGGTCCGGTGTAGTTGTGCACGTGTCAGGACCGGAGCTTCCCTCTGTTGGGGGTTAGGTCCGGTGGTGCCGCACTGGTATTTGGCCCAGTGCTTTCCCATGTGTGTGATGTAGCTCCGGTTGCAGTATACACGTGGCAACACCAGGACTAACCATAGATGGGAGGTAGGTCCGGCCCCGTATGACATGTGGGGCCTTGCAGGTCTTCAACTCAGACAGGTGAAGTTCCTTTGTCCTTTTTGCAGTCCCAAAGGGTATACGGTACGCAGGGTACCGACAATATCACATGATATTTTCAAGATATTATATGCGCATCTGCCTTATCCTAACGAACCAAGCCAAGCCTATGTCATTTGACAATCAGAAACTTAAGAAGATGGTTTTAGTCATACACAACTTCTTCCAAGTTCATATCCAAGTGCAATGATAAGCCATCCCAAAAGAAGAAGTGCGATGCATCCATATTCTCATGATCTTTTCTCAATTTATATTTGTTCATAAAAACTCAACATGTGAGTTGATTACTTGATTAATTCTTTATGATTAAAAGCACTTGTGAGCATGCAAAAAGCTGAAAACAGCAAGAAGTTCGACCATGACCAGATTTAGTGTAAGTATTTATTCCAATTACTAGACATGGCAAGAACTACAAAATGTATAACACGAGTAATGTAGTAAGAACTTTCAGCATGTAAAATGAATCACAAAGTCATATATGTATGAAATACTATGCGCATATTATTTTAATTTTAGATTCACACATAGACTTCACAAGTTTCAAGACTTCCCCTCAATGTAAGTCATGAGGATGCATAACCCCTACTATGAATGAAACAAAAACGAGTGAAATCCAAAGGTTTTGTAAAAATTTCAGCCAATTGTTGTTCGGTATCTAAATGGTGAAGCACAGTGTTTCCCTTTTCCACATTATCATGGAGAAAGTGATACCTAATGTCAATGTGCCTCATTCTAGAAAGTTGCACGAGGTTTTTAGCAATGCAAATAGCACTTGTGTTATGAAAAAACAGTGGAACACCATCTAGATCAACCCCATAATCCTTAAGTGTTTGAACAATCCAAAGAATTTGTGAGCAAGCACTAGCAGCAGCTACATATTCAGATTCAGCTGTAGATTGTGCAACTGAGTTTTGTTTTCTAGAGGACCAAGAAACAAGTGAATTACCAAGAAAATGACAAGCACCAGAAGTACTTTTCCAATCAATCCTACAAACCCCAAAATCAGCATCCGAAAAAGTTTACAAAGTAACGGTTGAGGAAGAAGGAAGAAAAATGCCAAATTCATGAGTTCCATGTAAGTACCTGAGAATCCTTTTGACGGCTTGACAATGTGAAGCATGTGGGGAAGCTTGAAACTGTGCACAAAGACATACGTTGAATTGTATGTCCAGTCTTGATACCGTGAGATACAAAAGTGATCCGATCATGCTTCTATATTATTTTTGATCAACGAGTTCACCATCTTCATCAAGTTCAAGTGTTGATGTTGTACCCATTGGTGTCCGAAGAGGCTTGCTTTTGTCCATGTTGAAGTGCATTAGGAGGTCTTTTGTATAGTTGGTTTGATACACAAAGGTACCCTCCTTGGTTTGCTTGATTTGCAGCCCCAAAAAGTACGTGAGTTCTCCCATCATACTCATCTCAAATTCTGAACTCATGATAGTTGAAAACTTGGACACAAGATCATGAGAAGCACAACCAAACATAATATCATCCACATACACTCGAACGAATAATGAGTCATTGCCATGCTTACGCACAAAAAGAGTTTTATCAACCTTGTCCACGATAAACCCCTTTTCAAGTAAGAATTTTTTTAACCTATCATACCATGCTCTAGGGGCTTAGTTTGAGACCGTACAAGGCTTTGGACAGTTTGTAAACATGATTAGGCAAATCTGGATTTTCAAAACCCGGTGGTTGTTTGACATAAACCTCCTCATATATGTAGCCATTAGGAAAAGCACTTTTAACATACATTTGATACAACTTAAAACCTTTAGATACAGCAAAAGCAAACAAAATTCTTGTGGCTTCTAATCTAGCAACAGGACCAAAAGTTTCATTAAAATCTAGACCTTCAACTTGAGTGAAACTTTGAGCAACCAACCTAGCCTTATTCCTAACCACAACCCCATCTTCACTTTGTTTATTTTTAAACACCCATTTAATTCCAATTAAAGTGTGACCTTGAGGTGGAGGTACAAGTTTCCAAACATTATTTCCTTCAAAATTTTCTAACTCTTCTTGCATGGCAATAATCCAAGATTCATTAGTGAGTGCGTGTGATATATCTTTGGGTTTAAAAGCAGCAGCAAAACCGGGACCGTGTGACTCGTTCGTGTAAGCTTCCAATAATTTGTTGTGGAGGATGACTTTTGAGAACCCGGAGGGGGTGGACACTTCACAAGTTTCTTCTTCTTCATGTTCATCACAAATCAATGAGCTTGTGACTTGAGCACGATCTGGACAAGCAATGGTGGTCGTCGGTGCTTGCTGTGAATCAAAATCAGGAGCTGGAACAATGTCATTAGCTGCGGAATTTTCGGGCAGCAGCTTCACCTCTTCCTCATTTTCAACGAATATGCTCTCCCCCTACAGATATGGATCCTAACCTGCAATGTTTGAGCTAGTACCTGAGCTAGCTTCATCAAAAGGCACCTCAAAAGTCTCCAAAATTTTGTTAGTGTCATGTAAAAGCACACAGTAGCCTCTAGTATGAGATGGATAACCAAGAAATATGCCATCAATGGATCTAGGTTCAAATTTATCAACATTACCATGTTTCATAACAAAGCATTTGCAACTAAAGACCCGAAAGTGTGTAACACTAGGACTATGTTCAAATCAGAGCTCATATGGTGCTTTACCTAGCTTAGCGCCCAAGAAAACACGATTTGAGACATAACAAGCGGTTGCAATCGCATCAGACCAAAATTTCCTAGGAGTTTGATGTTCATCAAGCATAGTCCTAGCCACCTCAACTAAC
This sequence comes from Tuctoria greenei, assembly GCA_036927565.1. Classification (NCBI taxonomy): domain Eukaryota; kingdom Viridiplantae; phylum Streptophyta; class Magnoliopsida; order Poales; family Poaceae; genus Tuctoria; species Tuctoria greenei. The sequence continues at coordinate 123,479,758 of JAYESD010000003.1, read as the reverse complement.
GTTCTGTTCTTTCTTTCTACAAAACTGTTTTGTTGAGGTACATATGGTGAAGAAAATTGATGATCTATTCCATTTTAAGCACAAAAGTGATCAAAAGATTGATTTTTAAATTCAGTTCTGTTATCACTTCTAATTGCTTTTAAAGATCCTAGGTGGTCAATTGATAATCTGAGAAATAAAGTTCTAAAGTGAATAAAGGCTTCATTCTTAGATGCCATAAAGTAAACCTAAGAGTATCTAGAATAATCATCAACTATCACAAGAACATACCATTTACCTACGAAGGATTGAACACGTGAAGGTCCTACGGTGTAAAGGTGCAAAAGTTGACCCAGTTCTGCTGTCATGATCATTGTGAGACGAGTATGTGAACCTGCAACCATCTTAGCATGTCTACAAGAAGAGCACACAATTTCTCTGTCCCCTATAAACTTAGGCAGCCCACGTATGCGATCAAGAGCACTAACACGCCTTAGATGATCAAAGCCTACGTGACCAGGTCTACGATGCCAAAAATATAAGTCCTTTGAATCATTAGAAACTAGACACCTATGCTTAGACGTAGACATTTCAAAATTAGATTTAAAAACTCTTCCAAACCGAGGCATGTTAAAAATAAGCTCACTATTTGAACCTACAACTTTGCAGCAATTTTTATTGAAAATAATTTCAAGATTTTCATCTAGCAATTGTGAAACAAAGAAAGCAAGTTGTATTTCAAATTTTTGACAAGTTCCACATCCTTCAAAGTGTAGTGATCATTTACTCTAACCGAACCCTTAGAAATTATAGGAGTTGAAGAATTATCAGCAAAAGTAACATTCTCTACACGTGACACAAAAGAGAGGGAGGAGAACCATTCTTTGTCACCGGTCATGTGGCGTGCAACCTAAATCCACAATCGAAATGTTCTCCTTCCTCAAGCGTGTAACCTACATAGAAGCACAATACATCGATTACTCAATACTGGGTTAGTCAAAAGGCATTTAGGAATCAAGTACTGAGTCACACGACATCCAGTAAGAATAACACGCGAAAGCTGAGATAAAACAGCAGGTTTATGAGCCAAAGCATGAGGACTTTTGTACCCAACTACTGTCCTACGAGATGCTACATGTGTAGCATGAAAAAAATTAGGTTTGGAAGCAAACTTTGCATGTTTTCAACTCATTGCAGCAGATTGCATGTTCCTATCATTCAGTTTAGCAAGTGAAGCAAATTTTGCTTGAAAGTTATGAGATCTAGCAATCATTCTTTCCTTTTTTTGTTGCTTAACTAGTCTATAACAAAAATCTATGACATGACCATCTCTACCACAGTAGGTACAATGAAATTAAACTCTGTGTTCATTTCTAGATGAGCAAACAACATTTTTATTTGAAACACAATGAGACAACACTCCTGCAGATTTAAAAGCCACTTCTTTTTGTTTAGGAACTGTTTGAATCAAACAACTTCCTAATGACTTTACAATTTTAGGTGGATGTGCCTTAGCATGAGCATGTGAATCAATACCTAAACCAGTTTTATCATTGCAAGACTTAGAAGAATTCAGCAACAAGTTTAGGTTTTTATTCCCATTACAAAACTGTTCTAATGTCCTATTCATGTCATCAAGTTTATTGGACAGATCAAGGCAATTTTCACATGATGTTTTTCCTTTTAATTTGCAATTGGAACAATATTTAACTTCATGAGAATGTAAGGCATTGTTCAATATAGAAATTTCATTCATAGCATCTTGTAGATTCTTATCAAGATCATCACAAGTAGAACAATGCAAATCAATTGTAGAACAGCTAGCATCTTTCAAGTTTTTATCATTAAGTGCAGAAAGCTCTCTGTTCTTCTCAATTTCTATCTCAAGTTTATCAAGTGTGGAGGTGTGCGCACTTCTTAATGAGGACAATGGTTCATATATTAAATCACATGAGGAACAAGAATCATCACTAGGGATCAAGGATTTCAGACGATTAATTTTAGATTCTAGTGACTCAATTTTAACAACATTATCCCTAAGCTTTTTGTCCTTTTTTCTTAACTATAATAGTGGCACGAGAAATCGCATCTGTGACACCCGGTTCCGAATATGAACCAAGTGTAACGCATATGTGTGCCCAGGAAGTTCGTCACACATATACAGTTGCATCACAAACGATATACAAAATTTAATAACGTCTCAACTATTAAACAAGTACGTTATTACAATAATCCAATATCTCACAAATGATAAAACTCTAAATAATGCAGCGGAAAATGAACTAAGCAGCACGACTCCATTCCAAAGGCAATTGACGGCGGTACACAACCTAGTACTCCGCGTGATCCTCAGGGTACTCCCAATTATCTCCAGTAGCTGTGGGGGGATTATAAGGGTGAGTACGTGTCGTACCCAACAAGTGTGGAAATAGATGACATGTGGCTAAACAAACGATTGGAATAAAATGGCTAATTGCAGAAAAGTACATTTCACAAACATGTAAAAGCAGCCTATCATGTCTATGTGAGTTTATTTCCCTTCATGACCCAAGTAATTATCATACCATAAATCCAACAATTCTTATTTACCATCGCAATCCATTAATACCAGCCAACTATAAAATTAATACCATATACCAATTCCATAATCTCTCATGTACCGACAATACTCAAGTGACAACCCAAAACCATACCAACCATCCCAAAATTCCAAGTCCAATTCTAATCATGTAGGTCATCCCGGTGCTCTTAACCGGGAGTACAGCTATCATGATAGTTTTTAACACTCTGCAGAGGTTGTACCACTTTACCCACATGTTCGTGATTTCATCACCTTTCGGTGCCTACGAACCTCTATGTTGCCCCGTCACACTTCCAGTGGTGTGCGGCCAAGAGATCACAAAATAGCCAATCAAAAGGGATTACTAGTATGTACAGGCCCACTAAGGTTTCACCGCCAGGCTTGAATCTCCATTCTCCCACCCACGGGCCCTCCTCGACTGCCATTCCCCGCGCCATCCAATGGTCCATACAATACTAGTAGCGCTCCTAATTATTCAGCTACGCCACACCCATACTTGGCCTTGTGGTGGCACTGTTGTCCTGGCATATTCTCGCATGAACCGGTTCTTAGATCTAAGGCAAGCAAAACCACCGTATCATCCAACTCATTCCACAAAACCATGCTTTCATAGATCCCCTAAATTCCATGTTGCTAAATTAATCATCATCTTATTACCATCCAAAGTTCTCATATTTAATGTTGTCAACCGCATTATTTAAGTTACCCATAACCCATGTAGCGATGGGGTGCTAAACCCTAAACCCTAAACCCTAAACCCATACCCGACTCATCATGTATATCCCGTCGACAAGGGGTGGCGAACAACGCTAGTAAACTCCTACGTATGGGTTTCCCTTCATATTGACACGAGCATGCAAGTTCGCAAACAAAATATTTAATAAAACAGGATCAATATGATCGAGGACACTTGCCTTGCTCCAACGGATGGGGTTGCTCAAGCGCTTCAAAGTCTTGGTTTTGGAAATCCTTGTATGCGGCCTCTTGAACACGTCCCTCTACGCATGATCACACATACAAGGAAATACATACATTTCAATATGATGCACACAAATTAATCAACATGCAATGACATGCATGCATGCACAACTCAATAATTAATTAACTACGGTTGTTTATTAATTAGATGCGACTAGTTCATACGTGTTCATATGAGTTTACGGGGGTTTCAGTGGGGATTAATGTTGCTGAAAATAAAAAGATGGTGCGACTATGGTCAATTTACGTCTATTGGATTCAATAGGTTCGCTAAAATTCGCATCGGAAAACATGGCCTACCATAGATGCGGTGGCTTCGAAGATCGCGGGATGGGGACGACGCGTAGACAAAGTAGATGGTGCAAGATCCTCCGGCGGCACAACGACGGCGACGCGATGAACTCCGGTGGACGATGGCACCCTCCTCTTCTCTTCCCTTTTTCCCTCTTCTTACCTGGCGGCACAGCTTCTGGTGCTTCTCCCCTTTTACTCTACCGCTAGGGTTTTTCTTCTACGGTGGCGGCGCTATTTTTCTGGTGCCAAGAAAACTACGATGCACCTGGTTCTTATATAGGCGGCGGCAGGGATCGATCGGCCAGAGGCCGACTCGGCGCTGGGCTCGCGCGGCTCGATCGGTGCGCAACCGAGTCGGTCACGCGGGCGACGGTCGACTGGGCAGCAGGCACGCTGGCGTGTGGGGCCAGGCGTGAGGGCGTGCGCGCGGGAGGCCGGGCACGCGGGATGCGTCCGAGGCAGGCACGCCGGTTGGGCCGCTAGGCCTGGTTGGCGGGTAGGTGCTGACTTTTTTTTCTTCTTTTTTTACATATATAAATATATTATTATTATATATATATTATATATATTATTTATTTATATTTATTCCCTAATACATGTTTTATATTTTTATTTTCTTTTTTCTTCTTTTGGTACACATATTTGTACATGTATGTTTTATATTGTATTATCCTTCTTTTATTCCATTAATGTTTAATGCATGAACCTGTATGCAATGCATGATGCAAAGATTTATGGTGTTACAAACCTACCCCCCTTAAAGTGAATCTCGCCCTCGAGATTCGATAGCGTGGAGAAAAGATAAGGGAATTCTGCCTCATGTCTTCTTCACGTTCCCACGTGGCTTCGGCTTTCGTATGGTATTTCCATTGCACTTTGCAACAACGGATCCTCTTATTCCTCGTGACCCTTTCCTTCATGTCCAAGATCTTGATAGGTTGCTCAACATAGGACAAATCCTCCTGAAGTTCTAATTCGTCCATCGGCACTTGTTCTTCTGGTACCCTGAGACACTTCTTGAGTTGAGAGACGTGAAACACGTCGTGTACATCGGAGAGATATACCGGCAGCTCAAGTCGATATGCTACTTCTCCTCGTTTGTCCAAAATCTTGAACGGTCCGATGTAACGCGGTGCCAGTTTCCCTTTGGTGTTAAACCGTCGCTGACCTCGGATAGGTGACACTTTGAGGTATACAAAATCTCCAACTTCGAAAGTCAGACTCCTTCACCTATTATCCGCAAAACCATTCTGTCAAGACTGGGCAGCCTTTAGGTTTTCACGTATTATTTGAACTTGTCTTTCAGCTTCCTGTAACACATCTGGACCAAATACTTGATTCTCTCTGGTTTCATTCCAAAACAAGGGTGTCCTACACTTCCTTCCGTACAATGCTTCATAGGGTGACATTTTCAAACTTGCTTGGTAGCTATTGTTGTACAAGAATTCAGCGTACGGCAAACTTTTATCCCAGCTACGTCCATGTTTCAAGGCACAGGCTCTCAACATGTCTTCTAATATTTGATTTGTCCTCTCAGTTTGTCCATCGGTTTGTGGGTGATAGGCTGAACTAGAATTTAACCTTGTACCGATAGCTTCATGCAGCTTCTGCCAGAACCTACAGGTAAACTGAGAACCTCAGTCCGAAACTATTTTCTTTGGAACTCCATGTCGGCACACAATATGCTCCATATACAATTCTGCTAGCTTCGCGGTGGTATATGTGGTCTTGACAGGAATGAAGTGAGCCGATTTTGTCAACCGATCCACAATAACTCATATTGAATCATAGCCAGACTCAGTTCGCGGTAATCCAACTATAAAGTCCATACCAATCTCTTCCCACTTCAACTCCTGGATCTTCAATGGTTGTAACAATCCGGCTGGCCTTTGATGTTCAGCTTTAACTCCTCAGCACACATCACAAAATGCAACAATTCGGCTATGTCCTTTTTCATGCTGCTCCACCAATAGCATGTCTTTAAGTCCTTGTACATCTTTGTACAACCGGGATGAATTGCGTTAGGTGAGTCATGTGCCTCCTTCAATATTGTTTCCCGAATATGTCTAACATTAGGTACCACAATCCTCTTTCCAAGCCATAAGGTACCCTGCTCGTCCTCATCAAATCTGAATTCTCTTCTTGCTTGGATCTTTTCCTTGATTTCCTGTATTTCTCTGTCCTTTGTCTGTCCTTCCCGTATTTCCTGCTCTAATGTTGGGTTGACTTCCATTGTTCCCATCCCATTTATGAATCCAAGGTTCAATCATTCAAACTCCTTGCATAACTCGGATGGCAGCTCCCGGACTGTGAGTTGGTGGCTTACTCCTTTCCGGCTCAACGCATCGGCCACTACGTTGGCCTTCCCTGGGTGATAGTTGATTCCCACATCATAATTCTTGATGAGCTCCAACCATCGGCGGTGCCTCAGATTCAGATCCGTTTGCGTAAATATATACTTGAGACTCTTGTGATCCGTATAAATCTCACATCGGTGACCAAAAACATAATGTCTCCATATCTTCATGGCGTGCACCACGGCTGCGAAGTCAAGGTCATGCATAGGATAAGTCAGCTCATGTTTCTTTAGTTGCCTCGATGCATAAGCTACCACTTGGCCTTCTTGCATGAGCACACATCCTAATCCTTGTCCTGACGCATCACAATATATATCAAAACTCTTGCTCACGTCTGGCAATACTAACACCGGTGCGGTTGTCAACCTTTTCTTTAACTCCTCAAAGCTATCTTGACAAGCTTGGGTCCATCGGAATGCCTTCCCCTTCATAAGTAATTCGGTCATAGGCTTGGCTTTTTTGGAGAAATCCTTAATGAATCGGCGGTAATATCCAGCCATTCCAAGGAAACTCCAAATTTCCTTGACATTCTGTGGCGGTTCCCACTTAAGCACGTCTCTCACTTTCCCTAGGTCAACTGATACTCCTCCTCCAGAAATAATATGGCCTAAGAAAGAAACTTCCCGTAACCAGAATTGACATTTACTGAACTTGGCATACAATTGGTGTTCCCGTAGCTTCTGCAATGTAAGCTTCAAGTGTTCCTCATGTTCTTCCTCGCTTCTTGAGTATATCATAATGTCATCGATGAACACTACGACGAACTTATCCAGATATTCCATGAAGACCTTATTCACGAGATACATAAAGTACGCAGGCGCGTTTGTCAATCCAAATGACATGACGGTGTACTCATAGGACCCATACCGTGTCCGAAATGCTATCTTGGGTATATCCGATGGTCTAATCTTCATTTGGAAGTATCCTGACCGCAAGTCGATCTTGGAGAAAATACAGGCACCCTTCATTTGGTCGAACAAATCCTCTATACGGGGCAGTGAGTACTTGTTCTTAATTGTCACTTCGTTGAGAGACCTATAGTCCACACACATCCTTTGGGTTCCATCCTTCTTATCTACGAAGAGCACTGGTGCTCCCCACGGGGATGAGCTTGGGCATATAAAACCCTTCTCTAGCTGCTCCTGAATTTGCTTCTTGAGCTCTGCTAATTGCTTAGGAGGCATCCTATACGGCCTCTTAGCTATAGGTGCAGTTCCGTGTATCAACTCAATGGCCAATTCTATGTCACGATCTGGTGGCATACCTGGCAACTCATCTGGAAACACATCTTGGTACTCACGGACGATCGGAATGCTTTCCAATGTCACACCTTCCATTTGATTGAGCATCGCCTTCTCTCTTGCAGGTTGGGCTGCCTCAACTTCAATGCATGTACCATGTTCACTTGTCAACTGCACACTCCTCTCGGCACATTGAATGACTCCATTATACTTGCTCAGCCAGTCCATTCCAAGTATTATGTCTATTCCTTGGGAGTCCAAGACTATGAAGTTTGTGAGAAAGTATACCCCCCCCTTATTTTAATGCTTACTTTCGGACATACTATATTTGTTGTCATCTCTCCACTAGGAGAACTTACCAGCGTAGTTTGCTTCATATGAGATATAGGCAAATTGTACATGGCAACATACTTTGACGAGATGAATGAATGAGATGCTCCCGAATCAAATAAAACAGTCGCGGGGTTGGATTGGCGAGGAACATACCAATCACGACGTCATCAGCTTGCTGAGCTTCCTTAGTGGAGACATGATTCACATTGCCACGAGCAAAATTCTGCTGTCCACGGTTGCCTTGTGGTGCTCCTCCATTTGGTCGCGGGTAATTTGGCCTTGGTGCATTGTTCATCGGTCCATAGTTTCTTCTGGGGCATTGACTTGCAAAGTGCCCGGGCTCTCCACACACATAGCATGTCTTACCGCCCGTAGCATTAGGGAAGCTTGGGCGTAGCTGGTTCTGAGCATTTGCCGACATGTTAGGACGCGGCACAGGTGGCACAGGATAGCGAGGCACTTGCATGGCGGGGCGTTGCTGCGGTGGCTTATTAGGGCAGGGTGGATAAGCAACGCGGTATGCAGGAGTAGATGGTTTGTAGTATGGTGCAGTTGGCGGTGCATAGCGGGGGCAAACATTGCTTCCTTGCTGCGGTCCATGATGTGGCATCTTCCTCTTGTTGTCCTGCTCCATCTCACGAATCTTGTTCTCAACCAGAACAGCCTTGTCAACCAACTTCTGAAAGTTTGGATAGTCAGTATTGAGAAACTGGACTTGAATTTCATTGTTGAGACCCCTCATAAACAAATATTGCTTCCTACTATCCATGTTGATGTCTTCTGGAGCATATCTTGATAGTTGAGTGAATCTATTGACATACTCACTCACGCTCATCCTTCCTTGCCTGAGGTTTTCAAAATCTTGTCTTGTCAGTATCATAACTCCTTCGGGTACATAGTCGGAACGGAAACTTTGCTTAAACTTAGCCCAAGTGATTGCCTCCTGATTATCATGAGCGTTGCAAAGAGCTTCCCACCAGTCAACAGCTGCTCCAACTAGTTGATGTGATGCAAAGAGAACCTTCTCTCTATGGGTGCACTGGACAATAGCAAGTTTCTTCTCAACGGACTTTAGCCAATCATCAGCTTCCATTGGTTTGTGGCTTGTGCAAAGGTAGGCGGCCTAGTCCTCATGAACTCTCCCAAACAATTATGGTGTGGCTGGGGTGGTGGCGGTGGTGGTATTTGAGGCTGATTATTGTTGACAGCTTGCAGCTATCCAATTGTATGTATCATGGTCTGCATGAGCTGGTTCTGCATAGCTAAAAGCTGTTCAATATTGATGGCTCCATGAGCATGTCCCTGGTTGTTCTGAGGTACTTCATTGCGCTCCTCCTCATTGTTGGCATCCCTCTGGTTACGAGTTCTCACCATCTGTTGGCGAAAGAAAAGTGCAGACAGAAGAATTTAGAATTTGGAAAGAAACGCCCCAACTATATGCATCATGGTATGTGACACTAAACCATCCATTATTAATATAGACCTATATGAGGATGTGGACAAGTGCCGAAACATCCCACAACTCTCTACTAAGAACACAAGCACTCAAACAAGCACCAAACAAAATTTTAGCACACCACACTATTTAAAGCTAATACGATTCTAAGCGTTCTTCTTACAAATATTCATAGGGGACTTAATTTCCTAATTGTGAGGCGGTCAGGGCGTCCTTGTCTGCGCGGATGTGATGGGGTTGCGCCATGGCGATGTAGGGGACCAGATTCTCTTGGGTGACCACAGCTCTCCTCTTGCTTCACATTCCTTCATCTCCAAGTTGGCTTCCAAACGAGCTAGTTCCTTGCGAAGGTAGTGGATCTCCCCTTTTGCGGTTGCATAGTGATTGCTCATGTCCAATAATGTCTTTTGAGACCTATCAATTGTTGTAAGATTGTCTGAAGCTTCTTGTGGTCCAATTATCCTCCCTATACCACTCTCGCGTTGAGGGTGCAGCTCAAACGTTGTGTTCTCAAGCTCAAAGCGGCGAGTATGGCACAAAATTGTGAGTGCCGCCCATGCAGCATCATCCATAGCATCCTTCTGAGTAGGCCTCCAGGTGGGAGCATAATGTCGTGAGACCACTTTGTTGAGGTAGCAGATAAAAACCTCAACATGCCATTCGTCGCGTCCGGGACGAGAGACCCTCTTCACAAAGTAGTTAGTACACATGCAACGGAGAGAATGGAATTCCGTCAGTTCCCGCGATGCATGTCCTCCATCGGTTCCAGTAGTACAGATCTCTTCAACTTGGGGAAACTGGGGGCTGTTGTGTCCATTCTCATTCGCACCGGGTTGTGATCGTCCTCCTTTTTCACCTCTGTTGTCCTCCTTATCTGAAGCTGGCACGTAGTACTCCTCATTAGGATCCTCATCCATGTTCTCCTCAAATGGCTCATACTCCTCCGGATCCTCCTCCATAGTGTTCGACTAGTTAGCTCCCTCCTCCTTGGGCTGGATGTTCCCCTCCTCTTGTGTCTGCTCGTCAAGCTCAATGGGGTTAAGTTCACTCCCAAGGGGCGGCGGACAGGTGCTCGTGCTGGCTGCACTCCTAGTGATCGGCATCTATAGAAAACGAGAATACATTAGAGGAAAGCAATAAGGAATACAAATCTGAAAATTGTAGCTGCTAAAACAACGGAAAAAGAGCGGTGCAGCTGTTCCAAGAGAATGAAAAGAGAGGGAGAAAAATGCAGCAGCCAACACAATAATTTTACCCACACATAACAGCGGCAAAACACACTTTTTTTCGAGAAAATTTAAGCGGCAAAACAGCAGCACCTGATATTGCCCACTGCTGAAAATTTTTATCAAAAACGCAGCAGCAATCGATATTTTTTGCAGCTGAAAATAAAGAAACAAAAACAGCAGCAAAATTTTTTGAAAATAGCATATTAGAAGAGTGTTCCTGAGTGCTCTAGAGTGTCCATTCTACCTAGGCTTACGTCCTACGGTCAACGCGGCTCTGATACCAATCTGTGACGCCCGATTCTAAATATGAACCAAGCATAATGAATATGTGTGCCCAGGAAGTTCGTCACACATATACGGTTGCATCACAAACGATATACAAAATTTAAACACGTCTCAACTATTAAATAAGTACTTTATTACAATAATCCAATAGTTCACAAATGATAAAACTCTAAATAATGCAGCGGAAAATGAACTAAGCAGCACGACTCCATTCCATAGGCAATTGACGGCGGTACGCAACCTAGTACTCCGCGTGATCCTCAGGATACTCCCAATTATCTCCAGTAGCTGTGGGGGTGGGGGGGATTGCAAGGGTGAGTACGTGTCGTACTCAGCAAGTGTGAAAATAGAGGACATGTGGCTAAAAAAATGTTTGGAATAAAATGGCTAATTGTAGAAAAGTATATTTCATAAACATGTAAAAGGAGTCTATCATGTCTATGTGAGTTTATTTCCCTTCATGACCCAAGTAATTATCATACCATGAATCCAACAATTCTTATTTACCATCACAATCCATTAATACCAGCCAACCATAAAATTAATACCATATGCCAATTCCATAATCTCTCATGTACCGACAATACTCAAGTGACAACCCAAAACCATACCAACCATCCCAAAATTCCAAGTCCAATTCTAATCATGTAGGTCATCCAGGTGCTCTTAACCGGGAGAACGGCTATCATGATAGTTTTTAACACTCTGCAGAGGTTGTACCACTTTACACACATGTTCGTGATTTCATCGCCTTTCGAGGACTAAGAAACTCTATGTTGCCCTATCACACTTCCGTTGGTATGCGGCCAAGAGATCACAAAATAGACTTTCAAAAGGGACTAGTAGTATGTACGGGCCCACTAAGGTTTCACCGGTAGGCTTGAATATACATTCTCCCACCCACGGGCACCCTCGTGTGCCATGCGGATCCCAAGGCAGCCTCCTCGACTCCCATTCCCCGCGCCATCCAATGGTCCATACAATACTAGTAGCGCTCCTAATTATTCAGCTACGCCGCACCCATACTTGGCTTTGTGGTGGAACTATTGTCCTGGCATATTCTCAGATGAACCGGTCCATAGATCTAAGGCAAGCAAAACCAATGTATCATCCAACCCATTCCACAAAACCATTCTTGCTTAGATCCCCTAAATTCCATGTTTCTAAATTAATCATCATCTTATTACCATCCCAAGTTCTCATATTTAAAGTTGTCAACCGCATTATTTAAGTTACCCATAACCCATGTAGCGTTGCGGTGCAAAAAGAAAAATACCCATACCTATGTAAACTCCTATGTATGGGTTTCCCTTTATATTGACACGAGCATGCAAGTTCGCAAACAAAAAATTAACAAAACAGGATCAATATGATCAGGGACACTTGCCTTGCTCCAACGGATGGGGTTGCTCAAGCGCTTCAAAGTCTTGGTTTTGGAAATCCTCGTATGCGGCCTCTTGAACATGTCCCTCTACGCGTGATCACACATACAAGGAAATACATACAATTCAATATGATGCACACAAATTAATGAACATGCAATAACATGCATGCATGCACAATTCAATAATTAATTAACTATGGTTGTTTATTAATTAGATGCGACTAGTTCATACGTGTTCATATGAGTTTACAGGGGTTTTAGCGAGGATTAATGTTGCTGAAAATAAAAAGATGGTGCGACTACGGTCAATTTACGTCTACTGGATTCAATAGGTTTGCTAAAATTTGCATCAGAAAACATGACCAGCCGTAGATGCGGTGGCTTCGAAGATCGCGGGATGGGGACGATGCGTAGACGAGGTAGATGGCGCAAGATCCTCTGGCGGCACGACGACTGCGACGCGACGAACTCCGGTGGATGACGGCACCCTCCTCTTCTCTTCCCTTTTTCCCTCTTCTTCCCTAGCAGCACAACTTCTGGTGCTTCTCCCCTTTTTCACTACCGCTAGGGTTTTTCTTCTACGGTGGCGGCGCTGTTTTTCTGGTGCCGTGAAAACTACGATGCACCCGGTTCTTATATAGGCGGCAGCAGGGATCGATCGGCCAGAGGCCGACTCGGCGTTGGACGGGCGCGGCTCGGTCGGTGCGCGACTGAGTCGGTCACACGGGCGGCGGCGACCGGGCAGCAGGCGCGCTGGCGCGTGGGGCCAGGCGTGCGGGCGTGCGCGCGGGATGCGGCCGAGGCATGCGCGCCGTTTGGGCCGCCCGGCCTGGCTGGCGGGCAGGCGCTGACTTTTTTTTCTTTTTTCTTCTTTTTTACATATATAAATATATTGTTATATATATATATATATTATTTATTTATATTTATTTATATTTATTCCGTAATACATGTTTTATATTTTTATTTTCTTTTTTCTTCTTTTGCTACACATATTTGTACATGTATGTTTTATATTGTATTATCCTTCTTTTATTCCATTAATGTTTAGTGCATGAACCTGTATGCAATGCATGATGCAAAGATTTAGGGTGTTACAGTCACACATTTCTTGGCAAGTAGGACATACCTCTTTATTGTCGCTCTTGTGTTCAGCCTCCACCATACTTGATCTTGACTTGCCCACCATGAAGCACAAGTTTGCCAAATCATCTTCATCTTCGTCACTTCCAATGTCCACATTGCTTGAGCCAAGTTCTTGAAGTTCGGAGATAAAAATTGATCACCAATTGACGTCCTGTAAAACCCTTCTTTTTCTTCGTATCTTTTGCAGATGAGTGCTGCATCCTTGTTTGCTTTTCATTCCGGGAAGTAGGACTTGAAAGGTTAGGGCAATCTGAATGAAAATGTCCTATCTTACCACATTCGAATCATCGTTGAGGTCCGGAGCTTCCTCTCCTTCTAGTCCTCTCATTTTGCAATGCTTTCGAGAAACTAGTAGAGAGAAGTACTAGCTCCTCTAGAAACTCCTCAACCTGTTCAAGGGTTAGAGAGGACAACAAAGCAAGTGTACCACAATATGAATATTGGCTAGAGCTAGGCATATCATGTTAAGAAACAAATGCAAGAGACCTGTTGGGGTTCTTACGTGAGATTAAGTCAATTTCATGAGTTTTCAATTTAGAATAAAGAACATTTAATTTAACTGTACTCATGACAGTAGATTCACGAATGGATGTGACTTTCATCTCCCAAAATTACATGTCTAATGCACTTAGTAATAACCTAGCATTTTAAGCACCTGAAAAATTAACATTGACGCTACGCAAGTTGCTAAGAATTTGATTAAAGCGAGCAAATAGGTCATCAGTGGACTCATCGGGTTGTATCTCAAAATGCATGTATTCCATTTGAAAATATCTTGTTTTACCTCCTTGATCTTGTTAGATCCTTTGTGGTAGTCGCAAAGTGCTTTCCACACATCGTATGAAGATCGTAGGTGTGCAACACGAGCGAAGTCGCTTTGAGTTAATCCTTGTATGATCAAGTTCCGAGCCTTGTTGTTGTTTTCAACATCTCTCAGATTTGTAGTTGTAAATTGATCGTTTGACGGCACTTCGTAGGGCTTGTACACCTTCTCCCATATTGCAAAGTCTTGAGCCTGGATGAAGGCTTCCATACGTGCCTTCCAAACCTGAAAATAAATACCACTAAAGACACAAGGTTTTGCAGAGTATTTCTCCATGATGATTAGTAAAAACATGTGCAAATCACAAATATTAGAGCACCGTGGCTCTGATACCAATTGTAGGATTGGAGAGCACATGTAAAGCTACCAGAGGGGGGTGAATGGTAGATTAAAACTTTTCAGTAGAAGAAACGAAAACACCACTCGGCAGAAAAATGATCTGTTAAAGAAATCGTTCATGAGACTAATCTAAACGTGTTTCACTGTGAAAAAGAAATAGATATCAGAGAGAATCAAGTCACGAAGACGACACATCAAGAGTCACTCAAATCTGTCAAGAGAAACACAAGTTACGATCGGAAGATCGAACAAAGGTCAATCTGTTCTACCAAGTAAAAAAACAGTTCTGGAACACTGCAAAGAAACTCGTGTAGATCAAAAACTGCAAATACAATGACCGTGAAATTTTTACAGATGATAGATAATCAAGTTGTGAAGACAACCCAAAAAGAATCACGTCAATTCAATCTGTAAAACTCGAGTTATGATAAAATCACCGAAGCAAGGTAGTATTGTGCAGAAACTCAACGAGAAAGACTTGAAGAAAACAAGTCGGACGAACAAGGCACAAAAATTCCTTCAAACTACAAATTTTATTGATCAAACCACAAGAGGAACAGCCCCAAAGTTGTGCACCACGAGCTCTAGCCTCCCTTGCTTATATAACCAGCCCGGAGGCCAACTCAACTCAAACTAGGACTCTAATCCTACTCAATTCACGAATTGAAACTTTCCATAACTGCTTAGGACTCTTCTATACGCACATAGAAGCAATCTTAAGACTTCCAATCACCTTAGGAGTGTATCCCACATTCCTAAAACAACCCAAATTCGTGACCCACATGAAATCCTAACATAACCAGCTCAAATATTTCCATATTTGAGTCAAACCCGACTCAGCCGCAGCCTGAGTCCATAACCTAGTCGATTGGACCTTTCCGACCAATTATTTATGTACACATATCTTCATCACGCCTCATAACCATGTAGCCACATCCATGCACTCCTTGCACACGTGCAAACATCTTCCAACGATATCCACGATACCTTCATATGCATTGTTCTTGATTCAAACATGTTGTGCAACCTCCCGATCAACTCAACCATAATTCCTCCCGAACTTGGTTGTTGAACCTCATCTTCTCCCTAATACTAGTTCAATGGATCCCGTCACCAGCCATGTCTTGAACTCAAGCAACACATGAACATGAATAAACAACCAATACTTCCGAGCATAGGTCCTCGACTTGACTCACGTTAGTTCCGAAACTACAACATCTTACGTGAGCACCTCACATAAGCATGTTCTAAGCCATAGCAAAATGATATCAGCCTTAACCACCAAAACACAACAAAAACTTAGTAAAAGAATACTAAGCAAACTTTCCGTAAGTGTAAAGCAAGTTTGAAACATCGCCATATAAAAGCAGAACAATTTCAATCAAGCTCTGAACCTTGCCTAAGATAACCAGACCTTGAGTCAGAGCTTAATAAAAAGATGTTTTGGGAGTATTCAAAATTTTTATCGTAAAAACCAATGTATTAAGCACACATAGGTCTCACAAAACCCTACGAGCCGTTGCCTTCTTATGGGTTGCTAGCGTGGGGTATTCCGAGCTGAATACTCTCACATGCGCAATAGCTAGGTATGAGAGAGGGTAATACGTAACTTCCGCTGTTGTAAAGTATTTTCATTGTACAAAGAGAAAAGAAGGTGACATGCTCATTTGTGTTATGTATTTTGAATATCTTTTCGTGTGTGTTGTTGGGTGTTACATCACACGGCACCACCAATTGTGATTCCTGGATGTCGGCGTCGCAGTCCTCACAATGGGCTCCAGTGACGTACGTGTGAGTGACTTGTAGTGGTGGCTCAGTACATTACCTTTCTTTATGTTCAATGTGCCCGTGTACTCCTTGCCGGGTTGTAGCCCGATAAGAACATCGTCTTTTCATTCAAAAACATGAATCTTCATTGGCTTGAGGGCAGTCGCCGATGGACATCGTGTTGGTGTTTTCAATTTCGTTGGCACACTCCTTGGAGAGAGCGAGCCTGCAACACCGTGAGATGCGGGGCTGCACCTGTGGTGTCCCGTGCGACGGGATTGCGACCAGAGGTGTCACATCTAAAGCCATAACGGTTTTTATGGCCAGCGAAACACGTTCGTTGGCCGGCGTGTGTTCTCCACTCAAGTTGAATGTCGAGCTGCATTAGGCATACAGAACGATACTCCTGCTGGCCATGGTAGACGAGAATTGGTGGAAGGAAAGGAGGGTGTTTTCTATGGAAAGGTGTCAGCACTACCCCTCTGTTCACGTTTTTTTATTGTCGTTGAAGCAGAGATCGACGTGATGGCACCGAAGAATTTCTTGGGATAAGTCAGGGGTCACACACAAAAACAAAACTCGGGTGGGGCGAGAAGGGAGTCGGCCGAGCCTAGGGTTCGACAACTTCTTGGCCCCGCCTTCCGGGCATTGCCTTTGTGACACGACTATGTGGGCCATGTGGACGATTTTTCTAATGGGCCCACATATTAGACATCGAGAATTCATGTGGAATCCAAAGAAATGGCATTAAAATCGATAAATGTTATCACATCGAATTCTTTTTCCGAATCATCATGGGAATATAGGAATATTTTGAGATGGTGTCCATTTCATTAAATAGATGTCCTTCATCATCTTGGACTATGATGGCTCCATGATATGAAGTCTCCATTACAGTAAATTGTCCTTCCATTTACTTCATAATTTCCCATGTCCGTAGAGTTTAACCCTTGAGTTAAAAATCAAAACTCTATCTTCGGGCTTAAACTCTTTAGACGGCATACTTTTATCGTGTCATCTCTTTCTTCTTTCCTTGTAAATCATGGCACTATGATATGACTTATTCCTCCATTTTTAAAGCTCGAAGATTTGCCTCAAACGATGCTTGTCGTACTTAATGAGATGCCTATTCTACCTCTTAATGACCCAATATGCTCTAGGTTCCAACTCTACAGGAAGATGGCAATTCTTCCCATAAACAAGATGAAATGGAGACATGCTAATGGGTGTTTTGTAGGCAGTCTGGTATGCCCAAAATGTGTCGGGTAGCTTTTGCTTCCATCACGTTTAATTTCCAAGACAACCTTTTGTAGAATATTCTTGATTTGCTTATTTGAAGTTTCTGCTTGACCGCTTGTCCGGGGATGGTACGGAGTGTCAATGTTGTGCTGGACTCCAACCTCTTTTAGAATGTTCCGGAAGGTCTTATCAATGAAATAAGACCCTCCATCACTTATAACCATATGGGGAGTGCGTGCAAAAATGGTCTTGTGGAACATTTGTGAGCCTGTTTGGAATCAACATTTTTACAAGGCAATGCCTCTACCCATTTTCACACGTAATCGACAACCACCAGAATATACTCGCAATCATAGGACTTTGGAAAAGGTCCCATGAGTACCCCACACATCAAATAAATCAACTTTAGAAGCATTGCATTGCGAGTAGTGCTTCCTCCATGCTTTTGGCATTTCTAATATCGGCGAATGAATTCTTTGGTATATTCATACATCGAAAGCCAATAGAATGTACTTTGCCTCTATACGGTAAACACTGTAATGGCCTCCTATTGGCCAGCATGGCACTTCTCAATAATTTTGGTGCCTTCAATTGTGGGAACACACCTTCTAAGAAGTCCATCAACGCATACTCGATAGATATACGGATCGTCCCATAGGTGTCTACAACTATGATAAATAAGTTTATTTTTATTTTCTCCTGGTGGTATGTACCCTGTGACCATGAAGATCATGATATCCGCGTACCAAGTGTGAGAGTTGGTAACATTTAATAGCATGTCATCACGTTGGAAGTCATTAATGGGTATGTCCATGGTTTGAGTGACCTCCATACATGAGAGAAGATCAGCAACAAAATTCTTCACTCCCTTCCATTACGTGAGAAAGGCTCATCTGAGACGGGCCCACATGAAGAATAGACATGTACAAAGTGCTCGTATCTGTCGTCATGTCTTGCATTATGGAGTCAACGGAAACGCGCAATTGGGCACATCACCGATCTGCATAGATGCAATACAAGCTCTAAAAAAGTCCGTCTCCTTTTTTTTTTTTGAGTAGTACCAGATGAGCTTTAAGGAGTACGTCTCCATTATATAAAAAAACCGAGACAGGCATTACAGAAGCTCGTCTTCTTTCTTTAAGCAATCCGAGACGGGCATTGAGTGCATCCGTCTCCTTTACTTCTAATATCGGAGATGTACTTTCTTCTTATCTTGTCGCTGATGTATCTACTGGTTGTTACATTGTGGCACTAAGAGGAGACGTACCATGTTGAATGCTCATCTCCTATTAGATGCCCCCCACCCCCTGTTTACACTGCTTGCCGGCTGCATCCTGGAGCTAGCCAAGATTTGGCAGCCATAGAGCCAGTGTTAGCAACATACACATACATGAATATATGTATAGCCAAATGGAGATCACAAATTAAATTATTTTGACAAATCAAATATTAACAAAGTGTCAATCATGGTTAGCAAAATAACTAATTAAACAAAGAATGCCCCCTTGTTCATCCTGATTACCAAGTAACTAATTACACACATCATAACTATCATCATCTAATCTTATATATCATAATGAAAACTCTCCCTTTGGATCAATTACTTCATTGACGATAAGCTAGCATAACCTCTCTCTAATGCGCTCTTGAAGGCTGTTTCATAGTCCTTACACACAATAAAATGAGAATTAGCAAAAGATTGATAATAGAGGTAAATAAATGCAGTTACATATACATTGCAATTTGCCAGCTCTCAAAATACAACCATGCTTAAGCAGACATGGAGTAGTATCCTGTGTAGCCTCTTCAGTCTGCTGTTGATGCTCCGACTCAGACATCCTCAATTTCAATAAAATGACTAAAATCATATAAATCAGTATCAAATTGCAGTCTCATTCCCACAAACAGCCACATATGGGGGCAAATATATGAAGCCTTAGAGACAAATCTACTGGAGAATGGTATTTCTATTGGTTAGGGCTTGATCATACTGATTACCAGGTCAGGGTCGATGGAGGCAGCACGCTCTGAGGGCAGGGTCGAGGCGGCGTCGTGCTCCGAGGACAGCTATGATCAGACAATGTGCTCTAGGGACGAGGTGGTGAAGGCGCCGGAGTGACAGTTCCTCAACTCTTTGATTACAGAAGGTCGGTGGTGTTGGGAGTGTAATGGTTGCCCGAAATTTGAAACTTTTACTACCACTGTCTGAGCAAATTTTGAAATGTGTTAGTTAGGGCTTGATCATACCGATTATTGAGGTCGAGGTTGACGGTGGCAGCATGCTCTGAGGGTAGGGTCTAGGCAGTAGCATGCTCCATGGACAGGGACGATCAGACATCGGCGTGCTCCAGAGACGAGGTGGCGGAGGCACCGGAGCGCTGGTTCTTCAACTCTCTGATGACAGCAGTCCGATTGACAGCGCATAAATGATCATACCAAGGTCGGGGTCGACGGCAGTAGCGTGACAATGACGAAGAGCGAGTTGAGTAAGAGGGACGGCGCTGGCACACTCCGAGTGCAGGGTCTAGACGGCAGTGTGTTCAGAGTACAGCACGATTAGGAAGCAGCATGCTCCGAGAACGGCACAATCAGTCGATGTCGTGCTCCATGGACGAGGTGGCAGAGGAACCAGTGCTGCAGTTTCTAGGTCAAGAGAGCGTGAAAATTTTGCCAAGTGCTGGAAGAGAGCGTGAGAGAGATAAAAATAGCTTAGGTCAACAATCGAAGACGGGCTTGTATAATTCCACTTGCGCGGAGTTCATCGTGAGCGTCCATTCACTACAAGAAACGGGCAAATGGCCGTCGGTACACAGAAAGGCCGTCGGGGCTGTTGCATTTAATTAATTAAGGGCGTCGGTATATAAAAACCGACAAACATAAAATTATGGACGTCGGTTGGATGACGCCACTAATTTAATATGTCGGCCGAGGCTCCGGAACCGACGTACATAATAGTATAAACGTCGGTCGGCCGACGGATATATTAATGACGTCGGTGCTACCAGGGCAACCGACGGTCTTAACGTGTGCCCGGTTGTAGGTCGCCATGGTTCCGCCGCTGACAGTTATGGCCGTCGGGTTCCAAGATGGAACCGACATTTGTAACTTATAGGCCTCGGGTAGGACCACCGACAGCTATAAGTGGGTCTGGATCGGTAAAACCTATCTCCCCGCGCGCTCGTCACTCACACCCGGGCATTCGACACTCCACCTCCTTTCTGCACTCGACACTCCACCGCGCCGCCGCCCTCCACCGCCCTCAGGCGCCGCCTGCCCGCCCGCCCGCCCGCCCTCCGGCGCCGCGCGTGCAGAGAATGCCGCCACCCTACGCCGCGCCCCTCAGGCGCCGCCCGGCTTCCCCCTCTGTCGAACTCTCCAGTGCACCGCC
Source organism: Tuctoria greenei (assembly GCA_036927565.1). Lineage (NCBI taxonomy): Eukaryota > Viridiplantae > Streptophyta > Magnoliopsida > Poales > Poaceae > Tuctoria > Tuctoria greenei. The sequence goes on along the minus strand of JAYESD010000003.1, from coordinate 123,458,939 downwards.
GGTTAAGGTATAATTAGTTACTTTTCAATTTATTAGTCTAATTTTTAACGTATATTTCTAGCTATTAGTTGCATTTATAGATATTAATTAGTATAATTTCTAATGTATGAATGTTTCTAGCTATTAGTTGCATTTGTCTCTATTAATTAAAATGTATGCTTGAAATGTATTTTAACATACAGTTGTAGGTATTAATTGCAAACCGAAAAGTTGAGTTAAAATGAATTTGTAATGTATGTTTGTTGGAGAGTAATGTATATAAATTTAATTAGTGGTTTAGATGATGATGTTATGTTAACTAGGTTATGTAGAGTGAGTCTCTGTGTTGTCATCCATAAAAGAACGATACATCTTATATATAGTTATATGGTTTGTGTGTATTATCTATTAGATTTTGTTACATTTTTTACTTTGAAGGTATAAGCTAAAATGAGTGACGATCGTAAAGCGATTTATGATGGTTGGAGTTCAAGTGGTGCGCACACTATGGAATGGGTTTGTATCGCCAATGTTTTCATCAACCAAGCCTTTGCTAGTGGTGCTCATCTTACGAAGTGTCAGTGTAGCAAGTGTCGAAATCGTCGACGCCTATATAAGGATGAAATTGAGGAGCACCTTTGTAAGCACAGTTTTATGCCTGACTATCTAGTATGGCACGAGCATGGGGGGATGGTTCATGATAATCAGTCAGACAGCAAAGAGGATGATGATCGGATGGATGAGATGTTAGCGAACATTGGTAGAGAGTACGAAGATGGGTCAATGTCAAACGAGGTGAAAGAGTTTTACAACCATCTTTCCGCCTCAGGTGAAAAAGTGCATGAGAGCACCAATGTGAGCATTCTGGAGGCGGTGACACAACTTATGGCGTTGAAGTCCAAGTTCAATTCTGCAAGAAATTGTTGTAATGGTATCTTGAAGTTGTTTAGTGATCTCCTTCCATCTGGGCATAAGATGCCGGAAGACATATACCACTCTAAGAAGATTTTGAGTGATTTGGGCATGAACTATCAGAAGATTGATGCGTGCGATAATAATTGCATGTTGTTTTGGATGGAACGCATAAACGATACACATTGTATGCATTGCAATGCATCTAGATATGTCAAGGTTCTGAACGATGATGGATAGGAAACAACTAAAAAGTATCGATTAAAAAACTTTGGTACATGTCTGTCACAACAAGGCTAAAACGGTTGTTCCTGTCCCAAGAAACAGCGAAACAAACGAGGTGGCATTCTGAAGGGATGCGTGGGAGCGATGACAAGGATATTATGACGCATCCTTCTGATGGTGCAGCATGGAAAGCTTTAGACCATTTTGATCCGGAGTTTGCAAGAGATCCCAGAAATGTTCGTCTTGGATTGTCAACAGATGGTTTCACTCCTTTTAGCACCAGTAGCAGTCCATACTCTTGTTGGCCTGTATTTATCATGCCATACAATCTTCTTCACAACATGTGCATGAAAGAAGCATACATATTTCTCACGGCTATCATTCTTTCCCTAAACATCCTGGGTAGAAAATCAATGTGTTTATGGAGCCGTTGATTGAAGAGCTGAAAGAGCTATGGCATGGTGTAAAGGCATATCACAATCATCTGAAGTGTGAATTTACCTTATGTGCCGCATATTTATGGTCGATCCATGATTTGTTGGCATATGGCATTTGGGCTGGTTGGTGTGTTCACGGACAATTGTGCAGTCCCATATGTATGGCTAACACCGATGCTATCAGGTTAAAGTATGGAAAAAAAGTTGGCTTCTTTGATTGTCATCGATGATTCCTTCCTTCAAACCATCCTTTCAGGAGTGATACACAATCATTTTGGAAAGGCAAAATGGTTACAAAAGGTCTGTCTCGTTGTTTGACAAGTGAACAAAAAATGGCATCGCATGCAAAGTTAAAAGAGTCTACTGAAGGTGGTTTCGAAGGGTACGGTAGAGAACAGAACTGGACTCATATTTCTTTTCTTTTGGCGCTACCATATGCAAAGACGTTGATTTTACCGCACAACATAGATTCGATGCACTAGGAGCATAATGTGGCTGAAAGTATCATAAGCATGTGTTTAGATTTCACCGGTCAAACCAAAGATAATATGAATGCGAGGAAAGACTTAACTAATCTCTGCGATCGTCCTGGGCTTGACATTATAACTAATACAAGTGGAAATGACAGTAGGCCACGAGCTCCTTACTGTCTCAAGCTAGAAAAAAGGAGACAAATACATACTTGGTTGAAGACATTGAAGATTCTAGATCGCTATGTAGCTAACATAAAACGATGTGTTAACCTTAGTACCGGTAAACTAAATGGGTTGAAGAGTCATGATTACCATATTATGATGGAGAGACTTGTTCTCGTAATGTTCCGTGGCTACTTCAAACCTGATTTGTGGAAGATATTTGCTGAACTGAGTTACTTTTATAGGCAAATATGCGCTAAAGAAGTGTCAAAGAAGATGATGCAACAGTGGGAGAAAGAAATTGTTGTGCTTGTATGTAAGATGGAAAAAGTCTTTCCACCTGGTTTTATGAATGTTATGCAACATTTGCTGGTACATTTACGTTATGAAGCATTGGTAGTGGGTCCTGCAAAGTTCAGGTGGATGTATAGTCAAGAAATGGAATTGAAAAAACTTAAATTGTTGGTGTTGTGTATTGTGCTACTGGTCCTGTGTATTGTGTGTGCGGTAACTGGATTGGAGCTTAGCTCTTGGAGGCTGCCCATCCGGGCGGGGAGGAATAATACAGGCGGGCATTTAAAGAGAATGGCAAGTATAACCGTCGGTACATGTAAAGCCGACGTCCTTAACCAACATTAAAGCCGTCGGCCGTGGAACCAATCCGACGCTCATAATCGCATTAAAGTCGTCGGCCGTGTCCCAAACCGACACTCATAACCGCATTAAAGTCGTCAGGCGGCCACGGACGCCTACATATCTTAAATTCGTCGGCCCCCTGGTGCTGACGTTTTTAACCATTAAAGGCGTCGGCCCCGACGTTCATAATAGTCAAAAACGTCAAATCTGAGTTGTCAGCTATGAACGTCGGTAAACCAAAGTTTTAAGGTAAAGGCGTCAGTTTATTCAGTTTACTGACGCCTATATAGCCGACGGCCTTTTGCCCGATTCCTGTAGTGATTGCCATTCACGCGTAGAGTTAACATCGTGAGCTTCTGTTGCCACTTCACGCGCAGAGATAATAAATGTGCATTTTTGCCACAATGAACATATAACAACAATCACGTTGCAATTCAATGATAAACATTTGCAACTCAATGAAAATTTGGAATGTATATTGCATTCCCTCTAAACTATATATTTTAGACTTATATTTCTATGAAGCTATCATCGATTAATCTAAACTGCACCGTCGAGCTTGCTCCCAAACAAGTCTCTTATATTCCTCTGGATCAAAAAATATTGACATTCTTTAAATTAAAAGGACAAATGAGGAATGATATATAACCTAGTTTGCTCACTAACACAAAGTTACTAACCTTGATAAGTAGATTATAACAATTGTTTTCAACATCAGGACCATTTGGCAGATGAAACAAACGTTGGACTTCAAGTAGTAAAATTTTGAGTGTAAAACCATGCCACCACCCCTACGAAATATAAATTTAAGCAACATAAGAAACCACTTTCAAATAAGTTCGGCAACAATTACTAATTACTTGAGCAAAATAAGTCTATCTTACGTTCTCTCGATAAAAAACCCCAAGGTAGAGTGCTCTTTGGCGATGGAAATTCGGGTGGAAGAAACCAGGTGGAAAGGCACATCATAGAGGTAACAAGGGATAGTCCTTCGAGAAGGAGATTGTGAGGAGGTAGTAACCACCTTCCCAATCAATCTGCAAAGGAAATTCATTAATAAGGGAACGATGAACTGGATTGTGCTTGCCTTCATGACTTACCCCTTCTTTACCAGGGATGATGCACTGCCACTTTATTAAGTCTCCCGACTCAGGCTTCACAGTGAAACCCTACGTAGAGAAATTGTACAACTAGTGACGCAAATGGTGAGGCATGAAATTGCAAATACCAAAAGCAAAACTACATAGTGCGATTAAGTTCATACATGGGGGTGTTTCTTGCACCACACCAAGCGCTCCTCGTCGAGTCGGCCACACGCCAAATTTCCAACCATGAACTACATAAAAAGTGGAATATAAGTAGCGTATAATAGGAGGGAGTAGTGATGGCAAGGGCAGTACGGTGAGGACGACAACGATGATGATGGCGATGGCGAACAAAGACTTGGTCGAACAGGTGGCGGTCACTCTAGAGAAGCGCGACCTGAGGAGGAGGAGTTGCAGAGAACATTGCTGCTAGTGGTGTAGAGATGGTCAAGATAAAACTGCATCTTCCATTGATGACAAAGGGAGACAGGTGAGATAAAAGTGCATCTTCCATTGATGACAAAGGGAGACGCACAACCCGAGAAGGAGAAGGTGCGGAACATAATTGCAGCCACGGTGGTGCAGAGATGCGTGCGTCCAGCGCGTGACCTTTCGTTTCCCCGAGGTGAGCGGTTTTGAAGCATCCCATCGTCCATCAATGCACGCGAAATGAACCGCTCCATTATTGACTGTGCACAAACCTTATATAAGGCGCGCCATCAGTTCTCCAGAAGCGTGTCTCTACTTTTGCATCAGTTTCTCCTTTTCTTCATGTTCTCCATGCCGACGACCCACCATTGTCAATGTTCTGCCGCCAAGCCCACCGAGCGAGCCACCCTTCAAGAAACAGTGTTGCGACTCCCCCGAGACGCTCAAGAACGACATGTGCCTCGTTATGGCGCGAGAGGCGTACAACAGTATGTCTCGCACCATGATTTCCTTGGGTCTGGGTACCCTTCCAGTGTTCACTGGAATAGGTACCACCGACCACTATCTCAATGCCCTCACAGGTTGGGCCGATCGTCTCGACACTCTGTTCAAGATGATGGCCCAGGAGATCGATGCGAGGGCCGCAGTAACCTCATGGCGGTGACAGAGAGGAACCTCGGTCTCCAGGTTGCACCACCAGAGCAGCCGGAGCAGCAGTCCCAAGCTCCTTGTGCACAGGCTCCTGATGCACTGCTGGATCCTCTATCATCAGAGAGGAGGAGGAGGAGAGGAGGACGAGGAGGTGTAGGATATAGTTTTTCTTTTGTTGTTTTTAGTTGATGTTGTTTTTCTTTTCTAGTGTCTTCTCGTACTTTTTTCTTATTTTGTAATATATTGTGTTAATGAATGAATTATCTGTTATCATCTGTGTGAATGAATATTATCTTGTGTGTTCAACTTTGTGAATGAAGTAATGTGTGGTGTGTTTATCGTGATCCTCAGGAATGACAATTCATAATGAAGGATTTGGTTATTTATTGTATTTTAATCGGACTACAGTGAAGGTGCTCTACATTGGAATGACAATTTATTTAGTTATCAAGTGAATGTGCTCTAATTCATTCAATGAATTTTCATGTCTGTGATATCAAGTGAACTGAAGCAAAATGTAGAAAATCACGAAGCTAAAGGACATGAACTGTCTGCAAAACTCGTCTCATTTCCTTTCGCAAATAGGAGACGCGCTTTTTGCTAAGCTAATCTCTCTTTAGATAGAGGAGCGGGCGCGTCTCGGGTATTTTCTTAAATGGGACACGCCTTATAATAGCCTGTCTCCTTGTACGCTCAGCCGAGCGATGTAACATCCTTGTTGAAGCAGGCTTGTCTCGTTTACCCTTATCAGAGACGACCTCCTTTGCGCTCATCACCAATCTTTTTCTCTTATTTGAGTTTCTTACGTAGTGTTCTAATCTCTAATATGCAAATCAAATTCTTGAAGTAGGAGATTCCATCAGATTAGCCATGGTTTAGCATCCTTTTTGGTGAGCAAAAAATTCAAGGTTGCATGTTCTATGTACACTATGACCTTGATTCCAACCAAATAGGATCCAAACTTATCGATAACAAAGACTACTGCCAGGCACTCTTTTCCGGTTGTGGCAGAGTTGAGTTGGGCTCATATCAGGGTCTTTGCTAGCATAGGGTATGGCATGATGCTTCTTATATTTAGTTTCACATACGACTGCACCAACAGCAAAATTGCTGACATCACACATGATTTCAAATGGAAACATCCAATCAAGGGGTTGGATGGTTGGAGCTGAGGTATGTGCCTTCTTGAGAGTTTCAAAAGATTCATGGCATTCCTCATCAAAATCAAAGGTATCATCTTTAGCTAACAGGTTGGTGAGGGGTCTAGCGATTTAAGTCCTTGATTAATCGTCGATAGAACCCCGCATCACCTAGGAAGCTGCGGGTTCCCTTAACTTTTGCAAGAGGTGGAAGTTGTTCAATTACTTCAATATTTGCCTTATCCACCTCTATCGCTATCTCGGACACTAAGTATTCAAGAACGAAGTCTTCACGGACCATAAAATGACACTTTTCCCAATTTAGTACTAGGTCCTTCTTTTAGCATCTTTGTAAGACATTGTCTAAATTTTTGAGATAATGATCGAATGTTTTTCTATAGAATGAGAAGTTATCCATGATCTCCTCAAACATGTTTGAAAATATAGACATCATGCACCTTTGAAAGGAGGTTGGTGCATTACACAGTCCAAAGACATTCGCAGATAGTATGTTCTATAAGGACATGTGAATGTGATCTTATTTTGATCATCGGGATGGATGTCAATTGATGATATCTGGAATCCCCATAAAGGAAACAATAGAAGTAATATTTTGTCAATCTCTCTAACATCTCATCGGTGAAGGGCAGAGGAAAATGGCCTTTCTTAGTTGCCTTGTTAAGTTTTTGGTAGTCGATGCACATCCTCCATCTCGTGACATTTCATTGAGGAAATAATTCATTCTTCTCTTTTCAAAGACTCTTTATTCCTACCCTCTTTGTAAATACTTGAACTCGCTTACCTACTCACTATGAGTAACAAAAAAATAATCTCGACATGAAGAAGTTTCAAGACCTTCTTTTTGACAACTTCACGCATTGCATTATTGAACCTCTGTTGAGGCTCCCTAGAAGGAGTACTCTCAAGGTCAATGGAAATGTGATTGGAACAAAGAGCATGGTTGATTCCTTTGAGGTCCATGATGACTAGGTTTAGGCCTAATCTTCCAAAAGGTATGTCGATTGGGGTGGAGAACTCGACGTTGATGATCCGCGGCACTCGAGCGGTTCGAGTACCCCTGCAATCACTACACCACGGCTCCGTTGGTTATCAACCGTGCTGCACATGCTTGACCTTGCCCAGAAGGCTAATCCCTGCAAGTGCAACCAAGAACACGAGCAAGAACGTCGAAGACACGATCAGGAAATCGCGAAGTTGGGGTCTCACAAACCGTAGAACGGGGATATTATTGATCTAAGCAAAACCCACCGAATATGACCGGCAGCTTCAGTATTTATAGTCTAGGGTTTGACCAAAACATGATTAGACACGTCCCTAATGGACTCTTACGGGATACAAGGCCCAAAGGACCGATTCGGTGGCGCAGCACCGGACAAAAATCTGGACTCGACTTGTTTCGACGATTCCCAATGACTCCGGAAGAATTTTGAGGTGTGACCAGAACCATTGGAAATTTTATCTTCTCCTCTTTGCGTGCATATGAAGAACGTCGAAAACGGAGTCCGTATGCCTCCTGGGAGTCTGTTTTAAGGTGGACTTCTCCTGGACTCCGAGTTGTACTCGAGTCCGAGTTGTAAACTGTTTCCATCAACTTGTGGACGTCCCAGCTGGTTCTCCACACTCCCAAGGCTTCTTTCCTTCACTTGTTGATCTTCTCCATTATTCCTAATAACAATTAAATCATCACATAGCAATCTATTCTCAAACTCACATGCAAAAGAAGTTAGGAACGAATTCACCTGCTGATTTAATAACTGTGCTTGTGCTCTTGTGATTGGTCCTTGCAGTTCAATGTGCATCTCCGCTGTTGTGATGTCCTCATCATCCTCCCCCTCTTGAATTGGAGTCGTCCCCGACTCAAGTTCATCTTCTTCTCCCAAGTACGGTCGTAAATCTGAAATGTCAAATGTAGGACTAACCCCAAAATTGGGAGGCAATTTAAGCTTATATGCATTATCATTAATCTTTTCAACGATCTTAAAAGGACCAGCAGCTCGTGGCATAAATTTAGATTTTCTCAAGTCGGGAAATCGCTCTTTTCTCAAATGTAACCACACCAAATCACCCAGTTCAAATTTTACTTCTTTTCTACCTTTACTACCTGCAATCCTATACTTCTCATTCATCATTTCAATATTTTTCTTTGTAGTTTAATGCATCTTAAGAATGAATTCAGATCATTGTGTAGCATCCAAATTTATAGTTTCAGAAGGAGGCAATGGTAGTAAATCAATAGGGGCACGGGGATTGAAACCATACGCTACCTGGAATGGACTTACCTTTGCCGTGGAGTGAACGGATCTGTTGTAAGCAAATTCTATATGTGGTAAACACTCCTCCCACAACTTCAAATTTGTTTTCATGATAGCCCGCAACATAGTGGATAAAGCACGATTAACTACCTCGGTTTGTCCATCCGTTTGTGGGTGACATGTAGTTGAAAACAGCAACTTAGTTCCCAATTTATACCACAAAGTTCTCAAGAAATGACTTAAAAATTTTGCATCACGATCAAAAACAATGGTATTTGGCACACCATGTAAACGAACAATTTCCTTCGTAAATAAATCAGCAATGTGGGAGGCATTATCATTCTTATGACAAGGTATAAAGTGTGCCATTTTGGAAAAACGATCAACAACTACAAAAATACTATCCCTCCCCCTCTTAGTCCTAGGCAATCCCAAAACAAAGTCCATAGAAATATCCTCCCAAGGTACACTAGGAACAGGAAGAGGCATATAAAGACCATGTGGGTTAAGGCGAGACTTAGCTTTGTTGCAAGTAGTGCATCGTGACACGTAGCGCTCGACATAACGCCTCATCTTTGGCCAAAAGAAGTGTGTGGACAGCACGTCTTCAGTTTTCCTCACTCCAAAATGTCCCATCAAACCTCCTCCATGTGCTTCCTGCAAAAGCAATAGACGAACGGAGCTAGCTGAAATGCATAGCTTGTTAGCACGATAGACGAGACTCTCTCACAGTACATATTTATTCCAAGTTCTTCCTTCTCTACAATTTTCAAAAGCATATTTGAAGTCCAAATCAGTAGGATATAATGCTTTAATTGTTTCCAAACCAAAGATTTTATGATCAAGTTGGGACAGCATGGTATAACGCCTAGATAATGCATTGGCAATGATATTTTCCTTCCCTTTCTTATGCTTAATGATGTATGGAAACGACTCTATGAATTCAATCCATTTAGCATGTTGTTTATTCAGATTGATTTGACACTTAAGATACTTCAATGATTCATGATCGGAATGTATGACAAACTCCTTAGACAAAAGATAATGTTGCCAAGTTTGTAATACACGTACTAAGGCCTACAATTTCTTATCATAAGTAGAATAATTCAGAGAAGGACCATGAAGTTTTTCACTAAAGAAAGCAACGGGTTTACCTCCTTGTATGATAACGCCTCCAATACCAATGCCGCTTGCATCGCATTCTAGCTCAAAGGTCTTGTCAAAATCAGGATGTTGTAGTAATGGTGCTCGTGTAAGCTTCGATTTGAGAGCATCAAAAGCTTGTTGCTGCTGTTCGCCCCATCAAAATGGAACTCCCTTCTTCGTTAGCTCATGTAGAGGTGCTGCAATGGTGCTGAAATCCCGCACAAAGCGCCGATAAAAACCTGCAAGACCAAGAAAACTACGAACCTGTGTGACGGTTGTTGGGGCTGGCCAGCTGGTGATTGCTTCAATTTTTGCCTCATCCATCTCAATTCCCCGCGAGGAAACGACATAGCCATGAAACGAGACTCGATTGGTGCAAAAGATGCACTTTTCGAGGTTACCAAACAAACGTGCATCTCTCAAAACAGTAAAAACAGCACGTAAATGATCAAGATTTTCATCATATGACTTGCTGTAAATGAGGATATCATCGAAGTAAACCACCACAAATTGTCCAATGAAAGCACGTAAAACCTCGTTCATTAATCGCATAAAGGTGCTGGGTGCATTAGTTAAACCAAAAGGCATGACTAACCACTCATAAAGTCCAAACTTGGTTTTAAATGCAGTTTTCCATTCATCTCCTAGTGCCATTCTAATTTGATGGTAACCACTACGCAAGTCAATTTTTTTGAAGATGATAGCACCACTCAATTCATCAAGCATGTCATCTAATCGAGGAATAGGATAATGATATCGAATGGTGATGTTATTAATCGCTCGACAATCAACACACATGCGCCAACTACCAACTTTCTTAGGAACCAAAAGAACAGGAACAAAACAAGGGCTAAGGCTTTCACGAATGTACCCGCGGTCCAAAAGAACTTGGACTTGTCACTGAATTTCCTTAGTTTCTTGTGGATTCGCCCTGTATGCTGCACGATTTGGCATACTTGCTCCTGGAATCAAATCGATCTTGTGTTCAATGCCTCTCATCGGTGGTAAACCAGGGGGTATCTCGGAGGGAAACACATCCTCAAACTCCTACAAAAGGTTAGCAACAGCAGGGGGCAATACAATAGACAATTCATGAAGTGAAAACATGGTTTCTTTGCAAACTAAAGCATAGCAAATCCCCTTAGCATCGAATAAATCAGCAAGTTCAGATTTACTTGCGAGCAACGATGGTGATTTTAACTTAATAACTTGCTGTTTTTCAGATTCTAATTTTGTTGCTTTGCCATCACGAATTTTACTCTTCTCAAAATGCACAATTTCAGCAGGAGTCATGGGGAGCAAAGTGATTTTCTTTCCCTTATGCATGAGAGTATATTTATTGGTTCTACCATGTTGAATAGCATCTGTATCAAATTCCCAAGGATGACCCAATAAAAGAGAACAAGCATCCATAGGAACAACATCAAAATCAGCAAAATCATGGTATGACCCAATTGAAAAATGTATTCTCGCTATTTTTGTTACCCGAACCTTACCGCTGTTGTTGAACCATTGAATGTGGTACGGATGAGGGTGTGCTCTTGTTGTCAAACCGAGTTTCTTGACGACGTCCGTGTTCACCAAGTTATTGTCGCTACCTCCATCAATTATAGTGTGTACACGACAGTCCTTGATGACGAGAAACATGTGGAAGAGGTTGTGTCGTTGTAGCTTGTCGTCGGTCTCCACTTTGGAGCTCAAGGCACGCTGCACAATGATGCTCCTATAGTTCTCTGTCACCGCTGTACCAAGTACCTCTTCTTCGCTGTGTTCGTCATTTGGATCTGTAAAGTCAGTAGCAAGAGAATATTCATCTTCAACATCCGAAATACTATCAGACCCGCCATCGTCGCGTGCTATGTATGCTCGTTTGCTCGGGCAATCTCTCATCATATGACCAAGTCCCTGGCAGCAGTGACACTTGATGTCGAAAGTACGACCCGTAGAAGGAGTGGACAATGAAGGCTTGAATGATGTCGCCTTGCTGCCTTCTAGCACGCGAGAAGGTGGAGTAGCAGGTATAGATCGTTGGCCGCCATTGGGTGGTGTAGTCGATGCACGGGGGGTCGAAGATGGTGTTGTTTTGGATGGTGTAGTCGCTGCACGCGGCATGAAGTTGCTCCTCGTGCTATGTTGCTGTTGTTGTCGGCCCTGCAATTCTTTTTTCTGCCAACATAGCAAGCTGAAACAATCTGTTAACAATATCATATTCCTTGTAATCAACAATGTCCTGAATTTCACGCCTCAACCCCCCATAAAAACGAGCTATTTTATCGTCCATGTCCTCTACTACCCCACAACGCAGCATACCTTTTTGTAACTCTTGATAATACTCCTCTACGGACATGTTACCTTGGTCTAAACGCTACAATTTTTTTCGAAGGTCCCGCTGAAAAGATGGAGGAACAAATCGAACACGCATAGCTTCCTTTAATCTATCCCATGTTGGAGGGTCAGTTCTAGTTTTAACAAGTTCATTCCACCATATGATAGCAAAGTCCTTAAACTCACTAGTGGCTTGACGAACTCTATGTTGTTCAGGAACAAGATGGGAATTAAATTTTTGCTCTACTGTCATCTCCCAATCAAGATAAGCCTCAGCATCATAAGCACCAGAAAAAGAGGGTATAGTAAATTTCACTTTAGCAAAAGGATCATCAGGAGGACGATTATAATAATTGTTATGATTATTACCTCCCATAACTCGACGATAAAGTGGCAGTCTTGGCTGATTATTGTGATCTTCCAGTTCATCATAAGCATTGTCTTCTTGTCTTCCAGCGAGAGACAACCGAGCCTCAAAAGTATTCATCCGAAGAGCAAGGTCATCCAGTTGGCGAGTCAAGTTCGCCAATGACTCCTCTGTTGCTGTGTTTTATATGGCGAGCATATCCGTCATGGTCTTCATCATATCACGTAACTCAGCATGTTGAACAAATTAGTCATCATTGTCTTCTCTTGCCATTGTTAGTAGGAAACAAAAGACAACAAAAAAATATGTTATCCCTATCAACTACAGTGACAATGTGGAAGGTGGAAGAAAACAATCTCTCTCGCTCAAGCGTCTTACCATGCTCTTACAAGTGTTCTTACCGACACAGCAGGTGGTGTGGACTGTGAGATGAACCGATGAAGCGTGGGGTGATTGCAAAGGTACCTGTTATGCTAAAGAGAAAGGTGGAGCTGGCTAATAAGCAGAAAATCGTTAACAGCTAAACAAAGTTGAATAAGTATTCAATGTAGGAAACTGTTGCTGGTCAACCAAGTGCCCTAGAGCCTAGCACAACACAAGGAAGTATCAAGGCAAAAGAAAGACAGAATGATATAGCCAACAAAACAGCACCAAGTGGTATAGGCCAATTGCTTTAATATACGTGCTCTTTACTATTTTTTTCTTTTTTGTAATATTTTTTTGATATTTTGTATTTACTCAGGAGCACAAATATAGGAAGCACACAAATTTGCAACTCAATTGGACGTAATATGCGGCCTATAGAAAATCAAGAAGATTCATTAAAATTCGTGCTGAAACTTCGGACGCCGGATAGCCTATGCCGTGGATAATCAGATGCGAAATTTCGCGTAGATGAATTTGAAAAAAAAAATCGCCCGATTTCGAGTTTGTAGGCGAAAGTTATGGCCGTTTTAAGGTAGGCTGTCCGAGTTACGTTTTTTTGGATGTTGAATCCAACTTGGTTTGAGAATAGAACTCGCAATCGGATATGAAAACGATCGGGAATTTGCACAGCAACTAATGGGGTGGTGTGTGATGATTCAAGGATGAATGGCACAAAAGTTTGTCACCTAATCTAGGGCTGGCGATGCGGGAGTTCACGCAAGGCGACTAGCTAGGGCAAACCGATGAATGTGGTGGATCGGCTTGTTATTTAGGGATTGTGGAATAGGTGTCGAATAGCAAAAAAACAAGGACAAAACACGATAACTAGGACCCAAAAAACAAAGCTAAACCAGCAACAAGACTCGACCACACGAATTCAAACTCAACAATGCAAATTGAAAAATGAAACTGCAGACACTATAGTCTGGGAAGCGGTAAAAACGATCTAATTTTTTTGTGGCTTTTCTGTGGACTCTAGGTACGAAACAAAATTGATCTAATGGAAGGAAAACAAAGATACCTCACGGGAAACCTGGAAATCTGATACCAATTGATGAGTAGGTTTAGGTCCGATCTTTCGAAAGGTATGTCGATTGGGGTGGAGAACTTGACGTTGATGATCCGCGACACTCGAGCGGTTCGAGTACCCCTGCAATCACTACACCACGGCTCCGTTGGTTATCAACCGTGCTGCACACGCTTGACCTAGCCCAGAAGGCTAATCCCTGCAAGTGCAACCGAGAACACGAGCAAGAACGTCGAAGACATGATCAGGTAATCGCGAAGTTGGGGTCTCACAAATCGTAGAACGGGGATATTATTTATCTAAGCAAAACCCACCGAATATGACCGGCGGCTTCAGTATTTATAGGCTAGGGTTTTACCAAAACACGATTAGACGCGTCCCTAATGGACTCTTACGGGATACATGGCCCAAAGGCGCGATTTGGTGGCACAGCACCAGACAGAAATCTGGACTCGACTTGTTTCGACGATTCCCAATGACTCCAGAAGAATTTTGAGGTGGGACCAGAACCATTGGAAATTTTATCTTCTCCTCTTTCCGTGCATATGAAGAACATCGAAAATGGAGTCTGTATGCCTCCTGGGCGTCCGTTTTAAGGTGGACTGCTCCTGGACTCCGAGCTGTACTCGAGTCCGAGTTGTAAACTGTTTCCATCAACTTGTGGACGTCCCAGCTGGTTCTCCACACTCCCAAGGCCCCTTTCCTTCACTTGTTGATCTTCTCCATTATTTCTAATAACAATTAAATCATCACATAGCAATCTATTCTCAAACTCACATGCAAAAGAAGTTAGGAACGAATTCACCTGCTGATTTAATAACCGTACTCGTGCTCTTGTGATTTGTCCTTGCAGTTCAATGTGCGTCTCCGCTGTTGTGATGTCCTCATCAGTCCTAGAGTGGGTAGCCAAAGACATTTCTATGCTTCTCTAACATGGCTATAAGTTTGAGAGTTCCTTCAACTAAAAGTGTCGGCATTTGAAGACATACTAGTTCCGATTGTGCCGTGCAACCTTCCCCGAGGTGGCATAGCCACTGAGACATGGGGTTTATAGTAGTTTAGGCAACAAGCCCTACATCCATTTCGGTGTTCTTCTCTCTTTGTTCACAGTGGGGAGCTATTTTACAAGGGAGTGATGTCCTTGTGTTGGGTGTTGATGGCTGGTAGCACTTCCCCTTAAATAGTATTCCCAAGGGTATTGAATCCAATAAATGTGTGTGATAACCTTATAACTAGTTCACCCAAGGAAATAAAACATGGTGGCAGGCAAGGGGTAGAGATGATTTCCTAAGATGAGAGTTCCTAATTGAATGCATATCGACCAATAGCTACTCATGTTGGGCACAGGCTTACCCTGGTCTGCCAGGCAACTCTCGCCAAGAGCTTACATCTTAGCCAAACGTGGAGGATTACAATAGACGAATGGAGGTGTCACCACCTACCGCCTACCTCTACAACTCGTGGACTAGGAGGTAATAGAAGGTAACATCAACCCTAGACACCACACCCACGCTATACTTCCCTAACCTCTCTTGCAAAGACTAGGGCCTCTAAATGAATAGATAAATGAACAAACAATTAACTAAAATAAATAACTTGCTAGAATCAAAGGAAGGAATTCAATTAAAATCACCAACACTTAGTACAATAGAAAGCACCAGTCGAGGTACAAGGGTGGAGAGCGTTCGACAAGCTCGAAACTGGTCCTTATGTGGAGGAAGCCCGACAAGCCGAAGCTACATCCTCCTCCTCTTTGTGAGGAAACTACATACTCACACTCTCAACCTATCTAAGCACAAGAGAAGTCATCCATGGCTGTGGACGCTTCTCACTAGCAACACGATGATCATAAGGCAGCGGCGCGGTGTCACGTGAAAGATACATCTCGGTAGCTTAAGGTCTCGTGAACCACCCATAATAGCAACAATATAAGTAAATCTGCAAAACCACATATAAAGAAACCATGAACCCAATAGCTCAGCAAGACTTAACTGTGTCACCTAAAGGCAAGAAACTCAACATGCTGGAAACTCTAATGACAGGAGGCTGAAATTTGCAGAAATGAAATCGCCGAATGTAAATCGTTAGTGCTCAGTTTTAGAGTAGCATATGAGATTCTCTCGGCATGCATCATAATGAACTCTACAATCAAACAAGAAATGCTTCATCCATGATGGTACTTACCAAATGTTATATAGGCTTCATTGATGTTAAATGTATGGAAATGATAACTTTAATCGTGCTATATCTAAGTCAGCCAAGGTTGCAATAAAATATAATAACCATTGCAACAGATTCATATTATTCTCACTACTATTTGTTACTACTTCACAACTCAGTGAACAAATATGCTCAATCCATAACCGTGAGCGATGGTGAATCAGATCAATAACACCTGGATAGCACAACACATACACCCACACTCAGAACTGCAAAGGCATACTCCACTGATGTTATATGCAGTAACTTTTCACTCAACACCTACATGTCGAACCGATTCCACCGCTACGAGCAGAAGGCCCCCCACACAAAGCATGAAGTGCCTGTTGGCAGGTTTACATCTTGCTGCCCTCAACCCACACCTATAAGGTGGTGGGTTATGCCTCACTGCTAAGGTGAGCAACTTAAATTGGTTTCCTGGGTCCCATATATCTAGTATGACTTTGGTACAACGTAAACTTGCTCAACAAGGTCACACACGGCATCGTCCTCAATCAACATAGGCAGAGATACACACCCAAGACCATGTCCCGCTGCATCCTATCCCGCTCCCCGGTCTCATATTCAGTTCATAAACCATTTTCTAAAATATCCAATCCCGGGTGACAATATCGCTATCTCGTGAGTACATACCAACTACTCGACTTCTATCAGATTCCGTACAATATTAGCATGGCAATTCTATGCTTTGAGCTATAAACCTGCTCATATACCCCATGGGATTGTGGGTCATGCATTCGTAGTATTCAAACACAATAGACCTAATGCACAATTCATATACTAGTCAACATAGTGATAAAAGCAAAACTTTATAAATGACTTAAATGCAAACCAGGGCTTACCCTAGGTTGCGACTGAATAAAAGTCAATAAAGTCAGCTCTTGATCTTGTGGTGGAGCTTCAAGTTAATTATTTTCATCAGGTACCCTTCTTGCTGCTCCGTATCATGATATGCTTGCAGCAAAGTGATTCTTATTTCATCTCCTACAAATGTGTCCCTCGTCGATCTCCCTTCGGTGATCTATCAACATGAATGCACAATTTCAAAAGGGAACTTAGAAAATTAAATGATAGAAGTTCTAAACTCAACAAAAGTTCAGGTACTAACTGGATCAAGGATAAAGCTCTGGTGGTTTGAATCATCAGGTAAGAAGAAATCAAAGTAGATTTCAATGAGTTTAGGCATAGGGCTTTGAACACTTAGGGTAAACTTTTCTAACCACTACGTAAGAAACTCAAACAGGAGACAAGGATCGGCGACGAGCGCAATGGAGGTTGTCTCTCATTAGGGTAAACGAGACATGTGACAAGGCTTGGTTGAGTGTAAAAGGAGATGGGCTACTATAAGTCACGTCTCATTTAAGAAAATATCCCATATGTGCCCGCTCCCCTGACAAAAGGAAGACGAGCTTAGCATAAAGAATGTCTCCTATTTGCAAAAGGAAATGAGACGTGCTTTGCAGGAACCTTGTCTCCTTTAGCTTCGTGATTTTCTACATTTTGCTTTGGTTTACTTGATATCACAGACATGAACACATTCACTGAACGAATGTAGTAGAGCACATTCAGTTGATAACTAAATTAATTATCATTCCAATGTAGAGCACCTTCATTGTAGTCTGACTTAAATCCAAAAAATAATCAAATCCTTCCTTATTGTCATTCTTGAGGAACACGATGAACACACCACACATTCATTCATTCACACTGTTGAACAAACAAGATAATATTCTTTGACACAGATGAACAAAAATATTCATTAAAACAATATAATACAAAACAGAAGAAAATTACAAGAAGACACAAGAAAAGAAAAACAACATCAACTAAAAACAACAAAAGAAAAACTAAATCCTCCTCCTCCTCCTCCTCCTCCTCCTCCTCCTCCTCCTCCTCCTCCTCCTCCTGACAGAGGCTCTAGTGGCGACTCCGGCGGTGCAACATGAGCCTGTGCACAAGGAGCCAGGGTCGACTGCTCCAACTGCTCCAGCTTCTCCAGTGGTGCAACCTAGAAACCGAGGTTATTTGCCGTCACCGTCACCGGGTAGGTGCAGCCCTCGATGCCGAGCTCCTGGGACATCATCTCGAACAGAGTTTCATGACGATCGGCCACACCCGTGAGGGCCTAAAGGTAGTGGTCGGTGGTACCCATTCCATTAAACTCTGGAAGGTTACCAAGACCAAAGAAACTCATGGCGTGAGACGTACTATTGTACACCTCTCGCGGCGTAACGAGGCACAGGTCATTCTGGAGCCTCTCAGGGGAGTCGCAACACTGTTTCTTGGAGGGTGGCTCCCTCGGCGGGCTTGGCGGTGGAATTTTGGCCATGTTGGATTGTCGGCGCGGAGAAGATGGAGAAAAAGAGAAACATAAGCAAAACGAGAGACATGATTGCGGGGAACTAATGGCGCACCTTATATAAGGTCTGTGCAGAGTCGAAGATGAAGCAATTTGTTTTGCGCGCATTGATAGGGACGATGGGACTTCTAAACCGCCTCAGGGAAATGAAAGGTCGCATGCCGGTTGCACGCATCTCTGCACCACTGCATCCGCAATTAAGTTCCGCACCTCCTCCTCCTCGGGTCGCGCATCTCCCTTTGTAATTATTGGAAGACGCGCTTTTTATCTCGCCTTTCTCCCTTTGTCATCAATGGAAGATGCGCTTTTGTCTGGCCTATCTCTACACCACCAGCCACAATTAAGTTCTCCGCAACTCCTCCTCACCGGGCTGTGCTTCTCCTCAGTGATCGACCAACTCCAGTGCGACTGACGCCTGTTCGACCAACTCTCTGTTTGCCATCGCCCTCGTCGTCGTCGCCGTCCTCACCTTACCGTCCTTGCCATCGCTACTCCCTCCTATTCTACGCTACTTATATTTAAATTTTTATGTAGTTCATGGCTGGGAAATTTGATATCAACGTGGGGCATGGCCGACTCAGGGAGGAGTGCTTGGCGTGGCGCAAGAACCACCCCCCTGTATGTACATACGGCACACCGGTCGCATGGTTGTATGTAGCTCTGCAATGGACTGATGAACTAAATTAATCACACTCTGTATTTTTTCTTTTGGTACTTGCAATTTCATGGCTCGCCATTTGTGTCACTTTTTGTCCAATGTCTTTGCGTAGGGTTTCTCTGCGAATCCTGAGTCGGGAGACTTAATGAAGTGTCAGTGCATCGTCCTCAATAAAGAAGGGGTAAGTCATGAAGAACAAGCACAATTTAATTCATCATCCTCTTATTAATAAATTTCCTTTGTAGCCTGACTGGGACGGTGGTTACTACCCCCTGACAACCTTTTTCTTGGAGGACTATCCCTTGGTAGCTCCAAGATGCGCCTTTCCACTAGGTGTCTTCCACCCGATTGTCCATCGCTCAGGAGCACTCTGCCTTGGGGTTCTTTATCTAGAGAATGTAAGGTAGACTTATTGTTCTCAAGTAATTAGTTATTGGTGCCGAACTTATTTGAAGTGGTTTCTTATGTTGCTTAAATTTATATTTTGTAGGGGCGGTGGCATGGTTTTACTGTCAAAATTATACTAATTGAAGTTCAAGGTTTGTTCCATCAGCCAAATGTATCTGATGTTGAAAATGATTGCTATAATCTACATATCAAGGTTAGCAACTTTGTGTTAGTGAGAAACCTAGGTTATATATCATTCATCATTCAACATGTTAATTTAAAGATTGTTAATATTTTCAAGATCCAGAGGAATATAAGAGACGTGTTCGGGAGCAAGCTCGACTATACAGTTTAGATCGATCGATGGGAGCTTCATAGGAATATAAGTCTGTGAATGTATAGTTTAGAGGGAACGGAATATAAACTCTAAAATGTTCCTTGAATTGCAAATTTTTATCTCTGAATTGCAATGTGATTGCGGTTCTATGTTCATTGTGGCAATGATACACATTTACACTGCGTGCGAAATGGCAATGGACGCTCATGATGTTAACTCTGCGCGCGAGTGGCAACAGAAGCTGACGATGAACTGCTTTCGAGTGGCAAAAGGGAGACACTCAAATGAGATACGAGCATTATACAAGCTCGTCTTCGATTGTTGACCTAGCTATTTTTACCTACCGCACACTCTCTCCCAGCATTTGGCGAAATTTCCAAATTTGCTCAAACAGCGGTAGTAAAAGTTTCAAATTTTTGGGCAACCACGACATTCCCAACATCCCTGGCCTACTATCATCAGAGGGTTGAGGAACCGCCGACCTAGCACCTCTGCCACCTCGTCCTCGGAGCACGCTGATGTCTAATCGTCCCTGTCCCTGGAGCACGCCGCCGCCTCGACCCTACCCTCAGAGCGTGCTGTCGTCGTCGACTCTGACCTCGGTAATCGGTATGATCAAGCCCTAACAAACAGAAGTACCATTCTCTAGTAAATTTATTCCTAAGCATTCATATATTAGCTCCCTTATGTGACTGTTTGTAAGAATGTGTCAGCAATTCGATAATGTTATATATGATTTCAGTGATTTTATTGAATTTGAGGATGTCTTAGTTGGAGCATCAGCAGCGGACTGAAGAGGCTAGGCATCATATTACTCCATGTCTGCTTAAGCATGGTTGTATTTGGAGAGCTAACGAATTGCAATGTTTGTGTAACTGCATTTATTTTACTCTATTTTTAATCTTTTGCTAATTCTCATTTTATCGTGTGTTAGGACTAGGAAACCGCCTTCAAGAGCGCATTAGAGAGAGGCTATGCAGGCTCATCATTAATGAAGTCATTGATTCAAAAGGAGGATTTTCATTACCGTATACAGGATTAGAAGATGATAGTTATGATGTGTGTAATTAGTTACATGGTAATTTGGATAACTGGGGGCATCTTTGTGTAGTTAGTTACTTTGCTAACCACGATTGACACTTTGTTAATATTTGGTTGGTAAATATAATTTAATGTGTGATCTCCATTTTCTTATACATATGTTCATTTATGTGTATGTTGCTGACACTGGCTATGCGGCTGCCAAATCCTGCTTAGCTCCAAGATGCAATCGACAAGCAGTGTAAACAGGGGGTGGGGGCATCTAATAGGAGACGAGCATTTAACATGGTACGTCTCCTCTTAGTGCCACATTGTAACAGCCAGTAGATACATCAGTGACACTCTAAGAAGAAAGTTTGACGCCGATATTAGACGTAAAGGAGATGGATGCGCTTAAAGACCGTCCCGGATTGCTCAAAGAAAGGAGACGAGCATCTATAACGTCTGTCTCAGATTTTTTATATAAAGAAGATGGTCTCCTTAAATCTTGTCTGGTATTACTTAGAAAAAATAAACGCACTTTCTTACAGCTCGTCTCACATGTATGCTGATCGGCGACGCGCTAGCCTCCGTCTCCGTTGACTCCATAATGCGAGAAGCGATGACGGAGTTGAGCGGTTTGTTCTTTGCCGTTCTTCTTGCAGGCTCATCTCTGATGAGTCTTTCTAACGTAGTGAACATGAGAACCACAAATAATTACTTAAGCTCAAACTCTATGCAGGAACTTAGATAATGTCGTCTGGTGTATTCAAATGCTCGTGGCAAGAATGGAGTTTAGCAAAGTAGGAATGTAAGCAAAGGAGTTATGAACCTCAATGTGACATTGAAACTATGTGAATCAAGATTCTAAACACGGTATCAGGTAATGAATGATTTTAATTGGATTTGGAATTTTTATAGTGGATACTAGGTACTATGATGAGGATCTGGGACAAGAATTGGAATTGTTCCTGGAAGCTTGATGTCTCTAAAATTCTAGTAACATTTAGATTTCTCTGAATTTTGGTTCTATATCTGGAGCTTTACCATGGGCAAAAGTTGGTTTTATTTTTAGAGGAGGTAAAGAGGGTTCTAAGAAAATTGGTTTCAGAATTTTCTAAGCATTCTATATGGAGATATTGATTTTTGGTTTTTGGAGAATTTTTGAAAATGTTTCTAGACATTTTGTAATTTTTCAAGTTCACACAGCTTGGGTACTCAATTTGACCAAGCATATAAAGTCAAATAGATCCAAAATTTGTAATGGAATTAAAAGGAACAGTACGGACAAATTTGGGAATTTTTCAATAAATGGATCCTCAGGAATTAAATCCAAAGGTTTTTTGCTTCCTGGAATTATTGAGGTAAAATAAGGACTTTCATACTGACTCGGTGCACCACTGAAAAGTATAGATCATATGGAGTCTAACCTGCTTTATTTTCGATTTTTGGCCAAATATCCGAGGAGATATGATATTTGGTAGTTTGAATAGATTGTGGAACTGTTTTTCTTTTGGAAATAGATTTAAACCTCTACTCGACCCATCCTTTTGAAATGGGCCAACCAAATCAAAGCCACGGGGGGGGGGGGGGGGGGGGGGACAAGGTCAAACTCGCAGCAACAAATGATCTTTGCCACATCAGACCCGAGAGAGAGAGAGGGGAAATATAGCGGCTGACAGGTGGGATCCATGTGGGTCTTCTTGTACCTTGGGTCAAACCCAAGCCAGAGCACGAGTAGGGCGCCATAGCCCTCAAAACTTAACGCCTAGGGGTATTCGAGTACTAGATGTGGCCTAGAGTGGGTGAATAGGCGTTAAAACTTTTTCTTGGAGCACTTAGCATAGTTGTCAAATAACAGGAAGATTGGACTAGTCCAGTATTGGGTGCGGACATGTCCGATGATAACGCAATGCCAACAATTGCTTTACTCTTTTTTGGTGTTTTCTCGGATATGTAACACAACAGGATATGTAAATCAACTTAAGATTGATAAGCAAGTAGGTAAGGTGGTCAAGTTTTACGAGAATCACAAAATTGATTTTGAAGATGGAGATTTTTTAATTTGTGCCCTAACTAGTTGCAAGTATGAACGAAATCAACAAAAGGAACAAGACATGATGATTTTTACCGAGGTTCAATCCCACACAAGGGATCTACGTCCTCATTGAGGAGCTCACACAGAGCCAGATCTCAACCAACCCTTTACCTCATCAAGTCACCACAAAGGTCGACTTGAGTTCTGTGAGACCTATGTGTGTTGAATACATTGGCAATTAGAATAAAAGTGAAGGTTTACATTCAAAGTTTTGAGGTTTACACCGATACATCATGATACACCACGATACACTCCGATAAACAATGTCCGAACTGGTTGCAGTACATTTGAAAAGTAATGTTACCTTCGATAGTATTTGACTGTAAGAACTTTTCAATGTGTTTTTAGGGAGTAACATTACCCTTGCTGGTTTCGGATTGTCCGAACTTTCAGTCACGTGAACTCCACGTGAGTTGACACGGTTGATCTTTACAAACGTATTTTTGGGCAAAACATTTACTCTTTACTGGGTTAGGACTGTTCGAACTTTTGGACACGTGATTTTCACATGAGTTTGAGATTGGGGTGTCCGATCTTTTTCCTTTACATTGCAGCGCCACCTTTGGTCGATTCAATATATTCTATCTGCTGGAATAATTGTGCGGTGGCTCTGTTTTTAACTTGTAATATTTCGAACTTGCTTTTTGGCTTATGAAATGTCTGCTTAGCATTCTCTTACTAAGTTTTTGATGTGTTATGGCTAACTATGGTGGTTATTATTTTGCTATAGTTTGCAACATGCTTATGTGAGGTGCTCACGTAATGTGTTGTGTTTATCGAACTAACGAGAGTCAAGTCAAGGACATGGGCTCGCAATGATTGGTTGTTTATTCATGTGCACGTCCTGCTTGAGGTCAGTACATGACAGGTGACGGGATCCATTGAACTAGTCTTAGGGAGAAGATGAGGTTCAACAACCAAGTTCGGAAGGAATTGTGGTTGAGCTGATCGAAATGTCATACAACATGTTTAGGTCAAGAACAATGCATATGAAGGTATCATAAACATTGTAGGAAGGTGTTTACACGTGTGTAAGGAGTGCATGGACACGACAACATGGTTCCAAGACGTGACGAAGAGATATGGACGTGGATATGTGGCCGGAAAGGTCCAACCGACTTGATTATGGACTCAGGCTGCGACTGAGCTTGTTATGGCTCAAATATGGAAATATTTGAGTTTGTTTTGGTTAGATTTCATGTTGGACACGAAGTAGAGTTGTTTTAGGAATGTGGGATACATTTCTAAAGTGTTTGGAAGTCTTGGGATTGCTTTTATTTTTGTATGGAAGAGTCCTAAGCAGTTATGGTATGTTTGAGTTAGAGTCCAAGTAGGATTAGAGTCCTAGTTTGGATAGGGTTGAACTAAGGGCTGGTTATATAATAAAGGGGGGTCAGAGGTCATGGTGAGACGACGTTGGGCTGTTCCTCTTGTGTTTTGATCAATAAAATTCGTAGTTTAGAGGAGCTGTTGTGCCTTGTTCATCCGACTTGTTTTCGTGAAGTCTTTCTCGTCGAGTTTCTGGGCAGCACGATGTTGCCTTAGTGTTTTGATCATAACTCGAGTTTTACCAATCCAATCAATGCGATTATTTTTGTGTTTTCTTCACAACTCAGTTCTATATCATCTGTGAAAGTTTCACGGTCATTGGATTTGTGGTTTATGATCTACACGAGTTTCTTTGCCGTGTTGCATATCTTGTTTTTACTCGGGTAGAATAGATTGACCTTTGCTCAGGGTTTCGGTCATAACTTGAGTTTACTCAATGTTTTCTCGTGTTTCTTATTGTCGTGCTTTCATAACTTGATTCTATCAATCTACACTGATTTCTCACGTTTGAACATGTTTGAAACACTTGCACACACGGTTTCTTATCGAGTTGATTTTCAGTCGAGGGGGTTTTTGTTGCTTCCACTGAAAGTGTTTAAATCTATCATTCACCCCCCCTGTCTGGTAGCTTTTTACATGCTCTTTGATCCTTTAAATTGTATCAGAGACATGGTGCTCTAATTTTTGTAATTTGCATGTGTTTTGACTTATCACATGGAGAAAAACTCCATAAAACCTTTTGTGCTCGATGTTATTGATTTTCAGGTTTGGAAGGCTCATATGGAGGCCTACATACAAGCGCAAGGCTTCGCTATATGGGAAAAGGACTACAAGTCTTTTGACGTGCCACCAAACGATCAAGTTATGGCTGCAAACATGAGGATGTTGTAACACCCTCTTTTTCATGCATAATGCATTGCATACATCCTCATCCATGTATAAAATTAAGCAACCTAAAAAGAAACAAGATTAAAATGAATTTAGGCTTAATCAAGGATTTATGTGTGTCAAGGTACGGACTTGTCCGGCCTGAAATCCAGACTAGTCCGGTGACCCTGTTCTCTTTCGGAAAATTCAGTTTCTTCAGAGACCGGACTTGTCCAGCACATTGCATTGACTAGTCCATTTGTGTCTTCCATGTTTTTCCGGACTTGTCCGATTTTGAGCGGACTAGTCCGATCGTGGATAGATTTCACTCCGGATCAACCTTATTCAGCGACTCCGGACATGTCCGACCAGTAAACCAGACATGTCCGAAATAGTTTCAATTCAACAACGGACTTGTCCGATCCCTATTGCGGACTAGTCCGGCCTACTGAATTCCACTCGGATTCTATTATTCTTCCACAATTAGTTATTGGGTAATTGCCTTAATTGGTCCCAAGAACTTCGTGCCCAACCTCATAGGAGCCCAAGTGGACCCCACCTCGACCCCTACTCGTCCCCCACCGAAATCCAATTGGAATTCACCCCAATACCCTACCTCTCCACCCCTATATAAACAACCCAATACCCTCACCTCTACAACCTTTGAGAAAAACCCTCGCTGCCGCCCTTGCCTTGTGCTGACGTCAAGAAGGAGCACAGGAGAAATGAGAAGGAGGAGAAGAGGGAGAAGGATCAATCAAGATCGATCTTTACAACCTTTTGACAGTTGACGTTCTTCATCATCCACCCTTCATCAATCTTCATCAGGCCCTAAACGTCAAGATTCATTTGTTGCATCCAATCTTTCACCGTTGGATCTCTAAATACGTGGAACACACTCTACATCCTCCTTTCCACGTGAAATTAACCCCCAATTCCCGCTGATCAGAAAACACTTAATTCACAGTTCTGCATAGGGCGGACTAGTCCGACCCTATATCGGACTTGTCCGGTGTCTGAATCTGTTAAATGCAGAATTGAACTAGAACTGACTCAAATCAATTCCAAACTTGTTGAAACTTGTTAGAAACTATTGTAACTAGTTAGTAAACATTAATAGCAACTCATTAACTCTTTTTACTTCACAATTGCATTAATCATGCATATCATGGCATATTGAGTTAATATATGAGCATTTATTGATTATAACGTTTGTTTTGCATGTTTGTCGCGCGGAATAGAAGGTCCCGCTATAGAGAGTGCTTTCGAGGGCCTACAGAACAAGAACTTTGAAGCCTTCGATCCAAACCAAGCTCAAGAGCAAGGCAAGTGTCCTTGACCATTTTTTATCCAGGTTTTTAAATGATTTGTTGAAAAACTGCATGCTTGTGTCAATTGATGAGAAAACTCAACTATAGGAGTTTACTAGTTTTGTATGACCACCCTTGTCGCTTGAACAAAATGTAGAGAGTCGAGAAGGGTATTTTACACATTTTTATTAGCTATACTCAATTGAGTTTGGGAAATAATCATACTACTTGATTATGAACTATTGAACATTTAATGATGAGAATCGATAATAATGACCCTTTAGCAACATGGTGCCTAGGATCTAAGCAAGCGGTTTGTGGAATGGGTTGGATTGTTTTGGTGGTTTTGTTTGCTTTAGATCTAAGGACCGGTTTGTGGAGCGACCATCCAGGATTTACAGTGCCACCACAGGGCCAAGTATGGGTGCGGCTTAGCCGACTAATTAGGTGTTGCTAGTACTATTTGGTCCATTAAGAATGCTCGGGGAAGGGGTAGTCGGATGGATTAGTAGATATTGGTGGGAATACCCTGGGGTCTAAATGGCTAGAGAGGGGGCCCTTGGTTGCATATGCTCAGTAGGTAGACATCACCACCAGCGAACCTCAGTGGGTCTAAATATGCTAGAAATCACTTCGTAAAGGCTATTTTGTGATTTCTTGGCCACACACCTAAGGAAGTGTGAGATGACATAATCGAGATTTCATAGTCATCGAAAGGTGATGAAATCACGAACTTGTGGGTAAAGTGGTACAACCTCTGCAAAGTGTGTTTAAAACTATCATGATAGCCGTGCTCCCGGACAAGAGCAACCTGGACCCTCACATGATAAGAGTTTGGACTTGAACATGGTTTAATGGCTGGACTTGAATTGGAAATTGGTATTAGTTAGTTACTTGGTTTTGGTATATGGAATTGATAAAATTGAGGCATGTGAGCAGTTATGAGTTGAATATGGATTATTATTGCTGTTATTGAATATTTAAGTTGAAAATGATGTTATTTGGGTTATTTTGGGAAGGACCTCACTTAATGATTATATAATTACATTTTCAACTGTTTTACATGTACTTTTATGCAATTGGCCATTGTTTATTATGATTCTTTGTTTAAACTACATGTCATACTTTCCAACACTTGCTGAGTACGACATGTGCTCACCCTTGCTATTCCCCCAACAAATTCAGACGCGGGCGACAATAGAGTATCAAGTGGTTTTTGAGGAATACTAGGCGAGTTTGTTACCATCAAGCTTGCCTGTGGAGTCTAGAGTGGTTAGGTTTAGTGTTTTTCCGCTGTTGTTTCATTAGAGCTTGTATTCAAGACTATTTGGCTTGTAATAAGGTACTATTACTAATGTTATTATTCAAGACATAGTTATAATTTGTTTATCATTTGTGAATCACTTGTGTATGTGTGTTAAACATCTTGGGCACACATATGCATCACGCTTGGTTCATTTTCGGAACTGGGTGTCACAGATGTCGACAACAATAATAAGGTTGTAAAGTTGATGATACAAGGATTGACTCAAAGTGACTTCGATCGTGTTGCACACCTCCGATTTGGATACGATGTGTGAAAAGCACCTTGCGACTACCACGAAGGATCCAACATGATCAAGGAGGTAAGGAAATATATGTTCAATAAAGAATATATGCGCTTTGGGATGCAACTAGGTGAGTCCACCAACAATTTATTTGATTGCTTTAATAAAATTCTTAGCAATTTGCTTGGTGTAAATGTTAATTTTTCATATGCTGAGAGTGCTAGGCAATTGTTAAATGCATTAGACATGTCGATTTGGGAGATAAAAGTTACATCTATCCGTGAATCCACTATCATGAGTACGCTTTCTTTGGATGTTCTATGTTCTAAATTAAAAACTCATGAACTTGACATAATATCACATAAAAACCCCAACAAGTCTCTTGCATTTGTTTTACAACATGACACGCCTAGCTCTAGCCAACCTTCATCTTGTA
The DNA here is from genome assembly GCA_036927565.1 of Tuctoria greenei. Lineage (NCBI taxonomy): Eukaryota > Viridiplantae > Streptophyta > Magnoliopsida > Poales > Poaceae > Tuctoria > Tuctoria greenei. The sequence goes on along the minus strand of JAYESD010000003.1, from coordinate 123,430,679 downwards.
GTACACTTACTTTGCTTTCCTCTCTAACCCTTGAACAGATTGAAGAGTTTCTTGTAAGACCTATGTGTGCTGAATACATTGGCTTGTAGGGAATACACTTGGCTTTGATGATAAAAGTTTTAAATATCACCAAAACACCTTTTTGTCAAGGTCCGACTCTAGCTCTGAGCTACAGCAAGGTCCAACGGTAGGTCCGGCTTGTTTTGGGTAGCTCCGGCTACGTTAGATGCTAGGTACGACATCTTGGTAGGATCCGACTAGCTTTGGTTAGCTCCGGTGAGCTTTATCTTTAGCTTCGGCATGTCTTTGTTAGCTCCGACATATATTTGATAGCTCCGACATGCTTTTGCTAAGCTCCGACGTACTTTGTCTAGCTCCGGTTTTGGGTTGACTAGTTTTGACTAGTTTTTGGTAAGCTCCGGTGCTAGGATCTACTAGTTTCGGAAAGCTCCGGCGCTAGGTTCTACTAGCTTTTGTTAGCTCCGGCTCAAGTTCTGGGTTGCTCTGACAAGGTCCGGAACTTGACCTAAGTGCTTCTGCTTTTCATTTGCAATGTTTCGTACTTGCTTTACATTGTTGGAAAGATTGCTTAGTATTATTTTACTACGTTTTTGGTGCGTTTTGGTTGATATGGATGATATCGTTTTTGCTATGCTTTGCATCATGCTTATGTGAGGTTCTCACGTAAGGTGTTGTGTTCGGAACTAACTTAGTCAAGTCGAGGATTTGGGCTCGTATGTATTGTTTGTTTGTTCATGTGCAGGTGTTGCTTGAGTTCTAGTCATCGCTGGTGACAGGATCCATTGGACTAGTCTCAGGAGGAGATAAGGTTCCAACAACCAAGTTCGGGAGGAACTGTGGTTGAGCGGGTCAGGAGGTCGCGCAGGATGATTGAATCAAGGGCAGTGCATATGAAGGTCAAAGGAAGGTGTTCACACATATGCATGCGGTGCATGACGTGGCAATATGCTTCTAGAGACGGATTATGGAAGGAAGATCTGATCGGAAGGATCGGATCGTATCGATTGAAGACTTAGGCTGCTAGCTGAGTCGGTTATGGCTCGGTATGGAAATATCGAGTTGGTTATGTTAGGATTTCGTGTGGGTCACGAATTTGAGTTGTTTAGGAATGTGGGATACGTTCCTAAGGTGTTTGGAAGTCTTAAGATTGCTTCTATCTGCGTATAGAAGAGTCCTAAGCAGTTATGGAAAGTTCCGATTGTGATCGGATTAGGATTGGAGTCCTAGTTGAGATTGAGATGGCCTAAGGGCTGCTTATATAAGCGAGGGAAGGCCAAAGCTCGTGAAAGAGACGACTTTGGGGCTGTTCCTCTTGTGTTCTATTGAATAAAATTCGTAGTTTGAAGGAACTTTTCTGCCTTGTTCGTCCGACTTGTTCCAGACAAGTTTTACTCGTCGAGTTTCTGGACAGCACTACCTTTCGTCGGTGGTTTTATCATAACTCGAGTTTTATTGATCCAATTGACGTGATTCTTTTTGGGTTGTCTTCACAACTTGATTATCTATCATCTGTCAATATTTCACGGTCATTGGATTTGTGGTTTTTGATCTACACGAGTTTCTTTGAAGCATTCCAGAAACTGTTTTTCTCGGGTAGGTCAGATTGACCATAGTCTGATCTTTCGATCATAACTTGAGTTTTTCTCGACGGATTTGAGTAATTCTTTTTGTGTTGTCTTCGTGAATTGATTCTCTCTGATATCTATCACTTTTTCACGGTGAAACACATTTAGATTAGTCTCATACACGATTTCTTTAACAGATCATTTTTCTGCCAAAAGGGTTTGGGGTTTTAATTGTTTCCGCTGCGTATGATTTTTAAATCTACCATTCACCCACCCTCTGGTAGCTTTTCATGTGCTCTTCGATCCTGCAATTGGTATCAGAGCCACGGTGCTCTAATCCTTGTAATTTGCACATGTTTTTGACTAATCATCATGGAGAAGTACTCCGCCAAACCTTGTGTGTTTGCTTGTATTGATTTTCAGGTTTGGAAGGCATGCATGGAGGCCTTCATCCAGGCGCAAGGATTAACAATATGGGAAAAGGTGTACAAACCTTATGAAGTCCCGCCTAACGATCAAGTTACGGCTACGAACCTCCGGGACGTCGACAACAACAACAAAGCACGAAACTTGATCATCCAAGGACTCACTCAAAGCGACTTTGATCGTGTCGCACACCTCCGATCAGCATATGATGTTTGGAGCGCTCTCTGTGATTACCATGAAGGCTCCAACACAATCAAAGAGGTAAAACAAGATATGTTCAAAAAGGAATATATGTGTTTTGAGATGCAAACTGGTGAGTCTATCGATGATCTATTTGCTCGTTTCAATAAAATTCTCAGCAACTTACGTAGTGTCAATGTAAATTTTTCTGATGCTGAGAATGCTAGACAACTCCTTAGTGCATTAGATATGTCAATTTGGGAGATGAATGTAACGTCTATACGTGAATCAACTGTCATGAGTTCTCTTACATTACATGTACTCTATTCTAAACTAAAAACTCATGAAATTGACATCCTAGCACGTAAGAACCCAAACAAGTCTATTGCATTTGTCTCACAACGTGATATGTCTAGCTCCGGCCAATCATCATCTTGAAATACTCTTGCTTTATTGTCCTCGCTAACCCTGGAACAGATCGAAGAATTTCCAGAAGAGGAGTTGGCACTCATCTCTACTAGATTCTCAAAAGCATTGCAAAATGTGAGAACTAGATGGAGAGGAAGCTCCGGACCTCAACGCTGTTTTGAATGTGGTAAAATAGGACACTTTCGTACAGAATGCCCTAACCTTTCAGGTCCGACCACTCGGGAAGAAAAACAAAGCAAGGTCCGAACCTCCTCTAGAAACTCCAACAAGAAGAAGAAGGGTACCATAGGACGCAAGATGATTAATATCTTCATCACCGCACTTCAAGAACTTAGTTCAAGTGATTTAGACTTTGAAAGTGATGGAGATGATGACGACCTGACCAACTTATGCTTCATGGCGAGCATAACAAGATCAAGATCAAGTCAGGAGGATGCAGAACACAGCAGTGAAGACCATGAGGTATGTTCTACCTGCAATGAAATGTGTGATGCTATTTCTCGTGCAACTATTATTGTCAAGAAAAAGGACAAAAAGCTTAGGGATAATGCTGCTAAAATTGAATCACTAAAATCTGAAATTAATCGTTTAAAAACATTGATTCCTAGTGATGATGCATGTCCCTCATGTGACTTAATCTATGAACAATCGTCCACATTAAGAAGTGCACACTCCTCCACTCTAGATAGACTTGATGAAGAAATTAAAAAGAACAAAGAGCTTGCTGCACTTAATGATAAAAACTTGAAAGATGCTAGCTGTTCTACAATTGATTTGCATTGTTCTACTTGTGATGATCTCGATAAGAAACTGTAAAACCCCACTTTTATAGCATGTTAAGTTCATATGGGTTTTGTGATCCACTATTTTAGATATCCAATATAATGGTGCACATGAACTATGCCATCCAAAACTTTTCTTGCACTCATTGTTAAATTCTTTTAACATGGGTATTGGACTTCACCATGAATCCAAATTATATTCTATTCACCCTTATTAAGAATAAGAATTTTTGGATAAGATTTAGTAAGCAATGCAAAATGAAGCCCTAATAAGCTCTAACCCAAATATTCAAATTAAGGGCTCTAAATTTTTCCATGAGCTCCTAAATTCCTCAATAGCATGCTTACAAAGTTTCAAGATTTTAGAAACTCATCTACTATTTTATTTGAGGTGCTTGGTGAATTTGAATTAAATTCAAATCTGAATTTTCAATTCTTCTCCAACTTCTTTAAACATAAGATTTGAGTTCACCATTGTGTTCAGAATAATTCATTTGCCATCTCCACAAAATTTCATGATTTTTGGAGTTGATCTTCTATTTTTAAATGAATTTAGTAACTGAACTGTGGGGAGTATCACTGGACAGTGGGCCCCACATGTCAGCTCCTCTTTGAATGGATCAGCTCGATCCCGCCACCTCTGTACCAACGCACCTCCGCTCGACACCGCGCGCGCATGTAGCTCCAGCGAGCTGCCTGCCTGCTCGCCGTGGCCCTATAAAAGGCCGGCCGAAGCTCCCTTCAATCCTCATCCCCGATCGCAGCTCCACTGCCTCGCGACTCTTCTTCCGCCGCGCGCCATCGCCGCCGCTCGCCACTGCTCCGCGGTGTGCCACCGTTCCGCGCCGTTTCAAGCCAAGCTCCAAAGAGCAAAAAGGTGCGCCTGATCAAACTCTAGCTCATGGTACAAACCATTTCCCTTATCGTTGAAGCTTGAGCGAGTTATTGTTCGTTTCCCCTACGGCCGAAAGTAGATAACTAGCTAAGTTTTCATGTCGATTCCTTTTCTGCAAGCAATCATCCTTTACAATTGCTTAGAGATAGTTTCTATAGACCCTAGCGCTCCTGTCTGAGCAAGAATCATTAAGAATCATCGAGCAACGGCTCTGAATTTCGAGTTTTGCTCGCCGCCGGTGAGAAAACCTCGGTTCACCGTCGAACTCGTGATTCCCGGCAACTCACTCCCCTTCTACGCCCAGGTCCTTGAACTCCATCATCCCAGAAAGGTTTTGGAGGAATTCCCAAGTGATTTGAGCTACGCTGGAGCGAGTTCTATGTTGCCCGAGCGCTCATCGCCGCCGCCACCGTCGCACGACCTTTTCCGGCGAGCTTCAGGACCCACTGACCTCACCATCGTGCTCAGCGACCCCAAAAACCCCCAAGCGGCAAGTTTCCGCGAGTCTGGTCCGTTGGTTTAGCCGGCGGCGAGCTCACCGGCGAGCCACCGTCGCGGGTGCTGCTTCGCGCGAGCACCAGCCCGAGGTAGACGATGACCCCATCGGGTCCCACCTGCCATTCACTGCGGGATCACGGTGCGGCTGAGATCTAGTGTGTCTGCGCGCTTTAATTCTGTGGACCCCGGTGCTGCCCCAACCAGAATGCGCCACGTGGTCTTTGGGATATATTTAATTCCAGAAATTTGTCCAAACTTCTAAATTGAATATCTATCTGTAGAATACTCCAAATTCATTCAAACAAATTTTGTTTGAAAGCCCTTGAGCTCTAGTTTCGCTCAGTACCAATTAGGCTCTGTGAAAATCAATATTTAATTCTGTAGGAATTAATCTTTCCCAAGTAAAATGCAATTTTTTCCGGATGAGGTACTCCCTGGAAAAATCCCCAAAATTCACATAACAATTACTGTCCTACTCTTGACTACCAGCAAAAATTTGGGAGCCATTGCACCTGTTTTAACCTCTGTATAATTCAATTATCTTTTTCAGTTATTGAATTTTCACAGATATGCAGATGCTTTATTATGCCCCAAATTTGGACTGAATCTTCCACTAGTCATACCTTAGCTCCTGTAAAAATCTTGGATTTAATGGACCTCATATTCTAGTCTTAATTCAATTTCAAACTGAATATTGACTAAATGCTTAAAAGTTCAATTACAAGACAATTCCAGAAATTCTTGTCAACTTAGAAACTCAATAAATTCTTCACCGGCTTATAAATTTATGAAACCACTTTTGCTAGGACCAGGACAACTTTCTCTATCTTGACTATCAACTGATGGCTATATTCGAGCTACAGTTTCATCTCTAAAAATTGTGGAAGTTATTTGCTTGCCATACTCTTAGAGACCACACTCTACTTTGATCATCTCCTGTTCTTTGCAAGAACTTCTGTAGTATTCCCTAAATACCTAATTCCACATTCCCAAGCCAAATAACTAATTATCCTATAATGGTCAACATAAATTAAAATCCTAGTCTTGATATTAAATATTTTCAAAGTCATTCATACCGTATTTTATGCATATCGTATAGTAACCGAAGTCGAGGAGGAGTCAGAGGCCTTGGAAGAGCATCTTCCAATTTCTATCTCAGAACCTGACCTGCAACAAGGCAAGCCCCGGTTTGCATTTAAGTCGTTTATAAACTTTTGCTTTATCACTATGATGAGTAGTATATGAATTGTGCATTACGTTTAGGGTGAATGATACTCCACATGCATGACCAAAAATCCCAGGGTTTATTTGGCACGAGTTACAGTTTGACCTGTAGTAACTGCTTTGCTAACGCATAGGAAATCCGGTAGAAGTCGAGTAGTTGGAATCTACTCGCGAGAGATGTATCTCACAGGATTGGTTGAATAGAAAATGGCTTAATATAATGAAATTGAGACCGGGCAGGGAATGGATAGGAAGCGGCGAGAATTGAGTCTCGGTCGCATAGCCCTGCCTGTGTCGATTAAGGCCCGTCCGTATGCAGCCCCTTCGGACAAGCTTGAATTGTACCGGCAATATAATGGACATATGGAATCCAATAAACTGATGTAACTTGATAACTGGGATGTTGAGACCCATTAACTCACCATCGATAGGGGTGGGTTGAGGACAGTAAGGTGTAAATCGGTCGGCGGACACATGAGGTGTTCCGTGCGGAGACCTTCTGTTTGCGGAGGTGAGACGGGCTCAGCATTCGAGTTTCTTGTGAAAGGTGGCCATATACGCCTAGTACTGAAGTGTTATGTAGGTACAGGTGGGCTCGCTGACACTTCCGAACGACGTATGTGTCGTGTTGTTCGGGTGTGTCCTGATTGCAATCACTGTCCCTCGCAGTAATAGAGTACCACTTGTTCACTGAGCGGTGACGTAGTAAATACTAAAGAAGTCAGAAAAGTCATATGGTATTGATTTATAATTACTTTGCAACCTTGTTTGGTTTAGAGATAGTATAACTAAAGATTTTCAATTTCCCCATACTTTAGCTGTAATAGCACTTTGTGCTTTGGGCATGTCATATCATCGGTAAAGCGTTTCTTGTTTGATTGTGGAGCCCATGATGTGCCGTGCTCAGAGAATGTCATTTGCTACTTAAAACTTGATTATAAGGATCCACTTGTAGGCGAGTCATTTATGCTATTCCTTACCTATGTTTAGTGTCCCCTTGCATATGTCTAGTGAGACGGTTAAGTCTTGCTGAGCCTTATGCTCACGTTTGCAGTTAACAAGTTTTTGCAGGTTACTCTGTTGAGGATGGGTTTGACGATGAGGCAACACCCCCTCCAGGGTGTACAGCCGAGTGGGAACCCTGCACGCCGCCATAGTTTGCGTGTTGCTAGTGCAAAGTATCCCAGGCATGGATAACTTTGCTTTTGCATAGCTAGTGCCGAGAGCGTAGCTATGATATATATATATATATATTTCTTTTCCTATAGTATTTTAAAAAACTTCCGCTGTGTATTAAATAAAAGACTTGGTCTTGTACTTTATTCTAGTTCTATTCTTGTATTCTGTTGGGCGTCGCATCGCACGACACCACCCGATGAGATCCTCGGATGTGTGGATTCCGGTCCCCATAGACATGGTATCAGAGCATCTTTGGGAACAGTGTACCTGAAAGGAACATATTTTCAAAAATTAGGAACTTGAGTGAGGAATTAGTTATATGCCTTTATAAGGAGTATTACTAGTATAAGTTATAAAGGTGGTAAACTAACTATGTGTTATTATATTCTGTAACGACGCTCCGACATCAGGTAAGAGGTAAGGTACGCCACCGAGAGCGGATCAATCTCGGTAAGCTCTGCATACGAGAGGTGGTATGTGAAATTTCCGTGGCTTGGCACGGAAAGTCAATATGAGTCTTTGAAACTTTCCATGTTTCTGAGAACATATGACACGCGGTACCCCAGCGTGGCACAAAGTTAGAGGGAAACCCCGTCGGGTGGTATGTAACCCGATAGTGTGTTCTCATATCTATGAGAACATGCGAACACGTATGCCCGAGCGTGTATAAGCCGGATCGTACGGGAGTCTTTGCTGTACAGACGTATTTACAGCCATGTACCTCGAGGCATAACCTCGCTCGAGGGCGACTCACTCCAGAGTCGTATGCTTTTACTTTCAAATATAATTGTATATTGTGGTTACCTGTTCTGTTTCCCTGCCGCCGTACGGCGTGCCCGTGCCAGGGGATTGTTTGATTTCTACAGGGACACTAATTTCGGTAGAGGACCGTGTACAAACCGTTTGTGAGAGAACGATATAAGAACCACCTATAGACGTAACCGGATGTACCGGATAGAATTTCCTTTCGTGAGGCACATAGTACCGTCAGTATCAAACATGATACTAGACCCTCCCCACCGACAGAATGGTTGCATTGTGTTTTGAGAAAGTCCGATTATCAGATGCTGGTAATTTCGGGCTCATAAAAGGAACTCCAACTTGATAAGGTAGATAGAACCAAGATTCTTGTTTTCTGGTTGAAGTGGCTCAACTTCGCCAGGCTGTAATCTTGGTTAGCAATTAGATAACATAAGAGTATCCTACATAGATGGAAAGCTCGTAAAGACCTCTCCAACTTTCCTGTTGACCATAAAGACAGAAAAGCTTGTTAATCTGTTAAAAACTGGGGTTTACTGTAATTACTCCATATGAACCCACCTTTGTACCCGTTTCTGTATTCTTGCCATAACTCACTGTAGAAAAGTCCACTGCCTTATTGGAATATATGTTTGAGAAGGGTAGGCGGAGATTTACGAGTTTGTTATGGGAAGTCTTTCCTGATTTTTATTTGGAGTTTAACCAAATTGGGAAGTCAGCACAGTGAACTGCATGACTGCTGATGCAAACCAGTCAGTTTTACTGTTAAGTTTGGATAGTTATAACTCCTAAACCAGAACAGTGATATGGTTACACCTATACATTTCTGGAAAGCTTAGGAAGTCATCTATCAACTTTATTTATCGCTCCTTACCTGGATCTAGGTATAGCTATGCCTAATTCCATTTGTCGCAAATTTGGTTCCTGCAGTCCAGAACTTGGAACAATTTGCACATAATTGTGAATTGATGCATAATACCTACATGACAAGGTTTTCGTGGTGGAACTTCTTTAGTTCTGGATTGTTAACACGATGTTACTCAATGTTTATTTTGACATTACCTCAATATCTTATCATGATAGACCTGTATAGATTGTGGAGATAAGCCCATATACAGGAGAGGTTCTGTCAAAATTTTCAGAACCCTTGAGTCAACTCAAAACCAGTATAGATTGTTCATACTAGTTCAACAGTAGCTGTATGAGTACAATCTGGAAAGGTTATGAAGTGTACTACAACTTTTGTATTCAACTTAAATTTTAGTTCTGACTTCTTCTGTATGAAACTTACGGGTTAATGCAGACAGGTCGGCTGGAGCGGAACTGTGATCATTTCCAGTTTGCAGCTTTCTTGGATCATTTGATAATGGATAGTTTCTTGGATCCAAAATTATCAGTGATTAAGTTGAATACTTATACTGTATATTGATATCCTGGTATGCTTGTCCACAGATGGCAGCACTCAGAATTCAGTTACCAAATGGATGGGTGTTCTCAACGTGTACCGGACACGCCGGATTTCCGGACGTGTTTGTGAAATTGCTTCGCCAATTTGGCTACCGGAAGTGGCCTAAGTATTGGGGCAAGAAATTCCAGGAAAGCGGTATGTGGAGTTGCACCATCTATGTTGATGTGCCTGCTGGTCCACCGCATCTCGGATGGGCTCCATTTTCCATTAAGATTAAAGGGTTAATATTGGAAGAAACGTGGAGCTACGCCGCAAGTGTTGCCATAGGGAGATTCTGCAAACTCCATGGCAATAGTCTGGTGGGTACGCCATATGAATTCTTTCCAGTTACCGGCAGGGCTTCCGAAGCTTGGGCAACCCGTTTGCTTAGGGAGGTAGAAAATCATGGCGAAACTTCCACGACTGCTTTAGCGGTGTATGCAGCCGCATCCCATCGCGAGAAGGGAAATCAAAGGGCATGCATAAAAGAATTGACGGACAATCTGAAGCAAGCCATGGCTCGAGCAGATCACTTTGAGTGGGCAAATGACGGACTTAGGGATATGATAGCTCCTCTCAACCATCGTTTGAATATCAGGGAGAATCAATGGCATGACGCTGTAAGGGATTTAGCCGCGTCTCGCCAGGAGACTCTAGAAATGGAGACTGAGTTAGGGGCAAGCCTACATTATGGACACCATCGGGACACTCAGTTGAACGTAGTGACTGTGGACCGGGATAAGTCCAGGATGCAGGCTCAGAGCTGGAAGACCAGCTGTGAGCAGGCTCAGCAAGAGAATGAGGCCTGGGGGATGTTTATGATACAGGCAGATTGGCAAGCTATGGCTGCCAAGAAGACGTTGATGTTGAATAATGTATCAACTTCTACTCCAGCACCCGTATCAGTGGTGCCTAGCCCTGAAGAAGAAGAAGAAGAAGACCCAGAGGAACTTGAATACGTCAAGTAGGGCGTATTGAAGTGAGATGTGGTAGCACTTCTGCCAACACAGGGCAACATATAGTTAAATGGTTGCTAGTGTTTCTCTTTTGTGACCATGTTTGTGTCATATTAAGAGTAATGGTTGTGGTGTCTAGATAATTAGATGAGTATGACATGTCAGGAAGACCAAGTATGGTAGAGATGTATTTCCATAAAGGGAGTCCATCATTTTGGGTTTACTACTGTAAACTTGGTCATGAGATGATATATTTTGTATAAAGTTTATGCTTTATCAATATATGTAAATGTTATGCATCGTCTATTATTATCTACCGCATTTGTAAGGGAGGATGAACTTGAGGCAATGGGACTTACAGTGTTAATCGTTGTATTGCAGTATGGTGCGTACTCGTACAGCCTCAGAGGTGGGAGGATCTAGTGGAGGACAGGGGGATGACACACCACCCCCGGGGCAGAATACGCCTCAGACGCAACCACCTCCACACCCTCCAACCACACTCCCCAGGAGTCTCGCGGAGGTTCTCGCTGCAGTGCTCGGCTCGCGCGACGAGCAAACCGAGTTACTGCGGACATTGGTGCAGCACTCGTCCCGTCGAGGGGGACAACAGGATGATGGACCGCGTCATCAATATCAGAGTTCCTACTCTGATTTCGTATCGACGCATCCACCGGTCTTCAGGGACGCCGACGAACCTTTGGAGGCGGACAATTGGCTCCGCTCCATTGAAGGGAAGTTCGGTTTACTCAACATAACCGAACCGCAAAAAGTGCTGTTTGCAGCACAACAACTCCAGGGGTCTGCCGGCGCATGGTGGGCCAATTACCTTGCAGCACGCCCCGCCGGTCATGTCATAAGCTGGGCCGAATTCCGGGAGGCGTTCCGCGCCTACCATGTTCCTCCCGGAATTATGAGGAGGAAGCTTCAAGAGTTCTTGGAGCTAAGACAGGGAGGAAGGAGTGCATACGAGTACTCCAAAGCATTCAATCACTTGGCCCAATACGCTCAGGACCAAGTGAATACCGAGGATCGGAAGCGTGAATGCTTCTACAAGGGTTTGAACTCCAAGTTGAAGGACAAGCTAGTCCTGTTCAACCGCGGCAACTTCAACGACATCATCAATGCTGCCATAATGCAGGAGGACGCCATGCGCGAGCTGTCCTCCGATAAAAAGAAGAGAGGTGCTCCGCAGAGCAGCGGAGGTGGTACTCCTCAGAAGTACCGTATGGTGTATCGATCACCATCCGGCCAGAGGTGGCAGCCGCCATCGCGACCACCAATGTTTCATGGTCGTCAGTTCAACAACGGCGGGTTCCGGCCACAAAAGCAGCAGGGGGTGATCCCACGTGCACTCCCACCTACGCCACGTGCACCGGGATTCCGTCCGCCCATTCGTACTGGCCAAACCCCGTACACGTGTTTCACATGTGGGCGTGCGAGACATTTCGCCAAGGACTGCCTTCAGGATCGACAAGGCGGAGGGCCATCATCTTACCCGGGGGCCAACCAACCCCGCAACCAGCCCAAGAAGCTAGCCACCAGACCCGGCAACGTCCACCACCTCGCCATCGAGGACGTTCCGAAAGGCGCACCCGTGCTCACGGGTACGTTCTCTATCTTCGATCAACCCGTAGTCATACTCTTTGACTCCGGAGCTTCGCATAATGTTATTAGTAAATCTTTTGTCCTCAACAGTCAATTACCAATAATCCCTACAAAAACTCCATATGTGATTAGCACTCCAGCCGGGAAAACGGTAACAAATAAATTGGTTCCTGGAATCCCACTTAACCTAGATGGGACCATATATCTCACTTCATTTCTGATATTAGAACTTCAAAAGCTAGATATCATCTTAGGAATGGCATGGTTGCAGTACCATGGTGCTATTCTCGATATCATTCCTAGAAAGATTTATCTAAACTCTCCACTCCATCAACCCCAAGTTCTCAATCTTGAGAACATCATTCCATTGGAACCATCTATTCTCAATATCGAGGTTATGGAACTAAAGGATATTCCGGTAGTATCTGAATACCCCGACGTGTTTCCTGAAGATCTTCCTGGTATGCCCCCAGAAAGAGATATAGAGTTCAAGATTGAACTTGCACCAGGAACAGTGCCAATTTCAAGACCACCCTACAAGATGGCACCCAAGGAACTTGCAGAACTGAAGGAACAATTAACTGAACTTGAGAGCAAAGGTTTTATTCATCCAAGTTCATCACCATGGGGTTGCTCTGCACTATTTGTAGAAAAGAAAGATAAGACCTTGAGGCTGTGTGTAGACTATCGTCCACTTAATGCTGTCACCATCAAAAACAAATATCCACTACCGCGCATTGATATTCTTTTCGATCAATTGGTGGGTGCTAAAGTATTTTCGAAGATGGATCTTCGTTCTGGTTATCATCAAATTAGAATCCGACCAGAAGATATATCCAAGACAGCATTCTCAACAAGGTATGGACTGTATGAGTATCTGGTTATGTCTTTTGGATTAACCAACGCCCCGGCTCATTTCATGTATCTCATGAACTCGGTATTCATGCCGGAATTGGACAAGTTTGTCGTGGTCTTCATTGACGACATACTTGTGTATTCAAAATCCGAAGAAGAACATGCTCAACACTTGCATATTGTGCTTCAGCGATTATGGGACCATCAGCTGTATGCTAAGTTCAGCAAGTGTGAATTCTGGATCAACCAGGTGCCATTTTTAGGGCACATCATATCAGCAGAAGGGATTGCAGTTGATCCAAGTAAGATCCACCAAGTCCTTAAATGGGAGTCTCCAAAGTTTGTACATGAAGTCCGAAGTTTCCTGGGTTTAGCTGGATATTACCGGAGGTTCATCCCCAATTTCTCCAGGATAGCTAAACCAATGACAGAACTTCTGAAGAAAGGGCAGAAGTATGTATGGACCGAAGCATGTGAGGCAGGTTTCAAAGCATTGGTGAAACACCTCACCACGGCACCAGTTTTAGCCCAACCAGACACAACCAAAGCATTTGATGTCTTTTGCGACGCATCTGGGATTGGTTTGGGTTGTGTGTTGATGCAAGAGCGAAGAGTGATCGCGTATGGATCACGACAGCTTCGGAATCATGAGCAGCATTACCCGACTCATGATCTTGAACTCGCTGCTGTGGTACTAGCATTGAAGATGTGGAGGCATTATCTACTGGGTAATTTAGTACACCTCTACACTGATCACAAAATCTTAAAATACATCTTCACCCAGAAGGATTTGAATATGCGACAAAGGCGATGGTTAGAATTGATCAAGGATTATGAGATTGAGATCCACTACCATCCAGGCAAGGCGAATGTAGTCGCAGATGCACTGAGCCGCAAGTCCCATGTCAACAATCTTTCCCTCACCACAATGGAAGGAGAAGAAGGACCGAGTTTTTACTTGGTTCCATATGGAGCACTCTACAACCTAGCTCTCATTCCTACCATCAGGGAGGATATTGTAGCAGCTCAGCAGGAAGACATAGGAATGTCGCATATTCGACAAAGAATGATAAAGGGGGAAATGAAATGTTTCCATAGTGACAAAGAGGGTACCATCTGGTTTAACGACCGTATAGTGGTACCAAGAAACATGGAACTTAGAAAGAAGATACTGGACGAAGCTCATTTGTCCAAATATTCCATTCATCCGGGAAGCAACAAGATGTACCAAGATTTGAAGAAGAAATTTTGGTGGACTCGGATGAAGAGAGAAGTAGCTAAATACGTGTCCGAGTGTGATACGTGTCGACGAGTAAAGGCCGACCATATGAAGGCAGCTGGACAGCTTCAACCTTTAAGCATACCGGCTTGGAAATGGGAGGATATCAGTATGGATTTCATTGTTGGGTTGCCTCCCACTCTCCATAAACACGACTCCATTTGGGTGATCGTTGACCGATTGACCAAATCGGCTCATTTCATACCGGTCAGCGTGGCATACGATGCGAAGCGATATGCGGAAATTTATATCTCCAGAATAATATGTCTACATGGTTTACCCTGTACCATCATCTCAGATCGTGGAGCTGTATTTGTCTCGCGATTCTAGGAGCATCTCCACGATGCACTGGGGACCAAATTGATTCGGAGCTCGGCTTATCATCCTCAGACCGATGGTCAGACCGAATGGGTGAATCAAGTGCTAGAAGACATGCTTCGTGCCTGTGCCATCCACCAGGGTAAGAACTGGGATGATCATCTACCTTTGGCGGAGTTTTCATACAACAACGGTTACCAGGCTAGCATCCAGATGGCACCATATGAAGCTCTCAATGGCCGAAAGTGTCGCACGCCCTTGAACTGGTGCGAATCAGGTGAACGGGTAGTGTACGGCATCGACTTAGTAAATGAAGCCGAGGATTGAGTTCGCACTATTCAGGCGAATCTCAAAGCTGCTCAGTCTCGTCAGAAGAGCTACGCGGACAAACGACGTCGACCTCTTCACTTCGAAGTTGGAGATCAAGTTTATCTCCGGGTATCCCCTATGAAGGGTATCCATCGCTTCGGGGTAAAAAGGAAGCTAGCTCCACGCTTTATTGGGCCGTTCGCAATAATCGAAAGATGCGGACCTGTGGCATATCAATTGGGGTTACCAACGTCACTTTCAGGAGTCCACAATGTATTCCACATTTCCCAATTGCGGAAATGTCTTAAGGCTCCAGCTGATATCCGTATAGAGGATTTGGAAGCTCTCCAACCAGATCTCACTTATTCCGAGCATCCAACTCAGATCATTGATAAAAAGACTCGCACCACAAGAAGTCGCACCTTGCATTTCTATAAGGTTTTGTGGAGCAACCACAGTGCGGTAGAAGCCACGTGGGAAAGCGAGGAGTATCTTAGCACGAACTATCCGGACTTGTTAGCGGCATATGTTGGATAGATCCTTTTTCCTTTACCTTCTTTTGTAATCTCGGGACGAGATTCTGTTAAGGGGGGAGGAATGTAAAACCCCACTTTTATAGCATGTTAAGTTCATATGGGTTTTGTGATCCACTATTTTAGATATCCAATATAATGGTGCACATGAACTATGCCATCCAAAACTTTTCTTGCACTCATTGTTAAATTCTTTTAACATGGGTATTGGACTTCACCATGAATCCAAATTATATTCTATTCACCCTTATTAAGAATAAGAATTTTTGGATAAGATTTAGTAAGCAATGCAAAATGAAGCCCTAATAAGCTCTAACCCAAATATTCAAATTAAGGGCTCTAAATTTTTCCATGAGCTCCTAAATTCCTCAATAGCATGCTTACAAAGTTTCAAGATTTTAGAAACTCATCTACTATTTTATTTGAGGTGCTTGGTGAATTTGAATCAAATTCAAATCTGAATTTTCAATTCTTCTCCAACTTCTTTAAACATAAGATTTGAGTTCACCATTGTGTTCAGAATAATTCATTTGCCATCTCCACAAAATTTCATGATTTTTGGAGTTGATCTTCTATTTTTAAATGAATTTAGTAACTGAACTGTGGGGAGTATCACTGGACAGTGGGCCCCACATGTCAGCTCCTCTTTGAATGGATCAGCTCGATCCCGCCACCTCTGTACCGACGCACCTCCGCTCAACACCGCGCGCGCATGCAGCTCCAGCGAGCTGCCTGCCTGCTCGCCACGGCCCTATAAAAGGCCGGCCGAAGCTCCCTTCAATCCTCATCCCCGATCGCAGCTCCACTGCCTCGCGACTCTTCTTCCGCCGCGCGCCATCGCCGCCGCTCGCCACTGCTCCGCGGTGTGCCACCGTTCCGCGCCGTTTCAAGCCAAGCTCCAAAGAGCAAAAAGGTGCGCCTAATCAAACTCTAGCTCATGGTACAAACCATTTCCCTTATCGTTGAAGCTTGAGCGAGTTATTGTTCGTTTCCCCTACGGCCGAAAGTAGATAACTAGCTAAGTTTTCATGTCGATTCCTTTTCTGCAAGCAATCATCCTTTACAATTGCCTAGAGATAGTTTCTATAGACCCTAGCGCTCCTGTCTGAGCAAGAACCATTAAGAATCATCGAGCAACGGCTCTGAATTTCGAGTTTCGCTCGCCGCCGGTGAGAAAACCTCGGTTCACCGTCGAACTCGTGATTCCCGGCAACTCACTCCCCTTCTACGCCCAGGTCCTTGAACTCCATCATCCCAGAAAGGTTTTGGAGGAATTCCCAAGTGATTTGAGCTACGCTGGAGCGAGTTCTATGTTGCCCGAGCGCTCATCACCGCCGCCACCATCACACGACCTTTTCCGGCGAGCTTCAGGACCCACTGACCTCACCATCGTGCTCAGCGACCCCAAAAACCCCCAGGTGGCAAGTTTCCGCGAGTCTGGTCCGTTGGTTTAGCCGGCGGCTAGCTCGCCGGCGAGCCACCGTCGCGGGTGCTGCTCCGCGCGAGCACCAGCCCGAGGTAGATGATGACCCCATCGGGTCCCACCTGCCATTCACTGCGGGATCACGGTGCGGCTGAGATCTAGTGTGGCTGCGCGCTTTAATTCTGTGGACCCCGGTGCTTCCCCAACCAGAATGCGCCACGTGGTCTTTGGGATATATTTAATTCCAGAAATTTGTCCAACCTTCTAAATTGAATATCTATCTGTAGAATACTCCAAATTCATTCAAGCAAATTTTGTTTGAAAGCCCTTGAGCTCTAGTTTCGCTCAGTACCAATTAGGCTCTGTGAAAATCATTATTTAATTCTGTAGGAATTAATCTTTCCCAAGAAAAATGCAATTTTTTCCAGATGAAGTACTCCCTGGAAAAATCCCCAAAATTCACATAACAATTATTGTCATACTCTTGACTACGAGAAAAAATTTGGGAGCCATTGCACCTGTTTTAACCTCTGTATAATTCAATTATCTTTTTCAGTTATTGAATTTTCACAGATATGCAGATGCTTTATTATGACCCAAATTTGGACTGAATCTTCCACTAGTCATACCTTAGCTCCTGTAAAAATCTTGGATTTAATGGACCTCATATTCTAGTCTTAATTCAATTTCAAACTGAATATTGACTAAATGCTTAAAAGTTCAATTACAAGACAATTCCAGAAATTCTTGTCAACTTAGAAACTCAATAAATTCTTCACCAAGGCTTATAAATTTATGAAACCACTTTTGCTAGGACCAGGACAACTTTCTCTATCTTGACTATCAACTGATGGCTATATTCGAGCTACAGTTTCATCTCTAAAAATTGTGGAAGTTATTTGCTTGCCATACTCTTAGAGACCACACTCTACTTTGATCATCTCCTGTTCTTTGCAAGAACTTCTGTAGTATTCCCTAAATACCTAATTCCACATTCCCAAGACAAATAACTAATTATCCTATAATGGTCAACATAAATTAAAATCCTGGTGTTGATATTAAATATTTTCAAAGTCATTCATACCGTATTTTATGCATACCGTATAGTAACCGAAGTCGAGGAGGAGTCAGAGGCCTTGGAAGAGCATCTTCCAATTTCTATCTCAGAACCTGACCTGCAACAAGGCAAGCCCCGGTTTGCATTTAAGTCGTTTATAAACTTTTGCTTTATCACTATGATGAGTAGTATATGAATTGTGCATTACGTTTAGGGTGAATGATACTCCACATGCATGACCAAAAATCCCAGGGTTTATTTGGCACGAGTTACAGTTTGACCTGTAGTAACTGCTTTGCTAACGCATAGGAAATCCGGTAGAAGTCGAGTAGTTGGAATCTACTCGCGAGAGATGTATCTCACAGGATTGGTTGAATAGAAAATGGCTTAATATAATGAAATTGAGACCGGGCAGGGAATGGATAGGAAGCGGCGAGAATTGAGTCTCGGTCGCATGGCCCTGCCTGTGTCGATTAAGGCCCGTCCGTATGCAGCCCCTTCGGACAAGCTTGAATTGTACCGGCAATATAATGGACATATGGAATCCAATAAACTGATGTAACTTGATAACTGGGATATTGATACCCATTAACTCACCATCGATAGGGGTGGGTTGAGGACAGTAAGGTGTAAATCGGTCGGCGGACACATGAGGTGTTCCGTGCGGAGACCTTCTGTTTGCGGAGGTGAGACGGGCTCAGCATTCGAGTTTCTTGTGAAAGGTGGCCATATACGCCTAGTACTGAAGTGTTATGTAGGTACAGGTGGGCTCGCTGACACTTCCGAACGACGTATGTGTCGTGTTGTCCGGGTGTGTCCTGATTGCAATCACTGTCCCTCGCAGTAATAGAGTACCACTTGTTCACTGAGCGGTGACGTAGTAAATACTAAAGAAGTCAGAAAAGTCATATGGTATTGATTTATAATTACTTTGCAACCTTGTTTGGTTTAGAGATAGTATAACTAAAGATTTTCAATTTCCCCATACTTTAGCTGTAATAGCACTTTGTGCTTTGGGCATGTCATATCATCGGTAAAGCGTTTCTTGTTTGATTGTGGAGCCCATGATGTGTCGTGCTCAGAGAATGTCATTTGCTACTTAAAACTTGATTATAAGGATCCACTTGTAGGCGAGTCATTTATGCTATTCCTTACCTATGTTTAGTGTCCCCTTGCATATGTCTAGTGAGACGGTTAAGTCTTGCCGAGCCTTATGCTCACGTTTGCAGTTAACAAGTTTTTGCAGGTTACTCTGTTGAGGATGGGTTTGACGATGAGGCAACACCCCCTCCAGGGTGTACAGCCGAGTGGGAACCCTGCACGCCGCCATAGTTTGCGTGTTGCTAGTGCAAAGTATCCCAGGCATGGATAACTTTGCTTTTGCATAGCTAGTGCCGAGAGCGTAGCTATGATATATATATATATATATATATATATATATATATATATATATATATATATATTTCTTTTCCTATAGTATTGTAAAAAACTTCCGCTGTGTATTAAATAAAAGACTTGCTCTTGTACTTTATTCTAGTTCTATTCTTGTATTCTGTTGGGTGTCGCATCGCACGACACCACCCGATGAGATCCTCGGATGTGTGGATTCCGGTCCCCACAGAAACTACAGGATGCTATGAATGAAATTTCTATATTGAACAATGCTTTACGTTCTCATGAAGTTAAATTTTGTTCCAATTGCAAATTATAAGGAAAAACTTTATGTGAAAATTGCCTTGATCTGTCCAATAAACTTGATAACATGCATAGGACATTAGATCGGTTTTGTAATGGGAACAAGAACCTAAACTTGCTGCTGAATTCTTCAAAGTCTTGCAATAATAAAACTGGTTTAGGTTTTGATTCTCATGCTCATGCTAAGTCACATCCACCTAAAATTGTAAAGTCATTAGGAAGTGGTTTGGTTCCAACAGTTCCTAAACAAAAAGAAGTGGTTTTCAAATCTGCAGGAATATTGCTTCATTTGGTTTCAACTAAAAATATTGCTTGCTCATCTAGACATGAACACAAAGTTAAATTTCATTGTACCTTCTGTGGTAGAGATGGTCATGTCATAGATTTTTGTTATAGACTAGCTAAACAACAAAAAAGGGAAAGAATGTCTGCTAGATCTCATAACCTTCATGCTAAACCGACAATTAGAAACGTGCAACCTGCTTTAATGAGTCATAAATTTGAAAAGGTAGCTTCTGGAACTTTTGGCAAGAAATCTACAAAGGCAGCTCCGGTAGTTCTGATAGCTCCGAGAGCTCCCGAATCTTCTGTTGTTCCCTCCGGAGCTTCAGTTTTTACCTCCGGAGCTACTGGTTTTCACTCTGAACAAGTAACAACTTCTAAATCAACTGTTAAGAATAGAAAACCTCAACCTTTGACTCATAAACCTGCTGTTTTGTCTCAGCTTTCGCGTGTTTTTCCTGCTGCACGTCGTGTGACTCAGTACTGGATAACTAAATGCCTTTTGACTAACCCCAGTATTGAGTCATCGACGTATTGTGCTTCTATGTAGGTTACACGTTTGAGGAAGGAGAACATTTGGATTGTGGATTCAGGTTGCTCACGCCACATGACCGGTAACAAAGATTGGTTCTCCTCCCTCTCTTTTGTGTCACGTGTAGAGAATGTTAATTTTGCCGATAATTCTTAACCTCCTATAATTGCTAAGGGTTCGGTTAAAGTAAATGATCACTACACTTTTAAAAATGTGGCACTTGTCAATAATTTGAAATACAACTTGCTTTCTGTTTCACAATTGCTAGATGAAAATCTAGAAATTATTTTCAATAAAAACTGCTGCAAAGTTGTAGGTTCAAACAGTGAGCTTATTTTTAACATGTCTCGGTTTGGAAGAGTTTTTAAAGCTGATTTTGATATGTCTTCCTCTAAGCATAGGTGTCTAGTTGCTAATGATTCAAAGGACCTATATTTTTGGCATCGTAGACTTGGTCACGTAGGCTTTGATCACCTAACGCGTGTTAGTGCTCTTGATCGCATTCGTGGGCTACCTAAGCTTAAAGGGGACAAAGAAATTGTGTGCTCTTCATGTAGACATGCTAAGATGGTTGCAGGTTCACATACTCCTCTCACAATGATCATGACAACTGAACCATGTCAACTTTTGCATCTTGACACCTTAGGACCTTCACGTGTTCAATCCTTCGGAGGTAAATGGTATGTTCTTGTTATCGTTGATGATTATTCTAGATAGTCTTGGGTTTACATTATGGCGTCTAAGAATGAAGTTTTTAGTCACTTTAGAACTTTATTTCTTAGATTATCAATTGATCACCCAGAATCATTAAAAGCAATTAGAAGTGATAATGGAACTGAATTTAAAAATCAATCTTTTGATCACTTTTGTGCTGAAAATAGAATAGATCATCAATTCCCTTAACCATATGTACCTCAACAAAACGGTGTTGTAGAAAGAAAGAACAGAACTTTAGTTGAGATGGCTAGGACTATGCTTGATGAATATCAAACTCCTAGAAAATTTTGGGCTGATGCGCTAGCAACCGCTTGTTATGTCTCAAATCGTGTTATCTTGCGTGCTAAGCTAGGTAAAACATCATATGAGCTCCGGTTTGGACATAGGCCTAGTGTTACAGACTTTCGGGTATTTGGTTGTAAATGCTTTGTTAAGAAACATGGTAATCTTGATAAGTTTGAACCTCGATCCATTGATGGCATGTTTCTTGGTTATCCATCTCATACTAGAGGCTACCGTGTGCTTTTATTTGACACTAACAAAATTGTGGAGACTTGTGAAGTGTCTTTCGATGAAGCTAGCCCAGGTACTAGCTCCGGTGTTGCAGGACCAGATCCATATCCTCAGGGGAGGGTATTTTCGAAGAAGAAGAAGAGCCGGTGATACTGCCTGGTAGTTCCGAAGCTGACACGTGTCCAGCTCCGGACATTAAACAAGCTCCGGCTATCACCTCTGCTGGTCATGATCGTCCTCAAGTCACAAGCTCATCAATCTACGATGAACCTAATGAAGAAGAAGCTTGTGAGACATCTGTTCCCCGACATTTTTACAAAGATCATCCCCCACAACAGATGATTGGAAGCTTGCACGAACGAGTCACACGGTCCAGGTTTTGCGATCCAAACTCTCATGCTCATTCTGCTTTTGTTGTTTCTTTTGAACCTAAAGATATATCACACGCACTCACTAATGAATCTTGGATTATTGCCATGCAAGAAGAGTTAGAAAATTTTGAAAGAAATAATGTTTGGAAACTTGTACCTCCACCTCAAGGTCAAACTTTAATTGGAACTAAATGGGTATTTAAAAATAAACAAAGTGAGGATGGGGTTGTGGTTAGGAATAAGGCTAGATTGGTTGCTCAAGGTTTCACTCAAATTGAAGGTATAGATTTTGATGAAACTTTTGCTCCTGTCGCTAGATTAGAAGCCATAAGAATTTTGTTAGCTTTTGCAGCATCTAAAGGTTTTAAGCTATATCAAATGGATGTTAAACGTGCTTTTCTTAATGGCTACATAGATGAGGAGGTTTATGTCAAACAACCACCGGGTTTTGAAAATCCAAATTTTCCTAATCATGTTTACAAACTGTCCAAAGCCTTATACGGTCTCAAACAAGCCCCTAGATCATGGTATGATAGGTTAAAAACATTCTTACTTGAAAAGGGGTTTACCATGGGCAAGGTTGATAAAACTCTTTTTGTGCTTAAGCATGGCAATGACTCATTATTTGTTCAAGTGTATGTGGATGATATTATCTTTGGTTGTGCTTCTCATGATCTTGTGTCCAAGTTTTCAGCAATGATGAGTTCCGAATTTGAAATGAGTATGATGGGTAAACTCACTTACTTTTTGGGGCTGCAAATCAAACAAACCAAGGAGGGTACCTTTGTACATCAAACGAAGTATACCAAAGACCTCCTAAGGCGCTTCAACATGGACAAAACCAAGCCTCTTCGGACACCAATGGGAACAGCAACAACACTTGAACTTGATGAAGATGGTGAATCCGTGGATCAAAAAGAATATAGAAGCATGATCGGATCACTTTTGTACCTCACGGCATCAAGACCGGACATACAATTCAGCGTATGTCTTTGTGCATGGTTTCAAGCTTCCCCACGTGTTTCACATCGTCAAGTCGTCAAAAGGATTCTCAGGTACTTACATGGAACTCAAGAATTTGGCATTTTTCTTCCTTCTTCCTCAACCGTTACTTTGAAAGCTTTTTCGGATGCTGATTTTGGGGGTTGTAGGATTGATAGGAAAAGTACTTCTGATGCTTGTCATTTTCTTGGTAATTCTCTTGTTGCTTGGTCCTCTAGAAAACAAAATTCAGTTGCACAATCCACAGCTGAATCTGAATATGTAGCTGCTGCTAGTGCTTGCTCACAAATTCTTTGGATTGTTCAAACACTTAAGGACTATGGTGTTGATCTAGATAGTGTTCCATTGTTTTGTGATAACACTAGTGCTATTTGCATTGCCAAAAACCCCGTGCAACATTCTAGAACTAAGCACATTGACATTAGGTATCACTTTCTCCGAGGTAATAAAAGGAAACATTGTGCTTCACCATGTAGATACCGAACAACAATTGGCTGACATTTTTACAAAACCTTTGGATTTCACTCGTTTTTGTTTCATTCCTAGTGAAATAGGGGTTATGCATCCTCATGGCTTAAATTGAGGGGGAGTTTTTGAAACTTGGGAAGTCTATGTGTGAATATGAAATTAAAATAATATGAGCATAGTATTTCATACATATATGACTTTGTGATTCCTTTTACATGCTGAAAGTTCTTACTACATTACTCGTGTTATACATTTTGTAGTTTTTGCCATGTCTAGTAATTGGAATAATTACTTACACTAAATCTGGTCATGGTCAAACTTTCTTGCTGTTTTGAACTTGTTGCATGCTCACAAATGCTTTTAATTATTAAGAATACATCAAGTAATCAACTCACATGTTGAGTTTTTATGAACAAATATAAATTGAGAAAAGATCAAGAGAATATGCATGCATCGCACTTCTTCTTTTGAGATAGCTTGTCATTGCTCTTAGATATGAACTTGGAAGAAGTTGTGTATGACTAAAACCATGTCCTTAAGCTTCTGATTGTCAAATGACATAGGCTTGGCTTGGTTGGTTAGAATAAGGCAGATGCGCATATAATCTCTTGCAAATATCATATGATCTAAATTTATGTTTTGAAAAATAATAAAATGCAGCAACTAGTGTCATGCTTTCAGGTTTTTAAATAGTTAAGTTTGTGAGATCATGACTTGCTTAAATTGAAAAATTACATTTGATCTCTAGCATGGTTTACACTACCTTATGTATTTCATTGATGTGATAATGTAAGGTACTTGATAGTATGACTTGGATGAGCTTTGTTTATATGTATATGTTATAATATGCTCATAATAACTAAAGAAGGAGAGATAATTTGTTTATATGCTCATGACTTGCTGAATACATTGTCAAAGGGGGAGATATAAGCATGAAAAGAAAGAGAATAAGGAGGGATAATAAAGGGGGAGAGATAATGACAGATAATATGGGATAATTTTTCTTCTCTTTTTACTTTTGATTTACAAAGGGGGACAAATTGTTTTTGTTTTCAAAACTTTTATGTGAATAAGCCAATGTTCAGATTTTAAATGGTATTGCCAATGCATTCATCAATGGGGAGATTGTAAGACCTATGTGTGCTGAATACATTGGCTTGTAGGGAATACACTTGGCTTTGATGATAAAAGTTTTAAATATCACCAAAACACTTTTTTGTCAAGGTCCGACTCTAGCTCTGAGCTGCAGCAAGGTCCGACGGTAGGTCCGGCTTGTTTTGGGTAGCTCCGGCTACGTTAGATGCTAGGTCCAGCATCTTGGTAAGATCCGACTAGCTTTGGTTAGCTCCGGTGAGCTTTATCTTTAGCTCCGGCATGTCTTTGTTAGCTCCAACATATATTTGATAGCTCCGGCATGCTTTTGCTAAGCTCCGACGTACTTTGTCTAGCTCCGGTTTTGGGTTGACTAGTTTTGACTAGTTTTTGGTAAGCTCCGATGCTAGGATCTACTAGTTTTGGAAAGCTCCGGCGCTAGGTTCTACTAGCTTTTGTTAGCTCCGGCTCAAGTTCCGGGTTGCTCTGGCAAGGTCCGGAACTTGACCTAAGTGCTTCTGCTTTTCATTTGCAATGTTTCGTACTTGCTTTACATTGTTGAAAAGATTGCTTAGTATTATTTTACTAAGTTTTTGGTGCGTTTTGGTTGATATGGATGATATCGTAGTTGCTATGCTTTGCAACATGCTTATGTGAGGTTCTCACGTAAGGTGTTGTGTTCGGAACTAACTTGAGTCAAGTCGAGGACTTGGGCTCGTATGGATTGTTTGTTTGTTCATGTGCAGGTGTTGCTTGAGTTCTAGTCATGGCTGGTGACAGGATCCATTGGACTAGTCTCAGGAGGAGATGAGGTTCCAACAACCAAGTTCGGGAGGAACTGTGGTTTAGCGGGTCAGGAGGTCGCGCAGAATGATTGAATCAAGGGCAGTGCATATGAAGGTCAAAGGAAGGTGTTCACACGTATGCATGCGGTGCATGACGTGGCAATATGCTTCTAGAGACGGATTATGGAAGGAAGATCTGATCGGAAGGATCGGATCGTATCGATTGAAGACTTAGGCTGCTAGCTGAGTCGGTTATGGCTCGGTATGGAAATATCGAGTTGGTTATGTTAGGATTTCGTGTGGGTCATGAATTTGAGTTGTTTAGGAATGTGGGATACGTTCCAAAGGTGTTTGGAAGTCTTAAGATTGCTTCTATCTGCGTATAGAAGAGTCCTAAGCAGTTATGGAAAGTTCCGATTGTGATCGGATTAGGATTGGAGTCCTAGTTGAGATTGGGATGGCCTAAGGTCTGGTTATATAAGCGAGGGAAGGCCAAAGCTCGTGAAAGAGACGACTTTGGGGCTGTTCCTCTTGTGTTATATTGAATAAAATTCGTAGTTTGAAGGAACTTTTGTGCCTTGTTCGTCTTACTTGTTCCAGACAAGTTTTACTCGTCGAGTTTCTGGACAGCACTACCTTTCGTCGGTGGTTTTATCATAACTCGAGTTTTATTGATCCAATTGACGTGATTCTTTTTTGGTTGTCTTCACAACTTGATTATCTATCATCTGTCAAAATTTCACGGTCATTGGATTTGTGGATGTTGATCTACACGAGTTTCTTTGAAGCATTCCAGAAACTGTTTTTCTCGGGTAGGTCAGATTGACCATAGTCTGATGTTTCGATCATAACTTGAGTTTTTCTCGACGGATTTGAGTAATTCTTTTTGTGTTGTCTTCGTGAATTGATTTTCTCTGATATCTCTCACTTTTTCATGGTGAAACAAGTTTAGATTAGTCTCATACACGATTTCTTTAACAGATCGTTTTTCTGCCGAAAGGGTTTGGGGTGTTAATTGTTTCCGCTGCGTAAGATTTTTAAATCTACCATTCACCCCCCTCTGGTAGCTTTTCATGTGCTCTTCGATCCTACATTTCTAGAGGAGGAACTTGCACTCATTTGTACTCAGCTCTCAAAAGCATTGCAAAATGTGAGAACTAGAAGGAGAGGAAGTGTTGGTTCTCAATGATGCTCTGAATGTGGTAAGACAGGACAATTTCGTACGGATTGCCCTAACCTTTCAAGTCCTACTTCCCGTTATGAAAAGTAAAGAAGGATGAAGCACTCCTTTGCAGACAACAACATCAAGAAGAAGGGGTTTACAGGTTGCCAATTGGTAAATAGTTTTGTCTCTGCATTTCAAGAACATGGCTCCAGCGATATGGACATCAGAAGCATCGAAGATGAAGAGAATTTGTCAAATATGTGCTTCCTGGCGGGCAACTCAAGATCAAGTATGGGGGAGGTAGAACCCAACAACAATGATGAAGAGGTATGTCCCACTTGCAAAGAAATGTGTGATGCTATTTCTCGTTCCACTATTATACTTAAGAAAAAGGACAAAAACTTAGGGAAAATGTTGTTAAAACTGAATCACTAAAATCTAAAATTAATCATTTGGACTCTTTGATTCCTAGTGATGATTCTTGTTTCTCTTGTAAGTTAATCTATGAACAATTGTCCTCCCTAAGAAGTGCACACACCTCCACAGTTGATAAACTTGAGTTAGAAATTGAAAAGAACAGAAAGCTTGCTGCACTTATGATAAAACATGAAAGATGCTAGCTGTTCAACAATAGATTTGCATTGTTCTAATTGTGATGATCTTAATAAGAAATTGCATGATGCTATGAATAAAATTTTTGTTTTAAACAATGCTTTACGTTCTCATCACTACAGGAATCCCGACGATTTGCGACGGCTAGGGCCATCGCAAATAAGGGAAAAACCATCGCAAATAAGCTATTTGCGACGGCTTTCTATATTCACGATGACTTTTGGCCGTCACAAGTTATTGTCGGGGGTGGGTGGGCCCCACTCGTCTATTTGCGATGGCCCGGCCATCGCAATTTAGGCCCTATTTGCGATGGCCTGGCTGTCGCAAATAAGTTTAGCCGATAGGTCCCATGCGTTCATCTGACGGGACCCACGCAACCATTTGCGACAGCCTGGCCATCGAAATTAAGGCCTATTTGTGACGGCCGTCGCAAATAACTTAGGCTAGTTTGCGACGGCCTGGAGCCTATTTGCAACGGTACTGTATAAAAAGTCATCGCAAATAAGTTTTTTTTTTAAAAAGGAAATGCTACCCGGCTCGATGGCCATAATCATAGAACAGAACACAATATATCACACACAAACAGCATCACAATCACAAACAGCATTCTCTATACATTGCACATCACCATCAATAAAACAAATAAGGGCTCACTCACCCATCTGACCTCCGAAGCCACCTCCGAAGTCGATGTCTTTGCCGCGCCTCATTCCAAGTTGTGGTAGCGATCACGACGGAGTTTGAATAGCCATCACAGATCCCTGCAATTTATGAAACTTAGAGTTAGAATATAAATGCATCAACATCTCTCTCCCTCCCTTCCTCTCCCTCTATCTCCATCTAGATCCCCTCTTCCTCTCTCTTTTCATTCCCCTCTCTCTATCTCAATCTATCTCTCTCTCTCTCACTCTATCTCTTTAATTGCTATCATTTTCCCTCTATCTTTTTCCCTCTATCTCTTTCTACATCTCCCTCTATCTCCATCTACATCTCTCTCTCTCTCTCTCTTCATTCCTCTCCCAATCTATCTAACTATCTCTCACTCTTTCTTCTATCCGTCTCTTTCTTCTATCTCAATCCTTTTCTTCTATCTAACTATCTCCCACTTTCTTCTATCTTAATCCATTTCTCTCTATCTTCTCCCTCTTCTAACTCTATCTCTCACTCTATCTAACTATCTCTCACTTTCACTCTATTTTCTTGCTTTATTTTGGTAAAGTTGAAGTAAAACTAGAATTGTTAACTTGGCATAGAAAATTACCTGACCCGCAGAAGAAGGATCGCTTGGAAAGACCAAAAGTGGCGGTACCTAGATCCCCAAACCTTGCGCCCGAGCCATGACCTGTCATTGCAAACACTAGATATTACCTATTAGTAAGTCATTTATGCTGAATTAATGAAAATTTAAGTTTTCACTTTGTTACCTCCTTTGTCTCCCGCAGCTGCGCCATCCAGGCTGCCTGGGAAGAGATCGTGGTCTGCAACGCGATCCTTTGTTGTTTCGCCTCTTTCCTTTCCTCCTCCTATCGCCTGATGTGCTCTTCTACAGTTTGTCGGAGATACTACATCTCAGTGTCTCTCCGCAAGACGCGGCGACCTAACCTGCCCACCGACGAAGCCTGCATGGAGCTACCTCTCATAGGTCTCGCCGCCCTTGAGTCGACAACTCCGTCGAATATTGCGAGCCTATAAAAAAGAGAGTTAGTAATATGAAATTTTTATATCATCAATACTTTGAATTGAAAATGATAAAATGACATATGAACTCACCTTCCGTGTGCTTTTCCACCTCTACATACATACGCGGCTTGAGGATCGATTGATTCACGTTCCCAATCGAGATCTTCGCCGTGTATCTTCGTAGCCTCCTCCCTGTACTTAGCATGGAAAACAAGAAAAACGTGTAAGTTCAACAATCCATATAGTTATATTTAATATAAATGATTTCTAAACATACCAATCGCTCGGCTGTAGCCCGACTGGACCCCAAAGGCTGAGAAGGGTCCCTGTGACCTCTCTCCCAGATCTCAGCAAGGGTCGGCGGCACCTCAGTCTTGCACTCCTATCAATACGTGTTAGTACGAATAGTATATTATGAATATATAAACATAAGTGACATACACTTACCATGCATTTAGCTAAACGCAAGTGGTTATCTTGGTCAGGCCTGCTCTTCCCCTCGAACCCTCTGCACTCTTGAGCCTTCTCGAACTTAGCCTTAAGCTCATCGCTAGCCCAGTAAGGGCCCGAAATGCATCGGACCGACCCTGCCACCAGCTCATGTGGCCCCTGCACATCATTGTAGATCTTTAAAAATACTTTCGAGGAAATTATCAAAACAAATACTTACTACACCCCACGTACCTGCGCGTACTCCTCCTCCATTAGGTGCCTCTCGCTCTCTTGCCGAAAGTGTAACACGTGGTGCTGGTTTGCCTTCAAGTGCTCATTAATTTTTGAACACGAGCATTCGAGAAAGCTTGTCGAAGTGCCTTGGCAGCATTGTAGTGAAACACTCTCCTCGCATCCTCAACCAGGCGATGGTCGTTCAGGTCCTCTAAAGTATACCTTGCCTGTGATAAAGAATATATTGAAGATATGTTCATTAAAAGAGTTTTAGAGTTAAAACATAGAAACTATTTTTAACATACTTACCATAAAATTGGCCCATACGGCCTCCTGATGGTTGTCGTGCTCCTGGTGATGGACGCGTGCGTCGTCCTTCCACGAAAGTGCAAGCACCCCGTGGATGACCCTGGGATAGTGCAAACGCACTAAGGACTCGAGGACGCTGTTCACCGGTCTTTGGTGTCCCTCACCGGTGAAAGACTTGTGGTCCCAAACCCTGCAAGATGTTTATTGATTCATTACTTAAGTAACCAAAAGAAACAAGAATTGAACACAATAATTTTTATTACATGTCTCCGTCCGGACGAATCACGATCCTTTGTGAAGGGACTGCAGGAGGACTGACAAAGTGAGTCATCCTCGTCCTCCGTGTCTGCTGGGGTGCTACATCAGGTGACCCAGAAGGATTGTCACTAGCTGTGTCAAAAGGCTCAGGAACAGAAGGCTCGCCAGCCGAGGGCTGGCTGGCAGAGGGCTGGCTATTGACAGCTCCTAAGATATACTAACAAATCACCCCCAGCAACAGCACCAGAAATGCTTGTTGGTATTTTATAACACCACAAATCATCTCTGGTAAATAGATGAGACCCGCAAGCGCACGGAAGATACCGTTGTAGCATTTCACCCATGAATACTCCCAAGGGTATCATATTTATCCCAAAGAAAGGCAATGGAGTAAAGTATATACTACTCTTATAGTCAAGCTATGGGATACTAATCAATTATCCGTACATAGGGTAAGTTGATAATAGGGGTAGTGTGACACACACCTAGGCAATCTATTCTAAAGGGTAAATGGGTCCTAGAGGGAAATTGGATTAAGAGTTAGAGAGTGGCTCCTACAATGCTCCTAATACATATACATAGCCTAAGGTAGATACTAATGGTCATGTCAATGATGAATTCCTATGCAATGCCATTCAACACAATGGGCACGGGTTTACCCCTAGCAATACTAGGGCGACTCCCGCAAAGAGCTTGTGGCATAGGCGAACGTGGAGGATTACAAAGGACAGATAGGGCTGTCACCACCTACTACCTACCTCTTCAATCCGTAGGTCTACGAGACATCCAACGCTACATAAATACCCTAGCATCATGCTAGCATACTAAGCAAATACCTTAAGAGCTGCGGCACAAGCCATCCTAAGGCAATGAACTAAATCATCGTTGAACCAATGTTGATTGCATAGCATAGTTATTTATATGAACATAATCATACCATAACTACATAGACTATAGTGGGGGTCTATAGTGTTTATGACCATAAGATGTAATCATGAGAGTACAATCATAAAGACTATACCTTCCACTTACATGGACTCAACAATCAAACAAGAAACGCTTTGTCCAAGTATACATATAAAAGAAGACTAAAGATAATATCGTTATTGAGCACAATGTCACAAATACAAGAAGGAATACATGAGACATACCTTTCCTAATGTGGAATTGGGAAGAGAGACTCCTTCTACTCCTTTCCCAATTTGGACTTGGGACAAGAGGCCCTCCTCTCTACATCCTAAATCCTCTAAGGACTATGGAAGATAGTGTATACAATAGAATGATGCCCAAGTGGTGTGTGTTGAAGTGAGGGGTATGGGATCCTATTTATACTAGTGTTGAGGTCGGTTCCCACCACCAAAAGCGCGCGAATCAGTTGTCATTGACTCCAGCGAGCCAGGAGGAGCCAACACGTGGAAGTTGACCGCGTTTGGTGCCAGGACCAGGTCGGCCGACCCCCTGGTTTGACCGATCTGGTCAGGGCTCCAAACGGTCTGCACTTCCTCCAGGTGGCTGCCGGGTCGGTCCCATTGACTAATATTGGTGCTACACCGTTGGATGGCCTCGGATACTTCTGTTTGTCGGCCATTTGATCCATGTGGTGCCACATGTCGTCGCCTGATTGGCTGGGGTGATATTTTATAGGATTGCTTCCCATACTTTTCCTCAATTCCTGTATAAATATCTACATACACATATTTCTCCAAGTACAAGTGGAAATAGGTCATGTAGAAAGGTGATGTGTGCAAGAAATGATCAATCCTTCTCATAATTTAGTTATATTGACGGCTGAAATTGGTATATAACGGCCGTCAACAAACTCCCCCAAGCTTATCCTTTGCTTGTCCCGAGCAAAGTCAAGACTTTTAGGTTGATGATCAGGAGTTGCTACAATGTTCTACCTTTCGAAAGTACGAAGTGCACAACAAAATACTCTACCTAGTATTGCAAAAAATGGCTATGGTACTTCACCCTTCTTAAGTCATTATGGGAGTTATGCCTTGTCCTATTCATGGGTAATTGAAAGATAGAACAGCAAATGGATCAAGCATAGCCTAGATATCAAGTTCCACTTAAATTTCGGGGAGATTCAAATTAGATTAAGTACCTCACTTATTCTCTCAATCACTCCTTTGTGTATAGTGGAAATATGTCCTCACCAAGGCATTATGTCTATACTATTCCTATTCTTTGAATATGGCTTGTATGTGGAGCTTGGTAGGGAAAGTAAGTAGGCATATTTGCAACACATAATATTGCTAAGTCAAAAGAGTAAGCCTTAGGGGAAATCAATTCAAACTTTTGAATCAAGACTTGTGCATGTGTGATGGAATGGAGGTGGGTGTGAAAACATTGAGATGACTCCTTTTGATCTGGACTCTCTTTATTGCAAGGATGAAACATGGCTACCTTTTTTTTTATGCTTATGGAGTAAGAATATTATTTCTTCTTTTTTTTTCTCATACTTATGATATAAGCATGCATTTTATTTTTCTTTTTCTTGTAGCCATGTCTTCTACTCCTTTTTATGCAATAACTTGAAGAGAGTGCTAACTATGAATAGCATGGAGTTTCTTTGTTTATTGTGGAATGGTGGATATGATGGAATTTTGCTTCCTTCTAGTGTAGAAGTATAGCATGTGCAAGTGAAGTCTTGAATTCAAAAAGAATTGAATGATTTCTCACATAGGTCTATACTAGTTTGACTAGGCTCAATGTGAAAGCAAATAGCATATGCATAAGGTGTTGTCTATGTATGAATATCATATGGCTTTGGTAGGTATTTCCAATCAAATGAGAGAAACTTAAATCTTGATAGAATTTCTCCGGAAATCTAAGTTTCACTTTCAAAATAGGAATAGCAGCCCTATTACTAATTTAAATCTCCCAACAACCTAGAAGTAGATTAAGCTTCTGCTACCCACAATTTCTAAATCAAGGCAAAGTTAATTTTAGCCAATTTAAGAAATATTCGGAGAGTAGCAAGTTGTAAACTAGGGACTTAGGAAAAATAAAACAGAGCAAACTATTCATCATTTCATCTATGTGAATTCTAACTCATTCTTACTGTACATCTTTATTTGATAAGCAAAGCAAATCTAAGTTCCTATTTTTATGTTTTTTTAGATGCATGATGGATGGTGGATGAATGGAAAGTAAATATGCAATGGATGATTTGAAATAAAATGCAGTGGGTGTGATACAAGTTACCTCAAGTGGGGGTCCTCCCCCAAGCTTATTCTTGATCAAGGTCCGTGATAGGGGTTGAAACCCTAACAACAGAGGTAGGCCATAAGTTTGCCTATCCCTGTTGCAGCGCGGCTTTGATAATGGAGGGTTCAGTGTTGATTGTTGTGTTGCCTCCCATGGACACCATAAGTGTGGTTGAATAGAGTGTTTTTGATGTTGATCGTCCGCACATCAAGGTCTCCATGTGTTGGGTGTGATTTGTCATTCCTTGGCTTCTAGCCACATAGGAAAAACTTGCACCCAATGATGGTGGCAAATCCCTTGAGCTTGAATGAGTGCTTAGAATAGTTCAGAGCATAATGCTCTCACCCATTCGTGGCAGCCCATTGGTTGCTCAAGGAGGGTTCCCTTTTCAAATATCTAGCCTCGTATAGTTATGATTGACCTTCGGGCATATTTTCCGATAGGTAGAAACCATCCTCCTTTACTCCTTGGCCAAGAGATGTTGAAATGGGATCCTCTAGGGATCCCAACAATCAGCTTCTTCCTACAAACTTCCTCTCTTTAATAGAGAGGGATGGTTAGTTCTCGATACTTGTACAAATGAACATTCGGGTTAGGTAACCGAACTTTCATTTGTACATATGGGGAATAACAAAATCAAAGATGCATTGGTTCTAATGTCAAGTGTATCCATGATCAATGTGTTATTCATTGATAAGAGTGGAGCTTTATGGATAATTCATGTTGCATATTTTCTAAAGCTCCTACTCATAGCAATGCATGTGATACAAATATACTATATGGATCCCTACATCTTTTAATGTTTCTAACCATCTTAGTTTTCAAGAGCAAATTTTATCATTTAGACCATGACAAACAAGATTCTCAATTTTATCCTCCTGAACTTCACTAGAAATTTAAAATTTAGTGACTTCTCCAAAAAATGCAATTGAATTTAAAAGCAAGTATATCACAAATTCCTAGGAGTTTGAAATCTAGTGACACCATCTATGCATGAAGCTCAATTAAAAATTATGGTTGTCACTATGCCCAAGTTTCTATATGCCAATTCAACAATTAAGTCATTCCCAAAAGTTTTATTTTCTAAACCTAGACAAAAATGACTAAGTATACAAAACAATGCTTAAAGGATTCTAGGTACTTGTTTTAGATTTTTCCAAGTAAGGTGGGATTTCCTTTTGGAGATCCAAAAGTCAATACCCACACTTACTCTTTTGAGGATGCATGAGAATTAAATGATGAGGAAGTGTCAACCTTCCTCACAAATGCAAGCAAATACATTCAATTCTATGGGAAATCAAACAATGGAAAATTCTAAACTCATACCTCATTTGAAGAGCAGTTGGTGACTTGTCTTTGTGTGAGAAACTCACTTCCTTGATTTTCGGCGTAGGCTTGATGGTTGATTTCAAATGCCATGTTGAGGTTGGATTTGCAATGGATTTGGTTCTAGCTCCTCCATTGGGTCATCATCTTGAACATTTTCCTTCCTCAAACTCAAAATGAGTTTGAAGGAGAGAAGTGTTCTCAAATCTTCCCAATGGTGACTTGAGCTTGATGAAACCTTCCACTTTCTTGCCATACCACCTCTTCACAATTTTGACCTAGCTGCACTTTAATCAAGAACACTCAAAACAACTTGAAAACGGGTTACGTTAGCCAAATGCAAATTGAACCCGATTTTCAAATTGTCTTGAACAACATGAAATAACTTGTAAATGCAATGAGGGTCAAAGCAAATCTTTTTGATTTGAACTAGGAAGATAAATTCAAGTGGTCATGCACGTAGTTCATATCCAATTAAATTTCTCCCCTAATTCAAGTTTTTAGTTTTATGATGGTTGGAAATTTTATTTTCCAACATGCAAGTGTGGAATTTCAAACATGCAAATGCAAGGGTTGATGCAATTTGGAAAACAAATATGAGATAACTTCCAATTAACCTATTGGCGAGGACTCACCGAATTTTTGAAGTCCGATGAGTAGGACTTACCTCCGTTCTGTTCAGCGTGATGATTTGTTGTCCAATCCCGGAGTTGAAGATGTGGACGATTTCTTCTGTTTTGACATGCCAAACTCATTTGGCTGTCATTTGGACATGTGGGCCACCTGGTGGCCCTAGCCTCTCCCCGTTGTATTGATATAGACATGTTGTTGTAGCGACGAGTTCTCCCTCTTGAATGTATTCCTTCATGAGCAAGGTGAGGCTTTGTCCTTCTTAGGGGTGCCACTCTAACCACATTGATATTCCATTGAATCAACCCATACCTTGATCATGGATCAAAGGCTTCCTTGGGCATGATGACATGTGGAATCCACAATCAAACAAGAAACGCTTCATCCACAATGTCACTTGCCCTAGATTGAATGGTTTTGGTCGAAGTGTGGGAATCCCAACAAGTGATGTGGGATATCTTGTACTTTGAATGCTCCTTAAGTTCTTGTTCTTGGCCAAGATCTTCATGTGAATGTTGTCTTGATTTCTGCTTGGCCAAGATACTTCAAGGTAGGCTAGTTGAACTTAAATCCCTTGGAAAGCCATAGCCTCCTTGAATACAAGGGTGATGTTAATTCCACCCTTGACCTCCTTGTGAATGGTAGCCATTGGAGTTGTTGTTTGAAAAAGGTCCTCATGGGTATTTGGGAAATAATTTCAATGCGTCCCATGATGACATGGATTTTCACAAATCATGTGAATATCCACAACTTGGATTATCCAAACAAATCTCCAACGACTTGGATATTCATGACACTTCAATGGGAGGTGTAGTTCCTTAACTGGCATATCCACCTTGTGAAGTGGTGTGCATGACAAACTATGGGAACTCAAGCATTCTTCAATCCACCTCTTGAGTGGAGACCTTCTTCTCATCCATGATGAATGAGAATAGGACTCCTTCAGCTCCAGCATGAATGTGGTCATGGATTGGTGGAGCCAACCAATGACATGAGTTTTGGATGAAGATCCAACTATCCACCCCATGGTGGAGGCAAACCAAGAAGAACTTCTTGGATCCTTCCACAAGCTTGGGTATGGATGAATTTGGCTCCTACTGAACGCTGAAATTTTCTCGCAAAAGGAAATGGTGTTGCCTAGCGGGCATTTGTTGAGGTACGCCTTGAATCGTCTTGCAGTTTAGCACTTGCGTCCTCGTTGGCCATCCCATACAATGGGTTGGCCAACACTAGCCTGTTTTCACACAAAGGAGAAAACAAACAAGGGTAATCCTGTCTAATAACTATTAGTACCTATAGATTAATCACAAGTGTTAACTATCATTCACTTCCTTTGCCTTCCCCGGCAACGGCACCAGAAAAGCTTGTTGACGGCTCCTGAGATATACTAACAAATCATCCCCGACAATGGCGCCAGAAATGCTTGTTGGTATTTCTTAACACCACAGATCATCTCCGGCAAAGAGATGAGATCCACAAGCGCACGGAAGATACCGTTGTAGCATTTCAACCATGAATCTTCCCAAGGTTATCGTATTTATCCCAAAGGAAGGCAATGGAGTAAAGTATATACTACTCTTATGGTCAAGCTATGGGATACTAATCAATTATCCCGACAGGGGGTAAGATGATAATAGGGGTAGTGTGACACACAACTAGGCAATCTATTCTAAATGGTAAATGGGTCCGAGAGGGAGATTGGATTAAGAGTTAGAGTGTTGCTCCTACAATGCTCCTAGTACATATACATAGCCTAAGGTAGATACTAATGGTCATGTCAATGATGAATTCCTATGCAATGCTATTAAAAACATCGGGCACGGGTTTACCCCTAGCAATACTAGGGCGACTCCCGCCAAGAGCCCATGGCATAGCTGAACGTGGAGGATTACAAAGGACAGATAGGGCTGTCACCACCTACTGCCTACCTCTTCAATCTGTGGGTCTACGAGACATCCAATGCTATTTAAATACCCTAGCGCCATGCTAGCATACTAAGCAAATACCTTAAGAGCTGCAGCACAAGCCATCCTAAGGCAATGAACTAAATCATCGTTGAACCAATGTTGATTGCATAGCATAGTTATTCATATTAACATAATCATATCATAACTACATAGACTATAGTGGGGTTCTATATTGTTTATGACCATAAGATGTGATCACGAGGGTACAATCATAAAGATTATACCTTCCACTTACATGGAGTCCACAATCAAATAAGAAATGCTTTGTCCAAGTATACGTATAAAAGAAGACTAAAGATAATACCTTTATTGAGCACAAAGTCACAAATACAAGAAGGAATACATGAGACATACCATTCCCAATGTGGAATTGGGAAGAGAGACTCCTTCTACTCCTTTCCCAATTTGGACATGGGACTAGAGGCTCTCCTCTCTACATCCTAACTCCTCTAAGGACTATGGAAGATAGTCTATACAATAGAATGATGCCCAAGTGGTGTGTGTTGAAGTGAGGGGTATGGGGTCCTATTTATACTAGTGTTGAGGTTGGTTCCCGCCACCAAAAGCGCGCGAATCAGTCATCATTGACTCCAGCAAGCCGGGAGGAGCCAACATGTGGATGTTGACCGCATTTGGCGCCAGGACTAGGTTGGCTGACCCCTTGGTTCGGCCGACCTGGTCAGGGCTCCAAACGGCCCGTACTTCCTCCAGGTGGCTGCCAGGTGGGTCCCATTGACTGATATTGGTGCTACACCGTTGGATGGCCTCAGATACTTCTGTTTGTTGGCCATTTGATCCATGTGGTGCCATGTGTCGTCGCGAGATCGGCTGGGATGATATTTTATAGGATTGCTCCCCATACTATTCCTCAATTCCTGTATAAATATCTGCATACACATATTTCTCCAAGTACAAGTGGAAATAGGTCAAGTAGAAAGGTGATGTGTGCAAGAAATGATCAATCCTTCACATAATTGAGTTTCATTGACGGCTGAAATTGGTATATAGCAGCCGTCAACACTGGCTCACCGAAGGGTCGCCAAGCTCAACTTGCACCGTAGCCTCTAAGTCAGTCGGTGAGGACTACAACTTTCAAATGATTCATAAGTAAATTTAATTGGAAATTAAATTTGAATTATTTTCAAAAACCAGTGAAATTTACCTGTGACGAAGCTCTAGAGCTGCTTAGAACGTGCCCCAGCAGCTGAGAGCGTCTGCTCCCGGTTTACGAGGCACCAGCGAAAGCATCCTCGGGTCTAGAGGGGTAGAACCCCCTCGTCGGCGGCACCTTCTTACCCTTCTTTGACGCTATCCTGTTTTAATAGATAATTAGTAAATATGCAAATAAAATATACAAAATTCATGTTGCTATCTTCAAGAAAAAATTACTTGTAATCATTTTCAAAATTCATCAACTTCATTATCATGTGCCCTACTCCTTAAACCAGCTCAACGATCTTCCATCGTGGCCTGTTCTAATTTCCATTTTCACATATCATCTGGCCTACATCTTCAACATCTCCAACTAATTGATCGAGTCCTGCACCAAGCTCGACGATAAAAGTGTCTGACTACTTTTCTTCTTGGTACACTTCTTCAACATCTTCCCTATCATGGTAACCATTATCCCCAGGAGTATATAACCGCTCACGAGGATTCACCTTATATACCACCCACCAAGCATAGAGCTTCGTGCA
This sequence comes from Tuctoria greenei, assembly GCA_036927565.1. Taxonomy (NCBI): domain Eukaryota; kingdom Viridiplantae; phylum Streptophyta; class Magnoliopsida; order Poales; family Poaceae; genus Tuctoria; species Tuctoria greenei. Next base: position 123,391,956 of record JAYESD010000003.1, on the reverse strand, counting down.
TGGATAAGGTAGATAATACACTTGTTCCACTTGATGTGCAAGAACAAATGTATCGTAACCTCGTAGTCGGTCCTTATGTTCCACTTCCACCATTCCAAATTGGTTTTCTCGAGTTCCATGAGTGCGATCAAACCAGTCACAGTCAAAGAAGACAACTCAAATGGTCTTACGTAAAGGTAAATTCAAGGATTATTTTTCCATCTTACATAAAAGTATGGGTATCTCCTTATCTAACTTATCCATAATCCCTATCTTGATTTCTTTAGAACCGCATCATCTAGATAGCACCGGAAATAACAGGTAAGAGTCTTTCCATTATAATGTGATAATCATAACTCTTCAACCTAGTGAGGTTTCCTGTGTTCACATTCACGGCTCGTTTTAGGCTAGCTGCATAAACATCTTGGAATTTCAAAGTTTTCATCCATTTCATAACTTCTTTTGTTTCTTTAGATCGAAGACAGAAAGAAGCACGTGGCTTCCCACCACTTTCAGAGATTTCAAGAGTTGGACGGTGATAAATGTCTATCAAATCTAGTCCAGCTTTGTAATTGTCTTTCGTTTTGCCAGGCATATCCATGCAAGTGCTTATGATACTTTCGCTCATGTTATGCTCCTGATGCATGACATCAATATTGTGCATTAGAATCAACGACTTCACATACGGTAGCTTAAAAAGTCCACATATGTGAGTCCAATTGTGTTTCCTCTCTATAAACTACGAAATATCCTAGACGTCCTTCATCAGGCACCAGTTTGTCCAACATATCATAAATTTCTGACACGTTGAGATGCTTCGATGGTCCTTTAGTGACAACAGTGTCTTTCTAAAGACATGCCTTTGTTGCCTAAATATGTGATTCAAGGGCAGCCAATGTCTGTGACAACCGAAGTAAGATATTTTGCCTCCATGAGTTAGTCGAAAGCAATCCGTGTCCGAAAAACATGCTGTATGCCGGCAAATCATGGAAGGACCACGAATAAGCAACCCGAAGGTTGAAATTCTGCTTTTTGTAACTGTCGTACGCTTCGACTCCTATCCACAAGACTTTCAATTCTTCGATCAGCGGTTTCAACATCACATTAAGACGTGACCCGAGATGATCAGGTCCAGGTACAATGAGGCTGAGAAACATGAACTCGTTCTTCGTACAAAGAGCAGGTGGCAGGTTGTACGGAATGACATAGACGGGCCAACAAGGGTATGGCGTGGCGTTTGTACTGAACGGTGAGAATCCGTCTATTGCTAATCCGATGCGAACATTCCTCGCATCATGCAAAAAATCTGTATCAAAACGGTCTAGCGCCTTCCATGCATCACCGTCGGACGGATGCATCAAGAATTCTTTGTTCCCACATTTACCTTCTTTGTGCCATCTCATGTGTCTTGCGGTTCTTTTTGAAAGAAACAAACACTTCAATCGAGGTGTCACAAGCAAGTAACGAAGCTGCTTATGTGCGACATCTGTCATCACATTATCACCATCGTCGTTAACAACTTCAACATACCTCAGTTTACCACATTTCAAGCACATCTTCTCATTGGCATGCTCTTTCCAGAATAGCATGCAGTTGTCTAGGCACACATCGATTTTCTCATAGTTCATACTGAGACCAGGTATCTTGATCTTTGACTGGTACATATCTGGTGGCGCTTTGTGACGTTGTGGAAGGATATCGCAGATCAAATTCATGAGATCATTGTAGCAGTTGATGGAAAAAAGTACTTGGACTTAATTGCCATAAATATGGCCAAGAAAGCAAGTACAGGCACAACTGTGTTTTCATGCAACGACACTTGTGATTTCTTCAGCTCCTCGAAGAACTCCTCTGCCTCATTTGTAAGAGGATCCTCCGCTTCCAGAGCTTCTAGCATCTCATCCATCCTATGAACCTCTGTTATATCATCATCCTTTCAACTTCTGCTATGAATCAAGGTTTAGTCTCGCCGTGGAAGGTTCACACTTGATAATGTGGAGTGAAACCGTTTCGACATAAGTGAAACAAAAGCTCCAATCTTCTCAAAAACTTGATGTTCTGGCATTTTGTACATGGGCACCGCACCATATCTTCCGTTGACAACAAAATGCATCAAAAAATTTATCTAACTTGATGTACCATTCATCTGAGTGACCACCAGTTCTGCTCTTCCAGCCAGTATACATCCAACTGCGGTCTTCACCCATGTTTGACTCTACAGTTTAAAGCGAAAGAAATTGTCGTTAATGGCGGGAACCTAGGTGTCCAGGCGGCCGACGGGCACCTAGGCGTCCAAGCGTGATTTTACAACCCTGTTTTAGATGCATACTTTAACTTCCAACTAAATAGGCCTTCTCGGGTCCTAAATGGGTTGTGTCGGGTCAAGCAAATCGGAATCCCATTTTTGTACATATAGTAACACTCAAGCAATCAAATTTAAAATTATAACCATAATCTAAAAAACAAAGAAATTCAATTAAACATAAATATAAGAATTATTAAACTATAATTTATGAATTAATAAACATAAACCTAAATAGAAACAATTGTATTATAAACATAGACATAAGCATTGACCTAAACATAAGCAATTTAATTCTCAATATAAAAGTAACCATAAACTTAAACATAAGCATCAATTCAATTCTATTCAATTCTATTCATAAGTTCAATATGATACATAAATTCAATTCAAGTCAATTCTACGCTTGAATTCGGTTGTAAGTATCACAATTCTAAGAATCACAATTTTCAACATAAGCATCACCTAAACATAAGCATCACATCACCTAACATATGCTCATAATTACAACACTCTAAGCATAACAATTGTAGATGACGGCTCACAATTTACAACATTCCATCACCTAATTGTAACTAGCATCACAACCGCTTCACAACATTGCTAGTGGGAATGGAGAAGAAAGAAAATTTTACAACATTGCATCGCAACTGCTTCACAACGTTGCATCACAACCGCTTCACAACATTGCATCATACCTACATCGAGGAAGGTTGGTGGGGAGACGTCGAAGGATGCCGGCGGCGCTGGAAGAGGCTGGTGGTGTCGAACGACGTGTCCGGGGCGGCCGGCGGCATTGGCAGGCACAGCGGCGGCGGGGGCGGTGGGGGCGGTGGTGGGCACGGAGGCAGGCACGGCGGGGGCGGGGGCGGTGGGGGTGGCGACGGCGGGTGCGAGGGCGGCGAGCCGGCAGCGGGCGCGAAGGCAGGGACGGCGGTGGCGCAGCGGGGCGCCGGCAAGCGCGGCGGCTGCGGGTGTCTAGGGTGGTGTGTGATAATGATCTATTGGGGGCTGATGGGGCCGATATTAGCCCTTATTTGCAACGGCTGCATTAATTGTGACGGCCGTAAGTTAAGGTCGTCGCAATGAATGTTATTTGTGACGGTACTTTTTGCAGCCGTCGCAAATAAGGTCAGATTTGCGACGGGCCTAGGGTTGGCCGTCGCAATTAAGCCTTATTTGCAATGGCTTCATTGGCAGCCATCGCAAATAAGAGTTTATTTGCGACGGTCTCCTCCTTTGTGATAGCATGAGGCAGGCCATCGCAATTTACGTTATTTGCGACGGCATGCTGTCGCAAATAAAGCTAGCCGTCACAAATGATCGCGTTTCCTGTAGTGCATGAAGTTAAATATTGTTTTAATGCAAATTAAAAGGAAAAACTTTATGTGAAAACTGTCTAGACTTGTCTAATAAACTTGATGACATGCATAGGACACTAGAACGGTTTTGTAGTGGGAATAAGAATCTAAACTTGCTGCTGAATTCTTCTAAGACTTGTAATGATAAAATTGGTTTAGGTTTTGATTCTCACGCTCATGCTAAGGCACGTCTACCTAAGGTTGTTAAGTCATTAGGAAGTGGTTTGATTCAAACAGTTCCTAAACAAAAAAATGTGGTTTTTAAGTTTGCAGGAATGTTGTCTCATTCGGTTGCTAAACATGTTGCCTGCTCATCTATACATGAACATAAAGTAATTTTTTATTTTACCTACTATGGTAGAGATGGTCATGTCATAGATTTATTTATAGACTAGCTAAATAATAGAAATATGAAAGAATGTTAGCTAGAACTCATAACAATCACGCACAATTTGCAGCACACACTGAACCGAATGTTAGGAACTTGCAACCTGCTTTGATGAGTCGAGTTTGCTCCCAAACCTAGTTTTTTTTTTGCTACACATGTAACACCTCGTAGGTCAGTAGTTAGCTACAAAAATCCTCAAAGTTTGGCTCATAATCCTGCTATTTTATCTCAGTTTTAGCATGTTATCCCTGTTGGACGTCGTGTACTCAGTACTGGATTTCTAAATGCCTTCTGACTAACGTCCCCAATATTGAGTCATCAATGTATTGTTCTGCTATGTAGATTACATGCTTGAGGATGGAGAACATTTGGATTGTGGATTTAGGTTGCTCACGCCACATGACCGGTAACAAAGACTGGTTCTCCTCCCTCTGTTTTGTGTCACATGTAGAGAATGTTACTTTTGCCGATAATTCTTCAGCTCCTATAATTCGTAAGGGTTCGGTTAGAGTAAATAATAACTACACTTTGAAGGATGTGTCACTTGTTAAAAATTTGAAATACAACTTGCATTCTATTTCGCAATTGCTAGATGAAAATCTTAAAATTGTTTTCACTAAAAATTGTTGCAAGGTTGTAGATTCAAATGGTGAGCTTATTTTTAAAATGTCTTGGTTTTAAAGAGTTTTTAAAGCTGATTTTGATATGTCATTCTCTAAGCATAGGTGTGCAGTTCATAATGATTCAAAGGACTTCTATTTTTAGGCATCATAGACTTGGTCATGTAGGCTTTGATCATCTCACGTGTGTTAGTGCTCTTGATCACATACGTGGGTTGCTTAAGCTTAAAGGTGACATCAATATTGTGTGCTCTTCTTGTAGGCATGCTAAGATGGTTGCAAGTTCACAGCATCCTCTCACACCATGACAATTGATCCAGGATAGCTTTTACATCTTGACAACGTAGGTCCTTCACGTGTTCAATCTTTTGGAGGTGAATGGTATGTGCTTTTGATTGTTTATGATTATTCTAGATTTTCTTGAGTTTACTTCATGGCATCTAAGAATGAAGCTTTTAGTCACTTTTGAACTTTATTTCTGATATTATCAATTTATCACCATGGATCATTAAAAGCAATTTAGAAGCAAGTGACGTTGATCATGCTGCTGATTTTGCACCACTACTAGCACCAACAACTAGTGCAGCTGTTACAGATCGTCCTCGAGTCACATGTTCTTCAATCAGTGATGAACATGAAGAAGAAGAAGCTTGTGAAGTGTCTACTCCCCTCCTTGTCCTCAATATTCATCCTCCACAACAAATCATTGGAAGCTTGCACGAACGAGTCACAGAGTCCAGGTATTGCGATCCAAACTCTCATGCTCATTCTGCTTTTTTTGCTGCTTTTGAACCCAAAGATATATCACACGAACTCACTAATGAATCTTGGATTATTGCCATGCAAGAAGAGTTAGAAAATTTTGAAAGAAATAATGTTTGGAAACTTGTACCTCCACCTCAAGGTCACACTTTAATTGGAACTAAATGGGTGTTTAAAAACAGACAAAGCGAGGATGGGGTTGTGGTTAGGAATAAGGCTAGGTAGGTTGCTCAAGGTTTCACACACATTGAAGGTCTAGACTCTGATGAAACTTTTGCTCCTGTTGCTAGATTAGAAGCCATAAGAATTTTTGTAAGCTTTTGCTGCATCTAAGAGATTCAAGTTATATCAAATGGATGTTTAAATTCCTTTTCTAAATGGCTATATAGATGAGTAAGTTTATGTCAAGCAAGCACCGGGTTTTGAAAATTTAGATTTTCCTGTCATGTTTACAAACTGTACAAATCCATGTACCATCTCAACCAAGCCCCTATAGCATGGTATGATAGGTTACAAACATTCTTACTGGTAACGGGGTTTACCATGGGCAAGGTTGATAAAACTCTTTTTGTGCTTAAGCATGACAATGACTCATTATTCATTCAAGGGTATGTCGATGATATTATCTTTGGTTGTGCTTCTCATGATCTTGTGTCCACGTTTTCAGCTATGATGAGTTTAGAATTTCATATGAGTATGATGGCAGAACTCATGTAGTTTTTGTGGCTGCAAATCAAGCAAGCCAACGAGGGTACTTTTGTGCATCAAACAAAGTATACGAAAGACCTTCTTAAGTGCTTCAACATTGACAAAAGCAAGCCTCTTCGGACACCAATGGGAACAGCAACGGCACTTCAACATGATGAAGATGGTGAACCCGTGAATCAAAATGAATATAGAAGCATGATCGGGTCACTTTTGTACCTCATGGCTTCAAGACCGGACATATAATTCAGCGTATTTCTTTATGCAAGATTTCAAACATCCCCATGTGCTTCACATCGTCAAGCTGTCAAAAGAATACTCAGTACTTACAAGGAACTCAAGAATTTGACATTTTTCTTCCTTCTTTCTCAACCGTTACTTTGAAAGCTTTTTATTTTGGGAGTTGTAGGATTGATAGGAAAAGTACTTCAGGTGCTTGTAATTTTCTTGGTAATTCACTTGTTGCTTGGTCCTCTAGAAAACAAAATTCAGTTGCACAATCCACGGCCGAATCTGAATATGTAGCTGCTGCTAGCGCTTGCTCACAAATTCTCTGGATTGTTCAAACACTTAAGGACTATGGGGTTGATCTAGATAGTGTTCCACTATTTTGTGATAACACTAGTGCCATTTGCGCTGCTAAAAACCTCATGCAACATTATAGAACAAATCACATTGGCATTAGGTATCTCATTCTTTGTGATAATGTTGAAAAAGGAAACATTGTGCTTCACCATGTAGACACCGAACAACAATTGGATGACATTTTTAGAAAAAACTTTGGATTCCACTCATTTTCTTTACGTTCGTAGTGAAATACGAGTTATGCACCCTCATGGCTTAAATGGAGGGGATGTTATGAAACTCGGGAATCTATGTATGAATCTAAATTTAAAATAATATGATCATAGTATTTCATACATATATGACTTTGTGATTCCTTACATGCTAAAAGTTCTTACTACATTACTCGTGTTATACATTTTGTAGTTTTTGCCATTACTAGTAATTCAAATAATTAGTTACACTAAATCTTGTAATGATTGAACTTTCTTGCTGTTTTGAACTTGTTGCATGCTCACAAAAAGTGCTTTTAATAATAAAAAATTAATCAATCAACTATCCACATGTTGAGCTTTTATTACCGAATGAAAAATGAGAAAAGATCAAGAGAATATGCATCGCACTTATTTTGAGATGGCTTATCATTGAACTAAGATATGAACTAGGATGAAGTGTATGACTAAAACCATGTTTATAAGCTTCTGATTGTCAAATGACATAGGCTTGGCTTGGTTTGTTAGAATAAGGCTGATGCGGCATATAATCTCTTGCAAATGTCATATAATCAAAATTTGTGCTTTAAATGATAACGAAAAAAGAAAAATGCAGCAACATGTGTCATGCTGTCAGGTTTTGAAATAGTTAAGTTTGTGAGCTCATGACTTGCTTAAATTAAAAAATTACATTTGATCGCTAGCATGGCTTACACTGCTTTATGTATCTCATTGATGTGAGAGTGTAAGTTAATTTATAGTATGACTTGGTTGACCTTTATTTTATATATATATTTTTTATAATATGCTCATAACAATTGAATTTTCTCTTTTGAACGTTGCTGAATACATTGTCAAAGGGGGAGATTGCTCTTGTGGTCGAATATCACCAAGTGCCACTCTCCTCAATGCTTCACACGGGGATTCTTCTTTATCTAGCACACACTTATCAACTTGCAACACTTGGGGGCCATAGTCTCATCGAACACCATGTCACGTGCTACTTCAACAATTCCAGAGGATTTGTTGAAGACAAAGTAGGCCTAGCCTTCGTGTCATAACCAAGCAAGAAACCATCATCGGATTTTGGAGCAAACTTTGAAGTCCTGGGCTTCTTGTTCAATATGTAACATTTACTACCAAAAACCCTGAAATAAGAACTTTTGGTTTGTCACCCGTTAGAAGCTCATATGGCATCTTCTTTAGAAGCCGATGAAGATATAGATGGTTCATGTTGTGACAAGCGATCTTCACCGTTTCTGCCCAATATTGGTCGAGGTCTTGTATTTGTCTTGCATTGTTCTCGCCATTTCAATGAGTGTTTGATTCCTTTTTTTTGCCACCTCATTGTCTTGAGTGGAATAAGGTGTCGAGAACTCGTGCTTTATTCCTTCTTCATCCAGGTACCCCTCAACTTGAGTATTCTCGTACCCAGTTCGATTGTCACTCCTTATATTCTTGATTTTTTCGGAGAATTCATTTTGCACTCTCTTCAAGAAATTCTTGAGGATACATTGGGTTTCTGATTTATCATATAAGAAAAACACCCATGTAAATCTACAAAAATCATCAACTATGACCAAACTGTATTTGTTTCCTCCTATGCTTATATAAGCAATTGGACCAAAAAGATCTGTCGACTGTTGGAGTCGGCAGATCTCCTGACACAGCTAAAGTGTTGAAGGAGTTCGTAGTTCGGTGTGGGCGCGCGGAGACTCAATAAGGTGAATTGCGGTTTAACACTGGAGACACTAGGATTTACGTGGTTCGGGCCGCCTGAGCGTAATACCCTACTCCACGGGGATGTTGATGTTGTATTGGCTTATCTCGTATGATCTACCGTCCGTGTCTCTCTTCCCCTGTGTATCGTCGGCCTATCCTTTTATAGTACAAAGAAAGGCCGTTACAAGCTACCTGGCCCGACATGTGGCCCTGGCGGTTACTAGTATTGATACACGATTAATTGTTGTTAATGATCCTGTAACGGGTTTCGACAGTGCCGTTACAGGTGTTAAGATCGTCCGTTTAAGTGTCATTAATATGGCATTAATGACATTTAAATAGGTCTTGAAGTCCTTGGCTCTCCTTTGAAGATCCGGAGCAGTTACAAGGTCTCCCGGAGGTTAGAGGTGGCTTGCTCCGATGTTTAGACACGTGGCAGCTCCGGAGCTTGCTGCGGGAAGCAGGAAGCTCCGGGGCTACCTGACACATGTCAGGTCCGGAGCTTCTCTCGGTCAGGGGTTAGGTCTGGAGGTGTCGTTTCGGTACTCAGTCCGGTGCTTCCCCCTTGTGTGCGGTAGCTCCGGTTCGGTAGTACACGTGGTGACCTAGGGATTAACCATGTTGGAAAATTCTAGTCCGGTCATGTCTGACAAGTGGGCCTCCGAGGGTCTTCAACTTGAGTAGTCGTCCTTCCCCTGAGATCTTTGTAATCTCAGGGGGTGTACGGTTTTTAGGGTACCGACAGTGGCCCCCTGGACCTACCTCCGAGGAAGGTCACCGGGGTGAAGTCGTTCCATCAGAGGTGGGTCCACCTTTGCGACTCTTGAACTGGGTCTTCAAAGGTCTTCGGAGGTGCCGTTGGTAGGATTTTACAGTTAAATCCCGACGTGTGGCACACCTCAGGCGGCAGATAAGATCTTTGGCGTGCGGATCTCACGCAATTGAAGGTCGCCGGTTTCCGATACGAAAACCGTATCGGTTCCGCGCGCCTTGTCAGGCCGCAGCCTTTGGGTTTCCCGCCTCGTGATGACAACCGTTCGCCTGGGTGAGAACCTCGACTTGATCGTCGGGGTGGTCTCGGGCCCCCTTGTCATCGGCTGGGTTGAACTCTTGAGTAGTATTTTCGACTCCCCTGCAGTTTCCATCCAAGCGTTGCGAGGGCTTACTTAAGAAGGAAAGGGTGCACCTTCGGGAGTTCTTTACGCCTCCCATCTGATCTTGCTCTCAAACTCCCGACTCGTACTTTGCTCTTCCTCTCTTGCCTAGCTGTGCTGCGATGGAGTTGGGTCTACGCGAGAGTCGCCTGAAGACCGACAACGATTTGAAGAAGGTCCGGGCCCTTATGGGGTGGTCCTCGGACTTCTTCAGCCGCTCGGTCCGTGTCGGCGGAGAGCTCCCCTTTGAGAAGAAGCGCGCTGGCGAGATGGTGTACTTTTCTTCGTAGGCCATGGTGGGACTGATCCCACCATTTTCTTCTTTCTTCTTGATGCTGCTAGACTTCTATGGTCTGCAGCTATACCACCTTGGTCCCTACTCCATTCTCCTTGTGTCCATCTTTGTCCACTTCTGCGAGATGTGGGTGGGCATCCCCCCCTGCGTCGAGCTCTTCCGAACCTTCTTCACCGTTCACACCACCGGCCGGAGCAACGAGTACCTTGGCTTCTACTACTTCGTGAAGCGCAAGAAGTGCCCGTTCAAGTACCTCCGGTTGTTCCCTTCCGGGAAGTGGGATGACTGGAAGAAAGATTGGATTGTCATCAGGGTGGAGGAGCATGAGCGGTTGGAACTGCCAGACAGTCTGCCCGGCATCGACACGTCGATATGGAGTGAAGTCCCGGTGCTAGCGGAAGTTTTCGACCCTGTCCTGACCAGGATCCGCCGATGTGTGGAGGGGGGATTGACTCCCCAGGCGGTGTTCTGCAACTTCCTGACCAACAGGTGGGCGCCGCTGAAGAGGAGGGAGAAGCTCGCCTGGTCCCTCAACAGCGTGATGGAAGAGGACCGGGTTGAAACCGGGTTGAAGTCCGACATGGTGGGGAAGACCCTGGAGTTCCACCTCAAGAAATTCCAGCACGGCATCGACGTCGACGGAGATTACTTGACTCCGCCGCCGGCCTTTCTCCCTCTGAACGTGGAAGTGGAGTTCAGCAGAGAGCTCCGGCGGAAGATGCCTGCGCTTGACGACCTTGGCGTCGTTGAGAGGAGACCAACCACCCGGGTGGCAATCCCTGGGGTGCCCGAAGATGGCTCAGTCCCTGCTCCACAGCCAAGGGTTGAAGTCATCGGCAAGGGCAAGGAGCTGGCGGAGGAGCCGGAGAGTCGGAAGAGGAAGCTGCGGCATGTCGACGGAAGGTCTATCATGCCCGCTGCTTCTACCTTGGCTCCTTATCCCCAAGGGGGAAGATCTTCTGGTGCCGTGGCGACTGTCCCCGTGGTGGGGTCCTCCCGGAATGAGATAGTTCCTGCAGTGGGATCCTCCCGAAGTGCTTCCGTCTCCATGGTAGAGCCCTCCGGTGGTGCTAGCCCCGGGTGTACGACTCTGGGCCCCGGGGCGGTTGAAGTCTCCAGGTCCAGGGGTTCCTCCCGATCGAGGAGAGCCTTGACCCGGGAATCTCCCGTGGCTGTGGCGAGTTCTGGGGGGCCTCCTAGAGCTCCTACGCCGACCCTGGCCAGCCTGGAACGTCCGGGAAAAAGGTTCCGCGCAAGCTGGTGCGGGAGCCTTCCAAGGTAATTTTTGATGTTTACCCTGGTTAACTTTTTAGTTGTAGTGATTGCTGGTTAATTCTCTTCATCCATCCTCTGCAGCGTCTCTAAGAAAGGGAGTGAAGCTCCACCCTCGGCCACGGTTTCTGAGGTCGTGGGGGCTTCCGCTCCTGTCCCGGCTCCGTCCCAGATGGTGGCTGAGGCTGCGACAGCTCCGGCGCCGGCTGTCGTGGTCATGAACCTCGACTCGTCCCCAGAACTTCCCGTGGTAGCGCCGGACCACAGGAGTGAAGACATGCTGGCGGCACTTGTCTCGGAGATTGAAGCTCCGGGTCCTTGTGCTGCAGTAATGGAAGCTCCGGCTGCAGAGCCGGAAGAAGTAATAGTCCCGGTCTCGGAGCCGAAACTCGTTGAAGCCCCGGCGATTGAACTGGAGGTGATTGAAGCTCCGGCGTGCGAGCCGGAAGTCGAGGTGGTTCTGACAGTTGAGTCGGTTACCTCCGATGCACCGGTCGCTGAGCCGGTTGTTGTTGGAGCGCCGGTCGCAGAGCCGGCGGTTGAAGAGGCGAGGGAGCTCGGGTCTCCCTCAGAAGAGGTGCCCCGATCGGAGCCAGCAGTAGCTCCGGCTCCGAAGGCGACGACATCGATGGTACCTGTGGCAGAGCCAGAGTGCCTAAACGAAGTCGCCGGCCCCCTGCCTGAGGGGGCGAATGAAGACATGGCGGCGGGGCCTTCTTCGATGGCGACTGAGGCCATCCCGGAGGAAGGCCCTAGCGCTTTGGAAGCCCAGGGTTCCGCTCTAGTAGAGTGGGACCCAATTTTTGTATGTGAAGACCCGTTGGAACCAGCGGAGGAGACCTCAGCAAGTCCGGAGCCCATCCCACTGTCGATGTCTATCGACAACGCCTGCTCCAGTCTACGTCATGTCCAACTGGCCTTCTTCCACGACAGCAAGGCTCTTGAAGAGGAGAGCCAAAGCCTTAGGCGGTGGCGTAATCGGCTCCACTTCGAGACTAAGCTGGCGCAGTCGAGGCACGCGGATGACAAGGAGTGGATCAAGCGGGAGATGATCCGCCTGGAGTGTTGGGAGAAGCTGCTGGATGAGAGGGAGAACATGACCCATGCCCTCGACGCTCATTCTCGGGAGTTCCATGATCAGGCCAAGGCTGCCAACGACGCGGCCAATGCTCGGTTCGAGCAGCTTGAAGCCATCAACGCAGCTCTCATCAAGCGCCGAGAGGCACTCGAAGGGAGGGAGAGACGGCTCGAAGACGAAGAGCAAAAACTCCTGGAGCTGCGGGATGACATCTTGAGAAGGGAAGAGGAGCTCGCCGAGAAAACAGCTCTGGCGGACAAGGGCCTCGAGGAGCGCACTAAGAAGTTGGAAGAGCGCTGCCTCGAGGAAGAGAAGACCTGGGTGCGAGGGCAAGAACTCTACGAATACGAGTGTGCTCTTGTTGCCCGGGAGAAGAAAGTGGAGGCTAGGGAGAAAGACCTGGTCGACCGTCGGAACAAGATCCACCTCCAGGAGGAGGAGCTCGGAAGACTTGAGAGGCGGGTTGCTGCAAAAATTCAGCAAAACGCCAAAGAAGTTGAGCGCCTCGCCCGTGAGAATTCCGAACTAACGGCGGCCAAGAGATCCTTGGAAGAAGTGAAGAGTCTGAGGACATTGGACTCCCTGCAGATTTGGGAGTTCCTGGGCAAGGCCAACGATGCGCTGGCGCCGATGGGTTTCAGCCCGGTGCGCCCGGATGATCCAGAGCCGGAGCCGGACCTCGTGCTGCAAGCGTTGAGCGCAGCAGGCAGCAAGCTCTCCAAGGTGGGCGACGTCATCGCGGACCAACTGGAGGTCGAGGGGCAATCCCTAGCGAGGAACGTCACAGAATACGTGTTGACGTGCTACACCAGCCGGAACCCTCAATTTCCTCTGGACCCGGTGCTTGAAGGCCCCGTCAAAGGAGAAGGCGAAGCTACCCGAGCCAGCGTATCGAAGGTCGCCCAGAAGGTCGCCGAGTTCTTCCATAGGGTCTAGGATCATCTCTTTCGCTCCCGCTTGTATTTTCTCTTCTTCCTCAATTTTGTACTCCCTTATCTCCAGATGTAATCTCCTGTCTCCAGATAAATGAAATCCCCAAATTTTTGCGAATTTCATTTTTTGTCGTCAACATCTTTATCTTCTCTTGGCCCCCTAGTAGATGTACACAATTTGATTGTGAACATGTACCAAAAGGATACTGAGTTTTGTTGAAGACGAATTTGCTTCGAACTTGTAGAATTTAGTTCCGAAGTCTTTGATAGTGAAGGTCCCCTGAAGTTGTCGGAGCTTAGAAGCTCCGGTACTGTCCATCGCTGGAGGTTAGTAGCTCCGGCAATAGCTTCTATCAACACGTAGAGCGTCGATAGTTAGTACTCCAAGGTGTCGGTGCTTAGTAGCTCCGGCAATGACCTTTAGCAACACTTGGTAAGTTGGCAACAGACTCCATGTACGGGGTCTTCTCACCATCTTTTACTCGGCGCCGATGGTTGACCCCCTTGAGGGGGTCGGAGCTTGGTTAGCTCTGGCTTTTCTCCATCAACGTATATTTTATTTTTCCTGCACACTTAAGCCAAGAAAAACGATAAAATTTGTTCCTTGTCTATAATTTCATCGCGGCTTACGATTCTCAAGTAAATTTTAAGTTGAACGCGATTTTAAATACAACTGGATGCGTTGTCTTTTCTCTTAGATCCAACTGTCCATGGACCCGCCTTACTTTGCCCTGCCGGGGTGTAGGTAGAGTGGCGTACTTAGGGTGCTTGACCAGGCTAAGTCGATAGCGCACTCCGGCCCTAAATTGGCTTGGCGGCTTTCAGGCGAGTTGGCCATAAACGATATTTAAATCCAAGAGTTCTGACAATTCAACTTGAGTCGTATATAAACCGGTCAAACTAAAATTTCTTAAGAATTGCACGTTTCTGTTATAGACAAGAAAGAGAAAAATAAAAATATCGAGCCTGCACAAAATGAATGCACGTGGAGTCTATTTCACATGAAGATGTCTTTCATTATAGGTCCGGGGTACAGGGGAAACAAGTACACTCTTAGGGTACGGGACCAGGCTAAGTGTGCTTGGTTTCTCGTTTGACCCAGGGTAGTTAGCCACGCTTTTAGTCTGGAGACTGTAACAAGTGCTGCTTGAGCTTTACAGACCTTTCGGAAAAGGTCCGGCTGCTCTCCCGGAGGAACTACCCGACTCTGTACAATGACTCTATAACATACATCTCAAGTTACTCAAGACTCACCTCCATGGAATTAAGTGTAGAACTTACGGAGGTGCTCGATGTTCCAAGGATTTGGGAGAGGTGTCCCATTCTCAGTAGCCAAGCGAACGCTTCCGGGACGGGATACTTTGATCACTCGGAAGGGCCCCTCCCAGGCGGGGGAAAGTTTGTTTAGCCCTTCTCTGGATAGTATTCTCCATAGCACCAGATCGCCTTCCTCGAGCTGTCGGTAGTGTACATGCCGCTGGTGATAACGCCGTAGAGCCTGGCGATATCTGGCATTCCGAACAGCTGCTTGTCACCTTCCCTCCTCGAGGAGGTCTAGGTCTTCACGCCGGAGCTGGTCCTGCGCGGCTTCGTCGAAGGTCCGGACCCGGAGCGAACCCATGGTGATTTCCGGAGGAAGGATTGCTTCAGCTCCGTACACCAGAAAGAAGGGTGTTTCTCCGGTTGACCGGTTTGGAGAAGTCCTGTTGGCCCATAGAGTGGTCGGAAGCTCTTCGATCCAATTGGCTCCGTGCTTTTTCAAACGCTCATAGGTGCGCGTTTTGAGTCCTTTAAGGATTTCTGCATTTGCTCTCTCAGCTTCGCCATTGCTGGCGGGATGAGCTACGGAAGCATAGCAAACCTGTATGCCGAGGTCTTCGCAATACCCTTGGAATGCGGAGCTTGTGAATTGAGTCCCATTATCAGTGATGATCTTGTTTGGGACTCCGAATCTGCTTACAATGGATTGCAGAAAGTTGATAGCAGATTGCTTGTTTATCGTCACAACTGGAGTTGCTTCCGGCCACTTGGTGAACTTGTCGATGGCGACGTACAGGAACTTGTAACCTCCAACGGCTCTTGGGAAGGGTCCCAAGATGTCCATCCCCCACACAGCGAAGGGCCATGTAGGAGGTATCATTTGTAAGGGCTGAGCAGGTGTATGAATTTGCTTTGCATGAAATTGGCATGCTTCGCATTTCTTTACCAGCTCAGTGGAATCCTGGAGCGCTGTAGGCCAGTAGAAGCCATGCCGGAAGGCTTTTCCGACCAGCGTGCGGGAAGATGCGTGGTTCCCACACTCGCCTCCATGGATTTCTGCGAGAAGCTCGCAGTCTTCTTCCCTTGTGATGCACCGCATTAGGATGCCGTTGGCACCGCGCCGGTAGAGATCCCCTTCTACCAGTGTGTATCTTTTAGCCAATCTGACTACCCGGTCAGCGGATACATCATCGTCAGGAAGGATGTTGTCTTTCAAGTAGTTCCGGATCTCCGAGATCCATGCATCGGAACTGACTTGAGCATTTGAGTCTTGCGTGCTGGGTTGCTCGGAGCTTCCGGCAGCACCTACGACCCTTGATGGCTGCCATGGTAACAGGGCCATCGGGACCGTCAGCTTCGGGATGCTGATCTCGCCCCCTTCATTCAGTTCGTCAGGCTGAACTGTGGGTTTTGACAACCTCCGGACAAAGATTCCGTCAGGAGCTGGAGCTCCGGTTGACGCTTTGGTCGAGAGTTCGTCAACTTCAGCGTTGTGGGCACGCTGAACATGGTTGAGGTCTAGGACTTCAAAGTCCTTCTGAAGCCTCTGGACTTGAAGGAGGTAAGCGACTAGCTGGAGATTATTGCAGGAGCATTCACCCTTCACCTGCTTGATGATGAGCTGTGAATCTCCTTTGACCAGCAGTTGCTTGACACCGTATGACAGTGCAACCTTTAGCCCGCAGATGAGTGCTTCATACTCCGCCATGTTGTTGGTTGCCTTGAAGTCAAGGTGTACCATGTATTTTACCTTCTCCCCACTCGGTGCAAGGAGAAGGATTCCAGCACCGGCCCCTTGCTTCTGCATGGAGCCATCGAAGTAAAGAGTCCAATGAGGCTCAGTGATGGTTGGAACTTGATGTTCCGTCTTCTGCTTGGTGGGGCCCCCAGGGTTTGAAGGAGAGGGAGTCCATTCCGCCACAAAATCTGCCAACGCTTGACTCTTGATTGCTTGTCTTGAAATAAATTCGAGATCGAATTCAGCCAATTCCGCTGCCCACTTTGCAATATTCCCAGTTGAATTGGGATTATGCAGGATCGCTCGAAGTGGATAAGAGGTCACCACCGAGACTTTGTGAGCTTGGAAGTAGTGTCGGAGCTTCCTAGAGGCAATAAGAACTGCATAAAGCAGCTTATGCACCTCTAGGTATCGAGTCTTGGCATCATGTAATACTTCACTGATGAAGTATACCGGACGTTGAATGGTCCGGACCCTCCCGGAGGGGTCCGGAGCTTCCTCTCTATTGATCCGGATCCTGTCGGAGGAGTCTAGATTCTCTTCAGGGACCTCCGGGTTCTGGCTGGAGGAACCTGGGGCTTCTTCAGAAATGACTTGGACCTTCTCGGAGGGGTCGAGTCTTCTGAAGTGACTTCTTGTGGATTTGAGTCTGGGAGCTGGGACCCAGACTCACATTCAGGGACCTCCGGACCCTCCCAAAGGGGTCTTGATTCCTGAGTATGGGATAGTTCTGGTCTCTCCGCAACCAGAACCATACTGACAACCTCGTCAGTAGCTGAAATGTAAAGTAGCAAAGGCTCACCAGGGTTTGGAGCTACCAGAATTGGTAGGGTGGTGAGGAACTGTTTCAGCTCCTGGAATGCCTTCTCTGCTTCTTCGGACCATTGGAATGGTCCAGACTTCCTCATCAACTTGAAGAAGGGGAGGGCCCGTTCCGCCAGTCTTGATATGAACCGACTGAGGGCAGCTAGACACCCAGTTAACTTTTTGACGTCTTTGATGCGGGTTGGTGGCCGCATCTCTTCAATGGCTTTTATCTTCGCCGGATTAGCTTCTATGCCCCGGTGACTTACCAGGAACCCCAGAAGTTTTCCGGAGCTAACCCCGAAGACACACTTGTCTGGGTTTAGCTTCGTGCGGGTGGCCCGCAGCTTGTCGAAGACAGCCTGCAAGGTGTCCAAGAGGGACTCCTTGTTCTTGACCTTGACCACGATGTCATCGACGTACACTTCCACTATTTCTCTGATGAGTACTTCAAAAGTTTTGTACATAGCTCGTACAAAAGTTGAAGCTGCATTCTTGAGACCAAATGGCATGGCTGTGTAACAATAAAATCCATCTACTGTGATGAAGGAAGTATGCTCTTCATCCTCCCTAGACATCCTGATATGATGATACCCAGAATATGCGTCTAGGAAACACAGTAACTCACACCCAGAGGTGGAATCCACTATCTGATCTATTCTAGGTAGTGGAAATGGATCTTTTGGACATGCCTTATTCAGTGTGGTGTAGTCGATGAACATCCGAAGCTTCCCGCCGGCCATGGGCACAACGACTGGGTTCGCCAGCCATTTTGGATGGAAGACTTCTCGGATGAATCCGGCTTCGAGCAACTTCTTCACTTCTTATCGGATGAAGTTCTGCCGCTCTACGGATTGCTTCTGAGGCTTATGATGCCCAGGCCGAGCATCGCGGTAAATCTTCAGATTGTGCTCAATCACTTCCCTGGGGATCCAAGGCATTTGTGACGGTTGCCAGGCAAACACGTCAACATTAGCCCAGAGGAAAGTGATGAGCGCGAGTTCCTATTTGTCGTTCAACCCTCCCGATATACGGGTGGTTTGAGCGGCATCGGAACCAATTTGGACGACCTTGACGGGAATGTCGGTGTCGCCGCTTGGCTGCACACGTGGTGCAGAGGTTGAGCCCCGTTGACGAATGCTCGGGGGTTTTGGAGCTTGCTCCTGTCTGGAGTCCTCCTCTTGCACCGTGGTTAATGCATGGAGCTCCTCCAGAGCAGTTACCCCGACGGTGCGATCTCCGCGAATCCAGAGAATGCCTATTGGTGTTGGCATCTTCAACACCAGGTATCCATAATGAGCAGCTGCCATAAATTTGTATAGGGCAGGTCTACCCAAGATGGCGTTGAATGGTAAGTTGATCTGAGCGACGTCGAAGACCAACTTATCGGTGCAATACTTCTCCCGTGTCCCGAAGGTAACGGGGAGAGTTATAGCTCCGAGTGGAGTAATGGCCCCCAGACCTACTCCAGAGAAAGGTCGAGAGGGCTGGAGATCCGAAGGTCGGAGCTGAAGCTTGGTAAAAGCTTCAAAGCTTATGAGGTTCAGCCCCGAACCTCCGTCCACCATAACATGATGAAGCTGGATGTTATTGATGGTGGGAGATACCATCAAAGGTAACTGTCCAGCTCCAACCATGCTTTGTGGATAGTTTGAAGCATCAAAAGTGATGGGTGTGTCCATCCACTTTCGATGTGGCTCCGGTCTAGCTGTAGGAGCTACAGCGGCCATATCCCGCCGCATAGTATTAATGACGCGACGGGAGGTGATGTCCCATGACCCACCAAAAATGGTGTTCATGGTTTTTCGACGCTCATTGTCAGAGACGTCAGAGTCGTTTTCGACGGAGGTGTAGACGGCCTTCAGGACCTTCTTGGGATCCTGAAACCCTAACTCCTCTTCAGCCGGAGCTTCGTCGACCTTCTGTTTTCCTTCCCTCTGTCGGAAAGGAGATCCTTCCCGGCGCTTGCTGTAGCGCTCGGCAAGGTTTTGGACCTCTCGGTAGTCTTCCAAACCGTGGTTGCCCGTTTTGTTAATGGGACACCACACTTTGGGTTTGCCACCGTCTTCGGAAGACGGTCGAGGTCGCTTCTCGGGGCGTGGCCCCCGGCCACCAGGAGTTGCAGCAGCTGCAACGTTGGATGTACCGGCCGACGGCTTCTTCTTGCCGTTGGTCTTTTTTTTCTTCTTGCCACCCTCGGAGGTAGCAGCTTCTTCTTTAGAGGGTTTCTTGTGATCCTCCGAGGCTGGTTTGGAGTGCATTTCACGGCCCTCCGCAGCTCTGGCACATTTGTCTGCCAGGCTGAAGAGTTCCGTGACGCTGGTGATCTCTTTGATCGCCATCTTCTCCAACATCTTCTTGTCCCGTACGCCCTGTCTGAATGCCACAATGACAGAAGCGCTTGAGATAGAAGGGATTGTGTTGCGTACCTGAGAGAACCTCTGGATGAAGGACCGCAAAGATTCTCCCCCTTTTTGCACGACCGCAAAAAAGATCCAGTTCAGTGCCTGGTCGGGTGTATGAACTCCCGAAGTTGGCAGTGAACTGACGGCACAACTCTTCCCAACTGTTGATAGAGTTGGGTGAAAGGCTCATAAACCAGGACCTGGCGGTCCCGGTTAAGGCCACTGGAAAGTAGTTGGCCATTACAGCCTCGTTTCCTCCAGCTGCCAAGATTGCAGTGGAGTATATCTGAAGGAATTCAGCGGGATTGACAGTCCCGTCGAATTTTTCCGGCAGGTGTTGCCGGAACTTCTGTGGCCATCTAACCATGCGCAGGTGCATGGCTAGGGCTGAACAGCCTCCTCCTACTCCTTCCAGAGTAGAAAGGTCCTGAGCTTCCCGTCTTTCATGAGCACGCTCGATGTGGACACGGCCATCCTGTTGGCGGTATCGGCGATCCAACTCCGCCCGGAGGTCATGAGTTGAAAGCCTAGATACCGTATGGGTACGTCGTGCCCCGGAGGGCAACGATGTCACCTGCTGTGACGCATAACGTCTCCTATTGTTGGAGACGTGCGGACCAAGTCTCCCAGACAAAGTCCGCCGCTGCGACGGGGCTCGTCCGGAAGGAGGAGGTCCCTGGTTGTTGAGGCGTTCGGCCGCTGCTGCGACCAAATGCTCCACATCGGCCCTCCACTGCTCCATTGCATCTCGAGATGCGTCCGGAGGTGGCGGTCGTTGGAGAAGAGAACGCGCTGCATGGAGCGCATGTTCCGGGTTGTCATGACTTGCTGACGCAGTCAGTGACGCCAGAGCACCATCACGTTGTCCAGCACGATTTGCCGGAGAAGACGGTGGTGGTGGGAGAGTGGCTCCTGCTGGTGGTTGCCTGTTGGAGGGATTGCCCTCAACAGCTTGAGCAACAGGTTAGCCATTGGATGATCCAGCCGCGGAGTTCACCATTCTCGAAAATCTGAGGCGCCCCCTACCTGGCACGCCAACTGTCGACTGTTGGAGTCGGCAGATCTCCTGACACAGCTAAAGTGTTGAAGGAGTTCGTAGTTCGGTGTGGGCGCGCGGAGACTCAAGAAGGTGAATTGCGGTTTAACACTGGAGACACTAGGATTTACGTGGTTCGGGCCGCCTGAGCATAATACCCTACTCCACGGGGATGTTGATGTTGTATTGGCTTATCTCGTATGATCTACCGTCCGTGTCTCTCTTCCCCTGTGTATCGTCAGCCTGTCCTTTTATAGTACAAAGACAGGCCGTTACAAGCTACCTGGCCCGACATGTGGCCCTGGCGGTTACTAGTATTGATACACGATTAATTGTTGTTAATGATCCTGTAACGGGCTTCGACAGTGCCGTTACAGGTGTTAAGATCGTCCGTTTAAGTGTCATTAATATGGCATTAATGACATTAAAACAGGTCTTGAAGTCCTTGGCTCTCCTTTGAAGATCCGGAGCAGTTACAAGGTCTCCCGGAGGTTAGAGGCGGCTTGCTCCGATGTTTAGACACGTGGCAGCTCCGGAGCTTGCTGCGGGAAGCAGGAAGCTCCGGGGCTACCTGACGCGTGTCAGGTCCGGAGCTTCTCTCGGTCAGGGGTTAGGTCCGGAGGGGTCGTTTCGGTACTCAGTCCGGTGCTTCCCCCTTGTGGGCGGTAGCTCCGGTTCGGTAGTACACGTGGCGACCTAGGGATTAACCATGTTGGAAAAGCTGGTCCGGTCATGTCTGACAAGTGGGCCTCCGAGGGTCTTCAACTCGAGTAGTCGTCATTCCCCTGAGATCTTTGTAATCTCAGGGGGTGTACGGTTTTTAGGGTACCGACAAGATCCATGTGTAGAAGTTGCTCTGGTCTTGATGTTGTCATCACGTTCTTCGCCGGATGTAGTACTCCAACTTGCTTCCTGGCATGGCATGCGCTACACAGCCTATCTTTCTCAAACAGAACATCGTTTAAGCCTCGGATATGACCACCTTTTAGAAGTTTCTGTAGATTTCTCATACCAATATGGGCTAGCCGTCTGTACCACATCCATTCCATGTTAGTCTTTGCAATCAAACATGTGTCGAGTTTGGCTTTATATTTGTTGAAGTCAACAAGATATAGCTTTCCCTTCAACATACCCTTGAAAGCAACTGAGTTATCGATTCTTCTAAAAACTATCACACCCTCCTTAGTAAACAAGCAGTTATATCCTTTATCACATAACTGAGATATGGAAAAAAGATTGTAATACAGGGAAACAACATGTAGGACATGAGAAAGGGTGTGTTGAGATGATATCGCAATTTTACCAGTACCAAGGACTTTTCCTTGGCTATTGTCTCCAATGTAGATACCTTCACTTGGGTGTTCATTTTGTTCATGCTCTACAAACATTCTACTTTCTCCGTTCATGTGGTTGGTGCATCCACTATCTAGCACCCATTTTGATGCACCAAACGAGTATGCCTCTAAAACAGAATTATGCCTTGGTTTTAGGTACCCAAGATTGCTTGGGTACTTTGAGGTTAGTTACAAGTGATTTTGTAACCCAGACACGAGTTCTAGGTCTCTTGTGGTGTGACATGGTATATTTAGCATAAACACAACCAAACTGATTTCTCATAAGAATATAAGATGCATCAAAAATATGAAACAAGGTTTGTTAATCATGTTTAGATGGTTTCTCTCTAACAAAGGAAATATGTTCTAAGTCATTTTTTTAGCATTAGTGTATTGCATTTTTACTTTTAGTAAACCCAAGACCATCTTTGACATTAGGAGGTATTGTGATCATATACTATGTACATATTTGATCTTTTCCTTGTCAAAGATGCCACATTGGGAAGGATGTTTGATTTTAGGCGCATTAAGTTCATCCTTCACATTAGTGTTCAAGTTGAACATGTGCATGTTTTAATAGGCATGGATTTTACATTTTGAGAGGATGAGCTCTTGGAGGAGGAAGTGCCACTTTGCTAGAGTGAATCAACTTGCACATTAAGAATCTTGTTAACATTAGTCAAGTTAGCAAGTTTATCCTTTATTGCAATCTGTGAGTACTCTAGCTTTGAGTAAGTTTCCTTACTCAAGGCTAGTTCAAGCTCAAGTGTCTTGTTTCTCTCCTTTTCACGCTCAAGAAGCTTATCAACCTCAACATATTTCTTTCATTCAAGAATAAGCATATCTTCTTGACGAATGACAAGCTCCTCCTTCTCAAAGATCTCATCCAACAATAATTTCATGTTCCTTAAGGCAGTTTTACTTAAACATTTTAACATATCTTCATTCTCACTAGCACTATCAAAATCATCAATAGAGGAATGTAATGAGGAGGGTTTAGATATGACCCTTTTCTTGCCCTTCTTAGCCATGGGGCAAGTGTGATTGGAGTCCTTCCATCCTCCCACATTTGGGAAGGGCGTAGACTTCATTGTAGGCTTCTTGATAGCAATTGTCGTCATATCCTCTTCATCTCAAGAGGAGGACTCGTCGTTTGAGTCCCACTCTTTGCCAATGTGTGCTTGTTGTGATTGCTTCTTTTTCTTGAATATTTTCTTTTCTTGTGGTTTTGTGTCTTTCTTCTTCGTCTTCTTCTTATTGTCTTCATATTGGCAGCCAACCATGAAGTGTCCATATTCACCAAAATTATAGCAAGTACGCAGAGTTTTAGATTTCCCTTTGTCTTTTTTCTTGCCTTCACATGAGTGATCACCTTTTCTTCTTCTCATCATGCGCTTGAACCTTTTGCTGAAGAGCACCGTTTCTTTGCATCCATATCGGTGCTTACATCATCACTATCCTCTTTTCATGTGTCTCACGAGCTTCTTTTCCCTTGGGCTTGCATGTCGCTTTGAGAGCAACTTCCTTCTTCTTGGATGAAGTAATCTTTGCAAGATCTATCACATATTGAGCCTCCTTTTCCATCATCTCATGGTTTATAATTTTACCTATAACCTCATCGGGGTTCATTTCGTGTAACCTCGGGCTCTCTCCTATCATTGAGCATAAAGTGACATTCTGAGGCATGAATGCCCTTATCATCCTCATGACAACCTCATGGTCGGTCCACTTCCTTGTTCCATAAGCACGGATCTTATTGATGAGTGTCTTCATTCAGTTGTACATTATTGTGTAGTTTCACCATCCTCGATGGAAAATCTCCCTAATTCTCCATCAAGCATTTCGATCTTTGCTTCCCGGACGAAGCGTTTTTGCTTTGTGTGCAGTCTTGAGGGTGTCCCATATATCTTTGGCACATTCTAGTCCATCCACCTTGGTGAACTCCTCTCGTCTCAAGGATGAGGTGATCACCGCAACAGCTTGTGCATTGCATTGAATTGCTTGTTCTTGCTCTAAGATGAGTTCTTCATCATTGTCTAGGCTATCTAGACGTGTAAACACTATATGCCAAACACTTGGATTAAGTGAGATAAGTTGCATTTTCATGTTCTATTTCCACATAGTGTAATCTCTTCCATCAAAGTTGAGGGGGGGGGGGGGCGACTTTTCCAAAGGAATAGAAAGGTAATGATTATTATTATTGAGCCGCTCATAATTAAAAGGATACCAGGAGTAGTCATGATGACTACCCCATTTTGGCTTATCATCTTCTTTCTTGCTATTTTGGCTTGAGAGCCTCTTCCTTAGAAGTGCCTGAGTTGTCACAGTTCATCATCATCATGTTCGTGCTCCTTTAGCACGTCGAACATTTTGGTCTCTTGATCATCTCCGATGATGGGCATTCCGGGGATCTCGTTTGTCTTGTCGTCGGCCATTAGTCTCCCCGAGCGGTGAGCCTCTTGATGGAGAGTCTTGCTCTAATATCAATTGAATGTGGCCTATAGGGGGGTGAATAGGCGTTGAACATTTTTCCTGCAGCACTTAGCAAAGTTGTCAAATAACAGGAAGGCTGGTCTAGTCCTGTATTGGGTGCGGACTAGTCCGCTGATGACGCAACACCGACAAACTCTTTACTCTTTTTGGTATTTTCTCAAATAGTTAACACAGAAGAATATGTAAATAAACTTAAGAATTATAAGAAAGTATGTAAGGTGGTCAAGTTTTACGATAATGACAAATTTGATTACCAAGGTGCAGATTTATTAATTTGTGCCCTAACTAGTTGCAAGTATGAACGAAATGAACAAAAGGCACAAGACACGATGATTTTTATCAAGGTTCAATCCAACAATAGGGATCTACCTCCTCGTTGAGGAGCTCACACAGAGTCGGGTCTCAATGAACCCTTTACCCCGTCAAGTCACCACGAAGGCCGACTTGAGTTCCACTATCAAACAGGATTACAATGTTAAAACAGATCAAAACACAATCGAAATATGTACAAGAACAACAAGAGTGTGAGAGAGATCAACCCCCAAAAGCTCAAGGTCGCGTATACATCGCTCTCCCTTTCCCAAATCTCAATTCCTAAAAGATTGAACTCTTTAGGGCTTTGGATGTGTGGAGAGAGGAGTGTTTTCATGCTCCTAGGAGGTGTGACGGCACTAGGGTACTTTGTTATTTTTTATAGGGTCGTGGATCACATAATTATACACATTTAGAAAAATTAGTGTCGAAGTGTAGCTGTTGACGATTCTTAACACCACAGATCATCTCCAGTATGAGATGAGATCTGCAAGCGCACGGAAGATACCGTTGTAACATTTCACCCAAGAGTATTCTCAAGGATATCGTATTTATCCCAAAGGAAGGTGGTGAAGTAAAGTAAACACTATTCTTATGTTCAAGGTATAGGGTACTAAGTGTTTATCAGAACAGGGGTAAGATGATAATATGGGTAGTGTGACACACCTAAGCAATCTACTCTAAGGTTAAGGTTCCCCTAGCAAGGGTTATACTACGAGACGGAGCTACTCCTACTATGCTCTAATTACTCGTATACATAGTCTAATAAAGTACACATGAGTATGCTAATGGTGAATACTAGGGCTTAGTGGTCCAACATGTTGGGCATGGGCTTACCCTAATCTGCCAGGGGACTCCCACCAAGAGCCTACATCATAGCCGGACGTGGAGGATTACAACGGATGGATTGGGCTGTCACCACGTATCGCCTACCTCTATAACCAGTGGATTATCATGCATCTAACGCTATTTAACTATCCAAGCACCACTCTTGCATGATAAGTAAATATTTAAGAGTGGCAACGTAATATTCATCCTAAGGCAATGACTAATCTAAAAATCATTGAACCAATGTTAGATCCAAGCACTAACATATTCATATAAACAAGATCATATTATTATCTAATTAGACTATAGTGGTGGTGTATGATGTTTATGATAATATGATAATTGCATTATGTCTAGATTATAACAACATCTACACCTAGCACATACATGAACTCCACAATCAAACAAGGAACGCATCATTCAAGTATATGAATAAGTAAATACTAAAGATAATATCTTTATCATGCATAAATTCACAAATACAAGAAAAGATACATGAGCCATACCTTTCTGAAATTTGATTTGGGACTAGAGGCTCCTCTTTACAGCCTAATCTCCACTAAGGACCTAGGAGAACTAGCGTATACAAGAGAGAATGCTCAAGTGGTGTGTGTGAAGTGAGGTGAGGTACTCCCCCCTATTTATACACTCACTTAGGTGGTTTCATGCACTAATTTCCCAGTCCTTCACTTACTACCGCGTCAAGGAAGCCACCAGGGGTTGACATGTGTGTTGACGGTTCCTACGCACTACTAACAATTCATCTCTAGCAGTGGTGCCAGAAATGCTTGTTAATAGATTTTAGATTATACATATAAATCCACAAGTGCATGAAAACTATCGATGTACCATTTCCCCTCTAAGAGTATTCCCAAACGGGTGGCATTTATATTCTCCCAAAGGAAGGCTAGATGGAAGCAAAGCAATCATCAAGTGGAGAGGATAGGGTGATCTAGGCAAGGTTATAGCAAGGATGCATAAATGATAATTGGAGTAGTGCGACACACACTAGAGCATTCTATCCTAAGGAGATAAATGGGGGTAAAGAGGGACTCCTTTTTGAGTGGACTCTCTTATTTTGCAGGGATGAAATATGGCTACTTTTTTTCTCATGCTTATGATGTAAGCATGCATTTTCTTTTTCTTTTCTTTTTCTTGTAGCCATGTCTTCTACTCACTTTTTATGCAATAAATGTTTGGAGAGAGTACTAAGCATGAATGATATGGAGTTTCTCTTTTTATTGTGGAATGGCTGTATGGTGGAAATTTTGCTTACTTCTAGTGTAGAAGTATAGCATGTGCGATTGAAGTCTTGAATTCAAAAAGTAATGAATAAAATCTCACATAGGTCTATACTAGTTTGACAAAGTTCAATGTAAAGACAAATAGCATATGTATAAGGTCTATTAATGTGATATATCATATAGTTTTGGTAGGTATTTACAATCAAATGAGAGTAACTTAAATCTTTTTAGAATTTCTTCGGAAATCTAAGTTTCACTTTCAAACTAGGAATAGCAGGCGTGTCACTATATTATACCTCACAACAACTTAGAATGTATTAAGCTTTTGATACCCCAAATTTACAAATCAAGGCAAAAGTAATTTTATCCAATGAGAGCAATATGTTGGAGAGTAGTAAGTTGTAAACTAGGGACTTAGAAAAATTAAAACAGAGCAACTATTCATCATTTCATCTATGTGAATTCCAAACCATTCTTACCGCACATCATTTATTTTTTTAAAAAAACATATATATCCTATATTTTTTTATATGCAAGGTGGATGATGGCTGAATGGAAAATAAATTTACAAGGGGTTGATACAATTTACCTGAAGTGGGGGTCCCCCCCCCAAGCTTGTTCTTCACTCACCTCCGTGATGAGGGTTGAACCCTTGATGACGGAAGTAAGACATGAGATTGGCTTGTTGTTGTTGTAGTGTGGAGTTGAAGTTGGTGAATTGAGCGTCCATGTGTTGTTGCCAATCTTGGGTACCATGGACATGCCCTTGGAGAGTGTTCTAGATGTCACTCGTTCTCACTTCAAGCTCTTCTATACGTATAGTGAGATCCGTCATTCCTTATCTATAGTCACGATGACTTCTAGCCTATGAGGAACGACATCTTCTCATGGATGATGGAGGCAAGCTACTAGGGCTTGAAGTGGATATGGGTGGCTCCCATGTGGCACCTGGCCACCCATGCCAAGACGGACCTCTGGTTTCATACGATGGAGGTTGAGTCCATCCGGGTGCATCACCCATTGGGTTCTCTTCCTCTTCGTACTCATGGACTGTGGAGGTCATCGGAGGCATGGTCACCTCTTTGCACGGCTTCTAGTTACCCTGCCATGGACATTACTTCTTTGTGCTTCCTCGATGGGAAGAAGGTCAATGATTAGCCTCCGGCATTTGTACAAATTATAATCCGGGTTAGGTAACCGAATCTCATTGACAAAGCCGGGATAATAAAATAACAAAGAGCCATCTTGATCATGCTTAAGGGTATGTCCTTGCACTAAATAATCTTCATCAATTAATTCTCTTTCATTTTCAATATACTCAAATGAAGAATATTCTAGTGCTCCTACCGTATTAGCAATACGAGTAATCAATGAAATGCATTCAATTGGCCCTGTTCTTGAAATGTAATCTAACCATTGTGTCATCATGGCAATATCTGGAGCAACTTTTATCTTTTTAATCATGGCAAACAAAATTTTCAGCTCATCATCACGCACTATCCTTACATCTCCTATAGGGAACATAGTTATAGCCACCCATCTATGCATGAAGCGTAAAGTAGGGTTGTGTAAGTGGCAATTCCTAGGTGCACTACATTTGACCTCACAAGTTAAATCTTGCCAAAAACTATGTTTTTTAAACATAGGCAAAGCGTTTAAATCTAGCAAACATCGTCTATGGAATCCAATGATTGCACTTAATTCTTTCCATAGGATGTTGTATTATTTTTTAAATAATCTAAAAGTAATACTATCAAATCCTATTCTGATTATGCAAAGGAATTGTATGGAGAGAAGGTGTGAACCTCTCTCATCTATGTGAGCAAACTTTTCCCATCCTAGTGCATGCCAAATGGAAAAGAATTCGGAATCCATATCTATTTTGGAGATCAAATCCGGATCATAAGCTTTCGTATGAGAAAACTCACAATGTTGGAAGAGCTTACATGCTTGATCTTCATCTTCACTTTGTATGTCAAGATCGTCGTCGTGAAGAAGTTGATGAGGGTTGCTTCTCTCACCGATGGGAGTGTCTTCACCTTCACTCCTCTCCCGTTAGCTTGTTGTAGCAACGAAAGGGGGGCGTGCAATTGAGTCTCCACCATGGCTTGAGCTTGCAGTCTCCTTCCTCTTTTCAAACAACCTCTTCATCCCTTTCATGGCCACAACAAACAAGAACACAAGAAGGCAAAAACTCGAAAGAGGTGATGTTAGTGAAAGCAAAACCCTTGACGAATTTTCCCTTTGAAAAACTTGAGAGCAAATTGCAAATGCAAGCAAGAGCAAATCTTTTTGAGATGGGAGTTGATGAAGAGCACTTCAATGAATAGCAAGAAAAACAATGTGAGCATGAGTGACTTTGGGGAGGTATGAAATGAGGTGAAGTGTGAGGAGAAGTGCCCCCTCACGGGCAACATTTATAGTCTGCACTCCCCATTGGTCATTAGGGTACCAAATGTTGTCATTGGAGGAGAGAGAGCCAAAATGGCTCCTTCTCCTAGTCGGCCGAACAGGGCAGTCGGCCAAACTGACAAGTGGGCGTCGTTGTTCTCCCTTTTCGCAGGTGGCTCCCCAACGGCTATGAGATTAGCAAGTTGGTGAATCATAACTTTTGCGGCTCATAAAAATTGTTTTTCAAATAAAAATTCTTTTTTCAAAACCCAACAATCTTCTTTTTGTGAAAATAAAGAAATAAAAAATATAGTTGAGAATATAAGATTCTCAACTTACTAAGAAAACCAAATATGCAGTGGGAAAAATCAAATTAAATGGGGAAAACCAAATAAAGAAAAAAGAAAAACAAAGAAAAGGATAACTACCAATTTAACCTATTGGCTAGGTCTTACCACCATCTGATGAGATAGACATTCTTCATTCTTTATTTCTTGACATCCGGGCCCAGAGGGATGGGCTCGGATGGCTTGTCTTACTTCTTTTGCCATACCTTCTTTGGCGGCCTAGTGGACTTGGGAATTTGGGGAGGCCCGGACTTCTCCGTCTTCTTGTGGTGTCGGCGTGGACGATAACATGGGTTTTCCGCATAGATCAAATTCCTCATGAATGCATTGAGCAAGTCCACCTTTGGAGGTGTGATTTCGACCTCTTCAATGTGCTTAACATTTGCCACAATGCGGATCATGGAGCATTGCTCCAACTTTGGGCAAAAGTTAAACTTCTCCTCCTTGCCATTTATATGGAAGTGGATTTCTCCAGCTCCCACATCTATGCGAGCCCTTGCGGTGCTAAGGATTGGTCGCCCTAGAATGAGCGGTGTACCCTTCTCGACTTCCATGTTGAGCACCACAAAATCCACGAGTATGAAGCAATTCTGAATTTTCATCAGAACATCTTCAGCGATACTCGCTGGATAACGGACTGAAGAAACAACTAGTTGGAGCTGTATTACAATTGTACTGAGTCCTGTGAAGTTCAGCTGGTCGAAAACCACCTTTGGCATCACACTCAAACTTGCTCCAAGGTCACAAAGGTCCTTGTCAAAGTGGTGAGCCCCAATTGAGCATGAAATTGTAGGACATGCAGGGTCTTTCAGCCAGTTGCCTTCTTGTAGAGAAATCATGTTGGCACTTTCCACTGGAGGTTCGGGCTGTCTTGGCATCTTGCCATTCTCCCGTAGAGGAACAGCAACTGCCAGTTGAGCCAACTGAGTTTCCAACATCTTGTTGAAACTCAATTGATTCTTGAAGGTTGAGGATAGTATTTCAATCTTGGCATTAATACTCTCTAGGGTCTTGTCATTGCCCGACAACTTCTTGGATATAGCCTCATTGATCTTCAGCTGGCCAATGGCATTTTCTCTCAAGTTGGGTTGATTTTCATTGTTGCCATTGTTGTTGTACCCTCCTTGAAAGAATGGGACTGGTTGGCCCCACCCTTGACCTCCTGGACAATAACCATTGTTGTTTCCCTTGTTGGCTATGTATAGGGCATCCTCACGGGTTTCTATGCAGTCATTTCCCGAATGGCCCGTGTTGCCACAGACTTCACAAGTGATGTGAGAGTCTAAGGCATAAGTATTGCCACATACCTCACCATTGCCTTGTCTATCAATCATTTTCATAAGGAGGTCTAATTTGGCAGTAATCTTGTCCACCTCCTTCAAGGTGTGCATGCCACGCTTGAGGGTATGGAGACGCTCGTCGCTCCATCCCATGTTGGACACCATCTTTTCAATCAAATCCTTGGCTTTGGGCACCGTCAATGAAAACAGCATCAACATGGTCACGGACAGAAGGGATCCGTCCATTGTAGAAGTTTTGGATGATGAGCCAGTCATTCATCCCATGGTGGGGACAGGTTAGGATATACTCCTGAAGCCTTTCCCAAGCCTCGGGAATAGATTCCTTGGCATCTTGTTTGAAGTTAGAAATTCTGCCACGTAGGGTGTTGGTCTTTCCCAACGGGGAAAACTTGGTGAGGAATGTCATAGAAGACTTCTCCCAAGTGTCTACAATACATCGGTTCATGTAGAACCACTGTTTTGCTCTCCCAAAAAGAGAGAACGGAAAGAGCCTAAGATGGACACAATCAGGAGATACGTCCTTAATCTTAAAAGTGTTGCAGATCTCAGGGAACTGTTGCAGTTGAGCACTTGCATCCTTGTTAGCCTTCCCACAAAATGGGTTGGCTTGCACCATAGTGATCAGGCTAGTCTTGATTTCAAAGTTCACGTCTCCCGTGTTAACAGTGGGCCCAACAGGCACATTGTTAGCGGACGGAGCCAAAAACTCATGAATGGTCTTCTCGGCCATTACCGTGTTGGTTGTTGGTGCAGTTTCGTTGGCTTGCTTTGCCGCTCGAAGCTTCTGAGGATTAACGACATGAGGTCGATCTCTCATAAAAGATTCGGGATCATCAACAAAGTTTTTTGGATAGCGGAAACCAGACATACACTACCTTGTTTTCACATATAATGCGAAAACAATGAAGGGTCATCCTACTAAAACCTATCAGGGTCATATCCTATTCACTCAATCGTGCAATACTTCGGCAGCCTTTCACAACAATGGCGCCAGAAACGCTTGTTGGCGGTTCCTACACACTACTAACAATTCATCTCTAGCAGTGGTGCCAGAAATGCTTGTTAATAGATTTTAGATTATACATATAAATCCGCAAGAGCACAGACACTATCAATGTAGCATTTCCCCTCTAAGAGTATTCCCAAAGAGTGTCATTTATATTCTCCCAAAGGAAGGCTAGATGGAAGCAAAGCGATCATCAAGTGGAGAGGCTAGGGTGATCAAGGCAAGGTTCTAGCTAGGATGGATAAATGATAATTGGAGTAGTGTGACACACACAAGATCATTCTATCCTAAGGGGATAAATGGGGGTAAAGAGAAACTAGGCTAAGAGCTAGGTAGAGACTCCTATGATGGTTCTAATGTACATATAAATAGCCAAAGTTAGTTACTAATGATCATGTCAATTATGAATTCTCATGCTAAGTGGATTAACACATCAGGCACAGGTTTACCCCTAGCAATACTAGGACGACTCCGGCCTACCTCTTCAATCCGTGGGTCTACGAGACATTTAACGCTACTTTCTATCCTAGCACCATGCTGGCATATTAAGTAATTATCTCAAGAGCCTAGGCACAAGCCATCCTAAGGCAATGAAGTAAATCATCGTTGAACCAATGTTAATTCATAGCATAAGTGATTCATGTTAATATAATCATGACATAGCTAATTAGACTATAGTGGGGGTTTGTAGTGTTTATAGTGATATAATGACAATGGTATAGCATAATCATAAATATTACTCATACCACATATATGGAATCCATAATCAAACAAGAAATTCTTCATCCAAGTATATGAACAATAGAAGACTAAAGATAACATCTTTATTATGAATAAAGGCACAAATACAATTAGGAATATAAGAGTCATACCTTTCCCAATTTGGAATTGGGAAGAGACTCCTTCTACTCCTCTCCTACAGGGACTATGGACTAGAGACTCTCCTCTCTACGACCTATACTTCTCTAAACCTATGGAGAGTAGTGGATACAATGGATGAATACTCAAGTGGTGTGTGTTGAAGTGAGGGGTCCTATTTATAGCTTGGAGAATGGTCAGTTCCCACCAACAAAAGCGTGCGAATCAAACACCAATGACTTCTTCAAGCCGGGAGGAGCCATGTGGCATTGGACTGGGTTTGGCGCCACTACATAGTCGGCTTACTAGGGAGGTCGGCCGACCTGATCTCAGCCCCGTTGGGGTTGTGCTTCCTCCAGGTCTCTACTAGGTGGGTCCCATTAACTGATATAGGTGCTAAATCGTTGGATGGCCTCGGATACTTCTGTTTGTGGGCCATTTGATCTATGTGGTGCTACATGTCATTGCCTAATTTGCTAGAATGATATTTTGTAGGATCCATCCCCTTGTTTCACTTCAATTCTACATAAAATCCCTGCATGCACTACTTTCTCCAAGGACAAGTGGAAATAGGTTAAATAGAAAGGTGATGTGTGGAAGAAATAATATTTCCCTCACATAATTGAGTTATATTGACGGGTGAAATTGGTATATAACAGTCGTCAACAACATGCAGTTGGACCAACTTTGGCGCTTTTACCAGTTCGGCCGAATAGATGGTTCGGCCGAACTGTGGTTGGCCTCACTCGGCTCCCACTTGCTCCTGGACACTGATATGTGGGCCTTTGTCTACCTTCTAGATGAATGTGGGTGAAAACCTGTGGGTACCTGCCTGTAAGTAGTTTGAAGTGTGTTTCCTTGCCTTGTGGCCATGCATTCACCTCAAATCCCCAAATAATACATGCATGCACCAATTTCTCTAAGTACAAGTGCAACTAGGATATTCCTAACTATGATGTGTGTAATAAATATTCATTCCTTCACATAATTGAGTTATATTGATGGTGGAAATTGGTATATAACGACCGTCAATAAACTGCACCAAGCTTACTGTTTGCTCATCCTGAAGTAAAGATAAAAACTTAGGTTGTGGATCAGGCGTTGCTACAATGTCCTATTTTGCAAAAGTACCAAGTGCACACCAAAGTATTCTACCTTGCATTGAATAAACTGGCTATGGTACCTCACCTTTTTTCCAAGTCTTTATGGGGCTTATGCCTCATCCTTTTCTGGGGTGGTTGAAGTACATAACAACAAAATGAGCATGCATCACCTCATGTATGAGTTCCACTCAAATTTTCG
This sequence comes from Tuctoria greenei, assembly GCA_036927565.1. Lineage (NCBI taxonomy): Eukaryota > Viridiplantae > Streptophyta > Magnoliopsida > Poales > Poaceae > Tuctoria > Tuctoria greenei. The sequence continues at coordinate 123,357,951 of JAYESD010000003.1, read as the reverse complement.
AAGAATTTAAAATGGTGTTTGAATTTAAGTTCCTCAAATGATGCACTCAATCACTCCTATGTGGAAAGTGGTATTTGTATCCTCACCAAGGCAATGCCTTGGATGTCCCACATCTAAATAAGGCCTTTTGTGTATCTTGGTAGGAAACAAGAGTAGGCATATTTGTCACACATATATTGCTAAGTAAAAAGAGTAATCCTTAGGAGAAAACAAATCATGCCCCTATATCAAGATTTTGCAAGCGTGGTGGAATATTTTTGGTAGTGAAAGATGACTCCCTTTTATTCACTCTCTTTTTTTGAGGATGAAACATGGCCACTTATTCTCTCTTCTTTTTTTTTCTCACACTCTTGTACATTAGTATGCATTTTCTTTTTCTTGTAGCCATGTCTTCTATTCCTCTTTTTTTTTTCAAGTAGTTTCGAGAGAGTATTATGCATGAAAATCATGGAGTATCTTTTTGGTAGTAGAATGGTATGATAAAATTTTGCTAACTTCTAGTGTAGAAGTTTAGCATGCGCCCGTGAAATCTTGATCTTAAAAGCATGAAAAGATTCTCACATAGGTCTATACTAGTTTGACAAGGCTTAATGTGAAGGCAAATAGCATATGCATAAGGTTTATCTAATTCAAATCATCATATGGCTTTGGCTGGAATTTCTATCAAGTGAGGAACTCCATTTTAAATATTCTATGTGAAATCAAGTTTCACTTTCAACTAGGATATTTGCAGCCCTTATCACTATATCATATCCCACAACAACCTAGGACTGGACTTAGCTTTTGCTACCCACAATTTCCATGTTTCTGTCTATTCTAGGCCAATAAATCCAATACATGGAGAATACTAAGTTGTATGCAAGGGACAAGATAAAATAAAACAAAGCAACTGTTCAACATTTTAACTTATGCAAAGTAAAAAATATTCTTACTCTACATCCTTTATTTTATTAACCTAACATATACTACACTATTATTTTATTTTTGTTTATTTAGATGCAAATTTGGTGGAAAGAAAGAAATAAAATAAAATAAATGCAAATGGGGTGTGATACAAGTTACTTCAAGTGCGGGTACTCCCCCAAGCTTTTTCTTGGTCAAGGTCCGTGATAGGGGCTGAAACCCTAATTATGGATGTAGGCCATAAGGTTGGCCTATCCTTGTTGCAGCGTGGCTTTGACATTGGAGGGTTGAGTGTCGATGTTGGGTTGCCTTCCATGGGTTCTATGAGTGCGGTTGAAGAGTGTTGTTTATTTGCTCGTCCGCACCTCATGATTTCCATAGGTTGGATGTACCTTGTTATTTCTTGGCTAAGGTAGTGATAACCTTTAGCTACAAAAGAATGACATGCACTCAACATGCATTAAGTGTGTTGCATCATTCTTTGGCTAAGGTGTAACATTCCTTTTTGCTGCAAAGGAATAACTTGTAACCATCATGTATTGGGTGTGATCCGTCATTCCTTGGCTATGGTAATGATAACCTTTAGCCACAAAGGAGTCACAAGTACCCAACATGTGGTGAGTATGATCCGTTGTTCCTTGGCTAAGGTACAACATACCTATAACAAAAGAGAAAAGGTGCGCTCAACATGGTTTGAGTGTGATCTGTTGTTCCTTGATTAAGGCATAAATTACCTTCTAGCCACATAGTAACAACATGCACCCTGCTGAGAGAGGGATGAGATCGATCTTCCGAAAGGTAATGATAAGTCAATTGAGGTGGAGATCTCGACGTTGATGATCTGAGGCTCTCCAGTAGAACACGAAAAGCCTCTGCAATTACTACACCACCGCTCTGTTGGTTATCAACCGTTCTTCACACGATTGACCTCACCAAGAAGGTTAATCCCTGCAAGCGCAACCGAGAACACGAGCAAGAACAAGGTAGAAGCAATCTGAAATGCTAAGTTGGGGTCTCACAAACCGATGAACGGCGAAATTGTGTATAACAGATTAATCTAAGCAAAACACAATTGTTTGTGACAGCTACTATGGAGTATATATAGGTGGGAGAACGTCCAACCGTGTGTTGGGGTCATAACCTAACCCCAAGACACGAAAATAAGAGATGTAGACTTGATACAAGGCCCAATGGCCCAATATGGTGGCGCAGCACACTGACAGATTCTGAACTCGATTTTGTTTCGAATACTCCTGTCGACTCCGCAGGTGTTTTCACATGGGACCAGCGGCATTGGAAAGGTTATCTTCTCCCCTTGCCGTGCATATGTAGAACGTCCAAAATGGAGATCATATGCGTCCTGGGCGTCTGTTTTAGTGCAAACTGCTCCTGGACTCCGAGTTGGACACGATTTTGAGATTGGCTCGGTTTCCATCTTCTTTGAACGAATTCTCTGGTCCTTCAAGTCCCTAATAATTCCTCCATGTACTCCTTTAACCTCTACATGGATCCTAATCACAACTAAATCATTAGGAAGCAATCTATGCTCAGAAACATATAAGTAAACAAATAAGAACGAGCTCACCTCTGAAATTAATTGTTGTGTATGTACTCTATTGATTGCATCTTGTATGTTCAATAGAGTGTTGTTTGTATCCATAGAAGTGATCTCCTCATCATCTTACCCTTCTTGAATTGGAGTTGTCCTCGACTCAAGTTCATCTTCTCTCATGTGTTGGTCCAAATGTGGAAAGTCAACAAATCTTCTTGTATGTATGAGAGGAGGAGGCCAAGGTGATGGACGATATAGTAAACCATCTTCATGTTCTCCATCAAATAAGCAAGCACATTCACTTGAGCCAGGATCCCAAACAAATAAACATTGTGCCATGTTTATTTGTGCAACGATAATGTGCATGATCTCATCACACCTAATATACATTGGATGTGATCTTGTCATTCCTTGGTTAAGGTATATCATACCTTTTATCCACAAGAGAATATCTTACGCCCAATGATCGCCGAAATCCCCTTGAGCTTGATTGAGTGCTTAGAAGAGTTGAGAGCATAATGTTCTCACATATTTGTAGCAGCTCATTGGTTGCTCATGGAGGGTTTCCATGTCAAATCTCCGGCCTCGTATAGCTATGATCGACCTTCAGGCTTAATTTCTGATAGGTAACAACAATCCTAATTTACTCCTTGGCCAGGAGATGTTGAAATGGAATTCTCTTAGGGTTACCAACAATCAAATCTTTGAATGCTTGCATAGTAATATTATTCATGCAAACTTCCCCTCTATGAAAGAGAAGGATGGTTAGCTCTCGATACATGTACAAATGATTTTTCAGGTTAGGTAATTGAATATTCATTTGTACGTACAGGGAAGAATAAGACCAAAGCTGCATTGGGTCCAATTTCAAGAGTATACATGAACAATGTATCATTCATTGATAAGAGTGGGGCTTTATGGATAAATCAATTTGCACATTTATTTAAGCTCCTACTCATATCAATGTAAGTGATATAAGTACAATATATGGATCCCTTCATCTTTTAAATTTTCTTACAATCTTTACTTTTCACAAGAGCAGGTGTTATCATTTAGATAATGGCAAACAAGATTCTCAATTTTATCCCCTGAACATTTTTGGTTTATTGCCTAAGAATTTGAAATTTAGTGATTCATGCATGAATGATTTTCAAATAAAAAAAATCAATATTCCTAGGTTGCTACATACCAATTCAACCATTAAGTCATTCCATAAGCATTACCTAGGCAGACAATGTCTAAGTCAATTTTAGCAATGCTTATGAAATTCTAGGTACTTGTTTAAATTTATGCCTAAGTAATGTGACATTCCTTTTTGAATAATAAAAAAGAGCAATGCCAACACCTACTCTCGTGAAGATGCATAAGAGCTGAATGATGAGAAGGTGTAAACCTTCCTTGCCAATGTAAGGAAAAATCATTCAATCCTAATGCAATTCAAACGGCGGAAAATTTTGAACTTGTACCTCAATTGAAGAGCAGTCCAGGTTGAAGGTCGTTGTTTGAGAAACTCATGACCATGGATTTTGGTATAGCCTTCATGTTTAATGTCTCCTGCCACATTGAGGTTGGAGATGAATGAGCTTTATCTTGCTCCTTCATTGGGCCACAATCTTGAGCATTCCTCCACCATGAACTCAAAATGAGATCGATGGAGGGGTATGCGCTTGAATTCTTCGATGGTGACTTGGACTTCATGAGGCCTTCCAACCTCTTTGCAAATTTTGTCCTGGCTGTACTAAAATCAAGAATAAATAAAACATCTCGAATACGGGTTACGCTAGCTCAAAAGCATGTTGTACCCTTTGTCAAATTGTTTTGCCCAACTTGAAACAACTTGCAAATTCATTGAATATTAGGGAAAATATTTTTTGTTTGAATTAGGAAGATGAATTCAAGTGGTTACACTCAAGGTTCATATACAAATAAATTTATTTCCTAATTTAAAATTTTAGTTTTAGATGGTTGGAAATTTTACTTTCCAACATGCAAGTGTGGAAATTCAAACATCCTAAATGCAAATGCAAGATTTGATGGGAAATTCAAATATGCAATTGAGAAACAAACACGAGATAACTACCAATTACCTATTGGCAAGGATTCACCGAATTTTTGAAGTCTGATGAGTAGGACTTACCCTCGTCCTGTTAGGTTTGATGATTTGTTGTCCAATCTTGGAGTTGAAGTTGTGAACAGCTTCTCATGTTTGACATGCCAAAATTACTTTGGTTGTCATTCGGATATGTGGGCCACATGGTGGCCCTAGCCTCTTCATTGCTTTGATAAAGACTTGTTGACGACTTTTCCTTTTTAAAGATATTCTTTCATGAGCATGGTGAGGCGTGTCCTGCTTTAGGGGTGCCATTTCGACGTTCTTGATGTTCCTTTGAGTTAAACCATACTTTGATCATGGATTGAAGACTTCCTTGGGCATGATGACATGTGGATTCCACAATCAAACAAGAAGCGCTTCATCCACAATGTCACTTGCCCTAGGTTGCACGGGCTTAGTCGATGTGTAGGAATCCTAACAAGTGATTGTGGGATACCTTGGATCTTGATTGCTCTTTATGTTCCATGGCCAGGGGCTTCATGTGGATGTTGTCTTGAGTTCTTGCTTGGCCATGGACAAGGTACTTCAAGGTAGGCTAGTTGAACTTGAGTCCTTTGGAATTCCATAGTATTCTTGATTATAAGGGTGGTCTTGACTCCACTGTGACGCCCTGTTCCAAAAAAAAGAACCAAGCTAACGCATATGTGTGCCCAGGAAGTTCAACACACATATACGAGTGCAATCATAAACGATATACAGATAATTACCACAGAACAAGATTAATTAACCAAATTTTATTACACAAATCATATTATCCTCGAATACAAGATCCAATGTATATTTATGACAAGTTCAACTATTGCAGTGGAAATAAACTAATTTAGTAAACTGAAGAGCTAGGCAGCATAAGTGATAGGGTATAGCGCAGTTCCAATCAACACCACAGGCAAAGCTGACGGTAGACACGGCCTAGAACTCTGCATTGTCACCATTAAACTCCCAATCCTGACCTGCAACTATTGGGGGGGGATTGCAAGAGTGAGTACATGTCGTACTCAGCAAGTGTGGAAAGTATGACATGTGGCTGGTTCAAATGACGACAATAATAATGGCTAAGTGCTGAAAAGTACATTAAAACATTTGGAAAACAATATATTACATGTATGTGAAGTAAACCCATCATAATCATAAGTAATATCATAATACCGGTCCATAATTCACCATCCTCATCAATAATTCCAGATTTCACCATTTGCCAATAACCATATTCAATACCGGAAATTAATCCATAACCATAATACTGACCATAACCATCCCAAATACCATCCCAATACCAAATTCTCTCTAATCATGGAAGTTGTCAAGGTGCTCGTAACTGGGAGCACGGCTATCATGATAGTTTTATTTAACTCTGCAGAGTTTGTTCCTCTTTACCCACATGTTTGTGATTTCATCACCTTTCGATGACTAGAACCTCTATTATGCCGTCTCACACTTCCATCGGTGTGTGGCCAAGAGATCACAAAATAGACTTTACAAAGGGATTACTAGACTATTTAGACCCCACTAAGATTTCACCGGTGGCGATGCCTCCAACTGAGCACATCTTCAACCAAGGGCCCCCTCTTGAGCCATTCAGATCCCAGGGTAGTCCCACCAATTATCAACAAACCCAATCCGACTACCCCTTCCCCGAGCATCCATAATGGTCCAAATAGCACTCGCAATGCCCTAATTAATCAGCTACGCCGCACCCATACTTGGCCTCGTGGTGGCACTGTAGTCCTGGCTTATTCTCGCATGAACCGGTCCTTAGATCTAAAGCAAGCAAACCACCATGACATCCAACCCATCCACATACCTGGTTTGCTTAGATCACCCATTACCATATCATATTTAACCAGTTCATGTTAACCATAATCTCATCCATGCATAATTAAATTGAGTAGTATAGTTGTTTTCCATCCCAGTTGATTAAGTGAAGCAAAAGGTAAAAAGCCCTCCCCGACCCTCTACCATATATTCCAGGTGACAAGGGTGGTTTAACAAATCTATTAAACTTCATATCATAGGGTTCCCATCAAATTGACACAAGCATGCAGTTTGCAAACAAAAAATTTATTTAAAATAGGATCAATATGCTTCAAGGACACCTGCCTTGCTCTTGCGGTTGATTAGGGGTCAAAGCCTTCAAACTCTTGGTGTTGTGGATCCTCCACGGCACTCTCTAGAGCAAATCCGTCTAATCCGCACAATAAACATACAAGACAAGAAACAAAATCAAAGAGTGCACAAATATTACTCAATATGACATGACATGCATGATTGATGCAAATGCAAGGTAGAACTTGTTACTAGATTGCTTTTAATGATAACTAACTATTTCTATTAGCTTTTAACAAGTTTATACAGGTTTGGATTTGATTAGATCAAATTTTATAATCAATTTGATGCAATTTAACCAGGAAGACCGGACTAGTCCGCTAGGGACCGGACAAGTTCCCACTTTGCGAGATCAGTAGATTAGGGTTTTCTAGATCGACGTAAATTTGGAGATTAGGTGTTGAATTCACGTAAGGAAAAGATAATAGAAGGTATACCAGGTGTTCAGTACTCCAATGAATCAAGAAACTTGAAGGTAACACTTGGATCTTGGTGATCTAGGGTTGGTGATGAACTTTGAGGTGAATTGGTGATGAAGAACGAAAGCTTGGTGGAGATCTTGGTCCTCTTTCGTTTCCTCCTCTTCTTCTTCTTGCTTGGGATCTTCTCCTCCCTCCTTGATGGTGGCTCTCCACGAACTATGGTTTGGGTGAGGTGGAAAAGTGGCAAATAGATGTCAAGCCAAGGGGTGGGGTTGTTTATATACAGTTGGAGGCTAGGGTTAGATGGATTTCGAGTTTGGGATGAGTAGAGGCCGGTTTAGAGTCCCACCTGGGCTCTAAAAGAGTTAGGCACGACGTCCCTAGGCCCACTTAACGTGAAACCCAAGAAACAAGTCGTAAAATAAAAGATCAATTCGGAATCACGAAATATCGGACAAGCCCGGAAAGGACCGGACTAGTCCAAAGTCGTTCAAAGAGAAAATCGGACAAGTCTGGCCTACAATCGTACAAGTACGACTTTAAACAGAGAGGAAATCGGACAAGTCCGCTGGAACACCGGACTAGTTCGGAAAAGTCCAAGGACTTAGCAATTTTTTAAGGATTCTTGGAATATTGGACTAGTCCGCACAAAATCGGACAAGTCCGAAAGTTTCCCGAGCAAAAATCGGACTAGTCCGCAGCAAAAACAGACAAGTCCGTTTTTAGTCAGAGAGAAATCGGACTAGTCCTCAGTAAAATCGGACTAGTCCGCACTTTCCTGCATTTTAAGTGCGGTTTGGCTCCAAATCAATTTTAAATGCTCTGAATCAATTTTAAACTCGTTCCTCTTGTTATGGGTTAATGTTAAACGTGTATATGAGTGTATGTAGGGCATGATGCATGAAAATGAGGGTGTTACAAACCTACCCCCCTTAAAATGAATCTCTCCCTCGAGATTCGACGCGGAAGAGAAGAGATAGAGAAAGTCCTTCTTGAGGTCATCCTCCAATTCCCACGTTGCTTCTTTTTCTGTGTGGTGCTTCCATTGAACTTTACACTATCTAATAACCTTGTTCCTTGTGACTCTCTCCTTGGTTTCCAAGATCTTGACCGGTTGCTCGGCATAAGTCAAATCTCCCTCTATAATCCCAATCCTTCCATTGGCACTTGTTCTTCCGGTACTCTCAAGCACTTCTTGAGCTGGGAAACATGAAAGACATCATGTACGTCTGAAAGATGAGCTGGCATCTCCAACTTATACGCTACTTCTCCTCTTTTGTCCAAAATCTTGAACGGTCCAATATAGCGAGGTGCTAGCTTTCATCTTATGTTAAACCTCTTATGACCCCTCATTGGTGACACCTTAAGGTAAACAAAATCTCCCACTTCAAAGGCTAATTTCTATCTTCTATTGTCCACATAGCCTTTTTGCCTTTATTGGCAGCCCTCAAGTTTTCACGAATTATTTGGACTTGCTTTTTGGCTTCTTGCAACACATGCGGACCAAATATTTGAGTTTCTCCTGCCTCATTCCAGAATAAAGGTGTCTTACACTTCCTCCCATAAAGCGCTTCATATGGTGACATTTTCAAGCTTGCTTGGTAACTATTGTTGTATGAAAATTCCGTGTATGGCAAGGTTTTGTCCCAACTTTTCCCATGCTTTAAAGAACAAGCTCTTAACATGTCCTCCAAAATTTGACTGGTTCTTTCGGTTTGTCCATCCGTTTGTGGGTGATACGCTGAACAAAAATTCAACCTTGTTCCCAAAGCTTCATGCAATTTTTGCCAAAATGTGGAGGTAAATTGAGAACCTCTATCCGAGACTATCTTCTTCGGTACTCCGTGTCGACACACAATATGCTCCATGTATATTTCGGCCAATCGTGCAGCTGTATATTTGGTCTTCACACGGACAAAATGAGCTGACTTGGTTAAGCGATCCACAATTACCCAAATTGAGTCATACCCGGACTGAGTACGTGGTAACCCAACTATGAAGTCCATTCCGATTTCTTCCCACTTCCATTCCGGGATCTTCAATGGTTGCAATAATCCAGCTGGCCTTTGATGTTCCGCCTTGACTCGTTGACACACATCACACAATGCCACATATTCAGCTATGTGCTTTTTCATGCTATCCCACCAATAGCAAGCCTTCAAGTCTTTGTACATCTTTGTACAACCGGGGTGAACCGAGTATGGCGAGTCATGTGCCTCCTTTAATATTGTCTCCCGAATATGCTTTACATTAGGAACAACAATCCTTTTTCCAATCCATAGTGTACCATGTTCGTCTTCATCAAATCTAAATTATCTGCCTTCCTGGGTCCTTTCCTTGATTTCCTTGATCTCCTCATCCGTGGTTTGTGCCTCTTGAATTTCTTGCTCCAAGGTCCGTTTTAAATCCATCATCTCCATCTCATTTACAAACCCAAGGTTCAACCGTTCAAACTCCTTACATAACTCGAATGGCAATTCTCGTATCGTGAGTTGATGACTTACTCCTTTTCTACTCAAAGCATCGGCCACTACATTGGCTTTTCCCGGATGATAGTTGATCCCCAAATCATAATCTTTGATGAGCTCCAACCATCTTTGTTGCCTCAAGTTCAGATCCGTTTGTGTGAAAATATAATTCAAACTCTTATGATCCGTATAAATTTCACACCTATGTCCAAGAATATAGTGCCTCCAAATCTTCAATGTGTGTACCACGGCCGCGAGTTCCAAATCGTACATGGGGTAATTCTGCTCGTGTTTCTTCAATTGTCTTGATGCGTAGGTGACCACTTGACCTTCTTGCATCAATACACATCCAAGTCCTTGTCTCGATGCGTCGCAATAAATGTCAAAACTCTTGCTCACATCCGGTAGTACCAAAATTGGGGCTGTTGTCAACCTCTTCTTTGACTCCTCAAAACTGTTTTGACAAGCTTCAGTCCATCGAAAAGCCTTTCCCTTCATTAGCAACTCCGTCATAGGCTTGGCTATCTTGGAAAAGTCCTTGATGAATCTACGGTAATATCCAGCCATCCCAAGAAAACTCCTTATTTCCTTGACATTTTGCGGTGGTTCCCACTTCAACACGTCTCTCACTTTCCCGGGGTCAACCGATACTCCTCCTCCTCATATTATATGACCCAAAAATGACACTTCTCTTAACCAAAATTGAAACTTGTTGAACATGGCATACAATTGATGCTCCCTCAATTTCTGCAACGTAAGTCTCAAGTGTTCCTCATGTTCCTTCTCATCCTATCCTTCGAGTAGATCATAATATCATCAATGAACACCACGACAAATCTATCCAAGTACTCCATGAAGACCTTATTCATGAGGTACATAAAGCAGGCAGGCGCATTTGTCAATCCAAATGACATACTAGTGTACTCATACGATCCATATTGTGTTCTAAAAGCTGTCTTGGGTATGTCCGATGGTCTAATCTTCATTTGAAAGTATCCCAACCTCAAATCAATCTTAGAGAAAACACAAGCACCCTTCATCTGATCAAACAAGTCTTCTATGCGTAGCAAGGTGTACTTGTTGTTGACTGTTACCTCATTGAGAGCTCGGTAATCTATGAACATCCTTTGGGATCCATCCTTCTTGTCCACAAATAGAACGGGTGCTCCCCAACATGAAGAGTTTGGGCGAATAAAACCCTTCTCTAATTGCTCTTGAATTTTCTTCTTGAGCTCCGCTAATTCCATAGGAGGCATCCTATACAGCCTCTTAGCTATAGGTGCTGTTCCAGGTATTAAATCAAAAACAAACTCAATGTCTCGATCAGGTGGCATACCTGGCAACTCGTCCGGAAAAACATCCAAAAATTCACACACCACCGGAATCTCCTCAATTGCGGCACCGTCCATATGATTCAACTCCAATTGCTTCGGTGCGGTTTGAGATGCTTCAAATTCTACAGTGATACCTTCTTCATTGGTCAACTTCACCGTCTTCGTGGCACAATCAATAACTCCATTATGCTTCCTCAACTAGTCCATACCAAGTATAATGTCCAATCCTTGAGAATCCAAAACAATAAGGTTGGCGGAGAAGTCTACCCCCCTTATTCTAAGGCTTACTTATATTTGTCCTCATTTCTCCTCCTGGAGACTTAACCAATAGAGTAAACATCATATGAGAGATAGGCAAACTATACTTGGCAACATACTTCGATGCAATGAATGAATGCGATGCTCTAGAATCAAATAACATAGTCGCGGGGCTGGAGTTGGCGAGAAACATACCAATGACCACGTCATCCGCTTGTTGAGCATCCTCCGTATAGACATGGTTCACGTTGCCACGAGCAAAATTCTGCAGTCCACGGTTCCCTTGTGGCTGTCCTCCATTGGGTCTTGGGTTTTGCATCGGTGCATTGCTTCCTTGAACAAGACCTTACTTAGGACATTGATGCGCAAAGTGTCCAACTTCTCCACAAGTATAACACTTATTAACTCCCCCAAAATTATTGCGACGAGCTTGGTTTTGAACACTTGCAGCAGGAAAATTAGCACGAGGCACATAAGGCATTGGAGGCCTTGGTGCTTGCATGACAGTGCGCTGCTGCACAAAATGAGTTGGGCGTGGTGCATAACCAGGGCACTGAGCAGGAATAGAAGAGCTGAAATGAGGCGCATTGGGCGGCACAAAGCGAGGGCGCACGTTACATCCTTGTTGCTGTCCTTGATATGGCGCCTTTCTCTTATTGTCTTGCTCCATCTCACGAATCTTGTTCACAACCACAATTGCTTTGTCCACAAGCTTCTGAAAATTTGCATAGTCACAATTGAGTAATTGCACTTGAATTTCGTTGTTGAGGCCTCTCATGAACAAATATTGCTTCCGGCTGTCCCAACTATCATCCTCAGGTGCATATCTTGAGAGTTGAGTGAACTTGTTGAGATATTCACTCATGCTTGATCTCCCTTGCCTCAAGTTCTCAAATTCTTGCCTCTTCAAGATCATCACTCCCTCTGGCACAAAATGAGAACGGAAATTATCCTTGAATTCGGCCCAAGTAATTCTCTCTTGGTTCTCATGAGCGTTGCAATAAGAATCCCACCATTCCGCAGCTACTCCAGCTAGTTGATGAGAAGCAAACAAGACCTTCTCCCGGTCACTACATTGGACAATAGCTAGGTTCTTCTCCACGGACTTGAGCGAATCATCTGCATTCATAGGGTCGGCATCTTGAGCAAAGGTCGATGGCCTAGTCCTCATAAACTCTCCCAATCGGTTATGAGGGGGTGGGGGTGGCGGTGGAGGCATGTGGGGCTGATTGTTGATATTGCCAGCCCGCAGCTGTCCCATTGTCTGTATCATGGTGTGAATGAGCTGGTTTTGCATAGCCAATAGCTGCTCAATGTTGATAGCTCCCTGAGTAGATCCTTGTCCAATGTTGTTCTGAGGCACTCCATTGTTCTCGTCCTCATCATTGCCATCCCTCTGGTTGCCAATCCTCACCATCTGATGAAAAGCAATAGGTAAGAATTAGAGAACGTCCCCAACTATATGCACCAAGGGATATGAAACTAAACAACTAGCTAGCCTACATGGACATGGCAATGCTAAAGCACCCCAAAATCCTCTATTAAGCACACAAGCGAACAATATATATAGCAAACAGCACTCCAAGCAAAAACACATCGATTCCTGAGTGCTCCTATGTGCTCTAAAGTGTCCATTCTATTTAGGCTGCATCCTACGGTCAACCTGTGACTCTGATACCAATTTGTGATGCCCGGTTCCAAAAAAAAAAGAACCAAGCTAACGCATATGTGTGCCCGGGATGTTCAACACACATACACGAGTGCAATCACAAACGATATACAGATAATTAACACAGAACAAGATTCATTAACAAAATTTTATTACACAAACCATATTATCCTCAAATACAAGCTCCAATGTATATTTATGACAAGTTCAACTAATGCAGTGGATATAAACTAATTTAGTAAACTAAACAGCTAGGCAGCATAAGCGATAGGGTATAGCGCAGCTCCAATCAACACCACAGGCAAAGCTGACGGTAGACACTTCCTAGAACTCCGCATTCTCGCCATTAAACTCCCAATCCTGGCCTGCAACTGTTGGGGGGGATTGCAAGAGTGAGTACATGTCGTACTCAGCAAGTGTGGAAAGTATGACATGTGGCTGGTTCAAATGACGACAATAATAATGGCTAAGTGCTGAAAAGTACATTAAAACATTTGAAAAGCAGTATATTACATGTATGTGAAGTAAACCCATCATAATCATAAGTAATATCATAATACCAGTCCATAATTCACCATCCTCATCCATAATTCTAGATTTCACCATTTGCTAATAACCATATTCAATACCAAAAATTAATCCATAACCATCCCAAATACCATCCCCATACCAAATTCTCTCTAATCATGGAAGTTGTCCAGGTGCTCATAATCGGGAGCATGGCTATCATGATAGTTTTATTTAACTCTGCAGAGTTTGTACCTCTTTACCCACGTGTTTGTGATTTCATCACCTGTTGATGACTAGAACCTCTATTATGTCGTCTCACACTTCCACTGGTGTGTGTCCAAGAGATCAAAAAATAGCCTTTACAAAGGGATTACTAGCCTATTTAGACCCCACTGAGGTTTCACCGGTGGCAATGCCTCCAACTGAGCACATCTTCAACCAAGGGCCCCCTCTTGAGCCATTCGGATCCCATGGTAGTCCTACCAATCATCAACAAACCCAATCCGACTACCCCTTCCCCGAGCATGCATAATGGTCCAAATAGCACTAGCAAAGCCCTAATTAATCAGCTACGCCGCACCCATACTTGGCCTCGTGGTGGCACTGTAGTCCTGGCTTATTCTCGCATGAACTGGTCCTTAGATCTAAAGCAAGGAAACCACCATGACATCAAACCCATCCACATACCAGGCTTGCTTAGATCACCCATTACCATATCATATTTAACCAGTTCATGTTAACAATAATCTCATCCATGCATAATTAATTTGAGTGGTATAGTTGTTTTCCATCCCAGTTGATTAAGCGAAGCAAAAGGTAAAAAGCCCTCCCCGACTCTCTACCATATATTCCAGGTGACAAGGGTGGTTTAACAAATCTAGTAAACTTCCTATCATAGGGTTCCCATCAAATTGACACAAGCATGCAGTTTGCAAACAAAACATTTATTTAAAAATCGGATCAATATGCTTCAAGGACACTTGCCTTGCTCTTGCGGTTGATTAGGGTCAAAGCCTTCAAACACTTGGTGCTGTAGATCCTCTGAGGCACTCTCTAGCGCAAATCCGTCTAATCCGCACAATAAACATACAAGACAAGAAACATAATCAAAGAGTGTACAAATATTACTCAGTATGACATGACATGCATGATTGATGCAAATGCAAGGTAAAACTTGTTACTAGATTGCTTTTAATAATAACTAAATATTTCTAATAGCTTTTAACAAGTTTATACAGGTTTGGATTTGATTAGATCAAATTTTAGAATCAATTTGATGCAATTTAACCAGGAAGACTGGACTAGTCCACTAGGGACTGGACAAGTCCACACTTTGCAAGATCAGCAGATTAGGGTTTTCTAGATCGACGTAAATTTGGAGATTAGGTGTCGAATTCACATAAGGAAAAGATAATAGAAGGTATATCAGGTGTTTAGGACTCCAATGAATAAAGAAACTTGGAGGTAACACTTGGATCTTGGTGATCTAGGGTTGGTGATGAACTTTGAGGTGAATTGGTGATGAAGAACGAAAGCTTGGTGGGGATCTTGGTCCTCTTTCGTTTCCTCCTCTTCTTCTTCTTGCTTGGGATCTTCTCCTCCCTCCTTGATGGTGGATCTCCACGAACTAGGGTTTGGGTGAGGTGGAAAAGTGGCAAATAGATGTCAAGCCAAGGGGTGGGGTTGTATATATAGAGCTGGAGGCTAGGGTTAGATGGATTTCGAGTTTGGGATGAGTAGAGGCCGGTTTAGAGTCCCACATGGGCTCTAAAAGAGTTAGGCATGACGTCCCTAGGACCACTTAATGGGAAACCCAAGAAACAAGTCGTAAGACAAAAGATCAATTCGGAATCACGAAATATCGGACAAGTCCGGAAAGGGCCAGACTAGTCCAAAGTCGTTCAGATAGAAAATCGGACAAGTCTGGCCTAAAATCGGATAAGTCCGACTTTAAACAGAGAGAAAATCGGACAAGTCCGCTGGAACACCGGACTAGTCCGGAAAAGTCCAAGGACTTAGCAATTTTTCAAGGATTCTTGGAATATCGGACTAGACTGCACAAAATGAGACAAGTCCGAAAGTTTCCAGAGCCAAAATCAGACTAGTCCGAAGCAAAAACAGACAAGTCCATTTTTAGTCAGAGGGAAATCGGACTAGTCCTCAGTAAAATCGGACTAGTCCGCACTTTCCTGCGTTTTAAGTGCGGTTTTGCTCCAAATCAATTTTAAATGCTCCGAACCAATTTTAAACTTGTTCCTCTTGTTGTGGGTTAATGTTAAACATGTATATGAGTGTATGTAGGGCGTGATGCATGAAAATGAGGGTGTTACAAACTCCACCCTTGACCTCCTTGTTGGTGATAGCCCTCGAAGTTGTTGTTTGAAATATCCTCGTGGGTTTTAGGGAAATAATTTCCAAATGTCCCATATTGACATGGATTTTCACAAATCATGTGAACATCCTTGACTTGGAGCATCCCAAACAACTCTATATTGGCTTGATCTTCATGATACTTTAATGGGAGGTGTAGTTCCACAACTAGCATGTCAACCTTGTCAAATGGTGTCCATGCCAAGCTAAGGGAACTAGAGCATGCTCCAGTCCACCCCTTGAGTAGAGCCCATCTTCTCATCCGTGATGAATGAGAATAGGACTCTTCCAGCTCCATCACGAGTGCGATAATGGATTGGTGAAGCCAACCTATGACATGAGTGTTGGATGAAGGGCCAACTATCCACCCCATGATGAAGGCAAACCAAGAAGAACTCTTGGAGCCTCCCCCAAGCTTTGGGATGAAAGACATTGGCTCCTACTGGAAGCTAAAATTCTTCCATGGAAGGCAATGATGTTGCCTAGCAGTCATCTAATGAAGTACGCCTTGAATCATCCTGCAGTTGAGCACTTGCATCCTCGTTGGCCATCCCATAAAATGGGTTAGCCAACACTACACTGTTTTCACACAAAATGAGAAAAAAAGCAACGGTAACCCTATCTAATAACTATTAGTACATATAGCTTAATCACAAGTGATAGCTATCCTTCACTTCCTTTAACATCCCCGGCAATGGCACCATAAATGCTTGTTGACGGTTCTTAAAACCACAAATTATCTCTGGTAGGAGATGAGATCCGCAAGCGCACGGAAGATACCGTTGTAGCATTTCACCCATGAGAATTCCCAAAGGTATCATATTTATCCCAATGAAAGGTGGTGAAGTAAAGTAAACACTATTCTTATGATCAAAGTATGACACTCGGTTCTAAAAAACGAACCAAGTGCAGTGTATGTGTGCCTAGGATGTTGCTTCACACATACACATCAACATCACAAATGGTAAATAGAAATAACCATATCACGAATAACAAATATACCTTGATTCTATGGCAGTGGTGAATAATCTAGCATAGGCGACTCCAAGTCCACAGTCAATCGACGGTAGTACGCATGCCTAGTACTCCATGACGACCTCGAAAATATTTCTTGTAGCTGAATTAATGTGGGAATAGCAAGAGTGAATACATGTCGTACTGAGAAAGTGTGGGAAAGTATGACATGTAGCTAAAAACAAGGATGATAATAAATGGCTAAGTGCATAAAAGTACATTAGTTCATAAACATGTAAAAGCAGCCTAAAATATCTATGTGAGTTTAATGCCCTTCGTATCTGAATGTGGCCTAGATGGGGGGCTGAATAGGCCTTTTTGAAATTTGTCGGAACCTGCAACACTTAACAACCAAATCAAAACTCAAGATATCGGACTAGTCCGGTAAAGTGCGGACTAGTTCGGTGTGTATCGACTAGGTTAATCAAGTTTGATCGATTAATTTGATTTTAGGATGTATGCAGTGGAAATATACTTGTAATTGAAGTGTTGCACGATTATGTACTAGAGTATATCACAATTCAATCTTATATTTAATGTTTCAACATAAAGTGAGTAAGATTGATTGAAACCCTAGATTGATATGATGAATAAGAACGATGAACACAAAGCAAGAACACAAGCAATTTATCCCGTGGTTCGGCTCCCACAAAGGCAACCTACATCCACGTTGAGGAGTCCACAAAAGGACCGGGTCTTCTCCAACCCTGCCCTCGTCGGCTTGCCGCGAAGTCCAATTCTCTTCTCTTATCACAAACGGTAAATAACCAAATTCAAGGGGCCTTCTCACACGTTTAGGGCTCCCCTAGATTACAATGAAAACTCCACGAAGAACACACTCAAAAGATTACAGTTAAAATCACAGGAGTGTGTTAGGGAATCAAACCAAGAGCTCAAGAGTGATGAATCGTGTCTCTCTAATGTTCCAAAGTGTATCCTCAAGGGATTGATCCTTTTGGCTTTTGATTTCATAGAGATATGTGTTTTTCAGGCTCTTGGGAGGTGTGATGGCGCAGGGGGTCGAGAGATATTATAGTTGGTCCATGCACATCTATTTATATGGGGTTTCTAAAAGTGACCGTTAGGGTTTAGAAAGATCGGACTAGTCCGTGGTGGACACCGGACTAGTCCGATGTGCTGTGTGTAGCAAACCCTAATTGTCCCGAAATATCGGACTAGTCCGCTACTGATTTCGCTTCTTGAAATCTTCGGACTAGTAGGAGGAGGAGGAGGTGCAGAGCCGCTCGAGCCCCCAATGCCAAAGTAGGCAAGCTCGGAGGGGGTCTAGGGCCCGAGCTCGGTGTAGTCGGTGTCGCAATCATCAGAGATTACAGTAGATCCAATGGGCTTGATCTCCAGTTTTTGGCAAATCTGCTTCACATTTTCCTTGACATACTTCATTTCTTCATTTATTCTCTTGTTAAGCTTGTGGGCCTTCACCTCAGCCTTTCTGCAGGAAGCAAATATAGCAGCCAAATATTTGAAGATGCCACTTGCAGATCCTTTTGAGGAGCTACCCTAGTGGCAGTGGCAGCCCTAGCATCTCCACTTGCTCTTGCCGGAGCCTCAGGACTGGAGGCCGGAGATGGATCAGCCTGAATGCTTGGCTTTTGAGGCATCTGGGGCCTCAAAGGAAGGTGCTCCACATCTTTGACAAACTCAATCCCAGTGACCTTCTCTATCATGAACATAAGATACGGAGCATAGCCACAAGACCTGTTGTGTGTGCAAGAGATGTTGACCATGTCATTCCAGATGTAGTTAGCCACATCAAACTTGCAGTCCTTGCTTATGACCCTCATCAGTGTCCGGAGGTAGCCCTACACACTCCCAGCATCCCAATCCTTGGGGGCAATTGTCTTCCTCAAAACTCTTTTCAACACCACAAATAATGGCTTCATGTTCTTCGTGGAGGGAGGGTTTTTCATCTTATCCTTCTCAATGACACCTATATTTTGGATGACCAAGTTGTCATGTCTTGAGGTGTCAAGGTGCAGCAGGCTTGCAAAGTCTTCATAGGTTATACTGTAATTGGATCCGTGCGTCATCCAAGTAACACTCTCTTCATCACACTTGAGAAATGGCAAGTTGCAAAGAACTGGGCCACCACTCCATCATTCCAATTGTACTTGAAGGCGAAGAGGTCCTTCAAGCCATGCCTTTTCATTGCTTCCACCACTTCAATGAATGGTGAGCAGCCCTTCTTTTCAAAATGTGCCCAATCAATCCACTGGCTGCGCACTACAGGTGTCTTCATTGGGAGGTACACAGACTTGTAGAAATCTGCATGGAAGTTGCTCCAAAATCTACCATCCACAGCTTGTTTCGGGCGGCCATACCAATCAACATTTCTGAATTTTGCAGCTGAGTCGCTGCCCTTCCCATTGAGCCTTTCTTCTACGGGATCCCGAGCCCCTTGCTTTGGGGCTGACATCTTCAGGGGGCCAATCGGGCCCGTTGCGATCCCCTTGCCCTTGCCCTTGGTTAGGCGGGCACTTGCCGAGCTAGGGCCACCACGAGCGGAGGCCCTGGAGACAGGCACCTTTCGTCGAGCCACCCTCTTCTGAGACTGAGGAGGAGATGGGGCTGGCTCGGAAGGTCGCTTCTTGCTTTGGTTCGTCGAGGACCGAAGCAGGGGCTTCTTGGCCATCTCAGCTTCGAAGTCCGAAGCTTTGTCATGAGAGCTCGACATGCCCTGTGAATGGATTATACAAAGTATGGATAAGCATGGATGACAAGGGATTGAATGGATGACAAGAGAGTTTGCATCGAGGAATTAAGGTTAGGGTTGAGTTCAGAAAAATCGGACTTGTCCGTGCATGGACTGGACTAGTCCGGTATTCACCCTCAAAAACCGAACTTATGAGACAAATGGACTTACTCAATGCAAAATTAGCCTAACAGCAATGTAATACATCAAGGACACTAGTATTAGGTGAAAGAAGCTAGGCTATTCGATCAACAATGAAGAAATAGTGATTTCTAGGGTTTGGGAGGAAATTACCGAAGAAATCGCTTGAATCTCGAAGAGGATGGTGTTGAAGGCCAGACAAGTCCGCGAACTTCAATCTTCAAGCAAGGAAGGTTGATTTGCGCCCAAATGTGGAGCTTTTTGGTGGAGAAAACATGGAATCGCCTTGGGAGCTCGAGCACGAAGAGAGAGAAGCTTGAGGCAAGTTGTGAGGGTGAGGGAATTAGGGTTTGGCGGCGGCTAGGGTTATGGACACGAAAAATTGGACTAGTCCGGAAATGACCGGACTAGTCCGAACTTTTCCAGAGGCTATATCGGACTAGTCCCTGGTCTACCGGACTAGTCCGGCCTAACCGGCACTCTGCGGACTAGTCTACATGGGCGGAATAATTCGGGTAACCACGGACTAGTCCGTGGTCACCAGGCAAGAACTTCTTAGCCCATTCATATATATTTGAAGGTACATATTTAGAAAATGGGGAGGCAAACCAAATCAAATAATCTTGTTGAATATGATCAGTAAGCATACAACAATCAAGCAATGACCATAATTCACCAAGATCTATTAATTGACATAGTTTTGCGGAGAAAATTGAGAGAGATGTTTTTCACAATCCAATCAACATATTTTGAAGAATTCATACAGGTATGCAAATTTTCAAGCGACATTCCGAGCATCGAATTTCATTTCGAAGCTCGCAAAAGTGTTTTTCATCGAGTGGCTTGGTGAATATGTCAGCCAATTGTTTTTCGGTGTTGACATGGGAAATGGCTATATCTCCTTTCATGGAGTGGTCTCTCAAGAAGTGATGTCGGATGTCTATGTGTTTGGTTGTAGAATGCTCAACATGATTTTGAGAAATTTTAATGGCACTCTCATTGTCACAAAGGAGTGGAATACGGTTCATATTGTAACTGTAATCCCTTAGAGTTTGTCGCATCCATAGAAGTTGTGCACAACAACTCCCGGCTGCAACATACTCCGCTTTGGCTGTGGATAAGGCAATGGAGCTTTTTTTCTTGGAGGACCAAGAAACTAGGGATATACCTAAGAATTGGCATGTACTGGAGGTACTTTTTCTATCTACTTTGCATCCGGCATAATCTGCATTGGAGTAACCAATGAGATTGAATTTGGAGCCTTTTTGGTACCAAAGACCAAGTTTGGGTGTATGAACCAAATACCTTAAGATTCTCTTAACGGCTGTCGAATGACACTCTTTTGGGTTGGCTTGAAACCTTGCACACAAGCATACACTCAACATAATGTCTGGCCTAGATGCACATAAGTAGAGTAAAGATCCAATCATGGAGCGATATACCTTTTGGTCGAAGCTAGGTCCATCTTCATTGAGATCCAAGTGACCATTCATTGCCATGGGAGTCTTTATGGGCTTCGCCTTGTCCATTCCAAACTTCTTGAGTGTGTCTTGAGTGTACTTTGTTTGGCTTGTTAACGTCCTTTCCTTTTGTTGCCTCACTTGGAAACACAAGAAGTACTTTAGCTCTCCCATTATAGACATCTCAAATCTATCTGTCATAATTTTACTAAATTGCTCATAAAAAGATTTGTTAGTTGAACCAAAGATTATGTCATCAACATAAATTTGACAAACAAATAGATCATTGTCAAAATTCTTTGTAAATAGTGTATAATCAACTTTACTAATATTAAAGCCATTTTTAATTAAGAAATCTCTAAGACACTTATACCAAGCTCTTGGAGCTTGTTTGAGGCTGTAGAGAGCCTTATGCATTTTAAATACATGGTCGGGGAACTCTTCATCTTCAAACCTGGGGGGTTGCTCCACATACACCTCCTCCTTGATTGGTCCGTTGAGGATGGCGCTTTTCACATCCATTTGATAGATCTTGAAATCATGGTGAGTAGCATATGCAAGCAATATTCTAATGCACTCAAGTCTAGCTACGAGAGCAAAGGTTTCATCGAAATTCAAATCTTCGACTTGTGAATACCCTTTGGCCACAAGTCGTGCCTTGTTCCTTGTCACCACCTCGTGTTCGTCTTGTTTGCTACGGAAGACCCATTTGGTGCTGAAGATGTTGGATTTGGGTCTTTCGACTAGTTCTCACACCTCGTTTCTCTTGAAATTGTTGAGCTCTTCCTGCATGGCCACAACCCATTTTGGATCGTTCAATGCATCCTCAAACCTGCTTTGTTACAAAAAGGACACAAACGAGTAATGTTCACAAAAATTAGCTATGCAAGATCTAGTGGTTACTCCCTTTTGGATGTCACCGATGATGTTCTCGATTCGGTGATCCCTTTGGATGCATTGGTGTACTCTTGGGTATGGTACTTGCTGTCTTGAATCATCATGTTCATCTTCTTATCCCCCTAAATCATTGCCCTCATTGTCTTCTTGGTCATCTTCACTTTCTTGAGGTTGATCTTGTATGGGGGCTCCCCCTTGATCATTGGTCTCCTCTTGTGGTTCATTTTCCACATGCATAGGTAGAGGTGGCTCTTGTGGTCGAACTTCACCTAACACCATTCTTCTCAATGCTTGACAAGGAGCTTCTTCTTTATCTAGCACACATGGATCAACTTGCTACTTTTGGGAGCCATTAGTTTCATCGAAAACTATGTCACTTGCTACTTCAACAAGTCCGAAGGTCTTGTTGAAAACACGATAAGTGTAAGTGTTCGAATAATAACCAAGCAAGAAACCTTCATCGGACTTCGAGGCGAACTTTGAAGTCCTAGGCTTCTTCTTTAAAATATAGCATGGGGAACCGAAAACTCGAAAATATGAAATATTAGGCTTGTTACCGGTGAGTAGCTCATAGGATGTCTTCTTGAGTAGTCGATTAGGATAAAGTCGATTTATGGCGTGGCAAGCGGTGTTGACGGCTTCCTCCCAAAATCGATCCGAGCATTGTTCTCGCCATCTCTATGAGGGTTCGGTTCTTTCTTTCGGCAACTACGTTTTGTTGTGGAGGGTACAGGGATGAAAACTCGTGCTTTATGCCTTCTTAATCTAGGTACTCTTCCACTTGTGTGTTCTTGAACTCCATGCCTTTGTCACTTCGGATGTTCTTGATTGTCAACGAGAATTCATTTTGAGCTCGCTTGAAGGAATTCTTGAGTATTCCTTGTGTTTCTGACTTATCGTGTAAAAAAAAAAAACCCAAGTGAAGCGAGAAAAATCATCAACAACTACTAAACCGTATTTGTTACTGCTGATGCTTATGTAAGCAATTGGACCGAATAAGTCCATGTGAAGTAGCTCGAGCGGTCTTGTTGTAGTCATGACGTTCTTCACGGGATGAGGTGCTGCAACTTGCTTCCCGGCTTGGCATGCGCTACATGGCCTGTCATTCTCAAAAACAACATCCTTTAAACCTCGTATGTGATCGCCCTTGAGGAGTTTTTGAAGATTCCACATACCAACATGCGCTAGCCGTCTATGCCACAACCAACCCATGTTGGTCTTTGCAATCAAGCATGTGTCAAGTTCGGCTTTATCCTTGTTGATGTCAACAAGATAAAGCTTTCCCTTTACCATACCCTTGAATGCAATGGAACCATCACTCCTCCTAGAGATGATCACATCCTCGTTAGTGAACAAGCAATTATAACCTTTGTCACATAATTGAGATAGGGATAGCAGGTTATAATCTAAGGAATCTACATGTAATACGTGAGAAAGAGTGTGTTGTGGTGATATGGCAATTTTACCGGTACCGAGCACCTTTCCTTGAGTATTGTCTCCAAAGTAGATGCCCTCACAAGGATCCTCATTTGCTTCATATTCAACGAACATCCTCCTTTCCCTGGTCATATGGTTGGTGCAGCCACTGTCTAGCACTCATTTAGATCCACCGGAGGAATAGGCCTGCGAAAACAAATTATGCCTTGGTTTTAGGTACCCAAGCTTGCTTGGGTCCTTTTAGGTTAGTCACAAGGAATTTGGGCACCCACACAAGATATCTAGTGTTCCCATGGCGTGGCCCAACATAATGAGCATAAACCATTCCATAATTACATCTCATTAAGACATAAGATGCATCGAAAGTTTTGAATAGCAACTTTTGTTGTTTATACACAGGACTAGTCTGGGAGGCCGGACTTGTCCGGTGTACCGGACTTGTCCGGACCTTGACCGGACTAGTCCGGTGGTCATGCATGTTGTATTCATTAATTTTTTATTTTCCAGATTGAAAGATCCTTCTCTTTACAAAGACATTGCTATACCTGTTATTCTTATGGCTTCTAGCTTGTTGCTTTTCACTATAGGAGTAATCAATGCCATATTTGACATTTGGAGGTCTTGTGACCAAGTATGCACTACGTGCATATTTGATCTTCTCCTTGTCAAATATGCCATATTGTGCAGGAGGCTTGTCCTTGGTGGAGGTTGACTTGTCTTTCAAACTATTGTCAAATTTACCAAATGTAAAAGCAGACGCAACTTCAGTTTTAATGTGTTGAGAAGGTGAGCTTGAAGAGGATGAAGGGTCACCTTGCTTGAGTGACTCAACTTGCACTTCAAGGATCTTGTTAATATTGATTAGGTCAGCAAGTTCTTCTTTGATTGCAGCATTTTGTCGTTTAACTCCAAGCAAGCTTCCTTGCTTGAAGCTAACTCAAACTCTAGTAACTTGCTTCGATCCTTTTCAAGATCTAGAAGTTTGTCAAGTTCGACATATTCCTCCTTTTGGGAGACAATCATGTCTTCTTGACGGTGTATTAACCTCTCCTTCTCAACATGTTGATCAAGTAAAAATTTCATTTTAGTGGTTGTTTTCTTATCTAATCCAATAAGAATATCTTCATTATCACTAGCAATGTCGCTATCACTAGAATAGGAATGCACGGAAGAGGGTTTTTTTGTTACCTTACGTTTACCTTCCTTTGCCATGAGGCAAGTGCCGTTCCCCTTCCATGGGCCGAGAGTAGGGAAGAGAGTGGACTTATTGGACGTCTTTTCGATGGCTATGCTAGCCATCTCTTCTTCTGATGATGATGAGGACTCATCATTTGAGTCCCACTCTTTCCCTATGTGCGCTTGTTCGGCTTGTTTCTTCTTCTTGAAGAACTTCTTTGGTTGAGGTTTGCTTCTTTGGTATTCTTCTTGTTCTCTTCATATGGGCAATCAACTATAAAGTGGCTATACTCACCACAATTATAGCATGCCCGCCTCGATTTTTACTTTGATCTATCCTTGTATCTTCCTTCACTTGATTTGGCGCCTTGTCTCTTCTTCATCATTTTCTTGAATTACTTCATGAATAGTATCTTGTCATCTTCATCCAAATCACTGCTCTCATCATCACCGTCTTCTTGTAGTTGTGCTTCCCGCGCTTCTTTCGATAAGGGCTTGAGGGTGGATTTCAAAGCAACCCCTTTCTTCTTTGCCGAAGTGAGGTCGACAATTTCCTTGACATGCTTCACTTGCTTTTCCATCATCTCAAAATTGATGATTTTTCCAAGTAGCTCATCCGGAGTCATTCTCTTGTATCCAGGGCTTTCTCTAATCATGGGGCATAAGGTGACGTTGCGAGGCATGAAAGCTCTAAGGATGAGCTTCACCACCTCGTGGTCGTTCCACTTCTTACTTCCGTACGCTCGAACCTTGTTGATGAGTGTCTTAAGTCGGTTGTACATATCTTGAGGCGACTCTTCTTCTTCGATTGCGAATCTTCCCAATTCGCCCTAGATCATTTCAATCTTCGCTTCACGCACATGACGATCACCTTCATGTGCAGTTTGCAATGTGTCCCAGATCACCTTTGCAATCTCGAGTCCATCCACCTTGGTGAACTCGTCCCGATTGAGCGAAGAGGTAATGACTGACGCGGCTTGGGCATTTTGATGAATTGCCTGCTCTTGGCTTGGTGTAAGTTTTTCATCGTCGTCCGGGATATCAATCCCTATGCACACAATATGCCATAAACATGGATTGAGGGAAATTAGATGCATTTTCATATTTTGCCTCCACATTGAGTAATCACTTCCAACAATGTGTGGGGCCTTTCCTAGAGGGATAGATAAATAATGATTATTGCTGGAATTAAGACGATCGTAGTTGAAAGGATATCGGGAGTGGTCGGTGTGACTACTCCCCTTCTTCTTCTGTTCATTTCGACTTTCACTTTCCCCATGGAAAGAGTCTTCTTTCTTAGGAGCGCCTTTAGTTCAAGCATCTCCTCATCATCACCCTCGAAGTCTTGAATGGCTTCGAGGAGCTTTTCCACTTTCTGATTCTTGTCATCATCAATATTCTCTTTGTTGTTGCTCTTGTGTACGTCGTTCATGTCTGACATGATCTCTTTGAGGGATTAGTCTCTTTCTTGAAGAACCCGCTCTGACACCAATTGAATGTGGCCTAGAGGGAGGGGGGTGAATAGGCCTTTTTGAAATTTGTCGGAACCTGCAACACTTAATAACCAAATCAAAACTCGAGATATCGGACTAGTCCGGTAAAGTGCGGACTAGTTTGGTGTGTACCGACTAGGTTAATCAAGTTTGATCGATTAATTTGTTTTTAGGATGTATGCAGCGGAAATATACTTGTAATTTAAGTGTTGCACGATTATGGACTAGAGTATATCACAATTCAATCTTATATTTAATGTTTCAACATAAAGTGAGTAAGATTGATTGAGACCCTAGATTGATATGATGAATAAGAACGATAAACACAAAGCAAGAACACAAGCAATTTATCCCGTGGTTCGGCTCGCACAGAGGCAACCTACATCCACGTTGAGGAGTCCACAAAAGGACCGGGTCTTCTCCAACCCTACCCTCGTCGGATCGCCACAAAGGCCAATCCTAATCTCTTATCACAAATAAATAACAAAATTCAAGGGGCCTTCTCACAAGTTGAGGGCGCCCCTAAATTACAATGAAAACTCCACCATGAACACACTCAAAAGATTACAATTAAAATCACAGGAGTGTGTTAGGGAATTAAACCAAGAGCTCAAGAGTGATGAATCGTGTCTCTCCAATGTTCCAAAGTGTATCCTCAAAGGATTGATCTTTTTGGCTTTTGATTTCGTGGAGAGATGTGTTTTTGAGGCTCTTGGGAGGTGTGTGATCAGACTTGTCTGATTTTGTGCAACTTGTGAAGTGCTTTGAGTACTAGTCCGCACTGGTGAGGACTAGTCCGCACAAATGAGGACTAGTGCGATTCTAGTCAAAGAGATATCGGACGAGTCCCGTGTGATATCCGACTTGTCCGATCTTCTGCAGAGAGATATCGGACTAGTCTCGTGTCAGTCGGACTAGTCCGGTCCTGTATAAATTTGTGCAATGTGTGTGTTTATTTGTGTTTGAGCTCTTAGGGTGTGTTTCCTTAACACACTCCAAACACAATGATCTACTACACTTGTTCCTTGAGCTCTTTGCCACATTGCTCCTCATTCTCCCTTGTTTTTGACACTTTGCTTATTTTCAATTAAAACATGTGCTCATCTCAACAAAGTGGTTAGGATCTCAATTGCTTGTCATAAATCATCCAAAATCAACAAGGGATTCTTAGATGCACTTTAAGTAACCCAAGTAATTATCATAATCCATATCCAATACTCTTATTTACCATCATAATCCATTTATAACCAGCTAACAATTAATGTCATAACCATATGTCAATTTCATAACTTTTCATAAACAACCATACTCATATGACATAACACAAATCCCATACGGAACCATCCCCAAACCCAAGTCGAATTCTAATCATGTAGGTCATCAAGGTGCTCTTAAACTGGGAGCATGGCTATCATGATAGTTTTACACTATGCAGAGGTTGTACCACTTTACCTACATGTTCGTGATTTCATCACCATTCGATGACTAAGAACCTCCATTATGCCATCTCAGACTTCTGTTGGTGTGTGGCCATGAGATCACAAAATAGCCTTCCAAAAGGGACTACAAGTATCTACGGACCCACTAAGGTTTCACCGGCAGGCTTGAATCTCCATTCTCCCACCCACGGGCCCCCTCGTGTGCCATGCAGTTCCCAGTGTAGCCCTACTCGACTCCCATTCCCCGCGCCATTCAATGGTCCATACAATACTAGCAGCACACCTAATTATTCAGATACGTCACAACCATACTTGGCCCTGTGGTGGTACTGTTATCCTGACATATTCTCGCATGAACTGTTCCTTAGATTTAAGGCAGGCAAAACCACCGTACCATCCAACCCACTCCACACAACCATGCTTGCTTAGATCACCCAAGTTACATCTCACTAAAATGATTCATCATTATTGCATCTTCAACAATCCACATGATTAGAATCATTAGGAAAGTTTATTTTGTTTCCCGTAACCCCGTAAAGCGAAGTGACTCAAAAGAGAAACACCCATAGCCGAATCATCATGTACTCGGCAACAAGGGATGACAAGCAATACTAGTAAACTCCTACGAATATGTTTCCCATCAAGTTGACACAAACATGCAATTTGACAAACAAAACATTTAAAAACATATGATCAATATGGTCAAGGACACTTGCCTTGATATTCCACAATTCGATGGTCAACAAACTCAATGTCTTGCGCATGAAGATCCTCACATATTCGCTTCTTGATTGTAACATCTTGATCGTACCCGTCTACTCGCAATCAAGCACATACACAAGCAACATACACAATAAATGCATTGCAAACACTAATAAATATGCAAAATATAGATGCATGACGAAAATATGTTCGTATTAATGCTAAATAGATTTCCATGGCTTCTAAATAACTTTCCTTAATGATTTTCTATTTATTTGAGCAAGTTTTGAATTAATAACAATTAATTCAGAGGCTAAATAAATATTTCAGAACATTAAATATGCTGAAAATATTATTAAAACTTACTAGAATTTATTCTAAATTTTTAGAAATTTTTTTGGATGTAATTTTGATACTTTATGAATTATCTAGGCTTTAATCTTATTTATTAAATATATAAAACAAATTAAAATATACTGAAAATATAATTTGATCGAATCTAAAATAACATATTTATCTTTGTAGATTTGATATGTTCTGCAAGTTTCAGATTAATTTATAATGATTTGATGATGATTTATGAACGTATGAGCAAATTAAATTATACACCTTGTATAATTTGAGTATTAGATTAATCCGTGTCTTTTAGATCTAATACGTCGCTAAAATTCTTGTCGGAAACATATCCTACCTTAGATGTTGTGGCTTCGAAAGTCGCGGGACGGAGCCATAGCGTAGACGAAGTAGTCGGCGAAGCGATCATCCGACAGCACAATGATGGTGGTGCGACGATGTCCGGCGGACGGCGGCTCCTTCCTTCTCTTCTTTTTCCTTGTTGTGGCCTTTTTTTTCTTCCTGGCGGCTGGCCTTCTCTTGTGTGCTAGCAGCAGCTAGGGATTTTATTTTCTTTTGCTTGTGGCGGCTGCGTACGGGAGCGCACGGTGCTATTTATAACCGGAGGCTAGGTTACATGCACTAGGGCTGGTCGGTTACGTACGACATTGACTTCCTTTTCTTTTTTTTTTCCTTACGGCAGGCTACGGGACTTGACAGTCCCGGTTTTACCAACGCCTTCTCCCATTCCAGAACCTTCCCCGGAAACTTTCGGAAGGTTCTCGAAGGTTCCAGAGACTTACAAAAAATTCTGGAAGGTTTTGGAAACTTTTGGAAGGTTACAGAAACTTCGGGAAAGTTCTATTTTTCTTTTTTTCCTTCTTTTTGTTTTTTTTTCTTTTGGCTTGCAGCAGGGATCGATGGGGCTTATTCCTGGAGGCCACGGTTCTTTATTTTGTTTTTTTTCATTTTTTAACTTATATTTCTTATATTTATTTTATTACCTCTTTACAAATTCTTATTCTTTTGTTTCTTTTTGTTTATTATTTACTATTATTATTATTTTATTTGTTTAATATTTTTATTTCTCACTTATTTTAATATATTTATTTTATTATATTTTCTTTTTCTATTGTTTGGTATTTACAAATATATTCTTCTTTTTATTTATTTAGTTATTTACTTAGTTATATTTATACCTTATATTTTTTTTCTTCGTTATTTGTTATTTGTTATTATTTTTATATTATATCTTAGTTAGTTTCTTTCATTATATTCTATTTTATTTTATTATTCTTATTAACTATTGTTTCTTTCTTTCATATTAAATTTTCTTTCCTTTATTTCCTTCCTTCCATATTCGTTATGGCAATTTAATTGCTTTGAATGTATTTATCCTCGTAAATAAATTTCTTTTAGCTTATTTATTTTGGTAATAGATTTTGAATATCAGGATGAATGCAAAAGCAAGATAGATGCATATATTTTATATTTTACTTTATAAAAACAAACTCTTCCATTATTAAATTCAAACTTTCTATTCAAATTTTAATTCTCAAAAGTTTGAAAATCGGGATGTTACAATTCTACCCCCTTAACATGAATCTCGGCCTCGAGATTCAAGTGGACCAGAGAAGATATATTAAAATAAAACTGTAGGTCTTATTTAAATTTGAATTAGCCGAATTTTGAAAATTGCGGATGTTACAATCTAGCCCCCTTAACAGGAATCTCGCCCTGGAGATTCTGAGAGATTAAAGAATAGATAAGGAAAAACTTTGTCTTGATATCATATTCATACTCTATGTAGCTTCATCCGGAATGGTGAATCTTCTAGTTGTCCATCTTCTAATGAAGTAGAGATCAAACGAGATAGAAAAGAGAGATAGAAGGGATCCCAACTTTTATACATGCATCAAAATAGATGATCCTAAATTAATGCATTATCTATATAATGGATGAGGATGTGGATAAATGCCAAAGCGTTCCACAATGCACATCCAAGCATGCAAACAAGCAATCAATCATACATTCATCGCACCCAACCAAAGCAAGCACACTAACGAACTAAAATGTTTAGTACAACTTATTCAAGGGTACTCCTATATCTTAATTACGAGGCACAATATTATCGTTGTTACGGGATTGTTGAGTATCCTATTCTAGAGAACAGCTTGAGATGGGTCCAAACGAAGCTCCTCCACATGAAGCGCCAAAAGTGCATGTAGGAATCCCTTGTGGGTTTTGGTTGATTTATGACAAGCAAATGAGATCCTAACCACATTGTTGAGATGAGCACAGGTTCTAATGAGAGAATGAGCAAAATGCCAAAAAAATGAGAATGAGGAGCAATGCGGAAAAGAGCTCAAGAAAAAAGTGTAGTAGATCATTGTGTATGGAGTGTGTTAAGGAAACACACCCCAAGTGCTCAAGCACAAATAATCTCACACATTGAACAAAACTATACAGGACAAGACTAGTCCGACTGAACCCGAACTAGTCCGATATCTTTCTGCACAAGATCGGACAAGTCCTCAAAATGCGGACTTGTCCTCACAGTCCATTTTTTCAAAGACTGGACTAGTCCGATATCACCACAGACTAGTCTGATATCTCTCTGTCTAGAATCAAACTAGTCCTCCCACTACAAGGATTTCGCCCGGTTGCAATTATTGTACTGCAATGAATACTAAATCGTTGCAGTAAGCTTGGTCTTTTGCCACGATTCACTAGTTCATGGCATTAGCATCTATCGCTACGGAACACAATCGTTGCATTAGGATCTGTTGCCATGATTCACTAGTTCGTGGCATTAGTATCTATCGCCACGAATCTGTTGCCATGATTCACTAGTTCGTGGCATTAGCATCTATCGCCAGAGAACACGATCGTTGCATTAGCATCTGTTGCCATGATTCACTAGTTTGTGGCATTAGGATCTATAGCCACAATTCACTAG
Source organism: Tuctoria greenei (assembly GCA_036927565.1). Taxonomy (NCBI): domain Eukaryota; kingdom Viridiplantae; phylum Streptophyta; class Magnoliopsida; order Poales; family Poaceae; genus Tuctoria; species Tuctoria greenei. The sequence goes on along the minus strand of JAYESD010000003.1, from coordinate 123,326,488 downwards.
TTCGTGGCATTAGCATCTATCGCCACAGAACACGATCGTTGCATTAGGATCTGTTGCCATGATTCACTAGTTTGTGGCATTAGGATCTATCGCCATGAATTTGTTGCCACGATTCACTAGTTCGTGGCGTTAGCATCTATCGCCACGGAACACAATCGTTGCATCAGGATCTGTTGCCACGATTCACTAGTTCTTGGCATTAGGATCTATCGCCACAAATCTGTTGCCACGATTCACTAGTTCGTGGCATTAGCATTATCGCCACGGAACACGATCCATTCACTAGTTCGTGGCATTAGGATCTATCGCCACGAATCTGTTGCCACGATTCACTAGTTTGTGGCATTAGCATTATCACCACGGAACACGATCGTTGCACTAGATATGTTGCCATGATTCACTAGTTCGTGTCATTAGGATCTATCGCCACGAATCGGTTGCCATGATTCACTAGTTCGTGGCATTAGCATCTATCGCCACAGAACATGATCATTGCATTATGATCTGTTGCCGCGATTCACTAGTTCGTGGCATTAGGACCTATCACCACGAATCTGTTGCCACAATTCACTAGTTCGTGGCATTAGCATCTATCACTACGGAACACGATCGTTGCACTAGGATCTGTTGCCATGATTCACTAGTTCGTGGCATTAGGATCTATCTCCACGAATTTGTTGCCACGATTCACAAGTTCGTGGCATTAGCATCTATCGCCACGGAACACGGTCATTGCACTAGGATCTGTTGCCACGATTCACTAGTTCGTGGCATTAGCATCTATCGCCGCGGAACACGATCATTGCACTAGGATCTGTTGCCACAATTCACTAGTTCGTGGCATTAGCATTCATCGCTATGGAACGCGATCGTTGCATTAGAATCTGTTGCCACGATTCACTAGTTCGTGGCATTAGCATCTATCGCCATGGAACCCGATCGTTGCATTAGGATATATTGACACGATTCAATAGTTCGTGGCGTTAGCATCTATCACCGCAGAATACATTCGTTGCATTAGAATCTGTTGCCACGGTTCACTTGTTCGTGGCATTAGCATCTATCGCCACGGAACACGATCATTGCATTAGGATCTGTTGCCACGATTTAATAGTTCATGGCGTTAGCATGTATTGCCGCGGAACACAGTCGTTGCATTAGGAACTTTTGCCCCGATTCACTAGTTCGTGGCATTAGGATCTATCACCACGAAACACAAACGTTGCATTAGGAACTCATGCCACGATTCACTTCCTCAGGAAGGCGCTTTTCACATCCATTTGATAGATCTTGAAATCATGGTGAGTAGCATATGCAAGCAATATTCTAATGCACTCAAGTCTAGCTACGAGAGCAAAGGTGTCATCGAAATCCAAATCTTCGACTTGTGAATACCCTTTGGCCACAAGTCGTGCCTTGTTCCTTGTCACCACCTCGTGTTCGTCTTGTTTGCTACGGAAGACCCATTTGGTGCTGAAGATGTTGGATTTGGGTCTTTCGACTAGTTCCCACACCTCGTTTCTCTTGAAATTGTTGAGCTCTTCCTGCATGGCCACAACCCATTTTGGATCGTTCAATGCATCCTCAAACCTGCTTTGTTACAAAAAGGACACAAACGAGTAATGTTCACAAAAATTAGCTATGCAAGATCTAGTGGTTACTCCCTTTTGGATGTCACCGATGATGTTCTCGATTGGGTGATCCCTTTGGATGCATTGGTGTACTCTTGGGTATGGTACTTGCTGTCTTGAATCATCATGTTCATCTTCTTATCCCCCTAAATCATTGCCCTCATTGTCTTCTTGGTCATCTTCACTTTCTTGAGGTTGATCTTGTATGGGAGCTCCCCCTTGATCATTGGTCTCCTCTTGTGGTTCATTTTCCACATGCATAGGTAGAGGTGGCTCTTGTGGTCGAACTTCACCTAACACCATTCTTCTCAATGCTTGACAAGGAGCTTCTTCTTTATCTAGCACACATGGATCAACTTGCTACTTTTGGGAGCCATTAGTTTCATTGAACACTATGTCACTTGCTACTTCAACAAGTCTGAAGGTCTTGTTGAAAACACGATAAGTGTAAGTGTTCGAATAATAACCAAGCAAGAAACCTTCATCGGACTTCGAGGCGAACTTTGAAGTCCTAGGCTTCTTCTTTAAAATATAGCATGGGGAACCGAAAACTCGAAAATATGAAATATTAGGCTTGTTACCGGTGAGTAGCTCATAGGATGTCTTCTTGAGTAGTCGATTAGGATAAAGTCGATTTATGGCGTGGCAAGCGGTGTTGACGGCTTCCTCCCAAAATCGATCTGAGCATTGTTCTCGCCATCTCTATGAGGGTTCGGTTCTTTCTTTCGGCAACTCCGTTTTGTTGTGGAGGGTACAGGGATGAAAACTCGTGCTTTATGCCTTCTTAATCTAGGTACTCTTCCACTTGTGTGTTCTTGAACTCCATGCCTTTGTCGCTTCGGATGTTCTTGATTGTCAACGAGAATTCATTTTGAGCTCGCTTGAAGGAATTCTTGAGTATTCCTTGTGTTTCTGACTTATCGTGTAAAAAAAAACCCAAGTGAAGCGAGAAAAATCATCAACAACTACTAAACCATATTTGTTACTGCTGATGCTTATGTAAGCAATTGGACCGAATAAGTCCATGTGAAGTAGCTCGAGCGGTCTTGTTGTAGTCATGACGTTCTTCGCGGGATGAGTTGCTGCAACTTGCTTCCCGGCTTGGCATGCGCTACATGGCCTGTCATTCTCAAAAACAACATCCTTTAAACCTCGTATGTGATCGCCCTTGAGGAGTTTTTGAAGATTCCTCATACCAACATGCGCTAGCCGTCTATGCCACAACCAACCCATGTTGGTCTTTGCAATCAAGCATGTGTCAAGTTCGGCTTTATCCTTGTTGATGTCAACAAGATAAAGCTTTCCCTTTACCATACCCTTGAATGCAATGGAACCATCACTCCTCCTAGAGATGGTCACATCCCCGTTAGTGAACAAGCAATTATAACCTTTGTCACATAATTGAGATAGGGATAGCAGGTTATAATCTAAGGAATCTACATGTAATACGTGAGAAAGAGTGTGTTGTGGTGATATGGCAATTTTACCGGTACCGAGCACCTTTCCTTGAGTATTGTCTCCAAAGTAGATGCCCTCACAAGGATCCTCATTTGCTTCATATTCAACGAGCATCCTCCTTTCTCTGGTCATATGGTTGGTGCAGCCACAGTCTAGCACTCATTTAGATCCACCGGAGGAATAGGCCTGCGAAAACAAATTATGCCTTGGTTTTAGGTACCCAAGCTTGCTTGGGTCCTTTTAGGTTAGTCACAAGGAATTTGGGCACCCACACAAGATATCTAGTGTTCCCATGGCGTGGCCCAACATAATGAGCATAAACCTTTCCATAATTACATCTCATTAAGACATAAGATGCATCGAAAGTTTTGAATAGCAACTTTTGTTGTTTATACACAGGACTAGTCTGGGAGGCTGGACTTGTCCGGTGTACCGGACTTGTCCGGACCTTGACCGGACTAGTCCGGTGGTCATGCATGTTGTATTCATTAATTTTTTATTTTCCAGATTGAAAGATCCTTCTCTTTACAAAGACATTGCTATACCTGTTATTCTTATGGCTTCTAGCTTGTTGCTTTTCACTATAGGAGTAATCAATGCCATATTTGACATTTGGAGGTCTTGTGACCAAGTATGCACTACGTGCATATTTGATCTTCTCCTTGTCAAATATGCCATATTGTGCAGGAGGCTTGTCCTTGGTGGAGGTTGACTTGTCTTTCAAACTATTGTCAAATTTACCAAATGTAAAAGCAGACGCAACTTCAGTTTTAATGTGTTGAGAAGGTGAGCTTGAAGAGGATGAAGGGTCACCTTGCTTGAGTGACTCAACTTGCACTTCAAGGATCTTGTTAATATTGATTAGGTCAGCAAGTTCTTCTTTGATTGCAGCATTTTGTCGTTTAACTCCAAGCAAGCTTCCTTGCTTGAAGCTAACTCAAACTCTAGTAACTTGCTTCGATCCTTTTCAAGATCTAGAAGTTTGTCAAGTTCGACATATTCCTCCTTTTGGGAGACAATCATGTCTTCTTGACGGTGTATTAACCTCTCCTTCTCAACATGTTGATCAAGTAAAAATTTCATTTTAGTGGCTGTTTTCTTATCTAATCCAATAAGCATATCTTCATTATCACTCGCAATGTCGCTATCACTAGAATAGGAATGCACAGAAGAGGGTTTTTTTGTTACCTTACGTTTACCTTCCTTTGCCATGAGGCAAGTGTCGTTCCCCTTCCATGGGCCGAGAGTAGGGAAGAGAGTGGACTTATTGGACGTCTTTTCAATGGCTATGCTAGCCATCTCTTCTTCTTCTGATGATGAGGACTCATCATTTGAGTCCCACTCTTTCCCTATGTGCGCTTGTTCGGCTTGTTTCTTCTTCTTGAAGAACTTCTTTGGTTGAGGTTTGCTTCTTTGGTATTCTTCTTGTTCTCTTCATATGGGCAATCAACTATAAAGTGGCTATACTCACCACAATTATAGCATGCCCGCCTCGATTTTTACTTTGATCTATCCTTGTATCTTCCTTCACTTGATTTGGCGCCTTGTCTCTTCTTCATCATTTTCTTGAATTACTTCATGAATAGTATCATGTCATCTTCATCCAAATCACTGCTCTCATCATCACCGTCTTCTTGTAGTTGTGCTTCCCGCGCTTCTTTCGATAAGGGCTTGAGGGTGGATTTCAAAGCAACCCCTTTCTTCTTTGCCGAAGTGAGGTCGACAATTTCCTTGACATGCTTCACTTGCTTTTCCATCATCTCAAAATTGATGATTTTTCCAAGTAGCTCATCCGGAGTCATTCTCTTGTATCCAGGGCTTTCTCTAATCATGGGGCATAAGGTGACGTTGCGAGGCATGAAAGCTCTAAGGATGAGCTTCACCACCTCGTGGTCGTTCCACTTCTTACTTCCGTACGCTCGAACCTTGTTGATGAGTGTCTTAAGTCGGTTGTACATATCTTGAGGCGACTCTTCTTCTTCGATTGCGAATCTTCCCAATTCGCCCTAGATCATTTCAATCTTCGCTTCACGCACATGACGATCACCTTCATGTGCAGTTTTCAATGTGTCCCAGATCACCTTTGCAATCTCGAGTCCATCCACCTTGGTGAACTCGTCCCGATTGAGCGAAGAGGTAATGACTGACGCGGCTTGGGCATTTTGATGAATTGCCTGCTCTTGGCTTGGTGTAAGTTTTTCATCGTCGTCCGGGATATCAATCCCTATGCACACAATATGCCATAAACATGGATTGAGGGAAATTAGATGCATTTTCATATTTTGCCTCCACATTGAGTAATCACTTCCAACAATATGTGGGGCCTTTCCTAGAGGGATAGATAAATAATGATTATTGCTGGAATTAAGATGATCGTAGTTTAAAGGATATCGGGAGTGGTCGGTGTGACTACTCCCCTTCTTCTTCTGTTCATTTCGACTTTCACTTTCCCCATGGAAAGAGTCTTCTTTCTTAGGAGCGCCTTTAGTTCAAGCATCTCCTCATCGTCACCCTCGAAGTCTTGAATGGCTTCGAGGAGCTTTTCCACTTTCTGATTCTTGTCATCATCAATATTCTCTTTGTTGTTGCTCTTGTGTACGTCGTTCATGTCTGACATGATCTCTTTGAGGGATTAGTCTCTTTCTTGAAGAACCCGCTCTGACACCAATTGAATGTGGCCTAGAGGGAGGGGGGTGAATAGGCCTTTTTGAAATTTTTCGGAACCTGCAACACTTAATAACCAAATCAAAACTCGAGATATCGGACTAGTCCGGTAAAGTGCGGACTAGTTTGGTTTGTACCGACTAGGTTAATCAAGTTTGATCGATTAATTTGTTTTTAGGATGTATGCAGCGGAAATATACTTGTAATTGAAGTGTTGCACGATTATGGACTAGAGTATATCACAATTCAATCTTATATTTAATGTTTCAACATAAAGTGAGTAAGATTGATTGAGACCCTAGATTGACATGATGAATAAGAACGATAAACACAAAGCAAGAACACAAGCAATTTATCCCGTGGTTCGGCTCGCACAGAGGCAATCTACATCCACGTTGAGGAGTCCACAAAACGACCGGGTCTTCTCCAACCCTACCCTCGTCGGATCGCCACAAAGGCCAATCCTAATCTCTTATCACAAATAAATAACAAAATTCAAGGGGCCTTCTCACAAGTTGAGGGCGCCCCTAGATTACAATGAAAACTCCACCATGAACACACTCAAAAGATTACAATTAAAATCACAGGATTGTGTTAGGGAATCAAACCAAGAGCTCAAGAGTGATGAATCGTGTCTCTCCAATGTTCCAAAGTGTATCCTCAAAGGATTGATCTTTTTGGCTTTTGATTTCGTGGAGAGATGTGTTTTTGAGGCTCTTGGGAGGTGTGTGATCAGACTTGTCCGATTTTGTGCAACTTGTGAAGTGCTTTGAGTACTAGTCCGCACTGGTGAGGACTAGTCCGCACAAATGAGGACTAGTGCGATTCTAGTCAAAGAGGTATCGGACGAGTCCCGTGTGATATCCGACTTGTCCGATCTTCTGCAAAGAGATATCGGACTAGTCTGGTGTCAGTCGGACTAGTCCGGTCCTGTATAAATTTGTGCAATGTGTGTGTTTATTTGTGTTTGAGCTCTTAGGGTGTGTTTCCTTAACACACTCCAAACACAATGATCTACTACACTTGTTCCTTGAGCTCTTTGCCACATTGCTCCTCATTCTCCCTTGTTTTTGACACTTTGCTTATTTTCAATTAAAACATGTGCTCATCTCAACAAAGTGGTTAGGATCTAAATTGCTTGTCATAAATCATCTAAAATCCACAAGGGATTCTTAGATGCACTTTAAGTATCCCAAGTAATTATCATAATCCATATCCAATATTCTTATTTACCATCATAATCCATTTATAACCAGCTAACAATTAATGTCATAACCATATGTCAATTTCATAACTTTTCATAAACAACCATACTCATATGACATAACACAAATCCCATACGGAACCATCCCCAAACCCAAGTCGAATTCTAATCATGTAGGTCATCAAGGTGCTCTTAAACTGGGAGCATGGCTATCATGATAGTTTTACACTATGCAGAGGTTGTACCACTTTACCTACATGTTCGTGATTTCATCACCATTCGATGACTAAGAACCTCCATTATGCCATCTCAGAATTCTGTTGGTGTGTGGCCATGAGATCACAAAATAGCCTTCCAAAAGGGACTACAAGTATCTACGGACCCACTAAGGTTTCACTAGCAGGCTTGAATCTCCATTCTCCCACCCACGGGCCCCCTCGTGTGCCATGCAGTTCCCAGTGTAGCCCTACTCGACTCCCATTCCCCGCGCCATTCAATGGTCCATACAATACTAGCAGCACACCTAATTATTCAGATACGTCACAACCATACTTGGCCCTGTGGTGGTACTGTTATCCTGACATATTCTCGCATGAACTGTTCCTTAGATTTAAGGCAAGCAAAACCACCGTACCATCCAACCCACTCCACACAACCATGCTTGCTTAGATCACCCAAGTTACATCTCACTAAAATGATTCATCATTATTGCATCTTCAACAATCCACATGATTAGAATCATTAGGAAAGTTTATTTTGTTTCCCGTAACCCCGTAAAGCGAAGTGACTCAAAAGAGAAACAACCATAGCCGAATCATCATGTACTCGGCAACAAGGGATGACAAGCAATACTAGTAAACTCCTACGAATATGTTTCCCATCAAGTTGACACAAACATGCAATTTTACAAACAAAACATTTAAAAACATATGATCAATATGGTCAAGGACACTTGCCTTGATATTCCGCAATTCGATGGTCAACAAACTCAATGTCTTGCGCATGAAGATCCTCACATATTCGCTTCTTGATTGTAACATCTTGATCGTACCCGTCTACTCGCAATCAAGCACATACACAAGCAACATACACAATAAATGCATTGCAAACACTAATAAATATGAAAAATATAGATGCATGACGAAAATATGTTCGTATTAATGCTAAATAGATTTCCATGGCTTCTAAATAACTTTCCTTAATGATTTTCTATTTATTTGAGCAAGTTTTGAATTAATAACAATTAATTCAGAGGCTAAATAAATATTTCAGAACATTAAATATGCTGAAAATATTATTAAAACTTACTAGAATTTATTCTAAATTTTTAGAACTTTTTTTGGATGTAATTTTGATACTTTATGAATTATCTAGGCTTTAATCTTATTTATTAAATATATAAAACAAATTAAAATATACTGAAAATATAATTTTATCGAATCTAAAATAACATATTGATCTTTGTAGATTTGATATGTTCTGCAAGTTTCAGATTAATGTATAATGATTTGATGATGATTTATGAACGTATGAGCAAATTAAATTCTACACCTTGTATAATTTGAGTATTAGATTAATCCGTGTCTTTTAGATCTAATACGTCGCTAAAATTCTTGTCGGAAACATATCCTACCTTAGATGTTGTGGCTTCGAAAGTCGTGGGACGGAGCCATAGCGTAGACGAAGTAGTCGGCGAAGCGATCATCCGACAGCACAATGATGGTGGTGCGACGATGTCCGGCGGACGGCGGCTCCTTCCTTCTCTTCTTTTTCCTTGTTGTGGCCTTTTTTTTCTTCCTGGCGGCTGGCCTTCTCTTGTGTGCTAGCAGCAGCTAGGGATTTATCGCCACGAATCTGTTGCCACGATTCACTAGTTTGTGGCATTAGCATTATCGCCACGGAACACGATCGTTGCACTAGATATGTTGCCATGATTCACTAGTTCGTGTCATTAGGATCTATCGCCACGAATCTGTTGCCATGATTCACTAGTTCGTGGCATTAGCATCTATAGCCACAGAACAGGATCATTGCATTATGATCTGTTGCCGCGATTCACTAGTTCGTGGCATTAGGACCTATCACCACGAATCTGTTGCCACAATTCACTAGTTCGTGGCATTAGCATCTATCACCACGGAACACGATCGTTGCACTAGGATCTGTTGCCATGATTCACTAGTTCGTGGCATTAGGATCTATCGCCACGAATTTGTTGCCACGATTCACAAGTTCGTGGCATTAGCATCTATCGCCACGGAACACGGTCATTGCACTAGGATCTGTTGCCACGATTCACTAGTTCGTGGCATTAGCATCTATCGCCGCGGAACACGATCATTGCACTAGGATCTGTTGCCACGATTCACTAGTTCGTGGCATTAGCATTCATCGCTATGGAACGCGATTGTTGCATTAGAATCTGTTGCCACGATTCACTAATTCGTGGCATTAGCATCTATCGCCATGGAACCCGATCGTTGCATTAGGATCTATTGACACGATTCAATAGTTCGTGGCGTTAGCATCTATCACCGCAGAACACATTCGTTGCATTTGAATCTGTTGCCACGGTTCACTTGTTCGTGGCATTAGCATCTATCGCCATGGAACACGATCATTGCATTAGGATCTGTTGCCACGATTTAATAGTTCATGGCGTTAGCATGTATTGCCGCGGAACACAGTCGTTGCATTAGGAACTTTTGCCCCGATTCACTAGTTCGTGGCATTAGGATCTATCACCACGAAACACGAACGTTGCATTAGGAACTCATGCCACGATTCACAAGTTCGTGGTGATAGGATCTATTGCCATAAACACAATCGTTGTATTGGGATACGTTGCCACGAAATAATGGTTGGTGGCATTAAGATCTATCGCCACGGAACACAAACGTTGCATTACATAGTTCACGTACAGCTAGCTCACACAGTACCTATATGAAAAAATCATCATCTTCGCTGTCCTCCCTCAATATTGGAGGTACAATACCATCATTAATATATGTATCATCATCGTCGTGGTCGTCGTCGTCATATTCATTTGAAAGAGTGGAAGCATCACCGGTTGCTCTGTCAATGTCATTCTCATTCCTATCCCATGTGGTCATATCCTCATTTATATCGGTAAGCCTTCGATCATCAGATAATGTCTCAGCCTCAATCGTCCTAGTGACATTATTTTCACTGTCTCCAGGGGGCATGGCAAAAAGGTCTTGTGGCTTCGTATTAACAACTGTAGCGCATTTAGGTTGCTTCACACTTCTAACGCAAAAAACTTGTCCTGCTTGGGTGGCTAGAATGTAAGGCTCATACATAAATTGAGAAATAGTAGTGTCAACATCTATCATTCCGTATCGATCCATTTTGTAGCTTCTGCTTTGGCTCTGAACGGAACGAGGCTGATCAAACCATTCACATTCAAATAACAGAACCTCTTGATTTTTTTCGAAATCAAGAGAAATCATTTTCTTGATTACTCAATACCACTCATGATCAACAGCCCGAACAACGACACCACTGTTTTGCTTCCATAAATCTATTTTTAGCTTTGCTGTTCGAAAGAAGAAGCAATTTATGAATGATCGACTAAAAAAACATGCAAGATGATCAGGTCCTCTAGATAATGCATACAAATAATCGGTTACTTTGCCTTCTTTGTGTAATGTCATAATCTGTACACACTAATTAGTATAAAAGGGGTCATCGATAGACCAACTTCAGAACAGATATGTCTTCAATATTTCATCAAAGTAAAAACTTGCATGTACTTACTCGTTTCTGAAACCAATAAACAAACTCATCTCTATGGCATTTTTCAACATCACGAGAAGGAATTTTTTCAGCTCTTCAAAATGCTCATTGAAAAGGGTACAAAATTAAATTAGCCATCCATAATAAGCATGATCCATTAATATAGTACATAACATCTGAGTGTTATACGTACTTGATACATGGAGCGGCCTCATCAACGTTATAAATAATATAATGCCTGATGTTATGTAGTTCCACATAGTAAGTTCGCCCCATTTAAAACTTTTTTTAGAATTATCAACTTTTGTAAATATATTAGACTCGAGAGAAGGTTCATTCCTAGTTGCATCTTCATGACATTCTGGCCTACTAAGCATGGTGCTGATGTTATCCAAAAACTTGCTACAAAAAGTCATACACTCTTCCATAATATATCCCTCATCTATAGAACCCTTCGGGTGAGCTCAGTTACGTACATACCTCTTCAATGTACTAAGGTACCTCTCAATTGGATACATCCATTTGTAAGAAACAGGTCCACCCAAACGAGCTTCTTCGCCAAAACGGATTGGAAGATGTACCATGATATCAAAGAAAGCGGGAGGAAGCAACATCTCAAGCTTACAAATTGTTTCAGGAAATTGTTCAATCATCTTATCCAAATTTGGTTCACCTAATTCTTTAGAACAAATTCCAGAAAAGAATCTGCTAAACTCAATTAAAGGTTCAACAACCTTTTCAGGCAATATGTCACGTATTGCAATAGGAAAGAGCTTCTAAAATATAATATGTCAGTCATGAGTTTTTAGATCTAATACCTTACGTGCTGTTATGTCCACACTTCTCTTGATGTTTGAGGCATAACCATCAGACATCTTCACATCCACCAAAAACTTGCACAAGGCGGTCTTCTAATCTGTTTGCAAAGTATAAGATGTGGATGGACAATCATACTTTCCTTTCATACCCACCGGATGTTGCTTTGGCCGTATACCCATTTCCTGCATATCAAAACGTGCTTGTAGACTATCTTTTGTTTTACCATCCATATTAAGCAATGTACCCAATATGCTATCACAAATGTTTTTCTCATTGTGCATGACATCTAAGTTATGCCTTATTAGCAACGTCTTCAAATACGGAAGCTGAAAAAATATACTTTTCTTCTTCCAACTATGCCACCCATCTTCCTCAGTGTGCTTTCTCTTATTATTCGTCTTTCCAAAACTCACTTGATCAAAAGTCTCATATTGTTGGAGTACTTCGTGACCAGAGAGTGATGTTGGAGCCTCTCTATTCTCTATTTTGTTGTTGAAAGAAGCTGTGTCCTGACGCCACCGGTGATCCTGAGAAAGGAAACGACGATGACCCATGTAGCAATACTTTCGTCCATGTTTCAACCACAAGGCACCAGTGTTTACATGGCAGTATGGACATGCTAGCCTAACTTTTGTGCTCCATCCACATAGCATTGCATATGCTAGAAAATCATTTATTGTCCACAATATAGAAGCTCGCATGAGAAATGTCTCTTTCTTTGAACCGTCGTATGTTTCAACACCATCAGACCGTAATTTCAGTAGCTCATCAATCAAAGGCTGCAGATACACATCAATGTTTTTTCCAGGTGACTTTGGCCCAGAAATTATCATTGACATCAACCAATAAGGCTGCTTCATACACAACCAAGGTGGTAGATTATAAGGGATTAGAATCACAGTCCATGTACTATAAGAAACATTCATTACTCCAAAAGGATTGAAACCATCAGATGCTAGCCCAAGTCTTATGTTGCGAGGATAAGATGAGAAATTTGTGTGAATGCTATCAAAATGCTTCCATGCTTTCGAATCTGTAGGATGGCGTAATATTCCATCATCAATACGTTATTCTTTGTGCCAGGGCATGTTTGATGCCGTTGATTCTGCCATATAAAACTTTGAAGACGAGGAATAAGAGGGAAGTATCGTAGAATCTTGTGTGCTACAAGCTTCTTGGCTTTTCAACAAGGTAAAGTCTCTCTTGCATCCCCACCAGTACTATTTTTCCAACTTAATTCAACACATTTTGGGCATCAATCCAACAGAGAATACTCGTTCCAGAATAACACACAGTCATTGACACATGCATCGATCTTTTCGAAGCTCAGCCCGAGGTCATGAACAACCTTCTGAACTTTATCAAGAGTATTAGGAATGCAACGGCCCTGTGGAAGCACGTATGAGAATAGTTCAAGGATGAACTCATACACTTTTTTGCTCAAACCAGTTAAACACTTTATCTGGTACAACCTGACAATGAAGGATAATTGGGTCACCTTTTCACAACCTGGATACAACTCCTTTTTGGCAACATTTAATGGCAATACACGCCGGCGAAGGTAGACAAGTCCTACTCCGAGTAGAGTAGGATGAGTAGTAGTTTTTATTTTGTTTTCTATGTGTTTTTTTCTTGTTTGTAATATATGTGTTGTTTTTATGGTAATGAAAAATGTCTTTTATTTTATATTCATGAACAACGTGTCCTACCATACATGCACTAACGAAAAACTCCTCCTTTTATCGAAAAACATCGCATATGGAAAATTAACACATTAGTAATATTATACTGTATCTAATAAATACTCCTTCCTTATTCTTTTATTTGATGTTTTGGACAAAGCATTGAACTAACATTAGTAGGACGTACTGTACGTAGTAGAATTATATTTCAAAAAATTACGAAAATAAAAAGCTACACACTTAATTAATTTTATTTGTTTTCTCTTTACCAGCTGTCATCGTGCTTGCCCCACCACCCCCACCCACTGGCCTGGCCCTAGGCAGTAGCCCACAAATTTTCTGCGACCCTGTCGCATAGCATCGCGCGTGCGCCCCCGCCTAGCATGCCGCCGATCAAAATCGCATAATCGTGAGAGCGGGACACGAGGGATTTCCATCCTTCAGTGTCCAGACAACAAACCCACTAGCGCGAAGCGAAGGATCTCAGCGGGATTTCCATGGGACGGTGTGCGGGGCAGGGGCGCACGCGCGACGTTGTGCGGCAGGGCCGCAGAAAATTTACTTTCATTCGTGGAATTAATTCTTAAAATTATTGCAGTCAGTAAGCAGAACCCATTCTCAAAATCGAAGCAGACAAAAGGCGTGTCACTTGCTTGGCTCCAAATCCTACGCCCAACTTAGTTTCGAGAAGGTATGAAAAATAAATCACGCTTTTAGTTTGCACTGCAAACAATATGTATACCGACATGTTGAAGTTCACTTGTATTTTATGTAGCGAGACCCAGAGAACGGAGCAGAACCGGATGACATACAACTGTGGGAGGCAAACCATTTCTTGAATGGTAACTGGACAAACAAGCTAGCAGAAGTTGTACATGTGAGTAATACTTCAAACAATTCCCAATTAAATAAATATTTGCAAATGACCTGTGACTTTTCTTTTCGTATATAGATCCAGGCACGTGCCCAAGTGGACGACATGGAAGCTGAGCAGGGAGGATCAATTCCAAATGAGGAGAGAAACCACAGCTTCCAGCGTTGTTATAGATCCTCAATCGGTTGTGCAGGATCACAGGTTCGGGGGCGTGGTTATATGGCTAACCCAACTGGTCCCGAACGTGAACGTATGCGTATCCAGATGTCTGAACACCTCAACGACCAAGTTCGAAACTTAGAAGTTAGAAATGCAAGCCTCAATGAAATAGTGCAGGACTTGGAAGGAAGAAATGGTAGCTTAAACACCCAGATGGACTGCATAAACCAGAAGAATGAAGAGTTAATCGTTGAAGTCATGAACTTACAAGGTCAGATACAAGCTGACCATGAACAGACAACTAAGGAAATGTAGGACATGCGCACCTCATTGGCTGAAATGTAGAAAATGATGATGGCGACCACTCCACAGAAGGTCCAACAAATAAGGAACCACCAAAAGCCAACTGCTCCAACAATTAGTCCCGATCAGCTTAGTAACTCTTAGCATGCAAAAACGTTTCTTATGTAATCCTTGAGTGTTGTTATGCGTGTTGTAATATCAATTGATGGATGTTTATTGTTAAACTCGTGATTCTGTTGCCACTAATTTTCAAACCTGGTGCATTCGGGTTCTACTGCCGCTAATTATAAAACGTGGCATTATGAATTTCTTGTGACTGATGATAAATTGTTGCAATAGGAAGCTATTGGCAATACAGATGATAAAATGTGGTAATAGAATGACAAAACGTTGCAATATAAACATTTGACAACAACTCAAAAAAAATTGCATTAAAACACTATTGCCACAGATAAGAAATCGTTGCAATACCAATCTATTCGCCACGGATGCGAAATCGTTGTGGTACCATATACTAGTTCCAACGGATCTGAAATTGTTGCAATACGGTACAATTCGCCACGTATACGAAATCATTGCAGTACCAGACTAGTTCCCACAGATCTAAAATTGTTGCAATACGATAATATTTGCCACGTTTGTTGACTCGTTGCACTAACCTAGTTTTTGCCACAAACGTTAAACCGTGGCAGTATCATAATATTTGCCACGGCTGTGACATCGTTGCAGTACCATACTATTTGCCACGAATGTGAAATTGTTGCAATACCGTGATATTCGTTGCAATACGGTAAATCATCGCTACACCATAACTCGTTGCAATATGTTACTATTTGCCACGGCTGTGAAAATCGTTGCACTACTATAGTATTTGCCACGAATGTGAAAATCGTTGCAATCACGTACTGTCACCACGAACACAAAATCGTTGCAATACAATGCTATGCGTTGCAATACGTTAAATTGTCGCAATACGGTGAACCGTCACAATAACATACTATTTCCACGAATGTGAAATCGTTACAATTCCGTACTATTGCCAGGCCTGCGAAATCGTTGCAATACAATGCTATTCGTTGCAATACTTTAAATCGTCGCAATATAGTAAACCGTTGCAATAACATACTATATGCCACGAATGTGAAATCGTTACAATACCGTACTGAAAGTGCATCTAGGACTCCCTTGTGGGTTTTGGATGATTTATGACAAGCAATTAGGATCCTAATCCTTTTGTTGAGATGAATGCAGGAAAATGATGAAAAATGAGCAAAGTTCCAAAAAGAGGGAATTTGAGAAGGAAAATGAATTTGAGCTCAAGGAGAAGAAATTAGTAGTTTAGTATGTATGGAGTGTGCTAAGGAAACACACCCAAGAGCTCAATCTCATTTAATCACACACACACAATGCACAAAGCTACACAGGACCAGACTAGTCCGATATCAGCCGAACTAGTCCGATATCTTTCTGTTCCACTTCGGACTAGTCCTCCCCAGTGCGGACTAGTCCTCAACACAATGCACAAGTCACACAAAATCGGACAAGTCCGTTGTGACCCGGACTAGTCCGATATTCATTCTGATCCACTTCGGACAAGTCCGGTATCTACACGGACTAGTCCGATACACACACTGATCTAAATCGGACAAGTCCTCAAAGTGCGGACTTGTCATCCTAAAAACTTAGGGTTTCACAGGTCCGGACAAGTCCGATGACAATCGGACTAGTCCGAAGATTTCCAGCAGTGAAATCGGACAAGTCCGTTTTCCACCGGACTAGTCCGATATCCCTGGACACTTAGGGTTTGCTACACACAGACACCGGACTAGTCCGGTCACCACCACGGACTAGTCCGATCTTTCTGAACCCTAACGGTAACTTCTAGAAACCCCATATAAATAGAGGTGCACGGCCCACTTTCACTCTCTCTCGAACCCTAGCGCCGTCACAACTCCCAAGAGACTCAAAAACCATCTCTCTCCACGAAATTAAGTGCAAAGTCAATCAATTCATTGAAGATCACTTCTAGATCATTGGAGAGGCACTTGGCACACGATTGAGCTCTTGGTTTGAATCTCTAACACACTCTTGTATCTCAATTTGTATATTTCGAAGTGTGTTATTGGTGGTCTTAAAACTTGTAATCAAGGGAGCTCTCAACTTGTGAGATCGCCCCTTCAACTTGGTGATTTACCCCTGTGTGTTTAGTGGAAGAGGATTGGCCTTCGTGGCGATCCGACGAGGGAAGGGTTGGTGAAGACTCGGTCCTTTTGTGGGCTCCTCAACGTGGACGTAGGTTGCCTTCGTGGTAACCGAACCACGGGATAAATCTTGTGTCTTGTTCGTTTGTGTTCATCATTCTAGTTGATCAACATTATCTAGGGTTTGATTCATCTTATTGAATTTAAGTTAAATAGTTGAACAAAAATCATACTTGCAATAGAACTTGACATACAATCATTGAACTGTTATTGAAGTTTATATTTCTGATGCAAACGTCAACGAAACAATCAAATTGACCTAACTTGATCAACCTAGTCCGTGAAATCCGGACTAGTCCGCACTTTACCGGACTAGTCTGATATATCTGGTTTTGACCTTCTTGTTGAAGTGCTACAGGAACCGAGAAAATTCAAGAAGGCCTATTCACCCCCCCCCCTCTAGGCCTACATTCAATTGGTATCAGAGCAGGTTCTTCAAGAGAGAGTGCAACCACTCGAAGAGATCATGTCGGACATGAAGGAAGTCCAGAAAATCAACAACCAGGAAGAAATGAACAATGACAAGCACCAAAAGCTTGAGAAGTATCTCGAAGCCATTCAAGACTTCGATGATGATGATGAGGAGACATTGGAGCTGAAAGCACTCCTTAGAAAGAAAGCGCTTTCCAAAGGGAAATCTAAAGTCGAAGAAAAGAAGAAGGGGGGTAGTCACACCGACTACTCCCGATATCCTTTTAATTATGACCGTTTAAATTCTAACAGCAGTCATTATCTATCTATTCCTCTCGGAAAAGCCCCACACTTCGATGGGAGTGATTACTCCATGTGGAGGTAAAATATGAAGATGCACTTGATTTCCCTTAACCCAAGTTTATGGCATATCGTGTGCACAGGAATAAACATCCCCGATGACGATGAAGAGCTCACGCCAAGTCAAGAACAAGCCATCCACAGGAATGCCCAAGCCGCAGCCGTTATCACCTCATCTCTAAGTCGAGATGAATTCACAAAGGTGGACGGATTGGAAATTGCCAAAGAAATCTGGGACACACTACAGACAGCACATGAAGGTGACCGGCATGTGCGGGAGGCAAAGATTGAAATGATTGAAGGCGAACTAGGAAGGTTCACGATTGAGGAAGATGAGTCTCCCCGGGACATGTACAACAGACTGAAGACTCTTGTGAACAAGGATCGATCATATGGGAGCAAAAAGTGGAGTGACCACGAGGTTGTAAAGCTCATCCTTAGAGCCTTTATGCCTCGCAACGTCACACCTTGCTCTATGATCCGAGAAAGTCCCGGGTACAAGAAAATGACTCCGGATGAACTGCTTGGCAAAATCATCAACTTTGAGATGATGGAGAAGCAAGCCAAGCATGTAAAAGAAATAGCCGACCTCAAATCAGCCAAGAAGAAGGGAGTTGCCCTAAAATCCTCACTCAAGCCTCTATCCAAAGAAGCAAGAGAAGCACAGCTTGAGGAGGACAGCGATGATGAAAGCAGCGAGCTGGACGAAGAAGATATGATTTTGTTCATGAAGAAGTTCAAAAGAATTATGAAGAAAAGACAAGGAACAAAATCGAGTGAAGGAAAATACAAGGAGAAGACAAAGCCGAAGATGAGGCGGGCATGCTATGATTGTGGTGAGTACAATCACTTTATAGTCGATTGCCCGTACGAGTACAACAAGAAGAAGAGTAAAGAGTCCAAGCCTCAACCGAAGAAATTCTTCAAGAAGAAGAAACAAGTTGAACAAGCACACATCGGAAAGGAGTGGGACTCAAATGATGAGTCCTCATCGTCCGATGAAGAAGAAATGGCTAGCATAGCCATTGAAAGCATGTCCAAGAAACCCACACTCTTCCCCACGCTCGGTGCAAAGAAGGCAAATGGAACTTGCCTCATGGCTAAGGAAGGTAAATGCAAGGTAAACATCAAAACTCCTTCCTTGCATTCTTACTCAAGTGATGATGAACTAGATAGTGATGATGAAGATATGCTAATTGGTTTAGATAAAAAAACTGCTGCTAAAATGAAATTCTTGCTTAACCAACTTGTTGGGAAGGAAGAGCTAATTGATCGTCAAGAAGACATGATTATCTACCAAAAGGAGAAGCATGTTGAACTTGACAATCTTCTAGTTCTTGAAAAGGAGAGAAACCACTCACTAGAGCTTGAGCTAGCTTCAAGCAAGAAAACTTGCTTGGAGTTAACCAACTCAAACGTTGCAATCAAGGATCAACTTGATGACCTAATCAAGGTCAACAAGATCCTTGAAGTGCAGGTTGTGTCACTCAAGCTTAGTGAACCTTCCTCCTCTTCAAGCCTAACCTCTCAACCCACTTCAACTAATATCGCTCATATCTGCAAATGTCATAAAATTAACACCAGGTTGAAGGAAAATTCTACCTCCACAAAGGACAAAAATCCTACCCAATGTGTAATATTTGACAAGGAGAGGATCAACTATGCACGCAGTGCATATTTGGTCCAAAGACCTCCAGATGTCAAGTATGGCATTGGTTACTCTTATGATGGAAAGCAAAGGGCTAGAAATCATAAGAATAACAAGGGAAGGATTACCTTTGTGAAGGGAGGACCCTCAAACCCTGGTAACTCGAAAATTAAAAACCTGAACTCTCATGAAAACCGGACTAGTCCGGTTGTGGTCCGGACAAGTCCGGTCATCCGGACAAGTCCGGTCACACAGACTAGTCCGACCCATAATCAACAGCAACTCTTGTTTAAAACCTTTGATGCTTCTTATGTATTAATGAAAAATTATGTTGGTAAAGTATATGCTTTTTATGCTGGGCCACGCCATGGGAACACAAAATGCCATGTGTGGGTGCCCAAATGTATTTTTACTAACCTCCAAGGACCCAAGCAAGCTTGGGTACCTAAAACCAAGGCGTAATTTGTTTTTGCAGGCTTACTCCTCCGGTGGATCCAAATGGGTGCTAGATAGTGGATGCACCAACCACATGACCGGAGAAAGGAGGATGTTTGTGGAGTATGAAGTGAACAAGGACCCAAACGAAGGTATCTACTTTGGGGATAACAGTCAAGGAAGGGTCCTCGGTACCGGTAAAATAGCAATATCCTCTGAACATACTCTTTCGCATGTTTTACACGTTGAATCTTTAGATTATAACATGCTGTCCATATCTAAATTATGTGACAAAGGTTATAATTGCCTGTTCACTAATGAGGGTGTGACCGTCTCAAGGAGAAATGATGGTTCTGTTGCATTCAAGGGTATGTTGAAGGGAAAGCTTTACCTTGTTGACTTCAACAAGGATAAAGCCGAACTCGACACATGCTTGATTGCAAAGACCAACATGGGTTGGCTGTGGCATAGACGGCTGGCACATGTTGGTATGAGGAACCTTCAAAAACTCCTCAAGGGCGATCACATCCGAGGATTGAAAGATGTTGTGTTTGAGAAAGAAAGGCCTTGTAGCGCGTGCCAAGCAGGGAAGCAAGTTGGAGCACAACATCCCGCGAAGAACATCATGACCACGACAAGACCGCTTGAACTACTTCATATGGACTTGTTTGGTCCAATTGCTTACATAAGCATCAGCGGTAATAAATACGGTTTAGTTGTTATTGATGATTTTTCCCGCTTCACTTGGGTGTTCTTTTTGCATGACAAGTCAGAAACACAAGGAACACTCATGAAATTTTTCAAGCGAGCGCAAAACGAGTTCTCACTATCAATCAAGAGTATTCGGAGCGACAACGGCACGGAGTTCAAGAACATACAAGTGGAGGAGTACCTTGATGAGGAAGGAATCAAGCACGAATTCTCAGCACCATACTCTCCACAACAAAACGGAGTTGCCGAAAGGAAGAACCGAACGCTCATAGAGATGGCAAGAACAATGCTCGATGAATACAAGACTTCGGATCGATTTTGGGCGGAAGCAATCAACACCGCTTGCCATGCCACAAATGGACTCTACCTTCATCGACTACTAAAGAAGACCCCCTATGAGCTACTCACCGGTAACAAACCGAACATTTCATATTTTCGAGTTTTCGGTTCTCCTTGCTATATTTTGAACAAGAAGCCCAGGACTTCAAAGTTCACTTCAAAGTCCGATGAAGGTTTCTTGCTTGGTTATGATTCGAACACTTACACCTATCGTGTTTTCAACAAGGCCTCCGGACTTGTTGAAGTGGCACGTGACGTAGTGTTCGATGAAACTAATGGCTCCCAAAAGGAGCAAGTTGATCAATGTGAGTTAGGTAAAGAGGAAGCCCCCTATCAAGCATTGAAGAAGATGGCTCTAGGCGAAGTACGACCACAAGAGTCATCGTCACAAATACAAGAGGAAAGTGAACCACAAGAGGAGATCAACAATCAAGGGGGAGCCTCGATACAAGATCAATCACAGGAATATGAACATGATCAACAAATCAACGAGGACAATAACTCAGGGGGAGAAGAAGATGATCACCAACATACGACCCCCCAAGTGCCACACCCAAGAGTACACCAATGCAATCAAAGGGATCATCCAATCGACAACATCATCGGCGACATCCAAAAGGGAGTAACCACTAGATCTCGTATAGCAAATTTCTGTGAACATTACTCGTTTGTCTCCTTTTTGGAACCCCGCAGGACTGAGGATGCATTGAAGGATCCGGACTGGGTGGTGGCAATGCAAGAAGAGTTGAACAATTTCAAGAGAAACGAGGTTTGGGAATTTGTGGAAAGACCTAATGCAAACATAGTGGGCACCAAGTGGGTCTTCCGCAACAAACAAGACGAACACGGAGTGGTGACAAGAAACAAGGCACGACTTGTGGCCAAAGGTTACTCACAAGTCGAAGGTTTGGATTTCGATGAAACCTTTGCTCCAGTAGCTAGGCTTGAATCAATTAGAATATTACTTGCATATGCTACTCACCATGATTTCAAGCTGTATCAAATGGACGTGAAAAGCGCCTTCCTCAACGGACCGATCAAGGAAGAGGTGTACGTGGAGCAACCACCCGGATTTGAAGACGAAGAGTTCCCTGACCACGTGTATAAACTGCGTAAGGCTCTCTATGGCCTCAAACAAGCTCCTAGAGCTTGGTATGAGTGTCTTAGAGATTTTTTAATTGATAATGGCTTTCAAATCGGCAAAGTAGATTATACACTATTCACGAAAAATCTGGATAATGATCTTTTTATTTGCCAAATCTATGTTGATGATATAATTTTTGGATCAACTAACCAATCCTTCTGTGAAGAGTTTAGTAAAATTATGACAGACAGATTTGAAATGTCAATGATGGGAGAATTGAAGTACTTCTTGGGATTCCAAGTGCGGCAACAAAGGGAAGGAACATTCATAAGCCAAACTAAGTACACACAGGACATCCCCAAGAAGTTTGGCATGGACAAGGCAAAGCCCATAAAGACTCCCATGGCAACGAATTGCCACTTGGATCTCAATGAAGATGGACCGAGCATCGACCAAAAGGTATATCACTCCATGATTGGATCTTTACTTTACTTATGTGCATCTAGGCCAGATATTATGTTGAGTGTATGTTTGTGTGCAAGATTTCAAGCCAACCCTAAGGAATGTCATTTGACAGCCGTAAAGAGAATCCTAAGATATTTATTTCATACACCCAACCTTGGTCTTTGGTACCCAAAAGGCTCAAAATTTAATCTCATTGGGTATTCTGATGCAGATTATGCCGGGTGCAAAGTTGATAGAAAAAGCACTTCCGGCACTTGCCAATTCCTAGGAAGATCCTTAGTTTCTTGGTCATCCAAGAAACAGAATTCTATTGCATTATCCACAGCCGAAGCGGAGTATGTTGCAGCCGGGAGTTGTTGTGCACAACTCATTTGGATGCGACAAACTCTAAGGGATTACGGTTACAATATGAACCGTATTCCTCTCCTTTGTGATAATGAGAGTGCCATTAAAATAGCCCACAATCCAGTTGAGCACTCTAGGACTAAACACATTGACATAAGACACCATTTCTTGAGAGACCATTCCATGAAAGGAGACATATCCATCTCTCATGTCAACACCCAAAAACAACTGGCCGACATATTCACCAAGCCACTTGATGAAAAACGTTTTTGCAAACTCCGAAATGAGCTAAACATTCTTGATTCTCGGAGTGTGGCTTGAAAAGTTGCATACCTGTATGATTGCTTCAAAATATTGATTGAATTGTGAAAATTAACCCTCCCCATTTTTCTCTCGAAAAACTATGTCAATTATTAGATCTTGATGAATTTTTGATCATAGTATGATTGTTGTTTGCTTACTGGTCAAATTCATCAAGATTATTTGAATTGTTTTGCCTCTCTTCTCTCAATTATTGGTCCCTCAAATATATATGAATGGGCTATGCAATTCTTTCCTGGTGACCACGGACAAGTCCGTGGTTACCCGGACTAGTCCACCCTTGCAGACTAGTCCGCAGAGTGCCGGGTAGGCCGGACTAGTCCGACAGACCACGGACTAGTCTGATATAGGTCCCTGGATAACTTCGGACTAGTCCGGTCTTGTCCGGACTTGTCCGATTTTTCGTGTCCATATCCCTAGCCGCCACCAAACCCTAATCCCTTCACCCCACACTCGCCCCCAAGCTTTCTCTCTCTTACGCTCGAGCTCCCAAGGCGAATCCTTGATTCCTCCGTCGAAAAGCCTCAATTTTGGGCGGAGATCAAGCTTGTAGACTCGGGGATTGCAGTTAGCGGACAAGTCCGGCCTCCAACCCCCAAAATCTCAAGCTTCCTTTGATTTCTTGGTAAATTTTCTTCAAAACCCTAAGAAATCACCAAATTTCTCTATTGCTTATCGTTTGGCCTAGCATTCTTCACCAGTTACATGTCTAGTTGATGTGCTATGTGTATGCTAGACTAGTTTTACCTTAGGGATCATTTTTTGTCAAGTCTGTTAGGTTTTTGCAGATGAACACCGGACTAGTCCGGTCCAGGTACGGACAAGTCCGGTCCCCCAGACTAGTCCGTGCCTGTACACTGGACAAGTCCGTTGTTTCTGAACCAAAACCTAATTCTTTAATTCCCTAATGCTTTCCATTGCCATCTTACCTCACCAATACCTTGTATAACTTGCCCTTTCTCTTGATCACTCATTCTCAGATCATGTCGAGCTCCGACAACGAAATCTCCGATTTCGAGGCCGAGTTGGACCACGAGGTGGTACCTCGATCCTCGGCAGGTCTTGGCAAGAAACGCCAAGAAAGACCTTCCGAGCCTGCTCCTTCCCCTCCTCAGGTTCGGAGGAAGGTCCTTGCCAAGAAGCCTGCCTCGAAGGCTGCTGCGTCTACAAGCGGCCTTCGACAAGCTAAAGGGAAGGGCAAGGGGGTTGCCACAGGGCCTGTTGGGCCCCTGAAGCTGCATACTCCCAGAGAAGGGGTCCGGGACACCAATGAGGAGAGATTCACTGGCAAGGGCAGTGATGTGGCTGCGAAGTTGAGAAGTGTTGATTGCTATGCAAGGCCCAAGCAAGCAGCTGATGGCAGATTTTGGTCAAATTTCCATGCTGACTTCTACAAGCTGGTCTACTTGCCGATGAAGACCCCGGTGGTGCGCAGTCAATGGATTGACTGGGCCTATCTTGAGAAGAAGAAATGTGCAGCCTTTGATGAAGTGATAGCAGCTGCAGAGAGGCATGGTCTGAAGGATCTCTTTGCCTTCAGACACAACTGGAATGATGAAGTGATAGCACAATTTTATGCAACGTGCCACTTCTCAAGCGAAGACGAAGAAAGTGTGACTTGGATGACTCATGGATCCAAGTATTCTATTACTCAGGAAGAGTTTGCCAGCCTGCTGCACCTTGACTCTGAAGAACATGACCACCTCATTATCCACAACATTGGGGTCATTGAGAGGGATGGAATGAAGTTCATGTATGAGCCCAACTCTAAGTATATTCCTCCCTCCACAAAGAATATGAAGCCTTTCTTATGACCATTGCCCCCAAGGATGGGGATGCAGGGAGTGTGCAAGGCTACCTCCGGACCCTGATGAAGGTCATAAGAAAGAGGAGACAGTTTGATGTTGCAGACTATATTTGGAATGATATGGTCAATATCTCAAGTACCCCCAACCGATCCTGTGGCTATGCCCCTTACTTGATGTTTATGATTGAGAAGGTCACAGGGATCGAGTTTGTGAAGGATGTGGAGCACACTCCACTGAGGCCTCAGAAGCCTCAGCTAGTGAGTGTCCAGGCTGCTCCATCGCCGTCCTCAAGCCCCGAGGCACCGGCAAGGCAAAAAGAAGCTGCTAGTGCTCCTCCTCCCTCCAGGGTAGCCCCTCTGAAAGGATCCGCCAGTGGGATCCTTAAGTACTTGGCTGCAATTTTATCCTCATGCAAGAAAACTGAAGTGAAGCTTCACAAGCTAAATCAGAAGAGGAAGGAGGACATGAGGTACATAAAAGCCAATGTGAAGCAGCTGAGTGAGAAGCTGGAGATCAACCCAATTGGATCTCCAGTACTTTCTAAAGATTCTGATCCGGACATCACCGAGCTCAGCCCCTTGACTACCTCCGAGCTTGCCTATTTTGGCATTAGGGGCTCGAGCAGCTCCGCTCCTCCTCCTCCCTCTCAACCTCGTCAAGCGGAAAGCGATGAAGACGATGAAGACGACGAGAGGACTGACAGCGAAGAGTGAAGCCCTAGGACCTTCCTCTCTCTCTTTTTGGTGTCTTGATGCCAAAGGGGGAGAGATTGAGGGGGAGTCTCTAGTCTTAGCTTTAGCTGAATAGGATGCGAGGAGAGAGCTCTCTATGTATTTTTAATTGTGATTGTATTTGGTTAACTCTATTTTCATATCCTGGTTGGTACTGTGTTAAATTGCTCAATTAATTTGCAAGTGTGTGATGAAATCTGAATTTTTGCTCCTGAAATGTCATATTCACTTGATATTAGTTGATCAATGCAAATTCTGTCATCCTTAATGCATTCATGCTCTTAGTATGCATCCCACCATAAAGAATGCACATATGGATAATTATCTTGTTGCTTGATGTATTTTTGAGTCATATGTGCATACTTTATGAAAATCTCATTTTATACCTCATTTTATGAAATCTCAATTGGTTGTCATCAATCACCAAAAAGGGGGAGATTGAAAGTGCATCTAGGACTCCCTTTTGGGTTTTGGATGATTTATGACAAGCAATTGGGATCCTAATCCTTTTGTTGAGATGAATGCAGGAAAATGATGAAAAATGAGCAAAGTGCCAAAAAGAGGGAATTTGAGAAGGAAAATGAATTTGAGCTCAAGGAGAAGAAATTAGTAGTTTAGTATGTATGGAGTGTGTTAAGGAAACACACCCAAGAGCTCAATCTCATTTAATCACACACACACAATGCACAAAGCTACACAGGACCGGACTAGTCCGATATCAGCCGGACTAGTCCGATATCTTTCTGTTCCACTTCGGACTAGTCCTCCCCAGTGCGGACTAGTCCTCAACACAATGCACAAGTCACACAAAATCGTACAAGTCCGTTGTGAACCGGACTAGTCCGATATTCATTCTGATCCACTTCGGACAAGTCCGGTATCTACACGGACTAGTCCGATACACACACTGATCTAAATCGGACAAGTCCTCAAAGTGCGGACTTGTCATCCTAAACACTTAGGGTTTCACAGGTCCGGACAAGTCCGATGACAATCGGACTAGTCCGAATATTTCCAGCAGTGAAATCGGACAAGTCCGTTTTCCACCGGACTAGTCCGATATCCCTGGACACTTAGGGTTTGCTACACACAGACACCGGACTAGTCCGGTCACCACCACGGACTAGTCCGATCTTTCTGAACCCTAACGGTAACTTCTAGAAACCCCATATAAATAGAGGTGCACGGCCCACTTTCACTCTCTCTCGAACCCTAGCGCCGTCACACCTCCCAAGAGACTCAAAAACCATCTCTCTCCACGAAATTAAGTGCAAAGTCAATCAATTCATTGAAGATCACTTCTAGATCATTGGAGAGGCACTTGGCACACGATTGAGCTCTTGGTTTGAATCTCTAACACACTCTTGTATCTCAATTTGTATATTTCGAAGTGTGTTATTGGTGGTCTTAAAACTTGTAATCAAGGGAGCTCTCAACTTGTGAGATCGCCCCTTCAACTTGGTGATTTACCCCTGTGTGTTTAGTGGAAGAGGATTGGCCTTCGCGGCGATTCGACGAGGGAAGGGTTGGTGAAGACCCGGTCCTTTTGTGGGCTCCTCAACGTGGACGTAGGTTGCCTTCGTGGTAACCGAACGACGAGATAAATCTTGTGTCTTGTTCGTTTGTGTTCATCATTCTAGTTGATCAACATTATCTAGGGTTTGATTCATCTTGTTGAATTTAAGTTAAATAGTTGAACAAGAATCATACTTGCAATAGAACTTGACATACAATCATTGAACTGTTATTGAAGTTTATATTTCCGCTGCAAACGTCAACGAAACAATCAAATTGACCTAACTTGATCAACCTAGTCCGTGAAATCCGGACTAGTCCGCACTTTACCGGACTAGTCCGATATATCTGGTTTTGACCTTGTTGTTGAAGTGCTACAGGAACCGAGAAAATTCAAGAAGGCCTATTCACCCCCCCCCTCTAGGCCTACATTCACGTACTATTGCCACGCCTGTGAAATCATTGCAACCACATACAATTACCACGAATGTGAAATCGTTGCAATACCATGCTGTTTGTTGCAATACGTTAAATCATCGCAATGCGCTAAATCGTTGTAACATCATACTATTTGCCATGAATATGAAATCATTGCAATACCGAACTATTTGCCACGATCGTGAACCCGTTGCAATACCATACAATTCATTGTGATACGTTACATCATTGCAATACATGAAAACATTGCAATAGCGTCCTATTTGCCATCGATGTAAAATCGTTGCAATACCATACTATTCGCCACAGATGCCAAGGCGTCGCAAATAACCTATCGCCGCGGGAATTATTACGATGATTCGTAAAAACTATCGCCACACTCTTTTTTGTTGCAATAGCGACCTATTGCTACGAAAAACAACCTATTGCGACAAATTTTTTCGTTGCGATAAACCAAAATCCTTGCAGTGTCCCCAGTGCGGACTAGTCCACCAAACACTTCACAAGTTGCACAAAATCGGACAAGTCCAATAACACTACAGACTAGTCCGATATCTTTCTGATGTCAATCAGACATGTCCTCCAAGTGCGGACTTGTCCCCCAAATTCACTTAGGGTTCCACTTATCCAGACAAGTCTGATATCTATCGGACTAGTTCGAAGATTTCCAGATCCAAGATCGGACAAGTACGCTCTTAGCCGGACATGTCCGATATTTCGGGACATCTATGGTTTCTTACACGCAGCACACCGGACTAGTCCGGTGTACACAACGGACTAGTCCGATCTTTCTAAATCCTAACGATAACTTTTGGAAACCCCATATAAATAGGTGTGCACGGCCCATCTTTCGTAGCACTCGACCCCCCTGCACCGTCACACCTCCCAAGAGCCTAGAAAACACCTCTCTCCACGAAATCTAACGTAAGAAAGATCAATCCCTTGAGGATACACTTTTGATCATTGGAGAGACACGGTTCTTCACTCATTGAGCTCTTGGTTTGACTCCCTAACACACTCATGTGGTTTTCATTGTGATCTTAAGAGTGTGTTCTTGGTGGTGTTCATATTGTAATCTTGAGGAGCCCTCAACTTGTGAGAAGGCCCATTGAATTTGGTTATTTGCCCTTTGTGATTAGTGTAGAGGAATGGCCTCCGGGGCGATCCGACGAGGGTAGGGTTGGAGAAGACCCGGTCCTTTTGTGGAGTCATCAACATGGACGTAGGTTGCCTCTATGGGAAACGAACCACGGGGTAAAGTGCTTGTGTTCTTTCTTTGCGCCCATTGTTCTTACACTTCATATATATCTAGGGTTTCAATCAATCTTGTTCACTTTACATTTAATCATTGAATATAAGATTAACTTGCGGTACATCCTAATTCATAATAGTGTGACACTTCAATTACAAGTATATATTCGCTGCATACATCCTAGGATCAAGATAACTAGTCAAATTTGATAAATCTAGTTGGTGCACACCGGACTAGTCCGCACTCGACCAACTTAGTCCGATATCTCAAGATTTGATCTGGTTGTTAAGTGTTGCAGGTTCCGACAAAATTCAAAAGGCCTATTCACCCCCACCACTCTAGGCCACATTCAATTCGTATCAGAGCAGGTTCTTCAAAAGTAGACTAATCGCTCGAAGAGATCATGTCGGACATGAAGGACGTAGAAAAGAGCATCACCCAAGAGAAGGTTGAAGAAGAAAAGAAACAAAAATTGGAGATGCTCCTCGAGGCCATTCAAGACTTAGAGGATGACGATGAGGAGACGCTGGAACTAAAGGCGCTCCTAAGGAAGAAAGCCCTCTCCAAGGGAAAAGTGAAGATCGAAGATCAGAAGAAGAAGAAGGGGAGTAGTCACACCGACTACTCCCGATATCCTTTCAACTACGATCGTCTTAACTCTAGCAATAATCACTACTTATCTAATCCACTTGGAAAAGCCCCACATTTTGATGGCAATGACTACTCGATGTGGAGGCAGAACATGAAAATGCATCTGATTTCTCTCAATCCAAGTTTGTGGCATATCGTATGTACAAGAATAGATATCCCCGACGATGATGAGGAGCTCACACCTAGCCAAGAGCATGCAATCCATCGAAATGCTCAAGCTGCTGCAGTCATCACCTGATCACTTAGTCGGGACGAGTTCACAAAGGTGGATGGACTCGAGATCGCAAAGGATAGATGGGATACATTGCAAACCGCACATGAAGGCGATCGTCATGTGCGAGAAGCGAAGATCGAGATGATTGAAGGCGAGCTGGGAAGATTCGCCATCGAAGAAGATGAGTCGCCACAAGACATGTGCAATCGACTAAAGACGCTCATCAACAAGGTGCGAGCAGACGAAAGCAAGAAGTGGAACGACCACGAGGTGGTGAAGCTCATTCTTATAGCTTTCGTGCCTCGCAATGTCACCTTGTGCTCGATGATACGAGAAAGCCCCGGGTACAAGAAGATGACCTCGGATGAGCTACTTGGGAAAATCATCATTTTTGAGATGATGGAAAAGCAAGCCAAGAATGTTAACAAGATTACCGATCTCACCTCGGCAAAGAAGAAAGGGGTCCCTTTGAAATCCCCTCTCAAGCCCTTGTCTAAAGAAGCTCGAGAAGCTCAACTAGGAGAAGACGGTGCTGATGAGAGCATTGACTTGGATGAAGATGACATCATACTATTCATGAAGAAATCCAAAAGAATGATGAAGAAAAGACAAGGGGTTAAATCAAGTGAAGGGAAGTACAAGGAAAAATCAAGATCGAAGTAGAGGTGGGCATGCTATAACTGTGGTGAGTATAGCCACTTTATAGTTGATTGCCCATACAAAGAAAACAAGAATAAGACCAAGGAAATGAAGCCTCAACCAAAAAAATTCTTCGAGAAGAAGAAGCAAGCTGAACAAGCGCATATAGGGAAGGAGTGGGACTCAAATGATGAGTCCTCATCCGAAGAAGAAGAGGAGATGGCTAGCATAGCCATCGAGAAGACATCCAAGAAGTCCACTCTCTTCCCCACTCTCAGTGCATGGAAGGGGAACGACACTTGCTTCATGGCAAAGGAAGGTAAACGAAAGGTAACAACTAAATCCTCTTCCTTACAGTCCTATTCTAGTGATAGTGAAATTGCTAGTGATAATGAAGATATGCTTATTGGCTTAGACAAGAAAACATCTGCAAAAATGAAATTTTTACTTGATCAACTTGTTGAAAAGGAGAAGTTGATAAACCGTCAAGAAGACATGATTATCTCCCGAAAGGAGGAATATGTTGAACTTGACAAGCTTCTAGAACTTGAAAAGGAGTGAAGCAAGTCACTAGAGCTTGAGTTAGCTTCAAGCAAGGAAGCTTGCTTGCAGTTAAGCGACTCAAATGCTACAATCAAGGACGAACTTGCTAACCTAATCAAGGATAACAAGATTCTTGAGGTACAAGTTGAGTCACTCAAACAAGGTGACCCTTCATCCTCTTCAAGCTCACATTCTCAACCACTTAAAATTGGAGCTATCATTAATTGTTCATGTGGTAAAATTGACACCAGCTGGAAAGATAGGTCAACCTCTATCAAGGATAAGCATCCTGCCCAAAGTGGCATATTTGACAAGGAGAAGGTTAAATATGCATGTAGTGCATACTTGGCCACAAGACCTCCTAATGTCATTTATGGCATTGAGTATTCCTATGGTGGAAAGGAAAATGCTAGAAGCCACAAGAATAACAAGGAAAGCATTGCCTTTGTAAAGGGAAGACCCTCTCAAACTGTAAAGTTTAAAGTTAACCCATCCAACACACATGATCACCGGACTAGTCCGGTCCGGACACGGACAAGTCCAGTCCTCTAGACAAGTCCGATCTCCCGAACTAGTCCTGTATATAAACAACAACAATTGCTATTCAGAACCTTTGATGCATCTTATGTTCTAATGAGAAATAATTTCGGTAAAGTTTATGCGCATTATGTTGGGCCACGGCATGGGAACACCAAGTTCATGTGTGGGTGCCCAAATCCCTTGTGACTAACCTAAAAAGAACCAAGCAAGCTTGGGTACTTGAAACCAATGCATGGTTTGTTATTGTAGGCCTATTCCTCCCGTAGATCTAAATGGGTGCTAGATAGTGGTTGCACCAACCATATGACCGGAGAAAGAAGGATGTTCGTGGAGTATGAGGAAAATGAGGATCCAAGCAAGAGCATCTATTTTGGAGACAATAGTCAAGGAAAGGTACTCAGTACCGGTAAAATTTCCATATCATCTCAATATAATCTTTCTCATGTATTACATGTTGATTCCTTGGATTATAACCTGCTGTCCATATCTCAGTTATGTGACAAAGGTTATAATTGCTTGTTCACTAATGAGGGTGTGACCGTCTCTAGAAGGAGTGATGGTTCCATTGCATTCAAGGGTATGTTAAAGGGAAAGCTTTACCTTGTTGACTTCAACAAAGATAAAGCCAAACTTGACACATGCTTGATTGCAAAGACCAACATGGGTTGGCTATGGCATAGACGGCTAGCACATGTTGGTATGAGAAATCTTCAAAAACTCCTCAATGGCGATCACATGCGAGGTTTGAAGGATGTTGTTTTTGAGAAACACAGGCCTTGTAGCGCGTGCCAAGCCGAAAAGCAAGTTGGAGCACCTCATCCCGCGAAGAATGTCATGACTACAACAAGACCGCTCGATCTACTCCACATGGACTTATTTAGTCCAATTGCTTACATAAGCATCAGCGGTAACAAATATGGCTTAGTAGTTGTTGATGATTTTTCTCGCTTCACTTGGGTTTTCTTTTTACATGATAAGTCAGATAGACAAGGAACACTCAAGAAGTTTTTCAAGCGTGCTCAAAATGACTTTTCATTGTAGATCAAGAACATTCGAAGCGATAACAGCATGAAGTTCAAGAACACACAAGTTGCAGAATACCTAGATGAAGAAGGCATAAAGCATATGTTTTCAGCACCTTACTCCCCTCAACAAAACGGAGTTGCTGAAAGGAAGAACCGAACCCTCATAGAGATGGCGAGAACAATGCTAGATGAGTACAATACCTCAGATCAATTTTGGGCAAAAGCGGTTAACACCGCTTGCCACGCCATAAATTGACTTTATCTTCATCGACTACTCAAGAAGACATCCTATGAGCTACTCACCGGTAACAAGCCTAATATTTCATATTTTCGAGTTTTCGGTTCCAAAATGCTATATTTTGAACAAGAAGCCTAGGACTTCAAAGTTCGCTTCAAAGTCCGATAAAGGTTTCTTGCTTGGTTATGATTCGAACTCTTACACCTATCGTGTCTTCAACAAGACCTCCAGACTTGTTGAAGTAGCACGTGATGTAGTGTTCGATGAAACTAACGGCTCCCAAAAGGAGCAAGTTGATCCATGTGTACTATATAGAGAAGAAGCTCCTTGTCAAGCATTGAGAAGAATGGCATTGGGCGAAGTTCGACCAAACCACCTCTACATATGCATGAGAAAGATGAACCACAAGAGGAGGCCAATGATCAATGGGGAGCTTCCATACAAGATCAACCTCAAGAAGACGAAAATGATGAACAAGTCAATGAGGGCAACCATCTAGTGGGAGAAGAAAATGACCATGAAGATTCAAGACAGCAAGTGCCACACCCAAGAGTACACCAATGCGTTCAAAGGGGTCACCCAATCGACAACATCATTAGTGACATCCAAAAGGGAGTAACTACTAGATCTCACATAGCTAATTTCTATGAGAATTATCCGTTTGTATCCTTTTTGGAACCGCACAGGGTTGAGGATGCATTGAAGGATCCGGATTGGATAGTGGCCACACAAGAAGAACTCAACAACTTCAAACAGAACGAGGTGTGGTAACTAGTAGAAAGACCAAGTTCAACGTCGTTGGCACCAAATGGGTCTTCCGAAACAAACAAGACGAACACGGGGTGGTGACAAGGAACAAGGCACGACTTGTGGCCAAAGGGTATTCACAAGTCGAAGGTTTGGATTTTGATGAAACCTTTGCTCCCGTAGCTAGAGTTGAGTCTATTAGAATATTAATTGCATATGCCACTCACCATGATTTCAAGCTCTATCAAATGGATGTGAAAAGCGCCTTCCTCAATGGACCAATCAAGGAGGAGGTGTATGTGGAGCAATCCCCCGGGTTTGAAGATGAAGAGTTCCCTGACCACGTATTTAAATCACGTAAGGCTCTCTACGGCCTCAAACAAGCTCTAGAGCTTGGTATGAGTCTCTTAGAAATTTCTTAATTTAAAATGGTTTTAAGATTGATAAAGTAGATTATACATTATTTACAAAGAACTTTGACAATGATCTCTTTATGTGTCATATTTATGTTGATGATATAATCTTTGGTTCAACTAATAAATCTTTCTGTGAGAAATTTAGTAATATTATGACAGATAGGTTTGAGATGTCTATGATGGGAGAGATAAAGTACTTATTGGGATTCCAAGTGAGGCAACAAAAGGAGGGGACATTCATAAGCCAAACCAAGTACACTACACTCAAGGCGAAGCCTATAATATCTCCCATGGCAACGAATGGCCACTTGGATCTTAATAAAGATGGACCAAACGTCGATCAAAAGGTATATCGCTCCAGGATTGGATCTCTACTCTACTTATGTGCATCTAGGCCAGATATTCTGTTGAGTGTATGCTTGTGTGCAAGGCTGGAAGCCAACCCAAAAGAGTGTCATTTGACAGCCGTAAAGAGAATCTTACGATATTTAGTTCATACACCCAACCTAGGCCTTGGTACCTCAAAGGTTCCAAATTCAATCTCATTGGTTACTCTGACGCAGACTATGCCGGATGCAAAGTTGATAGAAAAAATACCTCCGGTACATGCCAATTCCTAGGTAGATCTCTAGTTTCTTGGTCCTCCAAGAAACAAAACTCCATTGCCTTATCCACGGCCGAAGCGGAGTATGTTGCACCCGGTAGTTGTTGTGCACAACTCCTTTGCATGCGACAAACTCTAAGGGACTACGGTTACAATATGAACCGTATTCCACTCCTTTGTGATAATGAGAGTGCCATTAAAATTGCCCATAATCCAGTTGAGCACTCTAGGACCAAACACATAGACATCCGACATCACTTTCTGAGAGACCATTCAATGAAGGGGGGTATAGCCATTTCGCATGTCAATACCGAAAAGCAACTAGCCGATATATTCACCAAGCCACTTTATGAAAAACGCTTATGCGACCTCCGAAATGAACTAAATATCCTTGATGCTCGGAATGTGGCTTGAAATTTTGTATACCTAAATACTATCTTCAAAATTCACTGATTGTGCTGTGAAAATCATCTCTTTCAATTTTTCCGAAAAACTATGTCAATTACTAGATCTTGGTGAATTATGGTCATTGCCTTATTGTTGTATGCTTACTGATCATATTTATCAATATTATTTGATTTGCTTCAACTCCCTATTTTCTTAATAAGTACCTTCGAATATATACGAATGGGATAAGCATTTCTTCCCTGGTTACCACGGACTAGTGTGCCCCTGCAGACTAGTCTGCAGTGTGACGGTTAGGCCGGACTAGTCCGGCAGACCACGGACTAGTCCGATATAGTCTCTGGAAAAGTTTAGACTAGTCTGATTATTTTTGGACAAGTCCAATTTTTCGTGTCCATAACCCTAGCCGTCGACAAACCCTAATCCTCCTCACCCCACACTTGCCCCAAGCTTTCTCTCCCCACGCTCGAGCTCCCCAAGGCGATTTCCATCATTCTCCATCAAAACTCTTCGGATTTTGGTGGAAAACGACCTCTGTTGCTCAGGGATTGAAGACCATGGACTTGTCCGCTCCTTGAACCCCTACATCACCGAGAATCAAGCAATTTCGGTAAAATCTCATTCCAAACCCTAGAAATTGCTATTTCCTTCAATGTTGATCAACTAGCTTAGTTCCTTTCACCATATGCATGCTTCATTGATGTATTACATTGCTGCTAAGCTATTTGTGCATTAGGAATCACCATTTGTCTCATAGTTAGGGTTTTAAAGGTTGAATACTAGAATAGTCCGGTCCATGCATGGACATGTCCGGTCAACCGGACTAGTCCGTGCCTGTACACCGGACTAGTCCAATTTTTCTGAACTCAACCCTAACTTCTTAATTCCTTAATGCATGTCCTTGTCATCTATTCTCATCAATACCTTCTGAAATCCATTCTCAGGACAATGTCGAGCACCAACGACGAAATCTCTGATTTCGAGGCTGGGATGAACTACGAAGCCGTGCTTCAGTTCTCGACGGGCCTAAGCAAGAAGCGCCAAGAGCGCCCTTCGGAGCCAGCTCCTTCTCCTCCCCAGGCTCGACGGAAGGTGCTCGCGAAGAAGCCTGCCTCGAAGGCTTCTGCTGGAGTTGGCCCTAGCTTGGCAAGTGCTCGCCAAGCAAAAGGCAAGGGCAAAGGGATTGCAACAGGCCCGATTGGACCCTAAAGATGTCAGCTCCAAGGGAAGGGGCCCGAGATCTCGAGGAAGAGAGATTCAATGTAAAGGGCAGCGACAGAGCTGCAAAGTTCAGGAATGTTGATTGTTACAGCCGACCCAAGCAGGCTGCTGACGGGAGATTTTGGAGTAATTTTCATGCATATTTCTACAAGACTGTCTATCACCCAATGAAGACACCAGTTGTGCGCAACCAATGGATAGATTGGGCGCACTTTGAGAAGGGTTGCTCATCTTTTGTGGAGGTGGTCGAGGCAATTGAAAGGCATGGCTTGAAGGATCTCTTCGCCTTCAGAAACAACTGGAATGATGAAGTCATAGCCCAATTTTATACCACTTGCCACTTTGCTAGTGATGAGGAAGAAAGGGTGACTTGGATGACTCATGGGTCCAAGTACACCATAACCTATGAAGAATTTGCAACATTGCTCCATCTTGACACCTCCAGCAATGACAATTTGATCATCCACAACATTGGTGTCATTGAGAAGGACATGATGAAGTTTCTTTATGAACCCAACTCAATGTTCATTCCTCCCTCCACCTAGAACATGAAGCCTTTTTTTGTGGTGCTGAACAGGGTCCTTAGGAAGACCATTGCCCCGAAGGATGGGGATGATGAAAGTGTGCAGGGGTACCTCAGGACCTTGATGAAGGTCATTAGCAAAGACAGGAAGTTTGATGTCTTTGACAATATTTGGAACGATATGGTCAACATCTCCTGCACGCCAAACAAATCTTGTGGCTATGCCCCCTATCTGATGTTTATGATTGAGAAGGTCACAAGGATAGAGTTCGTCAAGGATGTGGAGCACACCCCATTGAGGCCCTAGAAGCCTCAACAAGCAAGTGTTCGAGCTGCTCCCTCTCCAGCTTCCAGTCCTGAGGCCCCAGTGAGAGCCAGTGGAGATGCTAGGGCTGCTCAAGCCACTAGGGCCCCTCCTCAAAAGGGGTCACCAAGTGGCATCTTGAAGTACCTGTCAGCCATCTTTGCCTCTTGCAAAAAGGACAAAGTGAAAGCCCACAAGCGAAACAAGAGGAGAAAGGCCGATATGAGATATGTCAAAGAGAATGTGAATCAAATTTGCCAAAAGCTGGAGATCGAGCCCATTGGATCTCCAATCATATCTGATGATTCTGATTCTGATTTCATTGAGCTCGGGCCCTTGACTCCCTCCGAGCTTGCCTATTTTGCCTTTGGAGACTCGAGTGGTTCGGTTCCTCCTCCTCCTCCTCCTCATCAGCTAGAGAATGAAGATGAAGACGGTGAGAGAACCGACAGCGAGGCTTGAAGACCTTAGGTCCTTCCTCTCCTTCTTTTTGGTGTCTTGATGCCAAAGGGGGAGAGATTGAGGGGGGAGTCTTAGGAGTCTTAGGCTTTAGTTGTAGGTTGCGAGGAGAGCTTTTTTGTGTCTTTTGTCTCTTT
Source organism: Tuctoria greenei (assembly GCA_036927565.1). Lineage (NCBI taxonomy): Eukaryota > Viridiplantae > Streptophyta > Magnoliopsida > Poales > Poaceae > Tuctoria > Tuctoria greenei. The sequence continues at coordinate 123,289,148 of JAYESD010000003.1, read as the reverse complement.
ATGGGTTGTAAGACTTATATTGTGCTCTTTTGTTACTTATGGTCCTGTTATGCATTGTTTTAAACTACTTATGAAAATTATTGATGAAATCTGTGATTTTGCTCTAAGGATGACATATATGCTTGTTGTTGATGTATTGATGTAAATTATGTCATTCTCATCATGATTATCGTTTATACATCCCTAGTGTTGCATCCCACCATAAAGAGTGCACATATATCTTATGTTTGCATTGCTTAACGTATTTCAAACTCATCTGTGCACACTTTATGAAAATCTCAACTTTTTATCATATTTTGTGAAATCTCAATTGGTTGTCGTCAATCACCAAAAAGGGAAAGATTGAAAGTGAATGTTGGCCTAGAGGGGGGGTGAATAGGCCTTCTTGAATTTTATCGGTTCCTGTAACACTTCAACAACGAGATCAAAAACAGATATAACGGACTAGTCCGGTAAAGTGCGGACTAGTCCGGATTTTACGGGCTAGGTTGATCAAGTTAGGTCAATTTGATTGTTTGTTGACTTTTGCAGCGGAAATATAAACTTTGTGATCAGGTCAATAGTTGTGTAACAGATTCTATTAAGAATATGACTTTATTTCAACTATTAACTTTGTATTCAACAAATCTAATCAAACCCTAGATAATGTTGATCAACTAGAATAAAGAACACAAATGAAAGACACAAGATTTATCCCGTGGTTCGGTTACCACGAAGGCAGCCTACGTCCACGTTGAGGAGCCCACAAAAGGGCCGGGTCTTCACTAACCCTTCCCTCGTTCGGATCGCCACGAAGGCCAATCCTCTTCCACTAATCACACAGGGGTAAATCACCGAGTTTAAGGGGCGATCTCACAAGTTGAGCGCTCCCTTGATTACAAGATTCAAGACCACCAATAACACACTTCAAAGTATACAAACTGAGATGCAAGAGTGTGTTAGAGATTCAAACCAAGAGCTCAATCGCGTATCAAGTGCCCTCTCCAATGATCTACAAGTGATCTTCAATGTAGTGATCAATTTAGCACTTGGTTTTGTGGAGAGAGGTAGTTTTTGAGGCTCTTGGGAGGTGTGACGGCGCTAGGGTTCGAGAGTGTTTGAAAGTGGGCCGTGCACCTCTATTTATAAGGGGTTTCTGGAAGTTACCGTTAGGGTTCAGTAAATTCGGACTAGTCCGTGGTGGTGACCGGACTAGTCCGGTGTGCTGTGAGAAGCAAACCCTAAGTGTCCAGGAATATCGGACTAGTCCGTTTGAAAACGGACTTGTCCGATTTTACTGCTGGAAAACTTCGGACTAGTCCGATTGTCATCGGACTGGTCCGGACCTGTGAAACCTTTAGTGTTTAGGATGACAAGTCCGCACTTGGAGGACTTGTCCGATTTAGATCAGTGTGTATATCGGACTAGTCCGTGTAAACACCGGACTTGTCCGAAGTGGATCAGAAAGGATATCGGACTAGTCCGGTGGAGACCGGACTTGTCCGATCTAGTGACCTGTGCATTGTGTTGAGGACTAGTCCGCACTGGGGAGGACTAGTCCGAAGTGGAACAGAAGAATTATCGGACTAGTCCGGTGATGACCGGACTTGTCCGATCTTGTGCAGAATGTGATATCGGACTAGTCCGGTGGACATCGGACTAGTCCGGTCCTGTATAGCTTTGTGCATGTGTGTGTGTGATTAAATGAGATTGAGCTCTTGGGTGTGTTTCCTTAACACACTCCACACATACTAAACTACTAGTTTCTTCTCCTTGAGCTCAAATCCATTTTCCTTCTCAATTTCCTCTTTTTGGCACTTTGCTCATCTTTCATCATTTTTCTGCATTCATCTCAACAAAAGAATTAGGATCCCAATTGCTTGTCATAAATCATCCAAAACCCACAAGGGAGTCCTAGATGCACTTTCAATCTCCCCCTTTTTGGTGATTGATGACAACCAATTGAGATTTCACAAAATGAGGTATAAAATGAGATTTTTCATAAAGTGTGCACATATGACTCAAAAATGCATCAAGCAACAAGAGAATCATTCATATGTGCATTCTTTATGGTGGGATGCATACTAAGAGCATGAATGCATTAAGAATGACAGAATTTGCATTGATCAACTAATATCAAGTGAATATAGCATTTCAGGAGCAAAAATTCAGATTTCATCACACACTTGCAAATTAACTGAGCAATTTAACATAGGACCAAACATGATATGAAAATAGCGTTAAACAATTACAATCACAAATAGAAAATACATGGAGACTCTCTCCTCGCATTCTATGCAGCTAAAGCTAAGTCTAGAAGCTCCCCCTCAATCTCTCCCCCTTTGGCATCAAGACACCAAAAAGAGAGAGAGGGAGGTCCTAGGGCTTCACTCTTCGCTGTCAGTCCTCTCATCGTCTTCATCATCTTCATCGCTTTCTTCTTGGCGAGGTTGAGAGGGAGGAGGAGGAACGGAGCTGCTCGAGCCCCCAATGCCAAAATAGGCAAGCTCGGATGAGTCAAGGGGCTGAGTTCAGTGACGTCCAGATCAGAGTTTTCAGAAATGACTGGAGACCCTATTGGGTTGATCTCCAGTTTCTCACTCAGCTGCTTCACATTTGCTTTTATGTACCTCATGTCTTCTTTCCTCTTCTGGTTGAGCTTATGAAGCTTCACTTCAGTTTTCTTGCAGGAGGAGAGAAGAGACACCAAGTACTTCAGGATCCCACTGGCGGATCCTTTCTTAGGGGCTTCCCTAGCAGCTTCTTCTTGTCTTGCCGGTGCCTCGGGGCTTGAGGCCGGCGATGGAGGAGCTTGGACAATTACTGGCTGAGGCTTCTGAGGCCTCAGTGGAGTGTGCTCCACATCCTTCACGAACTCGATCCCTGTGACCTTCTCGATCATAAACATCAAGTAGGGGGCATAGCCACAGGATCGGTTGGGGGTGCTTGAGATATTGACCATATCATTCCAGATATAGTCAGCCACATCAAACTTTCTGTCCTTGCTTATGACCCTCATCAGGGTCCGGAGGTAGCCTTGTACACTCCCTGCATCCCCATCCTTGGGGGCTATTGTCTTCCGGAGGACTCTATTGAGCACAACAAAGAAAGGCTTCATATTCTTGGTAGAGGGAGGGACATACTTGGAGTTGGGCTCATACATGAACTTCATCCTGTCCCTCTCAATGACCCCTATGTTGTGGATAATGAGGTGGTCATGTCCTCCAGACTCAAGGTGCAGCAAACTGGCAAACTCTTCTTGAGTAATTGAGTACTTGGATCCATGAGTCATCCAAGTCACACTTTCCTCGTCTTCACTGGAGAAGTGGCATGTTGCATAAAACTGTGCAATCACTTCATCATTCCAGATATATCTGAAGGCAAACAAGTCCTTCAGTCCGTGTTTCTCAGCAGCTGCAATAACCTCATCAAAGGCTGCACACTTCTTCTTCTCCAGGTGGGCCCAGTCAATCCATTGACTGCGCACCACTGGGGTCTTCATAGGCAAATAGACCAATTTGTAGAAGTCCGAGTGGAAATTGGACCAAAATCTGCCATCTGCTGCTTGCTTGGATCTTGCATAGCAGTCTACCCCTCTCAGCTTAGCAGACACCTCGCTGCCCTTGCCAGTGAACTTCTCTTCATTTGGGTCCCGGGCCCCTTCTCTGGGGGCATGCAGCTTGAGGGGCCCAACTGGCCCTGTGGCAACTCCTTTGCCCTTTCCTTTGGTTTGTCGAAGGCCACTTGAGGAGGTGCCGGCCTTCGATGCAGCTTTCTTCACACACACTTTCCTTCTGACTTGGGGAGGTGAGGGAGCTGGCTCGGAGGGTTTCTCTTGGCGTTTCTTGCCAAGACCCGCCGAGGGCCGAGGTGCCACTTCGGACTCAAAATCGGACATTTCGTAGTCAGAGCTCGACATGATCTGAGAATGAGTGATCAAGGAAAAATACAGGTTATACAAGGTATTGGTGAGATAATATGGCAATGGAAGGCATTAGGGAATGAAGGAATTAGGTTTTGGTTCAGAAACAACGGACTTGTCCGGTGCACAGGCACGGACTAGTCCGGTGGACCGGACTTGTCCGTACCTGGACCGGACTAGTCCGGTGTTCATCCGCAAAAACCTAACAGATTGGGTAAAATTTGATCCCTAAGCCAAAAATAGTCTAGCATACACGTAGTACATCTATTGGACATGTAACTAGTGAAGAATGCTAGGCCAAACGATAAGCAATGGAGAAATTTGCGATTTCTTAGGGTTTGAAGAAAATTTACCAAGAAATCGAAGGAGGCTTGAGATTTTGGGGGTTGGAGGCCGGACTTGTCCGCTAACTTCAATCCCCGAGTCTTCAAGCTTGATCTCCGCCCAAGTTTGAGGCTTTTCGACGGAGGAATCGAGTATTTGCCTTGGGAGCTCGAGCGCAAGAGAGAGAATGCTTGGGGCGAGTGTGAGAGTGAATGAATTAGGGTTTGGTGGCGGCTAGGGTTAAGGACACGAAAAATCGGACAAGTCCGGACATGACCGGACTAGTCCGAAGTCGTCCAGAGACTTATATCGGACTAGTCCGTGGTCTGTCGGACTAGTCCGGCCTAACCGGCACTCTGCGGACAAGTCTGCAATGGGCGGACTAGTCCGGGTAACCACGGACTTGTCCGTGGTCACCAGGAGAGAAATGCATAGCCCATTCATATATATTTGAAGGTTCAATATTAGAGATTAGAGAGACAAAACAATTCAAATAATCTTGATGAATTTGACCAGTAAGCAAACAACAATCATACTATGATCAAAATTCATCAAGATCTAATAATTGACATAGTTTTCGAGAGAAAAGTGAAGAGGGATGATTTTCACAATTCAATCAAAATTTTGAAGAAACATACAGGTATGCAACTTTTCAAGCCACACTCCGAGAATCAAGAACATTTAGCTCATTTCGGAGTTCACAAAAGCGTTTTTCATCAAGGGGCTTGGTGAATATGTCGGCTAATTGTTTTTGGGTGTTGACATGAGAGATGGATATGTCTCCTTTCATGGAATGGTCTCTCAAGAAGTGGTGTCTTATGTCTATATGTTTTGTTCTAGAGTGCTCAACTGGATTGTGTGCTATTTTAATGGCACTCTCATTATCACAAAGGAGAGGAATATGGTTCATATTGTAACCATAATCCCTTAGAGTTTGTCGCATCCAAAGAAGTTGTGCACAACAACTCCCGGCTGCAACATACTCCGCTTCGGCTGTGGATAATGCAATGGAATTCTGTTTCTTGGATGACCAAGAAACTAAGGATCTTCCTAGAAATTGGCAAGTGCCGGAAGTACTTTTTCTATCTACTTTGCACCCGGCATAATCTGCATCGGAATACCCAATGAGATTGAATTTTGAGCCTTTTGGGTACCAAAGACCAAGGTTGGGTGTATGAACTAAATATCTTAAGATTCTCTTAACGGCTGTCAAATGACATTCCTTGGGGTTGGCTTGAAATCTTGCACACAAGCAAACACTCAACATGATGTCTGGCCTAGATGCACATAAATATAGTAAAGATCCAATCATGGAGCGATATACCTTTTGGTCGACGCTCGTTCCATCTTCATTGAGGTCTGCAGAAACAAGTTACGCCTTGGTTTTAGGTACCCAAGCTTGCTTGGGTCCTTGGAGGTTAGTGACAATACATTTGGGCACCCACACATGGGATTTTGTGTTCCCATGGCGTGGCCCAGCATAATAAGCATACACTTTACCAATATTGTTTCTCATTAATACATATGAAGCATCGAAGGTTTTAAACAGGAGTTGTTGCTGATTATTGGTCGGACTAGTCTGTGTGACCGGACTTGTCCGGATGACCGGACTTGTCCGGACCACAACCGGACTAGTCCGGTTTTCATGAGAGTTCAGATTTTTAGATTTCGTGCTGCCGGGTTGTGAGGGTCCTCCTTTCACAAAGGTAATCTTTCCCTTGTTATTCTTATGATTTCCAGCTCTTTGCTTTCCATCATAGGAATAACCAATGCCATACTTGACATTTGGAGGTCTTTGGACCAAATATGCACTACGTGCATAGTTGATCCTTTTCTTGTCAAATATTACACATTGGGTAGGGTTTTTGTCCTTTGTGGAGGTGGACTTTTCTTTCAACCTGGTGTTTATCTTTTCACATTTGCAGATATGAGTATTATTACTTGAAGTGGATTGAGAAGGTAGGCTTGAAGAGGAGGAGGGTTCACTAAGCTTGAGTGACTCAATTTGCACTTCAAGGATCTTGTTGACCTCGATCAGGTCATCAAGTTGGTCCTTGATTGCTACATTTGAGTTGGTTAGCTCCAAGCAAGTTTTCTTGCTTGAAGCTAGCTCAAGCTCTAGTGAGTGACTTCTTTCCTTTTCATGAACTAGAAGATTGTCAAGTTCCACATGCTTCTCCTTTTGGGAGATAATCATGTCTTCTTGACGATCGATTAGCTCTTCCTTCTCAACAAGTTGGTTAAGCAAGAATTTCATTTTTGCAGCAGTTTTTCTATCTAAACCAGCTAGCATATCTTCATCACTATCTAAATCATCATCACTTGAATAAGAATGTAAGGAAGGAGTTTTGATATTTACCTTGCGTTTACCTTCCTTAGCCATGAGGCAAGTCCCATTTGCCTTCTTTGCACCGAGCGTGGGAAAGAGTGTGGGTTTCTTGGACACGCTCTCGATGGCTATGCTAGCCAATTCTTCTTCATCGGACGATGAAGACTCATCGTTTGAGTCCCATTCCTTTCCAATGTGTGCTTGTTCAGCTTGTTTCTTCTTCTTGAAGAACTTCTTTGCTTGAGGCTTGGACTCTTTGTTCTTCTTCTTATTGTCCTCATACGGGCAGTCGACTATAAAGTGGTTGTATTCACCACAGTTATAGCACGCCCGCCTCATCTTTGGCTTCGTCCTTTCTTTGTATTTTGCTTCATTTGATTTTGTTCCTTGTCTTTTCTTCATAATTCTCTTAAACTTCTTCATGAACAAAATCATATCTTCTTCATCTAGCTCGCTGCTTTCATCATCGCTGTCCTCCTCAAGCTGTGCTTCTCTTGCTTCTTTGGATAAAGGCTTGAGTGAGGACTTTAGGGCAACTCCCTTCTTCTTGGCCGATGTGAGGTCGGCTATTTCTTTTACGTGCTTGGCTTGCTTCTCCATCATCTCAAAGTTAATGATCTTGCCAAGCAGTTCATCAGGAGTCATTTTCTTGTACCCCGGACTCTCTCGGATCATAGAGCAAAGTGTAACATTGCGAGGCATGAAAGCTCTAAGGATGAGCTTTACAACCTCGTGATCATTCCACTTTCTGCTCCCATATGATCGAACCTTGTTCACGAGAGTCTTCAGTCTGTTGTACATGTCCTGGGGTGACTCATCTTCCTCAATCGCGAACCTTCCTAGTTCGCCCTCAATCATTTCAATCTTGGCTTCCCTCACATGTCTGTCACCTTCATGCCCTGTTTGTAGGGTATCCCAGATTTCTTTGGCAATTTCTAATCCGTCCACCTTTGTGAATTCATCTCGACTTAGAGATGAGGTGATGACGGCTGCGGCTTGTGCATTCCTGTGGATGGCTTGCTCTTGACTTGGCGTGAGCTCTTCGTCGTCATCTGGGATATTGATTCCTGTGCACACAATATGCCATAAACTTGGGTTAAGGGAAATCAAGTGCATCTTCATGTTTTGCCTCCACATAGAGTAGTCACTCCCATCGAAGTGTGGGGCTTTTCCAAGGGGAATGGATAGATAGTGATTGCTGTTAGAATTTAAACGGTCATAATTAAAAGGATATCGGGAGTAGTCGGTGTGACTACTCCCCTTCTTCTTTTCTTCAACTTTGGCTTTCCCTTTGGAAAGCGCTTTCTTTCTAAGGAGAGCTTTCAGCTCCAATGTCTCCTCATCATCATCGTCAAAGTCTTGAATGGCTTCGAGATACTTCTCAAGTTTTTGATGCTTGTCATTGTTCATCTCTTCCTGGTTGTTGATCTTTTGGACTTCCTTCATGTCCGACATGATCTCTTCGAGCGGTTGCACTCTTTCTTGAAGAACCTTGCTCTGATACCAATTGAATGTTGGCCTAGAGGGGGGGTGAATAGGCCTTCTTGAATTTTATCGGTTCCTGTAACACTTCAACAACGAGATCAAAAACAGATATAACGGACTAGTCCGGTAAAGTGCGGACTAGTCCGGATTTTACGGGCTAGGTTGATCAAGTTAGGTCAATTTGATTGTTTGTTGACTTTTGCAGCGGAAATATAAACTTTGTGATCAGGTCAATAGTTGTGTAACAGATTCTATTAAGAATATGACTTTATTTCAACTATTAACTTTGTATTCAACAAATCTAATCAAACCCTAGATAATGTTGATCAACTAGAATAAAGAACACAAATGAAAGACACAAGATTTATCCCGTGGTTCGGTTACCACGAAGGCAGCCTACGTCCACGTTGAGGAGCCCACAAAAGGGCCGGGTCTTCACTAACCCTTCCCTCGTTCGGATCGCCACGAAGGCCAATCCTCTTCCACTAATCACACAGGGGTAAATCACCGAGTTTAAGGGGCGATCTCACAAGTTGAGCGCTCCCTTGATTACAAGATTCAAGACCACCAATAACACACTTCAAAGTATACAAACTGAGATGCAAGAGTGTGTTAGAGATTCAAACCAAGAGCTCAATCGCGTATCAAGTGCCCTCTCCAATGATCTACAAGTGATCTTCAATGTAGTGATCAATTTAGCACTTGGTTTTGTGGAGAGAGGTAGTTTTTGAGGCTCTTGGGAGGTGTGACGGCGCTAGGGTTCGAGAGTGTTTGAAAGTGGGCCGTGCACCTCTATTTATAAGGGGTTTCTGGAAGTTACCGTTAGGGTTCAGTAAATTCGGACTAGTCCGTGGTGGTGACCGGACTAGTCCGGTGTGCTGTGAGAAGCAAACCCTAAGTGTCCAGGAATATCGGACTAGTCCGTTTGAAAACGGACTTGTCCGATTTCACTGCTGGAAAACTTCGGACTAGTCCGATTGTCATCGGACTGGTCCGGACCTGTGAAACCTTTAGTGTTTAGGATGACAAGTCCGCACTTGGAGGACTTGTCCGATTTAGATCAGTGTGTATATCGGACTAGTCCGTGTAAACACCGGACTTGTCCGAAGTGGATCAGAAAGGATATCGGACTAGTCCGGTGGAGACCGGACTTGTCCGATCTAGTGACCTGTGCATTGTGTTGAGGACTAGTCCGCACTGGGGAGGACTAGTCCGAAGTGGAACAGAAGAATTATCGGACTAGTCCGGTGATGACCGGACTTGTCCGATCTTGTGCAGAATGTGATATCGGACTAGTCCGGTGGACATCGGACTAGTCCGGTCCTGTATAGCTTTGTGCATGTGTGTGTGTGATTAAATGAGATTGAGCTCTTGGGTGTGTTTCCTTAACACACTCCACACATACTAAACTACTAGTTTCTTCTCCTTGAGCTCAAATCCATTTTCCTTCTCAATTTCCTCTTTTTGGCACTTTGCTCATCTTTCATCATTTTTCTGCATTCATCTCAACAAAAGAATTAGGATCCCAATTGCTTGTCATAAATCATCCAAAACCCACAAGGGAGTCCTAGATGCACTTTCAGAAAGTGCATCTAGGAATCCCGTGTGGGTTTTGGTTGATCTATGACAAGCAAATGAGATCCTAATCACATTGTTGAGATGAGCACATGTTCTAGTGAGAGAATGAGCAAAATGCCAAAAAGAAAGGAGAATAAGGAGCAATGTGGAAAAGAGCTCAAGAAACAAGTGTAGTAGATCATTGTGTATGGAGTGTGTTAAGGAAACACACCCTAAGAGCTCAAGCACAAATAATATCACACATTGCACAAAACTATAAAGGACCGGACTAGTCTGATTGAACCCAGACTAGTCCGATATCTTTCGGCACAAGATCGGACATGTCCTCACAATGCAATCTTGTCCTCATAGTTCAGTTTTTCAATGACCGGACTAGTCCGAAATCACCGTGGACTAGTCTGATATCTCTCTGACTAGAATTAGACTAGTCCTCCCCAGTGCGGACTAGTCCACCAAACACTTCACAAGTTGCACAAAATCGGACAAGTCCGATAACATTACAGACTAGTCCGATATCTTTCTAATGTCAATCGTCAACTCCGATATTAGCACGTACTAGTCCGAAAACCCTCTGACCTAAATCGGACAAGTCCTCCAAGTGTGAACTTGTCCCCCAAATTCACTTAGGGTTCCACTTCCCTGGACAAGTCTGATATCTATCGGACTAGTTCGAAGATTTCCAGAACCAAAATCAGACAAGTCCGCTCTTAGCTGGTCAAGTCCGATATTACAGGACACCTAGGGTTTCCTACAAGCACCACACCGGACTAGTCTGGTGTACACCATGGACTAGTCCAATCGTTCTAAACCCTAACAGTAACTTTTGGAAACCCCATATAAATAGGTGTGCACGGCCCATCTTTCATAACACTCGACCCCCCCGCGCCGCCACACCTCCCAAGAGAATAGAAAACACCTCTCTCCACGAAATCAAACGCAAGAAAGATCAATCCCTTGAGTATACACTTTTGATCATTAGAGACACACAGTTCTTCACTCATTGAGCTCTTGGTTTGATTCCCTAACACGCTCCTGTGGTTTTCATTGTGATCTTAAGAGTGTGTTCTTGGTGTTGTTCATATTGTAACCTTGGGGAGCCCTCAACTTGTGAGAAGTCCCTTTGAATTTCGTTATTTGCCATTTGTGATTAGTGAAGTGGATTGGCCCTCGTGGCGATCCAACGAGGGTAGGGATGGAGAAGACCCGGTCCTTTTGTGGACTCCTCAACGTGGATGTAGGTTGCCTCTGTGGGAACCGAACCAAGGGATAAAGTGCTTGTGTTCTTTATTTCCGCTTATTGTTCTTACACTTCATATATATCTAGAGTTTCAATCAATCTTGTTCACTTTATGTTGAAACATTGAAAATATGAATAACTTGTGCTACATCCTAGTTCATAGTAGTGTGACACTTCAACTACAAGTATATTTCCGTTGCATACATCCTAGGATCAAGATAACTAATCAAATTTGAACAATCTAGTCGGTATACACCGGACTAGTCCGCACTCGACCGGACTAGTCCTATATCTCGAGATTTGATCTGGTTGTTATTTGTTGCAGGTTCCGACAAAATTCAAAAAGGCCCATTCACCCCCCACCCCCTCTAGGCCACATTCAATCGCATCTCAAAAGTCTTCTCTTTGAGGTCTGTTCCTTTTGGTACTTCTACGAATGCTCCTACTTCTTCTGGATCCTTAGAAGTTCTAGGGTGGTCATCTTTAATTTTTCGCAAAAGAAGTGTGTTGGAGTGCAACAACAAAGAATAGAGAAAATAGAGAGTGTGCAGCAGTCAGATGAGAGAATAAGATAGAATCACGACATCAAGCAAGAAGCAAATATTTTAAATGCAGCAGCAAAACACATTTTTTTCAAGAAAATAATAGTAGAGAAACTGTATAAACATAGCAGCAAGCACGCTGAGACGCAGCAGAAATTGAAATAAAGGAAAAATGCAGCACCAACGCAATTTGGTAAATAACTTTTAGAAAATAGTTCCTATGTTTTTTGTGGTGTCTATTCTACCTAGGCTTGTGTTCTACGATCGACGCAGCTCTGATACCAATTTGTGACACCTGGTTCTAAAAAATGAACCAAGTGCAGTGTATGTGTGCCCAGGATGTTGCTTCACACATACACTTCAACATCACATACGGTAAGCAAAAATAACCATGTCATGAATAATAAATATATCTTGATTCTATGGCAGCGGTAAATAATCTAGCATATGCGACTCCAACTCGATAGGCAATCGACGATAGTATGCATGCCTAGTACTCCATGATGACCTCCAATATATTTCTTGTAGCTGAATTAATGTGGCAATAGCAAGAGTGAGTACATGTCGTACTCAGCAAGTGTGGGAAAATATGACATGAAGCTAAAATCAAGGATGATAATAAAAGGCTAATTGCATAATAGTACGTTAGTACATAAACATGTAAAAGCAGCCTAAATTGTCTATGTGAGTTTAATTCCCTCTATATCCCAAGTAATTATCATAATTCATATCCAATATTCTTAACCAGCTAACAATTAATGCCATAACCATATGAAAATTTCATAACTTCTCATAAACAACCATACTCATATGACATAACACAAATCCCGTAGCGAACCATCCCCAAGCCCATGTCCAATTCTAATCATATAGGTCACCCAGGTGCTCTTAACCAGGAGCATGGCTATCATGATAGTTTTACACTTTCCAGAGCTTGTACCACTTTACCCATATGTTCGTGATTTCATCATCATTCGATGACTAAAAAACTCTATTATTCCGTATCACTCTTCCGTTGGTGTGTAGCCAGGAGATCATAAAATAGCCTTTCAAATGGGACTACTAGTATGTACAGAGCCACTAAGGTTTCACCGACAGGCTTGAATCTCCATTCCCCCACCCACGGGCCCCCTCCCGTGCCATGAAGTTCCCATAGTTGCCCTAATCAACTCCCATTCCCTGCGCCATTCAATGGTCCATAAAATACTAGCAGCACACCTAATTATTCAGCTACGCCGCACTCATACTTGGCCTTATGATGGCACTGTTGTCCTCGCATATTCTCGCAAGAACTGGTCCTTAGATCTAAGGCAAGCAAAACCACCGTACCATCCAAACCATTCAACACAACCATGCTTGCTTAGATCACCCAAATTCCATATCAGTAAAATGATTCATCATTATTGCATTTTCATTAATCCACATGATTAGAGTCGTTAACTTAGTTTATTTTGTTTCCCATAACCCCATAAAGTGAAGCGACCCAAAAGAGAAACCACCATACCCGTCTCATCATGTACGCGGCGACAAGGGATGGCAAGCAATACTAGTAAACTCCTACGAATAGGTTTCCCATCAAGTTGACACAAGCATGCAATTTTACAAACAAAACATTTAAAAATATAGAATCAATATGGTCAAGGACACTTGCCTTAATATTCCGCAATTTGATTGTCAAGCAACTCAATGTCTTGCACATGAAGCTCCTCGCATATTCACTTCATGATTGTAATTTCTTGATCGTACCTGTCTACTCGCAATCAAGCACAATACAAAAGCAACATACATAATAAATGCATTGCAAACACTAATCAATATGGAAAATATAGATGCATGCAGAAAATAAGTTCATATTAATGCTAAATAGATTTCCATGGCTTTTAAATAACTTTCCATAATGATTTCCAATTTATTTGAGAAAGTTTGGAATTAATAACAATTAATTTAGAGGCAAAATAATTATTTAAGAATATTAAATATGCTGAAAATATTATTAAAACTTACTAGAATTTATTCTAAATTTTTAGGAATTTTTATGGATATAATTTTGATACTTTATGAATTATCTAGGCTTTAATCTTATTTATTAAATATAGAAAACAGATTAAATAATACTGAAAATATAAATTTTATCGAATCTAAAATAACATATTGATCTTGGTAGATTTGATATGTTTTGCAAGTTTCAGATTAATTTATAATGATTTGATGATGATTTATGGACGCATAAATAAATTAAATTCTACACCTTGTATAATTTGAGTATTAGATTAATCCTTGCATTTTAGATCTAATACGTCGCTAAAATTCGTGTTGGAAAATGTATCCTACCGTAGATGCGGAGGCTTCAAAAGTCGCGGGACTGAGGCGTAGCGTAGACGAAGTAGTCGAAGCAGCGATCCTCCGACAGCACAACGACGGTGGTGCGACGATCTCTGGCGGACGGCGGATCCTTCCTTCTCTTCCTTTTTCCTTGTTGCCGCCCTTTTTTTCTTCACTGACGGCTGGCCTTCTCTCGTCTGCTAGCAGCAGCTAGGGTTTTTATTTTCTTTTGCTTGTGGCGGTTGTGTACTGGATGGCACGGTGCTATTTATAATTGGAGGCCAGGCTACGTGCGCTAGGGCTAGTGAGTTACATATGACATTGGCTTCCTTTTCTTTTTTTTTCCTCTTTTTTCTTTTGGAGTTGACAGTCCCGATTTTCCCAACGGCTTGTCCCGTTCCAGAACCTTCCCATGGAAACTTCCGAAAGAATCTAGAAGGTACCAAACATTTACAGAAAATTACAAAAACTTCTCAAAGGATTTGGAAACTTTTGGAAGGTTACAGAAACTTTGGAAAAGTTCCATTTTTTCTTTTTTTCCTTTTCTGTTTTTTTTTCCTTTTGGCTTGCAGCAGGGATCGATGGGGCTTATTCGTGGAGGCCACGGTTGTTTGCTTTCTTTTTTTCTTTTTTTATTAACTTATATTTCTTATACTTATTTTATTACCTCTTTACAAATTCTTATTCTTTTGTTTCTTTTTGTTTATTATTTACTATTATTATTATTTTATTTGTTTAATATTTTTATTTCTCTCTTATTTTTAATATATTTAATTTATTATATTTTATTTCCCTATTATTTGCTATTTACATATATATATTCGTTCTTTTTTATTTATTTAGTTATTTACATAGTTATATTTATACGTTATATTTTTCTTTCTTCATTATCTATTATTTGTTATTATTTTTCATATTATTTCTTAGCTAGTTTCGTTCTATTCTATTCTATTTTGTTTTATTATTCTTATTAACTATTGTTTCTTTCTTTCATATTAAATTTTCTTTTCTTTGTTTCTTTCCTTCCATTTTCGTTATGGCAATTTAATTGCTTTTAATGTATTTATCCTGGTAAATAAATTACTTTTAGCTTATTTATTTTGGTAATAAATTTTGAATACATGAGGATGAATGCAAAAGCAAGATAGATGCATATATTTTATATTTTACTTTATAAAAACAATTTCTTCCTATTATTAAATTCTAGCTTCCTATTCAAATTTTAATTCTCCCAAGTTTGAAAATAGGGATGTTACAATTCTACTCCCTTAACATGAATCTCTCCCTCGAGATTCAAGTGGACCGGAGAAGAGATTTTGAAATAAAACTACAGTTCTTATTTAAATTTGAATTAGCCAAATTTTTAAAATTGCGGATGTTACAATCTACCTCCCTTAACAGGAATCTTGCCCTCGAGATTCAGAGAGATTAAAGAATAGATAAGGAAAAACATTGTCTTGATATCATCTTCATACTCCGTGTAGCTTCGTCCAAAATGGTGAATCTTCTAGTTATCCATTTTCTAATTAAGTAGAGATCGAACGAGATAGAAAAGAGAGATGGAAGGGATCCCAACTTATATGCATGCATCAAAGTAGATGATCCTAAATTAATGCATTATCTATATATAGGATGAGGATGTGGATAAATTCCAAAACATTCCACAGTACACATCCAAGCATATAAACAAGCAATCAATCATACATTCATTGCACCGTACCAAAGCAAGCGCACTAAAGAACTAAATAGTTTATTAAAAATTATTCAAGGGTAGTCCTATATCTTAATTAAAAGACACAATATTATCATTGTTACAGGATTGTGGAGTATCCTATTTTGGAGAACAGCTTGAGACGGGTCCTACGAAGCTCCTCCACATGAAGCGCATCTCAAAAGTCTTCTCCCTGAGGTCTGTTTCTTTTGGTACTTCTCTGGATGCTCCTACTTCTTCTGGATCCTTAGAAGTGCTAGGGTGGTCATCTATAATTCTTCGCAAAAGAAGTTTGTTGGGGTGCAACAGCAAAGGAAAGAGAAAAAAGAGGGTGTGCAACAATCAGATGAGAGAATAAGATAGAATCGCGACATCAAGCAAGAAGCAAATATTTTAAATGCAGCAGCAAAACACATTTTTTTCAAGAAAATAATAGTAGAGAAAGTGTATAAACATAGAAGCAAGCACGCTGAGACGCAACTGAAATTGAAAAAAAGGAAAAATGCAGCACAAACGCAATTTGGAAAATAGCTTTTAGAAAATAGTTCCTATGTGTTTTGTGATGTCCATTATACCTAGGCTTGTGTTCTACGATCGACACGGCTTTGATACCAATTTCTGACACCTGGTTCTGAGAAACGAACCAAGTGTAGTGTATGTGTGCCCAGAATGTTGCTTCACACATTCACATCAACATCACATACAGTAAACAGAAATAACCAGATCACGAATAATAAATATACCTTGATTCTATGGTAGCGGTAAATAATCTAGCATAGGAGACTCCAACTCCACAGGTAATCGACGATAGTATGCATGCCTAGTACTCCATGACAACCTCCAAAATATTTCTTGTAGCTGAATTAACGTGGGAATAGCAGGAGTGAGTACATGTCGTACTAAGCAATTTTGGAAAAGTATGACATGAAGCTAAAAACAAGGATGATAATAAATGGCTAATTGCATAAAGGTACATTATTTCATTAACATGTAAAAGGAGCTTAAAATGTCTATGTGAGTTTAATTCCCTTCATATCCCAAGTAATTATCATAATTAATAACCATATTCTTATTTACCATCATAATTCATTTATAACCAGCTAACAATTAATGTCATGGCCATATGTCAATTTCGTAACTTCTCATAAAAAACCATACTCATATGACATAACACAAATCCCGTACCGAACCATCCCCAAGCCCAAGTCCAATTCTAATCATATAGGTCACCTAGGTGCTCTTAACCGGGAGCACGACTATCATGATAGTTTTACACTCTGCAGAGGTTGTACCACTTTACCCACATGTTCTTGATTTCATCATCATTAGATGACTAAGAACTTCTATTATGCCGTATCACACTTCTATTGGTGTGTGGCCAAGAGATCATAAAAGAGCCTTTCAAATGGGCCTACTAGTATGTACGGACCCACTAAGGTTTCACCGGTAGGCTTGAATCTCCATTCTCCCACCCACGGGCCCCCTCGTGTGCCTTGCATTTCCCAGAGTTTCCCTACTCGACTCCCATTCCCCGCGACATTCAATGGTCCATACAATACTAGCAGCACACCTAAATTATTCAGCTACGTTGCACCCATACTTGGCCTTGTGATTGCACTGTTGTCCTGGCATATTCTCGCATGAACCGGTCCTTAGGTCTAAGTGAAAGTGCATCTAGGCATCCCCGTGGGTTTTGGATGGTTGATGACGATAATTAAGAGTGTAATGAGCTAAGTTGATCCTAAGCACTTGTACGATGATTGAAATGAGATGAAACCCTTCAAAAAGGAAAAGGACATTACAGGTGTCAAAGGCTCAAGAAATAGAAATTAGGGTTTCTATGAAGATGAGCTTATATGAGCTGTGTCAAGTGAAAGGGTGGATGTATCATGTGCATTGAGATCATTCTAGAGGGCTCAAAGTGGTGGTTTAGAGAAAAACCTAAGTGAGAAGCCATAATGAGGAAAAACCCAAGGAGGCCGGACTAGTCCGGGCCTCAAGGTCGGACTAGTCCGGCCAGGCAGAAAAGTCTGTTTTGAGACGGACCAAACGTCTCTGGAGTGTTTCTTAGTGAATTTGGAGCTATGTCCGTTTTTGGACGGACCAAAGCTCTCTGGAAAAGTTCAGACTTGTCCATTTGGGCACGGACTAGTCCGTTTGAGATTTAGTGAGATAAACCGAGAGAAACCATAGAAGGCCGGACTAGTCCGGTCCTACACAGATGAGTCCGTTTTGAGCCGAAATAAACCCTTCTGTCCTACTTCGGACTAGTCCGTTGTGGACCGGACTAGTCTGTTGTTTAGTGACTGTTTGAATTTGGAAATTTGGCGGGTAGCGTGACGATCATCGCGCAGTGTGGCAGTTGTCGAGACATGACCAGAGGATAGTGGTCCCATAGGGCCGAACTAGTCTGGAGCCAGAGGCCAGACTAGTCTGCCCTTCTGTTGAGGTCAGCGGAAGGGGCTCAAGACCCCTATAAAAAGGGGACTGCCGGCCTCATTTGAAGAAGTCTAGAACCCTAGGGCCGCCACAAGTGACCAAGAGCCTTCCAAAGCCTTCTACTCGTCCTACTAGCCATCTAAGACCAAATCTTGAAGAGATTAGGGTTTGGGGAGTAGTGTAAAGGAAGATCATCACACTTGGGCTCTCGGTTTGATCTCTTTGCACATTGTGATTGTGTTTTGAGGCTTGTGTGAGTTGATCTTAGTGTGCTCCACATTGTATTGATTTGTGGGAGCCTCAAGTTTTGAGTAGCCCCATCAAACTTGGTCACCCATTGATATAGTGGAAACTAAGCCGGCCATCGTGGTGGCTTGGGGAGAGAAGGGTTAAGTGAGACCCGGTCCTTGTGTGGACTTCTCAACGTGTATGTAGGCTTCATCGTGGAGCTGAACCATGGGATAAATATTGTCTCACTTGTCTTTAATTTTTGTGGTCACTAGTATTGCTATTAGGGTTCATATTGCTCTTCACTTTGATCATTGTTGAAAACTTGTGATCTAAGCGCTTTAACTTCACAATCTGAATTGTATTAGTTTACCACATATTGCTTATCTATTTGGTGATCTTAAATTCTGCAAATAACTTGTAGAAACCAAGTTTTTAGGTTTTTACCCTGTGCTGAGCGGACTAGTCGGACCCTATCCAGACTAGTCTGGCCATAGGAGTTTAATTTTGTTTGATTAAGTCATTTAAGGTATTATTGCCTATTCACCCCCCTCTAGGCGACTTTCAATTGGTATTAGAGCAGGCTTCTCCACAAGAGTCTAACAGCTCGGAGAAGAAATGGCCGGAAGGGGTGATAACGAGATTCCAGTGGTCGTCAATAACATCAAGACGAAAAACGTCGATGTTCTTCAAGATGACTCAAATGATGATGAAGAAGGTCGGATGCTCAAGGTACGGCTTTGTGAGAAGCTCAATGTGCCCAAGAAGGAGATCAAGAAGGAGATCAAGTTTAATCTCGTTTGATTAAGTCATTTCAGGTATTATTGCCTATTCACCCCCCCCCCCCCCCTCTAGGCGACTTTCAATTGATATTAGAGCAGGCTTCTCCACATGAGTCTAACAGCTCGGAGAAGAAATGGCCGGAAGGGGTGATAATGAGATTCCATTGGTCGTCAATAACATCAAGACGAAGAACGTCGATTTTCTTCAAGATGACTCAAACGATGATGAAGAAGTCTGGATGCTCAAGGTACGGCTTTGTGAGAAGCTCAATGCCCCCAAGAAGGAGATCAAGTCAATTGCTCCAACCAAGGTCGACAATGGGAGTAGTTCACAAGACTACTCCCGGTATCCTTATAACTGTGAGCAACTTAACGCGAGCAATCATTATTTATCTATTCCCATTGGCAAACCTCCTTAGTTTGACAGAAACGATTACTCTTTGTGGAAGCATAATATGAAGATGCACCTCATTTCATTAAACCCTAGCTTGTGGCAAATTGTTTTGATAGGTGTCCATCTACCAAAGAATGAGGAAGACATCACTCTGGAGCAAGCCGTCCTTCTCCATCACAATGCTCAAGCCGTTGGAGTTATTATCTCCTCATTGACTTGAGAGGAGTTCAACCGCATTGAAGAGTTGGAGGTTGCCAAGGAAATATGTGATACCCTCAAGACGGCGCATGAAGGAAACCACGTCATTAGGGAGGCGAAGATCAAGATGATTGAAGGAGAGCATGGGAGGTTTACCATCATGGATGGTGAGACCCCCCCCCCCAAGACATGTACAACCACCTCAAGACTCTCATCAAAAAGAGTCGGTCATATTGAAGCACTCGGTGGACCGACCACGAGGTGGTAAAGAGGATGATCCGAGCTTTCATGCATCGAAACGTCACTCTTTGCTCACTAATTCATGAGAGCCCGGGCTTCCACAAGATGACTACCGAAGAAGTGCTAGGGAGGATCATCAACCATGAGATGATGGAGCAAGAAGCCATGTTTTACAATGATCTACAAAAGCTTTCCTCCTCCAAGAAAAGGGATGTTGCATTCTAGGCAACGTCCTCAAGATCAGAAGAAAAGGAAGAGAGTGATGGAGAGAGTCCCGATACCGATGAGGAAGAAGCACTCTTCATCAACAACTTTAAGAGGATGTTTAGAAGGAGGGGGAGCTACCAAAATGAAAGAAAGACCAAAGACATGCCCAAGACAAGATAAAAGAGGGCTTGCTACAATTGTGGGGAGTATGGCCACTTCATTGTGGACTG
Organism: Tuctoria greenei; assembly: GCA_036927565.1. NCBI lineage: Eukaryota > Viridiplantae > Streptophyta > Magnoliopsida > Poales > Poaceae > Tuctoria > Tuctoria greenei. The sequence continues at coordinate 123,269,001 of JAYESD010000003.1, read as the reverse complement.
TCCACATGATGTAAACAAGAAGAAGAAGGAGGGCAAGTCCAAAGAGAAGAAGTACTTCAAGAAGAAGAAGCAATCTGGACATGCCCACCTCGGAAAGGAGTGATATTCAAATGAGGAATCCTCCTCTGATGAAGAAGAGAAGATAGCAACCATTGCTATGAAAAAGACAACTACGGAAAACAAGCACTTCCCTAACATGGAGACTTCAAGGCCAACATGTCTCTTGACCAAAGAGGGAAGAAAGAAGGTTAAATATAAATCCTCTTCTTCAATTTCTTCTCATGATAATTTTGATAGTAGTAGTGAAAATGAACATATGCTTAAGGACATGAGTAAAAGTACGTCAAAAAGATTGAGATTGTTGACAGAGGAAATATTTGAGAAGGAAGAGCTCATCAATAGTCAAGAGGACATGCACATCCAACAAAAGGAGATATGTCAAGAGGTTGAGGAGCTCTTGAAGCTTGAAAGAGAAAGAAGCAAGGCACTTGAGCGTGAACTCGCTTTGAGCAAGGAAACTTGCTCAAACCTTGAGAACACTACAATTGTACTCAAAGGTGAACTTGTTAGTTTGACACAAGCTAACAAGATCCTTGAGACACAAGTGAAGTCTCTCAAGGTCAATGCACCTTCTTCCTCTACAAGCTCATCTTCCACAAATATTAAATCCGATGCATCTCAACCTTGTAAATGCTCAAACTCGATCTAAAGCTTAAAGATGAGCTTAAGATGGCACAAACCAATCAAGAACCAAAGGGTGTCATCTTTGACATGGAGAAGGTGGCATATGCACGTAGTGCATATACCAAAACAAGACATCCCCTTGTCAAGGATGGTCTTGGTTATTCTAGGGAGATGAGGCAAAATGCCAAAACTCCCAAGAATGGCAAAGACTTGATTGTTTTTGTCAAAGAAGGATCATACAACAACAAAGGGAAGAACATTGCTAATTCACCCAAAATGCATAAGAAAGAACCTCATCCATTGTTCCATGATTTGATGCATCATATGTTTTATTGAGGAACAAGTTTGGAAAGGCCTATGCTAGGTATTTTGGGCCACAACGCAAGAGTCCCAAACCCTTTGTGTGGATGCCCAAGTGCCTCTTGACTAACATCAAAGGACCCAACACCGTTTGGGTACCTAAAGACAAGGCTTAAATCTTTCTTGTAGGCATACTCCTTGAGTGGAACCAAATGGGTTCTTGATAGCGGGTGCACTAATCATATGAACGGAGAGAGGAAGATGTTTGTGGAGTATGAGCTAAAAGAAGATTTAAGTGAAGGAATCCATTTTGGGGACAATAGCCAAGGAAAAATCTTTGGCACCGGTAAAATTTCTATATCCCCTAATCACACTCTTTCAAATGTTTTACATGCTGATTCACTTGATTATAACCTCTTGTCCATATCACAACTATGTGACAAAGTTTATAATTGTTTATTAACTAATGAGGGTGTGATCGTAACAAGGAGAAGCAAAGACTCAATTGCCTTTATGGGTGTTCTCAAGGGAAAGCACTATCTTGTGGATTTCTCCGTGGATCACACTCAAATTGATACATGCTTAATTGCAAAAACTAACATGGGATGTCTATGTCATAGAAGGCTAGCCCATGTTGGGATGAGAAATTTGCAAAAACTCCTTAAGGGCGAGCACATCCGTGGTTTAAAGAATGTTGTGTTTGAAAAGGATAGACCTTGTAGTGCATGCCAAGCCAGAAAACAAGTTGGAGCACCTCATCCATCCAAGAACATTATGACAACATCAAGACCATTGGAGCTTCTACACATGGATCTCTTCGGTCCAATTGCCTACATAAGTATTGGTGGTAACAAATATGGTCTTGTAATTGTTGATGATTTTTCACGTTTCACTTGGGTATTCTTTTTGCATGATAAGAGTGAGACACAAGGTGTCCTCAAGAGGTACTTGAACAGAGCTCAAAATGAGTTCTCCTTAAGTATCAAGACCATAATAAGTTACAATGACACCGAATTTAAGAACACTCATGTTGAAGAAATCTTGGATGAGGAAGGGATCAAGCATGAATTCTCGGCCCCCTACTCCCCCAACGAAATGGGGTGGCCGAGAGGAAGAATAGGACCTTAATTGAGGTGTCAAGAACCATGCTTGATGAGCACAAGACGTCAGACCGGCGGAAGCGGTCAACACCGCTTGCCATGCTATAAAACAGTTGTATCTTCACCGCATACTTAAGAAGACATCTTATGAGCTCTTAACCGGTAATAGGCAAAACCACTCCTACGTTCGTGTTTTTGGGAGCAAATGCTACATTCTTAACAAGAAGCCTAGGACTTTGAAGTTCGCTTCTATGTCCGATGAAGGTTTCTTTATTGGTTATGACTCAAACACTTACGCCTATCGTGTATTTAACCAATCCTCCGGAATTGTTGAAGTAGCACGTGACGTAGTGTTTGATGAGACTAATGGCTCCCAAGTGGAGCAATTTTATTGTCATGTGCTAGATCAAGAAGAAGCTCCACAAGTGGTGATTGGAAGGATGGCACTTGGATATATACGACCACAAGAACTACCTCAAGATGCAAGTGACCATTCTACACATCAAGCAAGCTCTTCCTTAAGTGATCAAGATCTAGTCCCCCAAGATGCGCTCCAAGAAGATGAAAATGGAGGCATCAATCAAGGGGGGGGGGGCAATGAGGATGAGGAAGACCAAGGTGATGAATCAAGACCTCAAGCGCCTCACCCAAGAGTGCATCAAAGCATCCAACGTGACCATCTCGTTGATAATATACTTGGAGACATCACCAAGGGGGTAACTACTCAATCTCGTGTTACAAATTTTTGTGAACATTACTCATTTCTTTCTTCCTTGGATCCACAAAAGGTTGAAGAAGAACTATGATATCCGGATTGGGTGATGGCAATGCGAGAAGAGCTCAACAACTTTGAAAGAGATCAAGTATCAGAGCTTGTGAAAAGGACTAACGCGAATGTTGTAGGCACCAAATGGGTGTTCCGCAACAAACAAGATGAGCACAGGGTGGTTACAAGGAACAAGGCACGACTTGTGGCCAAAGGGTATTCACAAGTCAAAGGTTTTGATTTCAAAGAAACCTTTGCCCCTGTAGCTAGGCTTGAATCAATTCGTATATTACTTGCCTTTGATACTCACCATGATTCTAAGCTATATGAAATGGACATCAAGAGCGCATTATTCAATGGTCCAATCAAGTAAGAGGTGTATGTGGAGCAACCCCCCCAGATCTGAAGATGAAGAATTTCAAACCATGAGTACAAATTTCGTAAGGCTCTCTATGGACTCAAACAAGCTCCTAGAGCTTGGTATGAGTGCCTTAGAGATTTTCTAACTCAAAATGGTTTCAAAGTTTGGTAGGCGGACGATACTTTATTCACTAAGCACTTCAATGATGATTTGTTTGTTTGCCAAATATATGTCGATGACATTATATTTGGTTCTACTAACAAAGCTTTTTGTGATGAGTTTTCTAAGATAATGACAGAAAAATTTGAGATGTCCATGATGGGGTAGTTGAAGTTTTACCTAGATTTTCAAGTGAATCAACTCAAGGAAGGCAAGTTCATTAGTCAAACCAAGTACACACAAGATATAATCAAGAAGTTTGACATGGACAAGGCAAAACCCATCAAGACTCCTATGGCAACCAATGGGCATCTCGATCTTAATGAAGATGGTCCAAGTGTGGACCAAAAGGTGTATCGTTCCATGATAGGCTCATTGTTTTATTTATGTGCATCTAGGCCCGATATCATGCTTAGTGTGTGTATGTGCTAAATTTCAAGCTGCTCCTAAGGTGTGTCATTTGACCGCCGTTAAGAGAATTCTTAGATATTTGGTTCACATACCAAGCCTAGGACTATGGTACCCCAAAGGCTCTAAGTTTAACCTCATTGGATATTCTGATGCGGACTATGCGGGGTGCAAAGATGATAGAAAGAGTACACCGGGAACTTGCCAATTTCTTGGTAAATCTCTAGTGCCTTGGTCCTAAAAGAAACAAAACTCCATTGCTCTTTCCACAGCCGAAGAGGAGTATGTCTCCGCTGGAAGTTGTTGTGCACAACTTCTTTGGATGTGACAAACTCTTAGGGACTATGGCATAAACTTGCACCGTATTCCCCTCCTATGTGACAATGAGAGAGCCATCGAAATAGCCCATAATCCAGTTGAACACTCAAGGACCAAACACATTGATATTCGACACCATTTCTTGAGAGATCACTCCGTCAAAGGAGATATTGCAATTTCACATGTGAGAAACGATAAACAATTAGCCAATATATTCACCAAACCCTTAGATGAGAAAAGATTTTGTGAACTTAGGAGTGGTCTTAATATCTTGGATTCTCGAAATGTGGCTTGAATCTTGCACATCTGATTTTCATATTCAAAATTCACACATGCTTGCAAAAAACTCATCCTCCTCGATTTTCTATAAATTATTTTGAAATTATTGAATCCTTGTGAATCATGGTCATAGTTTGATTGTTGATTGCTTACTGACCATGTTTACAAATATCTTTTGTGATATCTAGTCCAAAAGGATCAAATCTCCACTGAAAACTCAATATATAGGAGTTTTCAGCCTTAGGACTAGACTAGCCCGCCCCTAGACCGGACTAGTCTGGTTGCTCAGAACTGTCCGGACTCAGTCCGATAGCCGGACAAGACCGGGTCCCCGACCAGACTAGTCTGGCCCTTGGGGACTTAACCTCCCCAGGGATCCCTTGACCTCTCCACTTCCATTCAAACACTCTCTCTCCAAAAAAGCTCGAAAACCGCCTCCCAAACGGCGATTTTCGATTCCCACCAACAAATCTCGACTCCAATCCGTGGATTGAAGCCCTAAGGCACTAAGGAATCTTTCTCGAAGCATCGGAGGCCGATTCTTCATCCACATGTCATCGATTTGAAGATTTGAAGAGGTATTCTTGACCTAACCCCAAAATCCTTGAAATTCAATTCTTTTGGGTCTATTGATAGAAACCTTTTCACAAATGTTGTTGTGCACATCATTTTGATCATGTACCTCCATTTTTTTGGTAGGATTTGTAGTTTTCACAAAATTTCTCTAGATTAGGGTTCTTGCTGTGTGAACCAGACTAGTCCAGCTTCAGGGTGGACAAGTCTGGTTGTGTATGGACTAGTCCGGCCCCTAGGCGGACAAGTCCGGATTACACGGTGAAAACCCTAACCTTGATCAAATCCGTGAATTCTACCACTTTTTCTTGACTCCTTGGACTCATACACATTCCCTTGCTTCTTTTATCAGCAACCATGTAGGATAATGAGTATGTTCCACCTTCCGAGTCCGGGGCCGAAGCGTAGAAGCAAGCTCTTTTTCGCCAGAGGCGCGAGGATCAAGAAATGGCTGCTGCCTACTTTGCACCAAAGAGAGCAAAGAAGACGCAGCAAGAAGCACACAACTCTGCAATAGCCGAGGCAGCCCCAAGGAAGAATAGACTTGTGACATTGGGGGATCAAGCTCGAGCCCAAGAGGCGAGGACCTCCAAGGTTAAGGGAAAGGCCCCGGTCGATGCTGCACCCAAGAAGAGGGTGATCGTTGCCAAGAAGCCGGCAAGCAAAGCCAAGAAGGGTGCCTCTCAACCTATAGGCCCCTTAATGATGTCTTCTCCTGCACGGAACCCAAACCATGTAGCTGCCTTTGACATCAACGTCTTCAAGGGCAAAGGGGCAGATAAGGCGCACAAGCGAAGGAAGATAAATGTCTATCAGCGGGACAGGAGCACAGTGGACCCCCGCTTCTGGTGTGACTTCCACTATGACTATTATCGGACGGTATACATGTCCAAGCAGACCCCAACCATTGATGCTCAGTGGATTCACTGGGACTATATGGCCCAGAAGGATCATGTGGCTTTCAATGCTGTGATTGAGGCCATCGAGCGCCATGGTTTGAAGAAGTTCATGGCCATCTAATATGACTGGAATGTGGAAGTTATTACTCAGTTCCATTCCACTATTTACTTCCACACCGATGTGGACAGGAGGATTACATGGATGACCCATGGAAAGCAATACTCCACCACCTACTGGGAGTTTGCTCAGCTGCTTCACTTGGATGATCAACTGGACAATGAAATCATTATCTCCAACTTAAGGCCAGTTGATCGGGATACCCTGGAGTACATGTGTCCTAGCCATGTACCCTTTGAGGCGGGGCACATAAGGAACATCAAGCCCTTCTATAGTGTCCTCAATAGGGTGCTCCGGAAGACCATTGCCCCCAAGGATGGAGATGCAGGGATAATTCAAGGAAATTTGAGGCACTTGATGGTCCTCATTGATGGAGATGTCCGCTTCAATGTGGTTGACTATCTCTTCGACGACACCTTCAACATCTCCCATACTGCAAACCGATCGTGTGGATACGCTCCATACATCATGTACATGATTGAGAAGATCTCTGGACTCAATTTCAAGAAGGACATCACTCACCGGAGGTTTCGACCCCAACTCCCTCCTTCGGAGCCGGTTGCCTCTAGGAGGAAGAATGTGGATCCTCCCGCTTCTTCCTCTTGCTTTGTGCCATCTCCTCCGCCACCTCCGCCTTAATCACAATGCAGGAGTGGATTTCTCAAGTGCTTCAAGGCCATTTTCTCTTCTTGCCAGAAGGCAGAAGTTCGACAACGTCGCATGGAGCATCGCCAAGAGAAGTATCTCAAGGCGGTGTGCGACAAGTTGGACATTCCCATGTCTCCTGCCGAGGAGAGTGATGGATAGATCACTCCATTCCTGGAGTTCACCGCCGTGGAGCTCGCTCAATTTGGTTAAGATGTTACTTCCACCACGGCCCTGACCGATGATGATGATGCTAATATTTATCAGGAGGCCACAGAGAGTGATAGCGGGCACCAAGGAGGAAACGATGACGGTGACACCGATGAAGATGACGAGTAGTCCTAAGGGCTCTTCCTTTCTTCTTTTCCTTTTTGGTGTTTTGATGCCAAAGGGGGGGAGTTAGTGGATGTGGTTCTTAGAGCTCTTAGAGAAGGAGGAGAGATTGGTGGATAAAGTGGGAGAGATTTGCACTTAGATAGGGGGGGAGATTGAGAGTTCCACTTAGTTATTAGTGGGAGAGATTCATCCAAGATTGGACTTATGTTTTTATGTTTAAAACTCTCGCTGAAATTGTTGTAAAACTTAATTCATATCAATTGTGATGTTACGCTTGACTTACATGCTTGTCTTGCATATTTGTTGCCTTATCACAATTTATGAGCACATCACTTAGGCACCCCGCCATAACATGTATATGTATGAGAACTCTTTCAAATCTCTCTTACTCATGATGCATACATTGAGGGGGAGTCACTCATACAAATACATGCTAAGAAAAACAAATAATTATCCTTTTTGTTGAAGTCTTAATGTGTTGTCATCAATCACCAAAAAGGGGGAGATTGAAAGTGCATCCTGGCATCCCCGTGGGTTTTGGATGATTGATGACGACAATTAAGAGTCTAATGAGGATCCTAAGCACAGGTACAATGATTATAATGAGATGAAACCCTTCATAAAGGAAAAGCACATTACGGGGTCAAAGGCTCAAGAAGTAGAAATTAGGGTTTCTATGAAGATGAGCTTATATGAGCCGTGTCATGTGAAAGGGTGGATGTATCATGTGCATTGAGATAATTCTACAAGGCTCAAAGTGGTGGTTTAGAGAAAAACCTAAGTGAGGAGCAAAACATGAGGAAAAACCCTAGGAGGCCTGACTAGTCCGGGCCTCAAGGCCGAACTAGTCCGGCCAGGCAGACAAGTCTGTTTTGAGATGGACCAAACATTTCTAGAGTGTTTCTTAGTGAATTTGGAGCTAAGTCCCAAAAGACCGGACTTGTCCATTTTTGGACAGACCAAAGCTCTCTGGAAAAGTTCAGACTTCTCCGTTTGGGCATGGACTACTCCGTTTGAGACTTAGTGAGATAAACCGAGAAAAACCCTAGAGGGCCGGACTAGTCCGAGCCTACACAGATGAGTCTGTTTTGAGCCAAAATAAACCCTTCTGTCCTACTTCGGACTAGTCCGTTGTGTACCGGACTAGTCCGTTGTTTAGTGACCATTTGAATTTGGAAATTTGGCGGATAGCGTGATGATCGTCGCGCAGTGTGGTAGTTGACGGGACCTGACCATAGGTTAGTGGTCCCATAGGGCCAGACTAGTCCGGGGCCGGAGGCAGCAGAAGGGGCTCGGGGCCCCTATAAAAAGGGGACCCTGACCTCATTTGAAGAAGTCTATAACCCTAGCGCCGCCACAAGTGCCCAAGAGCCTTCCAAAGCCTTCTACTTGTCCTACTGGCACCCTAAGACCGAATCTTGAAGAGATTAGGGTTTGGGGAGGAGAGTAAAGGAAGATCATCGCACTTGGGCTCTCGGTTTGATCTCTTTGCACATTGTGATTATGTTTTGTGGCTTGTGTGAGTTGAGCTTAGTGTGATCCTCACTGTATTGATTTGTGGGAGCTTCAACTTGTGAGTAGCCCCATCAAACTTGGTGACTACCCATTGATATAGTGGAAACCAAGCCGGCCATCGTGGTGGCTTGTTGAGAGAAGGGTCAAGTGAGATCCGGTGCTTGTGTGGACTTCTCAACGTGGATGTAGGCTTCTTCATGGAGCTGAACCACGGGAAAAATCTTGTCTCACTCGTCTTTACTTTTTGTGATCACTAGTATTGCTATTAGGGTTCATATTGCTCATATTTCTCTTCACTTTGATCATTGTTGAAAACTTGTGATTTAAGCGCTTTAACTTCACAATCTGAATTGTATTAGTTTACCACATATTGCTTATCTCCTTGGTGAACTTAAATTCCCCAAATAACTTGTAGAAACAAAGTTCTTAGGTTTTTACCCTGTGGTGAGCGGACTAGTGCGCCCCTAACTAAACTAGTCCGGCCACAGGAGTTTAATCTCGTTTGATTAAGTTATTTCAGGTATTACTGCCTATTCACCCCCCCCCCCTCCAGGAGACTTTCACTAAGGCAAGCAAAACCACCGTACCATCCAACCCATTCCACAAAACCATGCCTACTTAGATCACCCAAATTCCATATCACTTAAATGATTCAACATTATTGCATCTTCAGTAATATACATGATTAGAGTCGTTAAGCAAGTTTATTTTGTTTCACATAACCCTGTAAAACGAAGCGACTCAAAAGAGAAACAACCATACCCGACTCATCATGTACCCGGTGACAAGGGATGTCAAGCAATACTAGTAAACTCCAACGGATAGGTTTCCTATCAAGTTGACACAAGAATGCAATTTTACAAACAAAATATTTAAAAACATAGGATCAATATGGTCAAGGATACTTGCCTTAATATCCCGCAATTCGATGGTCAAGCAAATCAACATCTTGCACATGAAGATCCTCACATATTCGCTTCTCGATCGTAACTTCTTGATCGTAGCCGTCTACTCGAAATCAAGCACATACACAAGCAACATACACAATAAATGCATTGCAAACACTAATCAATATGCAAAATATAGATGCATGCAGAATAATTTTCCTTGATGATTTCTGATTTATTTGAGCAAGTTTGGAATTAATAACGATTAATTCAGAGGCAAAATAATTATTTCAGAACATTAAATATGATTAAAATATTATTAAAAACTTACTAGAAATTATTCTAAATTTCTAGGAATTTTTCTGGTTTTAATTTTGATAATTTATGAATTACCTAGGCTTTAATCTTATTCACTGAATCTAGAAAATAGATTAAATAATACTGAAAATATAAATTTGATCGAATCTAAAATAACCTATTGATCTTGGTGGATTTGATATGTTTTGCAAGTTTTGGATTAATTTATAATGATTTGACGATGAATTATGGATGCATGAATAAATTAAATTATACACCTTGTATAATTTGAGTATTAGATTAATCCGTGTCTTCTAGACCTAATACATCGCTAAAATTCGTGTCGGAAACGTATTCTACCGTAGATGCGGCGGCTTCGAAAGTCGCGGGATGGAGGCGTAGCGTAGACGAAGTAGTCGACACAGCGATCCTCTGACAGCACGACGATCTCCGGTGGACGGCGGCTCCTTCTTTCTCTTTCTTTTTCCTTGCCGCGACCCTTTTTTTTCTTGCACGTGGCCTTCTCTCATCTGCTAGCAGCAGCAGGGTTTTTATTTTCTTTTGCTTGTGGCGGCTGCGTATGGGAGGGCACGGTGCTATTTATAACCGGAGGCTAGGCTACGTGGGTTAGGGCTGGTCGGTTACGTACGGCATTGACTTCGTTTTCTTTTTTCTCCTTTTCCCTTTAAGCAAGCTACGAGACTTGACAGTCCAGGTTTTCCCAACGCCATCATCCCGAAACTTGCGGAACCTTTCCACGAAACTTCCAAAAGGTTCCAGAAGGTTCCAAATATTTACGGAAAATTCTAGAAACTTCAGGAAGGTTCCTAAAACTTCTGGAAAATTCCATTTTCTTTTTTTTCCTTTCTTTGTTTTTTTCTCTAGGCTTGCAGCAGTGATCGATGGGGCTTATTCGTGGAGGCAACGTTTGTTTGTTTTTTTCCTTTTTTTATTTATATTTTTTATACTTATTTTATTACCTCTTTGCAAATTCTTATTCTTTTATTTCTTTTTGTTTATTATTTACTATTATTATTATTATTTATTTGTTTAATATTTTTATTTCTCTCTTATTTTTAATATATTTATTTTATTGTATTTTTTCTATTTTTTGTTATTTACACATAATATTCTTTCTTTTTATTTATTTAGTTATTTACTTAGTTATATTTATACCTTATATTTTTCTTTCTTCGTTATTTTTGTATATTATTTCTTTGTTAGTTTCTTTCTTTATATTCTGTTCTATTTTATTATTCTTATTAACTATTGTGTCTTTCTTTCATATTCTTTTTTTCTTTATTTCTTTCCTTCCATATTCGTTATGGCAATTTAATTTCTTTTAATGTATTTATCCTTGTAAATAAATTATTTTTAGCTTATTTATTTTGGTAATAAATTTTCAAAAGCAAGATAAATGCATATATTTTATATTTTTTTATAAAAAAATTTCTTCCTATTATTAAATTCTAACACCCTATTCAAATTTTTAATTCTTTAAAGTTTGAAAATTGGGATGTTACACAAGGTATGGGGTACTAAGAGTTTATCAGAACAGGAGTAAGAAGATAATATGTGTAGTGTGACACACACCTAAGCAATCTACTGTAAGGACAAGGTTGTCCTAGCGAGGGTTAGACTACGAGACGAAGCTACTCCTGTTGTGCTCTAATTACTCTTATACATAACCAAATAAAGTACACATGAGTATTCTAATGGTGAATACTAGGGCTTAGTGGTCCAACATGTCGCGCACGGGCTTACCCTGGTCTGCTAGGTGACTCCCGCCAAGAGCCTACACCGTAGCCGAACATGAAGAATTACAATGGACGGGTAGGGCTACCACCACCTACCACCTACCTCTATACCCATGGACAATGATGCATCCAACGCTCCTTAATTATCCAAGCACCATGCTTGTATGCTAAGTAAATACCTTAAGAGGTTCAATGTAATATTCATCCTAAGGAAATGACTAACCTAAACATCATTGAACCAATGTTTGATCCAAGCACTAACATATTCATATTAAAATAATCATATTATTTGTGAGACCTATGTGTGCTGAATACTTGGCTTGTACTGAAAATATTGGCTTTGATGATATAAGTTCTAAAATTCTGCCAAAACACCCTTTTTAGCGAGGTCCTACAATAGGTCCGAATTTATTCTCTAGGTCCGACATTTTTTTGGGTAGCTCCGGTGAGATTTGTATTTAGGTCCGACATGTCTTTGATAGCTCCGGCATGTACATGTTAAGCTTCGATATGTTTTGTTAGGTCCAACTTATGTTGGTTAGCTCCAACATGTTTTTCTAGCTCCGGCTTTTGGGTTTACTAGTTCCGACTAGCTTTGTCAAGCTCCGGCGCTAGGTTGTACTACCTTTGGTAAGCTCCACGCTAGGTTATACTTGCTTTGGTAAGCTCCGGCTCAAGCTCCGGTTAGCTTTGGCAAGGTTCAGAGCTTGATCGCAGTGGTTCTGCTTTTAACTTGCAATGTTCCGAACTTGCTTTATATTCTTGGGAAGATTGCTTAGTATTCATTTGCTATGTTTTTGGCGCAGTTTTGGTTGATATGGCTGATATTGTTTTACTGTGGTTTTGCAACATGCATATGTGAGGTGTTCACGTGAGGTGTTGTGTTCGAAACTAATTTGGGTCAAGTAGCGGACTTGGGCCCGTACGGATTGGTTGTTTATTCATGTACAGGTGTTGCTTGAGTTCAAGACATCGCTGGTGACGGGATCCATTGAACTAGTCTTAGGGAGAAGATGTGGTTCAACAACCAAATTCATGAGGAATTGTGGTTGAGTTGATCAGGAGGTTGCACATCATGTTTGAATCAAGAACAATGCATATGAAGGTATCATGGATGTCGTTAAAAGATGTTTGCATGTGTGCAAGGAGTGCATGGATGTGGCTACATGGTTCCGAGACGTGATGAAGAGATGTGGACGTAAAGAATTGGTCGGAAAGGTCCAATCGACTAGGTTATGGACTCAAGCTGCGGCTGAGTCATGTTTGACTCAAATATGAAAAGATTTGAGTTGGTTATGATAGGATTTTATGTGGGTCACGAATTTGAGTTGTTTTAGGAATGTGGGATATGTTCCTAAGGTGTTTGGAAGTCTTAAGATTGCTTCTATCTACGTATAGAAGAGTCCTAAGCAGTTATGGAAAGTTTTGATTCGTGATTTGAGTAGGATTAGAGTTCTAAATGAGATTGGGTTGGCCTAAGGGCTGGTTATATAAGAAAGGGAGGCCAGAGCTCGTGGGTGACAACTGTGGGGCTGTTCCTCTTGTTTTCTATTGAATAAAAATCATAGGTTAAAGGAACTTTTGTGCCTTGTTCGTCCGACTTGTTCCAGACAAGTTTTTTCTTGTCGAGTTTTCTGCACAACACTACCTTTCTTCGGTAGTTTTATCATAACTCGAGTTTTACAGATCCAATTGATGTGATTCTGTTTGGGTTTTATGAAAACTTGATTACATATCATCTTTCAAAATGTGACGGTCATTGAATTTGTGGTTTTTGATCTACACGAGTTTCTTTGCAGTATTACATATCTGTTTTTTACTCGGTAGAACAGATTGACCTTTGTTCAATCTTTCGATCGTAACATGGGTTTCTCTCAACGGATCTGAGTGATTCTTATTGTGTTGTCTTCCTGACTTGATTCTCTTTGGTATTTATTACTTTTGTCACGGTGAAACACATTTAGATTAGTCTTACACACGATTTCTTTAAAGGATCGTTTTTCGGCCAAGGGGTTTTCATTGCTTCCGCTGAAAAAGTTTTAATCTACCATTCAGCCCCCCTCTAGTAGCTTTTCACCTGCTCTTCGATCCTACAATTGGTATCAGCGCCATGGTGCTCTAATCTTTGTGATTTGCACGTATTTTGACTAATCATCATGGAGAAACACTCCGCAAAACCTTGTGTCATTAGTGATATTGATTTTTAGGTTTGGAAAGTACATATAGAAGCTTTCATCCAGGCTCAAGGCTTTGAAATATGGGAGAAGGTATACAAGCCTTACAAAGTGCCGCCAAATGATCAAGTTACACCTACAAATCCGAGAGATGTCGACAACAACTACAAGGCTCGGAAGGATTAACTCAAAGCGACTTCTACCGTGTTGCACACCTCCGATCTGCATACAATATGTGGAAAGCACTTTGTGACTATCACGAAGGATCTAACACAATCAAGGAGGTAAGGCAAGACATGTTCAAGAAAGAATACATGCGCTTCGAGATACAACCTAGTGAGTCTATTAATGACCTTTTTGCTCATTTTAATAAAATTCTCAGCAACTTGCATAGTGTCAATGTTAATTTTTCAGATGCTGAAAATACTAGACAATTGTTAAGTGCATTAGATATGTCAATTTGAGAGATGAAAGTCACATCTATTCGTGAATCTACTGTCATGAGTACACTTACTTTAGATGTGCTATATTCCAAGTTAATAACTCATGAAATTGACTTAATATCACGTAAGAACCCCAGCAAGTCTATTGCTTTTGTTTCTTAACGTTACATGCCTAGCTCCGGTAAATCTTCATCTTGTGGTACACTTGCTTTGTTGTCCTCTCTAACACTTGAACAGATTGAGGAATTTCCAGAGGAGTATCTACTACTTCTCTCTACAATGTTCTCAAGAGCATTGCAAAATGTTAGAACTAGAAGGAGAGGAAGCTCCGGACCTCAACGATGTTTCGAATGTGGTAGGACAGGACATTTTCGTTCAGATTTCCCTAACCTTCCAGGTCCTACTTCCCGGGATGACAAGCAAACAAGGACGACACTCCTCTGCAAACGATAAGAACAAAAAGAAGGGTTTTATAGGACGTCAATTGGTGAGCAGTTTTATTTCCGCACTTCAAGAACTTGGCTCAAGCGATGTGGACATTGGAAGTGACGAAGATGAAGATGATTTGGCAAGCTTGTGCTTCATGGCGGGCAAATCAAGATCAAGTATGGAGGATGCGAACACAACAGCGACAATGAAGAGGTATGTCCTACTTGCAAAGAAATGTGCGATGCTATTTCTCGTGCCACTATTATAGTTAAGAAAAAGGACAAAAAGCTTAGGGATAGTGCTGCTAAAATTGAATCACTAGAATCTGAAATCAACCGTTTAAAAACTTTGATTCCTAGTGATGATGCATGTCCCTCATGTGATTTAATATATAAACAATTGTCCTCATTAAGAAGTGCGCACACCTCCACACTTGATAAACTTGAGTTAGAAATTGAAAAGAATAGAGAGCTTGCTGCACTTAATGATAAAAATTTGAAAGATGCTAGCTGTTCTACATTTTATTTGACAATATGCTATGAATGAAATTTCTAGAACAATGTTTTACATTCTCATGAAGTTAAATATTGTTCCAATTGCAAATTAAAAGGAAAAACTTTATGAAAAAATGCCTTGATCTGTCCAATAAACTTGATAACATGCATAGGACATTAGATCGGTTTTGTAATGGGAATAAGAACCTAAACTTGCTACTGAATTCTTCCAAGTCTTGCAATGATAAAACTAGTTTAGATTTTGATTCTCATGCTCATGCTAAGGCACATACACCTAAAAACGTAAAGTCATTAGGAAGTGGTTTGATTCAAATAGTTCCTAAACAAAAAGAAGTGGTTTTCAAATCTGCAGGTGTGTTTTCTCATTCGGTTTCAAATAAAAATTTTGTTTGCTCATCTAGACATGAACACAAATTTAAATTCAATTGTACCTACTGTGGTAGAGATGGTCATGTCAAAGATTTTTGTTTTAGACTAGTTAAACAACAGAAAAAGGAAAGAATGATTGCTTGATCTCATAACTTTCATGCAAAATTTGCTGCACTTGCTAAACCGAATGATAGGAATATGAAATCTGCTGTAATGAGTCAAAAACATGCAAAGTTTGCTCCCAAACCTACTGTTTTTCGTGCTACACATGTAACATCTCGTAGGCGAGTAGTTGGGTACAAAAATTCTCAGGCTTTGGCTCATAAACCTGTTGTTTTGTCTCATCTTTCGCGTGTTATTCCTGCTGGACGTCGTGTGACTCAGTACTGGATTCCTAAATACCTTTTGACTAACCCCAGTATTGAGTCATTGACGTATTGCTCTTCTATGTAGGTTACACACTTGAGGAAGGAGAACATTTGGATTGTGGATTCAGGTTGCTCACGCCACATGACCGGTAACAAAGAATGGTTCTCCTCCCTCTCTTTTGTGTCACGTGTAGAGAATGTTACTTTTGCCGATAATTCATCAACTCCTATAATTGCTAAGGGTTCGATTAGAGTAAATGATCACTACATTTTGAAGGATGTGGCACTTGTTAAAAATTTGAAATACGACATGCTTTCTGTTTCACAACTGCTAGATGAAAATCTAAATATTATTTTCACTAAAATTGCTGCAAAGTTGTAAATTTAAAAAGTGAGCTTATTTTTAACATGTCTCGGTTTGGAAGAGTTTTTAAAGCTAATTTTGTTATGTCTTCGTCTAAGCATAGGTGTCTAGTTGCTAATGATTCAAAGGACTTATATTTTTGGCATCGTAGACTTGGTCACGTTGGCTTTGATCATCTAACGTGTGTTAGTGCTCTTGATCGCATACGTGGGATGCCTAAGCTTAAAAGGGACAAAGAAACTGTGTGCTCTTCTTTTAGACATGCTAAGATGGTTGCAGGTTCACATACTCCTCTCAAAATGATCATGACAACTGAACCAGGTCAACTTTTGCACCTTGACACCGTAGGACCTTCACGCGTTCAATCCTTCGGGGGTAAATGGTATGTTCTTGTGATAGTTGATGATTATTCTAGATACTCTTAGGTTTATTTTATGGCATCGAAGAATGAAGCTTTTAGTCACTTTAGAACTTTATTTCTTGGATTATCAATTGATCACCCAGGATCTTTAAAAGCAATTAGAAGTGATAACGGAACCGAATTTAAAAATCAGATTACTTTTGTGCTGAAAATGGAATAGATCATCAAATTTCTTCACCATATGTACCTCAACAAAACGGTGTTGTAGAAATAAAGAACATAACCTTAGTTGAGATGGCTAGGACTATGCTTGATGAATATCAAACTCCTAGGAAATTTTGGGCTGATGCATTTGCAACTGCTTATTATGTCTCAAATTGTGTTTTCTTGCGCGCTAAGCTAGGTAGAACACCATATGAGCTCCGTTTTGGGCATAGGCCTAGTGTTACACACTTTCGGGTCTTTGGTTTCAAATGCTTTGTTATGAAACATGGTAATCTTGATAAATTTGAACCTAGATCCGTTGATGGCACGTTTCTTGGTTATCCATCTCATACTAGAGGCTACCATGTGCTTTTACTTGACACTAACAAAATTGTGGAGACTTGTGAGGTGTCTTTTGATGAAGCTAGCCCAGGTACTAGCTCAAACATTGCAGGTCCAGATCCATATCAGCAGGGGGAGAGCATTTTTCTTGAAGATGTTGAGGAGATGGAGCTGCTGCCTGAAAATTCAGCAGCTAATGATATTGTTCCTGATTTTGATTCAAGGTCAGCACCGACGACCACCATTGCTGGTCCAGATCCTCCTCAAGCCACAAGCTCATCGATTTGTGATGAACATGAAGAAGAATAATCTTGTGAAG
This sequence comes from Tuctoria greenei, assembly GCA_036927565.1. Taxonomy (NCBI): domain Eukaryota; kingdom Viridiplantae; phylum Streptophyta; class Magnoliopsida; order Poales; family Poaceae; genus Tuctoria; species Tuctoria greenei. The sequence continues at coordinate 123,251,711 of JAYESD010000003.1, read as the reverse complement.
TGTTCACTCCCCTCCGGATTCTCAAAAGTCATCCTCCATGACAAATTATTGGAAGCTTGCACGAATAGGTCACACAGTCAAGGTTTTGTGATCCAATCTCTCATGCTCATTCTGCTTTTGTTGCTTCTTTTGAACTCAAAGATATATCACACGCACTCACTAATGAATATTGGATTATTGCCATGCAAGAAGAGTTAGAAAATTTTGAAAGAAATAATGTTTGGAAACTTGTACCTCCACCTCAAGGTCACACTTTAATTGGGACTAAATGGGTGTTTAAAAACAAACAAAGTGAGGATGGGCTTGTGGTTAGGAATAAGGCTAGGTTGGTTGCTCAAGGTTTCACTCAAGTTGAAGGTCTAGATTTTGATGAAACTTTTGCTCCTGTTGCTAGATTAGAAGCCATAAGAATTTTGTTGGATTTTGCTGCATCTAAAGGTTTTAAGCTTTATCAAATGGATGTTTAAAATGCTTTTCTTAATGGCTACATGGATGATGAGGTTTATGTCAAACAACCATCAGGTTTTGAAAATTCAGATTTTCCTAATCATGTTTACAAACTGTCCAAAGCCTTGTACGGTCTCAAACAAGCCCCTAGAGCATGGTATGATAGGTTAAAAACATTCTTACTTGAAAAGGGGTTTACCATGGGCAAAGTTGATAAAACTCTTTTTGTGCTTAAGCATGGCAATGACTCATTATTCGTTCAAGTGTATGTGAATGATATTATCTTTTGTTGTGCTTCTCATGATCTTGTGTCCAAGTTTTCAGCTATGATGAGTTCAGAATTTGAGATGAGCATGATGGGAGAACTCACGTACTTTTTGGGGCTGCAAATCTAGCAAACCAAGGAGGGTACCTTTGTGTATCAAACGGAGTATACAAAAGACCTCCTAAGGCACTTCAACATGGACAAAAGCAAGCCTCTTCAGACACCAATGGGAACAGCAACAACACTTGAACTCGATGAAGATGGTGAACCTGTGGATCAAAAAGAATATAGAAGCATGATTGGATCACTTTTGTACCTCACGGCAACAAGACCGGACATTCTATTCAATGTATGTCTTTGTGCACGGTTTCAAGCCTGCCCACGTGCTTTACATCGTCAAGCCCTCAAAAGGATTCTCAGGTACTTACATGGAACTCAAGAATTTGGTATTTTTCTTTCTTCTTCATCAACCGTTACTTTGAAAGCTTTTTCCGATGCTGATTTTGCAGGTCGTAGGATTGATAGGAAAAGTACTTTCGGTGCTTGTCATTTTCTTGGTAATTCACTAGTTGCTTGGTCCTCTAGAAAACAAAAATCAGTTGCACAATCCACAACAGAATCTAAATATGTAGCTGATGCTAGTGCTTGCTCACAAATTCTTTGAATTGTTCAAACACTTAAGGACTATAGGGTTGATCTAGATAGTGTTCCACTATTTTGTGATAACACTAGTGCCATTGGCATTGCTAAAACCCCGCGCAACATTCTAGAACTAAGCACATTGACATTAGGTATCACTTTCTCCGTGATAATGTTGAAAAAGGAAATATTGTGCTTCACCATGTAGATACCGAACAACAATTGGCTGACATTTTTATAAAACCTTTGGATTTCACTCGTTTTTGTTTCATTCATAGTGAAATAGAGGTTATGCATCCTCATGGATTAAATTGAGGGGAGTTTTCAAACTTGAGAAGTCTATGTGTGAATCTGAAATTAAAATAATATGAGCATAGTATTTCATACATATATGACTTTGTGATTCCTTTTACATGCTGAAAGTTCTTACTACATTACTCGTGTTATACATTGTGTAGTTTTTGTCATAATTACTTACACTAAATCTGGTCATGGTCGAACTTTCTTGCTGTTTTGAACTTGTTGCATGCTCACAAGTGCTTTTAATCATAAAAGATTAATCAAGTAATCAACTCACATGTTGTGTTTTTATGAACAAATGAAATTGGGAACAGATCAAGAGAATATGCATGAATCGCACTTCTTGTTTTGAGATGGCTTATCATTGCACTTAGATATGAACCTGAAAGAAGTTGTGTATGACTAAAATCATGTCCTTAAGCTTCTGATTGTCAAATGACATAGGCTTAGCTTGGTTGGTTAGAATAAGGCAGATGCGCATATAATCTCTTGCAAATATCATATGATCTAAATTTGTGCTTTGAAAAATAATAAAATGCAGCAACAAGTGTCATGCTTTCAGGTTTTGAAATAGTTAGGTTTGTGAGATCATGACTTGCTAAATTGGAAATTACATTTGATCTCTAGCATTGCTTACACTACTTTATGTATTTCATTGATGTGATAGTGTAAGTTACTTGATAGTATGACTTGGATGAGCTTTTTTTATATGTATATGTTATAATATGCTCATAACAATTAAAATTTGTCTTATAAACCTTGTTGAATACATTGTCAAACGGGGAGAGATAATATGTGAATTTTTAAAGATAAGTATGCAAGTGGGAGAAATTGATTACACATTGCACATATTGACAATTGTTTTTGGCACGATTCTTCTCACTGCACATATTCACAATTGTTTTTGGCACGATTCTTCTCAGGGGCAGAATTTCTTTTTCTCATTTTATTTCTATTTTACAAAGGGGAAGAAATTGTTTTCAAAACATTTAGTTTGAATAAGCCAATGTTCGGATCTTAAGTGGTGTTGCCAATGCATTAATCAAGGGGGATATTGTGAGACCTATGTGTGTTGAATACATTGGCTTGTACTAAATACACCGACTTTGTTGATATAAGTTCTAAAATTCTGCCAAAACACCCTTTTTAGCAAGGTCCTACAATAGGTCTGACTTTCTTTGTCTAGGTCCGACATGTTTTTGAGTAGCTCCGGTGAGCTTTGTCTTTAGCTCTGACATGTCTTTAATAGCTCCGGCATGTCATTGTTAAGCTCTGTTATGTTTTGTTAGGTCCGACTTTTGTTGGTTAGTTCCGACATGTTTTTCTAGCTCCGACTTTTGGGTTTACTAGTTCAGACTAGCTTTGGCATGCTCTGGCGCTAGGTTGTACTAGCTTTGATAAGCTCCGGCACTAGGTTATACTAGCTTTGGTAACCTCCAGCTCAAGCTCCGGTTAGCTTTGGCAAGGTTCGGAGCTTGATCACAGTGGTTCTGCTTTTAAATTGTAATGTTTTGAACTTGCTTTATATTCTTGGGAAGATTGTTTATTATTCATTTGCTAAGTTTTTGGTGCAATTTTGGTTGATATAGCTGATATTGTTTTACTGTGGTTTTGCAACATGCTTATGTGAGGTGTTCACATGAGGTGTAGTGTTCGGAACTAATTTGAGTCAAGTCGCGGACTTGGGCTCGTCACAGATTGGTTGTTTATTCATGTGCAGGTGTTGCCTGAGTTCATGACATGGCTGGTGACGGGATCCGTTGAACTAGTCTTAGGGAGAAGATGAGGTTCAACAACCAAGTTCGGGAGGAATTGTGGTTGAGTTGATCGGGAGGTTGCGCAATATGTTTGAATCAAGAACAATGCATATGAAGGTATCATGGACGTCGTTGGAAGATGTTTGCACATGTGCAAGGAGTGCATGGACGTGGCTACATGGTTCCGAGACGTGATGAAGAGATGTGGACATAAAGAATTGGTCAGAAAGGTCCAACCGACTAGGTTATGGACTCAAGCTGCGGCTAAGTCGTGTTTGACTGAAATATGGAAAGATTTGTGTTGGTTATCATAGGATTTTGTGTGGGTCCCGAATTGGAGTTTTTTTAGGAATGTGAGATTTGTTCCTATGGTGTTTGGAAGTCTTAAGATTGCTTCTATCTGCGTATAGAAGAGTCCTAAGCAGTTATGGAAAGTTTCGATTCGTGATTTGAGTAGGATTAGAGTCCTAGCTGAGATTGGGTTGGCCTAAGGGATGGTTATATAAGCAAGGGAGAACAGAACTCGTGGGTGACGACCTTGGGGCTGTTCCTCTTATGTTATATTGAATAAAAATCATAGGTTAAAGGAACTTTTGTGCCTTGTTAGTCCAACTTGTTCCAGACAAGTTTTTCTCGTCGAGTTTTCTGCACAGCACTATCTTTCTTCGGTAGTTTTATCATAACTCGAGTTTTACAGATCCAATTGACGTGATTCTTTTTGGGTTGTCTTCACAACTTGATTATATATTATCTGTAAAAATTTCACGGTCATTGGATTTGTGGGTTTTGATCTACATGAGTTTCTTTCCAGTATTACAGATATGTTTCTTACTTGGTTGAACAGATTGACCTTTGTTCGATCTTTCAATCGTAACTTGAGTTTCTCTCGACGGATTTAAGTGATTCTTATTGTGTTTTTTTCGTGACTTGATTCTCTCTGATATTTATCACTTTTGTCATGGTGAAACAAATTTAGATTAGTCTCACACATGATTTCTTTAACGGATCGTTTTTTTGCCAAGGGGTTTTCATTGCTTCTGCTGAAAAAGTTTTAATCTACGATTCACCCCCCTCTGGTAGCTTTTCATGTGCTCTTCGATCCTACGTTATTATATAATTAGACTATAGTCGTGGTGTATGATATTTACGATAACATGATAATGGTATTATGTCTAGATCATAACAACATCTACACCTAGCACACACATGGACACCACAACCAAACACAGAACACTTCATCCAAGTATATGAATAAGTAAAGACTAAAGATGATATCTTTCTTATGCATAAACTCACAAATACAAGCAAAGATACATGAGCCATACCTTTCTCAATTTCGATATGGTACTAGAGGCTCCTCTCTACAACCTAATCTCCACTAAAGACCTAGGAGAACTAGTGTATACAAGAGAGAATGCTCAAGTGGTGTGTGTGAAGTGAAGTGAGGCACTGCCCCCTATTTATACACTCACACAGGTGGTTTCGCATGCTAATCTCTCGGGCTTTCACTTACTCCCATGTCAAGGAAGCCACCAGGGGTTGACACGTTCTGTTGGACCGAGTTTGGTGCTTTTACCGGATTGGCCGAACAGGTGGTTCAGCCGAACTGGGGTTGGCCCCACTCGGCTCCCACTTGCTCTTGGACACTAATATGTGGGCCCTTGTCAACCTTCTAGATGAATCATGGGTAAAACTTGCGGGTACCTGCGTGTACATGGGCCATTGTATCTATGGGAAGCCAAATGGCATCATCAGATTGGTTGAACGTGTGTTTCCTTACCTTGTGGCCATGCATTCAGCTGATATCTTTATATGATACCTGCATGCACCAATTCCTCAAAGTACAAGTGGAACTAGGTTAGTCCTAACTATGATGTGTGTTAGAAATATTCATCCCTTCACATAATTGAGATATCGACAGTTGAAATTGGTATATAACAACCATCTACAGTAGCAACGACACTTCCCTCGGAACCACTATGAAGCAGCCTGCGAAGGCTATTTTTTAGGAGGGGCGAATTCTCGGGAATTATGAAAAGCGATGAACACATGCACTACAGGAATCCCGATCAATTACGTCCGCCAGGGCCGACGTAATTAAGGCCTAAACCGAAGTAAGTTACTTAATTATGTCGGTTTTACCTTAATTATGTCAATTGCCGGCCGACAAAGCAGTTAGGACATAATTAAGGTAAATTATGTTGGCCGCCGACGTAAGTTACTTAATTACGTCGGTACCCGTCAACCGACGAAAGTTATTTATCGGGATGGGCAGCAGGTTGGCCTGGATTACTTACGTCGGCCGCTGCCGGCCGATTAAGTTAAGTGGTATAACTTACATCAGTTGCGCTAAACTGACGTAAGTTAAGTGGCTTAACTTACGTCTGTATGGTCTGACCGACGTAAGTTTAAGTGGGCTAACTTACGTCGGCCTGATCTTAGTCGACGTAAGTTAAGTTTTCGATTTAAAAAAAAAAACAGAAACTGACTACCTCGCACGATAGCGAGAACACAGAACAGGCAAAGCATATACACATGTATACACAGATACAGCAGACAGTTTCAAAAATATTATTCAAACATCGAGAACAACACAATTCTAGTACCGGGCTACACGCTAGCCCCTCCACTACCTCTGGGATCTTCTTGGTGCGTTCCCGAACTCTGCAGAAGAAGCATAGTCAATAGTGCGAAACAGTTAGTAAAACAGGATTAAAAGTGGGTGGTGTATCAAAAGGGAATCATAAACTGATTAAAAGTAAGTCCTTTTACATGTTCAACAAGCTATTCCTAGCATTATCTCATTGTCTGAGTTATGAAAGAACCCCTGAACTATCATTCTTTTGAAACTTGGCTGTAAAAGAAGCCCCAAGCGTGTACTGGTGAGGTCCTCATCTTGGCTAATTATTTATCTATGACTGGAAGCATTTTCTCATGACTATCATAAATTTGCATGTGATGATCTAATTACTTCTATGGTTTCATCAAAATAATGTGGACAGAGAAATTGTACTAAGAATAAAAACAAATTGTCATCAAGGATTATTCTTTTGAGTACAAAATTGTATTTGAGTTACATAGAGATTTTTTATTTATTTTGCAAATAACAAGGCAGTTTTCTAAGAACATAGTTTTTGACCTGTGCTTTGTGTCCGTCAGATGTTATTTTCACTATTCTATTTATCACATTAAAGGAATTGATGTCTCATAGGAAAGATAAGAAACTTTGTTCTTGTGGAGATTATCAGTTATGTAGACCATGGAGGGGTTAATTTGTAGTGTCGACTTCTGAATTATTGTCTACTAACTCATGATAGCTCATAGTCTGACCGCTTAATGTTGGTCTGCCAACATATGTTGTTGCATATGCACACGTAAATCCGCTGGTGAATCTATTCTACAACTTTGTAATTCATTGTTGCCCCAAATTTAGACTAGAAGTATTTATAAACTTGAGTTAAAATCTGGAACAACAGTAGTGTCAGAAAAAAATTGTGAACTTTGACAGACTTAATTCCTAAATTTGAACAAACAACATAGGAATATATATACATGTCTGGAAAGCTTAAGGAGTCCTCTAACAAGTTTCTATTCGACACTAAGGCTAAAACTCACAATAATAGAGTGTACAAAAAACAAAAGGAGGGATAGACATATATTACGTGCTTCGATGTCTGCTGCGGCGGAAGCGTAGGAATCTCGATATCCTGACCGCTGTGTCGAGCAAGAGCCTGGCATTGCAAAATATTAGAATATATATGTTATTGAAATGCTATAAAATTTAACTACGGTACTCTAAATTACTTACCGCCACTGCTGCTTGCATCTGGGCCATCATTAAGGCCGTCCTCCGCTGCTCCTCCCTTGCCTCCGCTCTCGACCTCTCTAGCTCTGCCTGAGTTTGCGTCAGCGTCTCCTTCAAGGCGAGGAGCTCCGGCTAGGTCTGCGAGAGACGACCACTGGTGGTCTCAACGGACGAGGCCTGCGACGATGAAGCGCCTCTCAAAGGTCGTGTCGACCCTGAGTCGACAACTCCATCAAAAATAGCAAACCTACAAAAGAATGAATACACTAAGTAGAGGAAGATAAATTGAATAAGAAATGATACACATGAAGAACTAATCGTCCATGGGCCATCCCGCCTCCGCTTGCGTACGCGGCTTGGGGGTCGATCGGCACGCTTTCCCTATCATAATCCGCAACGTGTATTTTAGCGACCTCCAGCATGTACTTTGCCTACAAAACAAAGAAATCTTGTAAGCATTTCAATAATAGTATTAGTTATAATGAAATTGATGAATTTCAAAAACTTACCAGTCGGTCGGCTGCGACCTAACTACACTGTCCTGGCTGAGAAGGGTCACTTCCCTTGTGACCTCTCTTCCAAACCTGGGTCGGTGTCAGCTCATGACCCATCTCTCGCTCCTGTATAGCAATGTTAGTGAGATAAATATATTAGGAACCCATAAATAAATTGAAAATTTACTTACCATGCATTTAGCCAAACGCAAGTAGCCGTCGCCGCCATAGTTGTGCTTGCCATCGGACCCCATGCGGCACTGTCTAGCTTTTGTGGACTTATTGATGAAAGCTTCGCTAGCCCAGTACCGACAGAGACCTATGTACACCTCGGTATTACCCTGTAACTAGGAAATACTAACCTGCACATATTTCTATTTTTATCAATGCAGTTAACATACATAGATAGTGTAAATATTTAACAATATTAAAAAATTACCTCTGCATACTGCTCCTCTGTCAAGTACGCGTCGGAGTCCTTCCTAAATGGAACCCTTTGCTGCTCCTGCTCCTGCTCCTGCTATCGGGGGTGCCGCTTGTAGTACGCGCTGACGGCCTGAATCTGGGCATTCGACAACGCCGCCGTCATGAGCTTCCAAGCATTGTAATGGAACACGTGTCTCACGTGGTCCTCCATTCCAAGTTCCTCTACTTGGTACCTCAGCTTTAAGCAAATAAACATTAAATTGATATGCATTAACAATTCAAACGAGTTGAAAAAATGAAACAGTTAAACTTACCACAAAATCATGCCACACGGCTCCCTGAACCGTGCCGTGGACTGGGTGAGAGACACGAGCGTAGTCATCCCACGGTACGGCAGGGAAACCGTCAATGACACCGGGGTAGTGAAACTTCACGATATCACCCAGGACACTGTTAACCTGCCTGTGGTGTTTCTCGGCCCCCGTGAACGAAACGTTGTACCAATATCTGCAAAATATATTAAATCATTAAGTAAAGGAAAACAACATATAATATTTAATATACTATATACAGTTTTTACCTGTCTCTGACAGGACGGATCGTGATCTGCTGAGAAGTAACCGGAGGAGGAGCCGAAAAGTGGGTCCTCCTCGTCCGTCGCCTCTGCTGCAACGCCACCTTGTTCTATGACCCTGAAAAATCTGCGGAACCACCAGAGTGCAAAGGAAGGCTAGCGGTAGCTGGCTGCAGAGGAAGGCTAGCGCTAGCCAGCTCTGAAGGGAGGCTAGCGCTAGCCAGCTCTGAAGGGAGGCTAGCGCTAGAGGGCTCCTGTAGCGGCCCCACCTCTGACTCAGGCTCCTGTAGCGGCCCCCTAGCCTCTGACCCGGACTCAGAAGACTCTGAGTCAGACTGCACAAAAGAAAAAGATTGACAATAAATAATTATTAACAACTGCAATTTATAAAATAACTTTATTGTAAACTAAAATTTACCTCCACCCGCTGAAAGCATACGACAATTGAGGGTGGAGCGTGCGCCAGAAAGAGGGAACGTCGGCTCGAAGCCAATGAGGTCCCTGAGCAAGGGTCTCGTGGTGGCTCAAACCCTCTGACTGGCTTCCCCTTCCCCTTCCCCTTTGACGACATCCTATTGCAAGGAATAAATGATTAATATGCAAAGATAATATACAAAATTAATGTTAAGTTAGTGAATAAAACGTTACATTAAAATTCATCAACATCACGGTCATGCACCCTACTCCTTAAACCAGCCCATCGATCTTCTTCTTCCACATATCATTTTTGTTTGCGCAAATCAGCAGGTTAGACTAAGTCATCGATATCTTCAATTACCGATTCTGATTCTGTTTCCACTTCCGTTCCAGTCTCGACATCTTTAGCGTCTCCAACTAAGTCATCGAGTCTTACACCGGGCTCGACTGAGAAGGGGTCTGGCAACTCTACCTCTTGGTAGACCACATCAGCCTCAGCTTCCTCATGGTAATCATCATCTCCTGGAGCGTAAAACCGCTCATGAGGATTCATCTTATGTACCACCCACCAAGCTTTGAATTTATTGCACGGATATGGTAGATAGTACACTTGCTCTACTTGGTGTGCAAGAACTAATGAATCATATCCTTTCAACCATTCCTTGTGTTTTACTTCGACCATGCCAAATTCGTTTACTCGAATTCCACAAATGGAATCAAACCATTCGTAGTCAAAGAATACTGCTCGAATTGTCTTGTTTCCGAAAAAGTGAATTCAAAGATTTTTTTAATAATCATGTAGTACTGAGTTTCATGTTCTTACAAATCGATTGCCCTCATCACAACTCTGGTATTACATGTTGCCGCGAGAGGATGAAGAGATTCAAATTGAGTTGTACAGAATCGAAAGCCGTTGACATCATATCGACCATAGCTTCTAACATTAACCACTCCACATGATAGCTGTCGCAAATCTTCACGGACGTTGGCATTGTTTTTGCACTATCCAAGATATGAAGTTATTAGAAAACGTAAGCATTCTTAAGTTATAAGAAAACGTTGTTAACATTGATAGGTTAACGAGAAAACATTACATGTTCTCGAAACCAAGAAAGAAAATTAGATCCCCCGTTTATTCCTTCCCATCAAATCTGTTTTATTTTCTTGCTCGTGGGATGATGTCTATGTCTCCAATTTTGCTTGTCTAACATACTACACGAAAAGAGAACCTGTTAGAATACACGTGTTGGAAAAGATGTTGAAAAGCATAAGTGTAGGAGAAACACTTACTTGAAATATTCATCCATTTCTTCCATATAAGCATACATGTACAAGAAAGCAACACGCCTTTCTTTTTCGCTAACGTCGTAGGAAGTGTTACTACCAACAGTAGTGCCTCTTGTTGCAAAAATGGAGAGGTCGCTAAAAGGAGGTTGCTCATCCATATTGTACTGCATTACCGAAGTATTAACATTGTGTTCCTCTGCAAAGTAAACACTTGAGAAGTATCCTACTTCCTTAAGAGTAAAAGCTTTGGCAACGCAACCTCCAACCCTTGCCCTGTTACCAACCATTGGTTTCAGATATCTGAGTGATCTTTCAATATGATAAATCTACCTATATAGCACGGGACCGCCCACTTTCGCTTCAAATGGAAGATGAATTAAGAGATGTTTCATTGTATTGAAAAATCCTAGAGGAAAATTTTTTTCCATCTTACACAAAAGTACTAGAATATCCTTCTCCAACTTAGTCATCATCTCTGGCATGTTTTCTTTAGCACAAAGTAGCCTATAGAAGTGGCTAAACTCAGCCAACACCTTCCACACCACATCGTCAAAGTAGCCTCGAAACATAACAGGCATAAGTATTTCCATGATTATGTGATAATCATGACTCTTCAACCCAATGAGCTTTCCCGTTTTCACATTCACGGCTCGTCTCAGACTAGCTACATAACCATATGGGAATTTCAAGATTTGCAACCATTCGAGAACTTCTTTCTTTTCTTTAGGTCGAAGACAGAAAGGAGCGTGTGATTTACCACTATTTTCGAAGAGCTCAAGAGTTTGACGGTTACAAAGCTTGATGAGATCCTTTCGAGCCTTTAAATTGTGTTTTGTTTTGCCCGTCATGTCCATGCATGTGCTTATGATACATTCGGCCATGTTACGCTCTTGATGCATGACATCATTGGTGTGCCTTAGAATCAACAACTTCACATACGGTAGCTCCCAAAGTCCACATATGTGAGTCCAATTGTGTTTGTCTCCGTAACCTTCAAAATATCCAGGACGACCTTCATCTGGCACCAATTTGTCCAACATATTAGATATTTCTGACCCGTTAAGATGTTTTGGTGGTCCTTTAGTACAATGTTGTTCTTTCTGAAGACATTCCTCTGTTTTCTAAACAACTGATTCGGAGGCAGCAAACATCTATGACAATCGAAGTAAGGGATCTTGCCTTCATGGGTAAGTCGAAAGCAATTGGTATCTGAGGCATATATCAGACATGTCAACCGACCATGAGTTCTCCATCTAGAAAACATGCCGTATGTCGGAAAATAATGGTCGGACCACAAATAAGCAACTCGAAAGTTGAATTTCTGCTTCTTGTAACAGTCGTACGCTTTGACTCCTATCCACAATATTTTCAACTCTTCGATCAACAGTTTCAACATCACGTCGAGACATGACCCAGGATGATCCGGCCCTGGTACAATGAGGCTAAGAAACATGAACTCATTCTTCACGCAAAAAGCCAGTGGAAGATTGTACGGAATGACAAAAATGGGCCAACAGGAGTACGGTGCGGCGTTTGTGCTGAACGGCGTGAACCCATCTGTCGCCAACCCGATGCGAACATTTCTCGCTTCACGACCAAATTGTGGGTCGAACTGGTCTAGCGCTTTACATGCCTCATCATCGGACGGGTGCACCACAACTCCATTGTTCTGATGCTCACCTTCTTTGTGCCATCTCATGTGTCTGGCCTTTTTTTTGAAAGGAACAGCCACTTCAACCTCGGTGTCATGGGTAGGTAATGAAACTCCTTACGTGCGAATTCCGTAGTCACAATATCACCATCGTTATTAACAACTTCGACAACCCTCAGTTGACCACATTTCAAACATTTGTTCTCATTGGCATGCTCTCTCCAGAAAAGCATGCAATTGTCCGGACACACATCAATCTTGTCGTACTTCATACCGAGACCGGAAATAATTTTCTTTGACTTATACATATCTTTAGGCACTTTTTTGGGATGTGGAAGGGCATCGTTGAACAAATTGATGAGCTCGTTGTAACAGTTATTAGAAAAGAAGAACTTAGACTTTATTTCCATAAGTCTAGTCACAAAATTGAGGATTGTCATTTTAGTGTGTCCATGCAGCGGCTCTTCTGAATCTATGAGAAGTTTGAAGAAATCTTTAACCTCTACTGTTTGAGGATCCTTTGTAAGCTCTGGTCGTATAGCTTCCAGTATCTCATCCATCATATCAACCTCAGTGGCATCATCATTGTCCGCTTCCACTTCTTGTACAGCTTGAGAAGCTGTCTCGCCGTGGAAGTTTCACAACTCATAACGTGACACATAACCATTTCGACAAAAGCGCATCATAAGTTCCACTTTGTCCAAAAATGTTTCGTTTCGTCCTTTCATACATGGGCACAACGCCTTATCGCTATTTGACAACGAAAAAGCTCGTTATAAAAAAGCTTTTGTCTTGGCGTACCACTCATCTGAGTGACCACCAGTTCTGCTCTTCCAACCAGTATACATCCAACTACGGTCTTTGCCCATGTTTGAGTCTGCAATTTAAAGCCGGACAAATTACCGTTAGTTTCTCGTTAATTTTATAAACGATAGAGAAAATAATGATAGAGACAGTGAACTGGGTCCGTCGGGATCTGCCATACACACGCGTGGGTGATTTAGTCGCATACTTTAAGTACACAATAAAATGTGTCGCGACTATAGATTGCCGAATTGGCCGGCCTGAAGCACAATAAAAAAAAGGACTGCCCGACACGGGCCGTGCTCGGGCTTGACCTCAAGTCCGTCAGGCTAGCCCAGCACGACCCAGTTAAGTGCGGCCCGGTCGGCCCGTCAATGTGGCCCGATGAGCCCGACTGACCCGGCCCGGCCCGACCACGACCCATTTCCCTCTCCTCCCCGGCCGTTGAGTCCCTTGGACCCTGCTCGGCCGCCCTTGGCTCCCTCACCTCGTATTAAGTCACCGGACGCCGCTCGCCATCTGCGATGCCCATCTCGATTCTTCCCCAAATCTACGAGGATGCGAGGCGAGCCCGACGAGCGACGACTCCTAGACTCCCGTCCAGAGGAGGCGAGGCGAGGACCCCCGGTAGGTCTACGACGAGCCGACAAAACGATTGGCAAAGAAGCTGCAGAGGAGGCGACACTACGCGAGGAGGTGACCATGGCTCGGCCGGGCTTCGGGCCTGCACGGCACGCTCGGCCCGCGAACGGGCCCGACACGACCCGACAAGGGAAAATGGGATCCGTCGTGCTTGTGCTTGGCTTCTGGCCCTTCATGCCAGCCCGGCTCGACATGGCAAATTTGCGGGCCGTTCTAGGCCTAATGTTTTCAGCCACGAGCCCGGCACGACCCATTGGCCATCTATAGCCACGACAGAACCTAAGTGTCCCGACATCCGGCCGCCCCCGATGCCGCCCTCTTCATGGCACTCGAGCTTGGTGCCCCAATTGCACCTCCCTCACACCGGCCACCCCCAACGTCGCAATGCCCCGACGGTCGGCCCCCGTCTCCGCCCTCTCCACGGCGGTTGAGCTCGGCGCATAATGAAACCAATTAAGCATAATCTACACTACACTAATTAAGCATAATCTACACTAAGCAAATTAAGCATAATTAAGCAACTTAACCACTTAAGAATAATTAAGTAAACATAACCTACAGTAAGAAAATTAAGCAAATTAACTAATTAAGCATAATTAAATAAGCAATTAAATAATTTAAGCATAATTTAAACAATTCAATTAAATTCAATTTCAAATATGAAAATTTAAATTCAATTCAAATTTGAAAAATTCAAATCAATTCAATTTCAAATTTGAGTGGGGAGGGTTAGGGTGGGGTGAGGTGGGGGTTGGGGGGCTTGGGAGGGGAGGAGGGGCTCGTGGAGGGGAGGGGGAGGGTGGGGGCGGCCTCTACAGGGAGGGTGAGGGGAGGGGCGGGGAGGGTCGGGCCGGCGGCGGTTGGGGAGGGGGTGGTGCTCGGGGAGGGGGTGGGGGGGTGGGCGGCGGCATTCTGGGAGGGGAGGGGGCGACACTCGAAGAGGGGGCATGGGGGTCGGACCAGCGGCGCTCGAGGAGGGGGCGAGGATGCCGGGCCAGCGTCGATCGGTGAGGGGGGGTTGGGGGAGGAGTTGGGGAGATGACTCATACCTGGCGGCGTCGGCGTCGGACGGCGATGGACGCGGCGGTGGCGTCGTGCGCGGCGACGGAGTCGTATGAGACGGCGGCATCGCGTGAGGCGGCTGGGAAAGAAGAACCGGCGGGTAAGGAAAAGAAGAGGCGCGCGCGGGTAGTTTAAATTCCGTAACTTACGTCGGCTAAATTAATCAAATTACGTCGGCCTACATTACTTACGTCGGCAATCCTCGAGGCCGACGTAAGTTAGGCTTAAATTACATCGATTAGTTTATTTACGTCGGCTTACGGTCCTGGCCGACACAAGCTTCTATTTATTGCTGTCGGTGTGTTAGCTTGTGTCGGCGGTCAACGTAAGTTACTCAACTTTCGTCAGTTTATTCTGGATGACGTAAGTTACTCAACTTTCGTCGGCTGGCCGACAAAAGTTAAGCCGACCAACGTGTAACACACCAGCCACTACGGGCCTGGGAGTCGTTACTTATGACAGCTCTCTAGGATCACAAACTAGCCCCATAGACCAACACTAGTCTTTTCTGCACATTTTGTCCTCACCCGTGCGCACCCGGGAAAACTTCCCGGCCGGTCACCCACGTAAATTGCTCTGGGCCAAGCACGCTTAACCTTAGAGTTCTTTGCAGGTGGGCTCCCGGAAAAGAAGGTATACCTTGGTGGTATGAGTTATTCTATCATTCCTATTAAGCCTTGAGCCAGGATGTCACAATCCACCACCCTCAGAAAACCGACGTCCTCGTCGGTTAACTTCCAAGCCAGGAACGTCCCCTCTTGGCAACGTCCATCCGTTCAGTACTGGCATACATACCATACTATGTCCCTCCTAGAGGACCCGTGCGTCATGCGTACGTACCCACGTCCCTGACCTTTATGCACCCATGAAACCGAGAGGGTCGGCTCTAATACCATTTTGAAACACCCCAGCCACTACGGGCCTGGCAGTCATTACTTCTGGCAGCTCTCTAGGATCACATACTAGCCCCACAGACCAACACTAGTCTTTTCTGCACTTTTTGTCCTCACTCGTGCGCACCCGGGAAAACTTCTTGGTCAGTCACCCATTCGTAAATTGCTCTGGGCCAAACTGGATTAACCCCAGAGTTCTTTGTAGGTGTGCTCTCGAAAAAGAAGGTATACCTTGGTGGTATGAGTTATTCTATAAATCCTATTAAGCCTTGAGCCAGGATGTCACACGATGTAAGTATTCGCTTTTCCTATAGTGATGTGAACACCGGAGCGTAATACCCAATGTCCACGGGAGTATGTTGTATTGTCTTGCTATGTAAAAGTGCATTTATGCATTTCCTTGTGGGTTTTGGACAATTGATGACAAACAAATGAGATCCACATGAAATTAGGTTAGATGAAAGCAGGTATATGAAGAATAGAACTTATGGTGCACAAAAAGGTGAAAAATGAAGAATGAGAAAATAAAAGCCCAAGTGATCAATGGAAGAGCAAAGTAGATATCAATGTAAGGATGTGTGTGAGAGACACATCCCAGGAGATCATAACTTTGCGTATAGGGTAAGTGCTAAAATGAACAATTAAGCAATTCACTATAGCACCAGATAAGTCCATTCGATAGCGGACTAGTCCGATTAACTTAGTGTTCTCACACGGACAAGTCCGAAATAGCACCGGACTAGTCCGATCAACTCATTGTTCCCACACGGACTAGTCTGGACATGAGCCGTACAAGTCCGATCAAGTTTTTGATGTTTTGCCAACACAATACATATCACCTTGCACTGGACAAGTCCGTCTGATTGCGTACTAGTCTGATTAAGTTTATGGAGTCATCACGGACTATTCCGGTTAACTTTCTGTTCCAATGCACCCAAGTCCAGGTCACCTCACACAAATTAGGGTTTTAGGTGTGCTGCAAAATTCACGCAAGTTTTACACAGCATGCTGGACTAGTCCGGTCCCTAGAGCGGACTAGTCCGGACGTCAGGATCCCTAATGGTAACTTTTTCAGAAAGTCTATAAATAGGCAATCCACGACCCCACAACACACAACCAAGAACACTAGCGCCGTCATACATCCCAAGGGCACAGAAACGCTTCTCCCCACACATCTAAAGCCCTAAAAAGTTAAATCTTTTGGGAATCAAGATTTCGGAAAGGGAGATCGTCTTCTACCCATTGTTGAGCTCTTGGGGTTTGAACCTCTCATACACTCTCGCATCTATTGTACATATTTTGAGTGTATTTGATTCGTTTCCTCGCTGTAATTTTGTGGGAGCCCTCAGCATGTGAGGTTGTCCCATTGACTCGATAATTACCCCTTGAGAGTGGAACTCAAGTCTGCCTTTGTGGTGACTTGAAAAGGTAAAAGGTTTATTGAGACCCGGCTCCGTGTGAGCTTCTCAACGAGGATGTATATCTTTTTGGTGAGATCGAACATCGGTAAAAACACTTTTCTCGTGTGTTCTAGTTCTTTATCTTTGTAATCATCATCATCTAGGGCATATGGTTGATCAAACTTGCAACTTGTATTATATGTATTCCACGTGCGAATCACTCATCCTAATCACTTACTCAAGTTTTTAGGATAGTTTACTATATTCCGCTGCTAAATTGATCGAGAAAATTACATTAACTGTTATGGTTGATTGTTAATATGAGGAAAACAAGAAGAAGAAAGAAGTGAAGCCGCAAGAAAAGAAAATGTTCAAGAAAAAGAAGCAAGCACATCAAACACACATCAGCAAGGAGTGGGACTCAAACGACGAGTCGTCTCAAGATGATGAAGAGGAGATGGCAACAATTGCCATCAAAAAGCCGACCAAGAAGTCTACACTGTTCCCAAACATGGGAGTACGGGAGAACTACAACCACACTTGCCTCATTGCTAAAGAAGGCAAGAAAAAGGCCTACTCCTTTGGTGGATCAAAGTCGGTGTTTTACAGTAGATGCACCAGTCACATCACTGGAGAGAGGAGAATGTACGCGGAATATGAGCGAAATGCGCATCGAAGTGAAGGAATCTACTTCAGAGACAACATCCAAGAAAAAGTCCTTGAACCCGGTAAAATTGCAATCTCATCTGAACATACACCTTGCAATGTTTTACATTTTGACTCTTTAGATTATAATCTCGTGTTCATATCATAGCTATGTGAAAAAGGATACAATTGTTTATTCACTAATGAGTGTGTGACAGTCTTTTGAAGAAGCGATAACTCAATTTCATTCAATGCAATGTTGAAGGGTAAACTTTATCTTGTTGATTTCAACAAAGATAAAGACAAACTCAACACTTGCTTGGTTGCAAAAACTAAGATGAGATGGCTGTGGCATAGATGGCTAGCCCATGTTGGGATGAGAAATCTGCAAGAACTTCTAAAGGGTGGTCACATTCGAGGTTTGATAGATGTTGTGTTTGAGAAAGACAGGCCATGTAGCGCATGCCAAGCAGGAAAAAAAGTTGGAGCACCACACCCTACGAAGAACGTGATAACTACATCAAGACCGTTGGAACTCCTACATATGGATCTTTTTGCTCCATTTGCTTATTTAAGCATCAACAGTAACAAATATGATTTTGTTATTCTTGATGAATTTTCTATATTTACCTTGATATTCTTCTTGTATGATAAATCAGAGACCCAAGGAATCCTAAATTTCTTGAAGAGAGCACAAAATGAATTATCCACATTCAAGAACATTAGAAGCAATTACAGAAAAGAATTAAAAATACTCAAGTTGAGGAGTACCTCTATGAGGAAGGAATAAAACTTGAGTTCTCAGCACCCTACTCCCCTCAACAAAATCGGGTGGCCGAAAGAAAAAATATGACACTTATCAAGATGGCAAGAACAATGCTAGATGCATACAAGACTTCAACTAGTTTTGGGCGAAAGCGGTAAACACTGCGTGTCACACCATGAACTGGTTATATCTTCATCGACTTATGAAGAAGACATTATATGAGCTCCTAACGGGTAACAAACCAAATATTTAATATTTTAGAGTATTTGGGAGTAAAAGTTATATTTTGAACAAGGAACCTAGGACTTCAAAGTTCGTTTCGAAATCTAATGAAGGGTTCTTGCTCGGTTATGATTCGAACGCCTACGCCTATCGTGTTTTAAACAAAGTCTCTGGCATTGTTGAAGTGGCACGTGACCTAGGGTTCGATGAGACTAATGGCTCCCAAGTGGAGCAAGTTGACAAGTGTGTGCTAGATCCAGAAGAAGCCACATGTCAAGCGTTGAGAAGGATGCCACTTGGTAATATTCGACCTCAATAGCAATCAGAATACTCAAGTGCTCAAGATGTACCTTAACCGGAGAGCAATGATCAAGGGGGAGGTTCTGGACAAGATCGACATCAACAGGATCATGATGATCAATATAATCATGGAAGCAATGATCTAGAGGGAGAAATTAAAAATAAATATGATGAAGAGAAAATGACCTCACAAGTGCCTCACCCAAGAGTACATCAGAGTATACAAACAGATCATCCCGTCGACAACATCATTGGAGATATTGCCAAGGGAGTAACTACTAGATCTCGTATTGCTATTTATTTTGTGAACATTACTCTTTTGTCTCGTTTTTGGAACCATACAGGGTTGATAAAGCATTAAAAAAATCCAAAATTGGGTGACTGCCATGCAAGAGGAGTTAAACAACTTCAAATGAATTGAAGTGTGGAAGCTTGTGGAAAGACCAAAAAACATCGTGGGCACCAAGTGGGTCCTTTAGAACAAGCAAGATGAACACGAAGTAGTAAAAAGAAACAAAGCACAACTTGTGGCCAAAGTTAGGGATGAAAATGGTCGAAAAAGGACGAAAAAAGGTTAAATCATTTTCATTTTCATATAATATTTTTCGGAAACGGTGTCATCGGAAATGGTTACAGTATCGAAAATTTCGAAAATACAGAAAAGGGGTATATCAGATCGGAAGTATGTTGATATCGGAACGGCTCCAAAGTTTATTCGAAACAACACACCAAAATATTATTCATCTATAACATCAACATCTTATGTATAAAATATGAGACAACAACTTTTAGTTTCATTTTACAAAAAAATTCAATATGGAATGAAATCACATTAGAAACACATTCTAATGTAAATAAATATTTGTATGTAATTAAATTTAACTCCTTATCCAAACTGGTGTCTGAATAAAAAATTTAAAGAATTGAGCTTATAACTTGTCAAAACATTGGACCCAACCTACTATTCGAAAATTATTCGGTTATTGTTCGGAAATTTCCAATTAAAATATGGTATTCTAACAATTGAGTCGGAAATTAGTCCAACTCGCTGTCGTTCCATTCATTAAATTTCAATGTCCGATAAAACGGTTATAGGATCAAAAATATCAGAAATTGTTGGATGATAATCGCATCGGAAATTTCTGGAAATAGCGTCGGATGATCAGGGAATTTCCCGTACCATTTTTATCCCTAGTCAAAGGTTACTCACAAGTCAAAGGTTTGGATTTCAATGAAACCTTTGCTCCCGTAGCTAGATTCGAGTCCATTCGAATTTTATTGGCCTATGCTACTCACCGTATTTTTAAGCTGTATCAAATGGACATCAAAAGAGCATTCCTTAGCGGTCCTATCAAGGAAGAGGTTTACGTGGAGCAGTCACCAGGTTTTGAAGATCAAGGTTACCCCAACTATGTGTACAAACTGCGTAAGGCTCTCTATGGCTTCAAACAAGCTCCATGAGCTTGGTATGAGTGCCTTGGGGACTTTCTCACTCGAAATGATTTTAAAATAGGAAAGGCTGATAATACATTGTTTACAAAGCATTTTGATGGTCATTTATTCGTATGTCATATTTATGTTGATGACAACATTTTTGGATCTACTAATGAATCTTTTTGTGAGAAATTCAGTAAAATTATGACAAACAAATTCAAGATGTCTGTGCTGGGCTAATTAAAGTTTTTTTGGGATTCTAAGTGAAGCAACTGAAATAAGGAACTTTTATCTGCCAAACCAAGTACACACATGACATCCTCCAAAACATCAATATGGACAAAGCCAAGCCCATCAAGACTCCTATGGCAACTAATGGACATCTCGACCTCAACGCAGACGGTCCAGATGTGGATCAAAAGGTATATCAATCTATGATAGGTTAGCTGCTTTATTTATGTGCATCTATGCCTGATATCATGCTTAGTGTTTGAATGTGTGCAAGGTGTCAAGCCACACCTAAAGAGTGTCATTCAGTATCTGTAAAAAGAATCTTAATATACCTTGTTAACACACCCAACATGGGCATTTGGTATCAGTGGAAGTGTAATTGCGACACTTCCCACGGTACTACTAAATATAGCCCGCACAGGCTCTTGTATTGGTTTGGGCACGCAGAGATCAATAACAAGATGGTGACAGGGGAGATTTACGTGGTTCAGGTCGCCTGAGCGTAATACCCTACACCACGGAGTGTGCGATGTTATATTTAGAATCACTAGTATCCGTAGTGTATGGCTCAGCTTTCGATCTCCCTAGATCAGCCTCGATCCGCCTATATCCGCCTAAGTCTGTATCGTGCATCTCAGTCCTTTTATAGTTCAAGGACTGACTGTTACATCATTTGCCTGGCCCGACATGTGGCCCTGGCGTGTTTAATAGCCTATACACTGTCTATGTGCATTAAGCATGATTAATAGTGTGATAACTTGCCTTAATGGTTGTGTTACCTCTATTGACAGTGCTCTGATCATGTGTGATTAATATAGCATTAATGACACGTAATCAGGTCTTGTAACTGCCACTTTAACTGTCCCTTGAATGTCAGTGCTGTCAGAGATCTGCCGGTGTACTTGTTGGTGGTGTAGGTGCAGAGGCTCCACACGTGGCAGCTTCGAAGCTTCCCCTTGCGGGGAGGTAGCTCCAGAACCGCTATACACGTGTCGGCACTGGAGCTTCCCTCTGCTGGGGGTTAGTTCTGGGGTTGTTATACATGTTTTGATTGCGGAGCGTCTCTATATTGGGAGTTTAGCTCTGGGATTACATTACACGTGTCAATCCCCGGAGCTACCCATATGAGGGATGCGGGTCCGGTGTAGTATGACGTGTGGGGACTGAGGAGACCTTCAGCCTTGACAGGTGGAACTCTCTTGCACTTCTTGCGGTACCGTGGGGTACCCGGTACACAGGGTACCGACAGTGGCCCTCGGGCCCACCTCTAGAAGAAACCCTTTGGGTTAAGTTATTCTACCAGAGGTGGGGCCATCGTCGGTTCCCGCGGTTCGACTTCAAAAGTCTTCTGATGTGCCGTTGGGGCGATGGTCCGGGATTAAACCATCGACACGTGGCTTGTTGTGAATGCAGAAGATGAGATCTTTGCGTGTGGATCTCACACAATTGAAGGTCGCCAGTTCCCAATAAGAAAACCCTATCGGTTCCGAGTGCCTTGTCAGTGTGCTAGCTTTGGGTTTCCCGCCATCCATCATGATGACGGTTCGCATGGGGTAATAATCTCGATCTCTTCGTCGGGGTGGCCTTGGGCCCATTCGTCATTGACGGGGTAGGTTTTTGAAATGTGACCCTGCTCTCGTTGCGGTTTCCATCCAAGTGTCGCGAAGGCTTACATAAGAAGGAAAGTATGCACAGTTTGAGGACTCTTTACGCTTTCGATCAAACTTGCACTTAGCCCTCCGAAACTCCACCTAACTTTCCCTTCCTTTGCTCCACTTTGCCGCGATGGAGTTGGGTCTTCCCAAGAGCCACCTCAAGGCAAGGACGATATGATGAAGGTTCGAACCTATATGGGGTGCTCCATTGACTCCGTCAACTATTTGATCTGCCCCGGCAAGCTCCCATTCAAGAAGGAGCGTAATGGCGACATGGTGTACTTCTCAGCGTAAGCCATGGTGGGATTGATACCACCTTATTCATGTTTTCTCTTAATGTTGCTGGACTTCTACGATCCCCAACTGTATCATCTTGGCCTCCATTCTCTGCTGCTAGCGGCAACTTTCGTCCACTTCTGTGAGATGTGGGTGGGTGTTCCCCCCTGCATTGAGTTGTTCCGTACTTTCTTCACGGTCCACACCACTGGCAAGAGGACTGAATTTCTTGGCTTCTACTATTTCGTGAAGCGCATGAATTGCCCCTTCAAGTACTTGAAGTCCTTCCCTTCTGGCAAATGAGATGAATGGAAGAAGGATTGGATCATCATTGCAGTGGAGGAGCATGAAAGGTTGGAGCTGCCCCAATGACTCCCTAACATTGACACCAACGCCTGGAGTGTAGTTTCGGAGCTGTCGGATGCCTTTGACCTTGTCCTGACCAGGATCCGAGAATTCGTAGAGGGCGGAGTGACCCCTCAGGTTGTCTACAGAAATTTCTTGGTCAACAGGTGGGCTCCGCTGAGGAAGAGGGAGAAGCTTGCCTAGGCTCTCAACAGCGTGATGGATGACAACAGGATTGAAACCGGTCTGAAGTCCAACTTGGACGATGAATCTTTGAAGCTTCATCTCAAGAAATTTCATCATGGGTTAGTCAACGGCCACGATTTGGCTCCACCAGCTGCTTTTCTGCCCTTGAACATGATTCCAGAGATCAGTAGGGAGCTCCGGATGAAGATGCTGGCGCTAGACAACATTGGCGAGGTAGAACAACGCCGGACCTCCAGGGTTGTAATCCCCGGAACTTCCAAAGGAGGGTATGCCTCTGCTTCAAGCCAGAGGGTTGAAGACATCAGCAGGGGCAAGGGCAAAAAGCCAGCTGAACCCTCCAGTCGGAAGAGGAAGCTGAAGCATGCTGATGAGAGGTCCGTCAGGCCTGCTCCCTCTACAACGGCTCCTTCTCCCTGGAGCGGGAGGTCTTCTGCGGCTACACCTTCTTCGGCTTAGGCGTCTTTGACAGGTGCTAGCTCCGAACAGTCAACACCGGCCTCAGTGCCGGCTAAGAGCTCCAGGCCTAGGAGTTCTTCCCGACAAAGAGAAGCTCTGGCCAAGAAGACTCCGGCTGTGGCAAGTGGTCTCCAGCTGAGGTCTGAAGTTGTTGTCTCACCAGACTTAGTGGGCTTCGGCTTTGGGCCTCGGAAGAAGAGGTTTCGAGGTGACTGGGGCGGTAGCATCCCTAGGTAAGCATCGTGTGCTCGCCTTAAAATGCTGATCCTGTTTTTGGTGTGTCTTTAATCTTCTCATCCCTTTATTTTTAGGGTGTCGAGAAAGAAGTTAGGGACTTCGGCATCTGTTGCAGTGATAGTGGATGTGCATGCTGAAGCTTTGGCTTCGACCTCCGAGCCTCCTCCTCAAGTGGGGCCGAAAGTCATGGCAGCTCTGGTGCCAGCTGTCGTAGATTTGGATTCAGAGTCCTCGCCGAAACCTCCCGTGGTAGTGCCGGACCATGGGGGAGAAGTTGAAGATGTACCTCTGGCAACATTGCTGGAGGTTGTTCTCTAGTGCTAGAGCCGGAGATGTCAGAAGCTCTGGCCTTTGAGCCAGAAGTCACTGAAGCCCTGGCCGCTGAGCCGGAGACAATTGAAGCTCCGACCATCGAGCCAGAGATGTTTGAAGCTCCGGCCCTTGGCCTAGAAATTATTGAAGGTCCGACTGTTGAGCCGGAAGGACTTGATGCTCCAGTTGCTAACTCGGAAGTAGCTGACGTGCCGCCTCCAGAGCCAGTGGTGGCAGAGGCACCGGATGAAGCCCCAACCGTTGCCCCGGAGGTAGCTACCCCGGAGGTGTCTGGACCCGAGCCAGAACAGCATGAAAAGGTGGTGGCAGGTCCTCCACCCTCGAAGCTAGTAACTGAAGACCCAGAAGCAGTGCCTTCGACTTCCGCTCCGGAGGTGGTATTTCCCCCGGTGGGTTCTTCCTCTGCTGCCGCTGAAGGGCTTCCAGAGACGGCCCTAGTGCCGCAGAAGCTCAGGGGACCACGCTTGTAGAGTGGGATCCCATTTTTGTTATGTAAAACCCCCTGGAGTCAGAAGAGTTGACCCCAGCAGGCCCGGAGCCTATTCCACTGGCATTGTTCATAGACAACGCCTGTTTGAGTCTCTGACAAGTCCAGCTCGCCTTCGATCATAAGAGCAAAGCCCTAAGGGAGGAGTGCAACACCTTAAGGCGTTGGCGTAACAGGCTCCATTTTGAGACCAGTCTTGCCCAGACAAGACTTGCTGACCAGAAGGAGCGAATCAAGAGGGAAAATGCCCGTATGGAATACTGGGACAAACTGTTGGAGGAGAAGGAAGCTGCCATCAGGGCGCTCGATGCTAACTCTTGGGAGATCCTCGAGCAAGCTAAGGGGAGGCATGATGCTGCTGATGAGCGTCACAAAAACCTCAATGAATTGAACGAGGTCCACCTGAAGTGCCGAGGGGACCTTGTGTAACACCCTCAATTTCATGCATCATGCTTTGTATACACTCATATACATGTTTAACATTAACCCACATAAAGAGGAACGAGTTTAAAATTGATTTGGAGCATTTAAAATTGATTTGGAGCAAAACTGCACTTAAAATGCAGGAAAGTGTGGACTACTCCGATTTCGCCGAGGACTAGTCCGATTTCTCCCTGACTAAAAACAGACTTGTCCATTTTTGCTGCAGACTAGTCCGATTTTGCCTCTGGAAGCTTTTGGACTTGTCTGATTTTGTGCGGACTAGTTCGATATTCCAAGAATCCTTGAAAATTTGCTGAGTCCGTAGACTTTTCTGGACTAGTCCGGTGTTCCAGTGGATTTGTCTGTTTTCCTCTCTGACTAAAGTCGGACTTGTCTGATTTTTGTCCAGACTTGTCCGATTTTCTCACTGGACAACTTTAGACTAGTCCGGTCCTTTTCGAACTTGTCCGATATTTTGCGACTCCAAGTTGATCTTTTATTTTATGACTTGTTTCTTGGGTTTCATGGTAAGTGGGCCTAGGGACGTCGTGCCTAACTCTTTTAGAGCCCATGTGGGACTCTAAATCGGCCTCTACTCCTCTGAAACTCGAAATCCATCTAACCCTAGCCTCCACCTCTATATAAACAACCCCACCCCTTGGCTTGACATCTATTTGCCACTTTTCCACCCCACTAAAACCCTAGTTCATGGAGAGCCACCATCAAGGAGGGAGGAGGAGATCCCAAGCAAGAAGAAGAAGAGGAGGAAACGAAAGAGGATCAAGATCTCCACCAAGTTTCATTCTTCATCATCAATTCGTCTCCAAGTTCATCCCCAACCCTAGATCATCAAGATCCAAGTGTTACCTCCAAGTTTCTTGATTCATTGGAGTTCTAAACACCTGGCATACCTTCTATTCTCTTTTTCTTACGTGATTTGAACCCCTAATCTCCAAATTTACGTCGATCTAGAAAACCCTAGTTCGCTAGTTCTGTGAAGTGTGGACTAGTCTGGCCTTCTGCAGACTAGTCCGATCTTCCTGGTTAAATTATGTTGAATTGATTCTAAAATGAGATCTAATCACATCCAAACCTGTATAAACTTGTTAAAAGCTATTAGAACTAGTTAGTGATCATTAAAAGCAATCTATGAACAAGTTCTGCCTTGCATTTGCATTAATCATGTACGTCATGTCATACTGAGTAATATTTGTGCAAACTTCGATTGTGTTTCTTGTTTGTATGTTTATTGTGCGGATTAGACGGATTTGCGCTAGAGAGTGCCGCGGAGGATCTCCAGCACCAAGTGTTTGAAGGCTATGACCCTAATCAACAGCAAGAGCAAGGCAAGTGTCCTTGAAGCATATTTATCCTGTTTTTAAAATAAATGTTTTGTTTGCAAAACTGCATGCTTGTGTCAATTTGATGGGAACCCTATGGTAGGAAGTTTACTAGCGTTGTTTGACCACCCTTGTCGCCTGGAATTTATGGTAGAGAGCCGGGAAGGGCTTTTTACCTTTTTCCTTCACTTAATTAATTGGGATGGGAAAACAACACTACACATTTAATTATGCATTAATGATATTCTAGTTAATGTGAACTAGTCAATATGATATGGTAATGGGTGATCTAAGAAAGCCTGGTATGTGGATGGGTTGGATGATATAGTGGTTTGCTTGCTTTAGATCTAAAGACCAGTTCATGCGAAAATAAGCCAGGACTACAGTGCCACCACGAGGCAAAGTATGGGTGCGGCGTAGTTGATTAATTAGGGGTTTGCCAGTGCTATTTGGACCATTATGGATGCTCGGGGAAGGAGTAGTCCGATGGGGTTTTTTTGATGATTGGTGGGACTACCTTGGGATCCGAAAGGCTCAAGAGGGGGCCCTTGGCTGAAGACGTGCTCCGTGGGAGACATGGCCACCGGTGAAACCTCAGAGGGGTCTAAATAAGCTAGTAATACCTTTGTAAAGGCTATTTTGTGATCTATTGGCCATACACCAAAGGAAGTGTAATTGGCATAAGGGAGGTTCTTTAGTCACCGACGGGTGATGAAATCGAAAATACGTGGGTAAAGTGGTACAAAATCTGCAGAGTCTAATAAAACTATCATGATAGCCGTGCTCCCAGTTAAGAGCACCTAGACAACTTCCATGATTAGAGGGAACTCGGTATTGGGATGGTTATGGTTTGGTAATGGTTATGGTTGGTTATGGATTAATTTCTCGTATTGAGTATGGTTACTGGCAAATGGTGAAATCTGGAATTATTGATGATGGTAGTGAATTCAGACTGGTATTATGATATTAATTGTGATTATGATGAGTTTGCTTCACATACATGTAATATATTGCTTTTCAAATGTTTTACCACTTAGCTATTATTATCGTTGTCATTTGAATTAACCACATGTCATACTTTTCACACTTGCTGAGTACGACATGTACTCACTCTTGCAATCCCCCCCCAACAGTTGCAGGTCAGGATTGGGAGTTTAATGGCGATAATTCGGAGTTCTAGGCCGTGTCTACCGTCAGCTTTGCCTGTGGTGTTGCATGGAGCTGCGCTATACCCTATCGCTAATGTTGCTTAGCTGTTCAGTTTGCTTATTTAGTTTATTTCCGCTGCATTAGTTGAACTTGTCATTAATATTCATTAGAGCTTGTATTCTAGGATAATATGGTTTGTGTAATAAAATTTGGTTAATTAATCTTGTTCTGTGGTAATTTTTTGTATACTCTTTTGTGATGCACTCGTGTATGTGTGTTGAACGTCCTGGGCACTCATATGCAATCACTTGGTTCATTTTCGGAACCGGGTGTCACAGATTGGTATCAGAGCCACAGGTTGACCGTAGGACATAGCCTAGATAGAATGGACACTTTAGAGCACATAGGAGCACTCATGAAGCGATGTGTTTTTGCTTGGTGTGCTATTTGATATATATTGTTTGCTTGTGTGCTTAATAGAGGATTTTGGGATGCTTTAGCATTGCCATGTCCACATAGGCTAGTTAGTTGTTTAGTTTTATATCCCTTGATGCATATAGTTGGGGACGTTTTCTAATTCTTACCTATTGCTTTTCTCTGGATGGTGAGGACTCGCAACCAGAGGGATGGCCATGATGAGGTGGAGAACAATGGAGTGCCTTAGAACAACATTGGACAAGGATCTACTAAGGGAGCTATCAACATTGAGCAGCTATTGGCTATGCAAAACCAGCTCATGCAGACCATGATACAAACTATGGGATAGCTGCAGGCTGGCAATAGCAACAATCAGCCCCACATGCTTCCACCGCCACCCCCACCTCCTCATAACCAGTTGAAAGAGTTTATGAGGACTAGGCCACCCACCTTTGCTCAAGCCGCTGACCCTATGGATGCGGATGATTTGCTCAAGTCTGTGGAAAAGAAGATAGCTATTGTACAATGCAATGACCGGGAGAAGGTGCTATTTGGTTCTCATCAACACGTTGGAGCAGCTGCGGATTGGTGGGATGCTTATTGCAATGCTCATGAGAATCAAGAGAGGATCACTTGGGCGGAATTCAAGGAGAGTTTTCATTCTCATTATGTGCCAGAAGGTGTTATGATTCTGAAGAGACAAGAATTTGAGAACTTGAGGCAAGGAAAATCAAGTGTGAGTGAATTTCTCAATAAATTCACTCAAGTCTAAAGGTATGCGCCTGAGGATGTGAGTCGGGACAGCCGAAAACAATACCTGTTCATAAGAGGCCTCAATAATGAGATCCAAGTGCAATTGCTCAACTGTGATTATGCTAATTTTCAGAAGCTTGTGGACAAAGCAATTGTGGTTTAGAACAAGATTCGTGAGATGGAGCAAGATAATAAGAGAAAGGCGCGATATCAAGGACAGCAACAAGGAAGTAATGTGCACCCTCGCCTTGCACCTCCCAATGCGCCTCATTTCAGCTCTTCTATTCCTGCTCAACGCCCTGGTTATGCACCACGCCCAGCTCAATTTATGTAGCAGCGCCCTATCATGGAAGCACCTAGGCCTGCAATGCCTTATGCACCTCGCGCTCACTTTCCTGCTGCAAGTGTTCAAAACCAAGCTCGTCCCAATAATCCTGGTGGAGTTAAGAAGTGCTATACTTGTGGAGAACCTGGACAATTTGCGCATCAATGTTCTAAGTCAGACCTTGGTCAAGGAAGCAATGCGCCAAGGTAAAACCCAAGACCCAATGGAGGAGCACCACAAGGGAACCGGGGACAACAGAATTTTGCTCGTGGCAACGTGAACCATGTCTCTACGTAGGATGCTCAACAAGCGGATGACGTGGTCATTGGTATGTTTCTCGCCAACTCCAACCCTGCGACTATGTTATTTGATTCTGGAGCATCGCATTCATTCATTGCATCGAAGTATGTTGCCAAGTATAGTTTGCCTATCTCTCATATGAAGTTTACTCTATTGGTTAAGTCTCCTGGAGGAGAGATGAGAACAAATATAGTATGTCCAAAAGTAAGCCTTAGAATAAGGGGGGTAGATTTCTCTACCAACCTCATTGCTTTGGATTCTCAAGGATTGGACATTATACTTGGTATGGACTGGTTGAGGAAGCACAATGGAGTTATTGAGTGTGCCACGAAGATGGTGAAGTTGACCAATGAAGAAGGGATCATCGTAGAATTTGAAGCATCTCAAACCACACCGAAGCAATTGGAGCTGAATCACATGGATGGTACCGCAATTGAGGAGATTCCCGTGGTGTGTGAATTTTTGGATGTTTTTTCGGACGAGTTGCCAGGTATGCCACCTGATCGAGACATTGAGTTTGTTATTGATTTAATAACTGGAACTGCACCTATAGCTAAGAGGCCGTATAGGATGCCTCATATGGAATTAGCAGAGCTCAAAAAGCAGATTCAAGAGCAACTAGAGAAGGTTTTTATTCGCCCAAGCTCTTCACCCTAGGGAGCGCCCATGCTGTTTGTGGACAAGAAGGATGGAGCCCAAAGGATGTTTGTGGATTACCGAGCTCTCAATGATGTGACAATCAAGAACAAGTACACCTTGCCACGCATAGAAGACTTATTT
Source organism: Tuctoria greenei (assembly GCA_036927565.1). NCBI lineage: Eukaryota > Viridiplantae > Streptophyta > Magnoliopsida > Poales > Poaceae > Tuctoria > Tuctoria greenei. The sequence continues at coordinate 123,221,767 of JAYESD010000003.1, read as the reverse complement.
GATCACATGAAGGGTGCTTCTGTCTTCTCTAAGATTTATTTGAGGTCGGGATACTTTCAAATGAAGATTAGACCATCGGACATACCCAAGACAGCTTTTAGGACATGGTATGGATCTTATGAGTACACTGTGATGTCTTTTGGATTGACAAATACGCCTGCCTACTTTATGTACCTCATGAATAAGGTCTTCATGGAGTACTTGGATAAGTTCGTTGTGGTGTTTATTGATGACATTATGATCTACTCGAAGGATGAGAAGGAACATGAGGAACACTTGCGGCTTACGTTGCATAAATTGAGGGATCATCAATTGTATGCCTAGTTCAACAAGTGTCAGTTTTGGTTGAGAGAGGTGACATTTTTGGTTCATATCATCTCAGGAGGAGGAGTATCGGTTGACCTCGGAAAAGTGAGAGACGTGTTGAAGTGGGAGCCCCCGCAAAATGTAAAGGAGATCAGGAGTTTTCTTGGGATGACTGGATATTATCGTAGGTTCATCAAGGACTTTTCCAAGATAGCCAAGCCTATGACGGAGTTTCTAATGAAGGGAAAGGCTTTCCAATGGACTCAAGCTTGTCAAAATAGTTTTGAGGAGTTGAAGAAGATGTTAACAACAGCCCAGTTTTGGTACTGCCGGATGTAAGCAAGAGTTTTGACATATTTTGCGGCGCATCAAGACAAGGACTTGGATGTGTGCTTATGCAAAAAGGTCAAGAAGTAGCCTATGCGTTGAGACAATTGAAGGAACATGAGCAGAATTACCCAACGCATGATTTAGAACTTGCAGTCGTGGTACATGCGTTGAAGATTTGCAGACACTACATCCTTTGACATAGGTGTGAAATTTATATGGATCACAAGAGTCTTAAGTATATTTTCACACAAATGGATCTGAATTTGAGGCAACGAAGATGGTTGGAGTTCATCAAAGATTATGATTTGGGAATCAACAATCATCCGGGGAAAGCCAACGTAGTGGCCGATGCTTTTAGTAGAAAAGGAGTAAGTAATCAGCTCACGGTTCGAGAGTTGCCATCCGATTTATGTAAGGAGTTCAAACGGTTGAACCTTGGATTCGTAAATGAGATGGATATGATGGAGTTAAACCCATTCTTGGAGCAAGAAATTCAAGAAGCACAAACCACAGATGAGGAGATCAAGGAAATCAAGGAAAGGACCGAAGAAGGGAGAGAATTCAGATTTGATGAGGATGAACATGGTACCCTATGTCTCTGAAAAAGGATTGTCGTGCCCAATGTGAAGCATATTTGGGAGATGATATTAAAGGAGGCACATGACTCTCCATACTCGATTCACCCTGGTTGTACAAATATGTACAAAGACTTGAAGACTTGCTATTGGTGGGATAGCATGAAAAAAGACATAGCTGAATATGTAGCATTGTGTGATGTGTTTCAACGAGTCAAGGCGGAACATCAAAGGCCAGTTGGATTATTGCAACCATTGAAGATCCCGGAATGGAAGTGAGAAGAAATTGGAATGGACTTCATAGTTGGGTTACCACGTACTCAGTCCGGGTATGACTCAACAACAACAACAACAACAACAACAACAACCAAGCCTTTGTCCCAAACAAGTTGGGGTCGGCTAGAAATGAAACCCAACAATTTTGAAGAAAAGTAATAGAAAATAAGATGAAAGTAAAAAAAGATAAGAGTAACAAATTACGAATAAACTACGGTTCTGGCACATGAATTGCTAATTTCCATGCAATCCTATCATGAGCCAAATCTCTAGGTATGTCCCACTCCTTTAAATCTCGTTTCACCGCCTCCTACCATGTCAACCTTGGTCGACCTCTACCCCTCCTAAAATTTTCTCTACTCTTTATAATCCCACTGTTAACCGGTGCTTCTGGAGGTCTCCGCTGAATATGCCCAAACCACCGTAGGCGATGTTGGACTAGCTTCTCCTCAATCGGTGCCACCCCTATCCTATCACGTATTACTTCGTTCCTAATTTTGTCTCTTCTTGTGTGACCACACATCCACCGTAGCATGCGCATCTCCGCAACACTCATTTGTTGTACATGTTGCCTTTTAGTTGGCCAACATTCTGCTCCATACAACATCGCAGGTCTGATCACCGTCCTATAGAATTTTCCTTTCAATTTTTGTGGAACTTTCTTATCACATAAGATTCCAGATGCTTGTCGCCACTTCATCCACCCGATCTTGATCCTGTGGCAAACATCTTCATCAATATCACCATTGCTTTGTAACATTGATCCTAAATATCGAAATGTGTCTCTTCTAGGTACTACTTGTCCTTGTAAACTAACATTACCATCCTCGCACCCGACATCACTATAGTTGCACCTCATATACTCGGTCTTGGTTCTACTAAGTCTAAACCTCTTAGACTCTAAGGTCTGCCTCCATAGCTCCAATTTTCTATCAACACCATCCCTAGTTTCATCTACCAACACTACATCATCAGCAAAGAGCATACACCAAGGGATATTCCCTTGTATATCCTTCGACACCTCATCCATCACTAAGGAAAAGATGTAAGGACTTAAGGCTGATCCTTGGTGTAACCCTATTGTGATAGGAAAAGTGTCGGTCTCACTATCTCTTACGCGCACACTTGTCACCACATTATCGTACATATCCTTGATAAGGTTAATGTACTTTGTTGGGACTTTGTGTTTCTCTAGTGCCCACCACATGACCGGTCTTGGTACCTTATCGTATGCCTTCTCCAAGTCAATGAACACTAAATGTAGATCCTTCTTTTGCTCCCTATACCTCTCCATAAGCTGACGGAGTAAGAAAATCGCTTCCATAGTGGACCTCCCAGGCATAAAACCAAACTGGTTTTTAGTGACATTGGTCACTTTCCTCAAGCGGTGTTCAATCACTCTCTCCCAGAGCTTCATAGTATGACTCATGAGCTTAATTCCTCGGTAATTAGTACAACTTTGAACATCTCCTTTATTTTTGAAAATGGGTACTAAAATACTTTTCCGCCACTCTTAAGGCATTTTGTTTGACTGAAAAATGCGGTTAAATAGTTTAGTGAGCCATACTATTGCTACATCCCCTAGACATCTCCACACCTCAATGGGGACATCATCGGGGCCGCGGGCCTTTCCTCCTTTTATCCTTTTTAAGGCCTCTCTAACCTCGGACTCTTGTATCCTCCACACGAATCGTCTGTTGGTGTCATCAAATGAGTCATCCAACTCGAACCTAATACTCTCATTCCCGTCATTGAATAGTCCATTGAAGTAGTCCCGCCATCTGTTCCTAATTTCTTCCTCCTTCAATAGAATTTGGCCTGCCTCATCCTTAATGCATTTGACTTGGTTGAGATCTCTCACCTTTCTCTCGCGAAGTTTCGCCATCTTGTATATATCCTTTTCTCCTTCTTTTGTCCCTAGCCTCTCATATAGCGCATCATAGGCCTGCCCCCTTGCTTTACTCACAACACGCCTAGCATTTTTCTTAGCCTCTTTATACTTCGCCATGTTACTTGCACTTCTCTCATGATGCCAGCTCTTATAAGACTCCTTCTTCTCCTTAATAGCTTTTTGTACATCTTCATTCCACCACCAAGTGTCTTTATCTACAAGTTTCTTACCTTTTGTCCACCCAAGCACCTCCCTAGCCGTCTTCCTAATGTAAGTCGTCATCTTCTCCCACATACTATCTGCATCTTCCTCTTCGCTCCAAGGTCCTTCTGCGATCATCCTCCTTTTGAATGATTGTTGCGCTTCATCCTTCAACTTCCACCACTTTGTTCTTGCGGTTTCAACACCTTTGTCTCGTGACACACGCACGTGGAAACGAAAGTCGGCTACCACAAGTTTATGTTGTCGAACAACACATTCCCCAGGAATCACCTTACAATCTAAACATGCCCCTCTCTCCCTTCTCCTGGTGAGGATATAGTCGATTTGACTAGAATATTGGGCACTAGTAAAGGTCACTATGTGAGATAGCCTCTTCTTAAAGGGGGTGTTAGCTACCAATAGGTCATAGGCTACGGCAAAGTCTAGGATATCCTTACCCTCCTGGTTTCTATCGCCACACCCAAAACCTCCGTGTACCCCCTCAAAACCTACGTTAGTTGTACCTACATGACCATTGAGATCTCCTCCTATGAAGAGCTTCTCGCTTACCGGTACACTACTAACCATATCCTCCAAGTCCTCCCAAAATTGTCTCTTAGTGCTCATGTCGAGCCCAACTTGTGGGGCATAAGCACTAATGACATTCAAGATAAGGTCCCCCACAACTACCTTGACTAGGATGATCCTATCCCCTCGTCTACAGACATCCACTACTCCATCCTTGAGGCTCTTATCTATTAGGATGCCTACACCATTCCTAGTTCCCGTCGAGCCAGAATACCAAAGCTTGAAACCGGTATTCTCAACCTCTCTCGCCTTTTGACCTGCCCATCTAGTCTCTTGTACACAAAGAATATTTACACGCCTCCTAATCGCTACGTCCACTAACTCTCGTAGCTTTCCTGTCAAGGATCCTACATTCCAACTACCCACCCGAACCCTAGTTTCCTTGGCTAGCTTCGTTACCCTTCGCATCCGTCGAGGAAGATGCAAAGACCCTTGCTCACTTAACACTACATTCGGGCGATGATGTAGCGCGCCACTAAGGTGATGGCGATCCGGCCCTCGCTCATTTAACACCACATCCGGGTTCCGATATGGCGCGCCACTAAGGCGGTGGCGACCCGGCCCTCGCCCACTTAACACCACACCCGGGTTCCGGTATGGCGCGTCGCTAAGAGGGTTACGCCCCAACGAATTTCCAATGGGTTTCATTTCCATGAGAGTGGCTAAGTTTAGTTGCTGGCTAGCCAAGCCTATCACAACCCCTCCTCCTTTATCCGGGCTTGGGACCGGCTATGTCATTACAACATAGTCCGGGTATGACTCAATTTGGGTAATTGTGGATCGCATAACCAAGTCAGCTCATTATGTCCCTGTGAAGACCAAATATATAGCTGCACAATTGGCTGAAATATACATGGAGCATATTGTGTGTCGACACGGAGTACCAATGAAGATAGTCTCGGATAGAGGTTCTCAATTTACCTCCAGATTTTGGCAGAAATGGCATGAAGCTTTGGGAACGAGGTTGAATTTCAGTTCGGCATATCACCCTCAAATGGATGGACAAACCGAGAGGACCAATCAAATTTTGGAGGACATGTTAATAGCTTGTGCTTTAAAGCATGGGAAGAGTTGGGACAAAAGCTTGCCATACGCAGAATTTTCATACAACAATAGTTACCAAGCAAGCTTGAAAATGTCGCCATATGAAGCGCTTTATGGAAGGAAGTGTAGGACACCTTTGTTCTTGTATGAGGCAGTAGAAACTCAAGTATTTGGTCCAGATGTGTTGCAAGAAGCCGAAAAACAAGTCCACATAATTTGTGAAAACTTGAGGCCTGCCCAATCAAGACAAAAAGGCTATGCGGACAATAGGAGAAGGAAATTAGCCTTTGAAATAGGAGATTTTGTTTACCTCAAGGTGTCACCAATGATAGGTCATAAGAGGTTTAACATAAGAGGCAATCTAGCACCTCATTATATTGGACCATTCAAGATTTTGGACAAAAGAGGAGAAGTATCATATAAGTTGGAGATGCCAGCTCATTTCTCGCACGTCCATGATGTCTTTCATGTTTCCCATCTCAAGAAGTGCTTGAGAGTGCCAGAAGAACAAGTGCCAATGGAAGAATTGGAACTAGAGGTAGATTTGACTTATGCCGAGCAACCAAACAAGATCTTGGAAACCAAGGAGAGAACCACAAGGAACAAGGTGATTCGATGGTGTAAAGTTCAATGGAAGCATCACACAGAATCAGAGGCAACATGGGAGTTGGAGGATGATCTCAAGAAGGAATTTCCCTATCTTTTCTCTTCCGCATCGAATATCGAGGGCGAGATTCATTTTAAGGGGGGTACGTTTGTAACACCCTCATTTTCATGCATCATGCCTTGCATACACTCATATACATGTTTAACATTAACCCACATAAAGAGGAACGAGTTTAAAATTGATTTGGAGCATTTAAAATTGATTTGGAGCAAAACCGCACTTAAAATGTAGAAAAGTGCGGACTAGTCCGATTTTGCTGAGGACTAGTCCCATTTCTCTCTGACTAAAAATGGACTTATCCGTTTTTGCTGCGGACTAGTCCGATTTTGCCTTTGGAAAAGTTCGGACTTGTCCGATTTTGTGCGGACTAGTTCGATATTCCAAGAATCCTTGAAAATTTGCTATGTCCCTGGACTTTTCCAGACTAGTCCGGTGTTCCAGCGGACTTGTCCGTTTTCCTCTCTGACTAAAGTCGGACTTGTCCAATTTTTGGCCAGACTTGTCCGATTTTCTCTCTGGACATCTTCGGACTAGTCCGGTCCTTTTCGGACTCGTCCGATATTTCGCGACTCTGAGTTGTTCTTTTGTTTTAAGACTTGTTTCTTGGGTTTCACATTAATTGGGCCTAGGGACATCGTTCCTAAATCTTTTAGAGCCCATGTGGGACTCTAAACCGGCCTCTACTCCTCTCAAACTTGAAATCCATCTAACCCTAGCCTCCACCTCTATATAAAGAACCGCACCCCTTGGCTTTACATCTATTTGCCACTTTTCCACCCCACCAAAACCCTAGTTCGTGGAGAGCCACGATCAAGGAGGGAGGAGGAGATCAAAGCAAGAATAAGAAGAGGAGGAAATGAAAGAGGATCAAGATCTCAACCAAGTTTTGTTCTTCGTCATCAATTCATCTCCAAGTTCATCCCCAACCCTAGATCATCAAGATCCAAGTGTTACCTCCAAGTTTCTTGATTCATTGGAGTTCTAAACACCTGGTATACCTTCTATTCTCTTTTTCTTATGTGAATTCAACCCCTAATCTCCAAATTTAGGTCGATCTAGAAAACCCTAGTTCGATAGTTCTGTGAAGTGCGGACTAGTCCGGCCTTCTGCAGACTAGTCCGATCTTCCTGGTGAAATTGTGTTTAATTGATTCTAAAATGAGATCTAATCACATCCAAACCTGTATAAAAATGTTAAAAGCTATTAGAACTAGTTAGTGATCATTAAAAGCAATCTATGAACAAGTTCTACCTTGCATTTGCATTAATCGTGCATGTCATGTCATGCAGAGTAATATTTGTGCACTCTTTGATTGTGTTTCTTGTTTGTATGTTTATTGTGCAGATTAGATGGATTTGCGCTAGAGAGTGCCGCGGAGGATCTCCAACACCAAGAGTTTGAAGTCTTTGACCCTAATCAACAGCAAGAGCAAGGCAAGTGTCCTTGAAGCATATTGATCCTGTTTTTCAAATAAATGTTTTGTTTGCAAAACTGCATGCTTGTGTCAATTTGATGGGAACCATATGGTAGGAAGTTTACTAGCGTTGTTTGACCACCCTTGTCGCCTGGAATTTATGGTAGAGAGTCGAGAAGAGCTTTTTACCTTTTTGTTTCGCTTAATTAATTGGGATGGGAAAACAACACTACACATTTAATTATGCATTAATGATATTCTGGTTAATGTGAACTGGTCAATATGATATGGTAATGGGTGATCTAAGCAAGCCTGGTATTTGGATGGGTTGGATGATATGGTGATTTGCTTGCTTTAGATCTAAGGACCGGTTCATTAGAGAAAAAGCCAGGACTACAGTGCCACCACGAGGCCAAGTGTGGGTGCGGCATAGCTGATTAATTAGGGCTTTGCCATTGCTATTTGGACCATTATGGATGCTCGGGGAAGGGGTAGTCGGATTGGGTTTGTTGATGATTGGTGGGACGACCCTGGGATCCGAATGGCTCAAGAGGGGGCCCTTGGTTAAAGATGTGCTCCGTGGGAGACATCGCCACCGGTGAAACCTCAGTGGGGTCTAAATAGGCTAGCAATCCCTTTGTAAAGGCTATTTTGTGATCTCTTGGCCATACACCAAAGGAAGTGTAATTGGCATAAGGGAGGTTCTTTAGTCACCGATGGGTGATGAAATCACAAACACGTGGGTAAAGTGGTACAAACTCCGCAGAGTCTAATAAAACTATCATGATAGCCATGCTCCCGGTTATGAGCACCTGGACAACTTCCATGATTAGAGGGAACTCAGTATTGGGATGGTTATGGTTTGGTAATGGTTATGGTTGTTTATGGATTAATTTCTGGTATTGAATATGGTTATTGTGCAGATGGTGAAATCTGGAATTATTGATGATGGTAGTGAATTCAGACTGGTATTATGATATTACTTACGATTATGATGGGTTTGATTCACATACATGTAATATATTTCTTTTGAAATGTTTTTATGTACTTTTCAGCACTTAGCCATTATTATCGTTGTCATTTAAATAAAACACATGTCATACTTTCCACACTTGCTGAGTACGACATGTACTCACTCTTGCAACCCCCCGCCCCCCAACAGTTGCAGGTCAGGATTGGGAGTTTAACGGCGATAATGCGGAGTTCTAGGCCATGTCTACCGTCAGCTTTGCTTGTGGTGTTGCATGGAGCTGCGCAATACCCCATCGCTTATGCTGCTTAGCTGTTTAGTTTGCTTATTTAGTTTATTTCCGCTGAATTAGTTGAAGTTGTAATTAATATTCATTAGAGCTTGTATTCGAGGATAATATGGTTTTTGTAATAAAATTTGGATAATTTATATTGTTCTGTGGTAATTTTCTGTATACTCTTTTGTGATGCACTCGTGTATGTGTGTTGAACGTCCTGGGCACACATATGCGATCACATGGTTCATTTTCGGAATCGGGTGTCACACCTTGATGCTAGGGAAGAGAAGCTCCTAGAGCAGCAGGAGGATATTTTGAAGAGGGAGGCGGAGGTCACACAGAAATTGACTTTGGGTGAACAAAATTTGGCAGATCGCAGAAAAAAGTTGGATCTATGGAGTAAAGATGAAATGGAGAAGTACTGGAAACTGGGGTAGGAGCTCATGAAAAGAGAAGCTGATGTTGCCACGGAGGAAGTGAAAGTGAGAGGTAGGGAAAAAGACCTGGCGGAAAGGAAGAACCACATCCACCTCCAGAAGACAGAGCTGACTGATCGCGACAAGCAAGTTGCTGAGAATATGCAGAAGCATGCCAGTTTGGTCGAGCGCCTCGCTCAGGATGGTTCGGAGCTTGCGGTCGCGCAGAAGTCACTGGAGGAGCTGCGGAGCTTGAAGGAGACAGAGTCCATTCAAGTGTGGGACTTCTTGGGGCGAGCCAACGACGCGCTAACGCAACTAGGCTTCTATCTTGTACGTCCGGGCAATCCGCAGCTGGACTTGGATCGAGCGCTAGTGGCCCTCAATATTGCTGGCGGCAAACTCGACGTGATGGGCGATGTCATGCAGACCAGCTGGAGACAGAGGGGAAGTCTTTAGCTACGAATGTCGCAGATTATGTGATGACGTGCTATGTGAGCCGAGACCTCCAATTCTCCCTGTACCCGGTGCTCCAAGGTCCCGTTGCTAAAGAGGAGGACGCCGCCAAGGCCAGCGTCCTAGAAGTTGCCAAGAAAGTGCCTCATTCTTCCGCAGGACTTGGATCCTCCAGAAGCTAGGAATGCCTTCTGCTGTAATCCCAATTTTATAATTTAGTGCTTCGAATTAATGAAATCCGCTTTGCCATAAACTTCGTTGTATTGCTGTTTTGTATTGAATATACCGTACTCTGTCTTGTTGGCCCCCTGGTATATGTGTACAATTCAAGTGTGTACATGTACCAAAAGGTTTTTATAGTATGTTGATGACTTGAATGCTTCAAACTTGTAGATTTTAGGTCTGAAGTCTTTATTTCTGACACATCGACAGCTGGCCCCCTGGGATTGTCGGAGCTTGGTAGCTCCGACGGTACCCACCATCAATGTATAAAACATCGACGGTGGGCCCCCTATAATTTATTGGAGGTTGATAGGTCTGGTAGCTCCCGATGTCAATGCACGAATCATTGAAGGTAGGCCTCCACAGTGATTGTCGGAGCTTTGTAGCTCTGACGTCACCCACCGTCAACATATTATATGTCGATAGCGAGCCCCCTTGGAGGATGTCAGAGCTTAGTAGCTCTGGCGTTGTCCACCATCGCTATGAATTTATGTTTTTCCTGCACATTAAATACAAGAAAAGAGTAAAATTCATCCTCTTGAATATAAATCGTTTGTGACTTATCATTCTTATTTGAGTTTTAAATCCAAAGAAACTCGATATGGTAACAAGCATATTGATGTCATCTTTCCGGACCCATATGCTTTTTTAGTACTTACCCTACTGAGGCAGGCCGGGGTGTAGGTAGAGTGGCATACTTAGGGTGCAGGACCAGGCTAAGTCGATAGCACACTCCAGACCTATGTTGGCTTGGCATTCAGGCAAGTAGAATATGCAGCAATGTTAGGATACAAAGAGACATCAATAAAACTTGTAATACATGTGAGTTACTTGGACTAAAACTCAAAAAAATTCACGAATTCATTATAGACAAGCAGAGTAAAAATAATAATTTGATATATCGAGCCTTGTACAAAAATTAAATGCACCTAGAGTCTATTTTCACACAACAATGTCTTTTATTATAGGTCCAGATTACAGAGGAGACAAGGACACACATAGGGTGCTGGACCAAGCTAAGTGCTCTATACATCTTGTACGAACCCAGGACAGGTAGTTACATTTTTTAGTACTGTGACAGTATGAAGTGTACTTGAACTTCCCGACCCTCCCGGAGGGGTCCAGATGTTCTCTCGGAGGACCTACCCATCTTTGTATAGCGACTCTATAACATACATTGTGTGTAATTACGAACTCACCTTCGTGATTCTAAGCATAAAACTTATGGAGGTGCTCGATGTTCTTAGGATTAGGAAGCAGATTCCCATCCTCAGTTGCCATGCGAAGGCAACTAGGCCAGGAAACTTTGATCACTCAGAAGGGACCTTCCCAGCTGGTGGAAAGTTTGTTCATTCCTTCACGAGTTAGTATCTTCCGAAGCTTTTATGATTTATGTTGGTGCGCGTCTTGAGTCCTTTTATGATTTATGCATTTGCTCTCTCGGCTTGGCCATTGCTTGCTGGGTGAGCTACTGGGCAAAGCTAAGTCGAATGTCGAGGTCTTTGCAATATTATTGAAATGCAACACTTGTGAATTGGGTTCCGTTGTCAGTTATGACTTTGTTTGGAACTCCAAATCTGCATATAATGGACTTCAAGAACTTGATTGCTGATTGCTTGTTGATTGTCACCACTGGAGTTGCTTCCGTCCACTTGGTGAATTTGTCAATGGTGACATACATGAACTTATAACCTCTGACGGCTTTTGGGAATGGTCCCAGGATGTCCATGGCCCACACAGAGAATGGCCATGTAGGAGGTATCATTTGCAATGATTGAGCCGGTGTGTGAATTTGCTTTGCATGGAACTGGCACGCTTCACATTTTTCACTAGCTCAACCGCATCCTGGAGTGTTGTAGGCCAGTAAAAGCCATGTCGGAAGGCTTTACCAACCAATGTGCGTAAAGAAGCATGGTTCCCACACTCGCCTCCATGGATTTCCGCAAGATCTCACGACCTTCTTCCCTTGTAATGCACCACATTAGGATGCCATTGGCACCGGCCGGTAGAGATCCCCTTTTACCAATGTGTATCTTTTAGCCAATCTGACAATCCGGTCAGTGGATACACTGTCTTCAGGAAGGATATTGTCTTTCAAGTAGCTCCAGATCTTTGAAATCCATGCATCGGAGCTTACTTGAGCTTCTGAGTCTTGCATGCTGTGTTGCTCGAAGCTTCCGACAGCACCTACGACCCTTGGTGGATGCCATGGTAACAGGGCTACTGGGACCGCCAGCTTTGATGTGCTGGTCTCGCCCCCTTCGCTCGGTTTGGTAGACTGAGCTGTTGGTCTTGACAACCTCCGGATGAAAATTCCGTTGGGAGCCGGACCTCCGGTTGAAACCTTCTTCGAGAGTTCGTCAGCTTCAGCATTATGAAGGCGCTGAATATGGTGGAGATCCAGGACTTCGAAATTCTTCTAGAGCCTCTGGACTTCAAGGAGATAAGAAGCTAGTTGGGGATTATTACAGGAGCATTCACCATTGACTTGTATGATGAGGAGTTGTGAATCACCCTTGACCAACAGCTATTTGACACCATAATATAGTGCCACCTTGAGTCCGTAGATGAGAGCTTCAGACTCCGCCATATTGTTGGTCACCTTGAAATCAAGGTGAACCATGTACTTGACCTTCTCCCTAGTTAGAGCCAGGAGAAGGATTCCATCTCTGCCCCCCTGTTTCTGCACGGAGCCATCGAAGTAGACAGTCCAGTGAGGCTCGGTGAATACCGGAACCTTGGGTTCCGGTTTCTGCTCACTATGGCCCCCAGGAATCGATGGAGAGGGAGTATGTTCCGCCACAAAGTCGGCCAAGGCTTGGATTTTGATTGCTTGTCATGACACGAATTCAAGATCGAACTCGGCCAGCTCCGCTGCCCACTTTGCTATGTTCCTAGTAGAGTTAGGGTTATGCAAAATAGCACCCAGTGGAAAATAAGTGATCACTAATATTTTTGTGGGCTTGGAAGTAATGACGAAGCTTCCTTGAGGCAATAAGAACTACATAATGCAGCTTATGCACCTTAATGTATCTTGTCTTGGTGTCATGGAGTACTTCGCTGATGAAGTACACTGGGTGCTGGATGGTCCGGACCCTTTCAGAGGGGCTCGCAACTTCTTCTCCATCGACCCGGACCCTCTCGGAGGGGTCCAGACCTTCTTGCTGAGCTTCTTGGACCCTCCTAGAAAGGTCCATAACTTCTTCTTGTTCGATCGGGACCTTGTTAGAGTGATCCGAATCATCTTGGTCGGCTAGGTGAACTCCCTCAGGCGAGTGAGGTTGATCGCCTAGCATTTTGCCTTGAGGTTCCGTGTCTGGGGGCTGGGACCCAGACACGCCTTCAGGTAACTCCGTACCTTCCCGGAGGGGTCTGGGCTCCTGGACTGGACGTGGCTCCGTTCTTTCCGCGACAAGGACCATACTGACTACTTTGGTAGTTGCAAAAAATGTGAAGGAGTAAAGGCTCACCAGAATTCGGAGTTACCAAGATCGGTAGTGTGGTGAGGAGCTGTTTCAGCTCTTGAAATGCCTTTTCTGCTTCTTTAGACCAATGAAATGGTCCAGACACCCTCAAGAGTTTGAAGAAGGGTAGCGCCCGCTCTGCCAGTCTTGAGATGAACCGGCTGAGCGCAGCTAGACATCCAGTTAATTTATGGACATCCTTGATTCGGGCTGGTGGTCGCATATCTTCTATAGCCGCGATCTTTGCCGGATTTTCTTCAATTCCTCGGTGAGTTACGAAGAAACCTAGAAGCTTCCCAGAGCTAATTCCCAAGACACATTTGTCTGGGTTCAGCTTGGTGCGCGTGATGCATAGCTTGTCAAAGACAGCTTGTAAATTGTCAAGGAGTGACTCCTTGTTCTTGATCTTCACGACGATGTCATCAACGTACACCTCCACCAAGTCTCTAATTAGATCTCCAAATGTTTTGTACATAGCTCGCACAAATGTTGAAGCAGCATTTTTAAGACCAAAGGGCATGGCAGTATAACAGTACAATCCATCTATTGTTATGAAGGCAGTATACTCTTCATCTTCCTTAGATATTTGGATTTGATGATATCCAGAATATGCATCTAAGAAACACAATAGCTCACACCCGGAGGTGTAGTCCACTATTTGATCTATCCTAGGTAGTGGAAATGGATCCTTTGGACATGCCTTATTTAAGGTGGTGTAGTCGATACACATCTAAAGCTTCCTGCCAGCCTTGGGCACCACAACTGGGTTTGCTAACCATTTTGGGTGAAACACCTCCCGGATGAAACCAGCTTCGAGAAACTTCTTGATCTACTGTCAGATGATGTTTTGCCACTCGATTGATTGCTTTCGTGGCTTCTGGTGTACAGGTCGTGCGCGGGGATAAACCTTCAGATTGTGCTCAATCACCTCCCTAGAGATCCCAGGCATTTGCAACGGTTGCCAGACAAACACGTCAATATTAGCCCGAAGGAAAGTAATGAGTGTGAGTTCCTATTTTTTGTTTAGACCTCCCAATATACGGGTAGTCTGAGCAGCATCAGAACCAATTTGGACGAATTTGATGGGAACATCGGTGTCGCTGCTTGGTTGCACACGAGGTGCAGAGGTAGAGACTCGCTGACGAAAGCTCGGAGGGTTCAGAACTGGCTCCTTACCAGATGCTTCCTCCCGCGCTGTAGCAAGCGCATAGAGTTCCTCCAATGCAGTCATTCCTGCAGTGCGATCTCCGCAGATCCGGAGAATGCCCGCAGGTGTTGGCATCTTCAACACTAAGTAACCATAATGGGCGGCAGCCATGAATCTGTACAAGGCAGGCCTGCCAAAAATGGCGTTGAATGACAGACTGATCTGCGCGACATCGAAGACCAACTTCTCGGTTCCATAGTTCTCCCGTGTCCCAAAAGTCAATGGGAGTGTGATGGAGTTGAGAGGAGTAATGGCCCCCGGACCTACCCCAGAGAAAGGACGAGATGGGCGAAGGTCCGAAGGTCGGAGCTGTAGCTTGACGAAGGCTTCGAAGCTTATGAGGTTCAACCCTGCACCTCCGTCCACCATTACATGGTTAAGTTGAATATTTTTAATGGTCGGAGACACCATCAACAGGAGTTGGCCAGCTTCGATCATGTTGTGGGGGCAGTCCGAAGCATCGAAAATGTAGGGAGTGTACATCCACTTCCGATGAGGCTCTACCCTGGCAGTGGGAGCTGCAACGGCCATTTCTCGCCGTATTGTCTTGAGGATGGGACAAGAGGTGATGTCCCAAGAACCACCATAAATGGTGTTCAGGGTCTTCTGATGCTCATTGTTAGAGATGTTAGAGTTGTCGTTGACGGTGTTTTAGACAACTTTCAGGACTTTCTTGGGGTCCTGAAAACCTAGCTCCTCCTCAACCAGAGCATCATCGACTTTTTATTTTCCTTCCCGCTGGCAGAAAGGAGCTTCTTCCCGTCGCTTATTGTAGCGCTCGGCAAGGCTCTGGACCTCTCGGCATCCTTTCAAACCGTGTTTGTCCATCCAATTGATCGGACAACACACTTTGGAGCTGCTACCATCTTCTGACGATGGTCGAGGTCGTTTCACGGGGCGTGGCCCCCGGCCACCTGGTGTTGCAGTAGCCACAGCGGTAGGTCCGCCGACCGATGGCTTCTTCATGCCATTGGGCCTCTTTTTCTTTTTGCCACCTCCGGATGTAGTGGATTTAGTTTTTGAGGACTTCTTGTTGACCTCCGGAGCTAGCTTGGAGTGCATCTCATGGCCCTTCGTAGCTTTAGCGCATTTGTCTGCTAGGCTGAAGAGTTCCGTGAAGCTGGTGACTTCTTTAGTTGCTAGCTTCTCTAGCAATTTTTTGTCTCGAACGCCCTGTCTGAATGCAACAATAACAAAGGCACTCGAAATGGATGGGATGGTATTGCGTACCTAAGAGAATCTCTGGATAAAGGAACACAACGATTCTGTCGTATTTTTCTGGACAACAAAAAGGTCCAGTTCAGTTCTAGGTCGAGAGTATGAACTCTCAAAATTAGTAGAGAACTATTGGCATAGCTCCGCCTAACTGTTGATGGAGTCAGGCGGGAGGCTCATAAACCAGGACCTAGCGGTCCCAGTTTAGGCCACTGGGAAGTAGTTGGCCATCACGGCCTCATCGCCCCACGCTACAAGTATAGCAGTGGACTAAATTTGAAGAAATTCATTGGGGTTGATAGTCCCGTCGAATTTCTCTGGTAAATGAGGCTGGAACTTCTGTGGCCATCTGACCATGCGTAAATGCATGGCCAGGGTAGAACAGACTCCTCCTACTCCTTGAGGAGCAGGGTTGTTCCGAGCCTCTCGCCTCTCGCGAGCACACTCGATATGGATGCGATCGTCCTGCTGCTAGTAACGGCAATCAAGTTCCGACTGTAGATCATGGGTCGGAATCCTTTTGATGGTGTGGGTGCGTCGTGCCCCGGAGGGTAACGAGGTCACCTGTTGAGAAGCAGCACATCATCGATGCTGTAACACGTGACGACCAAGTCTTCCACACAAGGTCCTACGTTGAGTTGTTGCCTGCCCTGAAGGGGGATGACCTTGATTGCTCATGCCAGTGGCTGCAACTGCAACCAGATGGTCAACATCAGCTCTCCACTATTCCATAGCACCCTGGGGTGCCCCTAGAGGTTGTGGGTGTTGTAGAAGTGCTCGCGTGGCAATGAGCACGTGCTCAGGGTTGTTGTTTGTTGATCCAGTGATCGACACAGATGCCCCATCTTGCCGCCCAGCATTGTTTGCCAGAACAGATGGCGGTTGTGGGGCCATAGTGCCCCCCGGAACAATGGCACCCGCTGTCTGCTGCGCGTTGTTCAGCGGATTGCCTCCAGCAAGTTGTTTAGCGCGATTGCCATTGGAAGATCCTGTGGCAGAATTCACCATCTTGAGATCTCGGGCTCCCCCTACCTAGCGTGCCAAATGTCAAAGCGTAACTGCGACACTTCCCCCGGTACTACTAAATATAGCCAGTGGTGGTTCTTGTATTTGTTTGGGCTCGCAGGGATCAAGAACAAGATGCTGACACGGGAAATTTATGTGGTTCGGGTTGCTTGAGCGTAATACCATACTCCACAGGGTGTGCGTTGTTGTATTGACAATCACTAGTATGCGTAGTGTATGGCTCAGCTTTCGATCCGCCTAGATCAGCCTCGATGCGCCTAGATTAGCATGAGTCTGTATCGTGCGGCTCAATCCTTTTATAGTTCAAGTACTGACCGTTATATCAATTGCCTGGCCTGACATGTGGCCCTGGCATATTTAATAGCCTAATACACTGTCTATGAGCATTAAGCGTGGTTAATAGTGTGGTAACGTGCCTTAATGGCTGCGTTACCTCTATTAACAGTGCTCTGATCGTGTGTCATTAATACAACATTAATGACACGTAATCAGGTCTTGTAACTACCGCTTTAACTGTCCCTTGAACGTCTGTGCTGTTAGAGATCCACCAGTGTACTCGTTGTCGGTGTAGGTCCAGAGGCTCCACACGTGGCAGCTTCGGAGCTTCCCCTTGCGGGGAGGTAGCTGCGGAACCGCTATACACGTGTTGGCACTAGAGCTTCCCTCTGCTGGGGGTTAGGTCCGGGGTTGTTATACACGTGTTGATTGCAGAGCTTCCCTGTATTGGGAGTTTAGCTCCGGGCTTACATTACACGTGTCAATCCCCGGAGCTACCCATATGTGGAATGCGGGTCCGGTGTAGTATGACGTGTGGGGCCTGAGGAGACTGTCATCCTTGAAAGGTAGAACTCTCTTGTGCTTCTTTTGGTACCGTGGAGTACTCGGTACGCAGGGTACCGACAGTATCCTAAAGGATCCAAGTTCAACCTCATAGGATATTCCGATGAGGACTATGGAGGCTGCAAAGTCGATAGAAAAAGCACCTCAGAAACCTGCCAATTTCTTGGCAGATCCTTAGTTTCATGGTCCTCTAAGAAGCAAAATTCTGTTGCCGTTTCCACAGCCGAAGAAGAGTACATCGAAGCTGGTAGGGGTTGCGCTCAACTACCTTGGATGCGACAGACTCTAAGGTATTACAGTTACAATCTTAACCGTATTCCACTCCTATGTGATAGTGAAAGTGCCATAAAATTTCACACAATCCAATAGAGCACTCAAGAACCAAACACATAGATATACGTCATCATTTTCTAAGAGACCATTAACTAAAAGGTGACATAGTACTTTCACATGTTACAAAAGAAAAATAATTAGCAGACATATTCACCAAGCCACTAGATGAAAAGAGATTTTGTGAGTTTAGAAATGAACTACATATTCTTGATGCTTGAAATGTGGCTTGGAACACTGCATACCTAGTTGACTCTTCATAGTTTACTTATTTCGCAAATTTCTTCCCTTATCTCAATTTACTTATTTTGCGAAAATTCATCCCTTCAACATTTTACTTATTTCGGTGAATTATGTGGCTATTTATGATTGTTAATTGCTTACTGGTCATACTCATCAAGATTATTTATGAAATATATGTCCATTAGATCAATATAAGTTCAAATCGCAAAAATCCCTTTATTCTAATTCAATTCTGTCCAGGTAACCCGGACTAGTCCGTAGTCAGCACTGCATTAGTCCATTACTAGTGACTAGTTCGTCTTTGATCCGGTGTACCAGACTAGTCTGGTCCATTGCGGACTAGCCTGCTACTGTCGGGCTTAACCCTAGTCCGCCGCCAAAACCCTTCTTCTTCCTCTGACAAACTCCTTTACATTCTATCTCCTCGAGCTGAAGCTCCCAAGGTGATTTCCACTTTGGGCCACCAAGATTGAAGGTTCATCCAAGGGAACATTCCCCCTCGGCGCAAAGCATCCCTCCTACAGACTAATCCCGAACTTGCTCCGCTCCTCCACCCTCCCGCGAGTCCTCCAGTGGCGTTCTAAAGATGCTTTCCTCCATCTTTGCATCCTACCGCAAAGTTGAAGTTTAGAAACAAAAAGAAAGCTCGGTAAGGAATAGGCACCAGTGGTACATGAAGAGAAACATCAAATCTATATGTGAGAAATTGGAGATTCAGCCAGTGGGATTCCCTTATATCTTCGAAGACTCCAAAGAGAACTTCAAAGAGATGGCACCTCTCACAGAACAGGATTTGGCTTCTTTTGGACTTAAGGTTGTCTCCGTTCCTCCTCCTCAGCACGATCATGAATCTGAAGATGAAGACGAGGACAGGATTGAGAGTGAGAGAGGGAGTGACGGAGAGTAACTTCCCTCAATTTTTTCCTTTTTGGTGCCTTGATTCCAAAGGGGAAGAGATTAAGACTATTAGTCTATTTATGAGCCTTAAGGACTAGTGATCATGGACATGTATCTCTTTTATGCTTTAAGTTACAAAGTATTGTAATTTTTGTAAACTTTTGGTGCATGACTATTTTGTTTCATATGAATGTGTGATGCTCATTATGATATTCTTGTGATGGTTGTTTATTATAATTGTTGTATTTTCAGTTATGCACATCACAATATCTGCTCATACACACTCTATAGGCACCCCACTATAAAGATTGCAAGTATGTGAGAAATTTATTCTTGTTGATATGTCTTTCTCATATATGCACACTTTATGAAAATCAAATTTTACTCTTAATTGTGAAATCTCAATTGGTTGTCATCGATCACCAAAAAGGAGGAGGTTGAAAGTGCATATAGGCATTTCCTTGTGGGGTTTGGACGATTGATGATAAGCAAATGAGATCCTAATGAAATTTATTGAGATGAAAGCATGTATATGAAGAATAGAACTTATGGTGCACAAAAACGTGAAAATGAGGAATGAGAAAATAAAATCCCAAGTGGTCAATGGAAGCGCAAGGTAGATATTAATGTATAGGATGTGTGTGAGAGGCACATCCCAAGAGCTCATAAAATTTCATAGAGGGTAAGGGCTAAAATCAACAATTAAGCAATTTACCGAAGCACTTGATAAGTCAGTTTAATAGCAGACTAGTCCGATTAACTTACTGTTCTCACATGAACAAGTCCGAAACAACACTGGAGTAGTCCGATCAACTCACTATTCCCCCACAGACTAGTTCGAACATGAGTCGGACAAGTTCGATCAAGTTTCTAATGTTTTGCCATTACAATACATATCACCTTGCACCGGACCAGTCCGTCCAATTGCGGACTAGTTCGATTAAGTTTCGGGAGTAATCACAGACTAGTCTGGTTAAATTTCTGTTCCAGTGTGGACAAGTCCGTATCACCTCGCACAAATTAGGGTTTCAGGTGTCCTGCACAATTCACGCAACTTTTACACAGCACAACGGACTAGTCAGGTTCCCCGAAGCTGACGAGTTCGGCCGTTGGGATCCCTAACTGTAACTTTTTTAGAAAGTCTATAAATAGGTGATCCATGACCCCACAACACACAACCAAGAACCCTAGAGCCGTCATACATCCCGAGAGCACAGAAACACTTCACCCCACACATCTAAAGCCCTAAAAAGTTAAATCTTTTTGGAATCAAGATTTGGGAAGGGAGATCATCTTCAAAGCATTGTTGATCTTTTGGAATTTGAATCTCTCATACACTCTCACATCTATTGTACATCTTTTGAGTGTAGTTAATTCGTTTTCTTACTGTAATTTCGTGGAAGCCCTCAGCGTGTGAGGTTGCCCCATTGACTTGGTTATTACCCCTTAATAGTGTAATCAAGTCGGCCTTTGTCGTGACATGAAGAGGGTTGATTGAGACCCGACTTTGTGTGAGCTCCTCGACGAGGACATAGATCTCTTTGGTGAGATCAAACCTCGCTAAAAATCCATGTCTCGTGTGTTCTAGTTCTTTATTTTTGCAACCATCATCATCTAGGGTATAGGGTTGATCAAACATGCAACTTGTATTTGATTTGTATTCCATGTGCGGATCACTCATCCTAATTACTTACTCAAGTTGTTAGGATAGATTACATATTCTACTGCTAAGTTGTTCAAGAAATTGCATTAACTATTAATCTTTCGTAGGCATAACTAGAACACCGGACTAGTCCGTATCATACAACAGACTAGTCTGGCCCTCCTGTATTTGACATTTCTGTTAAGTGTTGCAGGAAAAAGTTTCAATGGCTATTCACCCTCCTCTAGGTCACATTCACTAAGATTGTTCGCCCATGGCTTGGATCTTAGCCTGTGTGTCTGTTATCGTCTCTACGGTAGCAGCTCGGGCTTTTTATATGCCAAGGTACGACTATTTACATTGTGGTCGAGGCCTGACATGTGGCCTTGGGTAATTAACTACCCTATACACGATCTGAGGTACTTAATTCTGTCATGATCTTTATTAACATGGCATTCACAGAACAGTAAACACGGACTAGTCTGGTTAACTTTCTATTAAAGTGTGGACAAGTCCGTATCACCTCACACAAATTAGGGTTTCAAGTGTCCTGCACAATTCACGCAACTTTTACACAGCACAACAGACTAGTCCGGTCCCCGAAGCTGACAAGTTCGGCCGTTGGGATCCCTAACTGTAACTTTTTTAGAAAGTCTATAAATAGGTGATCCATGACTCCACAACACACAACTAAGAACCCCACAGCCATCATACATCCCGAGAGCACAGAAACACTTCAGCCCACACATCTGAAGCCCTAAAAAGTTAAATCTTTTGGGAATCAAGATTTGGGAAAGGGAGATCGTCTTGAAAGCATTGTTGATCTGTTGTTGTTTGAATCTCTCATACACTCTCACATATATTGTACATCTTTTGAGTGTATTTGATTCGTTTTCTTACTGTAATTTTGTTGAAGCCCTCAGCGTGTGAGGTTGCCCCATTGACTTGGTGATTACCCCTTAATAGTGTAATCAAGTCGGCCTTTGTGGTGACATGAAGAGGTAAAGGGTTGATTGAGACCTGACTCTGTGTGAGATCCTTAACGAGGACATAGATCCTTTGGTGAGATCAAACCTCGGTGAAAATCCATGTCTCGTGTGTTCTAGTTCTTTATCTTTGCAATCATCATCAACTAGGGTATAGGGTTCATCAAACATGCAACTTTTATTTGATTTGTATTCCACGTGCAGATCACTCGTCCTAATTACTTACTCAAGTTGTTAGGATAGTGTACATATTCCACTGCTAAGTTGTTCAAGAAATTGCATTAACTATTATCTTTCGTAGGCATAACTAGAAAACTGGACTAGTCCGTATCATACAACAGACTAGTCCGACCCTCCTGTATTTGACATTTCTGTTAAGTGTTGCAGGAAAAAGTTTCAACGGCTATTCACCCTTCTCTAGGCCACATTCACTAAGATTGTTCGCCTATGGCTTGGATCTTAGCCTGTGTGTCTGTTAACGTCTCTACGGTAGCAGCTCAGGCTTTTTATATGCCAAGGTACGACTATTTACATTGTGGTCGAGGCCTGACATGTGGCCCTGGGTAATTAACTACCCTGTACACGATCTGATGTACTTAATTCTGTCTTGAACTTTATTAACATGGCGTTCACAGAACGGTAATAAGTCTTGAATGCTCACTGATCGTGTGGCACTAATGCGGTCTTAATGACGCACTAACGTTGTCTTGAAGGAACAATTTCATGGTCTTGAATATTCACAATGTCTTGCTTTAGTCTTGGGCACGTAGTAGCACCGGCACCCTCCTCGGTGGAGAGGAAGAGTCCAGATCCATTGGACACATGGAAGCACTGGAGCCTTCCTTAGTAGGGAGACGGGGTCTGGAGCTGCGGGACACGTGCTGGCTCTAGGGTGCTTCCCCTCCCAGAAGGCAGGACACTATATTTTTTGTTCCTTGTACATGGGGGTACCCAGTCTATAGGGTACTAAGAGTGGCCCCGATGCCCACCTCGGGGGAGGTTTCGATCCTGTAGGTGGGACCACCATCAAGCTTTCCCTCCTTGTTGCTTTGTATTTTCACTTCGGCAGTTGAGGTGACGGTACATTCCTGCATTGCAGACACGTTACCATACCTGGTTGGTTGAAGTGGCGTAGTGCGCTTCGCGCCTGTCTCTCGCATTGATGAACGACGGTTCCCAATACGATATTTGTATCAGCCCCTCATGCAATCCACATGAGATGTGACTAGGCTCCGCGTGCGGTTGCCTTCCAAATGTCGTAGAGAATTGTTAAAAAGAGAAGTTTCCACGATGAATGAACTCTTACTCTCTCACTTGCTTTCTTGCGCCTGGAGCTTTCTGCTTCCTTCTTTGTGGTGTTCTCTCCAACTTCCTCCGCTTGATGCTATGGAGTCTGGACTTCTTGCTTCAAATCCCTAGATCAAGAGTGACTTCTGAAGTGTTTTTGCAACACTTCTCCCGGACCTGCTATGCGAGCAGCCCGTGGAGGTTCTTGATTGGCAGGGCTTATCTTCAGGTGATGTTGCACGTATGAGAGATGGTGAGACGGTGGTTTTACGTGCTTCTAGCTGCCGGAGCGTAACACCCTACTCCACTGTGTGAGTTGTATTGTTGGAGATTGTGCTCTCCTCGGTGTTAATGTGTGTGTTGAGTGTGTATGAAGTTCCAGTGTCATGGCTGCCTTGTCCTTTTATAACTTAAGGCTGGACAACTTACAAGTGGGGTTCAAGGCCCAACAGGTGGCCCCGAGGTGATCTTATCCGAAAATATAAGGCTTCTCACATAATCTTCCTTTGGTCGTGGCTTCAAGACCCGCCGTCTTGCCGCCTCAGACGCACTAGCCAATGCGTATTCATTAATGATGGCATGGGACGTCCCGTCCAACTATCCTGTCACTGTAGGCTACCCACATAGCGGAGTAAGGTAGGCCTGCGGCATCTTCACTGTGATGCGATTGGGCGTAGAGGTACCTGACAGTAGGTGTGTGCCGCGCCATGCACCTGGGGAAGGCGCATGTCTTCATTGACTGATTTAGACAAGGAGCACTATCCCTTAACTTCCGCAACCCACCTTCCAGGACAAGTTGTAGGACACGTGGCAGCACGGGAGCTAGCCTCTGCGGGGGAGGAAAGGTCCCGCACTACAGGCCACGTGGCAGCCCTGGAACCAGCCACTGGGGAGAGCCGGGGATCTGGGACTGTGTGATGCGTTGTAGAGTCGATGCTCGCCTCCAGTGGAGGTGGCCGACCTAGTGCCACGGACCACATGGCAACACCAGAGCCCACTCCTATGGAGGAGCATGGTCCCGTCCTACTGGACACGTGGCCGCTTAGGAGCCCGACTCTTCGGGGGAGCTGGACCCCATCAAGACACATGTCACCATTGAACCCTGCCTTAGCAGGGAGGCAGAGTACTTAGGTGTATTTAGCCTGTGCATGAGGGTACCCGGTATGTCGGGTATTGACAGTGAAATTCTGACGGTGCGGAAGTTATTCGGATGGCTGGAGACCAGCTTCAACAACATGATTCATCGCGGGAGCCTTCCTTTCACAAAGAAGTGTTCCGACAACATAGTCTTCTTTCAGGCATACGCTCTGGCTGAGTTAGTTCCTCCGATATCCTCCTTCCTCTTGATGCTGTTGGAGGTGTATGGTCTACAACTTCAGCACCTCACCCCACATTCCATTCTATTGGTAGTGATCTTCATCCACATTGTGAGATATGGGTGTGTGTGTGTGTGATGCCATCCGTCGAGGTGTTCAAGGTTTTCTTTGCCTTGCGGGCATCCGAAAGGAGTTCAGGATACATAGGAGCCTACTACTTCCATCGTCGAAGGAATTTGCCATTTAAGTACATCGCTTCTTTCTCCATTCGAATGTGGGAGTACTGGAAGTCCGACCGGGTGGTTATCCACATATCCAAGCGACCGCTTGGAATTGTCGATTGACGTACCCTCCACAGGAAACGAGTTATGGGAGCTCGTCCCCGACTTGCCAGTGGAGTACAACCCGGTCTGACGAGGATCCAACACTTGGTGGATGGAGGCTTGACGTCTCTAATGGTGCTCCGCGACTTCTAGTGGCAGCGTATTGCGCCACTCCAGCAAGGTGAGCGCCCGACCAAGAGGTACACCGGTGTGATGGACTTCACCCGATTGGAGAATGGTAGGGGGACCGACATGGATGATAAGGCCTTGCTTCTTGCACTGTCAAAGCTATAAAGCGGTCCCATCTCCAGCGACTACATTCTTCCCCCGTCGGACCTCCTACAGGTCTTCACCTACCAACGTTGAGGACACGGCTCTTGAAGGAGATGGCCAACCTTAACGGGACTGGCATCACGGTGCGTCAAGTGGGAGATGCCTCCAGAGGAGTGACAATCGCTAGTGGAGTGGCCCCTAGCCGACAAGAAGGGTCCGAGTTCGACTCCACTCGCGACAAGGAAAAGGAGCTTCGGATAGCACCCGACGGAAAGAGTCTAGATCCGACCCCACAGATCAAGGGAAAGGAGCTCGCTGACTCTTCCAGCAAGAAGAGGAAGTTATCACGCAGGGATGAAGACCATCCAGTGGCGGCGGCCACCACCATGGTCCCTACAGTAGGGACATCTTCAACGGTGAGCCAGTCCACCAAGGCTCAGGTGGGCAAAGAAGAGGTGCGACTGGGTACTCCGCCAGCTCCGAGATAGCCAGGAGGAAAACCTGCTAGGTTCGCACTGACAGTGAGTTCTGTAGGGCCTACTGGCAGTGGAACCAACATCTCACCCCCAACTCCGCAGCCAGTTCATGCACCAACGGGTGGCTTGGCTCTGGCAGGTGCAGCAAAGGTGCCGGAGTCAGTTTGGGTGCCAATGCCTCCAAAACCAACACCGACAGCTCCACAATCCACGGGTACGCCTATGAATATTGGAGGGAGCTTGCAGGTGGCGGGATCGCGGTTCCAACCGTCCTAAAAAACGCCTCCGCAATGAATAGCATTTCCAGATGCCACGATATGTCACGTTGTTATTTCTTTTTGCTGTTCTTACTTGCTCTTGTCTGATCATGTATGAGACTCAATTTTAGGACAACGAGGACGGCCACCGCTTTTTCTCCATCTCAACATCTGACGGATAAGGGGGTCACCATGGCCGGGTCGACGACGACGACTGCTACTGTTGGTGATGAAGGTTGGGGGCCTCCGATAGATGTGACAACGACCCGCGTCTCAAGGACCAGGCCACCAACTGACACAGAGGACTCCGGTGGCGTGGAAGAGTCAAGGCTAGCAGCGAGTACAATAGCTTCTCACAGCGATGTGGAGCTTGTGCCATCTGTGGACACTTTGGCCTCCATTGGTGTTAAGGAGTCTGAGCTGCCAGCAGATGTTACGGCTAGAGCTTGAGCCCACGACAGACGTGTCAGGCAGTGAGGAGCCTGAGCCGGCGATGGAAGCGCCAGAAGAAGGTCCTTTGTTGATGACGCTGTGGGCTCCGATTGTGGCCCTGGCTGTAGAAGACGAACAAGTTTTGATGACATTGGTGTGCTGCATGATCCCGAGCCGATTCCTCTCCCACTAGCCATGGAGAACACATCTTCTGGCCTGCGGCAATCTAAACATGCACTAGGTTGGGAGCACCACGAGATGCTATGGAAGGAACATCAACTACAAAGATGGAAGTACTTGCTGCACGCAAGACCGAGGTCTTCCGGACCTGCAAGGCAGAGGAGGAGAAACAACTACAGAATATGGAGGAACTGCTTCAAGACGAGTAGGCCCTCATCAAGCAGCTGGACCAGAAGTCCCAGGCATTGTATGATGATGCCTGGGCTACCCATGATGTCGCCGACACTCGACTCAATCCCAAGAGGCGTTGAAGGAGGACCTCCTCCAAAGAATTGCAGCTAATATCTGCCGTGAGCAGGAGCTGCAGGAGAAAGAGGAGGATCTCTCCTGGTAGTTCGACCGGAGGCAGCGTGAGCTGGATTCCATCGCCAGTGATTTGAAGACACAAGCAGCAACTGCAGAGGTAGAATGAGATCAGTTGTGGCGCCTAGGAAGGGACTCTCCTCCCGGGATCTTGAGCTCTCCATGAAGGAGGGTGCATTGACTACTCGGGAGGAGAACCTGGCTAGCCGAGAAAAACTTCTAGCTGGTAGGGAGAGGCAGCTTGTCGAAAGGCAACAACAGGAGTTGGCCGCAGTGCGCAAGGTGACGGAGGAGAAGCTAGACGGGCCTAGGTCTTTCTGGGACGCATTGAACAAGCTATGGTGCCTCTTGGCTTCAGTCTGATACGATCAGGTGAATTAGTACAGGAGGTAAGCCAAGCACTTCCCGCGATGTACTTTGTCGCGGCCAAGGTGGCGGCTCTGGAGGACGTCATGGGAGACCAGCTGGAGATAGAGGGTCAATTCCTGGCCAAAGCTGTGGCACAACACGTGTTTTGGCGTGCTTCTGGAACTGGGACGCCTCTATCTTACTAGAGCATGTGATGGAGGGACCCATGGCATAGACTGAAAAGGATGCCAGAGCCTGCGTACAAGACGCTGCCGATGTTGTGGTTGCTCGGTTCAAGTGTGGGTCCTTCAATGGTTAGCACTCAAGTGGCCAGAGTATCTTTTTTCTTTATGTTCAAACTCTTTTGTAGAAACATGAAAAATAAATGAACTTCCCTGCTCTTCTGACTTGTTGTTTAGGCTTGATATATATCCCATATTTGTTGACTCATCCATGAATGGTTGCGCAGTTGTAGAACTCACTGCCAATTGCCATAGTAGTAGTGGCCCCCTGGTAGGTGTGACCAATAGAATGGGGACACCTACTACCCGGTACATGATATTGACTTCGAGCCCCTTGATAAGGTCGGAGCCCAAAACAAGTTGTCTTGTTGGAATGGTGACAACAGGTACAATAGCATCCATTGTCTTTGTGAAAGCGTCGACAGTGGGCCCCCTGGGAGGTGCTGGAGATGGATGTTCTGGCGCCGCCCATCATCATCATGGAAAACATCGACGACGGGCCCCCTGGGAGGTGCCGACATTGGATCCCAAAATATTTGTCCTGCACAAGACTGACAACAAAAAAGTGCAATAGTGCCCATCACAATCTTTTTGCCGTTAGTTTTGTTGTTGATTACTATTTTTAGTCGAGCTATGGGACCTGAGTAATTCAGTGCGATAATATTTGTATATTGGTTGCTCTCTCATCTAGGATCGTGTGCTATTTTGACGCGCTGTACTTTGTCCCAACACCAGAAAGGTAGAGTGTGCATACTTAGGGTGCAGGACCAGGCTAGGCATATTCACACTTTTGACCTATCATTGGAATTAGCATTTCAAGCGAGTAGGCCATTCAACGATCACAGGATCACGAATGAAAAACTTCCAAGAATACAAAGATATGTCATAGGTACTTCAGGTACCCGTCTACAACAGGATTGCAAACTTCCACTATTAACAGGAAGACATAACATAGCAAAAAGGAATAATAGTATGCATAATGATAAAGTACATAGGGTGAGACAAATCATTCATATTACAGTATTTCATAGGAGCTCTGGATAATAGGGGAGGCAAAGCATACATGCTTAGGGTACAAAACCAAGCTAAGCATACTGTACATTTTGGACAAACCCCACTGAAGCTTGGCTACTGTGAGCACTGCTTTTGAACACTATGAAATACTACAATAATATCAGTCTCACTGCCGTGCTAAGTGAAGATTTTATAGAGGTGTTCAATGTTCCATGTGTTGGGAAGCAGTGTCCCATATTCTCTGGCCAAGCAGACGCATTGTAACAACCTCATTTTCATGCATCGTGCATTGCATGCATCTTCATACATGTTCAACATTAAGCAACCTTAAAATGAACAAGATTAAAATGAATTTAAGTCTAATCAACAATTTAAGTATATCAGGGAGCGGACTTATCCGGCCTCCAACCCGGACTAACCTGGTACCCTTCTTCTGTTTTAGAAACTTCAATTTCTTCAGAACCCAGACTTGTCCGACACACTGCACAGACTAGTCCGTTATTGGTTCTGATGTTTTTCCAGACTTGTCCGATTTCCAGCGGACTAGTCCGATCTTTCCAAATTTTTGTTCTGAAAACCTTTCTTTTGCAACCCCGGACTTGTCCAACCCTATATACCGGACTAGTCCGATCTTTCCAAATTTTTGTTCTGAAAACCTTTCTTTTGCAACCCCGGACTTGTCCAACCCTATATACCGGACTTGCCCGATTTCGTCTCCATTCCAAAACGGACTTGTTCGGCCACCCTTGTGGAATACTCCGGCCTTCAGAGTCCAACTCGGATTTTATATTTCTTCCATGATTGGTTATTGGGTAATTGCCTTAATTGGTCCCAAGAACTTCGTGTCGAACATCAGAGAAGCCCAAGTGGACCCCACCATGGACCCTAGTCATTCTCCACCGAAATCTACTTGGTATTCACCCCAAAACCCTACCTCTTCACACCTATATAAACAACCCAATACCCCCACACCTTTCCACACGTTGAGAAAACCCTTGTTGCCGTGTTCTTGACGTGTGCTGCCGTCAAGTGAAGTTCCAGTAGCAAGGAGAAGGAGGAGGATCAATTAAGCACAATCTTCATACACTTCTCGACATCAACGTTGTTCATCATCAAATCATACTCAACCTCACCATCAACCCTAATCGTCCAGATACAAGTTCCACACCCATTCTCGATCCTTGGATCTCTAAACAAACAATACACTTTCTACATTCACTTTTCCATGTCAATTCACCCCAAAATATCGCTGTCCAGAAAAATCCTATTGTTGCTGTTCTAGGCAGAATGGAATAGTCTAGTCCCCAGTGCGGACTGGTCCGGCCTTCTGATCTGTGTTGGCAGAATTAATTCCAAATTGACTCAAATCAATTCAATACCTTTCCAAACCTGTTAAAAACCATTGTAACTAGTTAGTAAACATTAAAAGCAACTCATTAACAAGTTTTACCTCAAAGTTGCACAAGTCATGCATACCATGGCATATTGAGTAATATATGGGCATTATTTGATTGTAATGTTTGTTTTGCATGGTTATCGCGCATAATAGAAGGTATCGCTGTAGAGAGTGCTTTCGAGGACCTGCACACCAGAACTTTGAAGCTTTCGATCCAAACCAAGCTCAGGAGCAAGGCAAGTGTCCTTGATCATTTGATCCATGTTTTGAATGTTTTGTTTGCAAAATTGCATGCTTATGCCAAATTGATGGGAAAACCAAATTATAAGAGTTTACTAGTCTTGTATGACCACCCTTGTCGCTTGAACAGAATATAGAGAGTCGAGAAGGGTATTTTACACTTTTGCTTTGCTATATTCAATTGGGTTTGGGAAAACCATCACATTGTCTAATTATGAACTATTGAACACAAGAATGGTGGGATTTGACAATAATGACCCTCTAGCAACATGGTGCCTAGGGATCTAAGTAAACCTGTTATGTAGAAGGTTGGACTATTTTGGTGGTATTGCTTGCTTTAGATCTAAGGAACGATTCGTGGAGCTACCATCCAGGATTTACAGTGCCACCATAGGGCCAAGTATGGGTGCGGCTTAGCTGACTAATTATTGCATTACAAGTACTATTTTTACCAGTTGGAAAGCTCGGGGAAGGGGTACTTGATGGGTTTGTAGTGATGGTGGGACTACCCTAGGATCTGACTGGCTCAAGAGAGGGCCCTTGGTTGGATGTGCTCAGTTGGAGACATCACCACTGGTAACCTCAATGGGGTCTAAACATGCTAGTAACAACTTTGTAAAGGCTATTTTGTGTTCTCTTGGCCACAAACCAAAGGAAGTGTGAGATGGCATAATTGAGATTCCATAGTCATCGAAAGGTGATGAAATCACATACTTGTGGGTAAAGTGGTACAACCTCTGCAGAGTGTGTTAAAAACTATCATGATAGTCGTGCTCCCGGTTATGAGCAACCTGGACCCTCACATTATTAGAGTTTTGGACCTTGAACATGGTTTAATGGCTCGAACTGAATTGAGAATTGGTATTGGTTCAGTAATTTGCTTTGGAAATGAAATTGATTGAATTGAGACAGATGAGCAGTTATGAGTTGATTATGAAATATTATTGCTGGTATTGGTTACTTAAGTTGAGATTTATGTTGTTTGGGTTATTTTGGGAAGGGCCACACTTAATGAAAATATTATTGCATTGTCAACTGTTTTGAATGTACTTTTATGCAATTAACCATTATTTATTATCATTTCTTGTTTAAGCTACATGTCATACTTTCCTGTACTTGCTGAGTACCACATGTGCTCACCCTTGCTATTCACCCAACAAATTCAGACACAAGCGACAATGTGGAGTATCAGGAGGACTTTGAGGAGTTCTAGCAGTGCGTGTTACCGTCAAGCTTGCATGTGGAGTTGGAGTCATAGTGTTTAGTGTTTTTCCGCTGCAGTCTTTTAGGGCTTGTATTCGAGACTATTTGGTTTTACATAAGGTACTATTATTAGTGTTATTATTCAAGACATGGTTTTATCTGTTTATCAATTGTGAATCACTTGTGTATGTGTGTTAAACGTTTTGGGTACACATATGCATCACACTTGGTTGTTTTTCGGAACCGGGTGTCACAAATTGGTATCAGGGCCGTGTTTGACCGTAGGACGCATAGGTAGAATGGACACCACGGATCACTTAGGACTTCTTCCCTATTCAGAATTTGCTTGTTCTGCATTATTTTGCCCTCCACTAGCTATATAAGTGAAAAAAGTTTGTGTTTTTGCTGCTGCAATTTTTGCCACTTCTCCATTTTTTTTTGATCAAATGCACATTCTCTCATCTTAATTTATGGCTGCTGAAATTTCAGAACTGATATTTACATTTTCCTCTATTACTCTCATGTTTTCTTAGAGATGGCTCACACCAAAATGACAGCCCGGAAGAGAGCTCGTTTGCCACCTCTTGGAAGCTAGCTTAGGCCTCGTGAGGAGCCGCAAATGGAATCAGCCCAAGAGGAGGAATAAGTGAATTCTCTCGCAAAGGAAGTTGAGCATGAACACTCCAACACGACGGAGGGAGATCCTAAGGAGGTGGAATCCTACAATGATGAGGCGGAGGAAGACCCTGAGATGGTGGAATTCTATGATAGTGAGGAAGAGGAAGATGAAGCCCAAGATGAGGAGGAACCGCAAGAAGAGGATGAACACGCTGCACAAGAAGAAGTACCCGAAGCCCAAAGGAATGCATCACAACCTAGCGAAGCCATAAAGGAGGACAAATGACTAGTTTACTTTGATGCCCAAGAATTGTGTTACAACGGTACTGATGGAGGATTTGCAGCTAAGCAACTGAAGGAGTTCCTTGATCTATGCGAGATGCACCCGGAGTACTAAGTTCAAAGGATTCCTCGCCATGGGCATGAAGGATGGAGGGCTCAAGTTACTGTTCTTGGCAAAGATGAGGTTCTCACCCGACACTTTGTGTCCACATGGAGATCTACCAGGGAGCAAGCTATTAATAAGGTGGCTTGGGATGCACTTACTAGATTTTGCCACGTCTACCGAGAGCAAGTTCGAGGTACTAGTTTTTCGCTGCACCCGGAACACAAGAAGGGAACAAGGGAAGTCTTAAGACCACAAGATGGAGCTCAAGCCAGTTTTTGTGTTGTTGATATATCTCAGAAATATTAGTGAATCTGGGAAATCACTATGTTGATGCCATGGAAGAGATCCGCGACCTCCATAAGAAGTTGTTGATAATGGAAAAACAAGAGGAAGTATGTGCCACCTTGGAGGTCAATGGTGTAGGAACCTCTATAGCGCCTACATGGTTGGACAACTCACCTTGGCATGCGCCGATGTATGCCTCACTACCGCCTCCGCAGTCGCCTTCGCTGCCTCATGGCCTGGACAGCCCCAACTCACACAATTAAGTCTAGGTCTCCTGTCTAGAAGTGAGAAAAGCATTTTGATTGTAATTGTTGTGTTTGGTGTGGTGTGCTGATTTTTCTTGGTGTGTGCTCGTGCTTGTGCACTTGGTGCGAGTTGTGGGACACTTATTTGTCCACATCTGCACGTAGTGGAGAGTTGTGGGATCTTTGTTCGTATCCTCTAATAGGGATTTTAGTTTTAATAAGAGATTTGTTTAGTTACATATACCTTGATGCATATAGTTGGGGGCATTCTTTTCAAATTCTAAATTATTCCGTCCCTGCTATTCTTTCACCAACAGATGTTGAGGATTTGCAACCAAAGGAATGC
Source organism: Tuctoria greenei (assembly GCA_036927565.1). Classification (NCBI taxonomy): domain Eukaryota; kingdom Viridiplantae; phylum Streptophyta; class Magnoliopsida; order Poales; family Poaceae; genus Tuctoria; species Tuctoria greenei. The sequence goes on along the minus strand of JAYESD010000003.1, from coordinate 123,189,052 downwards.
CAACGGTGTGGAGGAGAACAATGGAGAACCTCAGAACAATAATGGACTTGGACATGGGGCTATCAACCTTGGGGCAGCTGTTGGCTATGCAGAACCAGCTCATGCAGACCATGATACAGACCATGGGACATCTGCAAGTTGGCAACAAATATCACCCCCGCATGCCTCCACCACTACCACCCCGTCCACCCCACAACCGTTTGGGAGAGTTCATGAGGACCAGGACGCCGACCTTTTCTCAAGCCACGGACCCTATGGAAGCTGATGATTGGCTGAAGTTTGTTAAGAAGAAACTTGCCATCGTCTAGTGCAGTGACAGGGAAAAAGTTCTTTTTGCCTCACACCAGTTGGATGGAGCTGCTGGAGATTGGTGGGAATCTCTTTGCAATGCCCACACTAATCATAAAAGAATCACCTGGGCTGAATTCAATGAAAGTTTCCGTTCTCACTATGTACCCGAGGGAGTCACGATACTGAGAAGGCAGTAATTTGAAAACCTTAGGCAAGGAAAGATGAGAGTGAATGAGTTTCTCAACAAATTTACTCACCTGTCTAGATATGCTCCAAAAGACATCAGACTGATAGCAGGAAGCAATATATGTTCATGAGAGGTCTTAACAATGAAATTCAAGTTTAGTTTCTCAATATTGACTATGCAAATTTTTTGAAGCTTGATGATAAAGCCATTGTGAATGAGAACAAGATTCATTAGATGGAGCTAGATCACAAGAGGGAGACACCATATCATGGACAGCCTCAAGGAAGCAATGTTCGTCCTCGCTATGCACCACCTGTTGCGCCTTACTACAACCCTGGAAACCTGTCTGCTGTTGCATACAGCCCTGCATATCCACCGCGATCTCAATAGCCAATGCAGGAACGCCCATCCATGCGAGTGCCTCACTTACCTATGCAGCCTGCACCGCGCCCAAATATGACTGCCTATGCTCAAAATCAACCTCGCCCTAACTTCTCTAGCGCCACTTGTGCACAGACTTGCTTTGATTGTGGTCAAGTGGGACATTTTGCAAAACAATGCCCAAGATCAGGTCAAGGTCAGCTGAGCAATGCACCAAGGCAGAATCCTAGGAACGATGGAGGAGCGACTCAAGGCAACCAAGGACCACATAATTTTGCTTGTGGCAAGGTACCATGTATCTACAGAAGAAGCTCAACAAGCTGAAGATGTTGTGATTGGTATGTTTCTCGCAATCTCCAACCGAGAACCGAGAAGGCATTGTTAAATTCAAGGCAGTTGAGCCGACAACCGAGAAGGCATTGTTAAATCATGCAAAAGTTGTAACTCTGGATGAAATTATGTATATTCATTAGTACCCAAAAGTGTTTTCTGAGGAAATGCTGAGTATGCCACCTGATCGTGAGATCGAGTTCATCATTGATTTAGTACCTAGAACTACACCTATAGGAAAGATGCCATATAGGATGCCTCCTAAGGAATTTGCGAAGCTTAAGAAGTAGATTCAAGAGTAGTTACAGAAGGGTTTTATATGCCCAAGTTCGTCGCCATGGGGAGCCCCAGTGCTTTTCGTAGATAAGAAAGATGGATCCCAAAAAATGTGTGTGGATTAGTGATCTCTCAACGAGGTGGAGATTAAGAATAAGTACATGTTTCCCTGCATTGAGTATCTATTCGACCAAATGAAGGGGGCCAAAACATTCTCTAAGATTTATCTCTGATCAGGATACTTCCAAATGAAGATTAGACCATCAGACATACCCAAAACAACCTTCAGGACACGGTATGGATCCTATGAGTATAAGGTCATGTCATTTGGATTGACTATTGCACCCGCATACTTCATGTATCTTATGAATAATGTCTTCGTGGAGTATTTGGATAAGTTTGTGCTAGTGTTTATAGATGACTTCATGATCTACTCGAAAAGTGAAGAGGAGCACAAAGAGAATCTAAGGCTGACGTTGCAGAAATTGCGAGAGCACCAGTTGTATGCCAAGTTTAACAAGAGCCGATTATGGTTAAGAGAGATATCATTCCTAGGCCATGTAATCTCTGAAGGAGGAGTGTCAGTCAACCCAGGAAAGGTTAGAGATGTGCTAAAGTTGGAACCGTCATAGAATGTTATGAAAATAAGGAGTTTTCTTGGAATGGCAGGATACTACTATCGGTTCATCAGGGAATTTTCCAAGATAGCGAAGCCCATGACTGAACTATTAATGAAGGAGAAGCCTTTCAAGTGAAATCAAGCTTGTCATGTTAGTTTTGAGGAGCTAAAGAAGAGGTTAACAACAACACCTGTGTTGGTATTGCAGAATGTGAGCAAGAGCTTTGATATCTATTGTGATGCTTCAAGGCAATGACTTGGTTGTGTATTGATACAAGAAGGCCAAGTAGTAGCTTATGCATCAAGGCAATTGAAGAAACATGAGCAGACTTACCCTATGCATGATCTCAAACTTGCAGCCGTAGTGCACACGTTGAAGATTTTGAGACATTACATTCTTGGTCATCAATGCGAGATTTATACGGATCATAAGAGTCTCATGTACATATTCACGCAAATGGATCTAAATTTGAGGAAATGACGATGGTTGGAACTCATTCAGGATTATGCTGTGGTAATCAATTATCATCTAGAAAAAGCCAACGTAGTGGCTGATGCTTTGAGTCGAAAGGGAGCAAGCCACCAGCTCACGGTTAGGGAGTTACCATTCGAGCTATGCAAGGAGTTTGAACGGTTGATTCTTGGATTTGCAAATGACATGGAAAAAATGGAGTTAAATTTGACCTTGGAACTGGAAATTCGAGAAGGTCAAATGAAGGACAAGGAAATCCAGGAAATCAAGGAAAGAACCCAAGAAGGGAGAGAATTCAGGTTTAATGAGGATGACCACAGTACTCTATGGCTTGGAAAATGGATCGTTGTGCCTAAAGAGAAGCATCTCCGATAGTTAATACTAAAGGAGGCACATGACTCGCTTTACACTATCCATCCCGGCTGTGGAAAGATGTACAAGGACCTGAAAACGTGCTACTGGTGGGATGGTATGAAGAGAGACGAGGCTGAATACGTAGCATTATGTGATGTACGCCAACGAGTCAAGGCTGAACATCAAAGGCTAGCTGTATTATTGCAGCCCTTGAAGATTCCAAAACAAAAATAGGAAGAGGTTGGTATGCATTTCATAGTTGGTTTGCCTTGAACTTCAGCAGGTTATGATTCAATATGGGTTATTGTGGATCGGTTGACAAAATCGGTGCATTTCATTCCTGTCAAGACTACCTATAGTGGACAAAAGCTGGCAGAATTGTATATGGGAAGAATATTGTGTTTACACAGAGTGCCAAAGAAAGTTTTGTCCGATAGAGGTTCTCAATTTATCTCAAGGTTCTGGCAAAATGTGCATGAATCAATTAGAACTCAATTGAATTTCAGTTCTTCATATCACCCTCAAACGGATGGACAGACCGAGAGATCAAACCAGATATTGGAGGACATGCTAAGGGCTTGTGTGCTAAAGTATGAAGGAAGTTGTGACAAAGGTCTGCCATATATTGAATTCTCCTACAACAACAGTTACCAAGCAAGTTTGAAGATGTCACCATATGAAGCATTGTATGGGAGAAGGTGTAGAACACCATTGTCCTGGAATGAGACCGGAGAAACTCAAGCGTTTGGACCTGATGTGATACAGGATGTCAAAAAGCAAGTTCAGACATTCCGAGAAAACTTAAGAGCTGCTCAGTCGAGACAAGAGGGCTATGCGGATAACAGACAAAGAAGCTTAGCTTTTGAGTTGGGAGACTTTTTATATCTCAAACATTCACCCATGCAAGGTCATAAGCGATTTAATGTTAAGGGCAAGTTGGCACCTCACTATATTGCACCATTGAAGATTTTGAACAAACGAGGAGAAGTAGCATATAAGTTGGAGATGCCGGCACATCTTTCTGATGTTCATGACGTGTTTCATGTTTCGCAACTCAAGAAGTGCTTGAGATTTTCGGAAGAGCAAGTACCGATGGAAGAAGTGGAGCTTGAGGAAGACTTGACTTATGCTGAGCAACCTATCCAAATTCTGGAAACCAAGGAAAGTGTCACAAAGAACAAGGTGATTTGATGGTGCAATGTTCAATGGAAGCATCATACAAAATCCAAAGAAACTTTGGAGCGAGAAGATGATCTCAAGAAGGAATTTCCCTATCTCTTTCCTTTCGCGTTGAATCTCGAGGGCGAGATTCATTTTAACGGGGGTAGGTTTGTAACACCCTAATTTTCATGCATAATGCATTGAATTAATCTTCATACATGTTCAATATTAAGCAACCTTAAAAGGAACAAGATTAAAATGAATTTAGGTCTAATCAGAAATTTAATTCTGTCAGTGAGCGGACCTATGCGACCTCCAACCTAGACTAGTCTGGTATCCTTCTTCTGTTTTAGAACCTTTAGTTTCTTAAGAACCTGGACTTGTCTGGCACACTTCACGTACTAGTCCATTGTTGGTTCTGATGTTTTTCTGGACTTGTCCGATTGCCAGCGAACTAGTTCGATCTTGCCGAATTTTCGGTCCGAAAACCTTTCTTTTGCAACCCCCGACTTGTCCGACCTTATATACCGGACTTGTCCGATTACATCTCTGTTCCAAAACGGACTTTTCTGGCCACCCTTGCGGACTAGTCCGGCCTTCAAAGTCCAACTCGGATTCTATTTTTCTTCCACGATTGGTTATTGGGTAATTGCCTTAATTGGGTCGAAGAACTTCGTGCCCAACATCAGAGGAGCCCAAGTGGACCCCACCATAGCCCCTACTCATTCTCCACTGAAATCCACATGGAATGCACCCCAAAACCCTACCTCTCCACCCATATATAAACAACCCAATACCCCCCACACCTCTCCACACATTGAGAAAACCCTCGCTACTGTGTTCTTGACATGTGTCACCATCAAGTGAAGATCCAGCAGCAAGGAGAAGAAGAAGAAGGAAGAGGATTAATCAAGCACAATCTTCATCAATTTCTAGAAATCAACGTTCTTCATTGTAAGGACCGAATGCCCAAGACGGGGGGGCGTGAATTGGGCTTTCTTCGAAAAATTCTAAGCAATGAAATTTAATTTCTAAAGTCCAATTCCCTACGCAAACTATCTATGCATTCTAGTAGATAGAAACTTCGCGGAATATAAAATGCATAAAAGTAAAGGAAAGGAGAAGGATGCAAACTCCCGAGGAGATAAGGATTTATCCCGTGGTTCGGCAAGATCGTCAAGATCTTCCTACATCCATGTTGTGGCACCCACCAAGGGGTTTTGCCACACCCAAGTCACCGAGACGAGGGATCTTCACTATTCCTCTCCGTTCGCCTCCCTTGGCAAGGTGGAGCTCAAGCCTTGTACAACTTTGACCTTCTGGGCTTCCACACACGCCTTGGCAAGCTCCGGAAGTCTTCTCACTGTTACAAACACCAATGGCACTCCCTTGAGGCTCTCACACTATCCTAGAGAGTCCACACACCCAGAATGGAGGCACACAAGCTCTCTCTCTAGCTAGTTCTAGCCTAAATCTTGGTGTATAGATGATCGAAATGGTGTGGAAGTGATTGCTCTTGGTCATGAACGCTTGTGGATGTGTTGATGGTGTCTGGTGATCAAGACTTGACGAAATGACAGAATTAGGGGGTATTTATAGCCAGCCTCCCCGAAATAGCCGTTGGAATAGTAGGCTGACAAAACTTTACTGTGAACACCGGAAGATCCGATGTCTCCCCTTTAGTTATCATCGGTCAAGTTACTTTAGCTGACGTCATTGTGTCAGATATGACCGTTGTTAGACCGATGTTGATCCTGTCTTCTCATCGGATGATCCGGTGGCTTTTCCTCCAGGATTTACTCAAACTTGATGCTTACTGAAGTAATCGACCGATGTGTGCTTCTGTGTACATCGGATGATTCGGTGAGTTGATTTTGAGAATTGGTCCAGAAATAATTGCTCTTGTTGAATTAGACCGATGTGCACTTTGCTTCATCATCGGATGATCTGGTGTGTACTTCTCCAGAACAGTTGAGAAATTTATCCTTCTGTTGAATTGGACCGATGTACCACTTCCTACACATCGGATGATCCGGTGTGTACTTTAGTTTTGAGGTCTTCTTCTTCTGTTGACACAACTCAACTGATGTAGTCATTTCACAGAACATCGGATGATCCGATGTGTTGATCTTGTTTGCTTCGAGTTGTTTAAAGTTGATCTTTTGGAATTTGCTTGAGTGACCTCTTTGACATTTGTTGGGAATGTTCTTCTGATGAATATTGAGTTCCTTGTGTTGTCAATTTTTGATGGAATTGCGTTGACGTATGAGTTCTTCTTTTAGTCTTCATGAAAATCGATTAACCCCTTAGAATAGTTCGTTGAGGGGTCTCCATTTGTATCCAATGAGCAGTAGATGATATGAATAGATAGTTCATTACGTTTGATATGTTATACGTGAGACCTCGCATCCACAAACTCATTAGTAATATCTAACGGTTATCATTAATCACCGAAACCATACCTCATGGGGGCCTAGATGCTTTCATTCATCTTTAAATCATCCTCAACACCTCACCATCAACCCTACTTGTCAAGATACAAGTTCCACGCCCAATTCTCTATCCTTAGATCTCTAAGAACTCGGTTCACCCTCTACATTCACTTTTCCATGTCAATTTACCCTAAAATCTTGTTGTCCAGAAAAATCCTATTGTTGCTGTTCTGGGCAGGACGGATTAGTGCGGCCCCAGTGCGGACTTGTCCGGCCTTCTAATCTGTGTTGGCTGAATTAATTCCAAGTTGACTCAGATCAATTTGAAACCTTTTCAAACCTATTAAAAACCATTGTAACTAGTTAGTAAACATTAATAGAAACTCATGACAAGTTTACCTCACAATCGCACAAATCATGCATATCATGGTATATTGAGTAATATATGGGTATTATATGATTGTAATGTTTGTTTTTCATAGTTGTCGCGCATAATAGAAGGTATCGCTGTAGAGAGTGCTTTTGAGGACCTGCGGAACCAAAACTTTGAAGCTTTCGATCGAACCCAAGCTCAGGAGCAAGGCAAGTGTCCTTGATCATTTTGATCCAAGTTTTAAATGTTTTGTTTGCAAAATTGCATGCTTGTGTCAAATTGATTGGAAAACCCAATTATAGGAGTTTACTAGTCTTGTATGACCACCTTTGTCGCTTGAACACAATGTAGAGAGTCGGTAAGGGTATTTTACACTTTTGCTTCGCTATACTCAATTGGGTTTGGGAAAACCATAACATTGTCTAATTATGAACTATTGAACACATGAATGGCGGAATTTGATAATAATGACCTCTAGCAACATGGTGCCTAGGTATCTAAGCAAGATGATTATGTGGAATGGGTTGGACTGTTTTGGTTGTTTTGCTTGCTTTAGATCTAAGGACCGGTTTGTGGAGCGACCATCAAGGATTTACTGTGCCACCATAGGGCCAAGTATGGGTGCGGCTTAGTTGACTAATTAGTGCATTGCCAGTACTATTTGGACCAGTTGGAATGCTCGCAAAGGGGTAGTCGGATGATTTTGTAGTGATGGTGGGACTCCCTCTGGATCCGAATGGCTCAAGAGGGGGCCCTTGGTTGGATATGCTCAGTTAGAGACATCACCACCAGTGAAACCTCAGTGGGGTCTAAATATGCTAATAATCACTTTGAAAAGGCTATTTTGTGATCTCTTGGCAACACACCAAAGGAAGTGTCAGACGACATAATTGAGATTCCTTAGTCATCAAAAGGTGATGAAATCACCGACTTGTGGGTAAAGTTGTACAACCTCTGCAGAGTGTGTTAACACCTATCATGATAGCCGTCCTCCCAGTTATGAGCAACCTGGACCCTCACATGATTAGAGTTTTTGGACCTTGAACATGGTTTAATGGCTGAAATTGAATTTGAATTTTGTATTGGTTCAGTAATTTGTTTTGGTATATGGAATTGATGGAATTGAGACAGATGAATTGTTATGAGTTGATTATGAAATATTATTGCTGGTACTGGTTACTTAAGTTGAGATTTATGTTAATTGGGTTATTTTTGGAAGGACCACACTTAATCATAATATTATTGCATTTTCAACTATTTTAAATGTACTTTTATGCAATTAGCCATTATTTATGACCATTCCTTGTTTAAGCTACATGTCGTACTTTCCCACAACTGCTGAGTACGACATGTGCTCACCCTTGCTATTCCCCTAATAAATTCAGACGCAGGCGACAATATGGAATACAAGGACGACTTTGAGGAGTTCTAGGTGTGCGTGTTACCGTCAAGCTTGCATGTGGAGTTTGAGTCTTAGTGTTTTGTGTTTTTCCGCTGCAGTCTTTTTGAGCTTGTATTCGAGACTATTTGGTTTAAAATAAGGTACTTTTATTAGTTTTATTGTTCGAGACATGGTTTTATCTGTTTATCAATTGTGAATCACTTGTGTATGTGTGTTAAATGCCCTGGGCACACATATGCGTCACGCTTGGTTCATTTTCGGAACCGGGTGTCACAAATTGGTATTAGAGCTGTGTTTGACCGTAGGACGCATAGGTAGAATGGACACCACAAATCACTTTGGACTTCTTCCCTATTCAAAATTTCCCTGTTTTGCATTATTTTTCCCTCCACTAGCTATATAAGTGGAAAAAATTTATGTTTTTGCTACTGCTACTGCAATTTTTGACACTTTTGCATCTTTTTGAGGAAATGCACATCCTCTCATGTTATTTTATGGTTGATGAAATTTCGGAACTGATATTTACATTTTCCTCTATTATTCTCATGTTTTCTTATAGATGGCTCACACAAAAACAACAGCCCGCAAGAGAGCTCGTTTGCCACCTTTTGGAAGCAAGCTTAGGCCTCGTGAGGAGCCGGAAATGGAATCAGCCCAAGAGGACGAAGAAGTAAATTCTCCTGCAAAGGAAGTTGAGCTTGAACACTCCAACACGACGGAGGAAGATCCTGAGGAGGTGGAATCTCATGATGATGATGATGAGGAAGACCCTAAAATGGTGGAATTCTATGATAGCGAGGAAGAGGAAGATGAAGCCCATGATTAGGAGGAACTGCAAGAAGAGGATGAACCCGCTTGTAACACCCTCATTTTCATGCATCATGCCCAGCATCCATCATTAAATATGTTTAACATTAATCCACATAAAAATGAACAAGTTAGAAATGAATTGATAGCAAAACCGCGCTTAAAAATTCTGGGATGTGTGGACTAGTCCGAGTTTTGTGCGGACTAGTCCGATTTCTCTCTGACCTCTATCAGACTTGTCTGTTTTGCTGCGAACTAGTATGATTTTGCCTCTAGACACTTTCAGAATTCTCCGGTCCTATGCGGACTAGTCCGGTGTTCTAATTCGATGGAAATTTTGCTAAGTCCCTGTACTTATCCGGACTAGTCCGGTATTCCAGCGGACTTGTCCGTTTTCCCTCTGACTAAAGTCGGACTTGTCCGGATTTGGCCGGACTTGTCTGATTTTCCTCTGACCAAGTTCGGACTCTTCCGATATGGTTCGGACTTGTCCGATATCCCTTTGACCATCTTCAGACTACTCCGGCCCTTTTGCGGACTTGTCCGATAGATCGCGACTCTGAGTTGATCTTTTGTTTCACAACTTGTTTCTTGGGTCTTACGTTAAGTGGGCCTAGGAACATCGTGCCTAACTCTTTTAGAGCCCATGTGGGATTCCAAACCGACCCCTACTCATCTCAAACTTTTTGTGGACCGTAATCTCGACGTCCAAGGATTTTATTGGGTGGTGTCGTGCGATGCAACACCCAACAGTATACAAGAAAACAACGAGAACAAAATTACAATACAAAGTCTTTGTTTATAAACATAGCGGAAGTTTTACAATACTAAATGAAAAGGAAAGAGAACTATACATCATAGCTACGCTCTCGGCACTAGCTATGCAAAATCAAAGTCATCCTTGTCCTCGATACTTCGCACTAGCAACACCCAACTTACAGCTGCGTGCGGGGTTCCCACTCGGTTATAGACCCAGGAGGGGGTGCAGCCTCATCATCGAACCCGTCATCAGTCACATAATCTGCAAAAACTTGTTAACTGGAAACATGATCTTAAGGCTTAGCGAGACTAACCCGTTTTAAGTAGCACCTGACATTCTTCAGGCACGACACATCATAGACTCCACAATCAAACAAGAAATGCTTTGCCGATGATATGACATGCCCAAACCACATAATGCTATTACAGTTAAAGTATGGGGAAAATGTAAACTTTTAATTGTGCTATCTCTAAGCCATACAAGGTCGCAAAACAATTATAATTCAGTACATCTTATTCTCCTGACTTCTTCAGTATTTACTACGTCATGACACAGTGAACAAGTGGTACTCTATTACCACGAGAGATGGTGATTGCAATAAGGACACACCCGATCAAAATGACACATACGCACTTTCGGAAATGCCAGTGTACTTACAGTAGTACCTACATAGCACTTCAGTACTAGTCATATATGGCCACCTTTCACCCAAAACTCAAATGTCGAACCGGTCGATCCATCACAAGCAGGAGGTCATTGTGTGGGGTGTACTCTGACGTGCCCACCAGCTGATTTAGACCTCACTGCCCTCAACCACGACAATAAAATGGAACAGAAAGCCTCGACAAAACAGTATCAAGCTATGTCAGTTTACTGGAGCCCTTTTCTCCAGTATGTCGCCGGTACAATTCAAGTTTGTCCAGCAGGGCCGCACACGACACGGGCCTTAATCGACGTGGTCCGAGCTATGCGACCAAGACCACCTCTTGTCGCTTCCTACTCATCTCTGACCGGTCTCAAATTCATATTTATAAATCATTCCTTGATCCAATTCATCCCGTGTGATAAAATCCTATCTCGCGAGTAGATTCCAACTACTCGACTTCTACCGGATCCCTATGAATATAAGCATGGCAGTTACTACACGAGTCTGTGAGCTATTCTAACCACTCCCTGGGTGATTTGGTCATGCAAGTGGATGTCAAACACCTTAAACGTAATGCACAAACATCTGAAGACGTAAGGTGAATGAAAACTGCAAAGACGCTGTAAGGAACACAAATTCAAACTGGGGCTTGCATGAATGCGAGTCCGAGTCTATGATAGTTTACGGCAGCTGGACTTCCAAAGCTTCCGGTTGCTTCTCGACTTCTGTTACTACACGTTATGCATATACTATATATAAATGACTTTGAAAATAAATAATATGTTTAAAGTTACAAGCTAATATCTTGTTAATCAAATAAGATTATGATCTTAAATGGCTTTGGTACTTTTATGGTAGATACTAGGGACTATAAGGGAGACTCTTGCAAAGAACAGGAGATGATCAAGGAAGTTCGTTGTCCCTAAAATTCCTACAAGTATAAACATTCTCTGAATTTTGGTTGTAATTCTGGAGCTCTATCATGGCTACCAGTCATTGTACCATGTAGAGGGTGTCTCACTGGTTCTAGGAAAATTGGTTTCACAATTTTCTATGATTCTTACAGGGAGAAACTGATTTTACAATTTTGGGGAAATTTCTGAAATTGATCTTGTATTTTTCTCAATTTTTAACTACATAAAGATTTGGAACTCTGATCAACCGAGTAACTTAAGTCCAATGAACATGAAATTTTTAGATTAAGTGGATTTCGGATAGTGTTCTGCCCAAAATTGGGAATTTTCTGAAGAGCAGAACTATAGGAATGAACTCTATAAGCATTTTGCCTATCTGAATGATGGAGAAATTTCTATGGACTTTCATACAAATCCAAGTGCACCACTGGAAAGTATTCTTCATGCTGGTTATAACAAAATTTATTTGGGATTTTTGAACAATTCTACTCGGAGTTATGGATTTTCCAAGTTGGGGCAAAATCTGGAATAAAATTCCAATTGGAAAACATTTGAATAAAAGGGTTGGGTCACGTATTTGAAATGGGCCCATCGGGTTGAAGCCGCACGGGGGCCACAAATTCAACCCGCATAGACGCATGCGATCCTCGGCCGCAGTTGATCCCGTGCGAGAGGAAAAGTCAATGACAGGCGGGACCCAGGGGGGCCTTCATCTACCTTCCGACGCGGCGGCGTTCCTCGTCGGAACCGCGGTGGCGCTTTGCTGGACTAGGTTGTGTCGTCCTCCTTCCGGCCTCGCCTTGAACGCCTAATCCTTAAATTGACCGTGCAAGCCGATGGTGGGGTCCAATCGAGGCGGCGACGGCCGGAGACGGCAGTGCGACGGCGGTGGCAGAGCTAGAGTTTCGGCTATCGTCAGAATCACTCAAGAATGGCGCAAACGGCTCGAGCAAAGGCCAGGGGGGCTTCTGGAATCATGAGGAAGACTCCTAGGTGATGTAAACGGTGTGGAACCGTCGGGAAACATAAGTTCGTCGGTGAACAGGGGAGGTCTTAATGGCGGAGGGGAAAACTAGAATATCTCAGACTCTACTCGATGGTGTCCACTGATTCTTGGTAGAGGGATGCGCTAGGAGGTATGGAGTATAATCCTTACATGGATTGAAGAATCATTACACGTAGAAATGGAATCAAACTGAGAAGTGAGCTAGATCATGGGCTACGGCCGAAAGAAAAACTTGAATAACTTGCTCGATACATAAGGAAGTGAAGCACATGTTTTACCGTGAGAAAGATCTTGTGATGGCGATCCTTTTTGCTATCGGAGTCAAGGCGTGACACCACTTGTTGAGGGCTGACGACGGTGGCGCAGAGGCGTCGTTCTTCCCCAACTTCGGCGACGTCCGCGAAACTCCAAACTACGTCCAACACAAGGAGCAAAATGATAAACTACTTGGCATAGATGATAGAGCACAGACTCGGCGCCAATTTTGCTCTTTGCATCGAAGGGAATAGAGGTAAGACCGAGGTGCTTACCGGGAGGAAAGGAAGGCGACGAGAATGGCGACGACGGGGCAAAACTGGGTTGGAACTCGACGCCGACGGCCAGGAGATGGTATTTATAGGCCAGGTGAGGTGTTTAGGCCACGCAGCTGCCTGCTTTGCATGCCATGTCATGGTGGCAAGATCCCTAGACGTTGAGGCGCGGGGACAGCCATATATAGAGCACCTCCGTCGGTTCACCGAGTGAGAGAGGCTGATAGTGGGTCCCACCGCCCCTCTTAAGCCCTATCCTTTATGGAACTTTAATTCCCCTATCAAACTTGATCTGAAAATCATGAAAATTTGTGGATAGGCTCAAATGAATATCTGGAATTTGATTCTGAAATCAAAACTTAAAACTGATCAAGTTTCAGTCGAAATTCAAATTTGAGTTTGAATTTGAATTCAATTCAATGGAGCCACTGAATTAAATAGCAAATGACTTTCAAAAATTATGAAACTTCTTGGATAAGTCAAGAAAGTCATGCTGATCATGATGGTGTGTTCAAATTTTATGTTCAGATAAGTTTGAACAGTATTAAAAATTTTAACATAAATATGGCTTGAGTTTGTTAAGCGTCTCAAATAAAATAGCAACTGGAATTCAAAAATCTTGAAACTTTGCAGAAGGGCTATTTGGAATATTATGAGGCCATGAAAAATGTATAGCCTCAGATCTTAATATTTTGACAGGGCCTAAATGTACAGTGCTATATTCAAATTAATTTGTATATATTTAGTATTGCATAGTGTTTTGCCGTAGCAAAATCCATTCAAGAAAATCCAAAATTTGCAGGGAGGTCACTTGAATTATCCTAGGGTCATTGGTGAAGTCCATCCCTTATGTTAATAAAATTTTGAGTATGAGGGAAAGAATTATGCTTGATGATATCAAGTTCAAGTGTACAACCATAATTTACCTTTACTATGGTTGAAAATAAACTGGTAACTGAACTTCATATTGAGGAAAAGCTGGGATTTTACATTCCTCCCCCCTTAAAAGAATCTCATCCCAAGATTACAAAACGAAGGATAACTGAAAAAGATCTAATGAACATATGCCACTAACAAGTGTCGATAGTTCATTCTAAGGTATTCCTCGCTTTCCGATGTTGCTACTTCAGCGTTGTGGTTACCCCACAAGACCTTGTAGAAATGCAAGGTGCGGCTTCTTGTGGTGCGAGTCTTCTCATCGATTATCTGGGTTGGATGTTCAGAGTAAGTAAGATCTGGTTGGAGAGCTTCCAAATCCTCCATACGGACAACAGCTGGGGCCTTGAGACATTTCCACAACTGTGAAATGTGAAATACATTGTGGACCCCTGAAAGTGGTGCTGGTAGCTCTAGCCGATAGACCACCAGTCTGCATTGTTTAATTACTGTGAACAAACCAATGATGCATGGAGCTAGCTTCCATTTTACTCCAAAGCGATGAATCCCTTTCATTGGGGATACACAAAGGTAAATGTGATCCCCGACATAAAAGTAAAGAGGTCAACGTCGTTTGTCGGCATAGCTTTTCTGGCAAGATTGAGCAGCCCTGAGATTGGCTTGAATAACTCACACTCGTTCTTCAGCTTCATTCACCAAATCGATACCATATATCACTCGTTCACCGGATTCACACCAATTCAAAGGTGTGCGGCACATCCGGCCATAAAGAGCTTCATATGGTGCCATCTGGATGCTAGCCTAATAACAATTGTTGTAGGAAAACTCCGCCAATGGTAGATGATCATCCCAATTCTTACCATGGTGGTTTGCATAGAGCATATCTTCTAGCACTTGGTTTACATGCTCTGTTTGACCATCAGTTTGAGGATGGTATGCTAAGCTTCGGATCGACCTCGTACCCAGAGATGCGTGGAGCTGCTCCCAAAATCGAGCAACAAAAAAGGTTCCACGATTTGATATGATAGTGTGGGGTACTCCGTGTAGGCACAGGATCCTGGCGATATACAACTCTGCATATTGTCGTGCCACATAATTGACATTTACTTGAATAAAGTGAGCCGACTTGGTGAGTCGGTCGACTATCACCCAAATCGAGTCATGCTTACGAAAGGTGAGAGGTAATCCAACAATGAAATGCATGTTGATGTCCTTCCATTTCCAGGCTGGTATGCTCAAAGTTTGAAGCTGTCCGGTTGCCTTTAGATGGTCGGCTTTCATCTGCCGACACGTTTCAAACTTGGATACGTAGTTCGCTATCTCCCTCTTCATCTGAGTCCACCAAAATTTCTTCTTTAGATCTTGGTACATTTTTTACTCCCCGGATGAATTGAATACTTGGACAAATGAGCTTCGTCCAATACCTTCTCCTGAAGTTCCACAATGCGGGGCACCATGATGCGGTCTTTGAACCAGATGGTACCGTCATCGTCACATCAGAAACACTTCATCTCCCCCTTATTCATTCTTCGGTGAATATGCGATATGCCCTTGTCTTTCTTCTGAGCCTCTACAATATCTTCCGTTATGGTAGGACAGAGAGCTAGATTGTAGAGCGACCCATATGGAACCATAGAGACTCGACTCTTCTTCTTCTATCAAAGTGATAGAAAGATTATTGACATGGGACTTGCAACTTAGCGCGTCTGCAACTACATTCACCTTTCCAGGATGATAGTGGATCTCAATCTCGTAGTCTTTGATCAATTCCAACCATCTTTGTTGTCGCATATTCAAGTCCTTTTGGGTGAAGATGTACTTTAAGCTTTTGTGATCGGTGTAGAGATGCACTAGGTTGCCCAATAAATAGTGTCTCCACATCTTCAATGCAAGTACCACGGGAGCGAGCTCATGATCATGAGTCGAACAATGCTGCTAATGGTGCCGAAGCTGCCGTGATCCATAAGCAATCACCCATCTATCTTGCATCAACACACAACCCAAACCAATCCCAGATGCATCACAATAAACATCAAATGACTTGGTTGTGTCTGGTTGGGCTAATACCGACGCTGTTGTGAGGTGTTTCACTAATGCTTGAAAACCTCCCTCACATTCCTTCGTCCATACATACTTCTTCCTTTTTTTCAAATGTTCTATTATTGGTTTGGCTATTTTGGAAAAAACTTGGAATGAACCTCCGGTAATATCCTGCTAGACCGAGGAAACTTCGAACTTCATGTACAGACTTTGGAGACTCCCATTTGAGTACTTGCTTAATCTTGCTTGGATCAGCTGCAATCCCCTAAGCAGAGATGATGTGCCCCAGAAATGGAACTTGGTTGATCTAGAACTCACGTTTGCCGAATTTTGCATACAGCTTGTGGTCTCGCAATCGTTGGAGTACGATGCGCAAATGTTGAGCATGTTCTTCTTCGGATTTTGAATACACAAGGATGTCGTCAATGAAGACCACAACAAACTTGTCCAATTTCGACATGAACACAAAATTCATGGGATACATGAAATGAGCCGGTGCATTGTTCAATCCGAAGAACATGACAAGGTACTCATACAATCCATACCTTATCGAGAATGTCGTCTTAGGTATATCCTCAGGTCGATTCCTGATCTCATGATATCCAAAGCGAAGATCCATCTTTGAAAATACCCTAGCACCCACTAAATGATCGAAGAAAATATCGATGCGTGGTAGTGGATACTTATTCTTTATTGTGACAGCGTTGAGTGGACGATAGTCCACACATAGTCTCAACGTCTTATCCTTCTTCTCCACTAATAATGCAGAACAACCCCAAGGTGATGAACTTGGACGTATGAAACCCTTGTCCATAAGTTTCTTTAGTCGCACTTTCAGTTCTGCATGTTCCTTAGGTGCCATCTTATACGGCTTCCTCAAGATCGGCACTGTTCCCGGTACAAGTTCAATCTCAAACTCGACATCTCTTTCTGGTGGCATATCAGAAAGATCTTCAGGAAATACGTCCGGATACTCACATACCATTGGAATGTCCTCAAGTTTAAAGGCCTCGGTGTTGTAAGTAGTTGGAGTCACTTGGTTAATACCCTCAAGATTGAAAGCTTGGGTGGGGGGGGGGGGGTGGAGTGGAGAATACGGATATATACTCCAAGGAACGATGTCAAGAATAGCACAGTTGTATTGCAACAATGCCATCCCTAAGATGACATCTAACTTCTGATGCTCTAGAATAATGAGAGAGATAGGATATATGTTCCCAACAAGATTAAGAGGTACCCTATGGATCATGTCATCTGCTACTACTTTCCACCTGGAGAACAAAACAAATATGGGGTTTTTGGTGGAAACGATAGGCAACAGATATTGAACGACATAAGACTTGCTAATAAAGTTGTGGGAAGCACCGGAGTCAAAGAGGATGACTACGGGATGACCAAGGAGAGAGAACGTACACGAGAACACAGGTGCACCTTCTGGAACGTCCTCGATGGTGAGGTGGTGGACGTTGCCGGCTCTGGGGGCTGGCTTCTTGGGATGGTTGCAGGGCTGGTTTGCCCCCTGGTACGATGACTGTGCTCTGCTCTGCAGGTAGTCTTTGGCGAAGTGCCCCATACGACCACACATGAAACATGTGCACGAGGTCTGACCAGCACAGAAGGGAGGACGGAATCCTGGTGCACGAGGTGGAGGTGAAAGTGCACGCGGAATCATCCCCTGCTGTTGCTGTGGATGAAAATCGGCATTGTTGAACGGGCGACCACGAAACATCGGTGGTCGCAATGGTGGCTGCCACCTCTGGTCGGATGGTGATCGATACACCATTCCGTACCTCCGCTGCTCTGCGGAGCACTCCTTTTCTTCTTGTCAGAGAACAGCTCCCTCAATAGTGACTTAAAAAGGAGCCCATCCATAACGACGTGGACTAGCAGGTATGTCGGCCAGGATGGTGCATGACAGAACGCCTCTGTCAACCATTTCTTGACCCCAATAGCATGGCATTTCGATGAAGCCAAACTGATGGAGAACCTACCGCAGCATGATCGGGAAGCTCGGACGGCTAGCGCACGTGGAAAATACCCATCTGTCCGGCAATAGCATCATCATATACGCCATCTATAAATAAATATTTGAATGGTTCAAATACTCAAATTCAACAAGCTGAGTTTATAACCAGATCATGGATGATATGTAAGGTTTAGGCCCGATCTTCCAAAAGGTAATCGATAAGTCGATTGATGGAGATCTCGACGTTGATGATCCGAGGCTCTCGAGTAGAACACGAACAACCTCTGCAATCACTATACCACCGCTCCGTTGGTTATCAACCATGCTTCACACGATTGACCTCACCAAGAAGGCTAATCCCTGCAATTGCAACCGAGAACACAAGCAAGAACATAGAAGACACGATCTGAAATCGCGAATTTGGGGTTTCACAAACCGTAGAACGGCGATATTATTGATCTAAGCAAAACCCAATTGTTTATGGCGACTACAATGGAGTATATATAGGTGGGAGGACGTCCAAGGGGGTGTTGGGGTCATGACCTAACCCTAATACACAAAAATAATGGACTTAGACTTGATACAAGGCCCAATGGCCCAATATGGTGGCGCATCACCCTGACAGATTCTGAACTCGATTTTGTTTCGACGATTCCCGTTGACTCCAATGTAATTTTGATATGGGACCAGCGCCATTGGAAAGGTTATCCACTACCCTTTCGTGCATATGTGGAACGTTTAAAACGGAGTTCGTATGCGTCCTGGGCGTCCATTTTAGTGCGTACTGCTCCTGGACTCCAAGTTGGATACGATTTGGAGTTTGGTTTAGTTTCCATCTTCTTTGAACGAATTCTCTGGTCTTCCACGTCCCTAATACTCCCTCCAAGTACTCCTTGATCCTCTCCATGGATCATAATCAAAAATAAATCATTAAGTAGCAATCTATGCTCAAAAACATATAAGGAAATATATAAGAACGAGTTCACCTCTGAAATTAATTGTTGTGTATGAACTCTATTGATTGCATCTTGTATGTTCAATGGAGTGTTGTTTGTATCCATAGAAGTGATGTCCTCATCATCCTCCCCTTCTTGAATTGGAGTCGTCCTCGACTCAAGTTCATCTTCTCTTATCTGGTTGTCCAAATGTGCAACGCCATCAAATCTTTTTGTATGCATGAATGGAGGAGGCCAAGGTGGTGGACGACAGAGTGCGCCATCTTCATCTTGTCCATCAAATAAGAGTGCACATTCATTTGAGCCAGGATCTCAAACAAATAAACATTGTGTCATGTTTGTAGGTGCAATAATAATGTGCATGATCTCATCATTCTCCCCTTCTTTATGACAAGCCGTCCTCGGCTTGCTCGTATGTCGAGGAAGAAGGATTGCTTTGGGGGTAGAATGAACACTGTCCATATTGCACAACCGCAATGAACAATGCTTATTTTTTATTTGTTGTCCTTGCTGCAATAAAAAAATGCTAGAAAAACTTGACAATACATTATTAGTGTTAGTGCATCCATTCATTTCACCATGTTGTTGCAGCACAAAAGGAGCTTGCACATTTGAACATATGTAAACTTTATGCACCATAAATTCACCACTATCTTCATAGTTGCCTATAGCATGAAAAATATTTCTACTTAATAAAGGCAATTCAGATTGCGAAAATATTCTCCTCTCTACAATATTTAGATCCCAAAGAGTGTCAAATTCAATATAACCCAAAGTATTTAGAGAAGACAAAAATTTCAGCTCATGATTTTCAGCAGTAGCGGTGATCAAATTATGAATTTCAACACAAGTAGGTGAATCCAAAACACAATCATCTTGTACATTAACTTGTTTTTGCATATGTATAATAGAGTTATCAGCACACAACTCTTTCGTAGCGCAACGATCAGCAGGAAAATCAACATGTGACAATGTTGTATAAATAAACAATTCTAATAGTTGCTCCTCGAAAATAGCATGATTGGTGGAAAAATTCAGAACATCCAAAAACTTCTCACCTTCTGTATCTGTAGAATGTTTTGCCTTACCATTTTCAGCAGTGATTTCGAGTGCATTATGAGTTGATCCATCTAAAATTTCACAATTGTTGTCAAAAGCCTCGTTCTTTTTTTGCATCATCTATATGATTTTCTATATTGTCCTGCAAAACGTTAGACACAAAAGGAGGTACAACAAGAAATTTCTCCTCAAATTGCTGAATTTCTTCTTTGCATATAGATACATTAGCAAAAGTTTCTCGCATAAGAATTTTTGTTTCTTTCCATATTCGAGGTTTTTCTAATTCATTTAAATTGTTCCACCAAGTTAATGCACAATCTACTAATGCACTTGCAACATTTCTAATCTTTCTCCTCTCACACATATGACATTTTCCAAAAATTTTATCCACCTCTATTTCCCAAGTAATATATTCGTCATAACCAAAACCATCATAAGAAGGAAGAGATGGGCGAATGTAATTACTTCTTGTGGAAGGTGTTGTAAAGGTGGTCTGAATGTCATGTGAATCCTTGGTTGATGTTTGATTTTTACTAAGCAACTCCATCGTCGTCTTCATCATGTCCATCATCTCAGCATCTAATACATGATTCTTGCTTTTACCTGACATTGTTAGTAGCAAACAGAAGACAACACAAAAAATATGTTATCCCTATCAACTACAAAGGATAATGGCAAAGTGGAAGTGGAATCACACACTCTCAAGCGTCTTACCACGCTCTTACAAGTGTTCTTACCGACACTGCAGGTGGCAAACGGTGGACGGTATGAAGAAACCAATGAAGCGTGGGATGATTGCAAAGGTGTATCGATTCTGCTCAAGAGTAAGGTGTAGCTTGGATGGCGCTTTCTATGTATCAAGGATTAGCAACAATGAAATCAGATAGTAAAGTTGAATAAGTGTCCAAAGTATTTGTCAAAGTTGATGGCCTAAATGTGTTCCTAGTAGTTCAAGCTAGCAAGACATGAGACAAAACTAGATGACACAAAGAATGCAAGCACATCTGTTTTTTTGTTGTTTTTTTCCTCTTTTTTTTGTGCGGCTTTTTATTCTTGTTTTGCACTTGCCTTTTTATTTTTTCTTCCTTTTTTTTTCAGAATGTGCTGCAAGGGAAGAACACAATGAAAATGAATCCAATATATCTCGTGTGTTCGTCGCAGATTTTCTGCTCAATCTTCCAAGGACAAATAGGCACACTTATTGACTCTAAATTGGAAAACTTAGAATAGCAAGATTGTAGATATATCTCTTCTCTTTAATTTCAATATATGGAAGACCTATTTTGGAAAAAAACAATAGGAGATACTGCCCCCGAAATATAGACTGTTCAGAATTTTTAGGTCAATAATAGATTCGGATCTAATGCAATTTCGAATCGATAACTATATTTTATGGGAAAATGATGAATAAGAAAGTTATAGAGAACTTATTTAGCTTTCCAGAAAGTATAAGAACACGAAAATTCGAGTTCGTATGAGCAAGATATGATGAAAATACTGAACTGGACAGAGATGAATCTAATCTGGACGTGATGACGTGATTCAAAAGGATGAATCAACACAATGCAAAACTCAAACTAAGACTAAAAACACTTTCTAAACCAGCAATATGACTCAACAACGGACACAAACTCAACATAACCAAAGTGAAAGCGAAAGTTGCAAAGGCTCAATGGTGGTTTGGACAAAGTAATGAACAGATCTACTAAACTGCAAGTTTTTTATGGCTTTTTTGTGGACTCTAGGTATGAAAAACAAAACTAATGTAATGGATAGATGAATTACCTAACGGGCAACCTGGAAATCTGATACCAATTGATATGTAAAAGATGAGTCCCGATCTTCCGAAAGGTAATCGATAAGTCGATTGATGGAGATCTCGACGTTGATGATCCGAGGCTCTCGAGTAGAACACGAACAACCTCTGCAATCACTACACCACCGCTCCGTTGGTTATCAATCGTGCTTCACACGATTGACCTCACCAAGAAGGCTAATCCCTGCAAGTGCAACCGAGAATACAAGCAAGAACGTAGAAGACACGATCTGAAATCGCGAATTTGGGGTTTCACAAACCGTAGAACGGCGATATTATTGATCTAAGCAAAACCCAATTGTTTAAGGCAGCTACAACGGAGTATATATAGGTGGGAGGACATCCAAGGGGGTGTTGGGGTCGTGACCTAACCCTAATACACAAAAATAATGGACTTAGACTTGATACAAGGCCCAATGGCCCAATATGGTGGCGCAGCACCCTGACAGATTCTGAACTCGATTTTGTTTCGATGATTCCCGTTGACTCCAATGTAATTTTGATATGGGACCAGCTCCATTGGAAAGGTTATCCTCTCCCCTTTCCGTTCATATGCGGAACGTCTAAAACGGAGTTCGTATGCGTCCTGAGCGTCCGTTTTAGTGCGTATTGCTCCTGGACTCCGAGTTGGACACGATTTGGAGTTTGGTTCGGTTTCCATCTTCTTTGAATGAATTCTCTGGTCTTCCACGTCCCTAATACTCCCTCCAAGTACTCCTTGAACCTCTCCATGGATCCTAATCAAAAATAAATCATTAAGTAGCAATCTATGCTCAAAAACATATAAGGAAATATATAAGAACGAGTTCACCTCTGAAATTAATTGTTGTGTATGAACTATATTGATTGCATCTTGTATGTTCAATGGAGTGGTGTTTGTATCCATAGAAGTGATGTCCTCATCAATGGATGTGATAAATGAATTATGAAAGTGAATTCAAATTCAGCTGCCCAAGGAAACAACACACTGGAACCCCATCACAGTTCTGTTTCAGCTGACATTCTTGTATAAATTCAAAATATTCATACAGGAAACGTCAGAACCAGATGTTGGGTTTAATACAAAAGTTGTAGTACACTTTACAATATTTCCATATTGTACTCATACAGCTCCGGGGAGCTAGGAAGTAGAATCCATACAGGTTTAAATTGACCCAAATTTTCTGGAACTTTTGGCAGAACATCCCCTGTATATGTGGTGATTTCCACAAGTTATACAGGTATATCATAACAATATATTGAGGTAATGACAAAATAAACATTGTATAAAATCAATTTAACAATCCAGAAGTAAAATAGTTCACCTTGAAACATTGGTTATACAGGTATAGCGCGCAAATTCAAAACTATGTGCAAACTGTTTCAAGTTCTGGTCTGCCAGAACCAAGTTTGCGACAATAGGAATTAAACACCGTTACACCAAGATTCAGGCCATGAGTGCAACATGAAGTTGATAGAGGACTTCCTAAGATTTCCGTAAATGTATATATATGACCATGTCGCTATTCTGGATCAAAAGATATAACTATCCAAACTTAACAGATGAACTGACTGGTTTTTAACAACAGCCCGCAGTTCACTATTTTGAACTCGAAATTTGAATTGACTCAAATCCGAATCAGGAAAACTTTTGAATAGAAAAACTGTAGATCTCCTTCTATCCTTTCCATATATGTGTCACAATAAGGCAGAAGATTTTTCTACAGTTAGTTATGGGAAAAATACAGAGACTGGTACAATGGTAGGGTCATCTGGAGCAGTTTAAGCATACCCCAAATTTCCACAGATTATCAATCTTTTCTGCCTTGATGGTCAACAGAAAAGTTGTATAGGTCTTCAAGATCTTTCCATCCATATAGCATACCCCTAAGTTTAATCATAACTAACTAATATTACAACCTGGCAAAGTTCAGTAAACTTCAGCCAAAAATCAAGAATCTTGGTTCTAACCCTTTGTTGAGTTGAAACTCATTTTGCGGAGTCCGAACCTACCAGCACCTGATAGTCAGACTTTCCAAAATCTAATGCAACCATTCTGTCATTAGGGATGGTCAAGTATCAAAGTCGATACTGATGGTGCTACGTGCCTCACCAAAGAAAATTCTAACCGGTATTTCCGTATACATTTATAGGTCGCCCTAGTATCGTTCACTCGCAAACGTGTTGTACAGGGGCTGCTACCGTAGTTAGTGCTGCAGAAGACAAACAATCCCCTATCACACCTGCACACCACAAGGGCAGTTCAGGAAACCATGACAGACAGTCACAGTAATAATATATATGAAAGTAGATGCATACGACTCTGATGTGAGTCACCCTCGAGTGATGTCATGTCTCGAGGTACATGGCTATACTACATCTGTACACCAAAGAATCCCGCACGAACCGGCTTATACACGTTCGGTCATACGTGTTTCGCATGCTCCCATAAAACATGAATAGTTCTAGAGACGCATACTATCGGGTTATTCACCACCCGACGGGGGCTCCCACTAACTTTGTAGCATGCTGGGGTACCGCATGTCATAAGTTCTCAGAAATATGGAAAGTTTCAGAGACTCCTATTAACATTCCCGTGCCAAGCCACGGAAAGACTTCCATGCTACCTCTCACATGGTGAGCTTGCCGCAATTGATCCACATACGGTGGCGTACCTTACCTCTTACCTGACGTCGGAGCGTCGTTACAGAATATAATGACACATAGTTAGTTTACCACCTTTATATCATATACTAATAATACTCCTTATATGGGCATATAGCTAATTCCTCACTCAATGATCCTAAGTTTTTTAAAATATGCTCTTTTCAAGCACACTATTCCCAATGATGCTCTGATACCATGTCTGTGGGGACCAGAATCCCAACGTTCAAATATCTCATTGGGTGGTGTCATGCGATGCGACGCCCAACAGTATACAAGATAAGAATGAGAACAAATTACAATACGAAATCTCTGTTTATAAACACAATGGAAGTTTTAAAATACTAAACGAAAAGGAAAGAGAACTATATATCATAGGTACGCTCTCGGTACTAGCTATGCAAAAGCAAAGTCATCCATGCCCTAGATACTTCACACTACCAACACCCAACTTACGGCGGCGTGCAGGGTTCCCACTCGGCTGTAGACGGAGGGGGTGCAGCCTCGTCATCGAACCCGTCATCAGTCACATAATCTGCAAAAACTTGTTAACTGCAAACGTGAGCTTAAGGCTCAGCAAGACTAACCCATCTCATTAGACATATGCAGGGGTGAATACTAAACATATGTAAGGAATAGCATAACGGACATGCCTACAAGTGGATCCTTATAGTCATGTTTTAACTAGCACATGACATTCTTCAGGCACGACACATCATAGACTCCACAATCAAACAAGAAACACTTTTAACTGTGCTATCTCTAAGCCATACAAGGTCGCAAAACAATTATAATTCAATACATCATATTCTCCTGACTTCTTTAGTATTAACTACGTCACGACACAGTGAACAAGTGGTACTCTATTACCGTGAGGGACGGTGATTGCAATCAGGACACACCCGGTCAACACGACACTTATGCACTTTCAGAAATGCAGCGAGTACTTACAGCAGTACCTACATAGCACTTCAGTACTAGTCATATATGGCCACCATTCACCCAACACTCGAATGTCGAACCGGTCAATCCATCACGAGCAGCAGGTCACTACGTGGGGCATACTCTGACGTGCCCAACAACTGATTTACACCTCGCTGCTCTCAACCCACACCTTTAAAACGGAACAGAATGCCTCGACAAACAAGTATCAAGCTACATCAGTTTACTGGAGCCCATTTCTCCAGTATGTCGTTGGTACAATTCAAGCTTGTCCAGCAGGGCTGCACACATCACGGGCCTTAATCGACATGGTCAGAGCTGTGCGACCAAGACCACCTCTTGTCGCTTCCTACTCATCTCTGACCGATCTCAATTTCATATTTATAAATCATTTCTTGATCCAATTTATCCTGTGTGATAAAATCCTATATCGCGGGTAGATTCCAACTACTCGACTTCTATTGGATCCCTATGAATATAAGCATGGCAATTACTACACGAGTCTGTGAGCTATTCTAACCACTCCCTGGGTGATTTCGTCATGCAAGTGGATGTCAAACACCTTAAACGTAATGCACAAACATATGAAGATGTAAGGTGAATGAAAACTGCAAAGACATTGTAAGGAACTTAAATGCATACCTGGGCTTGCCCGAATGCGAGTCCGAGTCTATGTTAGTTTTCGGCAGCTGGACTTCCAAATCTTCCGGCTGCTCCTCGACTACAGTTACTACACGTTATGCATATACTATATATGAATGACTTTGAAAATAAATAATATGTTTGAGGTCACAAGCTAATATCTTATGAACGAAATACGATTATGATCTTAAATGGCTTTGGAACTTTTATGGTAGATACTAGAAACTATAAGGGAGACTCTTGCAAAGAACAGGAGATGATCAAGGAAGTTGGTTGTCCCTAAAATTCCTACAAATATAA
Organism: Tuctoria greenei; assembly: GCA_036927565.1. Lineage (NCBI taxonomy): Eukaryota > Viridiplantae > Streptophyta > Magnoliopsida > Poales > Poaceae > Tuctoria > Tuctoria greenei. The sequence goes on along the minus strand of JAYESD010000003.1, from coordinate 123,162,850 downwards.
TCCTTCTCTGAATTTTGATTGTAATTCTGGAGGTCTATCATGGCTACCAGTGGTTGTACCATGTAGAGGGGGTCTCATTGGTTCTAGGAAAATTGGTTTCACAATTTTCTAAGTATCCTACAGGGAGAAACTAATTTTAGAAGTTTGGGGAAATTTCTGAAATTGATTTTGTATTTTTCTCAATTTTTAACTACATAAAGATTTGGAACACTGATCAACCCAGTAACTGAAGTACAATGAACTTGGAATTTTTACTTGAGATCAAGTGGATTTTGGATAGTGTTCTGCCAAATCTGAGAATTTTCTGAAGAGCAAAACTATAGGAATGAATTCTATAAGCATTTTGCCTATCTGAATTATGTAGAAATTTCTATGAACTTTAATACACATCCAAGTGCACCACTGCAAAGATTCTTCATGCTGGTTCTAACAAAATTTATTTGGGAATTTTTGGACAATTCTACTAGGAGTTATGGATTTTCCAAATTAGGGCAAAATCTGGAATAAAATTCCAATAGAAAACATTTGAATAAAAGGGTTGGGCCCACATATTTGAAATAGGCCAATCGGTTTGAAGCCGCATGGGGGCCAAAGATTTAACCCGCATAGCCACATGCGATTCTCGGCCGCAGCTGATCCTACACGAGAGGAAAAGTCGCTGACAGGCGGGACCCAGGGGGCCTTCGTCTACCTCCCGACGTGGCGGAGTTCCTCTCTGGACTAGGTTGCGTCGACCTCCTTCCAGCCTCGCCTTGACCGCCTAATCATAAAATGGACCCCGCAAGCTGATGGTGGGGTCCAATCGAGGCGGCGACGGCGGTAGAGCTAGGGTTTCGTCTACCGTCGGTATTGCTCAAGAATGGCGCAAACGGCTCGGAAAAAGGTCGGGGAGGCTTCTGGGTTCATGAGGAAGAGTCCTAGGTGGTGTAAACGGCATGGAACTGGTGGGAAACACAAGTTCGTCTATGGACAGGGGGGTCTTAATGGCGGAGGGGAAAACTTGAATATCTCAGACTCTACTCGATGGTGTCCACTGATTCTTGGTAGAGGGCTGCGCTAGGAGGTTTGGAGCATAACCCTTACTTGGATTGAAGAATCATGACACGTAGAAATTGAATCAAATCGAGAAGTGAGCTAGTTCATGGGCTACGGCCGAAAGCAAAACTTGAATAACTTGCTCGATACTTAAGGAAGTGAAGCACGGGTTTTACCGTGAGAAAGATCTTGTGATGGCGATCCTTTTTGCTGTTGTAGTCGAGGCGGGACACCGCTTGTTGAGAGCTGATGATGGTGGCGCAGAGGTGTCATTCTTCCCCAACTTCAGCGACGTCCGCGGAACTCCAAACTACGACCAACACAAGGAGCAAAACGATATGCTACTTTTCATAGATGATAGAGCACAGACTCGGCGTCAACTTTGCTGTGTGCATCGAAGGGAATAGAGGTAAGACCGAGGTGCTTACCAGGAGGAAAGGAAGGCAGCGAGAATGGCGACGGCGGGGCGAAACTGGGATGGAACTCGACGCCGATGGCCAGGAGACATTATTTATAGGCCAGGGGAGGTGTTTAGGCCACGCAGCTGCCCGCTTTGCATGCCATGTCGCGGTGGTGAGCTCTCCCGACGTTGAAGCACGGGGACAGCCGTATACAGAGCACCTACGTCGGTTCACCGAGTGGGAGAGAATGACAGTGGGTCCTACCACCCCTCTTAAGCCCTATCCTTTCTGGAACTTTAATTCCCCTACCAAACGTGATCCAAAAATCATGAAAATTTGTGGATAGTCTCAAATGAATATCTGGAATTGGATTCCGAAATAAAAACATCAAATTGATCAAGTTTCAGTTGAAATTCAAATGTTAATTTGAATTTGAATTCAATTCAATGGAGCCACTGAATTAAATAGAAAATGATTTTCGAAAATTATGAAACTTGTTGGATAAGTCAAGCAAGTCATGCTGATCATGATGGTGTGTTCAAATTTCATGTTCAAATAAGTTGGAACAGTTTTTAAAATTTGAACTTAAATATGGCAAGAGTTTGTTAAGCGTCTCAAATAAAATAGCAAATGGAATTCAAAAATCTTGAAACTTTGCAGGAGGGCTATTTGGAATATTATGAGGGCACGGAAATATGTATAGCCTCAGATTTGAATATATTGACAGGGCCTAAATGTACAGTGCTATATTCAAATTAATTTGAATATATTTAGTACTGCATAGTGTTTTGCCCTAGCAAAATCTATTCAATAAAATCCAAAATTTGCAGGGAGGTCACTTGAATTATCCTAGGGTCATTGGTGAAGTCCATCCCTTATGTTAATAAAATTTTGAGTATGAGGGAAAGAATTATGCTTGATCATATCAAGTTCAAGTGTACAACCATAATTTATCTTTACTATGGTTGAAAATAAACTGGTAACTGAACTTCATATTAAGGAAAAGCTGGTATTTTACAAACTCGAAATCCATCTAACCCTAGCCTCCACCTCTATATAAATAACCACACCCCTTGGTTTGACATCTATTTGCCACTTTTTCACCTCACCCAAACCTTAGATCGTGAATAGCCGCCACCAAGGAGGGAAAAGGAGACCTAGAGCATGAAGAAGAAGAGGAGGAAATGAAAGAGGATCAAGATCTCCATCAAGTTTCGTTCTCCATCGCAAATTCACCATCAAGTTATTCATCAACCTTAGATCGTCAAGATCCAAGTGTTGCCTAAAATATTCTTGATTCTTTGGAGTCTTAGACACCTGGTATACCTTCTACTTCCTTTTCCTTACGTGAATTCAACCCCAAAGCTCCAAATTCACATCGATCTAGAAAACCCTAGTTCGCCAGGTCTGCGAAGTGCAGACTTGTCCGGTCCCTAGCGGACTAGTCTGATTTTCCTGGTTAAAATTGTGTTGAATTAATTCCAAAATTAGATCTAATCATCTCCAAACCTGTATAAACATGTTAAAAACTATTAAAACTAGTTTGTGATCATTAAAAGCAACTCATTAACATGTTCCACCTTACATTCTTATTATCATGAATGTCATGTCATATTGAATAATATTTGTGCACTTCTTGATTGTAGTTCTTGTCTTGTATGTCTATTGTGCGGATTAGACGGATTTGCACTAGAGAGTGCCGCGGAGGACCTCCAGCACCAAGAGTTTGAAGTCTTTCATCCCAATCAAGCCCAAGAGCAAGGCAAGTGTCCTTGAACATATTGATCCTGTTTTGACAATAAATGTTTTATTTGCAAAACTACATGCTTGTGTCAATTTGATAGGAATCCTATTATAGGAAGTTTACTAGTTTTGTTTAACCACCCTTATCACCTAGAATTCACAGTAGAGAGTCGGGATGGGCTTTTTATCCTTTTTGGTTCGCTTAATTAATTAGGATGGGAACAACTACACTATTTAATTATGCATTTATGAGATTATGGTTAACTTGATCTGGTTAATTTGATGTGGTAATGGGTGATCTAAGCAAGCCTGGTATGTGGATGGGTTGGATGTTATGGTGGGTTGCTTGCTTTAGATCTAAGGACTAGTTCATGAGAGAATAAGCCAGGACTACAATGCCACCACGAGGCCAAGTATGGGTGCGGTGTAGCTAATTAATTAGGGCTTTGCCAGTGCTGTTTGGACGATTGAGGATGCTAGGGGAAGGGGTAGTCGGATTGGGTCTGTTGATGATTGGTGGGACTACCTGGGATCCGAATGGATCAAGAGGGGGCGCGTGGTTAAAGATGTGCTCAGTTGGAGTCATCACCACTGGTGAAACCTCGGTGGGGTCTAAATAGGATAGTAATTCATTTGTAAAGGCTATTTAGTGATCTCTTGGCCACACACAGATGGAAGTGTGAGACGGCATAATAGAGGTTCTAGTCACCGCAAGGTGATGAAATCACAGACACGTGGGTGAAGTGGTACAAACTCTGCAGAGCCTATTAAAACTATCATGATAGTCGTGCTCCCAGTTAAGAGCACCTGGATGACCTACATGATTAGAGGGTAATTGGGATTTGGGATGGTTATCGTTGGTAATTGTTATGGCTGGTTATGGATTAAATTCTGGTATTGGAATATGATTGATGGTAATAATCTGGTATATGGATGATGGTAATAGAATATGGACTGGTACTATGTAATTATTTATGGGTTATGATGGGTTTATTCACATACATATAATGTACTGCTTTCCCAATTGTTTTAATGTACTTTTCAACACTTAGCCATTATTATATTCATCATACGTATCTGCTACATGCCATACTTTCCACACATGCTGAGTACGACATGTACTCACCCTTGCAATTCCCCCCCCCCCAACAGTTGCAGGTCAAGATTGGGAGTATCATCACGTTAATGAGGAGTTCTAGTCTATGTGCTGCCGTCAGCTTTCCCTGTGGAGTGTTTGGAGCTGCGCATATACCCTATTGCCTAGTTTGCTTAGCGGCATAGTTGCTTTAATTAGTTTTTTTTTCCGCAGCATTAGTTTAAACTTGTCATTAACATTCATTAGAGCTTGTATTCAAGATTATTATTATTTGTGTAATAAAAGTTGTTAATTAATCTTGTCTGTGGTAATTTTCTGTATATCCTTTTGTGAATGCCCTCGTGTATGTGTGTTGAACGTCCTGGGCACACATATACGTTCACTTGGTTCATTTTCGGAACCGAGTGTCACACCACTGCACAAGATAAAGTACCCAAAGCCCAAAGGAATGCATCACAGCCTAGCAAAGACAGAAAGGAGGACAAATTCCTAGTTTACTATGATGCATAAGAATTGTGTTCCGACAGCACAGGTGGAGGATTTGTAGCTAAGCAATTGAAGGAGTTCCTTGATTTATGTAAGATGCACCCGGAGTACTATGTTAAATGAATTCCTCGCCATGGGCGTGAAGGATGGAGGGCTCAAGTTACTGTTCTTGCCAAAGATGAGGTTGTTACCCGACACTTTGCGTCCACATGGAGATCTACCAGGGAGCAAGCTATTGATGAGGTGGCTTGGGATGCACTTACTAAATTGTGCCATGTCTACCGAGAGCAAGTTGGATGTACTAGTTTTTTTCTACACCCGAAATGCAAGAAGGGAACAAGGGAAGTCTTAAGAACGCAAGATGGAGCTCAAGCCAGTTCTCGTGCCATTGACAGATCCTAGGAAGTATTGGCGAATTCGGGAAACCGCTATGCTGATGCCATGGAAGAGATCCGCTACCTCCGTAAGAAGCTTTCCATCATGGAAAACAAGAGGAAGTCCGTGGCACCGTGGAGGTCAATGGTGCAACAACCTCTCTAGCGCCTACATGGATGGCAACTCACCTTGGTGTGCGCCCATGTATGCTTCGCCGCCTCCGTCACCTTCGTCGCCTTACAGCCAGGACAGCCATGACTCACACAATTAAGTCTAGGTCTCCTATCTAGAAGTGAGAAAAGTGTTAGATTGTAATGGTTGTGTTTGGTATGGTGTGCTGAATTTTTGTGGTGTGTGCTTGTGCTTGTGCGCTTGGTGCGAGTTGTGGGACGCTTAGCATTTTGTCCACATCTGCACGTAGTAGAGACTTGTGGGATCTTATTCCGTATCCTCTAGGGTTTTTAGTTTTAATAAGAGATTTGTTTAGTTACATATACCTTGATGCATATAGTTGGGGGCATTCATTTCAAATTCTAAATTTTTCCGTCTCTGGTATTCTTTCACCAATAGATGCTGAGGATTCGCAAAAAAAAAAAGAATGCCAATGGTGAGGAGGAGAACAATGGAGCACCTCATAATAACAATGGACATGGACATGGGGCTATCAACCTTGAGCAGCTGTTGGCTATGCAGAACCAGCTCATGCAGACCATGATACAGACCATGAGACAGCTGCAAGCTAACAACAACAATCAGCCCCACATGCCTCCACCACTACCACGGTCTCCACCCCACAACTGTTTGGGAGAGTTCATGAGGACCAGACCGCCTACCTTTGCTCAAGCCACAGACCCTATGGAAGATGATGATTGGCGGAAGTCTGTTAAGAAGAAACTTGCCATTGACAAGTGCAATGACAGGGGAAAAGTTCTTTTTGCCTCACACCAGTTGGTTGGAGCTCCTGCAGATTGGTGGGAATCTCTTTGCAATGCCCACACTAATCATGAAATAATCACTTGGGCTGAATTCAAGGAATGTTTCCGTTCTCACTATGTACCCGAGCGAGTCATGACACTAAGAATGCAGGAATTTGAAAACCTCAGTCAAGGAAGGATGAGACTGGGTGACTTTCTCAACAAATTCACTCAACTGTCTAGATATGATCCAATAGACATTAACACTGATAGTAGGAAGCAATATCTATTCATGAGAGGTCTCAACAATGAAATTCAAGTTCAGTTGCTCAATATTGACTATGCAAATTTTCAGAAGCTGATTGACAAAGCCATTGTGGTTGAGAACAAGATTCTTGAGATGGAGCTAGATCACAAGAGGAAGACACTATATCACAGACAGCCTCAAGGAAGCAATGTTCGTTCTCGCTATGCACCACCTGCTGCGCCATACTACAACCCTGGAAACCCGTCTATTGTTTCATACCGCCCTGCTTATCCACCGTGACCTTAATAGCCAATGCAGCAACATTCATCCATGCAAGTGCCTCACTTACCTATGTAGCCCACGCTGCGCCCGAATCTGGCTGCCTACGCTCAGAATCGGCCTTGCCTTAACATCTCTGGTGCCACTAGTGCAAAGACTTGCTTTAATTGTGGTCAAGTGGGACATTTTGCAAATCAATGCCCAAGATCAGGTCAAGGTCAGATGAGCAATGCTCCAAGGCAGAATCCTAGGACCAATGGGGGAGCGACTCAAGGCAACCGAGGACCACAGAATTTCGCTTGTGGCAAGGTAAACCATGTATCTGCAGAAGAAGCTCAGCATGCTGAAGATATTGTGATTGGTATGTTTCTCAAAAACTCCAACCCTGCTACTATATTATTTGATTCTGGAGCATCCCATTCATTCATATCATCAATGTGTGTTGCAAATCATAGCGCGCCAATATCATACTTGAAGTATACTCTGTTGGTTAAATCTCCTGGAGGGGAGATGAGGATGAATATAGTATGTCCAAAAGTAAGTATTTCCATAGGGGGGTAGATTTCCTCGCCAGCCTCATAGTCTTGAATTCGCAAAGCTTGGAAATCATAATTGTAAAAGATTGACTGTGGAAGCATAACAGAGTGATTCATTGTGCAACTCGGACAGTGTAATTGACAAATGAAGGAGGAGCTAGTATAAAATTCAAGGCCGTTCGGTCAACAACCGAGAAGGTAATGCTAAATCATGCAAAAGGAGTAACCCTAATGGAAATTCTAGTTTTTCGTGAGTATCCAGAAGTGTTTCCTGAGGAATTGCTAGGTATGCCACCTGATCATGAGATCGAGTTCATCATTGATTTAATACCTAGGACTGCAACTATAGCAAAGAGGCCATATAGGATGGCTTCTAAGGAATTTGCGAAGCTCGAGAAGCAGATTCAAGAGCAGTTACAGAAGGGTTTTATATGCCCAAGTTCATCGCCATGGGGAGCCCCAATGCTTTTTGTAGATAAGAAAGATTGGTCCCAAAGAATGTGTGTGGATTACCGATCTCTCAACGAGGTGTCAATTATGAATAAGTACACGTTGCCCTGCACTGAGGATCTGTTCGACCAAATGAAAGTAGCCATAATATTCTCTATATCGATCTCCGATCGGGATACTTCCAAATAAAGATTAGACCATCAGACATACCAAAAACGGCCTTCAGGACACGGTATGGATCCTATGAGTATATAGTCATGTCATTTGGATTGACTAATGCAGTCGCAAACTTCAAGTATCTTATGAATAAGGTCTTCTTGGCGTATATGGATATGTTCGTGGTAGTGTTTATAGATGACATCATGATCTACTTGATAAGTGAAGAGGAGCATGAAGAGAATCTAAGGCTAATGTTGCAGAAATTGCGAGAGCACCAATTGTATGCCAAGTTTAACAAGTGCCAATTCTAGTTAAGAGAGATATCAATCCTAGGCCATGTCATCTCTTGAGGAGGAGTGTCAGTCGACCCAGAAAAGGTTAGAGATGTGCTAAAGTGGGAACCGCCATAGAATGTGAAGGAAATAAGGAGTTTTCTTGGAATGGCAGTATACTACCGTCAGTTCATTAGGGACTTTTCCAAGATAGCGAAGCCCATACCTGAACTATTAATCAAGGAGAAGCCTTTCAAGTTGAATCAGGCTTGTCAAGTCAGTTTTGAGGAGCTAAAGAAGAGGTTTGATATCTATTGTGATGCTTCAAGGTAAGGACTTGGTTGTGTATTGATGCAAGAAGGCCTAGTAGTAGCTTATGCATACAGGTAATTAAAGACACATGAGCAGACTTACCCTACGCATGGTCTCAAACTTGTAGCCGTAGTGCACGCGTTGAAGATTTGGAGACATTACGTTCTTGGTCATCGATGCGAGATTTATACGGATCATAATAGTCTCAAGTACATAATCACGCAAATGGATCTTAATTTGATGCAACGACGATTGTTGGAACTCATTCAGGATTACGCTGTGGGAATCAATTATCACCTAGGAAAAGCCAGCGTAGTGGCTGATGCTTGGAGTCAAAAGGGAGCAAGCGACCAACTCACAGTTAGGGAGTTACCATCCAAGCTATGCAAGGAGTTTGAACGGTTGATTCTTTGATTTGCAAATGAGATGGGAATAATGGAGTTAAATCTAACCTTGGAACAGGAAACTCGAGAAGGTCAAATGAAGGATAAGGAAATCCAGGAAATCAAGGAAAGAACCCATGAAGGAAGAGAATTCGGTTTTGACTAGGATGACTATGGGACTCTATGGTTGGGAAAATGGATCATTGTGCCCAAAGAGAAGCGTCTCTGACAGTTAATATTAAAGGAGGCACATGACTCGCTTTACACTATCTATCTCGGCTGTACAAAGATGCGCAAGGACCTAAAAAAGTGCTACTAGTGGTATGGTATGAAGAGAGACGAGGCTGAATACGTTGCATTATGTGATGTATGCCAACGAGTCATGGCTGAACATCAAAGGCTAGCTGTAATATTGCAGCCATTGAAGATTTCAGAACGGAAATGGGAAGAGGTTGGTATGGATTTCATAGTTGGTTTGCCTTGTACTTGAGCAGGTTATGATTCAATATGGGTTATTGTGGATCGGTTGACGAAATCGGTGCATTTCATTCCTGTCAATACTACGTGTAGTGGAGCAAAGCTTGCAGAATTGTATATGGGAAGAATAGTGTGTTCACACAGAGTGCCAAAGAAAATAGTGTTTGATAGAATTTCTCAATTTACCTCAAGGTTCTGGTGAAAGCTGCATGAATCAATGGAAACTCCATTGAATTTCTGTTTTGCATATCACCCTCAAACGGATGGACAGACCGAGAGAACAAACCGGATATTGGAGGACATGCTAAGGGCTTGTGCGCTAAAGTATGGAGGTAGTTGCGATAAAAGTCAGCCATATGTTGAATTCTCCTACAACAACAGTTACCAAGCAAGCTTGAAGATGTCACCATATGAAGCAATGTATGGGAGAAGGTGTAGAACACCATTATTTTTGAATGAGACCGGAGAAACTCAAGTGTTTGGACCTGATGTGATACAGGATGTAAAAAAGCAGGTTCAGACAATCCGCGAAAACTTAAGAGCTGCTCAGTTGAGACAAAAGGGCTATGCGGATAACAGACAAAAATGCTTAGCTTTTGAGGTGGGAGACTTTGTATATCTCAAACCGTCACCCTTGCGAGGTCATAAGCGATTTAATGTCAATGGCAAGTTGGCACCTCGTTATATTGGACCATTCAAGATTTTGGACAAACAAGGAGAAGTAGCATATAAGTTGGAGATGCTCGCACATCCTCATTTTCATGCATCAAGCCCTACATACATTCATATACATGTTTAACATTAATCCACATAAAGAGGAATGAGTTTAAAATTGATTTGGAACAAGACTGCACTTAAAATTCTAGAAAGTGCAGACTAATTCGATTTTGGTGCGGACAAGTCCGATTTCTCTCTTACCTCGATCGGACTTGTCCGTTTTTGCTGTGGACTAGTCTATTTTTGCCTCTGGACATTTTCGAACTTGTCCGGTCCTATGCGGACTAGTCCGGTATTCCAAGAATCCTTGAAAATTTGCTAAGTCCCTGGACTTGTTTGGACTAGTCCGGTGTTCGAGCGGACTTGTCCGTTTTCCTCTCTGACTAAAGTCGTACTTGTCCGATTTTTGGCCAGAGTTGTCCGATTTCTCTTTGGACAACTTCCAACTAGTCCGGTCCTTTTTGGACTTGTCCGATATTTTGTGACTCCGAATTAATCCTTGGTTTTATGACATGTTTCTTGGGTTTCACGTTAAGTGGGCCTAGGGACGTCGTGCCTAACTCTTTTAGATCCCATGTGGGACTCTAAACCGGCCTCTACTCATCACAAACTCGAAATCCATCTAACCCCAGCCTCCACCTCTATATAAACAACCCCACCCCTTGGCTTGACCTCTATTTGCCACTTTTTCACCCCACCCAAACCCTAGTTCGTGGAGAGCCACCATCAAGGAGGGAGGAGGAGATCCCAAGCAAGAAGAAGAATAGGAGGAAACGAAAGAGGGTATAGATCTCCATCAAGTTATGTTCATCATCACCAATTCATCTCCAAGATCATAACCAACCCTAGATCATCAAGATCCAAGTGCTACCTCCAAGTTTCTTGATTCATTGGAGTCCTAAACACCTGGTATACCTTCTATTCTCTTTTTCTTACATAAATTCAACCCCAAGTCTCCAAATTCATGTCGATCTAGAAAACCCTAATCTACTGATCCCACAAAGTGCGGACATGTCCGGTCCTTAGCGGACTAGTCCGATTCCTAGTTAATTTCTATTGAATTAATTCTAAAATTAGATCTAATCACATCCAAACCTGTATAAAATTGTTAAAAGCTATTAGAACTAGTTAGTTGTAATTAAAAACAACTCATTAACAAGTTCCACCTTGCATTTGCATTAATCATGCGTATCATGTCATATTGAGTAATGTTTGTGCACTCCTTGATTGTGTTTCATGTTTGTATGTTTATTGTGTTGATTAGACAGATCTGCACTAGAAAGTGCCGCGGAGGATCTACAACACCAAGAGTTTGAAGGCTTCGACCCGAACAAATCCCAAGAGCAGGGCAAGTGTCCTTGAAGCATACTGATCCTGTTTTGGAAATAAATGTTTTGTTTGCAAAACTGCATGTTTGTGTCAATTTGATGGGAAATCCTACGGTAGGAAGTTTACTAGAACTGTTTAACCACCCTTGTCACCTCGAATTATGGTAAAGAGTCGGGATAGGCTTTTTACCTTTTTGCTTCGCTTAATCAATTGGGATGGGAAAACAAATATACCACTTACTTTAATTATGTACTTATGAGATTATGATTAATGTGAACTGGTTATTATGATATGGTAATGGGTGATCTAAGCAAGCCCGATATGTGGATGGGTTGGATGTTATGGTGGTTTGCTTGCTTTAGATCTAAGGATCGGTTCATGCGAGAATAAGTCAGGACTACAGTGCCACCACGAGGCCAAGTATGGGTGCAGCGTAGCTGAATAATTAGGGCTTTGCCAGTTCTATTTGGACCATTAAGGATACTCGGGGAAGGGGTAGTCGGATTGGGTTTGTTGATGATTGGTGGGACTACCCTAGGATCCAAATGGCTCAAGAGGGGGCTCTTGGTTGAAGATGTGCTCTGTAGGAGACATCACCACTAGAGAAACCTCAGTGGGGTCTAAATAGGCTATTAATCCCTTTGTAAAGGCTATTTTGTGATCTCTTGGCCATACACCTATGGTAGTGTTTTGACAAAATGGAGGTTTTCTTTAGTCGCTGACGGGTGATGAAATCACAAACACGCAGGTAAAGCGGTACAACCTCTGCAGAGAGTCAAATAAAACTATCATGATAGTCGTGCTCCCGGTTATGAGCACCTGGACAACTTCCATGATTAAAGGGAACTCGGTATTGGGATGGTATTTAAAATGGTTATGGTTGGTATTATGATTATGGCTGGTTATGGATTAATTTCTGGTATTGAATATGGTTATTGGAAATGGTGAAATCTAGAATATAGATGATGGTAATGAATAGGGACTTATATTGCTTTTCAAATGTTTTAAATGTACTTTTCAGCACTTGGCCATTATTATTGTTGTCATTTGTATCAGCTACATGTCATACTTTCCACACTTGTTGAGTACGACATGTAATTACCCTTGCAATTCCCCCCAACAGTTGCAGGTCAGGATTGGGAGTTTAATGATGATAATGCGGAGTTTTAGGCCGTGTCCACCGTCAGCTTTGGCTGTGCTGTTAAATGGAGTTGCGCTACCCTATTAATTATGCTGCCTAGTTGTTAATTTTGCTTAGTTGCTTTAATTAGTTTGTTTCTGCTGCATTAGTTGAACTTGTCTTTAATATTCATTAGTGCTTGTATTCGAGGATAATCTGGTTGTGTAATAAAATTTGCTTAATTAATCTTGTCCTGTGGTAATTTTCTGTATACTCTTTTGTGAATGCACTCGTGTATGTGTGTTGAACATCCTGGGCACACATATGCGTTCACATGGTTCATTTTCGGAACCGGGTGTCACAAATTGGTATCAGAGCAACAGGTTGACCGTAGGATGCATCCTAGATAGAATAGACACTTTAGAGCACATAGGAGCACTCAAGAACCGATGTGTTTATGTTTGGTGTGCTGTTGCTATATATTGTTTGCTTGTGTGCTTAATAGGGGACTTTGGGATTCTTTAGCATTGCCATATCCACGTAGGCTAGTTAGTTGCCTAGTTTCATATCCCTTGATGCGTATAGTCGGGGACATTTTCTAATTATTGCCTATTGCTTTTCTGATGGTGAGGACTCGCAACCAGAGGGATGCTAATGATGAGGAGGAGAACCATGGAGCACCTCATAACAACAATGGACAAGGACCTACTCATGGAGCTATCAACATTGAGCAGCTTTTGGCCATGCAAAAACAAGCTCATGCAGACCATGATACAAACTATGGGACAACTGAAGGCTGGCAGTAACAACAATGAGCCTCACATGTCTCCACCGCCACCCCCACCCCCACCCCCACCTCCTTATAACCGATTGGGAGAGCTTATGAGGACTAGGCAGCCAACCTTTGCTCAAGCCGCTGACCCTATGGATGTGGATGATTGGCTCAAGTCCGTGGAGAAGAAGCTTCATATTGTCCAATGCAGTGACTGGGAGAAGGTCTTATTTGCTTCTCATCAACTAGTTGGAGTAGCTGCGGATTGGTGGGATTCTTATTGCAATGCTCATGAGAATCAGGAGAGGATCACTTGGGCCGAATTCAAGGAGAGTTCTCATTCCCATTATGTGCCCGAGGGTGTTATGATTTTGAAGTGGCAAGAATTTGAGAACTTGAGGAAAGGAAGATCGAGCATGGGTGAATATCTCAACAAATTCACTCAACTCTTAATATATGCGCCTGAGGATGTTAGTCGGGACAGTCAGAAGCAATATTTGTTCATGAGAGGCTTGAACAATGAGATCCAAGTGCAATTGCTCAATTCTGACAATGCAAACTTCCAGAAGCTTGTGGACAAAGCAATTGTTGTGGAGGACAAGGTCCGTGAGATGGAGCAAGACAAAAAGATAAAGGCGCCATATCAAGGACAGCAACAAGGAAGTAATGTGCGCCCTCACTTTGCGCCTCCTAATGCGCCATACTACAGCTCCTCTGCTCCTGTATAGTGTCCTCGATTTGCACTGCGCCCTGCTCAGTTTGTGCAGTAGCGCCCTGTTATGCAAGCACCTATGATAAGAAAAATTGGTCCCGATCTTTCGAAAGCTAATGGATAAGTCGATTGAGGTGGAGATCTCGATGTTGATGATCTGAGGCTCTCGAGTAGAACACGAAAAACCCCTGCAATCACTACACCACCGCTCCGTTGGTTATCAACCGTGCTGCACACGATTGACCTTGCCAAGAAGTCTATTTCCTGCAAGTGCAACCGAGAACACAATCATGAACAAGGTAGACACGATCTGAAATCGCAAAGTTGGAGTTTCACAAACTGAAGAACAGCGATATTATTAATCTAAGCAAAACTCAATTGTTCATGGCAGCTATTATGGAGTATATATAGGTGGGAGGACGTCCAAGGGGGTGTTGGGGTCGTGACCTTACCCTAAGATACGAAAATAATGGACTCAGACTTGATACATGGCCCAATACGATGGCGCAGCACCATGACAGATTATGTACTTGATCTTGTTTCGATGATTCCCATCGACTCCATAGGAATTTTGACATGGGACCAACACCATTGGAAAGGTTATCCTCTCATCTTTCCCATCGACTCCTCACGATTTTGAGTTTGGCTCGGTTTCCATCTTCTTTTAACAAATTCTTTGGTCCTCCACGTCCCTAAGACTTCCTCCAAGTACTCCTTGAACCTCTCCATGGATCCTAATCACAATTAAATCATTAGGTAGCAATCTTTCCTCAAAAACATTTAAGGAAACATATAAGAACGAGCTCACCTCTGAAATTAATTGTTGTGTGTGAACTCTATGATTGCATCATGTATGTTCAATGGCGTGTTGTTTGTATCCATAGAAGTGATGTCCTCATCATCCTCCCCTTCTTGAATTGGAGTTGTCCTCGACTCAAGTTCATCTTCTGTTATGTGTTGGTTTAAATGTGCAACGCCATCAAATCTTCTTGTATGCATGAATGGAGGAGGCCAGGGTGGTGGACGACATAGTGCGCCATCTTGATCTTGTCCATCAAATAAGAGTGCACATTCACTTGAGCCAGGATCCCAAACAAATAAACATTATGTTATGTTTGCAGGTGCAATAATAATGTGCATGATCTCATCATTCTCCCCTTCTTTAGGACAAGCCGTCCTTGGCTTGCTCGTATGTCCAGCAAAGAGGCTTGCTTTGGAGGTAGAATGAGTGTTGTCCATAATGCACAACCGCAGTGAATAATGTTTTTGTTGTCCCCGCTGCAAGGAAAATACTAGAAAAACTTGACAAGACATTATTAGCGTTAGTACATTCATTTACTTGACCATGTTGTTGCAGAAACAAAGGAGCTTCCTCATTTGAACATATGTAAACTTTATGCACCATAACCATACCACTATGTTCATATTTGCCTATAGTATGAAAAATATGTCTACATAACAAAGGCAATTCAGATTGAGAAAATATTATCTCCTCTAAGATATCAAGATCACAAAGAGTGTCAAATTCAATATAGCCCAAAGTATTTAGAGAAGATAACAATTTCAGCTCATCCCTTTCACATGTAGTTGGAATCAAATGCTTAATTTCAGCACAAGTGAGTGATAAAGTATCAAATTCATTTGGTTATTCTAGCATAGGTACAATAGAATTATCAGCACACAACTCATTTTTGTTGTAAGAATCAGTAGGAAAATCAACTAGTGGTATAGGTGTATTATGATAAGGTTCATCTTGTTACTGCTCATCGATAGCATGATTGGTAGCAAAATTCAGCGCATCTGAAAATGTCATGCCTTGGTTAACTGTAGAGCATTGTCCATTAACACTACTCTCATTTTCAGCAAGAAATTCAAATGCATTATGAGTTGATTCATTAAAAAATTCAGAAGAGTTGTTCAACACCTCACTCTCATTTGCATCTACATTTATGTGTTCATGTTCCTGCAAAAGGTTAGGCAAAGGAGGAGGTACAACAAGAAAATTCTTCTCAAGTTCATGTATTTCATCTTTCTAATTAGATACATTAGCAAAAATTTCTCGCATAAGAACTTTCATATCTTTCCATGTTCGAGGTTTTTCTATATCGCTTAAGTTGTTCCACCAAGTAAATGCACAATCAACTAACGCACTAGCAATATTTCTAATCTTTCTCCTTTCACACATATGCCATTGTCCAAAAATTTTATCCAACTCTATTTCCCAAGCAATATATTGATTGTAACCAAAACCATCATAAGAAGGAAGAGATGGGAGAATGTAATTACTTCTTGTGGAAGGTATTGTACAGGTGGTCTGAATGTCATGTGAATCCTTGGTTGATGTTTGATTTTTAGTGAGCAACTCCATCGTCGTCTTCATCATGTCCATCATCTCAGCATATAATGCATGATTCTTTCTTTTACCTAACACTGTTTGTAGCAAACAGAAGACAACATAAAAAATATGTTATCCCTATCCAATACAAAGATAATGGCAAAGTGGAAGTGGAATCACGCACTCTGAAGCGTCTTACCAAGCTCTTACAAGTGTTCTTATTGACAGTGCAGGTGGCAAACGGTGGACTGTATGAAGAAACCAATGAAGTGTGGGATGATTGCAAATGTGTATCAATTCTGCTCAAGAGTAAGGTGTAGCTTGGATGGCACTTTATATGTATCAAGGATTAGCAACAATGCAATCAGATAGTAAAGTTGAATAAGTGTCCAAAGTACTTGTCAAAGTTGCTGGCCTAAATGTGTTCCTAGTAGTTCAAGCAAGCAAGACATGAGACAAAACTAGATGACACAAAGGATGCAAGCACTTCTGTTTTTTTTTCTCCTATTTTTTTGCGGCTTTTGTATCTTTTTTTGCACTTGCCTTTTTCTTCTGTCTTTCTTTTCTCAGAATGTGCTGCAAATGAAGAACACAATAAAAACCAATCAAAGATATCTCGTGTGTCTGACACAGATTTTCTGCTTAATTTTCCAAGGACAAATAGGCACACTTAGAGTCTCTAAATAGAAAAACATACAACAGAAATATTGTAAATATATCTCTACCCTTTAATTTCAATATATGGAATACCTATTTTGGACAAGAACAATAGGAGATATTGTCCCTGAAATACAGACTGTTCAGAATTTCTAGGTCAATAACAGATTCGGATCTAATGCAATTTCGACATCGATAACTATATTTTCTGGGAAAACGATGAATATGAAAGTTATATATAACTTCTTAAGCTTTCCATAAAGTACAAGAACACCAAAATACGAGTTCGTATGAGCGAGATATGATGAAAATACCGAACTGGACAGAGGCGAATCTAATCTGGACGTGGTGACGTGATTCAAAAGGATGAATCAAACAATGCAAAACTCAAACTAAGACCAAAAACACTTTCTAAACCAGCAATATGACTCAACAACGGACACAAACTCAACAAAATCAAACTGAAAACGAAAGTTGCAAAGGCTCAATGGTAGTTTGGACAAAGTAATCAATGGATCTACTAAACTGCAAATTTTTTTGTGGCTTTTTTGGACTCTAGGTATGAAAAACAAAACTAATGTAATGGATAGATGAATTAATTAACGGGCAACCTGGAAATATGATACAAATTGATAAGAAAAATTGGTCCTGATCTAATGAAAGGTAATGGATAAGTCGATTGAGGTGGAGATCTCGACGTTGATGATTCGAGGCTCTCGAGTAGAACACGAAAACCCCTGCAATCACTACAGCACCGCTCTGTTGGTTATCAACCATACTGCACATGATTGACCTCGCCAAGAAGGCTAATTTTTGCAAGTGCAACCGAGAACACAAGCAAGAACAAGGAAGACACGATCTGAAATCGCGAAGTTGGAGTTTCACAAACTGAAGAATGGCGATATTATTAATCTAGGCAAAACCCAATTGTTCATGGCGGCTACTATGGAGTATATATAGGTGGGAGGAAGTACAAGGGGGTGTTGGGGTCGTGACCTAACCCTAAGATACGAAAAAAATGGACTTATACTTGATACATGGCCCAATGGCCCAATACGGTGGCGTGGCACCGTGACAGATTCTGTACTTGATCTTGTTTCGACGATTTCTGTCGACTCCAAAGGAATTTTGACATGGGACCAGCGGCATTGGAAATTTTATCCTCTCATCTTTCCATGCATATGTAGAACGTCCAAAACAGAGATCGTATGCATCCTGGGCGTCCGTTTTAGTTCGTACTGCTCCTGGACTCCGAGTTGGACACAATTTTGAGTTTGGCTCGGTTTCCATCTTCTTTGAACGAATTCTCTGGTCCTCCACGCCCCTAAGACTTCCTCCAAGTAGTCCTTGAACCTTTCCATGGATTCTAATCACAATTAAATCATTAGGTAGCAATCTATTCTTAAAAACATATAAGGAAACATATAAGAACGAGCTCACCTCTGAAATTAATTGTTGTGTGTGAACTCTATTGATTGCATCATGTATGTTCAATGGAGTTTTGTTTGTATACATAGAAGTGATGTCCTCATCAACCTAGGCCTCCGATTCCATATGCACCTCGTGCTAATTTTTCTGGTGCAAATGTTCAGAACCAAGCTCACACCAATAATCCCGGTGGAGTAAAGAAGTGCTATACTTGTAGAGAAGCTAGACACTTTGCACATCAATGTCCTAAGTCAGACCTTAGTAAAGGAGGCAATATGTCGAGTCAAAACCCAAGACCTAATGGAGGAGGATGCTCAACAAGCGAATGACGTGGTCACTGGTACGTTTCTCGCAAACTCAAACCCGACAACTATGTTATTTGATTCTGGAGCATCGCATTCATTCATTGCATTGAAATATGTTGCCAAGTATAGTTTGCCTATCTCTCATATAAAGTTTACTCTATTGGTTAAGTCTCTTGGAGGAGAGATGAGGACGAATATAGTATGTCCAAAAGTAAGCCTTAGAAAAAGGGGGGTAAATTTCCTCGCCAACCTCATTGTTTTGGGCTCTCAAGGATTGGACATTAAACTTGGTATGGACTGGTTGAGGAAGCACAATGGAGTTATTGAGTGTGCCACGGAGACGGTGAAGTTGACCAATGAAGAAGAGATAATTGTAGAATTTGAAGCATCTCAAACCGCGCCGAAGCGATTGGAGCTGAATCATATGGACAGTGCCGCAATTGAAGAGATTCCGGTGGTGTGTGATTTTTTGGATGTTTTTCCAGACGAGCTGCCAGGTATGCCACTTGATCGAGACATTGAGTTTGTTATTGATTTAATACCTGAAACTGCACCTATAGCTAAGAGGCCGTATAGGATGCTTCATATGGAATTAGCGGAGCTATAGAAGCAAATTCAAGAGCAACTAGAAAAGGATTTAATTCGGCCCAACTCTTCACCTTGCGGAGTGCCTGTTCTATTTGTGGACAAGAAGGATGGATCCCAAAGGATGTGCGTAGATTACCGAGCTCTCAACGAGGTAACAATCAAGAACAAGTACACCTTGCCACACATAGAAGACTTGTTTGATCAGATGAAGGGTGCTTGTGTCTTCTATAAGATTGATTTGAGGTCGGGATACTTTCAAATGAAGATTAGACCATCGGACATACCCAAGACAGCTTTTAGAACATGGTATGGATCTTATGAGTACACTGTGATGTCTTTTGGATTGACAAATGCGCCTACCTACTTTATGTACATCATGAATAAGGTCCTCATAGAGTACATGGATAGGTTTGTAGTGCTGTTCATAGACGACATTATGATGTACTCGAAGGATGAGAAGGAACATGAGGAACTCTTGAGGCTTACGCTGCAGAAATTAAGGGAGCATCAATTGTATGCCAAGTTCAACAAGTGTCAGTTTTTGCTGAAAGAGGTGTCGTTTTTGGGTCATATAATATCAGGAGGAGGAGTATTGGTTCACCCAGGAAAGGTGAGGGATGTGTTGAAATGGGAACCCCTGCAAAATGTAAAGGAAATAAGGAGTTTTCTTGGAATAGCTGGATATTACCGTCGATTCATCAAGGAATTTTCCAAGATAGCCAAGCCAATGATGGAATTGCTAATGAAGGGAAAGGTTTTCCAATAGACTCAAGCTTGTCAAAATAGTTTTGAGGAGTTGAAGAAGAGGTTGACAACAGCCCTAGTTTTGGTACTGTCGGATGTGAGCAAGGGTTTGATATTTATTGCGACGCATTGAGACAAGGACTTTGATGTGTATTGATGCAGGAAGGTCAAGTGGACACCTATGCATCAAGGCAATTGAAGAAACATGAGCAGAATTACCCCACACATGATTTAGAACTTGCAGTCCTCGGAAAAGCGTTGAAGATTTGGAGACACTATATCCTTGGACATAGGTGTGAAATTTATACGGATCACAAGAGTCTTAAGTATATTTTCACACAAACGGATCTGAATTTGAGGCAACGGAGATGGTTGGAGCACATCAAAGATTATGATTTGGGGATCAATATCATCGGGGAAAAGCGAATGTAGTGGTCGATGCTTTGATTGGAAAAGTAGTAAGTCATCAACTCACAGTTTGAGAGTTACCATCCGAGTTATGTAAGGAGTTTGAACGGTTGAACCTTGGATTTGTAAATGAGATGGAGATGATGGAGTTAAACCCATCCTTAGAGCAAGAAATTCGGGAAGGCCAAACTAAGGATGAGGAAATTCAAGAAATCAAGGAACGAACCCAAGAGGGGAGAGAATTAAGATTTGATGAGGATGAACATGGTACTCTATGGCTTGGTAAGATCTTTGTCGTGCCTAATGTGAAGCGTATTCGAGAGACAATATAAAAAGAGGCACATGACTCACCTTACTCAATTCACCCCGGTTGTACGAACATGTACAAAGACTTGAAGACTTGCTATTGGCGGGATAGCATGAAAAAGGACATAGCTGAATATGTAGCATTGTGTGATGTGTGTCAACGAGTCAAGGCGGAACATAAAAGGACAGCTGGATTATTGCAACCATTGAAGATCCCGAAATGGGAGTGGGAAGAAATTGGAATGGACTTCATAGTTGGGTTACCATGCACTCTGTACGGTTACGACTCAATTTGGGTAATTGTAGATCGCTTAACCAAGTCAGTTCATTTTGTCCCTGTGAAGACCAAAATATACAGCTGCACAATTGGCCGAAATATACATGGAGCATATTGTGTGTCGACGCGGAGTACCGAAAAAGATAGTCTCAGATAGAGGTTCTCAATTTACCTCCAGATTTTGGCAGAAATTGCATGAAGCATTGGGAACAAGGTTGAAATTCAGTTCGGCATATCACCCTCAAATGGATGGACAAACCGAGAGGACCAATCAAATTTGGAGGACATGTTAAGAGCTTGTTCTTTAAAGCATGGGAAAGGTTGGGACAAAAGCTTTCCCTATGCAGAATTTTCATATGACAACAGTTACCAAGCAAGCTTGAAAATGTCACCATATGAAGCGCTTTATGGAAGGAAGTGTAGGACACCTTTATTTTGGAAGGAGACAGGAGAAACTCAAGTATTTGGTCCAGATGTGTTGCAAGAAGCTGAAAAGCAAGTCCAAATAATTAGTGAAAACTTGAGGGCTGCCCAATCAAGACAAAAAGGCTATGCGGACAATAGGAGAAGGAAATTAGCCTTTGAAGTGGGAGATTTTGTTTACCTCAACGTGTCACCTATGAGGGGTCATAAGAGGTTTAGCATAAGAGGCAAGCTAGCACCTCACTACATTGGACCATTCAAGATTTTGGACAAAAGAGGAGAAGTAGCGTATAAGTTTGAGATGCCAGCTCATCTTTCGGATGTCCATGATTTCTTTAATGTTTCCCAGCTCATGAAGTGCTTGAGAGTACCAGAAAAACAAGTGCCAATGGAAGGATTGGAATTAGGGGCAGATTTGACTTATGCCGAACAACTGGTCAAAATCTTGGAAACCAAGGAGAGGGTCACAAGGAACAAGGTTATTAGATGGTGTAAAGTTCAATGGAAGCACCACACAGAAAAAGAAGCATCGTGGGAATTGGAGGATGATCTCAAGAAGGAATTTCCCTATCGCTTCTCTTCCGCGTTGAATCTCGAGGGCGAGATTCTTTTTAAGGGGGGTAGGTTTGTAACACCCTCATTTTCATGCATCAAGCCCTACATACATTCATATACATGTTTCACATTAATTCACATAAAGAGGAATAAGTTTAAAATTGATTTGGAACAAAACCACACTTAAATTCTAGAAAGTGCAGACTAGTCCAATTCTGATGCGAACTAGTCCAATTTCTCTCTGACCTCGATCAGACTTGTCCATTTTTGCTGCGGACTAGTCTGTTTTTGCCTCTGGACACTTTCGGACTTGTCCGGTCCTATGTGGACTAGTCCGGTGTTCCAAGAATCCTTGAAAATTTGTTAAGTCCCTGAACTTGTCCGGAATAGTCCAGTGTTCCAGCGGACTTGTCCGTTTTCCTCTCTAACTAAAGTCGGACTTGTTCGATTTTTGACCGTAGTTGTCCAATTTCTCTCTGGACAACTTCGGACTTATCGGGTCCTTTTTGGACTTGTCCGATATTTTGCGACTCCGAATTATTCCTTTGTTTTACGACTTGTTTCTTGGGTTTCACGTAAAGTGGGCCTAGGAACGTCGTGCCTAACTCTTTTAGAGCCCATGTGGGACTCTAAACCGGCCTCTACTCATCTCAAACTCGAAATCCATCTAACCCTAGCCTCCACCTCTATATAAACAACCCCACCCCTTGGCTTGACCTCTATTTGCCACTTTTCCACCCCACCCAAACCCTAGTTCATGGAGAGCCACCATCAAGGAGGGAGGAGGAGATCCCAAGCAACAACAAGAAGAGGAGGAAATGAATGAGGATGAAGATCTCCATCAAGTTTCATTCTTCATCACCAATTCATCTCCATGTTCATCACCAACCCTAGATCATCAAGATCCAAGTGCTACCTCCAAGTTTCTTGATTCATTGGAGTCCTAAACACCTGGTATACCTTCTATTCTCTTTTTTCTTACGTGAATTCAACCCTAAGTCTCTAAATTCACGTCGATCTAGAAAACCCTAATCTACTGATCTCGAAAAGTGCGGACTTATCTGGTACCTAGCGGATTAGTCCGAATTTCCTGGTTAATTTCTATTGAATTAATTCTAAAATTAGATCTAATCACATCCAAACCTGTATAAACTTGTTAAAAGCTATTATAACTAGTTAGTGATCATGAAAAACAACTAATTAACAAGTTCCACCTTGCATTTGCATTAATCATCTATATCATGTCATATTGAGTAATGTTTGTGCACTCATTGATTGTATTTCTTGTTTGTATGTTTATTGTGTAGATTAGACGGATTTGCGCTAGGAAGTGCCACAGAGGATCTACATCACCAAGAGTTTGAAGGCTTCGAACCGAACCAATCCCAAGAGCAAGGCAAGTGTCCTTCAAGCATATTGATCCTGTTTTGGAAATAAATATTTTGTTTGCAAAACTGCATGCTTGTGTCAATTTGGTGGGAAATCCAATCGTAGGAAGTTTACTAGAATTGTTTAATTAGCCTTGTCACCTGGAATTATGGTAGAGAGTTGGGATGAGTTTTTTACCTTTTTGCTTCGTTAATCAGTTGGGATGGGAAAACAAATATACCACTTACCGTAATTATGTAATTATGAGATTATGATTAACGTGAACTAGTTATTATGATATGGTAATGGGTGATCTAGGAAAGCCCGGTATGTGGATTGGATGGATGTTATGGTGGTTTGCTTGCTTTAGATCTAAGGACCGGTTCATGCGAGAATAAGCACTACAGGAAACGCGATCATCTGCGGCGATTGGATTTATTTGCGACGGCCCGCCGGCGGGCCGTCGCAAATAACGTGGCCATCGCAAATAATCTCTTATTTGCGACGGCCAACCCTAGGGCCGTTGCAAATAACCGCTTATTTGCAACGGCCAAATCTAGGGCCGTCGCAACTAAGAAAACCGTTGCAAATAATTGTTTATTTGCGATGGGTGCTAAAAAGACCGTGACAAATAATGTTAATTGTGACGACCATATGGTGGGGCCGTCGCAATTAAGGACGCCGTCGCAAATAAGGGCTTTTATCGGTCGCCCTGACCCCGACAGTTCATTCACGTCCACTCACCTCCACAGCCCCATTGCCCTGCCGCCCTGCCACGCCCCGCCTCCTGCCCGCCGTCGCCGCTGCGCCGCCACCCTTGCTCCCGCCCCTGGCCCCGCCCTTGCGGCGCAGCCCTGTCCCCGAGCCGCGTCGCCGCCCCACCGCCAGCCCGCCGTCGCCGCCCTGCCGCTGCCCCTGCTCTCGCCCCTGACCCTGCCCCCACCGGCCCCTCCGGCCGCCGCCCCTGCTCCCGCCCCCGGCCCCGCCCCTGCCTCCGGCCCTGCTCCCGCCTCCGGCCCCGCTCCCGCCCCTGCTCCCGCCTCCAGCCCTGCCCCCACCGGCCCCTCCGGCCGCCGCCGTAGCACCGCCCCACCGCGGCCCTGCCCCCACCGTCGTCCCTTCCTCTGGACCGCAGCGTCAACGCTATCGGACAGCAGCGCCGTCGTCCCTCGGACACCGCCGGCCGCCGACCTCCTCCAACGCCGCCTCCTCCAACGCCGCTGACTAGGTATGGGAATGTATGATGGACATTTGAATGATGGCATGTTTAGATGATGGACGTTTGATGCAATGTTTAAATTTTCAAGTTTTGTTTGGGAATGCATGATGGAATGTTTAGATGATACAATGTTTCGATGATTCAATGTTTATATGATGCAATGTGGTAATGTTTAGATGATCCTACTTTATTGCTAGTTATGTTTAGATGATGCAATGTTTTAAATTGTGCATGCTCATATACATGCTCATATATGGTCATACATTGCTAGTTATGTTTAGATGATCCTGGTTCATTGCTACTTCATTGCCAATGATCATACACATGCTCATATAACATATTGTCTATTGTTTGATATTTTTTATTGGTGCTTATTGTTCATTGATATTTAATGTTTTTGAGTGACTACTTAATATATGTAAATAAAGGGGTTTTTGTCCGGCTCAGACCAACCCGGAAGGGCATGACACGCAATAAGTGTGATTGTGCCGTATAGACCATAGTAGTGGTACCGTATGCTTCAAGGCGACATGGAAGCGAACGGGTTGGTAAGGACATCAATGACCCGCGATTGCGTGGACGGTGGAAATGGATGTGGAATTGTCATCTAAGACCAACTTTCCTCTCGCTCTTTCTCTAGTTCTTTCCTCACTCTTAAATGACCACAAAATGAAAATGAGCAACGTAACCTATAGAAATGTATTACCGGTTTCGGATCGGCACGTCTCACATGCCATTGGAATATGAGACGTGCAGGTTCGGAATTGTCCTTTCGGACAGCCTCGGAGTGACCGAGGGGGCATGTCTTGTGACGAGACGCGGGTCCGGATTTGGACGAGATTTCGGTGGCGTAACCCTATTGTTCCCTACTGCACCATTTTTGGGCGTTCAGTGGAGAACAGTGGGGTTATGCTGCCGAAATTTCATTCGAATCTGGATCACGCGTCTCGTCCTAGCACGCTCCGCTCGGTCACTCTTGGGTGGGTTTAGGATCTATCTGGCTAGGTTGTAGGGTCGTGACATAACATAACAATACATTAACGACAATTTCTTTCGCGTTAAGCTGCAGAGCCAAACATGGGTGAAGACCGCAGTTGGATGTATACTGGCTGGAAGAGCAGAACTGGTGGTCACTCGGATGAGTGTTTTATCAAGTTAGATCAATTTTTGGATCGAGCATTTTTGTTGTCAACGGAAGATATGGTGCGGTGCCCATGTATAAAATGTCGGAACACCATGTTTTTGAGAAGATTCGAGCTTTCGTTTCACTTATGTCGAAACGGTTTCAGTCCACATTATGAAGCACGGACCTTTCACGACAAGACTAATTCTCGAGTCATAGCCGAAGTGGATGAGGATGATGATATAACAGAGGTTGATAGGATGGATGAGATGCTAGAAGCTCTGGAAGCGGAGGATCCTCTTACAAATGAGGCAGAGAAGTTCTTCGAGGAGCTGAAGAAATCACAAGAGTCGTTGCATGAACACACGGTTGTGAACGTACTTGCTTTCTTGTCCAGATTTATGGCAATTAAGTCCAAGTACTTTTTTTCAATCAACTGCTACAATGATCTCATGAAATAGATCTGCGATATCCTTCCACAACCTCACAATGTGCCAGCCGATATGTATCATTCAAAGATCAAGATATCTGGTCTCGGTATGAAGTACGAGAAAATTGATGTCTGCCCAGACAACTGCATGCTATTCTGGATAGAGCACGCCTATGAGAAGATGTGCTTGAAATGTGGTAAATCCAGGTATGTCAATGTTGTTAATGACGATGGTGATAATGTGATGACAGATGACATACATAAGAAGCTTTGTTACTTGCCTGTGACATCTCAGTTGAAGCGGATGTTTGTTTCAAAAAGAACCGCAAGACACATAAGATGGCACAAAGAAGGTAAACGTGAGAACAAAGAATTCTTGACGCATCCGTCCGACGGTGATGCATGGAAGGTGCTAGACCGTTTTGATCCATACTTATCTCGTGATGCGAGGAATGTTCGCATCGGATTAGCGACAGATGGATTCTCACCGTTCAGTACGAACGCCAAACCATACTCATGTTGGCCTGTCTTTGTCATTTCGTACAACCTGCCACCTACTTTTTTTACGAAGAACGAATTCATGTTTCTCAGCCTCATTGTACCTGGACCTGATCATCTCGGGTCATGTCTCAATGTTATGTTAAAACCACTGATCGAAGAATTGAAAGACTTGTAGACAGGAGTCGAAGCGTACGACAGTTACAAGAAGCAGAAAATCAACCTTCGAGCTGCTTATTTGTGGTCCGTCCATGATTTGCCGGCATACGGCATGTTTTTTGGATGGAGCACTCACGATCGTCTGACGTGTCCGATATGTGCTTCAGACACGAATTGCTTTCAACTAACTCATGGAGAGAAAATATCTTACTTCGATTGTCACAGACATTGGCTTCCCTCAAATCATATATTTAGGCAGCAGAGGCATGTCTTTCGAAAGAACACTGTTGTCACTAAAGGACCACCGAAGCGTCTCAACGGGTCAGAAATTTCTGATATGTTGGACAAATTGGTGCCTGATGAAGGTCGTCCTGGATATTTTGTAGGTTATGGAGAGGAACACAATAGCGTAACATGAGCGAAAGTATCATAAGCACTTGCATGGATATGCCTGGCAAAACGAAAGACAATTATAAAGCTAGACTAGATTTGGCAAAGATTTGTCACTATCCAACTCTTGAAATCTCTAAAAGTGGTGGAAAGCCACGTGCTTCTTTCTGTCTTCGATCGAAAGAAAATAAAGAAATTATGAAATGGATGAAAACTTTGAAATTCCTAGATGGTTACGCAACTAGCCTGAAACGAGCCGTAAATATTAACATAGGAAACCACACTGGGTTGAAGAGTCATGATTATCACATTATAATGGAAAGACTCTTACCAGTTATGTTTCGAGGCTATCTAGATGATGCGGTGTGGAAGGTTTTAGCCGAGCTCAGCTATTTCTATAGACAGCTTTGTGCTAAAGAAATCAAGATCGGGATGATGGATAAGTTAGAGAAGGAGATACCCATACTTTTGTGTAAGATGGAATTTTTTTTTCCACCGGGTTTCTTTAATCCAATGCAACTTCTGCTTATCCATCTTCCATTCGAAGCTAAAGTTGGCGGTCCTGTGCAATATAGGTGGACGTATCACATTGAAAGAGCGCTACGATATCTGAAACCAATGGTTGGCAACAGGGCAAGGGTGGAAGGGTGCATTGTTGAAGCATATGCTCTTAAGGAAGTAGGATACTTTTCAAGTGTCTACTTTGCGGAAGAAAACAATATCAATACTTCGGCGATGGGGTACAATGTGGACGAAACACCCCCTCTAAGCGACCTTTCCATTTTCAAACGAGAGGCACCACCGTTGTTAGCTACACGACCTACGTGCTATCTGAACATGAAAGGACTGTTGCTTTACTCTACATGTACGCAAATATAGAAGGCATGCAGGAATACTTCGAGTAAGTATTTGTCCTACATTTATGCTAATCGATATATTTTGCTACACATGTACTATAAAACATGTTTTTTTATGTTCAGCGAGATCCACAGACAATGTTGGCCACATAGGCATCAACCTACAGCCAAACAAGTAGAAGCGATGCAGAAAGAAGTAATAAATGGGGGGCAGAGTTTCCTATCATGATTTTGAGATTATGTAATATTCTATCGTCTTCAATGTATTATATGTTACTATTATTAAAGAAGTATTATTTTAACTTACGATCATTTATGACAGTGTCGGACTCACAATGTCCATGAAGATTTGCAGTAGCTATCTTATTGATTGGTGAATATTAGAAGCTATGGTCGATATGACGTAAATCGCTTTCAATTCCGTACAACTCATTTTGAAGCTCTTTGTCCTCTTGCGGCAACTTCAAATTCCGGTGTTGTGACGAGAGCAATGGACACTCAAGGTAATTTAATCGATTATTATGGGATCATTAACAAAATTATTGAATCTACTTTTACCGGAAATAAGACCTTCCGAGTTGTCTTCTTTGATTGTGACTGGTTTGATCGCACTCATTGAACTCGAGAAAACCAATTTCGAATGGTGGAATTGAAATGTAAAGACCGACTACGAGGTTACAATACATTTGTTCTTGTACATCAAGTGGAATAAGTGTATTATATACCTTATCCATGCACGAAGCTCAGTGCTTGTTGGGAGGTATATAAGGTGAATCCTCGTGAGCTGTTATATACTTATGGGGATGATGGTTACCATGATAGTGAAGACGTTGAAGAAGTGAACCAAGAAGAAGAGTTGGCAGACACTTTTATCGTCGAGCTTGGTGCAGGACTCGATCAATTAGTTGGAGATGTTGAAGTCGTTGAAGATGTAGAGGCAGATGATATGCGAAAACGGAAATTAGAACAGGCCACGATGGAAGATCTTTGGGCTGGTTTAAGGAGTAGGGGACAGGCACATGATAATGATGTTGACGAATTTTGAAAGTGATTACAAGTAATGTTTTCTTGAAGATAGTAACATGAATTTTGTATATTTTATTTGCATATTTACTAATTCTCTAATTAAAACAGGATGGCATCAATGAAGGGAAAGAAGGTGCTGCCGACGAGGGGGTTCTACCACTCTAGACTTGAGGACGCTTTCGCTAGTGCCTCGTCGACTGGGAGCAGACGCTCTCAACTGCTGGGGAATGTTCTCAGCAGCTCTAGAGCTTCCTCACAGGTAAATTTCACTTGCTTTTAAAAAATTCTTTAAATTCAATTTCACATTAATCTTACTTATGAATCATTTGAATGTTGTAGTCCTGACCGGCTGACTCAGAGGCTGCGGCGCCAGTTGACCTTGGCTACCCTTCGGCGAGCCAGCCCTCGGCCAGCCAGCCCTCGGCTGGCGATCCTTCTATTCCTGAGGCCTTTGGCTCGGCTGGTGAGGAGCCGTCAGGGTCACCTGACATGGCGCCCCAGCAGACGCGGAGGATGAGGACTCACTTTGTCAGTCCTCCTACGGTCCCTTACAGAAGATCGTGATTCGTCCAGTCGGAGACAGGTAATAAAAATTATAGTGTTCAATTTTAGTTTCTTTTGGTTACTTAAGTAATCAATCAATAAATATCTTACAGGGTTTGGGATGACACATCTTTCACCGGTGAGAGACATCAAAGACTGGTGAACAGTGTCCTCGGGTCCTTAGTGCATTTGCACTATCCCGGGGTAATCGACGGTGTGCCTGCCCTTTCGTGGGAGGACTACGCACGCGTCCAT
Organism: Tuctoria greenei; assembly: GCA_036927565.1. NCBI lineage: Eukaryota > Viridiplantae > Streptophyta > Magnoliopsida > Poales > Poaceae > Tuctoria > Tuctoria greenei. The sequence goes on along the minus strand of JAYESD010000003.1, from coordinate 123,133,141 downwards.
CACCAGGAGCACAACAACCTTCAGGAGGCCGTATGGGCCGATTTTATGGTAAGTATGTTAAAAATGGTTTATAAGTTTTAACTCTTAAACTCTTTTAATGAACATCTCTTCAATATATTCTTTACCACAGGAAGATATACTCTAGAGCACCTGAACGACCATCGCCTGTTTGAGGATGTGAGGCGAGTGTTTCACTATAACGCTGCCAAGGCGCTTCGACAAGCTTTGTCGAAAGCCCGTGTTCAAATTATTAATGAGCACTTGAAGGCGAACCAGCAGCACGTGCTACACTTCCTGCAAGAGAGCGAGAGGCAACTGATAGAGGAGGAGTACGCGCAGGTACGTGTGGTGTAGTAAGTATTTTTTTCTGATAATTTCCTCAATGGTATTTTTAACGACTTCCAACTATGTGCAGGGCCACATAAGCTGGTTGCATGATCAGACCGATGCATTTCGGGCCCTTTGTTGCTACTGGGATAGCGATGAGTTTAAAGCTAAGTCCAAGAAGGCTCGAGAGTGCAGAGGGGTCGAGGGGAAGAGCAGGCACGGGCAAGATAACCACTTGCGTTTAGATAAACGCATGGTAAGTGTATGTAACTTATGTTTATATATTCATAATATATTGTTTGTACTAACATGTATTGATAGGAGCGCAAGACGGGGGTGCCGTCGACCCCTGCTGAGATCTGGAAGAGAGGTCACAGGGACCCTTCTCAGCTGACGAGGTGCAGTCAGGCTGCAGCCGAGCGATTGGTAAGTTTAGAAATCATACATATTAAATATAACTATATAGATTGTTGAACTTACTCGGTTTTCTTGTTTTGCAAGCTAAGTACGGGGAGGAGGCTAGGAAGATACACGGTGAATATTTTGATTGGGAACGTCAACCAATCGATCCTTAAGCTGCGTATGCAAGCGGTGGTGGAAAAGCACACGGAAGGTGAGTTTACAAGTCATTTTATCATTTTCAATTCAAAGTATTCAAGATATTTCAATTTCATATTACTGACTCTCTTTTTTATAAGCTCGCGAGTTGTTGACTCGAGGGTGGGGAGACTTGCGAGAGGCAGCTCCACACAAGCTTCTTCGATGGGCACGACTGGTCTTCATGCCTCACTGAGGGACATTGAGATGCAGTCCCTCTTCAAGCGACGGGAGGAGGCGGAACACCAAAGGATCGCGATGGAGGCCACGATCCAAACCAAGGCATCAGCATTGGTGCAGACGCGGAAAGCAATGGAGGTAACAAAATAAAAACTAAAGTTCTCATTAATTCAGCATAAATGACTTACTAATAGATAGCATTTAATGTTTGCAATGACATGCCATGGCTCAGGCATAAGGTCTGGGGATCCAACTACCGGTACTACCACCGGTCCTTCCAGGCGATCCTTCTTCTGCGGGTCAGGTAATTTTCTATGTTAACTTAACAATTCTAATTTTATCTCAATTTAATGAATATAAAGTGATAAAATAGAGTGACAGCGAGAGATAGTTACATAGAGTGAGAGATAGAGTTAGAAGAGGGAGGAAATAGAGAAAAAAAAGATTGAGATAGAAGAAAGAGGGAGATAGTTAGATAGAAGAAAAGGATTGACATAGAAGAAAGAGAGAGATAGTTAGATAGAAGAAAAGGATTAACATGGAAGAAAGAGAGAGATAGAAGAAAGAGTGAGAGATAGTTAGATAGAGTGAGAGAGGAATGAAAAGAGAGAGGAAGACGTAGATGGAGACAGAGGGAGAGGAAGATAGAGGGGGGAGATGTAGATAGAGATAGAGGGAGGAAGATAGAGGGAAAAGGATAGCAATAGAGAGATAGAGTGAGAGAAAAAGATAGATTGAGATGGAGAGGGAGAGAAATGAAAAAAGAGGAAGAGAGGGTGACCTAGATGGAGATAGAGGGAGAGGAAGGGAGGGAGAGACATGTTGATACATTTATATTCCAACTCTATGTTTTATTAATTGCATGGATCTGCGACGGCTGCACAAACACCGTCGCCGTAGCTACCACCACCTGGAATGAGGCGCGACGACGACTTCGACTTCGGAGGTGGCTTCGGAGGTGGCTAAGAAGGCCAAAGGGAGAGTGAGCCCTTGTTTGCTTTGTTGATGACGATGTGAGATGTATCGAGAATGTTGTTTGTGATTGTGATGATGTTTGTGTGTGATATACTATTTCTGTTCTGTGATTCTGGCCATCGAGACGGGTAGTATTTTCTGTTTTTTTTTTAGAAAATAAAAACCTTATTTGCGACGGCTTTTTTATACAGTACCGACGCAAATAAGGTTCCAGGCCGTCGCAATTAATCCACTGCTATTTGTGACGGCCTGGCTGTCGCAAATAAGCATTAATTGTGACGGCCCAACCATCGCAAATAGCAGCGTGGGTCCCGGAGGAGGACACGTGAGCCCTGCCCGCTGAACTTATTTGCGACGGCCCGGTCGTCACAAATAGCAGCACTTATTTGCGACGGCCTGACCGTCGCAAATAAGCTTTAACTACGACGGCCTGGCCGTCGCAAATATTGTTGAGGGGCCCACCAGCCCCTGTCAATAACTTGCGACGGCCGCTGCGAGCCATCGCAAATAAGGTTATTTGCGACGGTGGCCATCGCAAATAAGCTTAATTGTGACGACTTATTTGTGATGGCCAGAAACTGTCGCAAATAAGAAAAGCCATCGCAAATAGCTTATTTGCGACGACATTTGGCTTATTTGCGATGGCCTTGGCCGTCGCAAATCGTCGGGTTTCCTATAGTGAAGCCAGGACTACAGTGCCACAACGAGGCCAAGTATGGGTGCGGCGTAGCTGCTTAATTAGGGCTTTGCCAGTTCTATTTGGACCATTAAGGATGCTCGGGAAAGGGGTAGTCGAATTGGGTTTGTTGATGATTGGTAGGACTACCCTAGGATCTGAATGGCTCAAGAGGGGGCCCTTGGTTGAAAATGTGCTCTGTAGGAGACATCGCCACCGGTGAAACCTCAGTGGGGTCTCAATGGGCTAGTAATCCCTTTGTAAAGGATATTTGTGATCTGTTGGCCATACAACTATGATAGTGTTTTGGCATAATGGAGGTTTTCTTTAGTCGTCGACGGGTGATGAAATCACAAACACGTGGGTAAAGCGGTACAACCTCTGTAGAGAGTCAAATAAAAATATCATGATAGTCGTGCTCCCGGTTATGAGCACCTGGACAACTTCCATGACTAGAGGGAACTAGGTATTGGGATGGTATTTGGGATGGTTATGGTTGGTATTATGATTATGGTTGGTTATGGATTAATTTCTGGTATTGAATATGGTTATTGGAAATGGTGAAATATGGAATATAGATGATGGTAATGAATAGGGATTGGTATTATGATGGTTACATGGCTTATGATTGGTTTGCTTAACATAAATATAATATATTGCTTTTCAAATGTTTTAAATGTACATTTCAGCACATGACCATTATTATTGTCGTCATTTGTATCAGCTACATGTCATACTTTCCACACTTGCTGAGTACGACATGTACTCACCCTTGCAACCCCCCCCCCCCCCCCCCAACAGTTGCAAGTCAGGATTGGGAGTTTAATGATGATAATGCAGAGTTCTAGGTCGTGTGTACCGTCAGCTTTGCCTGTGGTGTTGATTGGAGCTGCGCTACCCTATTGCTTATGATGCCTAGCTGTTTAGTTTGCTTAGTTGCTTTAATTAGTTTATTTCCGCTGCATTTGTTGAACTTGTCATTAATATTCATTATTGCTTCTATTTGAGGATAATCTTGTTGTGTAATAACATTTTGTTAATTAATCCTGTTCTGTGCTAATTTTCTGTATACTCTTTTGTGAATGCACTCGTGTATGTGTGTTGAACATCCTGGGCCCACATATGCGTTCACTTGGTTCATTTTCGGAACCGGGTGTCACAGGTTCGTGGAGCGACCATCCAGGATTTACAGTGCCACCACATGGCCAAGTATGGGTGCGTCTTAACTGACTAATTAGTGCATTGTCAGTACTATTTGGACCAGTTGGAAAGCTCAGAGAAGGGGTAGTCGGGTGGGTTTGTAGTGATGGTGGGACTACCCTTGGATCCGAATGGCTCAAGAGGGGGCCATTGGTTCGATGTGCTCAGTTGGAGACATCACCACTGGTGAAACCTCAGTGGGGTCTAAATATGCTAGTAATCACTTTGTAAAGGCTATTTTTGATCTCTTGGCAACACAACAAAGGAAGTGTGAGATGACATAATAGAGATTCCTTAGTCATCAAAAGGTGACAAAATCACAGTCTTGTGGGTAAAGTTGTAAAACCTCTGTAGGGTGTGATAAAAACTATCATGATAGTCGTGTTCCCGGTTATGAGCAATCAGGACCCTCACATGGTTAGAGTTTTGAACGTTGAACATGGTTTATTGGCTGAAATTGAATTGGGAATTGGTATTGGGTCAGTAATTGGCTTTGATATATGGAATTGATGAAATTGAGACAAATGAGTAGTTACGAGTTGATTATGGAATATTATTACTGTTATTGGTTACTTAAGTTGAGATTTATGTTATTTTGGTTATTTTGGGAAGGACCACACTTAATGATAATATTATTGCATTTTCAAATGTGTTGAATGTGCTTTTATGCAATTAGCCATTATTTATTATCATTCATTGTTGAAGCTACATGTCATACTTTCCCACACTTGCTGAGTACGACATGTGCTAACCATTGCTATTCCCCCAATAAATTTAGACGCAGGCAACAATGTGGAGTACCAGAGGGACTTTGAGGAGTTCTAGGCATGCGTGTTATCGTCAAGCTTGCCCGTGGAGTTGGAGTCTTTGTGTTTAGTGTTTTTCTACTGTAGTCTTTTAGAGCTTGTATTCGAGACTATTTGGTTTGAAATAAGGTACTATTATTAGTTTTATTATTAGAGACATTGTTTTATTTGTTTATCAATTGTGAATCACTTTTATATGTGTGTTAAACATCTTGGGCACACATATGTGTCACGCTTGGTTCATTTTCAGAATCGGGTGTCACACGCATCCAGGGCGAGAACTTTTTTAACTCGGAAGGGACTTCCCCAACTGGGGAGAATTTGTTTGCTCCTTCACGAGAAAGTATGCGGTGCAACACTAGATTGCTAACTTCAAGCTGGCTATTGCACACGTGCCACTGCTGATAGCGTAGTAGTGTTGGTTGGTAGTGTGCATTTCGGACAGCTGCTCAACATTTTGCCTCGTTGACGAGGTCCAGTTCATTGCAGCAGAGCTGGTCCTGTGTAGCTTTATCGAATGCATGGACACGGAGATAGCCCATGATGATCTCTGGATGGAGGACAGCTGCTGCTATGTACACCAGAAAGAAAGGCATCTCCCCTGTGGCTCGGCTGGTTCTAGTCCGGCTAGCCCATAGTGCACACGGAAGCTCCTCAATCCAGTTGGCACCATGCCTTTTCAAGCGTTAATAGGTGTGCATTTTGAGACCCCTAAGTATTTTAGCATTAGCTTTCTCGGCTTGCCCATTGCTTTCTCGGTTTGCCACTGACGCGTAGTAGATCTTGATGCTGAGGTCTTCACATTATTCATGAAATTCTGTACTGGTGAATTGGGTCCTATTTTTACTGATGACTCTGTTCGGGACACCAAACCTGCAGATTATATACTTCAAGAACTTGATTACTGGCTGCTTGTTGATTTTGACTACATGGCAGCGTCTGGCGACTTAGTGAACTTTTCTACGGTGACGTAGAGATACCGACACCCTCCGACGGCTTTGGAAAGGGTCCTAGGATATCCAACCCCCATATAGGGAATGGCCATGAGGGCAGGATCTTTTGCAGCGTCTTAGTCGGCGTGTGGATCTGTTTGGCATGAACTTACAATGCTCGCATCTCTTGACCAGAACGACGGCATCCTGGAGAGCTCTAGGCGAATAGAAACCATGCCTAAAGGTTTTACCGACCAGCGTGCGACATGAAGCATGATTCTGGCACTCACCTCCATGGATTTTTGTAAGCAGCTCGCAGCCATCTTCTACGATATGCACCGCAATCAGACGTTCTTGGTGCCATGCCGGTAGCTATCTCCTTCTACCAACGTGCATCTTTTGGCCATACAGACAATCCGTTCATCAGATACATCTTATTCAGGAAAAATTTTATCCTTCAAGTAGTCCTACACCTCTGTGATCGATGCATCGGGACTCGCTTGAGCTTATGGATCTTGCACGCTGGGTTGCACGGAGCTTCCCAACACGCCTAAAATCCTTGGTGGTCTACATGGCAGCAGGGCCACCGGGACCGCCAGCTTCTTGATGCTTGTCGGTACCCTGCGTACCGTATACCCAGCTTCTTGATACTAAAGGAACTTCACTTGTCTGAGTTGAAGACCTCCGAAGGCCCCACGTGTCATACAGAACTAGACCTGCCTCCCTTCTATGGTTAGTCCCGGTGCTGCCATGTGTATACTGCAACTGGAGCTACGTCCCACACATGGGAAAGCCCTAGGCTAAACACCTGCGCGGCACCCCCAGACCTATCCCCCGACAGAGGGAAGCTCCGGTACCGACACGTGTACAACAGCACCGGACCTACCCGTCGCAAACGGTAAGCTCCAGAGCTGCCACGTGTCCAACAACCGGACCTTCAACTTCAACAAGCAGATTGAAGGACCCCCACCTGCTCGGACCTTCAAGGGACAATCAAGGACCTCAAGACCCGATTAAGTGTCATTAATACCACCTTAAGGACACACGATCGGAGGGCCCTTAATACCAGTAACGGCACTATCATGGATCGTTACCACATTATTAAAGGTAATTAAGCTAATTAATTGTGTATTAAGCATCAGTAACCGCCAGGGTCACATGTCAGGCCAGGCTAGCGATGTAACGACCAGTCCTTGTACTATAAAAGGACTGGTCGACCGATACACTAGGAGACTTCTTCCAAGCTCTCAGACTCTTGGAGACTCGACGCTAACACACACTCACAAGTGCTCAGATGCTCAATACAACAGCTACACACCCCGTAGAGTAGGGTATTACGCTTAGGCGGCCTTAACCACGTAAATCCTTGTGTCAATTTGCCATCGTGTTCTGAATCTCTACGCGCCCACTACCGAACTAAAAATTCTGCGGGCTGCCAACAGTACTACCAGGAGAATTGCCGGAACCAGACTCCGACAGTTGGCGCGCCAGGTAGGGGCGCTCGAGATTCAAGGATGGTGAACTCTACTGCTGGATCATCCAACAGCAACCCTGCTGCCCAACCTGCTGGAGGCAACCCCTCCAACATGCAGCAGCCAGCAGATGCTGTGGCTCCAGCAGGAGTCATGCCACCGCCGCCACCGTTCGCACCGGTGAATCAAGCTGGACAGCAAGATGGGACGTCATCGTCGGTCACGGCATCGGTGAACAACAACCCTGAACATGCACTCCATGCCGCGTGTGCTCTTCTTCAACGTCCACCACCTCCAGGAGCATCCCAGAGTGCAATGGAGCAGTGGAGGGCTGATGTGGAATACTTGGTTGTAGCAGCAGCCGATCACATCAGCAACCAAGGTCCTCCCCCCTCGGGGCGGGCCGCATCGTAGCATCGGATCATGTCAGGTAGACTTGGTCTGCATGCTTCACAACACAAGAGGCATCTACGTCTCAGCAGGCGACGTCGCTGCCCTCCGGGTCGCGATGTACCCATAGGGTAACCAGGCTTTCGACTCACGACCTCAGGGCGGAGCTTGATTGTCGTTACCATCAACAGGACGGTCGCGTCCATATCGAGTGTGCTCGCGAGAGGCGAGAGGCTCGGGATAATCCTACTCCTAAGGGAGTAGGAGGAGGTTTTCCTTCCCTGGACATGCACCTATGCATGGTCAGATGGTCGCAAAAGTTCCTGTCTTACCTGCCATAGATATTTGACGGGACTGTCAATCCCACTGAGTTTCTCCAAATCTACTGCACCGCAATCCTTGTGGCTGGAGGCAATGAGGCCGTGATGGCCAAATACTTCCCCGTGGCTTTGACTGGGACCGCCAGGTCCTGGTTCATGAGCCTCCCGCCTAACTCCATCAACGGTTGGGCGGAACTGTGCCAGCAGTTCACTGCCAACTTCGGGAGTTCATACACTTGACTAGGTACCGAACTGGACCTTTTTGCTGTCAAACAAAAGGGGGGAGAGTCCCTGCGATCTTTCATATAGAGTTTCTCCCAGGTATGAAACACTATACCTTCTATCTCAAGCGCTTCTGTCATTGTGGCATTTAGACAAGGCGTACGAGACAAGAAGATGCTGGAGAAGCTGGCGACCAAGGAAATCACCAGCGTCACGGAACTCTTCAGTGTGACAGACAGGTGTTCCAAAGCTACAGATGGCCATGAAATGCACTCCCAACCACCTCCAGAGGATAACAAAAATTCCTCCAAGGGTGAAGCCACTACCTCCGAGAGTGGCAAAAAGAAGAAAAAGTCCAACGGCAAGAAAAAGCCGTCAGCCAGCACACCTGCTGCTATAGCTACTGCAGCTTCGGGTAGCCGGGGGCTACGCTCCGAGAAACGACCTCGGCCGTCGTATGAAGACAGAGGCAGCTCCAAGATGTGGTGTCCTATACACAAGTCAAACAGCCACAACCTGGAAGGCTACCGAGAGGTCCAGAACCTTGCCGAGTGCTACAACAAGCGCCGGGAAGAAGTTCCTTTCTATCAAAGGGAAGGAAAACAAAAAGTCGACGAAGCTCCAGCTGAAGAGGAGTTACGCTTTCAGGACCCTAAAAAGGTCTTGAAGGCTGTTTACACCTCTGTCAACGATGACTCCGATGTCTCCGACAACGAGCGTCAGAAGACCATCAACACCATCTTTGGTGGTTCGTGGGACATGACCTCCCGCTGTGTCCTCAAGACCATGCAGCAGGACATGGCCTCGGTAGCTCCCACCGCTAGGGCGCAGCCGCACCGGAAGTGGATGGACACTGCCATCACTTTCGATGCTTCAGACTTCCCTCAGAACATGATCGGAGCTGGACAACTCCCATTGATGGTATCTCCAACCATTAACAACATCCAACTCCACCATGTGATGGTGGACGCAGGTTCGGGGTTGAACCTCATAAGCTTTGAAGCTTTCGTCAAGCTTGAGCTCTGACCTTCGGATCTTCGCCCCTCCCGACCTTTCTCAGGAGTAGGTCCAGGGGCCATAACTCCAATCGGTGCTATTACTCTCCCGGTGACCTTCGGGACCCAGGAGAATTACCGCACTAAAAAGTTGGTCTCTGAGGTGGCGCAGATCAACTTACGATTCAACGCCATCCTGGGCAGGACAACCTTGTACAAATTCATGGTTGCTGCTCATTGTGGCTACTTGGTGTTGAAGATGCCAACACCAGCAGGTGTTCTCCGAATCTGCAAAGATCGCACTGTCGGAGTGAATGCTCTGGAAGAACTTCACGCGCTTGCTACAGCGCAGGAGAAAGAATCTGGAAAGGAGCAAGCTCCAAAACCCCCGAGAATTCGTCATCGAGGCTCAACCTCCGCACCTCGCGTGCAACCATGTGGCGACACCGACATTCCCGTCAAAGTCGTCCAAATCAGTTCCGACGCCGCTCAGACCACCCGTATATTGGGAAGTCTGAATGACAAATAGGAACTCGCGCTCATCACTTTCCTCTGGGCTAATGTTGATGTGTTTGCCAGGCAACCGTCACAAATGCCTGGGATCCCTAGGAAAGTGATCGAGCACAATCTGAAGATCTATCCCGATGCTCGGCCTGTACATTAGAAGCCTCAGAAGCAATCAGTAGAGCGACAAAACTTCATACGTCAAGAAGTGAAGAAGTTGCTCGAAGCTGGATTCATCCGAGAAGTCTTCCACACAAAATGGTTGGCAAACCCAGTCGTCGTACCTAAGGTCGTCAGGAAGCTTCGGATGTGTATCAACTACACTACACTAAATAAGGCATGTCCAAAAGATTCATTTCCACTACCGAGAATGGATCAGATAGTGGATTCCACCTCCGGGTGTGAACTATTGTGTTTCCTAGACGCATATTCTGGATATCATCAAATCAGAATGTCTAGGAAAGATGAAGAGCATACTTCCTTTATCACAGTTGAGTGATTATATTGATACACTGCCATGCCATTCGGTCTTAAAACATTGCTTCAACATTTGTACGTGCTATGTACAAAACTTTTGGAGAGCTCATCAGAGATGTAATGGAAGTGTATGTCAATGACATTGTCGTCAAGATCAAGAACAAGGAGTCATTCCTTGACAACTTGCAAGCTGTCTTCGACAAGTTGCGAGTCACTCGCACAAAGCTGAACATAGGACAAGTGTGTCTTCAGGGTTAGCTCCAGAAAACTTATTGGTTTCTTTGTGAACCACCGGGGAATAGAAGCAAATCCAGCGAAGATTAAAGCTATTGAACATCTGCGGCCACCAGCCCACATCAAGGACGTCCAGAAGCTGACTGGATGTCTAGCTGCCCTCAGTCGGTTCATCTCAAGATTGGCGGAATGGGCGCTGCCCTTATTCAAGTTATTGAGGAAGTCCGGACCATTCCAATGGTCTGAAGAAGCAGAAAAGGTAGTCCAGGAGATAAAGCAACTCCTCACCACCCACCAACCTTGGTAGCTTAGAAACCTGGTGAGCCGCTTCTGCTTTACATTTTGGCAAATGACGAAGTTGTCAGCATGGTTCTGATTGCGGAAAGACCAGAACCATCTCCAGTTCAGGAGTCCAGACCCCTCCGGGAGGGTCCGGAACTACCTGAAGACGAGTCTGGGTCCCAGCTCCCAGACCCTGATCCTCAAGGCGAGACGCCGGAGGATCCATCTCCTTCAAATGAAGGAATCACTGCTGCTAAACAAGAAGATTCGAACCCCTCTGAGAAGGTCCGGATCACTTTAGAAGAAGCACTGGGTTCCTCCAGCCGGAACTCGAAAGTCCCCGAACAAGGTCCGGACCCCACCGGGATGGTACGGGTTGATGAGGAGGAAGCTCCGGGACCCTTCGGGAGGGTCCGAACAGTCCAACGCCCCGTGTACTTCATCAGCGAAGAACTCCATGACGCCAAGACTCGGTACCTGGAGGTGCATAAGCTGCTCTATGTAGTTCTTATTGCTTCTAGGGAGCTCTGATACTACTTCCAAGCTCACAAAAATTTAGTAGTAACTTCTTATCCACTGCGTGCAATCTTACATAAACCCAACTCTACTGGGAACATTGCAAAGTGGGCAGCGGAATTGGCCGAGTTCGACCTTGAATTCGTCCCAAGACAAGCGATCAAGAGTCAAGAATTGGCATACTTCGTGGCGGAATAGACCCCCTCTCCATCAAATCCTGGGGGCCCCAGTGAGCAGAAGCTGAAACCCATGGTTCCGGTCTTCACTGAGCCTCACTGGACTCTCTACTTCGACGGCTCCGTGCAAAAGTAGGGGGCCGGAGCTGGAGTCCCTCTCCTCACTCTGATCGGGGAGAAGGTCAAATACATGGTGCACCTTGACTTCATGGTGACCAGCAACATGGCGGAGTATGAAGCACTAATCTATGGGCTCAAGGTGGCACTATCATATGGTGTTAAGGAGCTATTGGTAAAGGGTGATTCGCAGCTCGTCATAAAACAAGTCAAAAGTGAATGCTGCTGCAACAACCCTCAACTAGATGCATACTTACTTGAAGTCCAGAATCTTCAGAAGGACTTCGACATCTTGCACCTCTGCCATGTCCAACATCTCAACAACGCTGAAGCCGACAAACTCTCGATGAAAGCTTCAACCGGAGTTCCAACTCCTGAAGGAACCTTCGTTTGGATATTGTCAAGACCTACAGCACAGCCTGCCAAACTGAGCGAAGGGGGGAGACCAGCACCTCGAAGCTGGCGGTCCTGATGGCCCTGTTACCATGGCACCCATCAAGGGTCTTAGGTGCTGCAGGAAGCTCCGAGCAACCCAACACGCAAGATTCATATCCTCAAGCCAGCTCTGATGCATGGATCTCGGAGATCCTTCCTGAAGATAATGTATCCGCTGACTGGATTGTCAGATTGGCTAAAAGATACACACTGGTAGAAGGGGATCTCCACCGGCGTGGTGCCAACGGCGTCCTAATGCGGTGCATCACAAGGGAAGAAGGCTGCAAGCTCCTCGCAGAAATCCATAGAGGCGAGTGTGGAAACCATGCGTCTTCCCGCACGCTGGTCGGTAAAGCCTTCCGGCATGGTTTTTACTGGCCTACAACACTCCAGGATGCAACTGAGTTAGTGAAGAAATGCAAAGCATGCCAGTTCCATGCGAAGCAAATCCATACACCAGCTCAACCTCTACAAATGATACCTCCTACATGGCCTTTCGCTATGTGGGGGATGGATATCTTGGGACCTTTCCCAAGAGCCGTCGGAGGTTACAAGTTCTTGTACGTTGCCATTGACAAGTTCACCAAGTGGCCGGAAGCAACTCCAGTTGTGACAATAAACAAGCAATCAGCTATCAACTTCTTGCAGTCCATCGTATGCATATTTGGAGTCCCAAGCAGGATCATAACTGATAATGGGACCCAATTCACAAGCTCTGCATTTCAAGGATATTGCGAAGACTTCGACATTCATGTAAGCTATGCCTTCAAAGCTCACCCGACAAGCAATGGCCAAGCTGAGAGAGCAAATGCATAAATCCTAAAAGGACTCAAGACGCGCACATATGGGCGCCTGAAAAAACTTGGAGCCAACTAGATTGAAGAGCTTCCACCCACACTGTGGGCCAACAGGACAACTCGAAACCGGTCAACTGAAGAGACACCCTTCTTCCTGGTGTACGGAGCTGAAGCAGTCCTTCCTCCGGCAATCACCTTGGGGTCACTTCGGGTCCGGACCTTCGATGATGCCACACAGGAACAGCTTCGGCATGAAGACCTTTACCTCCTTGAAGAGGGAAGGTGTCGAGCAGCTGTTCAAAATGCCCGATACCGCCATGCTCTTTGGCGCTATCACCAAAGGCATGTTCACAGCCGACAGCTCGAGGAAGGAGATCTGGTGCTACGGAGAATACAAACTCGAGAAGGGTTAAACAAACTCTCCCTCGATTGGGAAGGAACCTTCCCAGTGATCAAAGTATCCCATCCCAGATGCATTCGCTTGGCAACTGAGGATGGGACACCTCTCCCTAATCCTTGGAACATTGAGCACCTCTGTAAGTTCTATGCTTAATATCACGGAGGTGAGTCTGTAGTTAAATGTGATGTATGTTATAGAGTCATTGTACAGAGTCGGGTAGCTCCTCCAGGAGAACAGCCGGACCTTCTTCAGAAGGTCCGCAAAGTTCAGGCAACACTTGTCACAGTCTCAGAACTAAAAGTGTAGCTAGCTACCTTGGGTCAAACGAGAAACGAAACACACTTATCCTGGTTCTGTACCCTAAGAGTGTACTTGTTTCCCTTGTACCCCGGACCTATAATGAAAGACATCATTGTGTGAAAACAGACTCCACGTGCATTTATTTTGTACAGGATCAATATTTTTTCTTTTCTCTTTCTTGTCTATAACAAAGTTGTGCAATTCCTAAGAAACATTAGCTCGACCAGTTCATATATAATTCAAGTTGCATTGACAATTCTTCCAGGTCTAAACATTGTTAATGGTCTACTTGTCTGAATGCCGCCAAGCCAATCTAGGTCCAGAGTGTGCTATCGACTTAGCCTTGTCCTGCACCCTAAGTACGCCACTCTACCTACACCCCGGCAGGCCGAAGTAAGGTGAGCCCAGAAACGATCAGACCTGGAGAAAACAAGCCAGTGCATTTGATTGTATTTAGAATTGCGTTCGACCTAAAAATTTCTCTCGGGAACAGTAAGCCGCAATTGAGTTATAGACAGGAAACGAATTTTACTGATTTTCTTGACTTCAGTGTGCAGGAAAAATAAAGATCTCATGGTGATGGCGAATGAAGTCGGAGCTATCAAAGCTCTGACGCCACTTAAGGTGGTCTACTGTCGATGTTTCAAACATTGATAGTAGACATCGCTGAAGCTACAAAGTTCTGGCAAATCCAGGGGACCAGCCGTCAACGTGAAGAAAAGATGGTGGGAAGCCTCCCCGGTGGGGTCTGCTGTAGATGCACCGCGCGTTGATAGTGGTCACTGTCGGAGCTACCAAGCTCTAACAACCCCAGAGGACTAGTATTAGCGCTCTATGTGTTGATAGAGGCTGCTGTCGGAGCTACTAAGCTCTGACGATGGTCATTGCCGGAGCTTCTAAGCTCCGACAACCCCAAGGGGCCCCAACTATCGGCGACTTCGGACCTACGCTCTACAAGTTTGAAGCACGCAAGTCTTCAACAACTGTTACATCCACTTGGTACATGTTCACAATCAAATTGTGTACATCTACCAGGGGGCCAAGAGAGACAAAGGTGTTGAAGACAAAAAAAATGAAATTCATAAAAAACTTGGATTTCATTAATCTGGAGACAAGAGATTACAAAATTGGAGAAAAATAAGAGAGGATACAAGCGGGAGCTACAAAGAGAGAGTCCTAGACCATATGGAAGAACAAGGAGAGCTTCTGGGCAACCTCTGACACGCTGGCTTGGACGACTTCTCCCTCTCCGTCGATGGGGCCTTCAAGCACCGGGTCGAGTGGTAACTTAGGGTCATGGCTTGTGTAGCACGTCAGCATGTACTCTGCGATGTTCAGGGATTGTCCTTCGGTTTCCAGCTGGTCCGCGATGACATCGCCCATCTTCATGAGTTTGTTGCCCGCCGAGCTCAACGCTTGCAATGCCAAGTCAAGCTCCGGCTCTGGATCATCCGGACGCACGAGACTAAACCCCATCGGCGTCAGCGCATCATTGTCTTTGCCCAAGAAGTCCCAAACTTGTTGGGACCCTGCAGTCCTTGAGCCTCGCAGCTCTTCCAAGGATCTCTTGGTCGCTGCAAGCTCTGAATTCTCCCGGGCAAGGCGCTCTACCTCTTTGGCGTTCTGCTGAATCTTTTCAGCAACCTGCCTTTCGAGTTTACCGAGCTCCTCCTCCCGGAGGTGGATCTTGTTCTGGTGGTCGACCAGGTCCTTCTCCTGGCCCCGCACTTTCTTCTCCCTTGCAGCAATTTCATTCTCCCTCTTGTGGAGGTCCTGTCCTCGCTGCCAGGCCTTCTTCTCCTCTTTCTTGCAGCGCTCCTCCAACTACTTGGTGTGCTCCGCGAGACTCTTGTCACCTAGAGTCAGCCTCTAAGTAAGCTCCACCTCCCTCTTCACGAGGTCATCCCGCAGCTCCAGGAGTTTTTGCTCTTCATCTTTGATCTTTTTCTCCCGCTCCTCAAGAGCCTTACAGTGCTTGACGAGGCTGTCGTGGATGGCGCTGAGCTTCTCTTCGCGATAATTTGCTATAATATTAGCAGCTACGGCCTATTCGTGGATGGCCCAGGACTTGTTGTCGAGGGATGGCACCATGCTTCCCCTCTCGTCCAGTGGCTGACCCCAGTACTCCAGCCAGACTTTCTCCTTTTTCACCCACTCCTTGTCATCAGTCAGTATCGACTGCGCCAGCGTGGTCTCGAATTGGAGCTGGTTGCGCCACCTCCTAATGGTTTGGCGCTCCTCCTCTAGGGCCTTGCTGTCGTGGTAGAAAGCGAGCTAGACCTGACAAATACTGGAGCACGCGTTGTCTATAGACAACAACAAAGGGATCGGCTCTGGACCTACCGGTGTCTTCTCCGCTGGCTCCGGCGGGTTCTCCGTAACAAAAATCGGGTCCCACTCTACAAGAGCAGTCCCCTGAGCTTCCACGACACTAGGGCCACCCTCCTAGATAGCCTCGGCCGCCGCCGAGGAAGGTCCTGCAGCAGAAGTTCCTACCTCCGGAGTTGGCTCCAGAGGTCCTGCTGCCTGGTCATCAGCAACTGGTCCCTCAGGTGGGAGACCAACAGCCTCCTCTTGGCACCCTTGCTCAGGCGCGGGCACCTCCGGAACCACTACCTCCGGGGCAGGTGTTGAAGGTTCAGCCAGAGCTGAAGCCACTTCCGGCTCCAACGCTGGTGCCTCCTCCACCGCCGGTTTAGACGCTGGTGCCTCGACTGCCATTGGCTCGGGCGCCGGCCCTTCTTCGACAACCGGCTCAGGCACCGGAACATCATCAACCACTGGATCTACTGTCGGGGCTTCATCAACCACCGGCTCCGCTGCGGGAACTGCAACTACCTCCGGCTCTGAGGCCGGAGCGTCCATCATCTCAGCATCCAAACCCGGAGCTTCAACCTCCAGGGCTGGTGCCACTGGTACATCTTCATTCCCATACCAGCACTACCACGGGAGCTTCAGGGGATGACTCGAGGTCAAGGACCACGACAGCTGGCATCGGAGCTGCCGCGACCTCAGCCACCTCTTGGGGCAGCGCTGGAACTGGAGCCAGAGCCTCCATCTACACAACATCAGTTGCTGTTGTAGGAATCGGAGCATCAGCCCCTTTCTTGGGTACCCTGCGGATGAAGGACAAAGAAACTCAAGACATGATTACACCAAAAAACAATCAATTGAGGTAAAAAATAAAATTTACGTCGGAAGGCTTCCGCTCCAGCTAGCGCAGAACCTCTTCACAGGACGCTCGGGGTCGGACCCTGATGCCATTGGCGTAGTAGCTCCGGAAAACTCCCCAGAGCTTGCTGCCGCCGTCAGCGTCCCCTTTGTTGAGGCCCCCCTGTACTGAGAAGGTCCCCCGGACCTAGAGCCCTCAGCAGGCCCTGGTAACGGAGCCACAAGGCTGGAGCTAGCGTCCCGGGGAGATGCCGATGCTAGAGTGGTTACCGTCGTTGAAGACCTTCCCCTCCGGGGAGAAGGAGATATTGCGGAAGGAGCAGGTCTGACGGACCTCCTGTTAGAGTGCTTCAACTTCCTCTTACGGCTCGAGGGCTCGGCCAATTCTTCCCCCTTGCCCATGACTTCAACTCTCTATCTCGGGGCGGAAGGGGGACCACCCTCGGAAGCTCCGGGGATTGCCATCCCGGTGATCGAACGCCTCTCGACTTCATTGAAGTCGTCAAGCGCCGGAATCTTCCACCGGAGCTCCCTGCTGAACTCTGCCTCCATGTTTAGAGGGAGGAAAGCCGCCGGTGGAATCAAGTCGTCACCCTCGATGTCCATGCCGTGCTGGAACATCTTGAGGTGGAGCTCCAAAGCTGCGCCTTCCAAGTTGGACTTCAAACCGGTCTCGATCCGGTCATCGTCCATCATGCTATTGAGGGCCCAGGCGAGCTTCTCCCTCTTCTTCAGTGGAGCCCACCTGTTGACCAGCAAGTTGCAGATTACCGCCTAGGGTGTCACCCCTCCCTCCACACATTGGTGGATCCTGGCCAGAGCAGGGTTGAAGGCGTCCGATAGCACCAGAACATCGCTCCAAGCTTTAGTGTCGACGTTGGCGAGGACTTCGAGCAGCTCTAGCTTCTCATATTCCTCCGCCCTAATGTCAAGCCAATCCTTCTTCCAGTCATCCCACTTGCGAGAAGGGAACGACCTCAAGTACTTGTACGGGCACTTCTTGCGCTTCACAAAATAATAGAAGCCAAGGTACTCGTCACTCTTGCCAGTGGTGTGGATCGTGAAGAAGGTGCGGAAGAGCTCGACGTAGGGGGGGGGGAATACCCACCCACATCTCGCAGAAGTGGACAAAGGTCGACACTAGAAGAATGGAGTGGGGGCCAAGGCGGTACAGCTGCAGACCATAGAAGTCTAGCAGCATCAAGAGATAAGTGGAGAAGGGTGGGATCAGTCCCACCATGGCGTACGCAGAGAAGTACACCATGTCGTCGGCGCGCTCCTTCTCGAATGGAAGCTTGCCGGCTCAGACCAGGTGGTTGGAGGAGTCACTGGACCACCCCATGAGGGCCCGGACCTTCTTCAAATCACCGTCGGTCGTAAGACGGCTCTTGGGGAGTCCCAAATTCATCGTGGTACAGCGTGGCGAGAGAGGAAAAGTGAGCAAATGTTTGGAGGATTTGAGCGCAAGTTCAAATGAAGGCGTAAAGTATCCCCAAACGATGCACGCTTTCCTTCTTAATTAAGCCCCCGCAACGCCTGGATGGAAACCGAAGAGGAGCCGACGATACAATTCAAAAACTTCACCCTGCCAATGACAAGGGGGCCCGTGGCCAACCCGACGATCAAGTCGAGATCCTTACCCCAGGCGAACAGTTGTCATCATGAAAGGCGCGAACCCCAAGGGCGGCGACCTGATAGGGTGCGCGTAACTGATAGGGTTTTCGTATCGGGAACCGACGACCTTAAATTGCGTGAGATCCGCACGCTCAGATCTCACCTGCCGCATCCTGGATATGCCACACGGCGATGGTTTAACTGCGAGCTTCTGCCAACGGCACATCCAAAGTCCGTTGAAGACACAGTTCAAAAGCTGAAGGATGGACCCACCTCTGGCAGAATGACTTCATCCAAAAGGTCTCTCCCAGAGGTGGGCCTAGGGGGCCACTGTCGATACCCTGCGTACCGTATACCCCTTGATACTGCAAAAAGACTAAAGGAACTTCACCTGTCTGAGTTGAAGACCTCCGAAGGCCCCACGTGTCATACAGAACTGGACCTGCCTCCCTTCTATGGTTAGTCCCAGTGCTGCCACGTCTATACTACAACCGGAGCTACGTCCCACACATGGGAAAGCTCCGGGCTAAACACCTACGTGGCACCCCCGGACCTAACCCCCCGACAGAGGGAAGCTCCGTTACCGACACGTGTACAACAACACCGGAGCTACCTGTCCCAAATGGTAAGCTCCAGAGCTGCCACATGTCCAACCACTTGACCTTCAACTCCAACAACAGACTAATGGACCCCCAACGACTCGGACCTTCAAGGGACAATCAAGGACTTCAAGACTCGATTAAGTGTCATTAATACCACCTTAATGACACACAATCGGAGAGCCCTTAATACCAGTAACGGCACTGTCAAGGCTCGTTACCACGTTATTAAGGGTAATTAAGCTCATTAATTGTGTATTAAGCATTAGTAACTGCCAGGGTCACATGTCGGGCCAGGCTAGCAATGTAACGACCAGTCCTTGTACTATAAAAGGATTGGTCGACCGATACACAGGGAGACTCCTTCCAAGCTCTCAGACTCTTGGAGACTCGGCGCTGACACACACCCACAAGTGCTCAGATGCTCAATACAGCAACTACACACCCCGTGGAGTAGGGTATTACGCTTAGGCGGCCCGAACCACGTAAATCCTCGTGTCAATTTGGCATCGTGTTCTGAATCTCTACACGCCCACTACCGAACTACAAACTCCGCAGGATGCCAACAGTAGTACCAGGAGAATTGCCGGAACCAGACTCCGACAGTGCTGGTCTTGCCCCCTTCACCCGCTTCGACAGGTCGAGCGAAAGGTATCTATAGCCTCCTTTCAAAGACTCCATTGTGTGTCGGAGCCCCCGTAGAAGCTTTTGTTGAAAGCTCATCAGCAGCAACGTTGTTGGCACGCTGAACATGGCACAAGTCCAAGACCTGGAAATCTTTCTACAACTTCTGGACATGAAGCAGATAAGCCGCCATATGTGGATTATTGCAACAACATTCACTGTTAACTTGTTTGATGATGATTTGCAAATCTCTTTTGACTAGCAACTACTAGATGCCAAGTGAAAATGTTGTCTTTAGTTCAAAGACGAGGGCCTCATATTCCACCATGTTGTTGGTTGCCTCAAAGTCAAGGCGGACCATATACTTGATCTACTCCCCAGTCAGTGAGAGGAGCAGAACTCCTACACTGGCTCCTTGCTTTTGCACAGATACGTCGAAGAAGAGGGTCCAGTGAGGCTTAGTGAAGATCAGAGCACTATGCTCTGGCTTGTCAATGTTGAGGCCCTCTGGACTGGATGGTGATGGTGTCTACTCCACCATGATGTCTTCTAGTGCTTGTCTCTTGAAAACATGTGGCGGCAAGAAATCAAGCTCAAACTCTGCTAGCTCTGCAGCCCAATTGGCGATGTTTCCTGTTGCATTAGGGCTATGGAGCACAATCTGCAGTGGGTAAGAGGTTACCACTAAAATTTTGTGAGCTTGGAAGTAGCGGCACAACTTCTTTGATGCGATTAGAAATTCATAGAGCATCTTATGCACTTCAAGGTATCATGATTTGGCGTCATGGAGGACCTCGCTGGCAAAGTAGATAGGTCGCTGGATGGTCCGAACCCTCACGGAGGGGTCTGGTCCATCCTCTTCCACTGGCTGGACCCTCCTAGAGGGGTCCAACTCTTCTTTATGGTTTGTTGAGACCCTCCCGGACGGGTCCATCTCTTCTTCTTGTCGGGACCATGCTGATCACCTCTGTTGTTCCAGTGATATAAAGTAGTAGAGGCTCGCCTGGTTCCAAGGCTACCATGATCGGGAATGTGGTGATAGATTTCTTCAACTCTAGAAACGTGTTGTATGCTTCTTTAGACCATTTGAAGGGTCTTTACTTCCGCAACAGCTTGAAGAACGGGAGAGACCGCTCTGCCAGTCTAGAGATAACTCAGCTGAGCGCGGCTAAGCATCCCGTAAGCTTCTGCACATCTTTGATGCGGGTAGAAGGCCGCATCATTTCAGTGGCTTTATCATCTCTGCATTAGCCTCTGTTCCTCGTTGTGACACTAGGAATCTAAGGAGCTTCCCAAAACAGACCCCAAAGACACACTTCGTGCGCATAATACGCAATCTGTCAAAGACCGACTGGAGGTTTTCCATCAAGGATTCTTGGTCCCTGACTTTGACCATGATTTCATCAACATACACTTCTGCTAGGTCTCAAATGAGATCTCCAAGTGTTTTACGCGTAGCTCGCACAAAAGTTGAAAGAGTATTCTTAAGACCAGAAGGCATGGAAGTATAACAATATATGCCCTCTACTGTGACAAAGGTTGTATGTTTTTCATCTTCCTTAGCCATTGGAATTTGATGAAAACAAGATTATGCATCTAGGAAGCATAACAGATCACAGCCAGAAGTGGAATCTACTGTTTGGTCTATTCTAGGAAGTGGAAAAGGGACTTTTGGACATGCCTTATTCAGTGTCTTGTAGTCGTTGCACATCCAAAGCTTCTCGCCAACTTTGGACACACCAACCGTGTTAGCCAGCCATCATGGGTGATGTACTTCTTTGATGAGGCCAGCATCGAGCAACTTTTTGGTTTCTTCATGGATGAATTTTTGCCGCTCAATAGATTGCTTCCGAGGCTTCTGTTGAATTGGTCGTGGTTGAGGTAGATCTTTAGATGGTGCTCAATCACCTACCTATGCATCCCGGGCATTTGTGACGGTTTCCATGCAAACACCTCTACGTTAGCCCGAAGGAAGGTGATGAGTGTGAGTTCCTATTTTTCACCTAGACCCCCTGCGATGCGGGTTTTCTGGGCAGCATCAGAACTGATATGGATGACATTGAGTGGAATGTTGTTGTTGCTTATCGGCTGCACACAGGGTGCAGGTGTTGAGATGCGGTGGTGTTTGCTCGGGTGTTGTCGGCCGAACTCCCCCTTGCTGGCGACAGCTTATTGCATGGTGGAGAGCGCATGTAGCTTCTCTAGTGAACTGACCTCTACATAATGATCTCCTTGAATCCTGGGGACGCCCATAGGCATCAGCATCTTCAACACCAGATAGCCATAATGGGCTACCGCCACGAACCAGTACAGATCCGGACTGCCGAGGATGGCGTTGAAGGGGAGGCTGACCTCCGCAATGTTGAAGACAAGGTTCTACGTAGATATCTCTCATGTGTCCCAAATGTCAATGGGAGAGATATACGACAGATGAGGTTCAACATCAGAATTTGCAGCTTTTTGAAAGCTTCTAGACTGATGAGGTTGAGTGCCGCCCATCTATCAAGTAGGACATGAAAGAGTTGAAAGTTGTTGATGGTCAGGGAGACCATGAGTGTGAGCTGTCCATCCCACACCATTTCCTTGGTACAATTGGAGGCATTGAAGGTGATCAGTGTGTCCATCCACTTCCGGTGTGGTGCCGGTTTGAGGGTGGGAGCGATAGCAGCCACATCCCAATGCAAGGTTTTGACAATACATTAGGATGTGATGTCCCACGACCCTCCATACATTATATGGAGAGTCCTTCGCCTCTCGTTGTCGATACTGGAGTCAGAGTCATCGGCATTGTTGTACACCACCTTTAACGCCTTCTTGGCATCTTAGAACCCCAGTTCCTGTTCTTTGGTGACTTCCGAGTCAGCTTTTTGCTTACACTCCCGTTGGCGGAAGGGTGCATGTTTTTGACACTTTTGTTCGTTCTTGTAGACACATTTCGCAAGCTTCGTGATCTCATTGCAATCATAAACACTATGGCTTTTTATGTTGTGGACCAGACACCATTGTCGCTTGTTGTTGCCATAGGATCATGATCGCGATCACTTGTTGGGGTGCAGCCCCTGGCCACAACCATCTGCAGCAGCAACAACCGTGGATGTGCTGCCAAGTGACTTGTTCTGATCACCATCCTCCTTATTCTTCTTGTTGATGCCTTGGGCTGTGGCTCTCTCCTTTAAATTAAATGGCATCCCTGCCTCTACAGCAGGCTTGGAATGCTAATCTCGCCCTTTGACAGCCTTGGCACATTTGTCGACCAGGATGAAGAGCTATGCGACGTCTCGAACTTCATGTGTAGCCAATTTTTCCAACATCTTCTTATCTCTCACTCCCTATCGAAAAGTAACAACAACAGAGGCATTTGAGAGGGAAGGAATAGTCTTTCGAACCTAAGAGAATCATTGGATGAATAATCGCAAGGACTCCTTCGGACCTTGCTGCATGGTCAAGAGGTCTAGCTCACTACCTGGACGAGTATAGGAACTCCCAAAAGTTGGCAGTGAACTGGCAGCATAACTCTCCCGAGCTATATATTGAGCTAGGGGCAGGCTCATGAACCATGACCGGGCAGTATCGGTTAAGGCAACAGGGAAGTAGTTGGCCATGATGGCCTCATTCTCTTTTGCAGCCAGGATGGAGGTGGAGTAGATCTGCAAGAACTCGACGGGGTTGACGGTCCCGTCATACTTTTCAAGCAAATGACGATAGAACTTGGGTGCCCACTCCACCATTCAAAGATGCGGCGCAAGTGCTGCGCAACCACCACCAGCTCCCAGAGGAGAAGAGGGTTGAGGAACATACCTAGCATGAGTTGTAGGCACGACCGAAACTGCAAACACACCATCAAGATTGCGTCTCCTATCGCGATCCCACTCGATGGTGAGACAACCATCTTGTTCCACATAGCAGTGGTAAAGTTCGGCCCCCAGGTCAGCCATCGGCAACTTTGTCATTGTGGCGGAGCAACGGGCCACCAAAGCCGAACGTGACAGTGACACTTCTGACATGGCACATCCACCTCGTGGAGGTACAGGACTAAGTCGACCTGACATGGTCCTGTTGTGGGATGGCCCAGGTCTACGCCTATGCTGAGGTAAGTTGAGGGCAGTGGTTGCAGTGGTGACCCAACAATCGACATGCATCATAGCTACTGGAGGTGCATCCGGTGCTAGAGAGTTATGGAGAAGAGAACGCACTTCAACCAGCGCATTCTTTGAATTTATAGCTGAAGCCATGACCGATGCCTGCACACCATCTTGCAAGTAGTAGCAGTTGCAGTTGCAGCAGGTGGTTCAATGGCCTGCAGTCCATTGTCTCCAAGCTGATGCGCTGCAAGATCGACTAGTGGAACTATGACAGGATTGCCACCAAGATGGTGAGAGGTGGCACCGGCTTCCTTCCCACCTCTCACGTGTGCATCGGGGTCAGAGGAAGCAGCAACAGAGTTCACCATCATTGGTGATGCTTGAAATTCCAAAGAAGAACCCCCCTACCTGCACCAAATGTCGAAGTGTAGCAACGACACTTCCCCTAGTACCACTTTGAAGCATCCCACAGAGGTTCTTTTTTAGAAGAAGCGAATTTTCAGGAACTATGAAAAGTGATGAACATAGGTGAACATTGGATATCTACGTGGTTCGGGCCGTCGGAGCATAACAACCTACTTCCACAAGAGAATATTGTTTTGTCTTGCTGAGATTGTTCGCCTATGGCTTGGATCTAAGCCTGTGTGTTTGTGTATGTCTCTACGGTAGCAGCTCTGGCCTTATATTTGCCAAGGTCAGCCTGTTTATTGCCTGGCCAAGGCCCAACAGGTGGACCTGAGTAATTAAGTACCCTATACATGATTTGAGGTACTTAATTCTCTCTTAAACGTGCATTAACGTGGCTTTTAGGGCATGTTAATACGTCTTGAATGTTCATTGATTGTGTGGTGCTACTGCGGTCTTAATGACGCAATAATGTCGTCTTGAAGGAGCAATTTTGTGGACTTGAATATTCACAACATCTTGCTTCACTCATGGACACGCGGTAGCACCGGAGCCCTCCTCAGTGTAGAGGAAGAGTCCGAATCCAATGGACACGTGGCGGCACCGGAGCCTTCCTTAGCAGGGACGCGGGGTTTGAGGCTGTAGGACACCTGTCTCCACTGGAGTCCTCCTTAGCGGGGAGGCGTGGTCCTGAGGTGTCAGAAACATAGGAGCACCAGAGCCCTCCTTGGCAGGGAAACATGGTCTAGAGCTGCAAGACATGTGGCAGCACTGGAGCCCTCCCTAGCAGGGAGGCGGAGTCCGGAGCTGTGAGACACGTAGCAGCACCGGAGCACTCCTTAGCAGGGAGATGGGATTCGGAGCTGTAGGCGGGCTCCAGGGTGCTTCCCCTCCCAGATGGTAGGACCCAGTATCTTCTCTTCCTTGTATGCAAGGGTACCCGGTCTACAGGGTACTAGAAGTTACCGTTGAAGATTCCGAGGACAAGACTAGTCCGCTACGGGGAACAAACTAGTCTGGTGTGGTGAGTGAATTTGTCGTGAAGTGGCGCAACACACTAGCAATCCCTAACTTGTGTTAGTGTACCAGACTAGTTTGTATATGATCGTACTAATCCATTTTCTGTCTAGATAAGAATTCAGACTAGTCCGGATAAAATTGTACTAGTCCCGTGCATCGTAAATGTGAAAAGTGACGGACTACTCAACATTTTTGGACTTGTACGTTTGAGCGCCATACAGATATCAGACTAGTCCAGACAAGATCAGACTAGTCCGTTGTCTATATAGAGAGGAATCGCACTAGTCCGCACATTATCGGACTAGTCTGATGCTTTAGTGTGTTTTGCAAATCATTGTTTAGTCCTTACTCTCTATGCAGAGCTTTGAGTTATTGGAGTGTGTCTCACACACACACCCTACATTTTGAACTACTTTGCGCTTCTATTCTCCACTTGTGCTCTTCCCTCCTTGTTTCTTATTTTTTACCTTTTTGTGCACCGTTATTTCCATTCTCTGAAAACCTGCTCTGAACTTAACAAATCTCATTAGTATCGCACTTGTTTGTAATCAATCATCCAAACCCCACAAGTCTAAATACACTTTCAAGTATGGGAGAACAATGGTGGGGTCAACAACGGTTATTGCCAGCCGGAAAGAGTTGCATGACGGTAGCGGCGGGTGTTAGGGTTTCGGGCATGTCGGTTGGGCTGGGGAATGTTTTGCTAACTTTGTGACTTTCACCAAAGTTGACAGTACTCGGGATACTGGGTAGCCTCTCGCATAGGCTAAAAGCACCTAAGTGCCTTGCCACCCTGGTGAGGCAGGGTCCGAGGGCACCACGTGTCCAGAAGGCCCGGACTCCTACATACCTCAGATACGGTATCAGACGCTTGCGCGTGGACCTCAAGCCGGAATCAAGCACCCCTGAGGAGACGGGCTCCCAAGCGGCCATGTGTCTAGCAAGACGGGACCCCGATCCCCCATAGGAGTAGACTCCAGTGCAGCTACGTGGATCAAAGCACCAGACAGGCCGCCTCCCGCGGAGGCGGGCTCTGGCTCAACACGTATCCCGCGCCACTGGTCCCCCACTCTATTCTTTAACAGGCTCCGGGGCTGCCACATGGTCCGCGGATAGGGAGCTGGCCTCCCGCGCAGAGCCTAGCTCCCGAGCTGCCACATACCCTGCAACTTGCCCTGGACAGTGGGTTGTAGGAGTTAAAGAGGGCGGTGCGCTTTGTCTGAATCAAGCATTGAAGACTCGCGTCTTCCCCAGTCGCATGACATGGCACACGCCTACTGTCAGGTACTGATGCGCCCAATTGCGTTGCAGTGAAGACGTCGCAGGCCTACCCCACTCCGTCTAGTGGGTAACTTCCGCGATAGGGACAGTTGGACGGTACATTTCCTGCCATCATCAACGACTATGTATTGGCCACTGGAGTCTGAGGCGGCAAGACTACAGGTCTTTAAGCCACAGTCAGAGGAGGCTTATGCGAGAAGCCTTAGATCTTTAGGATAAGATTGTCCTGGGACCACTTGTCGAGCCCTAAATCCCACATTTAAGGCGTCTGACCTTATCTATAAAAGGACCGGACCGCCACCGTTACAAACGATCCCCAATAGAGCACATACACACGCCACACAATCATTCACACCTACAATACAACCTCAGATGGAGTAGGGTATTGCGCTTTGGCTGCCCGAACCAAGCAAAAATCACTGTCTCACCACTCTTCCACGCGCAACCTCCATTGAGGACTAAGACCTGCTAGTAAAGAACCTATGCGGGATGCTCTCATAGCAGGTCCGAGGGAAGTGTCGCAAGAACACTTCAACATTTAGCGCGCCAGGAAGGGCCTTTTGAAAGTGCATCTAGGACTCTCTTGTGGGTTTTGGTTGATTTATGACAAGCAATCGGGATCCTAACCTATTTGTTGAGATGAGTGCAGGCCTACAATAGGAAACTGAGCAAAATACCAAAAAGAAGGAAGGATGAGGAGAAAAGTGGAGATGAGCTCAAGGAAGAAGAGTAATAGATTATTGTGTATTGAGTGTGTTAAGGAAACTCACCCCAAGAGCTCAATCACAATTAAACACACACATTGCACAAAGTTACACAGGACTGGACTAGTCCAATCACAACCGGACTAGTCCGCTAACCTTTCTGCACCAGATCGGACAGGTCCGATATCTGTCGGACTAGTCCAATATTCTTCTGACTAGAATCGGACTAGTCCTCCCCAGTACAGACTAGTCCTCAAAACACTTCACAAGTCACACAAAATCGGACAAGTCCGAACATAACCGGACTAGTACAATATTCCTTCTGATCCATATCGGACAAGTCCGATATTTGCATGGACTATTCCGAAAAACTCTCTGATCTACATCGGACAAGTCCTCCAAGTGTGGACCTGTCACCTAACTCACTTAGGGTTTCACATGTCCGGACAGGTCCGATGGATATCGGACTAGTCCGAAGATTTCCAGTAGTAAAATCGGACAAGTCCGTTTTCAGCCGGACTAGTCCGATATTTCGGGGTACTTAGGGTTTGCTACACACAGCACACCGGACTAGTCGAGTGACCACCACGGACTAGTCCGAACTTTCTGAACTCTAACGGTCACTTTTAGAAACCCCATATAAATAGAAGTGCACAACCTTCTTTTGAACTCTCTCAAACCCTAGCACCGTCACACCTCCCAAGAGCCTCAAAAACTACATCTCTCCACGAAATTAAGTGCAACAACAATCAATCCTTTGAGGATTCACTCTAGATCATTGGAGAGACACTTGGAACATCACATTGAGCTCTTGGTTTGATTCTCTAACACACTCCTGCGTTTTAATTGTAATCTTTTGAGTGTGTTTTGGTGGAAATTTGTGTTGTAATCTAAGGGAGCTCTCAACGTGTGAGAAGGCCCCTTGAATTCGTTATTCACCCCTTTGTGATTAGTGGAAGAGAATTGGCCTTCGTGGCGATCCGACGAGGGTAGGTTTGGAGAAGACCCGGTCCTTTTGTGGACTCCTCAACGTGGATGTAGGTTGCCTTTTGTAGTAGCCGAACCACGGGATAAATCCTTGTGTTTTGTTTTTGGTGTTCATCATTCTAATTCATCAATATAATCTAGGGTTTCATAATCATTACTCATCTTACGTTGGATTGTTGAACATAAGATTTAATTGTGATATAATCTAGAATATAATTGTGAAACCTTTATTTTGTTCTATTTTCTGCTGCACACATAAAAGAATCAATCTAATCGATCTAGCTTAATCAACTTAGTCCGTGAACACCGGACTAGTCCACACTTTACCGGACTAGTCCGATATCTCTGGTATTGAGCTTGTTGTTGAGTGTTGCAGGATCCGACAAAATTCGAAAAGGCCTATTCACCCCACCTCTAGGCCCACATTCAATTGGTATCAGAGGAAGGTTCTTCAAGAAAGAGTCTAACCACTCGATGAGATCATGTCGGCCATGAAGGACACCCACAAAATCAATAACCAAGAGGAGGTTAACAACGACAAGACCCAAAAGTGGAGAAGTACCTCGAAGCCATTCAAGACTTCGAGGACGACGATGAGGAGATGCTGGAGCTAAAGGCGCTCCTCAGAAAGAAGGCACTTTCCAAAGGGAAAGTGAAATTTGAAGAGAAGAAGAAGGGGAGTAGTCACACCGACTACTCCCGATATCCTTTTAACTATGATCATCTAAATTTCAATAACAATCATTACTTATCTATCCCACTTGGAAAAGCCCCACACTTCGATGGAAGTGATTACTCAATGTGGAGGCAGAATATGAAAATGCATTTGATTTCCCTCAACCCAAGTCTATGGCATGTTCTATGCACAGGGATAGATATTCCGAACGACGACGAAGAGCTCACCCCAAGCGAAGAGCAAGCCATTCATAGAGATGCACAAGACGCAGTTGTAATCACCTCCTCACACAGTCAGGACGAGTTCACCAAGGTGGATGGACTCAAAATTGCTAAGGAGATATGGGATACACTACAAACTGCACATGAAGGTGACCGACATGTGCGTGAAGCAAAGATTGAGATGATTGAAGGTGATCTAGGAAGATTCGCAACTGAGGAAGACGAGTCACCCCAAGATATGTACAATCGATTGAAGACACTTGTCAACAAAGTTCAATCATACGGGAGCAAGAAGTGGAATGACCATGAGGTGTTAAAGCTCATCCTTAGAGCTTTTATGCCTTGCAATGTCACGCTATGCTTCATGGTTAGAGAAAGCCCCGGATACAAAAGGATGACTCCGGATGAATTTCTTGGAAAAATCATCAACTTTGAGATGATGGAAAGACAAGCAAAGAACGTAAGGAAATTGCCGATCTCACCTCGGCTAAGAAGAAAGGGGTTGCTCTAAAGTCCACCCTCAAGCCTCTATCCAAAGAAGCAAGGGAAGCACAACTAGAGGAAGACAGTGAGGACGAGAGCAGTGAGCTAGATGAAGAGGACATGATATTATTCATGAAAAAGTTCAAGAGAATAATGAAGAAAAGACAAGGGACAAAATCAAGTCGAAGTTGAGGCGGGCATGCTACAATTCTGGTGAGTATAACCACTTTATAGTTGATTTCCCATATGAGGAGAACAAGAAGAGACCAAAGAATCCAAGCCTCAACCTAAGAAATTCTTCAAGAAGAAGAAGCAAGCTGAACAAGCGCACATTGGGAAGGAGTGGGACTCAAACGATGAGTCCTCATCATCCGAAGAAGAAGAGATGGCTAGCGTAGCCATCGAGAGCACGTCCAAGAAATCTACACTCTTCCCCACACTCGGCGCAAGGAAGGTAAATGGCACTTGCCTTATGGCAAAGGAAGGTAAACGCAAGGTAATCATCAAAACCTTTTCCGTGCATTCCTACTCTAGTGATGATGAAATGAATAGTGATGATGAGGATATGCTTAGTGGACTAGATAGGAAAGCTGCAACAAAAATGGAATTTTTACTTGATTAACTTGTTGAGAAGGAGAGGTTAATTCATCATCAAGAGGACATGATTATCTCCCAAAAGGAGGAGTATGTCGAACTTGACAAAATTCTAGAACTTGAAAAGGAAAAAAGCAACTCACTAGAGCTTGAGTTAGCTTGAAGCAAGAAAGCTTGCTTGGGGTTAACTGACTCAAATGTTGCAATAAAGGACCAACTTGCTGACCCGATCAAGGTCAACAAGATCCTTGAAGTGCAAGTTTAGTCACTCAAGCTGAGTGAACCTTCCTCATCTTCGAATTCACCTTCTCAATCCACTAAAACTGATTTTGCTCATATGTGCACATGTAGTAAAATAGACACCAGTTTGAAGGAGAAGTCAACCTCCACAAAGGATAAAAATCCCACCCAATGTGGCATATTTGACGTAGTGCATACTTGGTCCAAAGACCTCAAAATGTCAAGTATGGCATTGGTTACTCTTATGATGAAAAACAGCATGCTGGAAGTCATAAGAATAACAAGGGGAGGATTTCCTTTGTGAAGGAAAGACCCCCTCAAACTCATAAGTCGAAGGGTAAAAACCTGAACTCACACAAACACCGGACTAGTCCGGTGAGTGTCCGGACATGTCCTGTCCTCCGGACAAGTCCGGCCTCCCAGACTAGCCCTGTATACAAACAACAATGATTACTCTTTAGAACCTTTAATGCCTCCTATGTGTTAATGAGAAATAATTTTGGCAAGGTTTATGCTAATTATGCTGGGCCACGCCATGGGAACACCAAATCTCGTGTGTGGGTGCCCAAATGTATTGTAACTAACCTCCAAGTACACAAGCAAGCTTGGGTACCTAAACCAAAGAATAATTTGTTTTTGCAGGCCTATTCCTCCAGTGGATCCAAATGGGTGCTAGACAGTGGCTGCACCAACCACATGACCAGAGAAAGAAGAATGTTCGTAAAATATGAAGATAATGAGGACCCAAACGAAGGCATCTACTTTGGAGATAACAGTCAAGGAAGGGTGCTCGGTACCGGTAAAATTGCAATATCTTCTACACACACACTTTCTCATGTTTTACATGTTGAATCCTTAAATTATAACCTGTTGTCCATATCTCAGCTATGTGACAAAGGTTATAATTGTTTTTTCACTAATGAGGGTGTGACCGTCTCTAGGAGGAGTGATGGTTCCATTGTATTCAAGGGTATGTTGAAGGGAAAGCTTTAACTCGTTGACTTAAACAAGGATAAAACCGAACTTGACACATGCTTGATTGCAAAGACCAACATGAGTTGGCTGTGGCATAGACGGCTAGAGCATGTTGGTATGAGGGATCTTCAAAAACTCCTCAAGGGCGATCACATCCGCGGTTTGAAGGATGTTGTTTTTGAGAAAGACATGCCTTGTAGCGCGTGCCAAGCCGGGAAGCAAGTTGGAGCACCTCATCCTGCAAAGAACATCATGACTACAACAAGACCGCTCGAACTACTTCACATGGACTTGTTTGGTCCAATTGCTTACATAAGCATCAGCGGTAACAAATATGGTTTAGTAATTATTGATGACTTTTCTCGCTTCACTTGGGTTTTCTTTTTGCACGATAAGTCAGAAACACAAGGAACACTCAAGAAGTTCCTCAAGCGAGCTCAAAACGAATTCTCATCGACAATCAAGAGTATTCGAAGCGACAACGGCACGGAGTTCAAGAACACACAAGTGGAGGAGTACCTTGATGAAGAGGGTATCAAGCACGAATTTTCAGCACCATACTCGCCACAACAAAATGGAGCTGCTGAAAGAAAGAAC
This sequence comes from Tuctoria greenei, assembly GCA_036927565.1. Taxonomy (NCBI): domain Eukaryota; kingdom Viridiplantae; phylum Streptophyta; class Magnoliopsida; order Poales; family Poaceae; genus Tuctoria; species Tuctoria greenei. Next base: position 123,101,538 of record JAYESD010000003.1, on the reverse strand, counting down.
CGAACACTCATAGAGATGGCAAGAACAATGCTCGATGAGTACAAGACCTCGAATCGATTTTGGGCGGAAGCGATTAACACCGCTTGCCACGCCGTAAATCGACTTTATCATCATCGACTACTCAAGAAGACATCCTATGAGCTACTCACCGGTAACAAACCAAATATCTCATATTTTTGAGTTTTCGGTTCTCCATGTTATATCGTGAACAAGAAGCCTAGGACTTCAAAGTTCGCTTCAAAGTCCGATGAAGGTTTCTTGCTTGGTTATGATTCGAACACTTACGCCTATCGTGTTTTCAACAAGGCCTCCGGACTTGCTGAAACAGCATGTGACGTAGTGTTCGATGAGACTAATGGCTCCCATAAGGGGCAAGTTGATCCATGTGAATTAGGTAAAGAAGAAGCTCCTTTTCAAGCATTGAAAAGAATGGCTCTAGGTGAGGTTTGACCACAGGAGCCACCTTCACACGTACATGAGGAAGATGAACCACAAGAGGAGACCAAAGATCAAGGGGGAGCTTCAGCACAAGATCAACCACAAGAATACGAAGATGATCAACAAGTCAACGAAGGCAACTACTTAGGGGGAGAAGCAGATGATCATGAAGACACAACTCCTCAAGTGCCACACCCAAGAGTACACCAATGCGTCCAAAGGGATCACCCAATCGACAACATCATCGGTGACATCCAAAAGGGAGTAACCACTAGATGTCGCTTAGCTAACTTTTGTGAACACTATTCATTTGTATCCTTTTTGGAACCACGCAAGGTTGAAGATGCATTGAAAGATCCGGACTGGGTGGTGGCAATGCAAGAAGAATTGAACAACTTCAAGCAGAACGAAGTATGGGAACTTGTGGCAAGACCAAATGCAAACATCGTCAGCACCAAATGGGTCCTCCGCAACAAACAAGATGAATACGGGGTGGTGACAAGGAAAAAGGAACGACTTGTGGCCAAAGGTTATTCACAAGTCGAAGGTTTGGATTTTGATGAGACTTTTGCTCCAGTAGCTAGGCTTGAATCCATTAGAATATTACTTGCATATGCTACTCACCATGATTTCAAGCTGTATCAAATGGATGTGAAAAGCGCCTTCCTCAACGGACCAATCAAGGAAGAGGTGTACGTGGAGCAACCGCCCGGGTTTGAAGACGAAGAGTTCCCCAACCACGTATTCAAATTATGTAAGGCTCTCGACGGCCTCAAACAAGCTCCTAGAGCTTGGTATGAGTGTCTTAGAGATTTCTTAATTGAGAATGGTTTTCAAATTGGCAAAGTAGATTATACTCTATTTGCAAAGAATTTAGACAATGATCTTTTTATTTGTCAAATTTATGTTGACGATATAATCTTTGGGTCAACTAATCAATCGTTTTGTGAGGAATTTAGCAATATCATGACAGATAGGTTTGAAATGTCAATGATGGGAAGAACTAAAGTACTTCTTGGGATTCCATGTGCGGCAACAAAAGGAAGGGACATTCATAAGCCAAACCAAGTACATGCAGGACATACTTAAGAAGTTTGGCATGGACAAGGCAAAGCCCATAGAGACCCCCATGGCAACAAATGGCCACTTGGATCTCAATGAAGATGGACCTAGCATAGACCAAAAGGTATATCACTCCATGATTGGATCTCTACTCTATTTGTGTGCATCTAGGCCAGACATTATGTTGAGTGTATGTTTGTGTGCAAGATTTCAAGCCAACCCTAAAGAATGTCACTTGACAGCCGTAAAAAGGATCTTGAGATATTGAGTTCATACACCCAATCTTGGTCTTTGGTACCCAAGAGGCTCAAAATTCAATCTCATTGGTTACTCCGATGCAGATTATGTCGGGTGCAAAGTAGATAGAAAAAGCACCTCCGGCACATGCCAATTCCTAGGGAGATCCTTAGTTTCTTGGTCCTCCAAGAAACAAAATTACATTGCCTTATGCACAGCCGAAGCGGAGTATGTTGCAGCCGGGAGCTGTTGTGCACAACTTCTTTGGATGCGACAAACTCTAAGGGATTACGCTTACAATATGAACTGTATTCCACTCCTTTGTGACGACGAGAGTGCCATTAAAATTACCCACAATCCAGTTGAGCACTCTAGAACTAAACACATAGACATAAGACATCATTTTTTGAGAGACCATTCCATGAAAGGGGATATAGCCATCTCACATGTCAATACCCAAAAACAATTGGCTGACATATTCAACAAGCCACTTGATGAAAAGCACTTTTGCGAACTCCAAAATGAACTAAATATCCTCGATGCTCGGAGTGTGGCTTGAAAAGTTGCATACCTATATGAATTCTTCAAAATATATTGATTGAATTGTGAAAATCAACTCTCTCTCAATTTTTCCCGAAAAGCTATGTCAACTACTAGATCTTGGTGAATTATGATCATTGTTTGATTGTTGTATGCTTACTGGTCATATTCATTAAGATCATTTGATTTAATTTGCCTCTCTATTCTCTATTTATGAACCTTCAAATATATATGAATGGGCTATGCAAATTTCTCCTGGTGACCACGGACTAGTCCGTGGTTACCCAGACTAGTCCGCTCATGCAGACTAGTCCGCAGAGTGCCGGTTAGGCCGGACTAGTCTGATAACACCATGGACTAGTCCGATGTTGCCCTCTGGATGAGTTCGGACAAGTCCGGTCATCTCCGGACTTGTCCGATTTTTCGTGTCCATAACCCTATCCGCCACCAAACCCTAATCCCCTCATCCTCCACTCTTGCTCACGCATTCTCTCTCCTCCGCTCGAGCTCCCAAGGCGATTTCTTGCTCCCTCCATCAAAAATCTCCGCATTTGGGCGGAAATCAAGCTCGCCCTCTTGAGGATTGAAGCTAGCGGACTTGTCCGACTTTCAACACCCTCATCTCCAAGCTTCAATCGATTTCTTCGGTAATTTTCACCCAAACCCTAGAAATCTCGTTTTTCTTCATTATTGATCGAATAGCCTAGCATCCTTCACTATATACATGCCTCCTTTATGTATCACTTGTATGCTAGACTTATTGTGCATTGGGAATCAGCTTTTGTCAAATCTCTTAGGTTTTTGAGGATAAACACCGGAATAGTCCGGTCCATGAACGGACAAGTCTGGTCCCCCCGGACTAGTCCGTGCCTGTGCACCAAACAAGTCCGATGTTTCTGAACTTAAAACCTAACTCTTAAATTCCTCGATGCAATTCCTTGCTATCCTTTCATACCTATGCCTTGTATCATTCATTATCATTCTTGAAACTCATTCTCAGGTCATGTCGAGCTCAAACGATGAGGTTTCGGATTTTGAGGCCAAGATGGACCACGAGGTGGCACCTCGGACCTCAACGAGTCTTGGCAAGAAGCACCAAGAGCGACCTACCGAGCCAGCACCGTCTCCTCCACAAGTTCGGAGGAAAGTGCTAGCGAAGAAGCCGGCCTCCAAGGTGCCAGTTTCTAGGACTACCGCCAGTGGTGGCCCTAGCTCGGCAAGTGCCCGCCTAGCCAAAGGCAAGGGCAAGGGGATAGCGACGGGTCCAGTTGGACCATTGAAGCTGCATGCTCCCATGGAAGGGGTCCGAGACCCCACTGAAGAAAAGTTCAATGGGAAGGGCAGCGACTCAGCTGCAAAGCTCAGGAGCATTGATCGCTATAATCATCCAAAGCAAGCTGCAGATGGAAGATTCTGGAGCAATTTTCATGCTGACTATTACAGGGCGGTATACCTGCAGATGAAGACACCCGTGGTGCGCAGTCAGTGGATTGATTGGGCACATCTTGAGAAGAAGAGATGCTCTGCATTTGATGAAGTGATTGCAACAGCTGAAAGACATGGCTTGAAGGACCTCTTTTCCTTCAAGTACAATTGGAATGATGAAGTGGTGGCTCAGTTCTATGCCACCTGCCACTTTGCAAGCGGTGAAGAGGAAAGAGTGACTTGGATGACTCATGGATCCATGTACACTATCACATATGAAGAATTTGCAAGGATGTTGCGTCTTGACACCTCAAGCAATGACAATGTGATTATTCACAATGTTGGTGTCATCGAGAAGGAGAAGATGAAGTTTCTCTATGAGTCCAATTCAAAGTTCATCCCTCCTTCCACAAAGAACATGAAGCCATTCTTTGTGGTGCTAAACAGAGTCTTGAGGCAGACCATTGCCCCTGAGGATGGGGATCCAGGGAGTGTACAAGGGTACCTCCGGACCATAATGAGGATCATAAGCAAGAACAGATAGTTTGATGTGTTTGACTACATATGGAACGATATGGTTAACATCTCCAGCACCCCCAACAGGTCTTGTGGCTATGCTCCCTATCTAATGTTTATGATTGAGAAAGTCACAGGGATTGAATTTGTCAAGGATGTGGAGCACACACCTCTGAGGCCTCAGAAGCCTCAACAAGTAAATGTCCAGGCTGCTCCCTCGCCGGCCTCCAGTCCCGAGGCACCAGTAAGAACAAGCACAGATGTCAGAGCTGCTCCAACTTCAAGGGCAGCCCCTCAGAGAGGATCAACTTGTGGAATCCTCAAATACCTGGCTGCCATCTTCACCTCATGCAAGAAGGCCGAAGTGAAGGCCCACAAGCTCAACATGGAAAAAAAAGGAGGACATGAAGTACATCAAGGCAAATGTGAAGCAAATTTGCCAGAAGCTAGAGATCGACCCCATTGGATCTCCAGTGATCTCTGAGGACTCCGACCCGGACTACACTGAGCTTGGGCCCTTGACCCCATCCGAGCTTGCCTACTTTGGCATTGGGGGCTCGAGCGTCTCCGCCCCTCCTCCTTCTCCTCCTCATCAATCTGAAGATGAAGAAGACGAATACGACGATGAGAGGACAGACAGTGAAGAGTGAAAATCCTAGGACCCTCCTCTCCTTATTTTTGGTGTCTTGATGCCAAAGGGGGAGAGATTGAGGGGGAGTCTTAGCTTTAGCTGTAGGATGCGAGGAGAGAGCTCTTTTTATGCTTCTTGTCTATTTTTTGAGTTTTGCAGTGTTTTAACTTTGTTCCTAAGTTAGTCATGGTTCTGTGATGCAATGCTGAATTAATTTGAGAAGTATTTGTTGAAATCTGTAATCTTGCTCCTGGAATGACATATATGCTTGGCTTTGGTTGATTAATGTAAATTATGTCATTCTCAATGTCTCAATATACTTAGTTATGCATCCCACCATAAAGAATGCACATATGGGTAATTCTTTCACTGCTTGATATATTTTTGACTCATATGTGCACACTTTATGAAAATCTCAATTTTTATCATATTTTGTGAAATCTCAATTGGTTGTCATCAATCACCAAAAGGGGAAGATTGAATGTGCATCTAGGACTCTCTTGTGGGTTTTGGATGATTTATGACAAGCAATTGGGATCCTAACCTCTTTGTTGAGATGAGTGCAGGCCTATGATAGGAAAATGAGCAAAATACCAAAAAGAAAGAAGGATGAGGAGCAAAGTGGAGATGACCTCAAGGAAGAAGAGTAATAGATTATTGTGTATGGAGTAAGTTAAGGAAACTCACCCCAAGAGCTCAATCACAATTAAATACACACATTCCACAAAGTTACACAGGACCGGACTAGTCCGATCACAACAGGACTAGTCCGATAACCTTTCTGCACCAGATCGGACAAGTCCGATATCTGTCGGACTAGTACGATATTCTTCTAACTAGAATCGGACTAGTCCTCCCCAGTATGGACTAGTCCTCAAAACACTTCACAAGTCACACAAAATCAGACAAGTCCGATCATAACCGGACTAGTCCGATATTCCTTCTGATCCATAACGAACAAGTCCGATATTTGCATAGACTATTCTGAAAAACCCTCTTATCTACATCGGACAAGTCCTCCAAGTGCGGAATTGTCATCTAACATACTCAAGGTTTCACAGGTCCGTATAGGTCCGATGGATATCGGACTAGTACGAAGATTTCCAGTAGCGAAATCAGACAAGTCCGTTTTCAGCCGGACTAGTCCGATATTTCGGGGTACTTAGGGTTTGCTACACACAGCATACCGGACTAGTCCAGTGACCACCACGGACTAGTCCGAACTTTCTGAACCCTAACGGTCACTTTTAGAAAACCCATATAAATAGAGGTGCACGGCCTTCATTTTTAATCTCTCGAACCCTAGCACCGTCACACCTCCCAAGAGCCTCAAAAACTACATCTCTCCATGAAAGTAAGTGCAACAACGATCAATCCTTTGAGGATTCACTCTAGATCATTGGAGAGACACTTGGAACATCACATTGAGCTCTTGGTTTGATTCTCTAACACACACCTGCATTTTAATTGTAATCTTTTGAGTGTGTTTTCCGTGGAAATTTGTGTTGTAATCTAAGGGAGCTCTCAACGTGTGACGAGGCCCCTTGAATTCTTTATTCACCCCTTTGTGATTAGTGGAAGAGGATTGGCCTTCGTGGCGATCCGACGAGGGTAGGGTTGGAGAAGACCCTGTCCTTTTGTGGACTCCTCAATGTGGATGTAGGTTGACTTTTGTGGTAGCCGAACCACAGGATAAATCCTTGTGTTTTGTTTTTGGTGTTCATCATTCTAATGCATCAATATAATCTAGGGTTTCATAATCATTACTCATCTTATGTTGGATTGTTAAACATTAGATTTAATTGTGATATATTCTAGAATATAACTATGAAACCTTAATTTTTTTCTATCTTTCCGCTGCACACATAAAAGAATCAATCTAATCGATCTAGCTTAATCAACTTAGTCTGTGAACACCAGACTAGTCCGCACTTTACCGGACTAGTCCGATATCTCTGGTATTGAGCTTGTTGTTGAGTGTTGCAGGATCCGACAAAATTCAAAAAGTCCTATTCACCCCCCCCCCCTCTAGGCCCACATTCACCTTTTTCCTCTAAAATGTTGTTGCATTTTCACAGCAATGGTGTTCATCAAGCTTGTGGACAGCGATTTCCGTGGTCGTCGTCGGGTGACCAAATCCATCACCGTAGCGGCACATTCTGGTCCATCACGCTCCCGCACAGATGCAGCTGGCCCAGTCGACGCCCCTGGATTCGTCGGCTTCAACTCCGGAGAGCACTCTCGCAGCAGCCAGGGCCCTTCTCCACCACCCATCGTCCTTGAACGCTTCCCAAGGAAGGGCTCAGCAATGGCTCCAAGACATCGACCACATCGTCGTTGCGGCCATCAACTCTCCCAACAGAGGGAGGCGTCACGTGTTGCTACCATGCATGCCATCCATCGATCGTCGCACCATCGACTCCCCACGAAGGACCTGAGGGCCGACCTTGACCATCGTCAAGCTAGGATAGATGGTCGTGTCATCATCGAGCGGCAGCAGAAGAGACGGCGCAACCTTGACACTGAATACGACCTTCAATGGCCTAAGTAGGAGGCTTCCTTCGTCCAAGGTACATCACAGGTAAACCATCCGTCGCTACCTCACCAGGATTATGTTGGGTTAACCGCCCCCCTGCAGTACTCTGTGCAGCATGTGCCATAGCAGCAGTACTAGCACAGCCGGTACCTTAGCAGCAAAACATGGCACAACAGGTGCCATAGCAGCAGGCTCCGCAGCACCCACACGTTGTGCGGAAAACCCCCCTGGGGTATGATATTCCGTACGGCTCTCCGTAGAAGGCCATCGGAGGATGCGCAGCCTTGGCTCCATACCTCCGCCCGATGAAGTGGTCGCACAAGTTCTAGCCACACCTTCCGAAGAAGTTTGACGGAATCGTCAATTCAACCGAGTTCCTGCAGATCTACACCATGACACTCCTTGCTGCAGGAGCAGATGAGCTCATTCTGGTGAACTACTTCCCCGTCGCTCGGACCGGCTCTGCCCGCTCATGGCTGATGAACTTGCCCGAGGCGTCCATAACCTCTTGGAGGTTCTCTACCAACAGTCCACGGTGAATTTTGGCAGTTCCTACATGTGCTCCGGCATCGAGCAAGACCATCATACCATGCGCCAGCAACCCAAGGAGATGCTGCAATAATTCCTTCAGTGTTTCTCCCAGGTACGCAACTCCATCCCCAACATGCTAAATGCTTCTGTCATAGTGGCATTCCGGCAGGGAGTGCGCGACTGGAAGATGCTCGAGAAGTTAGCAACACACAACGTGTAAGATGTCTATGAGCTCTTCTCCATCGCCTACCGGTGCGCTTGGACAGCAAAAGGATACGACTGGCACACCCAACCCGCTCCGAGGTGGGCAGAGCCGACCAGACCGGCGAAGGTGCCATTACCCCGAACAACGGCAAAAAAAAAGAACAAGAACCGGGGCAGCAATGAGAACAAGATGATGCATAGGGCACCCATCATGGCAGCAGCTGTGACCGATGGTGGCAAACCCCCAGGCCATGAGAAATGCCCATGTTAGCCACCTTCTACTAACAACGGTGTTGATCCCTGCCCGGTGCACGATACTTGCGACCACACGGCGAGCGAGTGCCAGGAGATCAAGAGATGCGCCAAGCGATACCAAGAGCGGGCGCATCACCATCCTGATGGTGCCCCGTTCCATCAGCGGGAGGGCAAGCATAAGGTCAACCCTATGGTTGACGACAATGAGGAGATGGAGTACCAAAAGTAGGAACGGGCCATCAAGTTGGTCCACCAAGATGAGGACTTCGACGCCAGCAGCGACCACGAGCGTTGCAAGATACTCCACGTCATCTTCGGGGGGTCTTGGGATCCCGCATCCCAGAACGTGGTCAAGACCCTGCGCCAAGAAGTGGCTTCAATAGCTCCTTCTTCTGCTCCGACGCTGCACTACAAGTGGAAGGAGACGCCAATAAGGTTTGATGCCTCCGACTGCCCCAAGAACATGGCAGGAGCCGAGATCCTACCCTGACTGGTCGCCGCCACCATTGCCAACGTCAAGCTCCACTATGTCTTGATAGATGGAGGGGCTGGCCTCAACCTCATTAGCCCGTGCGGCCCTCAACCAGTTGTACATCCTGGTGTCCAAGCTCACCCCCTCGAAGATGTTCTAGTGTGTGGGACCCGGGAACATTATCCCGTACGGTAACATCCATCTTTGGGTGACCTTTGGGACACCCAAAAACTTCAAGACGGAGAGCATCCTGTTCAATGTCGCAGATGTCAACCTCTCCTTCAATGCCATCATCGACAGGCCCGCCCTGTACCGACTCATAGCTGTAGTCCACTATTGATGAGTAGTTTAGCCCCGATCTTCCAAAAGGAATGTCGGTTGTGGTGGAGAACTCGACGTTGATGATCCGCGCCACTCAAGCAGTTCGGATACCCCTGCAATCACTACACCATGGCTCTGTTGGTTATCAACTGTGCTGCACATGCCTCACCTCGCCTAGAATGCTAATCCCTGCAAGTGGAATCGAGAAGGCAATAAATAATGTAGAAGACACAATCTAAAATCGCAAAGATGGGATCTCACGAACCGTAGATGGCGATATTATAAATCTAATTAAAACCCATCGAATATGGCCAGCGTCTGCACTATTTAAAGGCTAGGGTTCGACCAAAACACTTTTAGATGCGTCCCTAATGGACTCATACGGGATACAAGGCCCAAAGGCCCGATTCAGTGGCGCAGCACCGGACAGAAATCTAGACTCGACTTATTTCAATGATTCTCGATGACTCCGGACTAATTTTGAGGTGGGACCAGATCATTGGAAATTGTATCTTCTCCTCTTTCCGTGCAAATGTAGATCATCATAAATGGAGTCCGTATGCATCCTGGGCGTCTGTTTTAAGGTAGACTGCTCCTGGACTTCAAGTTAAACTCGAGTCCGAGTTCAAAACTGATTCCATCAACTTGTGGCCGTCTCAGTTGATTCTCCACATTCCCGAGGCCTCTTTCCATCACTTGTTGATCTTCTCCATTGTTGCTAATAACAATTAAAGCATCGCATAGAAATCTATTCTCAAACTCATATCCAAAGGAAGTTAGGAGCGAGTTCACCTGCTGATTTTTTAACCGTGCTCGTGGTCTTGTCATTGGTCCTTGTAGTTCAATGTGCATCTCTGCTGTTGTGATGTCCTCATCATCCTCCCCCTCTTGAGTTGGATTCGTCCTTGACTCAAGTTCATCTTCTTCTCCCAAGTACAGTCGCAAATCTGAAATGTTAAATGTGGGACTAACCCCAAAGTCAGGAGGCAACTCAAGCTTATATGCATTATCATTATTCTTTTCAACAATCATAAAAGGACCAGTACCTCGTGGCATAAGTTTAGATTTTCTCATGTTAGGGGATCACTCTTTTCTCAAATGTAACCACACCAAATCACCCGGTTCAAATTTTACTTCTTTTCTACCTTTACTACCTGCAATCCTATACTTCTCATTCATCTTTTCAATATTTTTCTTTGTAGTTTCATGCATCTTAAGAATGAATTCAGATCGTTGTGTAGCATCCAAATTTATAGTTCCTGAAGGAGGCAAAGGTAGTAAAGCAATAGGAGCATGGGGATTGAAACCATACACTACTTGGAATGGACTTACCTTCATCGTGGAGTGAACAGATCTGTTGTAAGCAAATTCTATATGTTGTAAACACCCCTCCCACAACATTAAATTTGTTTTCAAGACAACTCACAACATAGTGGATATAGTACGATTAACTACCTCGGTTTGTCCATCCGTTTGTGGGTGACATGTAGTTGAAAAATGCACATTGGTTCCAAATTTATACCACAAAGTTCTCAAAAAATGACTTAAAAATTTTGCATCACGATCAGAAACAATGGTATTTGGCACACCATGTAAACGAATGATTTTCATCATAAACAAATCAGCAATGTGTGAGGCATTATCATTCTTATGACAAGGTATAAAGTGCGTCATTTTGGAGAAACGATCAACAACTACAAAAATATTGTGCCTCTCCTTCTTAGTCCTAGGCAATCCCAAAACAAAGTCCATAGAAATATCCTCCCAAGGTACACTAGGAGCAGGAAGAAGATTATAAAGACCATGTGGGTTAAGGCGAGACTTAGCTTTATTGCAAGTAGTGCATCATGACACGTAGCGATTGACATCACGCCTCGTCTTCGGCCAAAAGAAGTTTGTGGACAGCATGTCCTCTGTTTTCTTCACTCCAAAATGTCCCATCAAACCTCCTCTATGTGCTTCCTGCAAAAGTAATAGACGAACGGAGCTAGCTGGAACGCATAGCTTGTTAGCACGTTAGAGGAGACCCTCTCGCAGCACCTATTTATTACAAGTTCTTCCTTTTCTTCAATTTTCAAAAGCATCTTTGAAATCCAAATCAGTAGGTATAATGCTTTTATTGTTTCCAAACCAAATATTTTATGACCAAGTTGGGATAGCATGGTATAATGTCTAGATAATGCATCGGCAATGACATTTTCCTTCCCTTTCTTATGCTCAATGATGTATGGAAATGACTCTATGAACTCAATCCATTCAGCATGTCATTTATTCATATTCGTTTGACACTTAAGATACTTCAACGATTCATGATCAAAATGTATGACAAACTCCTTAGACCAAAGATAATGTTGCCAAGTTTGTAATGCGTGCACTAAGGCAAACAATTCCTTATCATAAGTAGAATAATTCAGAGAAGGACCATGAAAATTTTCACTAAACAAAGCAACAGGTTTACCTCCTTGTATGAGAATGCCTCCAATACCAATGCCGCTTGCATCGCATTATAGCTCCAAGGTCTTGTCAAAATCAGAAAGTTGTAGCAATGGTGCTTGTGTAAGCATCGATTTGAGAGCATCAAAAGCTTGTTGCTGCTGTTTGCCCCATCGAAATTGCACTCCCTTCGTCGTTAGCTCATGTAGAGATGCTGCAATCATGCTGAAATCCCGCACAAAGCGGCGATAAAAAAATGCAAGACCAAGAAAACTACGAACCTGCGTGACGGTTGTTGGGGCTGGCCAGCTAGTAATCACTTCAATTTTTGTCTCGTCCATCTCAATTCCCTGTGAGGAAATGACATAGCAAAGAAATGAGACTCGATTGGTGCAAAAGATGCACTTTCGAGGTTACCAAACAAGCGTGCGTCTCTCAAAACAGTAAAAGCAGCACGTAAATGATCAAGATGTTCGTCATATGACTTGCTGTAAATGAGGATATCATCGAAGTAAACCATCAAAAATTGTCCAATGAAAGCACGTAAAAACCTCATTCATTAACCGCATAAAGGTGCTAGGTGCATTAGTTAAACCAAAAGGCATACCTAACCACTCATAAAGTCCAAACTTGGTTTTAAATGCAGTTTTCTATTCATCTCCTAGTGCCATTCTAATTTTGTGGTAACCACTACCCCAGTCAATTTTTGTGAAGATGATAGCACCACCCAATTCATCAAGCATATCATCTAAGCTAGGAATAGGATAACGATCTCGAATTGTGATGTTATTAATCGCTCGGCAATCAACACACGTGCGCCAACTACCATCTTTCTTTGGAACCAAAACAACAGGAGTAGAGCAACGGCTAAGGCTTTCATGAATGTACCCGCGGTCCAAAAGATCATGGACTTGTTGCTGAATTTCCTTAGTTTCCTCTGGATTCGTCCTGTACACTGCACGATTTGGCAAACTTGCTCCTGGAATCCAATCAATCTTGTGCTCAATGCCTCTCATGGGTGGTAAACCAGGGGGTATCTCGGAGGGAAAAACATCCTCAAACTTCTGCAAAAGGTTAGCAACAGCAGAGGCAATGCAATAGAAAATTCATGAAGTGAAAACATGGCTTCTTTGAATACTAAAACATAGCACATCGCCTTAGCGTCGAATAAATCAGCATGGTCAGATTTAGTTGTAAGCAATGAAGGTTATTTCAACTTAATGACTTGCTATTTTTCAGATTCTAGTTTTGTTGCTTTGCCATAACGAATTTTACTCTTCTCAAAATGCACAATTTCAGTGGGAGTCATGGGAACCAAAGTGATTTTATTTCCTTTATGCATGAGAGTATATTTATTAGTTCTACCATGATGAATAGCATCGGTATCAAATTCCTAAGGATGACCCAATAAAAAAGAACAAGCATCAATAGGCACGACATCAAAATCAGAAAAATCATTATAAGAATCAATTGAAAAATGTATTCTTGCTGTTTGTGTTACCCGAACCTTACAACTGTTGTTGAACCATTGAATGTGGTTTGGATGAGGGTGTGCTCTAGTTGTCAAATGTAGTTTATTGATGACGTATGTGTTCAACAAATTATTGCAGCTACCTACATCAATTATAGTGTGTACACGGAAGTTCTTGACGACGAGAAACATGTGGAAGAGGTTGTGTCGTTGTAGCTTGTCGCCGGCCTCCACTTTGGAGCTCAAGGCACACTGCACAGTGATGCTCCTAAAGTTCTCCGTCGCCGTTGTACCATGTACCTTTTCATTAGGGTGTTCGTCATTTGGATCTACAACGTTAGTAGCAAGAGAATACTCATCTTCGACATCCAAAGTACTATCATACCCGCCATCGTCGCATGCTATGTATGCTCGCTTGCTCGGGCAATCTCTCATCATGTGACAAGTCAATAGCAGCGGTGACACTTAATGTCGGAAGTACGGCTCATAGAAAGAGTGGACGACGAAGGCATGAATGATGTCGTCTTGCTGCCCTCCGGCACGCGAGAAGGTGGAGCAGCAGGTGTAGTTTGTTGGCCGCCAATGGATGGGGTAGTCGCTACACGGAAAGTCGAAGATGGTGCTGTTTTAGATGGCGTAGACGTTGAACGCGATGTGATGTTGCTCCTCGTGCGTTGTTGCTATTGTTGTCGGCCCTGCAATTTATTTTCTGTTAACATAGGAAGCTGAAACAATCTAATAACAGTATCATATTCTTTGTAATCAACAATGTCCTGAATTTCACGCCTCAACCCCCCCCTCCCCCCATAATAACGGGCTATGTTATCATCCATGCCCTCTACTATCCCACAATGCAACATACCCTTTTGTAACTCTTAATAATACTCCTCCACAGACATGCTACCTTGGTCTAAGCGCTGCAAATTTTTGCGATGATTCCGCTTCCATCTAGCCTTCCTTAGGGAGAATATAAATGACAACCTTTGGGAATATTCTAAAAGGGGAAATGCTACATCGATAGATTCTGTGCGCTTGCGCATTTACATATGTTATCTAAAAACCGTTAACAAGAATTTCTTGCACACCTGCTAGGGATGAATTGTTAGTAGTGCGTAGGAAATATCAACAAGCATTTCTGGCAACGTTGCCGAGGAAGGCAGCCCAAGTATTGCATGATTGAGTGAATAGGATAGGAACTTGGTTGGTTTTAGTAGGATAACCCTTTTGTTTTTGCATTTTTATGTGAAAATAGGGTAGTGTATGTCCGTTTTCCGCTTGCCGAAAAACTTTGCTGAAGATCCCGAATCCCTCCTGAGAGATCGACCTCGTGTCGTTACTCCTTAGAAGCTTCAGTGGCAAAGGAAGCCAGCACAACTGCACCAATAATTAAAACGCTAATGGCCCAGAAGACCCTTTGTGAGTTTTTGTCTCCCTTTGCTAACAATGTGGCTATTGGGCCTACAGTTAACTCGGTAGACTTGAACTTTAAAATCAAGACTGGCCTGATCACTATGGTGCAAGCCAACCCATTTTGTGGGAAGGGTAACGAGGATGCAAGTGCTCACCTGCAATAGCTTCTTGAGATCTGCAACACTTTTAAGATCAAGGACGTATCTCCCGATGTTGTCCGTCTTAGGCTATTTCTATTCTCTCTTCTTGGGGGAGCGAAGCAGTGGTTCTACGCAAACCGAAGTGTTGTACACACTTTGCAGAAGTGTTCTACAACATTCATCGCCAAGTTTTTCCCATTGTGCAAGACCAATGCCCTACGTGGAAGAATTTTCAGCTTCTAGCAAGATGCCAATGACTCTATTCTCGAGGCTTGGCAAAGGCTTCAGAAGTATATCCTAGCATGTCCTCACCATAGGATGGATGATTGGCTCATTATCCAAAACATCTAGGTTGATCCCTTCTGCCCGTGACCATGTTGATGCTGCCGCTGGAGCTGCCTTCTTCTCATTGATAGTTGCCAAAGCCAAAAAATTGATTGAGAAAATGGTGTCAAACATGAGTTTGACCGACGAGCGTCTCCATACCCGCCAGCAAGGCATGCACACCTTGAAGGAGGTGGACATGATCACTGCCAAATTGGACCTTTTTATGAAGAAGATTGATGGACATGGAAATGGTGATGTATGTGGCAATGCCTATGCTTTAGACTCTCACATCACTTGTGAAGTCTGTGGCAACACGGGCCATTTGGGCAATGACTGCCTAGAAACCCGTGAGGACGCCTTATACATAGCCAATAATGTAAACAACATTGGCTATCGTCCAGGAGGTCATGGTTGGGGCCAACCATGCCCTTTCTTTCAAGGAGGGTACAACAACATTGGCAACAATGGAAGTCAACCTAACTTGAGAGAACTTGCCATTAGCCAACTCAAGATCAATGATGCTCTATCCAAGAAGCTGTCGACTAATGACAAGACCCTAGAGAGCATTAATGCCAAGATTAAAGGACTATCCTCAGCCTTCAAGAATCAATTGAGCTTCAACAAGATGTTGGAAACTCAGTTGGCTCAAGTGGCAGCTGCCGTTCAACGAATGGAGAATGGCAAGATGCCAGGACAACCCGAACCTCCCATGGAAAGTGCCAATATGATTTCTCTACAAGGAGGCAACTCGCTGAAGGACTCTGGATGTCCTACAATTTCATGCTCGATTGGGGCTCACCACTTTGACAAGGCCCTTTGTGACCTTGGAGCAAGTGTGAGTGTGACACCCAAGGTAGTTTTCGACTAGCTAAACTTCATGGAGCTTACTCCAACACCAATGCAGCTCCAACTTGCTAATTCTTCTAGTGAAAATCTGGAATTGCTTCATACCCGTAGATTTTGTGGTGCTCGACATGGATGTCGAGAAGGACACGTCACTCATTCTTGGGCGACCATTCCTAAGCACCACAAAGGCTCGTATAGACGTGGGAGCTGCAGAAATCCGCTTCCATATCAATGGCAAGGCGGTGAAGTTTATCTTTCGCCCAAAGTCTGAGCAATGCTCCATGATCCGTATCAAGTATGGGCCGAATGTTAAACACATCGAAGAGATTGAAATCACACCTCCAAAGGTGGACTCGCTCATTGCATTCATGAGGAATTTGATCTATGCTGAGAACCCGTCTTATCATCCACGCTGACACCCTAAGAAGACGGAGAAGTCCGGGCGTCCCCAAAGGCCCAAGTCCACCAAGCCGCAAAAGAAGGAATGGCAGAAGAAGCAAGGCAAGCCATCCGATCCCATCCCTCCGGGACCGGATATCAAAAAATGAAGAAGAAGGAATGTCCATATCATCGGACGGTGGTGAGACCTAGCCAATAGGTTAAATTGGTAGTTATCCTTTCTTTGATTTTTCTTTTCTCTTCATTTGGTTTTCCCCATTTAGTTTGATTTTTCCCCACTGCATATTTGGTTTTTCTTAGCAAGTTGAGAATCTTATATGCTCAACTATCATTTTTATTTCTTTATTTTCACAAAAAGAAAATTGTTGAGTTTTGAGAAAACAAAGAGGTTTTTTTCGGAAAACAATTTTTTCAAGCTGCGAAAGTGGTAATTCATCAACGTGCTAGTTCCATAGCCGTTGGGGAGCCACCACCTGCAAAAAGGAGAATAGGGGCGCCCACTTGTCAGTTTAGTCAACCCCCCTATTCGGCTGACATGCGAAAAGGACCATTTTTGCTCTCTCTCCTCCAACGGCTACATTTGGTTCCCTAGTGACTGTTGGCGAGTGTACACTACAAATGGTGGTCGTGAAGAGCACTCCTTTTCACACGTCACCTCATTTCACACCTCCCCAAAGTCACTATTGCTCACATTGTTTTTCTTGCTCTTTATTGAAGTACTCTTGCTCAAAATCCAACTCAAAAAGATTTGCTTTTGTTTGCATTTGCAATTTGCTCTCAAGTTCCTCAAGGGAAATTTCGTCGGGGGTTTTGCTTTTACAAACATCACCTCTTTCCAATTTTTTCCTTCTTGTATTCTTTTTTGTTGTGGCCATGAATGGAATGAAGAGGTTGTTTGTTAAGAGGAAGGAGGCTGCAAGCTCAAGCCATGGTGGAGATTCAAGTGCACGTTCCTCTTCCATTGCAATACCAGGTTCACAGAGGAGGAATGTAGGTGAGGACACTCCCATGAGTGAGAGGAGCAACCCACACTAACTTCTTCACGACAACGACCTCGACATACAAAGTGAAGTTGAAGATCAAGCACGCAAGATCCTCCAAGATCGTGAGTTTTCTCATATGAAAGCTTATGATCCGGATTTGATCTTCAAAATAGGTATGGATTCCGAATTCTTTTCCATTTCGCGTGCATAGGATGGAACAATTTTGCTCACATAGAGGAGAGAGGTTCACGCCTTCTCTCCATACAATTCCTTTGCTCACTCAAAATAGGATTTGATGGAATTACTTTTAGATTATTTCAAAAAGAATGCAACACCCTATGGAAAGAATTAAGTGAAATCCTAGGCTTCCATGAACGTTGTTTGCTAGATTTAGACGCTTTGTCTAAGTTTAACAAACAAAGTTTTTGGCAAGACTTAACTAGTGAGGTCAGATGTAGTGCACGTAAGAGTAGCCACTTACACAACCCTACTTTACACTTCATGCATAGATTGGTGGCTATGACTATGTTTCCTGGAGGAGACGTAAGGATAGTGCATGATGATGAGCTGAAAATTTTATTTGCCATGCTTAACAACATAAAAGTTGCTGCCATGATGACACAATGGTTAGATTACATTCCAAGAATAGGGCCCATTGAATGCACTTCATTGATTACTCATATTGCTACTAGGGTAGGATCACTAGAATATTCCTCATTTGAGTATATTGAAAATGAAAGAGAATTAATTGATGAAGATTATTTAGTGCAAGGACATAACCTTAAGCATGATCAAGATGGCTCTTTGTTATTTTATTATCCCAACTTTGTCATTGAAATTCGGTTACCTAACCCATATCATCGTTTGTACAAATGTTAGTGGCTAACCATTGACCTTCTTCCCATCGAGGAAGCCTGAAGAAGTAATGTCTCCGGCAGGGTAACTAGAAGTCGTACAAGGAGAGCGGCCATGCCCCTGACAACCTCCACCATCCATGAATACGAAGAGGAAGAGAACCCAATGGGTGATGCACCCAGATAGACACAACCTGCATCGTATGAGACCGAAGGTCTGTCTTGGCATGAATGGCCAGGTGCTACGTGGGAGCAACCCCTATCCACTTCCAGCTCTAGCAGATTTCCTCCAACGTCCATGAGAAGATGTCATTCCTCTTCGGCTAGAAGTCATCTTGAGTATATCCAATGAATGACGGATCTCACTAGATATATGGAAGTGCTTGAAGTGCGAATGGGTGACATCTACAACACTCTCCAAGGGCATGTCCAAGGTACCCCAGACACAATTTTTTTGTGGTGACCTTGTTCCCACTGAGGATGTGCTCCGCAACCCAATCGCGACCGGCAACATCGCCAAGTGGGCGTCGGAACTAGTGGAATTTTAGCTCGACTTCTTGCTGCAGCATGCGATCAAGAGCCAAGCACTAGCGCATTTAGTTGCTGAGTGGACTCCCTCACCAAGCAACCCAGGGGCCACGAGATCAACGAGCTGGAGCCCAGGGCACCAGTGCTCACCGAACCTCATTGGACGCTCTTCTTCGATGGCTCATTGGGGAAGCAGGGGGCCGGAGCCGTCATACTGCTCATCTCGCCAACACGACATCAGTTCAAGTATTCGGTGCACCTTGACTTCAAGGCGACCAAAAACATGGTGCAGTAAAAAGCCCTCATCTTTGGACTAACAGCTGCGTAGGGTCTCAGTGTCCAGTAGATGCTGGTCAATGGAGAGTCCCAGCTGATCATCAAGCAGGTCCGGGGAGAAAGTTGCTGTAACGACCTTCAACTCTTGGTGTACCTACTACACATTAAGAAGTTGGAGGTTGGCTTCGAGGCCTTGGACATCTGCCATGTACCGCGTGCTGACAACTCCCTGGTCGACGCCTTGTCAATGACGACATCCACTGGGGCCCCGGTTCTTGAAGATGTCTTCGGTAGGAGATTGGTGCGACCAACAGCTAGGCCTGTAGGGCCTAATGAAGAAGGCAAGCCCAACACCTCGAAGCTGGAAGTCTTGGCGGCCTTGCAACTGTGGGGCCCACAATGGTTCTTGTGCGCCACTAGGGACCCCATATCACCCAGCGCCCAAGATCCAAAAGCTCAGGAGGGTCCCAATGCATGGATCACGAAGATCCGAGACTACCTGAAGACAATATACTTCCCGAGGAACATGTATCCACAGAGAAGATTGTGAGGGTGGCAAAACACTACATGCTAGTAGAGGGAGACCTCTACCTGCGCGGCGCCAATGGTGTTCTATTACGATGCATAACCCGGGAGGAGGGCCGCGAATTACTCGCTGAGATCCACGAAGGAGAGTGCGGGAATCACGCGGCTTCTCGCACCCTGGTTGGTAAGGCCTTTTGACATGGCTTCTACAGGCTAACAACACTCCAAGACGCCGTCAAGCTAGTAAAAAGGTGCATGGCATGCCAGTTCCATGCCAAGCAGATCCACACACCGACGCAAACACTACAGATAATCCCGCCCTCTTGGCTGTTCGTAGTTTGGGGGCTGGATATCCTAGGGCCCTTCCCCAGTGCTGTCGGAGTTTATCAGTTCCTCTATGTCCCCCGTAGACCAGTTCAGCAACGGCAGAAAGCAGTCCCGGTGATCACCATCAACAAGGAGTCCATAGTCGAGTTCATCAAGTCGATCGTCTGCAGGTTCGGGGTCTCAAACGGGATCATCACCGACAACGAGACCCAGTTCACCAACGCATTATTTTGAGACTACTGCGAAGACCTCAACGTCCAAGTTTATTATGCGTCCATGGCTCACCGAAAGAGCAACGCTCAAGTTAATAGGGCCAAGGCTGAGATCCTCAAGGGCCTCAAGACACACACATATGACAGCTTGGATAATGTAACAACCTCATTTTCATCCATCATCCATTGCATACATTCTTATACATGTTTAACATTAAGCAACATGAAAAGGAACAAGTTTAAAATGAATTTGAACCAAAAGTGCAGTTAAAAGTCTGTGTGAGTAAGGGATGGAAACGCATCGGTTATTTTCTGATCCGTCCGGGTGCCGGATCCGAAAATATCAGGTCCATATCCATTTTGGTCAGATCCTATTCAGATAAGGATCGGATATCAGATATCCTTATTCGGATATCGGACTAGAAACATTGCGGCCCAATATCCGTCTGTTTTGTCGGATATCAGTTTTCCATCGGATATCCGATAACATATCCGTTTTATATATGAATACATTTTGGCCCAAACTTGCTGGCACCTGTCGGTCTGGCCCAAATATTTTGGCGATAGCGCTTTGCTAACCCTATCCCGTGCATCCCGTGACTCTCGTTCCCGTCTGCCGTGATTCGACCCAGACTCCCCGAATCTCGTACTCCCGACACCCGTCCGTCGTTCGCCTTCCACCAGCCAGGCGCCATCCGTCGTCCCGATTTTGCGAGGCATCGAGGTGAGCGTGTCCCCCATCCGTCGTTCGCCTTCCACCAGCCAGGCGCCATCCGTCGTCCCGATTTGGCGAGGCATCGAGGTGAGCGTGTCCCTCGGGCCACACGGCCTTTCTCCGCTGAGGCACCGACGCCCACAGCACGGCCGAGGCATGCTGAATCGAGACACAGGCACGGACGGGTGCGGCAGAGTGGGGGAGCAGGTCGAGTGCCAGCGCCTGGGATGGGTACAGCAGGATGTTGAATGTTTAGTCTGAGATGCTGGCTTCGATTTCATGCAGGGCCGTTGAATGTTTAGTCTATTTTTGTATTGAGCTAGATACGAGAGAGCTACATAAGGTCCATTATTTGCCCAGTTTAAGCATCACCGGCCTAAGCATTAAACTGTCTACTGGACTATTTAACTTTTTGAGCTAGGCCTATCCTCGTAAGCTCAGCAAAAGCAAACAGACACCATATAGTACTAGTTCACAACTGTTGCATTAAATTAACCCTAGCAAGTCAAACTTGAATTTGAAACTAGATGTCGAGAGACCCATCGAGCTGACTCTGTATAGCCTGCTATTCGTTATGTAGCCATATCACGATGTCGTAGAAGAGTTCTGTAAGCTCATGTACTCTGCTATGGCCTGTCCTGCGTTGCTAAATCAATGTCATAGTCATCAAAAGCGTCCACCCTCACTAATTGTTGTGGTTGTTATATGTTATGTATTTTGTGTATGAAGTCGAGTTACTGGTTATTTTTTAGAATTTTAATTACATGTGTTATGTAAAATGATGTGATATGAGAAATATTAATTACATATGTTATATAAGTGGACAATATATTTCTTTTATTATCTATCATTTAATGATGTCATGTGCGAAATTTTTTTTCCGAAATAAATATTCGAGTCTATTCGATATCCATAAATTTCCGATCTAACGAATCCGTTTCCAATTCATCCGAAATATTTGATACCATATGTGTTTTCGACAACATCCAATACGAATCCATTTCCAAAATTATTATACGGATATGGACCTGAAAAGGCCTTTTATCCGTCCATATCCATACGTTTTCATCCCTAGTGTCAGTGTAGACTTGTCCGGTTTAGACCCCGAACTGGTCCGGTTTTGCTCTCTGTTGTTTTCCAGGCATGTCCTCCATTTTCTTCGGACTAGTCCGAAAGATGCTGTTGATGTTGTCCGGACTTGTCCATTACCTATTACGGACTAGTCCAATCTTCGCTACTAGAACTCTTCGGAGTTGTCCGATGAATCCTCACTTTGTACCGGTTTTTGAAAATTTAAAAAGACCTTCGGACATGTCCAGCCCCGAACCGGACTTGTTTGTTTTGCTTTCTAGAACCGTTCAGACTTGCTCGTATTTTCACCGGACCTGTCCGTTCAACTTTCTGTCCCATATCGGACTTGTTCGGCCCCTAGCGGACTTGTCCATTATGCCCGACTCAGACTCTATTTCTTTCTCAACAACATATTATTGCGTAATTGGCTTAATTGGGCCCAAGAACGTCGTGTCCAACCCATGTGGAGCCCATGTGGGACCCCACACCGACCTCCACGACCTTATACTCTAATTCTACTCAAAACCCTACGACATCCACCCTATATAAACACCCCAAACACCCACCCCTTCCATCACTTTGGCACAATTGAAGAGAATCCTAACCCTAGTTCGTGAGTGCCGCCATCAAGGAGCCTCCACCGCAGGGAGAAGAAGAAATAGGGAGGAAGGAGGAGGATCAACCAAGATCATCGTTGCTGCTGTGATCTTCATTATCAATACTTCATCGTCAACACCCCTCTTCGTCAATTCTTCATCTCCTTTGATCTCGACATCCAATTCTCGAATCCTCGACTCTTGAACCCTTGAATTCGTGGTAAGTATATTAGATTAATCTTTTATACATAAATTACGGTTCTATATTCATTCTAGCCATGCTCTAATTGAAAACTCGCCAAAACCCTAGCCAACTGACTTGTTCGACCCAAGTACGGACTAGTCCAGTCCCTTTTCTGTACCGGAACGGACTTCTTCGGTCCCTGCACAGACTAGCCCAGTCTTCCTTTTCTAAAATTCCTAGAACTTCTTTAATATCCTCCGAAATGACTTGAAATTTGTTCTAACATGTAAAACTCAATTGTAACCAGTTGGCAAGCAATTATATCAACTTAATAACATGCATTGCCCCATAATTGCATTATTCATGCATGTCATGACATATTGAGTAATATATGAGCATTTATTGATTATAATGCCTGTTTTGCATGTTTGTTGCGCGGAATAGAAGGTGTTGCTCTAGAGGGTGCTGTCGAAGAGCTCCAGCACCAGAACTTTGAAGATTTGGACCCTAATAAGTCTCAAGAGCAAGGCAAGTGTCCTTGATCATTTTGATCTTATTTTTAAATGTTTTGTTTGCAAAATTGCATGCTTGTATCTAATTGAAGGGAAACCCAAAATAGGTGTTTACTAGACTTGTTTAACCATCCTTGTAGCATGGAATACATTGTAGAGAGTCGGGAACAATGTTTTACCTTTTTGCTTTGCTCTAATAAATTGGGATGGGAAAACAACAAAATGGCTTAATTATGAATTAATAAACTTATGGATGATGAGAATTGATGAACATGGATAATTGGTAACATGGGATTGGGAGATCTAAGAAAGCATGGATTGTGGATTGGGTTGGATGTTATGGTGGCCTCCCTTGCTTTAGATCTAAGGACCGGTTCGTGGAGAGACAACCCAAGTTTTACAGTGCTACCATAGGGCCAAATATGGTTGCGGCTTAGCCAATTAATTAGCTGTATTGCCAGCATTGTTCAGATCATTTGGCGGAGCGGGGAATCAGAGTCGATTGGGTTTGCAATAGTGGCGGACTGCCCTGGGATCCGAGTGGCACAAGAGGGGGGCCTTTGTTGGATGTGCTCAGTTAAGGCATCACCAACGGTAAAACCTTAATGGGTCTGAATATGTTGGTAGTCCCTTTGTAATGGCTATTTAGTGATCTATTGGCCACACACCGTTGGAAAAGTGTAATGTGATCGACGGGTCATAGGCATGATGGGGATTCCTTAGTCACCGAAAGGGGATGAAATAACAAACATGTGGGTAAAGTGGTACAACCCATGTGGAGTGTTAAAAACTATCATGATATCCGTGCTCCCAGTTATGAGCGTCCTGGACCCTCACATGATTAGATGGGAACTTGGTATTTGGGATGGTTTGGTTATGGTTACAGTTTAAGTTGTGTTAAATGAACATGGTTGATGATGATGGTAAGAATTTGGTAAAGAATTTGTTAATTAACTAGCCATAATTTATTATCGTTCCTTGTTTAGGCTACATATCATTATTTTCCCACACTTGTTGAGTATGACATGTGTTCATCCTTGCAATTCCCCCACCAGCAGATTCATGTGATGTTTTGGAGTACCATGATGATAATGCAGAGTACTAGGTTGTGTGCTGCCGTCGACTTGCCTATGGATTGCTTGGAGCCGCGCTTGCTTAGTTTAGATTATTTCCACTGCATTAGTTTCAGAACTATTAATAATGATCATTAGAGTGGCAATTTGAGGATTATTTGAATATTTTAATATAAGTACTTATTTATTAATTTGTGCTGTGGTAATTTTCTGTATATCGTTTGTGAAGCACTCGTGTATGTGTGATCAATGTCCTGGGCACATATATGCGTTCACTTGGTTCATTTTCGGAACCGAGTGTCACAAATTGGTATCAGAGCCATAGGTTGACCGTAGGATGTAGCCTAGATAGAAATGACACTTTAGAGCACATATGAGCACTTAGAAATAGTCGAGATTTGATTGGTGTGCTGATTGCTATGTAATGGATGCTTGTGTGCTTGTGTGCTTAGTAGAGGATTGTGGGATGCTTTAGCGCTTGCCACATCCATATAGACTAGTATAGGTAGTTACTTAGTTTCATATCCCTTGATGCATATAGTTGGGGACGTTTTCTAAATTCTTCTATCTCTTGCTCTTTCTTCAGATGTTGAGGACACGCAACCAAAGTAATGCCAATGGTGAGGAAGAGGAGAACAATGGAGCACCTCAGAATAACAATAATCTTGGACCTTAGGCTAGCAACCATGAGCAGTTGTTGGCTATGCAAAATCAAATGATGTAGACTGTGATGCAATCTCTGGGACAGCTGCAGGCCAATACCCAGCATCAGCCCAATATGCCTCCACCGCCACCACCGCCACCGCCTCATAGCAGGTTGGTAGAGTTTATGAGGACTAGGCCACCCACTTTTGCTCAAGCCCATGATCCTATGGAAGTTGATGATTGGCTGAAATCTATGGAGAAGAAGCTTGCTATTGTCTAGTGCAGTAACAGGGGAAATGTTCTTTTTGCCTCCAATTAGCTAGTTGGAGTAGTTGCGGATTGGTGGGACTCGCTATGCAATGCCCCAGAAAATCAAGAGAGGATCACTTGGGCTTAATTCAAGGAGAGCTTCTGTTCTCATTTTGTTCCTGAAGGTGTTATGATCTTGAAGAAGCAGGAATTTGAGACCTTAAGGCAGGGAAGGCCGAGTGTGAGTGAGTATCTCAATAAATTCACTCAACTCTCAAGGTATGCTCCAGAGGATGTTAACCGGGACAACATCAAGCAGTATTTGTTTATGAGGGGCCTAAACAATGAGATTCAAGTACAATTGCTCAATTGTGACTATGCAAATCTCGAGGAGCTTTTGGACAAAGCTATTGTGGTCGAGAACATGGTTCGCAAGATGGAGCAAGATAACAAGAGGAAGGCACCATTTTAAGGATAGCCACAAGGAAGCGATGTTCGTCTCCGCTTTGCGCCACCAAATGCACCATAATATAACCCGTCTGCACCTGCATATTGTGCTGCTTTTCCACCACGCCCAGCTCAGCCCAAGCAACAATGCCAAATGGCCATGTTTCTTTGTTTAAGCATGGATTGTAGATTAGGTTGGATGTTATGGTGGTTTTACTTGCTTTAGATCTAAGGACCGGTTCGTGGAGTGACAACCCAGGTTTTACTGTGCCACCACAGGGCCATGTATGCATGCGGCTTAGCAATTTATTAGGTGTATTGCCAGCATTGTTCGGATCATTTGGGGGAGCGGGGAATGAGGGTCGGTTGAGTTTGCAATAGTGGCGGGACTGCCCTTGGATCCGAATGGCACAAGAGGGGGGCCTTGGTTGGATGTTCTCAGTTGGAGGCGTCACCACCTGTAAAATCTTAGTGGGTCTAAATATATGGTAGTCCTTTTGTAAAGGCTATTTTG
Source organism: Tuctoria greenei (assembly GCA_036927565.1). NCBI lineage: Eukaryota > Viridiplantae > Streptophyta > Magnoliopsida > Poales > Poaceae > Tuctoria > Tuctoria greenei. The sequence continues at coordinate 123,075,633 of JAYESD010000003.1, read as the reverse complement.
TGATATCTTGGCCACACACCGTTCGAAATGTATAATATGACCGACGGTTCATGGGCATGATGGAGGTTCCTTAGTCACCGAAAGGGGACAAAATCACAAAATTGTGGGTAAAGTGGTACAACAACCTCTGCAGAGTCTTAAAAACTATCATGATAGTTATGATCCTGGTTATGAGCGACCTGGAACCTCATATCATTAGATTGGAACATGGCATTTGGGATGGTTTGGTTATGGTTATGGCTTGAGTTGTGTTAAATGAAGATGGTTGACGATGATGGTAGGAATTTGGTAAATGGACAGACAATTATTGATGGATGTGTTATGATGGAAAATGATATTGATGGACTCATAATTGTTAACTATTTGGGATATGATGGGAATTATTCACATAGACATTGTAGGATGCTTTTCATATGTTTTAAATGTATTTTTTAGCGACTAGCCATTATTTATTATTGTTCCTTGTTTAAGCTACGTGTCATTATTTTCCCGCTCTTGCTGAGTATGACATGTGCTCACCCTTGCAATCCCCCCACCAACAGTTTCGGGTGATGTTTGGGAGTACCATGAGGATAATGTGGAGTACTAGGTTGTGTGCTGTCGTCGACTTGCCCGTGGATTGCTTGGAGCCGCGCTATCCCCTATGCTTAGTTGCTCAGTTTAGATTATTTCTGCTGCATTAATTTTAGAACTATTAATAATGATCATTAGAGTTGTAATTTGAGGATTATTTGAATAGTGTAATAAAATTACTTATTTATTAATTTTCTATATATCATTTGCGAAGCACTCGTGTATGTGTGATCAACGTCCTGGGCACACATATGCATTCACATGGTTCATTTTCAGAACCGGGTGTCACAGATAAGCATGGCTCCAAGTGGGATGACGAACATCCGTGTGCGCTATGGCCAAGCTGGACATCACCTAGCCGGGCCACGGGGGAAATGCCTATATACCTAGTGTATAGGGTCGAGACCGTCCTCCCCCCAGAGATCGCCGTGGGCTCCCTCCGGGTCCGAACATTTTATGAAACTACGCAAACTGGCTCTGGCGTAAAGATGTTGACCTCATCGACGAAGCGAGTTGGCATGCCGCAATACGAAATGCACGGTGCCGCCAGGTGCTCCGACGCTACCAAGAATGGTTCATGCAGAGTTGAGAACTCCAGATGGGTGACCTGGTGCTGCAGCAAATACTTTCTCGAGAAGGGTCACATAAACTCTCCCCTAGTTGGGAGGGCCCCTTCCGTGTGACACAGTTATCTCGCCTCAGGTGCGTCTGCCTGGCCACCGAGGAAGGAGAACCCCTCTCCAATCCTTGGAACAGAGAGTACCTCTGAAAGTTTTACCTCTAGCATAATGGTAGGGCAGTGGAGGGTGTCATGGTGCCCAGGAACATTGCTTAGGACAACTAATCACCGAGAGGGACATGTCCAGAGTGTTCAGCCTGCTTAAGCTTGGACCTGCCCCCAAAGCGTGAACACTCTGCCTCCCTTGCCACCCGGAGTGGGTCGTTGCCTTACTGTGAAGCCTGTCTCCTCCTATCAATGCCAATTTGAAAGAATCAATGTCTTGCCTTGTGCTTTCTCTTATATTCATCTAATTTAGCTATTAATTTTATGATCATCAGTCTATGCTCGTTTTTCGTATATCATCTTTATATACCTGGTCATTTTTTTTTTCTATATCGCCCATGGTGTAGTTATGCAACCCTGTTGTAGGTAGACTTGTTTGAGGTACCTGCAACGTGTTTTGAGATCTTGCGGTTGCTCTATTACATAGGGCCCCATGGCGCCAGATGGTCTCCCACGAAAGGTCTACGCCGAGCTGGAGGTCCAGGGTGTGCATCTTGCGTAGCCTGGTCCTATACCCTAAGCATGCGCACTCTGCCTCCCAGCGATGCGGCTAAGTATTGGGGGTTAGGAGGCTCACACCCTGAGTAAGGATGGAGCCAGATCTCAGGCGCTAACACACTGAATTACCCAAGCCCCGCGTACCATCCCAGGACTGCAAGATGTAGCAAACCTAAAAGAGTATGGAAAATGTGGCCGACGAGCAAAATTATGCCTCCTATGTCGTGTGTGCAACACATACAAGGCAGATCGGTTCATGCACAACCAGTAGCAGCATTGTCAATGTACATGCCCCCCAAGGGGCCCTACCGTCAGCGTTTCTCCACATCAATGATGGGCAGCACTAGAGCATCCAGCTCTGGCACCACTTAGGGGGTCCGCTGACGCTCATCTACATAATGGCAACAAGTGCTGATTTGTGAGTGCGCTCTCTCATCCCGCTTTTGTTGCTACCAAGGTATCTTGGTTTCCTACCAGCCAGGGGCCCGCTGTCAATGTCTCTATGTGTTACTGGTGAGCAATGTCAGAGCATCCATCTCCAGCACCTCCCAGGGGGTCCGCCTTCATTGTTTCTACGGATTGATGATGGGTGAAACTGGAGCATCTAGCTTCGACACCTCCTTTCTACGTGTTGATGGCGGGCGATGCCGGAGCAGCCAACTCCGTCACTGCCCTGGGGGCCTGCCATCGACGTCTACATGTTGATGGTTGGCAACGATGGAGCATCCAGCTAAGGCACCTCCCAAGGGGCCCGCCGTCCACGTTTGTACGTGTTGATGGTGGGCGATGCTAGAGCATCCAGCTTTGACACCCCTCAGAGGTCTTGCCGTCGATGTTTCAACATGTTGCTTGTGGGCGACGACATAGCATCCAGTTCCGGCACCTCCCATGGGGCCCGCCATCGATGCCTCTATATGTTAAGGGTTGACACCACATGGCTCGGCGGCTTCGTTCTTGACATCACCACCGAGCACTTCTTCGACGGTGACCATGCATTCCAAACAAAGTTCAGCGCTGCCCAGGTGGCCCGTTGGTGTTAACCACTCAAGCTGCCCCGCTATGCCGGGGACCCATCAGCGACATCCTGTCATCAATTGATAGGCATGCCCAACCACTTGGACACACCTACATGGGCCTCTAAGGAGGGTTCCATAGGCAGGATGTCAAACGCCGCAAGAATGGCTACATCAAGAATGCGACTGATTGGCTCCTCAAAAGCTAACGAAATTAGTGAGGTCCTTCGGGCTCTTAAGTAGCTAAGGACCCAAAGGGACAAATTGAGAAGCACAAGACAAGCCAAAAAGTGAAATATTAATTCAAATTCATTAAGGGTTATTTACAAAGGGACCAACCCCGGTTACAAAGGTGCTCCTCCTGGGGGCCGCCAGCCTCAAACCCACTAGAACAAGGAAGGCACCTGCTTCGGGAGGTCTTGGACTTGGGCCCTCGCCTCCTCCTCTAGGGTATTGTAGGGGCCCTTGTCTACCGGATAAGGGATTGTCAGATACCAGCTCCAAAAGCACACCAGAACATGAGAAGCCACCTACTACGCTAGCTCCCTCCCTTCAACCTCCAGCCAATTTGCAAGGATAGTGTTCACCGACCTCAATGTTGAGCAGAAGGAGTCCATGGCTAGGAGCAGCTGGGTCACCTCATGAGATGACTCCCTACGCGGCACGGGACAAAGTCCGAGGGGTTCTAACACTGCCTCAGCACGAGCCAGGGAATCCCGAATCCCCTACACCTTAGCTGCGCGATGGGACTGGATGCCTTTTACCTCTTTCCACGCCGATTCCTCCTGTTAGGATAGCTCCCAAGCACAACGCTCCAAGTCATCCTCCCAATATTTGATGGAGATCTCCGAGTCCTGCACGGCTCGACGCCTCTCCTCGAACACGCTGGGGCTCTGGAAGACCTCTTCTTTCCTCACCGCCAAGTCCCATTCCTGATCGACAATGGCAACCTCACAACAGACTAGCTAGAGCAGCCTGTCCTCACACAACCTAAGGAGGGCATTGACATTAGTGCGGGCCTTCAAGGCCTTCCCCTCGAGCTCCTTCATCTTGCCATCAACCAGCTTCAACATGCGTTGCTCTTCAACATGCTGATCCCACTCCCTGGCGAGAGCAGCCTACGTCTGTTGCGAGATGGACTGGGCCACGACAACAACCTCGAAAAGCGGGATCGGCATGGCCGTTACCACAGCCATCTACCTCTCGTCCTCTTCATCGACTCTATTGCAAACACCAGCGCCCGGGGTTCCTGATGGCGCCCTGGTTGGAGTTTTTGGAATGACCGCGTAGCGGCCCGGTGCCGAAGCACCTTCCCTTGCCATAGGGGTGCCGCCACCCGCCGTTGGCAATTCGTCATCTTGCACGCCAATCACATCTGGCACTGGCACCATGTCAATGGTGGGCAGGTCCGCCCCGCTAGGGGTAATCGTGATGGCCGAGGTAGGCACCTCCTCCCCCAGCACAGCCTCTGCCCTATCTCCTTTGACAGATGAAGGAGTACGAGGAACGGCAACAAGGGCAGCGACGTTGCTGGAGACTGGTGTGTACTCAAGCGCGAGATGCTCCAGAATGAGATCCTTTCTAGTTCTGGGAGGGGCTGGAACTGTCAAGCTCACCCCCGGAAGCATGTTGATAGTTGACGCCCTAAAAAGCCAGAGCTGACCCCGTCAGCACAAGGAAGCAATGAATGAAGGCAGAAACTATGCCTTATCGGCAGGACTAGCGGCTCTAGGGACCCTAGTCTCCCAACTCGCATGGAAGATCGAGGGCCCTTGGACCCGACGCCAAGGCTGGCGCCACCGCCTCTGGCACCCGCTCTTGGTCGACTTGTGTTGGTGCAGCCACCGGCGTAGATTGCTCCTAGCCCCCTCCAGAACCGCCGCCGCCGCTCTCCTCTCCACCCATTGTCGGGTTGCCGATAGCATGAGGCCCACCTGCCAAGGGCTGTGCGGACACGATACCTCTAGAGCTACCGCTGGAATCAGAGGCTAGATCAATGATGGAGGTATCATGTAAAAGCCCGTTTTTTTCGGAAGAACAAAAACGCAAAAATGCGAACTTAAAAATTTTGAAAATAGACTTGGAAATCCAAACTCACATGAGCCATATGAGTTAAACTATGTTCACTAAAAATAGGGACTTGTTAAAACTTTACATATAGAACATGGTTGCTGATGTGGAATGGAACTTAAGGTGGAGAATCCTTAATTTCCAAGTATTCACATTTTCAATGAAAATTAAAGGAGAAAAGAAAACAAAATAGAGAGAAAGAAAAAGGAATTATTCCAACCCTAAAATGGGACATCCAAAAATATTCAAATCTCAGGCCGTAAATTTTTCCATGACCTACTAATATTCCAATTAGACTCTCGATAAAGTTTCAAAATTTTTGAAGCCCATTTCCCATTCATTGGACACGTACTGAGAGTTTAATCAACGTCGATTTCAAATTTAAACTTTGTGCTTAACCTTGTCCAAATCAACTCCAAATTTTTCCTGAGGTCCCTTATGGTTCAAAAAGGTTAACTTCAAAGTTTCAGGATTTTTGAACCTAGTCTACTATTTATTTCCTTGAGTCAAGTATCACCACTTGAATTCAAATTCAAATCTGAGTTCAAATTCAACTTGCTCAGTTTTGAAATCTGATTGCACCATAAAATTCTCCACATTTTATTTAGTCACGGGGCCAAATTTGACTATTTTTGAAGCATGTTTGCTAGCCTATTTGAATTTTGGAAAGAAGAAGAGGGAAGTGGGTCCCACAGGTGGTCCCCACCTGGCAGGTCAGCACCGGCTTCCTCTCTCCTCCCCTGCCTCCACGCGACCGCATGCAGCGCCACCGCGATGGACGACGTCGGTCCTTATCCCATCTCCCGACTCGGTCCTATCCACGGCATCGCTCCCTCTCCTCTCTTCCCCATCGCGAGCGTGCACGCTGCTCGCCTCCACGGCGCCTCCCCGCCAGCCTTCGGGTCATCACCGCGCCGCACAAGCAGTCCCAGCTGGCGCTACTCTCTCCTGTCGCGCCACTCCCGCTAGGCCCGCGCGCCACCTCCCTTCGCCGCCTGCGCCACCGCCGACGCCGGAGCTTCACCTCCCCGCGCCGCGCTCAGACCGCCCCGCCGGTCGCCTCCTCGCCTCCGGCCACAGGTCCGCGCCCCACTAGCGCCCCCTCACTGCTGGCCCGCTCGGCGACCGCCCTGCTCAGTCCGCCGCTGTGCACCAACCTCGACGACGGCCGTCGCTCGTCCTCCGGGTGAGTTCTTCACCTCATGCTCCTCCCTCTACCTCTCCACTTCCCAGCTAGGTTTCTTGCTAGGTTTCTTGCCGACGGGAGTCCTGCTCACGTGCTGCAACGCTCGACCCCGAGCGCCTCCCTGGTCGTCGCGCCACGCGCGACCTTGCTGTCCACGCACCATGCGATCCACCCCGTTCGCGCCTCCTCTGTCTTCCGCCGTCACTGTCCACTTCCCCGCACGAGACTAGTCGCCATGAAGCCTCTACAGTGCTCCTGTCAAGCTGTTGCGCCATCCAACGGTACTCAGCGCCACTGCTCACCGTCCTGGTCACCAGCACGCCGCGGGCATGGTCATCAGTGTGCATCCATCGTCCACAAGCCGTCAGCACCCCTCTTGCCATGGTCCGGCACTCAACATATAGTTCCAGCACCACACGTCGCTTGTCGGCCGCGTGAACCTATTTCCTGCGCCATAGTCCCCACCCCCTTCCTTGCCACAGCAGCGTTGTGTTGGTCGCGATGTTCCCCTTCGTGATTGCATCCAACCAGAGATGCGAATAGGTCATAAGATGCACAAGGTGCATGAACATGTGGATGACATCTCGGCGACGACAATTGGCTCAAGGTTAGCTCGATTTGTGCAAAGATTAGTTGGGACAGAGCTGCAGCCTAGGTATTCGATGAAATGTTCACAAGGAAAGAACCAACTTCGTTGATGTTCAGAGCTGGTCTTGATGCAGGGGTATGGTGATGTGGCAACTCGACAAGCCCAAGTGCCAAGATACCCTTTGAATGGTGATGAAGCGACGGAAATCAAGTACACACCCAAGATGTTCGGCGAAATGCCTACAAGGTGAGCCTTGCCCTGGAATACCTTGCTTGACGTCATCGATGTCCGTTCATCGTGACCCCTAATGGTACTCATGTCTCCTCAAGTCATACGTCCAGTTTCCGCATTGATATCATTCCTATAGGAGTCCCTAAGTTGACCTCCTTTGTTGTTTGTATCACGTTGGCATGTCCGTGCGTGCTCGTGATGCTCCACCATGAGTCGCGTCGACGTCGTTGACCATATGAAGTCGTCGTGACGCTCCGAGCCGTTATCGTGTCCTGGCATCGAGTTGAAGGATGCTTGTGATGTGTGTGGTGCTGGAACACAAGCATGACTCGTCGTACAATGGTCGTTTAGCCAAATTAGGGTTTAGTCAAGGCGAGACTTGTTGAGTCCTAGGTGTAGCCTAGATGCTAGATGAAATGCCTTCTAGGTCAAACCGAGTGTATTGGTGACCACCGATGACCTAGGGTAGAATACTGCGAGAACGTCGCGACCAACAAGGAGAACTAGACCAGGGGTAACCTTGGATAAGAGTTCCTTGGTTGTGTTGAGGATGTTCCCTAACCGATCACAGGATTGGTTAACTTGGTGTACCACTTCATCGACGACAGGTTCGTCGAGTCCCTTATCAACAACCGAGTCGACATCACTAGCCTTAAGACTCACAAGGTGGTGTTCGGGATTCCGCTCACCCCCTTTGACGAGTCTGGGTCGATGTGGACGTGGCTAATCCGATCTTCCCGTGATGGCAAAGCATGACCGTCACGACAAGGTCTCGCATCGTGTTCGAGTTCCAGGAGTTCACCGAGCTCATCTGGACAATCTTGCAAACGACACTGCAATAGTGTCGTGTAAGCACTTGAACGATGCCCAAGAAGCTAGCCGTAGAAACTACTTTACCTAAAAGTCATTTGAACGTTGTCTTGGTACTCATACTAGGTTAACGGTGCTTGTAATGACTTCTTAAGTCCAAGCCATGTTGATCTCAATTCAATCCCAAGTGTCGTTAGGTTCCATCATGGTTCATCCTAAGTCAGGACCCTACGACAGCACTGCTCACTTAACTAGGTTTACTCCTGTATAAGTTAAGTCAAGTTCATTGGTCGATTGCTAAATTGCAACCTTCGTCTTGTACACCACTCATACTCAAGCTTTCGATGCCACCTTGACACTTAGGTCATCCTTACACTACCAGTCCAACACTTCCACACCATTCAGCTGTATCGTCCTTGAGTGGCATAGCGTCGAGTGTTGAGTGCCAAGTTGCAATGTGTGCTTACATTGCACCTTTCAATTCACATCTCGATACTACTATGTCACCTTGAGTCATCCTTTGTTCATTCACACAACAGAGGGATATCTGTCCTTCCTAGTCAAACTCCTCATTCTTAAGGTTTACACAACCCCGTGGAGTCTTTTCTTAAATTACTTAATTACTTAAGTACTTATATGCATATCATGTCGATAGGAACGTGCTGATAGGTGATCGACAGGAAATTTCGCTTGGAGGAGAAGGCCAAGGTGTTTCCACTGAGGTTCCATGGCAGGTTCTCCGGAGGAAGATCAAGCCCTAACAATTGACATTTGTTCAGTCGCAAACTAAGGCAAGCCCTGGTTTGCATTTAAGTCGTTTATAAACTTTTGCTTTATCACTATGATTAGTAGTATATGAATTGTGCATTACGTTTAGGGTGAATGATACTCCACATGCATGACCAAAAATCCCAGGGTTTATTTGGCACGAGTTACAGTTTGACCTGTAGTAACTGCTTTGCTAATGCATAGGAAATCCAGTAGAAGTCGAGTAGTTGGAATCTACTCGCGAGAGATGTATCTCACAGGATTGGTTGAATAGAAAATGGCTTAATATAATGAAATTGAGACCGAGCAGGGAATGGATAGGAGGCGGCGAGAATTGATTCTCGGTCGCATAGCCCTGCCTGTGTCGATTAAGGCCCGTCCGTATGCAGCCCCTTCGGACAAGCTTGAGTTGTACCAGCAATATAATGGACATATGGAATCCAATAAACTGATGTAACTTGATAATTGGGATGTTGAGACCCATTAACTCACCATCGATAGGGGTGGGTTGAGGACAGTAAGGTGTAAATCGGTCGGCGGACACATGAGGTGTTCCGTGCGGAGACCTTCTGTTTGCGGAGGTGAGACGGGCTCAACATTCGAGTTTCTTGTGAAAGGTGGCCATATACGCCTAGTACTGAAGTGTTATGTAGGTACAGGTGTGCTCGCTGACACTTCCGAACGACGTATGTGTCGTGTTGTCCGGATGTGTCTTGATTGCAATCACTGTCCCTCGCAGTAATAGAGTACCACTTGTTCACTGAGCGGTGACGTAGTAAATACTAAAGAAGTCAGAGAAAAATCATATTGTATTGAATTATAATTACTTTGCAACCTTGTATGATTTAGAGATAGTATAATTAAAAGTTTACAGTTTCCCCATACTTTAGCTGTAATAGCATTATGTGCTTTGGGCATGTCATATCATCGGTAAAGCGTTTCTTGTTTGATTGTGGAGCCCATGATGTGCCGTGCTCAGAGAATGTCATTTGCTACTTAAAACTTGATTATAAGGATCCACTTGTAGGCGAGTCATTTATGCTATTCCTTACCTATGTTTAGTGTCCCCTTGCATCTGTCTAGTGAGACGGTTAAGTCTTGCTGAGCCTTATGCTCACGTTTGCGCTTTAACGATTTTTGCAGGTATTAGTTTTATTTCTGCTGTTCAGGTTGTACATGAGACTCGAGCTGTCGAGATAAATCTCATGTGAGCCACGCCGCTGCTGTTTGTTCTTCGTGTTGCTAGTGAGAATCGTCCTAGGGCATGGACGTCTTCTCTCCTGCTTAGTTAGGTGAGATTATGAGTATATATTTTCCGCTGCGTGTGTACTTCTATTGTACACTCTTTTGTAAACTCTTCTTATTATGAAATGAAAAATTTATATGTTTTGGTATCCTTTTTGTGTGTGCTGTTAGGTGCCGCATCGCACGGTACCACCCAATGAGATCCTCGGATGTGTGGACTCAGGTCCCCACAGACATGGTATCAGAGCTTCATTGGGAATAGCACGCTCGAAAAGAGCCTATTTTCGAAAACTCCAAAGTAGTCGAGTGAGGTTTAGCTATATGCCCATTAAGGACTATTACTAGTATAAGTTATAAAGGTGGTGAACTAACTTGTTATATTATTCTGTAACGACGCTCTGTCTTCAAGGTAAGAGGTAAGGTACGCCGCCGAGAGCGGATCAATCTCGGTAAACTCTGCATACGAGATATGGTATGTGAAATTTCCGTGGCTTAGCACAGAAAGTCAATATGAGTCTCTGAAACTTTCCAAGTTTCTGAGAACATATGACACGCGGTACCCCAGCGTGACACAAAATTAGTGGGAGCCCCCGTCGGGTGGTGTATAACCCGATAGTATGTATCTCTAAAACTATTCGTGTTCTATGGGATCATGCGAAACACGTATGCCCGAGCGTGTATAAGCCGGATCGTACGGGAGTCTTTGCTGTACAGACGTATTTACAGCCATGTACCTCGAGACATGACTTCGCTCGAGGGCGACTCACACCAGAGTCGTATGCATTTACTTTTGATTATATCTCATTGTGACTGCCTATCGTGTTTCCCCGTGCCGCCCTTGAGGTGTGAAGGTGTGGAAGGGGATTGTTTGTCTTCTGCAGGTACACTAACTCCGGTAGCGACCCGTGTAGCAAACGTTTGCGAGTGATCGGTATTAGGACCACCTATAGACGTATCCGGATGTATCGGGTTAGACTTTTCTTTTGGTAAGGCACGTAGTACCATCAGTATCACAATTGATACTTTGACCATCCCCCACGAGAGAAATGGCTTCATATTCATATTAAGTCCAAGTATCAGTTGCTGATATCTTGTGGACGAAGTAAAATGTTTCTTTTCAAGAGTAGGTGAACCAAAGTCCTTTGCTCCTGGCGAGAGTTTAGCTCGACTTCGCCGGAGTAAGACTTTGGTTAAGTTTGAAGATCCATAGTGATATGCTATGGATAAGAAGGTCGTCAAGTCTCTTTTAAGATTCCTTTTGGTTCTAAAGGGAATGATTAGTTGTGAATCAAGTTCTAGCCATCGTACTTGAGTTTTGAGCTAAGTTTCAAAATTTGAGTTTGTTCCCAAATTCTTGTGTTTTGAAGCCGGTGAGTTCTGTTTTCGAACAGAATTGACCTGACTTTGAGATTCCATATCTCTTCAACCTGGAGGGCTTTGGAGGCAAGTGAATACTTTTTGAAAAGCTTTTGGAGTCTTCTAATAGTTTCCTATTGACCTCCAATCCAAAAGATGCTATTATGGTGATGAAAATGCACCATTATCACAGCAGCTGCTGTTCTGAAACTACACGGACCAGCATCTGAATTTTTGTCATATTTCCTTGGAGAAAGCTCTTCTATTCCATTAGGATACATTTCTGGGAAGTGGAAGAGCTATTCTACAACTTTGTTATTCAGTGATACCTCAAATTCAGTTTAAAACTAATTAAAAACAGAGTTGAAGATAGTACATGTATATCGATGCTATCTGAAACAGCCAGAAAAATTTTGAATTTAAATAGCCATAACTGTTAAACTAGAAATGCAACCTATGCATTTTTATACATGTATGGAAAGATTAAAGAGTCCTCTACCAACTTCCTATTCAACACGAGTGCTAAAACTCGCAATAACATGGTCTAAATTGAAGTATCGTTTAAGGTGTTGAAACAGTTCAGAATATGGACCGTTACCTATTCAGTTACTGTTTCGATTATAATTCCTAGTAGACTTATCGAATGGCTTCGTATTTTACATTTCTGGGATCCTGAGAATTTTTGCAACAAGTTTTCTATGTATTACTTTTGCAAATATTGATGTTTGTATATCTGAAATTTGTGGACAAAGTCAGCCTTAAACAAAGGAGGTGCTGTCCAAATTTTCAGAAAAACTGTCAACTTGCAAATGCCGTATCTTCTCAACCAGAAGTTCTACAAGTGCAAGTAAATACTCTTTAGAATGATTTGGGAGTCCTCTACATGTTTTCTGTTCAACACCAGACCAGAATCCTTTTCTAAATGGGTGAAATTTGGATAATTGCAGAGACTGTCCAGGCATACCCAAACTGGACAGCAATCTGTACACCTCTGAATTTAATCCATAACTCGCAGACCCTTGATCCAATGGTGTCGCGAGAGTAACCATTGGAGAGGTTAGAGAGTCAGCTACAATTTTTGCAATTGTCTCCAGACCCTGAATCGGTCATCTACCTATTCCAAATCGAGTTTGAATACAGAGTGGTCAATCTGAACTGAATTCAATTCTGAATGCTGAAATTTTACCCAATTTTAAAAAATTCATATCTTTTGAACCAGAGCTGATATGAAGACAAGTAAGTACATTATGGAAAGCTTATTACACTGGCTACAACTTTGTAAATAAGAATATTTCCAGATTTCCATCAGAACAGCGTGAAAACTTTAGATCAAAACTGCTACTGTTTAAGCTGATTCTGCTGAAAGTGCAGAGAAATCTGCTAACTTTAAAATTGCATAACTTGCAAACCAGAGATGATCTAGAGGCAAACCAATACTTTTTGGAAGGGTATTGAAGTTTACTTTAACTTTGTTGTTCACCTCAAGATCTGATTTTGCCATTTACTTGGCCAAAATCGAAGTTGCATCCAAGCTGTTCATCCTCCACCAGGAAGGATTTAACCGGGGTGATGACCCTTCAGGGTGTTTATGGATTTGGTTCTCGAGTTCAACTCGAGGAGTTTCATAACATCCCAGGTGTTGCGACCCAATAATATTTGCCTTTATAGTTGAGTATTACACTAAGGCAAATCCCTTTTGCTCGGATGCACATGCTAGTGTTTTGACTATGCAACCTTGCATCTCACACTTTAGTTGTGCATTGAGCATGTATGACACTTCCCTTAGTTGGACGACCCTCCCCATAAATATTGCTTGGAGTAAGTTTCTTGCTCACCTAGCTTGAATCTTAAGGGGGAAGGAGTTCATCTAGTAATTGAAGTGTTACGTTCACCTAGGTGTCATACCAAGGTACATCGACACTGAACCAACGTGCTGGGAGCAATGCTCAAGTAAGTAGGACCGAGTACAACATTGACTCATTAAGTCAATGCGAAGCTTAAGTAACGGATCACCTTGAACCCCGTTTCCTGTGTAACTCGATCAACGAGTTAAAGGAGTCAGTTGATTCTTCACGCTAAACCACTCCTTTGCTTCAGTCTTTGAGACGAGAAGCCATAAGTGAGTAGTATGAGCTGGAAATTCTTTAGCAAGAACGTGGATTACTAACCAAGGTCGTGCCTAGCACAGTACCTTGTCAACCACTTAGTGCAACCTACGGAAGTAAGGAGAACCTTACTCTTCAAAGGTTACTCTCTTTGCCACTTCTGAAGGCAACCCTACCGTACCTTTTAAGGGGTAGACATAGTACTTTAAGAAAACTACGAGATGAAAAACCTGACCCATTGTTAAGGAACCACAATTACCTGTAGGTTGTGATTAACAAGCTTTAGGGAACTTCCGATCAACAAGAAGTTCAATCACTTTGTTCCATTTTGTACACTCCGTTGCCTTGAGATGAACCTCACCATTCCTTGCTAATACTTTTACCTTGAAACCATCGAACTTGGTCGAGATATGAAAGTAGCAAGTCTTTTCTAGCGCCTTTCATGACCAAGTTTAATCAATCCTCCTGTATTTGGGATACTTCTGACTGTGTTTGGATTGTCTTACCTATTTTTGCTCAAAGCATAAATACTGAATGCACCATACCTTGCATAATTATCGCGCGGAGTTGCATTGTGTCTGCATAACATCATCCGGTTTGTGATGCATCATAAAACGTAATTACTAATGAGTTTTGAGCAAGAATATGTGACCCCGTTCAGATACTTAAGTAGTGCCTAACATTTTTGAGTTGTGATCAATTTTATCGTTCGCAACGCCTTCGACTGGTTTCATTATCTTGAGTAGCACAAGGGACAACCTTGTGACTAAAACACAGTTGAGTCCTTGTCCTTGACTTGTTGAAACTCAAATCGCCTTGAGTACTTGCAACCTAAACAAACACTTGGACTTCCATCCTTGACTTGTTAGGTTCAAGTACCTTGATTGTTGCAACTATACCGTTCGTCATCGAGTAGTCATCAGTTCGATGATCAACCTTGTGAAATCCATGAAATCTCCTCGCGAGGATACCGTTCGTTTGTCAACCTCGTGAAACTCTTTGGGTCCATCTAAGATCTTATGTTGTTATATGGTAACCTTGCTATACTAATTACCTTGTAGTTACCATATGATTGAGTTCTTTGCTGGGTTGAAACATATGAGGATACTGAATCCTTACATCCTCATGTGCCACCGCAAAAACGTCTTCATCTTCTGCTTCTATTGTTTGAAGACGTTGATATACCCAGAAACCTTGTAGTCGTCATATCTTCAATATTCCTGCTGTTTTGATTACATAAGAGTGTTGAGTGTCTTGCTACTCTTATGCTACGGCTAAGGAATCCAATGGTTGACTAAACGTCAAATGAGGTTAATGATTGTTGTTTAACCTCGTAAACCATCTTAACTTATGTCAAGGGAAATACCACATTAAGTTGAAAGGACCTATGCAAAACCAAGCAAGCAACCAATAATCAATGCAAGAAAAGTTTCAAACTATCAAGGTGACCTAGAGAAGCAAAGAACAAGTGCAAATTCTTCAAATCAAGACTAGGATAGGACAAGATGTCATGTCAGTGCAAGAGTACAACAATAAAGGATCAGTAACAGACATGAAAGTTTTACGATGTGATATTGTCATGTCGAGCATCCTGTCAAGGTTATCAACCTAAAGACTAGAATCACTTGAAGCAGACTTTAGAATTTCTTAAGATGTCTGGAGATAATCACTATTTCGTAGAACCCAAGTTTTTAAGGGCATTGCCATTTTCCTTAGTCAATGACCCTCTTTTACGGATCGTTCCCTCATCGTTCTGTTATTCTACCTGTTAGAATCTCGGGACGAGATTCCTTTAAGGGGGAAGGATTGTAAAAGCCCGTTTTTTTCGGAAGAAGAAAAACACAAAAATGGGAACTTAAAAATTTTGAAAATAGACTTGGAAATCCAAACTCACATGAGCCATATGAGTTAAACTATGTTCACTAAAAATAGGGACTTGTTAAAACTTTACATATAGAACATGGTTGCTGATGTGGAATGGAACTTAAGGTGAAGAATCCTTAATTTCCAAGTATTCACATTTTCAATGAAAAATTAAAGGAGAAAAGAAACCAAAATAGAGAGAAAGAAAAAGGAATTATTCCAACCCTAAAATGGGACATCCAAAAATATTCAAATCTCAGGCCGTAAATTTTTCCATGACCTACTAATATTCCAATTAGACTCTCGGTAAAGTTTCAAAATTTTTGAAGCCCATTTCCCATTCATTGGACACGTACTGAGAGTTTAATCAACGTCGATTTCAAATTTAAACTTTGTGCTCAACCTTGTCCAAATCAACTCCAAATTTTTCCTGAGGTCCGTTATGGTTCAAAAAGGTTAACTTCAAAGTTTCAGGATTTTTGAACCTAATCTACTATTTATTTCCTTGAGTCAAGTATCACCACTTGAATTCAAATTCAAATCTGAGTTCAAATTCAACTTGCTCAGTTTTGAAATCTGATTGCACCATAAAATTCTCCACATTTTATTTAGTCACGGGGCCAAATTTGACTATTTTTGAAGCATGTTTGCTAGCCTATTTGAATTTTGGAAAGAAGAAGGGGGAAGTGGGTCCCACAGGTGGTCCCCACCTGGCAGGTCGGCACCGGCTTCCTCTCTCCTCCCCTGCCTCCACGCGACCGCATGCAGCGCCACCGTGATGGACGACGTCGGTCCTTATCCCATCTCCCGACTCGGTCCTATCCACGGCATCGCTCCCTCTCCTCTCTTCCCCATCGCGAGCGTGCGCGCTGCTCGCCTCCACGGCGCCTCCCCGCCAGCCTCCGGGTCATCACCGCGCCGCACAAGCAGTCCCAGCCGGCGCTACTCCCTCCTGTCGCGCCACTCCCGCTAGGCCCGCGCGCCACCTCCCTTCGCCGCCTGCGCCACCGCCGACGCCGGAGCTTCACCTCCCCGCGCCGCGCGCTCAGACCGCCCCGCCGGTCGCCTCCTCGCCTTCGGCCACAGGTCCGCGCCCCACTAGCGCCCCCTCACTGCTGGCCCGCTCGGCGACCGCCCTGCTCAGTCCGCCGCCATGCACCAACCACGACGACGGCCGTCGCTCGTCCTCCGGGTGAGTTCTTCACCTCATGCTCCTCCCTCTAGCTCTCCACTTCCCAGCTAGGTTTCTTGCTAGGTTTCTTGCCGACGGGAGTCCTGCTCACGTGCTGCAACGCTCGACCCCGAGCGCCTCCCTGGTCGTCGCGCCACGCGCGACCTTGCTGTCCACGCACCATGCGATCCACCCCGTTCGCGCCTCCTCTGTCTTCCGCCGTCACTGTCCACTTCCCCGCACGAGACTGGTCGCCATGAAGCCTCTGCAGTGCTCCTGTCAAGCTGTTGCGCCATCCAACGGTACTCAGCGCCACTGCTCACCGTCCTGGTCACCAGCACGCCGCGGGCATGGTCACCAGTGTGCATCCATCGTCCACAAGCCGTCAGCAACCCTCTTGCCATGGTCCGGCACTCAACATATAGTTCCAACACCACACGTCGCTTGTCGGCCGCGTGAACCTATTTCCTGCGCCATAGTCCCCACCCCCTTCCTTGCCACAGCAGCGTTGTGTTGGTCGCGATGTTCCCCTTCGTGATTGCATCCAACCAGAGATGCGAATAGGTCATAAGATGCACAAGGTGCATGAACATGTGGATGACATCTCGGCGACGACAATTGGCTCAAGGTTAGCTCGATTTGTGCAAAGATTAGTTGGGACAGAGCTGCAGCCTAGGTATTCGATGAAATGTTCACAAGGAAAGAACCAACTTCGTTGATGTTCAAAGCTGGTCTTGATGCAGGGGTATGGTGATGTGGCAACTCGACAAGCCCAAGTGCCAAGATACCCTTTGAATGGTGATGAAGCGACGGAAATCAAGTACACACCCAAGATGTTCGGCGAAATGCCTACAAGGTGAGCCTTGCCCTGGAATACCTTGCTTGACGTCATCGATGTCCGTTCATCGTGACCCCTAATGGTACTCATGTCTCGTCAAGTCATATGTCCAGTTTCCGCATTGATATCATTCCTATAGGAGTCCCTAAGTTGACCTCCTTTGTTGTTTGTATCACGTTGGCATGTCCGTGCGTGCTCGTGATGCTCCACCATGAGTCGCGTCGACGTCGTTGACCATATGAAGTCGTCGTGACGCTCCGAGCCATTATCGTGTCCTGGCATCGAGTTGAAGGATGCTTGTGATGTGTGTGGTGCTGGAACACAAGCACGACTCGTCGTACAATGGTCGTTTAGCCAAATTTGGGTTTAGTCAAGGCGAGACTCGTTGAGTCCTAGGTGTAGCCTAGATGCTAGATGAAATGCCTTCTAGGTCAAACCGAGTGTATTGGTGACCACTGATGACCTAGGGTAGAATACTGTGAGAACGTCGCGACCAACAAGGAGAACTAGACCAGGGGTAACCTTGGATAAGAGTTCCTTGGTTGTGTTGAGGATGTTCCCTAACCGATCACAGGATTGGTTAACTTGGTGTACCACTTCATCGACGACAGGTTCGTCGAGTCCCTTATCAACAACCGAGTCGACATCACTAGCCTTAAGACTCACAAGGTGGTGTTCGGGATTCCGCTCACCCCCTTTGACGAGTCTGGGTCGATGTGGACGTGGCTAATCCGATCTTCCCGTGATGGCAAACCATGACCGTCACGACAAGGTCTCGCATCGTGTTCGAGTTCCAGGAGTTCACCGAGCTCATCTGGACAATCTTGCAAACGACACTGCAATAGTGTCGTGTAAGCACTTGAACGATGCCCAAGAAGCTAGCCGTAGAAACTACTTTACCTAAAAGTCATTTGAACGTTGTCTTGGTACTCATACTAGGTTAACGGTGCTTGTAATGACTTCTTAAGTCCAAGCCATGTTGATCTCAATTCAATCCCAAGTGTCGTTAGGTTCCATCATGGTTCATCCTAAGTCAGGACCCTACGACAGCACTACTCACTTAACTAGGTTTACTCCTGTATAAGTTAAGTCAAGTTCATTGGTCGATTGCTAAATTGCAACCTTCGTCTTGTACACCACTCATACTCAAGCTTTCGATGCCACCTTGACACTTAGGTCATCCTTACACTACCAGTCCAACACTTCCACACCATTCAGCTGTATCGTCCTTGAGTGGCATAGCGTCGAGTGTTGAGTGCCAAGTTGCAATGTGTGCTTACATTGCACCTTTCAATTCACATCTCGATACTACTATGTCACCTTGAGTAATCCTTTGTTCATTCACACAACAGAGGGATATCTGTCCTTCCTAGTCAAACTCCTCATTCTTAGAGTTTACACAACCCGTGGAGTCTTTTCTTAAATTACTTAATTACTTAAGTACTTATATGCATATCATGTCGATAGGAACGTGCTGATAGGTGATCGACAGGAAACTTCGCTTGGAGGAGAAGGCCAAGGTGTTTCCACTGAGGTTCCATGGCAGGTTCTCCGGAGGAAGATCAAGCCCTAACAATTGACATTTGTTCAGTCGCAAACTAAGGCAAGCCCCGGTTTGCATTTAAGTCGTTTATAAACTTTTGCTCTATCACTATGATGAGTAGTATATGAATTGTGCATTACGTTTAGGGTGAATGATACTCCACATGCATGACCAAAAATCCTAGGGTTTATTTGGCACGAGTTACAGTTTGACCTGTAGTAACTGCTTTGCTAATGCATAGGAAATCCGGTAGAAGTCGAGTAGCTGGAATCTACTCGCGAGAGATGTATCTCACAGGATTGGTTGAATAGAAAATGGCTTAATATAATGAAATTGAGACCGGGCAGGGAATGGATAGGAGGCGGCGAGAATTGAGTCTCGGTCGCATAGCCCTGCCTGTGTCGATTAAGGCCCGTCCGTATGCAGCCCCTTCGGACAAGCTTGAATTGTACCGGCAATATAATGGACATATGGAATCCAATAAACTGATGTAACTTGATAACTGGGATGTTGAGACCCATTAACTCACCATTGATAGGGGTGGGTTGAGGACAGTAAGGTGTAAATCGGTCGGCGGACACATGAGGTGTTCCGTGCGGAGACCTTCTGTTTGCGGAGGTGAGACGGGCTCAGCATTCGAGTTTCTTGTGAAAGGTGGCCATATACGCCTAGTACTGAAGTGTTATGTAGGTACAGGTGTGCTCGCTGACACTTCCGAACGACGTATGTGTCGTGTTGTCCGGGTGTGTCTTGATTGCAATCACTGTCCCTCGCAGTAATAGAGTACCACTTGTTCACTGAGCGGTGACGTAGTAAATACTAAAGAAGTCAGAGAAAAATCATATTGTATTGAATTATAATTACTTTGCAACCTTGTATGATTTAGAGATAGTATAATTAAAAGTTTACAGTTTCCCCATACTTTAGCTGTAATAGCATTATGTGCTTTGGGCATGTCATA
Source organism: Tuctoria greenei (assembly GCA_036927565.1). Lineage (NCBI taxonomy): Eukaryota > Viridiplantae > Streptophyta > Magnoliopsida > Poales > Poaceae > Tuctoria > Tuctoria greenei. The sequence goes on along the minus strand of JAYESD010000003.1, from coordinate 123,056,029 downwards.
TCATCGGTGAATCGTTTCTTGTTTGATTGTGGAGCCCATGATGTGCCGTGCTCAGAGAATGTCATTTGCTACTTAAAACTTGATTATAAGGATCCACTTGTAGGCGAGTCATTTATGCTATTCCTTACCTATGTTTAGTGTCCCCTTGCATCTGTCTAGTGAGACGGTTAAGTCTTGCTGAGCCTTATGCTCACGTTTGCGCTTTAACGATTTTTGCAGGTATTAGTTTTATTTCTGCTGTTCAGGTTGTACATGAGACTCGAGGTGTCGAGATAAATCTCATGTGAGCCACGCCGCTGCTGTTTGTTCTTCGTGTTGCTAGTGAGAATCGTCCTAGGGCATGGACGTCTTCTCTCCTGCTTAGTTAGGTGAGATTATGAGTATGTATTTTCCGCTGCGTGTGTACTTCTATTGTACACTCTTTTGTAAACTCTTCTTATTATGAAATGAAAACTTTATATGTTTTGGTATCCTTTTTGTGTTTGCTGTTAGGTGCCGCATCGCACGGTACCACCCAATGAGATCCTCGGATGTGTGGACTCAGGTCCCCACATATCAGTTGCTCCAGCCCCCCCCCCCCCCCCCCCCCCCGCGATTGGAGATAGGGCACCATCCCCCGCACCAGCTTCTGCCTCTTCGGCATAGGAGTGGCCACACCTGAGGCCAATATACGATACCGCTTCACCGGTGCAGGAATGGGAACTGGTTGCCTGTCTTCCCCTTTGTCGGAGGTTGTCGAGGTCCCTACCTCCACCCTTGATGAAGGGTGTGGGGTATACCATGACCCTTTTTGGACCATGACACGACACCTCCCCTGGGCCACCGAAGCTCCAGACTCTCTTCTGGGTGTTGCTGAGCAAGACCAAACGCATTCACCTTCAGCATCGAGCTACGCAGTTCGCCCCTCAGGTGAGGGGTCATGAAAAGCGGCTGGTAGTCATCTCGGATGGAGGATTGCTCGTCATCGATCCTGTCGCAAGTCACCACCTTCAGCATCTCCTCTAGCATCTCAGGGGTTGGGTTAAACTTATCCAGTTGGCACTGGTCGAGCACAGTGGAGCAGACCTAGGACCCATGCAAGCGTCGCTGAAGGGGGGCGATGCAGTGACACAAGAAGTCCACCAGCACCATCAGGGAGGTCAAGCCCCTATCCTCCAGGAGCTGAATCATATTCAGCACCGGCTTATACTCCTCCATCAACCCCTGGTACGCTTTCAAGGTGGTGGGTGTTGATACTTCCTACACACTGCTAACAATTCATCCCTCGTTGGTGTGCTAGAAATGCTTGTTAATAGATTTTAGATTACACATGTAAATCTGCAAGCACACAGAATATATCGATGTGGCATTTCCACTTTTAGAGTATTCCCAAAGGGTGTCATTTATATTCTCCCAAAGGAAGGCTAGGTGGAAGGAAAGCAATCATCAAATGGAGAAGTTAGGTTGGTATAGGTAGAGTTCTAGCAAGGATGGATAAATTATAGTTTTTGAGGTAGCGTGACACACACAAGAGCATTATATCCTAAGGGGATAAATGAGGTAAAGAGGTACTAGGCTAAGAGTTAGGTAGAGACTCCTACTATGCTTCTAATGTACATATACATAGCCTAATTTAGTTACTAATGATCATATTAATTATGAATTCTCATGCTAAGTGGATTAACACATCGGGCACGGGTTTACTCCTAGCAACACTAGAATGACTCCCGCCAAGAGCTTGTGGCATAGCCGAACATGGACGATTACAAAGGACGGATAGGGTTGTCACCACCTACTGCGTACCTCTTTAATTTATGGGTCTATGAGACATTCAATGCTACTTTCTATCCTAGCACCATGGTAGCATATTTAATTACTTTAAGAGCCTAGGCACAAGCTATCCTATGGCAATGAACTAAATCTTCGTTGAACCAATGTTAATTCATATCATAAGTGATTAATATTAACATAATCATGTCATAGCAAATTAGACTATAGTGGGGCTTTGTAGTGTTTATGATTATATTATGATAATGGTATAGCATAATCATAAATACTACTCCTACCACATACATGGAATCAACAATCAAACAAGAAACACTTAATCCAAGTATATGAACAATAGAGTACTAAAGATATCATCTTTATTAAAAGCAAAGTCATGAATACAAATAGGAATATAAGAGCCATATATTTCCCAGTTAGGAATTGGGAAGAGACTCCTTCTACTCCTCTCCTACTTGGACTACGGACTAGAGGCTCTCCTCTCTAAAGCCTATACTCCTCTAAACCTATGGAGAGTGTTGTATACAATGGATGAATACTCAAGTGGCGTGTGTTAAAGTGAGGGGTGAGGGTTCCTATTTATAGCTTGGAAAAGGGTCGGTTCTCGCCACCAAAAGCGCGAGGATCAGCAACCACTGACTTCTTCAAGCCAGGAGGAGCCAACACGTGGAAGCTGACCGAGTTCAGAGGAAAGACCACGTCGGCCGACTAGGGGGTCGGCTGACCTGGTAAGTCCTCCAAACTGTCTGTGCTTTCTTGGGGTGACTTCCATGTGACACCCGGTTCCGAATATGAACAGAGTGAATGCATATGTGTGCCCAGGATGTTCAACACACATACACGAGTGCAATCACAAAAGGATATACAAAAAATTTCCACATAACAATATTATCCAATTCTATTACACAACCAGATTATCCTCGAATACAAGCACTAAGGAATATTAATGACAAGTTCAACTAAAACAGCTGAAATAAACTAAATAAGCAAACTAAACAGCTAGGCAGCCTTAGCGATAGGGTATAGTGCAGCTCCATGCAACACCACAGGCGAGCTGACGGTAGACACGGCCTAGAACTCCGCATTATCACCATTAAACTCCCAATACCGACCTGCAACTGTTTGGGGGGGGGGGGATTGCAAGAGTGAGTACATGTTGTACTAGGGAAGTGTGGAAAGTATGACATGTGGCTGATTCAAATGACGAATATAATAATGGCTAAGTGCTGAAAAGTACATTAAAACATTTGGAAAAGCAATATATTATATGTATGCGAAGTAAACCCATCATAAACCATATAATCATCATAATACTAGTCCATAATTCATTACCATCATCCATATACCAGATTTCACCATTGTCGATAGCCATATTCAATACCAGAAATTAATCCATAATGAGCCATAACAGTTACCGAACCATAACCATCCAAAAAACCATTCCAATACCAAGTTTCCTCTAATCATGTGAGGGTCCAGGTTGCTCATAACCGGGAGCACGACTGTCATGATAGTTTTAGACACACTCTGCAGAGGTTCTACCGCTTTACCCACTTGTTTGTGATTTCATCACCTTTCGATGACTATAAAATCTCAATTATGCCATCTCACACTTCCGTAGGTGTGTGGCCAAGAGATCACAAAATAGCTTTTACAAAGGGATTACTAGCCTATTTAGACCCCACTGAGGTTTCATCGGTGGCGATGTCTCCAACTGAGCACATCTTCAACCAAGGGCCCCCTCTTGAGCCATTCGGATCCCAGGGTAGTCCCACCAATCATCAACAAACCCAATCTGACTACACCTTCCTCGAGCATCCAATGGTCCAGATAGCACTGGCAAAGCCCTAATTAATCAGCTACGCCGCACCCATACTTGGCCTCATGGTGGCACTATAAATCCTGGATGGTCGCTCCACGAACCGATCCTTAGATCTAAAGCAAGTAAACCACCATACATCTAACCCATCCACATACCAGGCTTGCTTAGATCACCTATTACCATATCATATTTAACCATTTGATGTTAACCATAATCTCATAAATACATAATTAAGTTATGTGGTATAGTTGTTTTCCATCCCAATTAATTAAGCAAAGCAAAAAGGTAAAAAGCCATTCCCGACTCTCTACCATATATTCCAGGTGACAAGGTGGTCAACAAAACTAGTAAACTTCCTACCTAAGGATTTCCTATCAAATTGACACAAGCATGCAGTTTTGCAAACAAAACATTTATTTCAAAACTGGATCAATATGCTTCAAGGACACTTGCCTTGCTCTTGCAGTTGATTAGGGTCAAAGCGAAGCGATCAAGCTGTTTCCTTTTCTGATCCGATAAAAGAAGAAAACAAGCCTCTCTCTAGCGCAAATCCGTCTAATCCACACAATAAACATATAAGACAAGAAACACAATCAAAGAGTGCACAAATATTACTCAATATGACATGATATGCATGATTGATGCAAATGAAAGGTAGAACATGTTAATAGATTGTTTTTAAATGATCACTATCTAGTTCTAATAGATTTTAGCAAGTTTATACAGGTTTTGATTTGATTAGATCAAATTTTAGAATTAATTCAACACAATTTAACCAGGAAAATCGGACTAGTCCGCATAGCACCGGACAAGTCCGCACTGCGCGATAACAGCAGATTAGGGTTTTCTAGATCGACGTGAATTTGGAGATTTGGTGTTGAATTCATGTAAGGAAAAGAGAATAGAAGGTATACCAGGTGTGCAGGACTCCAATGAATCGAGAGACTTGGAGGTAACACTTGGATCTTGATGATCTAGGGTTGGGGATGAACTTGGAGATGAATTGGTGATGAAGAACGAAACTTAATGGAGATCTTGATCCTCTTTCGTTTCCTCCTCTTCTTCTTCTTCTTCCTTGGGATCTCCTCCTCCCTCCTTGGTGTTGGCTCCTCATGAACTAGGGTTTGGTTGGGGTGGAAATGTGGCAATTAGATGTCAAACCAAGGGGTGGGGTTGTTTATATAGAGGTGGAGGCTAGTGTTAGATGGATTTCGAGTTTGAGAGGAGTAGAGGCCGGTTTAGAGTCCCACATGGGCTCTAAAGGAGTTAGGCACAGCGTCCCTAGGCCCACTTAACGTGAAACCCAAGAAACAAGTCATAAAACAAAAGATCAATTCGGAGTCGCTAAATATCGGACAAGTCCGAAAAGGACCGGACTAGTCGGAAGTTAGTCAGAAAGAAATCAGACAAGTCTGGCCAAAAAACGAACAAGTTCGACTTTAGTCAGAGAGAATCGGACAAGTCCGCTAGAACACCGGACTAGTTCGGAAAAGTCCAGGGACTTAGCAAATTTTCAAGGATTCTTGGAATATCGAACTAGTCCGCACAAAATCGGACATGTCCGAAAGTGTCCACAGGCAAATTCGGACTAGTCCGCAGCAAAAACGAACAAGTCTGATTTTAGTCAGATAGAAATCGGACTAGTCCGCACTTTTCAGCATTTTAAGTGCAGTTTTGTTCTAAATCAATTTTAAACTCGTTCCTCTTTATGTGGATTAATGATAAACATGTATATGAATGTATGTAGGGCATGATGCATGAAAATGAGGGTTTTACAAACCTACCCCCCTTAAAATGAACCTCGCCCTCGAGATTCGACGCGGAAGAGAAGATATAGGGAAATTCCTTCTCGAGATCATCCTCCAATTCCCAAGTCGCTTCTTTTTTTATGTGGTGCTTCCATTGAACTTTACACCATCTAATAACCTTGTTCCTCGTGACTCTCTCCTTGGCTTCCAAAATTTTGTTCGGTTGTTCGGCATAAGTCAAATCTTCCTCTAGTTCCAACCCTTCCATGGGCACTTGTTCTTCCGGTACTCTCAAGCATTTGTTGAGCTGGGAAACATGAAAGACATCATGTACGTCTGAAAGATGAGTTGGCATCTCCAACTTATACGCTACTTCTCCTCTTTTGTCCAAAATCTTGAATGGTCCAATGTAGCGAGGTGCTAGCTTGCCTCTTATGTTAAACCTCTTATGACCTCTCGTCGATGACACCTTGAGGTAAACAAAATCTCCCACATCAAAGGTTAATTTCCTTCTCCTATTGTCCGCGTAGCCCTTTTGTCTTGATTGGGCAGCCCTGAAGTTTTCACGAATTATTTGGACTTGCTTTTCGGCTTATTGCAACACATCCGGACCAAATACTTGAGTTTCTCCTACCTCATTGCAGAATAAAGGTCTCCTACACTTCCTTCCATAAAGTGCTTCGTATGGTGACATTTTCAAGCTTCTTGGTAACTATTGTTGTATGAAAATTCTGCATATGGCAAGCTCTTGTCCCAACTTTTCCCATGCTTCAAAGCACAAGCTCTTAACATCTTCTCTAAAATCTGATTGGTCCTCTCGGTTTGTCCATCCGTTTGAGGGTGATATGTTGAACTAAAATTCAACCTCATTCCCAAAGCTTCATGCAATTTTTGCCAAAATCTGGAGGTGAATTGTGAACCTCTATCCGATACTATCTTTTTTGGAACTCCTTGCAAACATACTATTCTTCCCATTTACAGTTCTGCCAATTTCTCTCCATTATAGGTGGTCTTGACGGGAATAATGTGGGCTGACATAGTTAACCGATCCACAATTACCCAAATTGAGTCGTAACCAGACTGAGTACATGGTAAACCAACTATGAAGTCCATACCGATTTCTTCCCACTTCTTTCCGCAATCTTTAATGGTTGTAATAGTCAAGTTGGCCTCTGATGTTCCGCCTTGACTCGTTGGCACACATCACACAATGCTACGTATTAAGCTATGTCCTTCTTCATGCTATCCCACCAATAGCAAGTCTTCAAGTCTTTGTACATCTTCCTACAACCAGGGTGAATTTAGCAAGGTGAGTCATGTGTCTGTTTTAATATTGTCTCCCGAATATGCTTCACATTAGCCAAGACAATCCTTTTTCTCAGCCATAAGGTACCATGTTCATCCTCATCAAATCTGAATTCTCTCCCCTCTTGGGTCCTTTCCTTGAATTCCTGAATTTCCTCATCCTTGGTTTGTGCCTCTCGAATTTCTTGCTCCAAGGCTGGGTTTAACTACATCATCTCCATCTAATTTACAAATCCAAGGTTCAACCTTTCAAACTCCTTACATAACTCGGATGGTAACTCTCGAACTGTGAGTTGATGACTTACTTCTTTTCTACTCAAAGCGTCAGCCACTACATTAGCCTTCCCTGGATGATAGTTGATTACCAAATCATAATCTTTGATGAGCTCCAACCATCTTCTTTGCCTCAAATTCAAATCCATTTGTGTGAAAATATACTTCAAACTCCTATGATCCATATAAATTTCACACCTATGTCCAAGGATATAGTGTCTCCAAATTGTCAATGAATGTACCACGGCTGCAAGTTCTCAATCATGTGTTGGGTAATTCTGCTCATGTTTCTTCAATTGTCTCGATGCATGTGCAACCACTTGACCTTCTTGCATGAGCACACATCCAAGTCCTTGTCTTGAGGCGTAGCAATATATGTCAAAACTCTTGCTCACATCCGGCAGTTCCAAAACTGGGGCTGTAGTTAACCTCTTCTTTAGCTCCTCAAAACTGTTTTGACAAGCTTGAGTCCATTGGAAAGCCTTTCTCTTCATTAGCAATTCTGTCATTGGTTTGGCTATCTTGGAAAAGTCCTTTGTGATTCACGGTAATATCTAGCCATCCCAAAAAAACTCCTTATTTCCTTTACATTTTGCGGTGGTTCCGACTTCAACACGTCTCTCACTTTTCTGGGGTCGATCGATACTCCTCCTCCTGAGATGATATGACCCAAAAATGGCACCTCTTTCAACCAAAACTGACACCTATTGAACTTGGCATACAATTGATGCTTCCTCAATTTCTGCAACGTAAGCCTCAAGTGTTCCTCATGTTCCTTCTCATCCTTTGAGTAGATCATAATTTCATCAATAAACACCACAACAAACTTATCCATGTACTCCATGAAGACCTTATTCATGAGGTACATAAAGTAGGCAGGCGCATTTGTCAATCTAAAAGACATCACGGTGTACTCATAATATCCATACCGTGTCCTAAAAGCTGTCTTGGGTATGTATGATGGTCTAATCTTCATTTGAAAATATCCCGACCTCAAATCAATCTTAGAGAAGACACAAGCTCCCTTCATCTGATCAAACAAGTCCTCTATGCGTGGCAAGGTGTACTTGTTCTTGATTGTCACCTCGTTGAGAGCTCGGTAATCCACACAAATCCTTTGGGTTCCATCCTTCTTGTCCACAAAGAGCACGGGCGCTCCCCAAGGTGAAGATCTTGGGCGAATAAAACCTTTCTCTAGTTGCTCTTGAATTTGTTTCTTGAGCTCCAATAGTTCCATAGGAGGCATCCTATAGGGCCTGTTAGCTATAGGTGCAGTTCCATGTATTAAATTAATAACAAACTCAATGTCTCGATCAGGTGGCATACCTGGCAACTCGTTCGAAAAAACATCCAAAAATTCACACACCGCCGAAATCTCCTCAATTGCGGCACCGTCCATATGATTCAACTCCAATCGCTTCGGTGTGGTTTGAGATGCTTCAAACTCTATGGTGATCCCTTCCTCATTGTTCAACTTCACCGTCTTTGTGGCACACTCAATAACTCTATTGTGCTTCCTCAACCAGTCCATACCAAGTATAATGTTCAATCCTTGAGAATAAACAATAATGAGGCTGGTGGAGAAGTCTACCCCCCTTATTCTAAGGCTTACTTTTGGACATACTATATTTGTCCTCATCTCTCCTCCAGGAGACTTTACCAATAGAGTAAACTTCATATGAGAGATAGGCAAACTATACTTGGCAACATACTTCGATGCAATGAATGAATCCGATGCTCCAGAATCAAATAACATAGTCGTGGGGTTGTAGTTGGCAAGGAACATACCAATGACCACGTCATCCGCTTGTTGAGCATCCTCCGTAGAGACATGGTTCACATTGCCATGAGCAAAATTCTGCTTTCCACGTTTCCCTTGTGGTTGTCCTCCATTGGGTCTTGGGTTTTGCCTCGGTGCATTGCTTCCTTGACCAAGTCCCGACTTAGGACATTGATGCACAAAGTGTCCAGCTTCTCCACAAGTATAACACTTCTTAACTCCACCAGAATAATTGGGACGAGCTTGGTTTTGAACGCTTGCACTAGGAAAGTTAGCACGAGGTGCATAAGGCATTGGAGGCCTAGGTGCTTGCATGATAGGGTGCTACTGCACAAACTGAGCTGGGCACAGTGCGAATCCGGGGCGCTGTACAGGAGTAGAGGAGCTATAATATGGCACATTAGGATGCGCAAAGCGAGGGCGCACATTACTTCCTTGCAGCTGTCCTTGATATGGCGCCTTCCTCTTGTTCTCTTGATCCATCTCACGGATCTTGTTCCCAACCACAATTGCTTTGTCCACAAGCTTCTGAAAATTTGCATAATCACAGTTGAGCAATTGCACTTGCATCTCATTGTTCAAGCCTCTCAGGAACAAATATTGCTTTCGGCTGTCCTGCTCACATCCTCAGGCACATACCTTGAGAGTTAAGTGAACTTATTGTGATATTCACTCACTCTTGATCTTCCTTGCCTTAAGTTCTCAAATTCTTGCCTCTTCAAAATCATAACACCCTCGGGCGCATAATGAGAGCGGAAGCTCTCTTTGAATTCGGCCCAAGTAATCCTCTCTTAGTTCTCATGAGCATTACAATAAGAATCCCACCAATCTGCAGATGCTCCAACTAGTTGATGAGAAGCAAATAAGACCTTCTCCCGGTCACTGCATTGGACAATAGCAAGCTTCTTCTCCACGGACTTGAGCCAATCATCCTCATCCATAAGGTCAGCGGCTTGAGCAAAGGTTTGTGGTCTAGTCCTCATAAACTCTCCCAACCGGCTATGAGGAGGGTGGCAGTGGAGGCATGTGGGGCTGATTGTTGATATTGTTAGCCTGCAGCTGTCCCATAGTCTGTATCATGGTCTGCATGAGCTGGGTTTGCATAGCCAAAAGCTGCTCAATGTTGATAGCTCTATGAGCAGGTCCTTGTCCATTGTTGTTCTGAGGTACTCCATGGTTTCCTCCTCATCATTAGCATCCCTCTAGTCGTGAGTCCTCACCATCTGGAGAAAAGCAATAGGTAAGAATTAGAAAACGTCCCCAATTATATGCATCAAGGGATATGAAACTAGACAACTAACTATCCTACATGGACATGGCAATGCTAAAGCATACCAAAATCCTCTATTAAGCACACAAGCAAACAATATATAGCAAACAACACACCAAGCAAAACACATCAATTCTTGAGTGTTTCTATGTGCTCTAAAGTGTCCATTCTATCTAGGCTATGTCCTACGGTCAACCTGTGGCTCTGATACCAACTTGTGACACCCGGTTCCGAATATGAACCAAGTGAACGCGTATGTGTGACCAGGATGTTCAACACACATACACGAGTGAAATCACAAAAGGATATACAGAAAATTACCACAGAACAAGATTAATTGACCAAATTCAATTACACAACCAGATTATCCTCGAATACAAGCACTAATGAATATTAATGTCAAGTTGAACTAATGCAGCAGAAATAAACTAAATAAGCAAACTAAACAGCTAGGCAACATAAGCGATAGGGTATAGCGAAGCTCCATGCAACACCACAAGCAAGCTGACGGTAGACACGGCCTAGAACTCCGCATTATCACCATTAAACTCCCAATCCTGACCTGCAACTGTTTGGGGGGGGGGGGGGGAATTGCAAGGGTGAGTACATGTCGTACTTAGCAAGATTGGAATGTATGACATGTGGCTGATTCAAATGATGAATATAATAATGGCTAAGTGCTGACAAGTACATTAAAACATTTGGAAAAGCAATATATTATATGTATGTGAAGTAAACCCATCATAAAACATATAATCATCATAATACTAGTCCATAATTCATTACCATCATCCATATACCAGATTTCACCATTGTCGATAGCCATATTCAATACCAGAAATTAATCCATAATGATCCATAACCATTACCGAACCATAACCATCCAAAAAACCATTCCAATACCAAGTTTCCTCTAATCATGTGAGGGTCCAGGTTGCTCATAACCGGGAGCACGGCTATCATGATAGTTTTTGACACACTCTGCAGAGGTTGTACCGCTTTACCCACATGTTTGTGATTTCATCACCTTTCGATGACTATAGAATCTCAATTGTGCCGTCTCACACTTCCGTAGGTGTGTGGCCAAGAAATCACAAAATAGCTTTTACAAAGGGATTACTAGCCTATTTAGACCCCAATGTGGTTTCACCAGTGGCGGTGTCTCCAACTGAGCACATCTTCAACCAAGGGCCCCCTCTTGAGCCATTCGGATCCCAGGATAGTCCCACCAATCATCAACAAACCCAGTCCGACAACCCCTTCCCCGAGCATCCATAATGGTCCAAATAGCACTGGCAAAGCCATAATTAATCAGCTATGCCGCACCCATACTTGGCCTCGTGGTGGCACTGTAAATCCTGGATGGTCGCTCCACGAACCGGTCCTTAGATCTAAAACAAGTAAACCACCATACATCCAACCCCATCTACATAACAGGCTTGCTTAGATCACCCATTACCATATCATATTTAACCAGTTCATGTTAACCATAATCTCATAAATATATAATTAAGTTAAGTGGTATAGTTGTTTTCCCATCCCAATTAATTAAGCGAAACAAAAAGGTAAAAGGCCCTTCCAACTCTCTACCATATATTCCAGGTGACAATGGTGGTCAACAAAACTAGTAAACTTCCTACCATAGGATTTCCCATCAAATTGACACGAGCATATAGTTTTGCAAAAAAAACATTTATTTCAAAACTGGATCAATATGCTTTAAGGACACTTGCCTTGCTCTTGCGGTTGATTAGGGTCAAAGCTTTCAAACTCTTGGTGTTGTAGATCCTCCGCGACACTCTCTAGCGCAAATCTGTCTAATCCACACAAGAAACACAATCAAAGAGTGCACAAATATTGCTCAATATGAGATGATATGCATGATTGATGCAAATGCAAGGTAGAACTTGTTAATACATTGTTTTTAAAAGATCACTATCTAGTTCTAATAGATTTTAGCAAGTTTATACAGATTTGGATTTGATTAGATGAAATTTTAGAATTAATTCAACACAATTTAACCAGGAAAATCGGACTAGTCTGCATAGGACCGGACAAGTCCACACTGCGCGAGAATAGCAGATTACAGTTTTCTAGATCGATGTGAATTTGAAGATTTGGGTTTGAATTCACGTAAGGAATAGAGAAAAGAAGGTATACCAGGTGTTTAGGACTCCAATGAATCAAGAAACTTGGAGGTAACACTCGGATCTTGATGATCTAGGGTTAGGGATGAACTTGGAGATGAATTGGTGATGAAGAACGAAACTTGATGGAGATCTTGATCCTCTTTCGTTTCCTCCTCTTCTTCTCCTTGCTTGGGATCTCCTCCTCCCTCCTTGGTGGTGGCTCCTCACAAACTAGGGTTTGGGTGGGGTGGAAAAGTGGCAATTAGATGTCAAGCCAAGGGGTGGGGTTGTTTATATAGAGGTGGAGGCAAGGGTTACATGGATTTCGAGTTTGAGAGGAGTAGAGGCCAGTTTAGAGTCCCACATAGGTTCTAAAGGAGTTAGGCACGGCGTCCCTAGGCTCACTTAACGTGAAACCCAAGAAACAAGCCATAAAACAAAATAACAATTCGGAGTCGCAAAATATCGGACAAGTCCGAAAGGACCGGACTAGTACAAAGTTAGTCAGAAAGAAATCGAACAAGTCTAACAGAAAATCGGACAAGTTCGATTTTAGTCAGAGAGGAAATTGGACAAGTCCGCTGGAACAACGGACTAGTCCAGAAAAGTCCAGGGACTTAGCAAATTTTCAAGGATTCTTGGAATATCGGACTAGTCCGCACAAAATCGGACAAGTCCAAAAGTGTCCAGAGGCAAAATCGGACAAGTCTGCAGCAAAAACGGACAAGTCTAATTTTTTTTCAGAGAGAAATCGGACTAGTCCTCACAAAAATCAGGCTAGCACTTTTTAGCATTTTAAGTGCAGTTTTGTTCCAAACCAATTTTAAACTCGTTCCTCTTGATGTGGATTAATTTTAAACATGTATATGAATGTATGTAGGGCATGATGCATGAAAATGAGGGTGTTACATTCCAGATGGGTCCCATCCCTTTATATGGGTGCTACACCATTGGATGGTTTCGGATACTTCTGTTCGTGAGTCATTTGATCCATGTGGTGCCACATGTCGGCGCTTGATTGGCTGGGATAATAATTTATATGATCCATCCTCTTGTTTCACTTCAATTTGGTATAAAATACCTACATGCATCATTTTCTCCAAGGACAAGTAGAAATAGGTTAAAAAAGGTGATGTATGCAAGAAATGATATTTCGTTCATGTAATTGAGTTATATTAACAGGTTAAATTTGTATATAACAGCCATAAACAAACTCCCTCAAGCTTATCATTTGCTCGTCCCGAGCAAAGTCAATACTTTAGGTTGATGATCAGAAGTTGCTACAATGTTCTACTTTCCAAAAGTACCATGTGTACAACAAAATACTCTACCTAGTATTGCAAAATTGGTATGGTACTTCACCCATCTCAAGTTATTATGGGGCTTATGCTTTCTCCTATTCATGGGTGGTTGAAAGATATAATAGCAAATGGAGCACACATGCCCTAGAAATCTAGTTCCACTCAAATTCTAGAGAGTTCAATTTATATTTTAAGTATCTCAATTTGATTCTCTCGGTCTCTCATTTTTGTGAAGTGGAAATATATCCTCACCAAGGCATTTTGCCTGACCAGGTGGGCCGACTAGGGGGTCGGCTAACTTGTTAAGTCCTCCAAACGGTCTGTGCTTTCTTGGGGTGACTTCCAAGTGGGTCCCATCTCTTGATATGGGTGCTACACCATTGGATGGTCTTGGATACTTCTGTTTGTGGGCCATTTGATCCATGTGGTGCCACACGTTGATTCTTGATTGGCAGGGATAATGATTTATAGGATCCATCCTCTTGTTTCACTTCAATATGGTATAAAATACCTACATGCACCATTTTCTCCGAGGGCAAGTAGAAATAGGTTAAAAATAAAGGTGATGTGTTCAAGAAATGATATTTCCTTCACATAATTGAGTTATATTGAAAGGTGAAATTTGTATATAATAGCCGTAAACAAACTACCCAAAGTTTATCTTTGCTCGTCCCGAGCAAAGTCAATACTTTAGGTTGATTATTAAAAGTTGCTACAATGTTCTACTTTCCAAAAGTACCATGTATACAACAAAATACTTTACCTAGTATTACAAAATTGGCATGGTACTTCACCCATATCAAGTTATTATGGGGCTTATGCTTTCTCCTATTCATGGGTGGTTAAAAGATACAACAGCAAATGGAGCACACATACCCTAGAAATCAAGTTCCACTCAAATTCCAGAGAGTTCAATTTATATTTTAAGTATCTCAATTTGATTCTCTCAGCCTCTCCTTTTTGTGTAGTGGAAATATATCCTCACCAAGGCATTTTGCCTAAATTCATCCTACCTCTACATAAGGCTTGTATGTGGAGCTTGGTATGCAATATAGTAGGCATATTTGCAACACATAATATTGCTAAGTCAAAAGAGCAAGCCTTAGGAAAAATCAATTCAAAACAATTTGATTCAAGACTTTTGCATGTGTGATGGAATGTAGGTAGATGTGGGTATTTGAGATGACTCCTTTTTTAGTGGACTCTCTTATTTTGCAGGGGTGAAACATGGCCACTTTTCATTCATTCTCCTTTTTTTCTCATGCTTATGATGTAAGCATGCATTTTCTTTTTCTTTTTGTTTTTTTTCTTGTACTCTCTTTTTATGCAATAAATTTTGGAGAGAGTACTAAGCATGAATGATATGGAGTTTCTCTTTTTACTGTGGAATGGTGGTATGATGGAATTTTGCTTACTTCTAGTGTAAGTGAAGTCTTGAATTCAAAAAGTAATGAATGAAATCTCACATAGGTCTATACTAATTTGACAAAGCTCAATGTGAATGCAAATAGCATATGCATAAGGTCTATCAAAGTGATTTATCATATGGCTTTGGTAGGTATTTCCAATCAAATGAGATTAACTTAACTCTTTTTAGAACTTTCTCTGAAAATCCAAGTTTCACTGTCACACCAGGAATAGCAGCCCTATCACTATATCATATCTCACAACGACATAGAATGGATTAAGCTTTTGCTACCCACAATTTCCAAATTAAGTCAAAAGCAATTTTAGCCAGCGAGAGCAATATGTTGGAGAGTAGTAAGTTGTAAACTAGAGACTTAGGAAAATTAAAATAGAGCAACTATTCATCATTCCATCTATGTGAATTCCAAGTCATTCTTACAACACATCTTTTATTTTATTTGAAAACAAATCTATCCTACTTTACTTTTTTATATGAAATTTGGATCATGGGTGAATGGAAAATAAATATGCAAAGGGTGTGATACAATTTACATCAAGCGGGGGTCCTTCCCTAAACTTGTTCATCACTCACCTCCGTAATGAGGGTTGAACCCTTGATGCCTGAAGTATGCCGCGAGATCGGCTTTAATTGAGCATCCATGTGTTGTTGCCAGTCTTGGGTACCTTGGACATGCCCTTGGTGAGTGTTGTAGATGTCACCCGTTCTCACTTCAGGCTCTTCCATGCATCTAGTGAGATCCGTCATTCCTTGACTATAGTCATCATGACTTATAACCGAAGAGGAAAGCCATATTCTCATGGATGTTGGAGGCAAGCTACTAGAGCTTGAAGTGGATAGGGGTGGCTCCCATGTGGGACCTAGCCATCCATGCCAAGATGGACCTTCAGTCTCATATGATGGAGGTTGAGTCCATCCGTGTGCATCATCCATTAGGTCTTCTTCCTCTTTGTACTCATGGACCGTGGAGGTCGTCAGAGGCATGGACGCTCTCCTAGTATGACTTCTAGTTACCCTGCTAGAGACATTACTTCTTCGGGCTTCCTCGATGGGAAGAAGATCAATGGTTAGCCTCCGGGGTTTGTACAAATGATAATCCGGGTTAGGTAACCAAATTTCATTGACCAAGCCGGGATAATAAAATAACAAAGAGCCATCTTGATCATGCTTAAGGGTTTGTACACACAGCCGTAAATTTGTGTGTGGCTAGTGTGCAGAGTTCGCAGGCTGGACGGCTGTACTTTTGCATAGCTAGGATGAGAGTTTAGCTATGAGTATTATCTTCCGCTGTACATTAAGTATTGTAAAATACTTCCACTGTTTATATAAATAAAACTTTGTATTTTGTCATATTATTTTAGTGTGTGTTGTTGGGTGCCGCATCGCACGACACCACCCTCTGCGATTCCTTGATTGTGTGGACCCGGTCCTCACAGCCTGGTATCAGAGCCGCATTGGGAATAGCACGCTCGAAAAGAGCATATTTTGAAAACTTAATAGTAGTCGAGTGAGGATTAGTACTATGCCCACATAAGGTCTATTATAGTATTAGTTATTCAAGGTGGCAATCTAACTTATGTGTAATTATATTCTGTAACGACTCTTCAATGTCAGGTAAGAGGTAAGGTACGCAACTGCAAGAGGATCAATTGCGGTAAGCTCACCATGCGAGAGGTAGCATGTGATTGTTTCTGTGGCTTGGCACGGAAATGTTAATATGAGTCTCTGAAACTTTCTATGTTTCTAAGAACATATGACACGCGGTACCCCAGCATGCTACAAAAATAGTGGGAGCCCCCGTCGGGTGGGACATAACCCGATGCGCCCCCTACTGATGCAGCACTATGCAAAGACGTGGGACCCCGTCGGGTGGTAGAAAACCCGGTCATGTACCTCGAGACGTGGCTTAGCTCGGGGCGGCCCATATGGAATGATATGTGACTAATGTTTTTACTTTCATATATATTATTGTGAACTGTGCGCCCGTGCAGGCTGTGCCGTACGGCACCATATGATTGATCTATCATTTGTATGTAGATGCAGTACACTAACAACGTTTAAGTAGCTCGAGTAGAAAACGTTTGCGAGTGAACGTCATTACTGCCACCGTTGAGACGTATGCCGGAATACCGGCTTAGGATTTTCATTGGTGAGGGCGTAGTACCAGCATTGCATTCGATTTTCATCAGGCACGTCGATGATGCTATCCGTGCTGGTGTTCTGACTCGCAACAAGTAAAAATTCCCAACTTAGGACTAAGTTTAAAATTGTAATCTCGGTTTTGGAGCGTGCTGGTCAGATTTACAATTGACGGTGTGGTCACTTGGATAAGCGGCCGTGTGGTTTGGAAACTTGAGTAAATCATCCACAAGTTTCATTTTCGGCTCCAAGGCAGATTTCATGATTTAAAACTTGAAAACTTTACTTGAACTTAAATTGCCCAGTTTCTGATTTAAACTGTGAACTGGACAGAAAATTGACTATGTTTGGAACAGCATAACTTCCTGTATATTTCACCCCTGTAGGTCTACCACACATTTTTTGAAAGTATAGAGAGTCCTCTAAAACTCTTATGTTCAACTCCAGAGAGGAGTCCCCCAGTAAACTAATGAAAAATTCCAATTTCGAAACTCTGTTAAACCTGGACAGCAACTGGACAGTTTCTATACCCTGTCACTGTCTTGGTCATATCTCCTTGTAGAATCAACGAATGACTTCATATAATGCATTTCTGTAATCCTGAGGATGTATAAAACAATGTTGTAATTTCTGATTTTTGCATATCTTGATGTTTTGTATGTGGAAAAGTGTGGACAAAATTAGCTTTAAACAGAGGAGGTGCTGTCAAAATTTTTCCAGAAACACTGTCAATTTGCATCATATCTCCTTATAAAGATAAGATATGGAGGAAAATATATACATTATGGAAAGATATTTGAGTGTACCACAATTTTTTTAGTTCAACTCAAGTCCTGAATGTGCCTCTAACTGGATGAATAATTCGAATTTCTCCAGACTGGTCAGAATGAACAGAAACTGAGACAGAGGTCCAATGTTATGTTTCATTTGGCATTTGAATTTGGATCACTTTCATAATTCAATTTTCACATCCATGGTCTGTTGGTCAACAAAGTTTGTTGAATTTGAGTATTTAACTCATTCACGTACTTTTGTTTGTTTAGATAACGGATGTGATGCTATTGCCGGACGGATGGGTGTTCTCCACGTGTGCCAACCGCCCGGGATTCCCGATCATGCTGCAGGAGGTGCTCCAACAGTTTGAATTCATCGAGATGCCATGCTATTGGGGTCAAGATACGGTTGAAAGAGGCATATTGTCATGTACCATCCTGGTCGACATCCCGGCTAGTCTGCATTTTTATGGATGGGCTCCTTTTTCATTCACTATCCAGAGAGCTCGTTTGGAGGACATGTGGTCCATTGCAGCGGGCGAAGCGCTTATGAAGCTTTGCGAGCTTCATCAAGATGCCATGGCTGAAACACAATTTGCTCTTCTCCCGGTCCGTGGTGCTGCTGGTTTTGAGTGGCAATGTCGTATGGTTGCGGCCTATCAACCATATGGCAACACAACCTCGACAACACTTGGGATGTATGCCGCTGCATCTAGCATGGTGGTTCTTACACGAGGTGAAATCCATCGGGATCAGTTCGAAGCCTTGAGTCAAGCGATTGAACGGGGTGGCACTCTTGATTATATCAATGAGAACCTACGTTCGTTCCTGGCTCCGACGAATCACCGGATGAATCAATGCGAGGATCAGCTGCATCACATTCACACGAGACTGCAAAAAGCTCACGCCGAACCGAGGCAAACTCGGATGGAACTGTAGCAAGCTTGTGATGGACTGCAGGCGAGTCAGTTGGAGGTGCAACAACAGCAAGAGCAGCTGTTGGTAGTCACCGAGGCACGAGACGAAGCCATCGAAGAAGCTCAGAATTGGTAGTATGAGGAAGACCAACTTCGGGATGACTCGATTGAGGCTGAAGCACAATTACAACGAGTTGTGTATCCACCGGCTCATGACATACCGCTGAATATGGGTCAGCAAGTGTCTTCAAGTCCCGAGGAGGAAGAAGATCCTGAGATACTCGAGTATGCCGATGACGATGCATCGGAGTAGGATGGGGCAGCACTACTGCCATCACAAGGCAATGTATAGTTAGTGGTTGCTCGTGTTTATTTTGTAGCCATGTTTGTGTCATATTATAAATAGTAGTGGGTGTGTATGAGATGATAAGATGTGTATGACATCTCATGCAGACCAAGTATAGTTGAGATGCACTTCCGTAGTGGGAGTCCGTCATTTTGGAAATCACCAATGTAAAACTTGATCATGAGATAATATATCTTGTATAGAGTTTGCACTTTATCAATATATGTGAATGTTATGCAATTATAACATTGTCAATACTCGCACTACTATAGTATAAAAAGGATGAAGAAAACAAACATGTTGCTGATTTAATTCATGTGGATGCAGAATGGTGCGTACGCGTTCGACGCACGAGATGGGAGGCTCGAGCCGGGGTCGTGAGGATGAATCTCAGACCCGGGAGAAAACCACGACACCACAACAACAAGTCCCTCCACCACCGCCACCTGAACCTCCACGGACTCTCGCGGAGATTCTGGCTGCAGTACTAGGCTCGCGTGACGAGCAAACCGAGTTACTGCGTATGTTGGTGCAGAATTCGTCCCATCAAGGGGGCGACAAGACAATGGGCAACGCTAGCCCCAATAGAGTTTGTACTCGGACTTCTTGGAAACGCAAGCACCAGTCTTCACGGAAGCCAAGGAGCCTCTGGAGTCGGACAACTTTATCCGCACCCTCGAGGCGGAGTTCGGTTTGCTACGATGCACCAAACAGCAGAAAGTGCTATTTGCAGCGCAAAGCCTTCAAGAATCCTCCGGTGCTTGGTGGGCGAACTACATCGCCTCACTGCCGGCTGGTCATGCGGTCACCTGGACCGATTTTCGGAAGGCGTTCCGCGCCTACCATATAGCTCCCGGTATAATGAAGAGGAAGCTTCAAGAATTTTTGGAGTTGAAGCAAGGCGGGAGGAGTGCCCACGAATACTCCCGTGCATTCAATCACTTAGCATAGTACGCACCAGAGTATGTGGGGACAGAAGATAGAAAGCAAGATATATTCTTCCAGGGCCTAAATCCTAAGATGAAGGTCCAACTCACGCAATGCAACCGCGGCACCTTCAAGGACATCGTCAATGCCGTGATTGTACAAGAGAATGCTCAGCGCGAGCTCGTTTCTGATAAGAGGAAACACAGCGCACCATCGAGCAGCAGCAGTGGTGGTCCGCAGAAGTACCGTGTGGTGTGTCGCTCACCATCCGGTCAGCGATGGCAGCCACCGGCGCAACCGCAGCAATTCCGCGTAGTTCTTTCATTGCGCCACATTTTTAACCGCCATTTCCGCAGCAGCAGCAGCAGCAGCAGCAAAGGATGGTCCCGCGTGCGTATCGACTTCCACCACGTGCATCGGGATTCCATCCGCAGCTTGGCGGAAACCTGACACAATACACGTGCTACACGTGTGGCCGTGTCGGGCATTTTGCGAAGGGCTGCCCCAAACAGCGACAAGGTGGCACGCAAGCACCATATCGCGGTGCAACTCAGCCCCACAACCAGCCCAAGAAACCAGCACCAAAGCCCGACAACGTCCACCACATAGCCATTGAAGACGTGCCGGAAGGCGAACCCGTCCTTGCGGGTACGTTTTCCCTACATCAAAATCCCGTAGTCATACTATTCGACTCTGGTGCCACCCATTTATTAGCCAATCATATGTTGTCAAGCATCAATTACTTATATCTCCCACAGAAAGTCCATATTTGATTTTCTCTCCGGGTGGGAAAATAGCAGCGGACACGAAAGTTCATAAAGCACAACTTAAGATGGGTGGAAATATCTATCTGACTTCTCTAATTATATTAGAGTGTCAGAAGCTAGATGTCATCTTAGGAATGTCGTGGCTGCACCGTCATGGTGCTGTTCTCGACATTGTTCCACGTGTGGTCCATTTGAACTCTCCACTATATGAACCACACACTCTCATTCTAGACCGCCTTATCTAAGAAATTCCAGCCACACACAACACGGAAGCCACAAAGCTTGAGGACATTCTTGTGGTCCGTGAGTATCCGGAGGTGTTTCCCGAAAACCTTCTGGGTATGCCACCGGATAGGGATATCGTGTTCAAGATTGAACTGATTCCGGGAACCACGCCTATTACTCGAAGGCTGGACAAGATGGCACCAAATGAGTTGGCAGAATTAAAGGAGCATTTGAAGGACCTGCTGGACAAAGGTCTCATACGCCCAAGTTCATCACCTTGGGGCTGCTCCGCATCATTTGTGAAGAAAAAGGACAAGACATTACATCTATGTGTGGACTATCATCCGCTCAATGCCGTGGCGATGAAGAATAAGTATTCACTACTGCACATCGATATCTTATTCGATCAATTTGTGGGTGCTAAAGTATTCTCAATGATCGATCTTCGGTCCGGATATCATCACATAAAAGTCCAACCGAAGTATATACCGAAGATGGCATTCTCAACGAGATACGGGCTCTATGAATATCTTGTCAGGTCGTTCGTACTTACCAACACGCCGGCTCACTTCATGTATTTGATGAATTCAGTGTTCATGCCGGAGTTGGACAAGTTTGTCATGGTCTTCATCAATGACATTTTGGTTTATTCAAAATCAGAGGAAGAACACGCCAAACACTTTCATATCATGCTCCAACAGTTGCGAGATCACATGCTTTATGCAAAATTCAGCAAGTGTGAATTTTGGATCAGCCAAGTACCATTTCTTGGTCACATTATTTCAGCGGAGGGCATCGCTGTTGATCCAAGCAAAATTGTGCAAGTGCTGAAATGGAAGTCTCCAACGTCCGTACACGAAGTTCGCCGCTTCCTCGGGTTAGCAGGATATTATAGCTTCTAAAAAATTGCAAAACCGATGACAGAGCTGCTGAAAAAGGGGACTAAGTATATTTGGAGCAAGGAATGTGAGGATGCATTTGAAGAATTGGTGAAACATTTCACAACATCCCGACTGCTAGATCAGCCAGATACGACCAAATCTGACGTTTATTGTGAGGCGTTTGGCATTGGTCTCGGCTGCGTGTTAATGCAAGAAGGCCACGTGATCACGTATGGATCCCATCAGCTCCGAAATCATGAGCAGCATTACCCAACTCATGACCTTGAGCTCACTGCCATGGTGCTCGCTTTGAAAATGTGGATGCATTATTTACTTTGCAATCTAGTGCACCTCTACGCCGATCACAAGAGCCTGAAATATATCTTTACTCAAAAAGAGGTGAATATGTGACAGCGAATATGGTTAGAGCTGATCAAAGATTATGAGATTGAAATTCACTACCATCCCGACAAGGCAAATGTGGTTGCCGATGCATTGAGCCGCAAGTCTCACATCAATAATCTGTCCATTACCCCGATGGAAGCGGACGAGCCGAGTTTATACTTGGTTCCATATGGAGCATTATATAATTTTGCTCTCGTTCCTACCATATAAGAGGAGATTATGGAAGCTCAAAAGAAATATATGGGTATGTCGCACATTCAGAGGAGAATGAAGAATGGGGAAATGAAGTGCTTCCGATGTGATGAACATGGTACCCTATGGTTCAAAAACCGTATTGTGGTACCCCGTGACATAGAACTTCGGAAGAAAATCTTGGATGAAGCTCACTTGTCCAAGTATTAATTCATCCGGGCAGCAACAAGATGTATCAATATCTGAAAACAAAATTTTGGTAGACATAGATGAAAAGAGAAATGTCAAAGTATGTATCCGAATGTGATACATGTCAGCAGGTGAAAGCTGACCACATGAGAATGGCCGGACAGCTGCAACCATTAAAAATCCCGGCATGGAAATGGGAGGATATTAGTATGGATTTTATTGTCGGTTTGCCTCTCACATTTTACAAGCATGATTCGATTTGGGTGATAGTCGATTGACTAACCAAATCAGCTCATTTTATTCTGGTACATACAAAGTACATTGCCAAGGAATATGCGGAGTTATATATTGCAAGAATCATGTCCTTGTACGGAGTTCCCCGGACAATTATTTCAGATCGCGGTGCGCTGTTTGTCGCTCGTTTTTGGGAGCAGCTGCACGCATCATTGGGGACGAATCTGATCCAAAGTTCTGCATATCACCCGCAGATCGATGGTCAAACTGAATGAGTGAATCAAGTTCTTGAAGATATGCTACGCGCTTGTGCCATCAACCACGGTAAAAATTGGGATGATCATTTGCCGTTGGCGGAGTTCTCTTACAACAACGGCTATCAAGCTAGCATCAAGATGGCGCCGTATGAAGCTCTCTACGGCTAGAAATGTCGCACACCACTCAACTGGTGTGAATCCGGCGAGCGAGTTATATACGGAATTGAACTTGTAAATGAAGCTGAAGAACGAGTGCGAGTGATCCAAGCCAATCTCATGGCTTCTCAGTCTCATCAGAAAAGCTATGCGGATAAAAGATGTTGACCTCTTCACTTCGACATCGGAGACCACGTTTATCTCCGTGTCTCTCCGATGAAAGGGATTCATCGTTTCGGAGTAAGGGAAAACTTGCTCCAAGATTCATCGGTCCGTCCATCGTCATGGAAAAATTTGGACCCATGGCTATCGCTTGGAGTTATCGACGTCGCTTGCTGGTATTCATAATGTATTCCATATCTCTCAGCTGTGGAAATGTCATAAATCCCCAGCAGAAATCCGCACCAAAGACCTTGAGGCTCTCCAACTGGATCTTACATATGCGGAGCATCCAATCCGACTTATCGATGAAAAGACTCGCGCTACAAGAAACCAGACTTTGTACTTATACAATGTCTTGTGGAGCAACCATACCGCTGAGGAAGCGACATGGGAAAGCGAGGATTATCTCCAATCAAACTATCCGGATTTATTATCATCTCATATCCGGTAATCTTTTTACCTCCATCTCTTTTATTTATAATCTCGGGATGAGATTTTTTTAAGGTGGGAGGAATGTAAAATCCCTAAATTCAAAGTACAAATTTCATATACGAGGAATTAAAATTTGAATAGGAAAAGGAAATCAAATTGGAAGCTGAGAAATCAAACCAATTTAAGCTTCAATAGAAGGAATTCAAAAATTCAAATTAGCTCCTGTTCAAACTTCACCAAAATAAAAATTTGAGTTCACTATTAGCTTCCAAATATTCCAAATAGTCTCTCTGCAAAGTTTCAAAATTTTTGAAGCTCATTTACTATTTAATTCAGTGGTTTCATTGAATTCCATTCAAATTCAAATTTTAATTTGAATTTCTCATGAAATTTGTCGAAATTTGAAATCCAATTTCAGAATCTTAATCTCCATGTCTGAATTGGCCTCTCCACAAAAATCTAGGATTTTTGGACATGTTTAGGTGGAAGAATTGGAGTTCCAGAGAAGGATTGGGATGAAAAGGGCAGTGGGACCCACTGTCAGCCTCAACAACTCGATGGAACCGACTGAATGCTCTTTTTACGGCAGTCCCCGCGCTTCAACATTGGTAGAACTCGCCACCGTGACAAGGCATGCAAAGCAAGCAGCTCCGTGGCAACCAGAGTGGATTTAGACGCCTCCCCTCGTGTCTCGTCGGCCATACTCATTCCAAACACCGCCGTCGCTCCTTTACTCGCCGCAAAAACAGAACTGCACTGTCTCCCCATCGCTTGACTTTGCTGGACAAACGAAGCAAGCTTTCACCGTGCTCCCAACGGCAAAAGGTGGCGCAACTTTGTCCTCTTCCTTTCCATCCCTTTGCTTGCTTGATTCACTGCTTATCGGCCTGGTATTTTGAAGCTTCGTCGCCGCCAGTAGGGTGAAGCCCAACAACCGTCTCTGCCTCCCCGTTGTGCCGACACCACAGACCATCTCTCGAGCTGATACCAAAAGCAAAAAGGATTGCCAACGCGAGCTCTTTCTCACGGTAAAATATGTGTCTCTTTTCCTTCTGTATCGAGCAAATGATTCAAGTTTTGCTTTCGACCTTTGCCCATGCACTAGCTAGCTTCTCTGTTTAATTTGCTTTCTATGTGCAACCATCCTTTAATTCGTTCATGGATATTCATCCATACCTCCTAGCGTACCCCTCTGCCAAGAATCGACGGGGATAATCAAGTAGAGGCCGAGCTATTTGAGTTTTCCCCGCCGCCGTTGAAAAGTGCCGCGGTTCAGCATCGGAAGCAACTTTGCCGACTATTCCATCCATTCTACACCTTCAGATCATCTTCCTCATGCACACAGGAACCTTTCCCACCTTTCCCCTAGTTGATTGCGCCATTTCTGAGCGATTCCAACCACTGCTGAAACCCTAGCTCCGCTGCCCCCGTCACACACGAGTTTCCGGCCATCGCCGGCGTTCGGCGACCCGTTCCATCGTGCCCAGCACCCTAGAAAACGGTTAAGTGGTAAGTTTCGGGGTGAAGGAGGGCCCGGAAAAGAGAAACTACAAGCTCATCGGCGCAGCACCGCTGCGGCCGAGCAGCGCATCGTGAGGTTGAAGACAACCGACAGGCCCTGCATGTCAGCGGCTGATTCCACCAGATCGTATGCGGCTGTGCGGGGTAAACCCTATGGCCCCGATGTGGCCCAGATGCGATTGGTTGATTTTAAACCAGTGGGCCCAGCCGGGATTATTTAATCTTTTTCCTTGGAAAATAATTCCAGATTTCAATCAAACTTCTAAAATCCATTACTCGTAGTAGATTTGCTCAAAAATTTCAAAATAAATTCTGGTAGACTCCTCGTGACCCCAAATTTGGAGCGGTGCAATTTGTTGGACATGAAAGTCCCAGAATTTGCATAATTAATTCCTTTGATCTAAATTCTTGGGAAATTAATTACTCTTGTTCTGTTAATTGGAAAATTCCCAATTTTGTTTAGAGCACTCTAAAAAATACACATGATATCTAGTAAAAATTTCAAGTTCATTGGACTTCATATACTTGACCAAACAGTGTTCAAATCACCTATGTAAATTGAAAAATGGAAAATGTACATAAACATTTTCAGAATTTCTTGCAAACTTGTGAAATCAATTTATCCCTGTAGAAATATTAGAAAATTATGAAAAAAAATTCATAGAACCAGTGAGACCCCCTTTAACTTTATCATCCACTTTTAGCCATGACAAAACTCTAGAATTAAAACCAAATTTTAGAGAAGGCTTTTACTTGTTGGAATTTTAGAGACAACAAGCTTCCTTGAACATCTCCAAATTTTGGTCCAGGTCTTCCATATAGAACCTAGTATCCACTGTAAAAAACCCAAAGCCAATTAAAATCATTTTCTATACTAATCACGTTTTATAAGATATTGTATATAGTTTCAATATCACTCATGTACTTTATATATTGCATATCATATAGTGACCGAGATCGAAGAGGACCCGGAGGCCTTGGACAGAATCCTCCTAGAATCTAACTTCCCCTCTGACTCACAACCAGGCAAGACCCGGTTTGCATTTAAATGCTATTTCAAATTTTCTATTTGTACCACTTATGTCTAGGATGAGTTCTGTGCATTAAGGCTAAGGTGCTTGTTACTCCACTCGCATGACCTACAAATCCCATGG
This sequence comes from Tuctoria greenei, assembly GCA_036927565.1. NCBI lineage: Eukaryota > Viridiplantae > Streptophyta > Magnoliopsida > Poales > Poaceae > Tuctoria > Tuctoria greenei. The sequence continues at coordinate 123,029,534 of JAYESD010000003.1, read as the reverse complement.
AGTATTGGGTAGGTCTACAGCCCGACGAGTAGGAAATGCCAAGCTTATGTTCATAGGAATCTGATAGAATTCGAGTAGTTGGAATCCACTCGTGAGATAGGAATTTATCACATGGGATGAATTGGATCAAAGAATGGTTTATGAATATGAAATTGAGACCGGGCAGTGGGTAGGATGCAGCGAGACGTGGTCTCACATGCGTAGCCCTGCTTGTGTCAATTGAAGACCCATCCGTGTGCGGCCCTGCTGGACAAGTTTGAACTATACCAGATGCATACTGGGCATGTGGAACCCAGGAAACCGATGTAACTTGACAACTTGGGTGTCGAGGCATAGACCACTGTCAATAGGGGTGGGTTGAGGGCAGCAGGGTGTAAATCAGCCAGCGGGCAAAGACACGCTCCGTGCAGGGACCTTATGTTCGTGATGGTGGGACCGGTTCGGCGTTTGAGTTTCTAGTGAAAGGTTGTTGCGCATGACGTGGTGAGGAGCGTGGTACGCTCCTTAGGCACGGGTGTACGTGACGTGTTATTCGGGTGTGTCCTGATTGCAATCACCATCCCTCGGGGTTATTTGAGTACCACTTGTTCACTGCACTGTTTCGTAGTAAATACTGTAGAAGCCAAGAGAATATGATGAATTGAATTATATTTGTTTTGAAACTTTGATTTCTGTCAAATATGATCACTAAAGTTACTTTTATTACACTTGTAAGCTGATGTTAATAACTTGAAAATGAAGGATCAACATGTAGTTGAGTCATTTATTGCAATATCTATGCCTATGTTAAGTATCCTTGCATCTAGAGTTTCATGTTTAGGTGAGATGGTTAAGTCTTGTTGAGCCTTCACGCTCACAATTGCTATATTATGTTGTTTGTAGGTGAGACGTATAAGGAAGGGTCCGAGGATGAGGCGATGCCCCCATCGGGGTATACTGCCGAGTGGGAGCCCTGCACGTCGCTGTAAATTTGTGTGTGGCTAGTGTGCAGTGTGCGCGGGCTGGACAGCTGTACTTTTGCATAGCTAGGCTGAGAGTTTAGCTATGAGTATTATCTTCCGCTGTACATTAAGTATTGTAAAAGACTTCCGCTGTTTATATAAATAAAACTTTGTATTTTGTCATATTCTTTTCGTGTGTGTTGCTGGGTGCCGCATCACACGGCACCACCCTCTGCGATTCCTGGATTGTGTCGACCTGGTCTTCACAGAAACACCATCCCTTCCGTCTCCAATTCTTCTGTTATCGTGGCATTCAGACAGGGTGTCAGAGACAAGAAGATGTTGGAGAAGCTGGCGATGAAAGAAGTCACCAGCATCACAAAACTCTTCTGCTTAGTAGACAAGTGTGCCCGGGCTGCCAAGGGTCGTGAAATGCACTCCAAGCCAACTCCGGAGGCTACCAAAAAGTCCTCCAAAAATTAAGCCACTACTTCCGATAGTGGAAAGAAGAAGAAAAAGTCCAACGGCAAGAAGCCATCGGACAGCACACCTACTGCTACGGTAGCTGCAGCTCCGAGTGGTCGAGGGCCACGCCCTGAAAAGCGACCTCGACCTTCGTCAAAAGACGGCGGTGGTCCAAAGATATGGTGTCCGATCCACAAAATGGACAAACATAGTCTGGAAGATTGCCGGGAGGTCCAAAACCTTGTCGAGCGCTACAACAAGCGTCGTGAAGAAGCCCCTTTCCGCCTGCGGGAAGGAAAACAAAATGTCAATGAGGCTCCGGCTGATACGGAGCTAGGCTTCCAGGAACCCACGAAGGTCCTGAAGGCTGTGTACAACACAGTTGACAATGATTCTGACGTATTCGACAACGAGCGTCAGAATATCCTCCACACCATATATGGAGGGTCCTGGGATATCACTTCTCGCCGCGTCCTCATGACTATGCAGCGAGAGATGGCTACCGCAGCTTCGATCGCCAAGGCAGAACCACATCGGAAGTGGATGGACACTCCCATTAGTTTTGATGCTACAGACTGCCCCAGGAACATGATCGGAGCTGGCCAACTGCCATTGATGGTGTCTCCAACCATCAACAATGTCTAGCTCTACCATGTATTGGTAGATGGAGGGGCGGCGCTCAACCTCTTCAGCTATGAGGCGCTCATGAAGATCTAGCTCTGACTCTCAGACTTTCGCCCCACGCATCCATTCTCCGGGGTAGGTCCGGGGGCGATCAGCCCTCTCGGATCCACTACACTCCCCATGTCTTTCGGGACTCGGGAGACCTACAGGACCAAGAAGCTGGTCTTCAACATCGCACACATCAGCTTACCCTTCAACACCATCCTAGGCAGGCCTGCCCTGTATAGGTTCATGGCCGCAACTCAATATGGCTATTTGGTGTTGAAGATGCCGACACCTTCAATCGTTATCTGGATCCGTAGAGATCGTACTGCGGGAGTCACTGCGCTGGAAGAACTCCACATGCTTGCAACGGCGCAGGAGGAAGCATCAGGTAAAGAGCTAGCTGCTCAACCTCCGAGCACTCGTCACCGAGGCTCAACCTCTGCACCACATATGCAGCCATGCGGCGAAACTGATGTCCCATCAAAGTGGTCCAAATTGGTTCCAATGCTGCCCAAACAACTCATATATAGGAGGTCTGGACAACAAATAGGAACTTGCGCTCATCACTTTCCTTCGAGCGCATGCTGAAGTGTTTGTTTGGCAACCGTCACAAATGCCTGGGATCCCTAGGGAGGTGATCGAGCACAACTTGAAGATTTATCTCGACGCACGACCAGTACACGAGAAGCCCCAGAAGCAATCAGTCGAGCGACATATTTTATTCAACAAGAAATCAGGAAGCTGCTCGAAGCTGGTTTCATCCATGAGGTCCATCATCCAATATGGCTAGCAAACCCAGTCGTTGTACCCATGGACAACGGGAAGCTTTGGATGTGTATCGACTACACCACCTTGAATGAGGCATGTCAAAAAGATCCATTTCCACTACCTAGAAAGATTAGATAGTGGACTCCACCTCCGGGTGTGAGCTATTGTGTTTCCTAGATGCATATTTTGGTTACCATCAGATCCAAATGTCTCGGGAATATGAAGAGCATACTGCCTTCATTACAGTAGATGGATTGTATTGTTATACTGTCATGCCATTCGGTCTCAAAAACGCTGCTTCAACTTTTGTGCGAGCTATGCACAAAACATTTGGAGAGCTTATTAGAGACTTGGTTGAGGTATACATCGATGACATCGTTGTGAAGGTAAGAACAAGGAATCACTCCTTGACAACTTGCAAGCCGTCTTCGACAAGCTGCGCATGACGTGCACCAAGTTGAACCCGGACAAATGTGTCTACGGAGTTAGCTCCGGGAAGCTCCTCAGATTCCTTGTGACCCACCGAGTAATTGAGGCAAACCCGGCGAAGATCAAGGCCATTGAAGACATGCGGCCCCCAGCCCACATTAAGGATGTCCAGAAGCTACCTGGATGTCTAGTTGCGCTCAACCGGTTCATCTCGAGATTCGTGGAATGGGCGCAACCCTTCGTCAAACTCTTGAGGAAGTCTGGGCCATTCCATTGGTCCGAAGAAGAAGAAAAGGCGTTCGAAGAGATTAAACAGCTCCTCACCACACTACCAATCCTGGTAGCTCCGAACCCTGGTGAGCATCTACTACTTTACATTTCTGCAACTACGGAGGTTGTCAGCATGGTCCTGGTCGCGGGAAGACAGGAGCCATCTCCAGTTCAGGAGCCCAGACCCCTTCGGGAGGGTCCAGAGCTACCTGAAGACGAGTCTGGGTCCCAGCCACAAGGCACGGATCTTCAATGCAAAATGCTAGAGGATCAACCTCTCTCATCTGAGGGAGTTCACATGGCTGATCAAGAAGATCCGGACCCTCTGGGAGGGTCTGGGTTGAACAAGTAGAAGTTTCGGACCCCTCCCGGAGGGCCCGAGAAGCTCAACAAGAAGGTTCAGACCCCTCATGAAGGGTCCGGGTTGATGAAGAAGAAGCTTTGGGCCCCTCCGGGAGGGTGCGGACCGTCCAGTGCCCAGTGTAATTCATCACTGAAGTACTTCATGACGCCATGACTCGATACATTGAGGTGCGTAAGCTGCTTTACGCAGTTCTTATTGCCTCTAGGAAGCTACGTCATTACTTCCAAGCCCACAAGATATCACTGGTAACCTCCTACCCACTGCGTGCTATACTGCACAACCCCGACTCTACTGGGAACATCGCCAAGTGGGCAGTGAAGCAAGCAGAATTCAATCTCAAATTCCTGCCATGACAAGCTATCAAGAGTCTAGCATTGGCTGACTTCGTGGCGCAGTGGACCCCTTCTCCATCAAATCCTGGGGGCCCTACTGAGCAGAAGTCGAAACCCAAGGTCTCGGTATTCACCGAACCTCACTAGACTCTCTACTTCGACAGCTTTGTGCAGAAGCAAGGGGCCGGAGCTTGAATCCTTCTCCTTGCTCCGACCGGGGAGAAGGTCAAATACATGGTACACCTTGACTTGAAGGCGACTTACAACATGGCGGAGTATGAAGCTTCATCTATGGGCTCAAGGTGGCGCTTTCATATGGCGTCAAGCAGATGCAGCTGAAGGGTGATTCGCAACTCATTATCAAACAAGTCAAAGGTGAATGTAGCTGCAACAACCCCCAACTCGCTGCTTATCTTCTTAAAGCCCAGAAGCTTTAGATGGATTTCCACGTCCTGGACCTCTGCCATGTCAAGCATCTCAACAATGCTGAAGCTGACAAACTCTCGACGAAGGCTTCAACTGGAGCTCCGGCTCCGGATGGATTTTTTGTATGGAGATTGTCAAGACCAACCGCTCAGCGTGCCTAACTGAGTGAAGGGGGCGAGACCGGCACCTCGAAGCTGGCGGTCCCGGTGGCCCTGTTACCATGGCTTCAACCAAGGGTCGTAGGTGCTTTAGGAAGCTCCGAGCAACCCAACACGCATGACTCAGGAGCTCAAGTTATATTCAATGCATGGATCTCAGAGATCAAGAGCTACTTGAAAGACAACATCCTTCCTGAAGACGGTGTGTCTTCTGACCGAATTGTCAAATTGTCTAAAAGAGACACGCCGGTAGAAGGGGATCTTTACGGGCACGGTGCCAACAGCGTCCCAATGCGGTGCATTGCAAGGGAAGAAGGCTGCGAGCTCCTTGCAGAGATCCATGGAGGCGAGTGTGGGAACCACACGTCTTCCCGCGCAATGGTTGGTAAAGCCTTTTGGCGTGGTTTCTACTGGCCTACAACACTCTAGGATGCAGTGGAGTTGGTGAAAAAGTGTGAAACGTGTCATTTCCACGCAAAACGAAATCACACAACAGCTCAGACACTACAAATGATACCACCTACATGGCCATTTGCTATGTGGGGAATGGACATTTTGGTACCTTTCCCAAAAGCCGTTAGAGGTTACAGGTTCCAATATGTCGCCATTGACAAGTTCACCAAGTGGTCGGAAGCAACTCCAGTTGTGACTATAAATAAGCAATCAGCTATCAAGTTCTTGAAGTCCATAGTCTATAGATTTGGAGTTCCGAACAGTGTAATCACTGACAACAGAACCCAATTTACAAGTGCAGAATTTCAAGAGTATTGCGAAGACCTCGGCATTCAAGTCAGCTACGCATCAGTAGCTCACCCAGCAAGTAATGACCAAGCCGAGAGAGCAAATGCGGAAATATTGAAAGGACTCAAGGTGCGCACATATGAGCACTTGATGAAATATGGAGCCAACTGGATTGAGGAGCTTCCGTCCGCAGTGTTGGCGAGTAGGACAACACCGAGCTGGTCAACTGGAGAGACCCCATTCTTACTGGTGTACAGAGCTAAAGTGGTCCTTCCTCCGAAGATCACCAAGGGGTCTCTCTGTGTCCGGACCTTCGACGAAGCCACGCAGGACCAGCTCTGGTGTGAAGACCTTGACCTCGTTGATGAGGGAAGGTGCCAAACAGCTTTCGAAATGCACACTTTCGCGAAGTGCTCCATATCATCAAAGGCATGTGCGCAACCGACAACTCGAGGAAGGCGATCTCGTGCTGCGGAAAATACTAACTCAACAAGGAATGAATAAACTTGCCTCCAGCTGGGAAGGTCCCTTTCGAGTGATCAAGGTATCCCGTCCCGGATGCGTTCGCTTGGTAACCGAGGATGGGACCCTGCTTCCCAATCCTTGGAACATCGAGCACCTCCGTAAGTTTTATGCTTAGTTTCACAAAGGTGAGTCTGTAATTACACACAATGTAAGTTATATAGTCTATACACAGAGTCGGGTACGTCCTCTGGGAGAACATCCGGACCACTCCGGGAGGGTCTGGGCAGTTCAAGCATCATTTAACTAGGTCCCTGTATTGAAAGTGTGGCTTACCTACCCTAGGTTAGAACAAGATGAATAGCACACTTGGACTGGTTCTGTACCCTAAGTGTGTCCTTGTCTCCCCTATAATGCGGACCTATAATGAAAGACACTGTCATGTGAAACTGGACTCCACGTGCATTAATTTTGTATAGACCCGCTTTCTTTTATTATACTTTTCCTTCTTGTCTATAACGAAGTTGTGCAATTCTTTTTGAGCTTTAGTCCAAAATTATTCATATGTTGTACAACTTATATTGTCATTTTTTTAGGATCTTAGCATTGCTAGACGGTCTACTCGCCCGAACGCCAAAGCTATTGTAAGGTCGGAATGCACTATCGACTTAGCATAGTCAAGCACCCTATGTACGCCACTCTACCTACATTCCAGCAGGCCTCAGTAGGGCATGTCTTAAAGGCATTCGGATCTGGAGAGACTACAACAATGTACTTGTTATCATATTAAGTTCCTTTGGATCTAAAATTCAAATAAGAACATTAAGTCGCAAAAAGAGATATAGATGAGAGGACGGATTTTATTGTTTTTCTAATCTTTGATGCGCAGGAAAAATGAAAACTCATGGCAATGGTGGATGATGCCGGGGCTACTAAGCTTCGACATCCCCCAAGGGGCCCGCCGTCGACATTTCTAACAACGAAAGTGGGTATCTTCGGAGCTAAAAAGCTTCGACAGCTCCCATGGGGGCCAGCCGTCGACTTAAAGAATAAACAGCAATCCAAGAGAAGATGACAAATAAATCACCCTGGAGGAATTTGCCATCGACGTATTCTATGTTGATGGTGGATATCGTCGAGGCCAGGAAGAACCGACGATCCCAGGAGGCCTGCCATCGACGTTTCTATGCGTTGATAGTGGGTGCCGTCGAAGCTACCAAGCTCCAACAACCCCAGAGGGACCTCGTCGACGTTTTATGCATTGACAGTGGGCGCTGTCGGAGCTATCAAGCTCCAACAACCTACAGGGGGCCCGCCATCGACGTTTTATTCATTGATAGTGGGCGCTGTCGGACCTACCAAGATACGACACCTCCCAGGGGTCCCTCATCGATGATTCACGTGTTGACAGCGGGTGTCGTTGGACCGATTAAGCTTCAACACCTTCTAGTGGGCCCGTCGTCGATGTTTCACACGTTGACAGTGGGCGCAGTCAAACCTGTCAAGCTCCAACAACCCCCAGGGGTCCCGCAAGTCGACGTCACAAAGGGTGCCTCGAGATGTCGGAAATAAACTTCAAACCAGAAAACTTCGGACCTAAAAGCCAAGCATCCTAGCTACAAGTTTGAAGCATTCGAGTCATCAAGACATTGTCAGATACTTTTGGTAAATGTTTGCAATCAAATTGTGCACATCTACTAGGGGGCCAACAAGATAAAGGACAATGCATTGAAGACAATCACGAAATGGAATTCATTCATTTGAAGGACTAGACTGGATTACAAAATGAGGATTACATTAAAAGGCACAAGAAAAAGGCCCTGGCTACTGGAGGTCCTAGGTCCTATGGAAATACGAGGCAACTTTTCGGAGATCTTCTTGAACCCTGGCCAAAATACCATCTTCCTCTTCAGCAATGGGCCCTTCGAACACCGAATCCAAAGAGAGTTGGGGGCCTCAGCTTTTTAGACACGTCAGCAAAAATTTGGCGACGTTCTTGGCCAAAGACTACCCTTCTGTCTCCAAATGTTGGCGATGATGTCACCCATCGCGTCCAGCTTGCTGCTGGTAGAGCCCAATGCCTCCAACGCCTTGTCCAGCTCTGGCTCAACATCTTTCGGACGTACCGGGCTGAAGCCAAGCGACACCAAAGCCTTGTTCACATGCCCTAGGAAGTCTAGACTTGCTGATACTCCATCGACCTCGCATTCTTAAAGTCCTCCAGCGACCTTCTGGTGGCCGCAAGCTCCGAAATCTCTCGGGCGATGCACTCGACCTATTCGGCATGTTGCTAAATGCTTTCAGCCACTTGCTTGTCATGGTGAGCGAGCTCCGTCTCCCAGAGGTGGATGCGGTTCCGCCGTTCAGCTAGGTCCTTCTCCCTGCCTCTCACCTTCCCCTCTCTGGTGGCAACATCAGCTTCTCTTCTTGAGAGCTCTTGCCCCAACTTCCAATGCTTCTCCTCCTCCTGCTTGCACCACTGGTCAAGTTTCTTGGTGCGGTCTGACAAATTTTGCTCCCCAAGAGACAGTTTATGGGAGACCTCCCCCTCTCTTTTCAAGATATCCTCCTGCCTCTCCAGGAGCTTCTCTTCCATCTCATCAAGTTTCGCTTGGCACTTCAGGAGAATCTCGTTCAATGTGTTGAGGTTGTCTTGACGTTCGTCAGCAGCATCATTTCTCTTCAAGGCATGCTCGAGAATTTCCCGAGACTTAGCGTCGAGGTCCCAGATGGAGGCCTCCGTCTCCTCTAGCAACTGACCCCAATATTCCATCCGAGCCTTCTCCTTCTCGACCCATTCCCGTTGGTCGGCAAGCCTTGTCTGCGCCAGCTTGGTTTCGAAATGAAGTCTGTTGAGCCAACGCCTTAAGGTGTGGCAATCTTCTTTGAGGACCTTGCTGTCGTGGTCGAAGGCGAGCTGGACTTGACAGAGAATGGAGCAGGCGTTGTCGATAGAAAATGCCAAAGGAATAGGCTCAAGGCCTGCTGGGTTAATCTCCGCCATCTCCAAGGGGTCTTCAAGTACTAATATTAGGTCCCACGCCACAAGCGTGGTCCCCTGCAGTCCTGTGGCACTAGGACAGCCCCCGAGAGCTCTTCTGCTTCTATCAATGTCGATGAGGGTCCCACCAAGGGAACTTCAACTTCCGAGGCTGATGTCGAAGCTGCTATGTCCTCTGGATCCAAGTAAACGACAGTTGGTGCCAGAGTTGTCGTGTCTTCTACCACCACTTGGGGAGGCACAGGGGTTGAAATCGGAGCTTCTGCACGCTCAGCCTCGGTCGCTGCAGCAGGTGCCGAAGCCTCGGACTTCTTTCTCGACACCCTAGAAATGAAAGATCGGGAAAATTAAAGACATGATAAAGACAAGATTAGCACCCCAAGGTGAGATGACAATGCTTATCTGGGGATGCTACCGCCTCAGTCACCGCGGAATTTCTTCTTCTAAGGCCAGGAGACAGAGCCCACCAGATTCGTTAAGGCAAAAACCTCGGAGCTCAGCCGAGAGCTAGCCACTGCATCTGGAGTCTTCTCAGTTGGGACCTCCCTCGTCTGAGAAGGACCTCCGGACCTGGAGCCCACAGCAGGCGCTAGAGTTGGATTAGATTTGCCAGAGCTCGCGTTCCTGGAGGACTCCGGCACTGAAGGAGGCATGGGTACCGAAGATCTGCTTCGCCGGGGAAAATGGGCTATTAAAGATGGAGCTGTCCTAACGGAGCTTCCATTAGCATGCCTCAACTTTCTCTTCTGGCTGGAAGATTCGGCAGGCTCCATGCCCTTCCCTTGCCCTTGCCAGCGTCATTATCCTTATGGCTTGGATCAGCGGGGGCCGCCCTCTCTGAAGCTACGGGGATTGCAACCCCAGAGGTCTGGCGCCTTTCGGCCACGCCGAGGTCATCTAGTGTCGGCATTCTTCTTCGTAGCTCCCTGCTAACCTTCATAACCATGTTTAGACAAGGCATCGCTGGAGATAACTCCATTCTGAAATTTCTATTGAAAGCCCATGCGGGCCACTCACTAGTCTTTAGCAAACCCCACCTATTCACAAGGAAATTGCCGAAGACCATCCGAGGGGTCACTCCACCCTCCATGCATTCTTGGATCCACGCACTCCACCCTCCCTAGTCAGGATGGGCTGGTACGCTGCTGACAGCTCTGGAACTATGTTCCAGGCGTCCATGTTGACATTGGGAGGGCCCTTGGTCAGCTCTAACCTCTCGTGCCCCTCCACTGTGATGATCACCCAGTCTTTCTTTTAGTCGCCCCATTTGCCGGAGGGGAAGATCTTCAGGTACTTGAAGGGGCAATTCTTGCGCTTCATGAAGTAGTAGAAGCCAATAAACTCTGTCCCCTTTCTAATGGTGTGAACCGTGAAGAAGGTCCAAAATAGCTCAATGCACCGAGGCATGCCCACCCACATCTCGCAAAAGAGGACGAAGGTCGCCACCAACAAGAGTGAGTGGGGGCCGAGATAATAAAGCTGGAGGCCGTAGAAATCCAGAAGCATCAAGAGAAACCTCAAAAAAGGTGGGATCAGAACCACCATGGTGTACGTGGGAAGTACACCATCTCTCTGGTGCGCTCCTTCTTGAAAGGGAGCTTGCCGAAGCGGATTTCCTTGTTTTAGGAGTCGCTGGACCACCCCATGTAAATCCAGAGCCTCAACATCTCTTCGTCAGTCTTGATCTTGCTGTGGGGAAAACCCAACTCCATTGCAGCAAAGTGGAGCGAAAGGTGGAAGGGCTATGCAAATGTTTGGAGACTCTGAGCGCAAGTTCAAACGAAAGTGTAAAGGGTCCTCGAGCCGTACTGGATTTCCTTCTTAAGTAAGCCTCCGCAACACTTGGATGGAAACCACAAAGGGATGAAGATCACATCTTCAAAATTCTACCCTGTCAATGATGAATGGGCCGTGTCCACTTTGGCGGAAAGGCCGAAATTATTACCCTAGGTGAACCGTTGTCATGATGGGAAGTTGGAAGCCCGAGGGCGGCGGCCTGACAGGGCGCTTAGAACTGATACGGTTTTCGTATTTGGAACCGACGACTCAATTGCGTGAGATCTGCACGCAAGGATCTCACTTGCCGCATTCAAAAGAAGCCACATGGCGATGGTTTAACATCAAACCGTCGTCCCAACAACACATCAGAAGACCTTTGAAGCCGCAATGCGGGAATCGAAGATGACCCCACCTTTGGTAGAAAAACTTAACCCAAAGGGTTTCTCCCAGAGGTGGGCCCGGGGGCCACTTTCGGTACCCTGCGTATCGGGTACCCCATGATACAACAGGAAACGTTAAGGAGTTCCACCTATCCGAGTTGAAGACCTTCGAAGGCTGCACGTGTTACACAACACTGGAGCCACATCCCTCATTTGGGTAGCTCTAGCATTGCCACGTGTAAAACAAGGTTGGACCTAACTCCCTTCATAGGGAAGCTCCATTCTTGCCACGTGTCCAGTGACCCCGGACCTAACCCCGAGTAGAGGGAAGCTCCTGTGCTGCCATGTGTATAGTGGCTCCGGACCTGCCTCCCCATGATGGGAAGCTCCAGAGCCGCCACGTGTAAAGCCTCCAGACCTAAGACAACAAACAGGAGACTGGCGGATCTCCAACAGCGTGGACATTCAAGGGACAATTAAAGCTACAGTTACAAGACCTGAGTGCATGTCATTAATACCATATTAATGACACACGATCAGAGGACCCTTAACAACGGTAACGTGTAAAATCCCAGTTTTCCTTATTACCAAGTTCAGTACAAGTTGGTTGTCAACCATAGTGAAGGTCAATTATTGTTGTAAACATAAACTTGATATCATCAATAATATTTCTTTTACTCATACTGAAATTTTAGTAACAGAAGGAATGAACTTCATCAATGACCTTACAATAATTTAAGTGACCTTTCTACAAATTTTAGAAGCTATTGAATAAAAATTTTTGGGGCAAATTCTTATGCAGTACTAATATATTCAAATTAATTTAAATATAGCACTGTACATTTAGGCCCTGCCAAAATATTCAAATCTGAGGCCATAAATTTTTCCATGACCTCATAATATTCCAAATTGATTTCCTGCCAAGTTTCAAGATTTTTGAATTCCGTTTGCTATTTTATCTGAGACGCTTAGCAAATTCTAGCCATATTGAAGTTCAAATTTTGAATTATGTTCAAACTCATTTGAACATCAAGATTTGAACACACCATCATGGTCAGCATTACTTGCTTGAATTATTGCCCAAATTTCACAATCTTTTAAACTAATTTGCTACATAATTCAGTGGCCCCATTGAATTTCATTCAAATTCAAATTCAAATTTGAAATTCAAATGAAACTTGACCAATTTCGAAATACAATTTAAGAATTATGTCCATATATATATTTGAGCCTCCCCACAAAAATCTATAATTTTTGGATCAAGTTTGGTATGAGAATTGAAGTTGTAGAGAAGGAAACAGAAAAAGGGGCGGTAGGACCCGCTGTCAGCCTCACACACTTGGTCGAACCAACGGACGTGCTCTGTATATGGTTGTCCCCGTCGATCTACGCCTGGAGCGCTCGCCACCGCAACACGGCATGCAAGCAGGCAGCTACGTGGCCTAAACACCCCCCTGTCCTAAAATACCATCCCCTACCCGTCGGCGTCGAGCTCCGTTTCAGCTTCGCCCCGCCGTCGCCATTCTCGCCGCTTTCTCTTCCTCCCCGGTGAGCGCTTTCTCCTCGCGTTATTTTCCTTCGATGCAAACAGCAAAGTTGGTGCCATGTCTGTGCTCTATCATGTACTCCAACTCGCTTAGCATTTTGCTCATTGTGTTGACCGTAGATTGGAGTTCCGCGGACACCACCGAAGTTGAGGACGAACGCTGCCTCTGCTCCACCGTCGCTAGTCCTCAACAAGCGGCACCACAACTCAACCTCAACAGCAAAAAGGATTGCCATCTCGAGCTCTTTCTCACGGTAAAAGTCGTGCCTCTTTTCATTCAGTATCGAGCAGTATCTCCCAGTCTTTCTTTCGGCCGTTGCCATTGAACTAGCTCACTTCTCGGTTTAATTCCGTTTCTACATGTTAGAATTCTTCAATCAAGTTAAGGATTATATTGAGTACCTCCTAGCGCACCCCCTGCCAAAAAATCAGTAGACACCATCGAATGAAGCTTAAGATATTCAAGTTTTCCCCACCGCCAATAGAACCCTGTCGGTCCATCGTCAAAGTCGACTTTGCCAGTGATGTCACCCCTTCCTAACATCAAAATCATCATCCTCTTGCTCCCAGGAATGTTTCTAGTTTTTTTCCTGAGCCTTTTATGCCATCCCCATGCGATTCCGATGATAGCTGAAACCCTAGCTTCGTCGCCGTCATCGCACACCCATCTCTGGTCGTCGCCGCCGTGATTGGACCTCACAATCGTGTTGTGTGGGCGATTTTATGGTTTGGCTATCAGTACCGAGGCGAGTGGAGGTCGATGTAGCCATTGCGGCAAGCCCGCCCGCACAGCGCCCCCGCGGCCGAGCGGCGCATCGCGAGGAAGACAAAGACTACAGGCCCCATGTGTCAGTGACGCGTCCGAGCGCGCGGATCAGCTGCGGTCCAAGGATCCCCTTTGGCTACGCGGGTTGAATCTGCGGCCCCGGTGCGGCTTCAACCCGATTGGCCCATTTCAAATACATGGGCCCAACCCTTTATTCAAATAATTTCCAATTGGAATTTTATTCTAGATTTTGCCCCAACTTGGAAAATCCATAACGCCTAGTAAAGGTGCCCAAAAATGTCCAAATAAAATTTTTTAGAACCAGCATGAAGGATACCTTCCAGTGGTACACTTGGATTTGTACGGAAGTCTATAGGAATTTCTCCATAATTCACATAAAAAAATTATAAACTTAGTTCCTATAGTTCTGCTCTTTGGAAAAATATCAATATTTTCCATAAGCTTCATTTAAATAGCCTTGAACTCCAGTAAAAATTTTAGGGTCATTAGACTTCATTTGCATGGTCTGATCACCTGTGTATTCTCTATGCACATATAAATAGCCAAATTCATTTAATTTTTTACAGAAAATTGTCCAAACTTCTAAATTGAATATCTCACAGTAGAATGTTTAGAAAATTGTGAAACAAATTTTCCTAGAACCAGTGAGACCCCCTCTATATGGTACAACCACTTGTAGCCATGATAGATCTCCAAAATTTCAACCGAAAATTTAGAGAAGGTTATTGCTTACCATAATTTTTGGGGACAACAAACTTCCTTGATCATCTCATGTTCTTTGCAAGAGTCTCCACTATAGTCCCTAGTATTTACCATAAATGTTCTAAAGCCAATTAAGATCATAATCTTATTTGTTTCACAAGATTTTAACTTGTGACCTTAAGCATATTAATTATTTTCAAAGTCATTAATATATAGTATATGCATAACGTGTAGTAACTAAAGTCGAGGAGCAGCCGGAAGCTATAGAAGTCTAGCTGCCGGAAACTAATAGAGACTCAGACTCGCATTCAGGCAAGCCCCGGTTTGCATTCAAGTTCCTTACAGTGTCTTTGCAGTTTTCACTCACCTTACATATTCAGATGTTTGTGCATTACGTTTAAGGTGTTTGACATCCACTTGCATTACTAAAGAAACCAGAGAGTGGTTAGAATAGCTCACAGACTCGTGTAGTAACTGCCGTGCTTATATTCATAGGAATCTGGTAGAAGTCGAGTAGTGGGAATCTACTCGTGTGATAGGATTTTATCACACGGGTGGATTGGATGAAGAAGTGGATTATGAATATGAAATTGAGACCAGTAGGATGCAGCAAGACGTGGTCTCACGTGCATAGCCCTGCTTGTGTCCAATGAGGACCGATTTGTGTGCGTACCAGTGACATACTGGAGAAATGGGCTCTAACAAACTGACGTAGCTTGATACTGTTTTGTCGAGGCATACTGTTCCATTTAATAGGCGTAGGATGAGGGTAGCAAGGTGTAAATCAGCTGGTGGGCACGTCAGAGTACGCCCCACGCAATGACCTCCTGCTTGTGATGGATCGACCGGTTCGACATTCGAGTGTTTTGTGAAAGGTGGCCTTATACGACCAGTTTTGAAGTGCTATGTAGGTACTGCTGTAAATACTCAGAGGCGCTTCCGAAAGTGCGCATGTGTCGTGTTGACCGGGTGTGTCCTGATTGCAATCACCGTCGCTCGCGGTAATAGAGTAGCACTTGTTTACTGTGTCATGACGTAGTAAATACTGAAGAAGTCAGGAGAATATGATGTATTGAATTATAATTGTTTTGCAACCTTTTATGGTTAGATATAGCCCAATTAAAAGTTTACAGTTTCCCCATACTTTACCTGTAATAGCATTATGTGCCTTGGGCATGTCATATCATCGGCAAAGCGTTTCTTGTTTGATTATGGAGTCTATGATGTGTCGTGCCTTAAGAATGTCATGTGCTACCTAAAACATGACAATAAGGATCCACTTGTAGGTGTGTCCTTTATGCTATTCCTTACCTATGTTTAGTATTCACCCCTGCATATGTCTACTGAGACGGGTTAGTCTTGCTGAGCCTTAAGCTCACGTTTGCAGTATACAAGTTTTTGCAGATTATGCGACTGATGATGGGTTCGACGACGAGGCTGCACCCCCTCCAGGGTTTACAGCCAAGTGGGAACCCTGCACGCCGCCGTAAGTTGGGTGTTGCTAGTGCGAAGTATCCAGGACACGGATAACTTTGCTTTTGTATAGCTAGTGCCGAGAGCGTAGCTATGATGTATAGTTCTCGTTCCATTTCGTTTAGTATTGTAAAACTTCCGCTGCGTTTATAAATAAAGACTTGGTATTGTAGTCTATTCTCGTTCTTTTCTTGTATATTGTTGGGTGTCGCATCGCACGACACCACCCAATGAGACCCTCGCGGTTTCATGGGTGCGTACGGGTCAGGGACGTGGGTACGTATGCATAACGCGTGGGTCCTCTGGGAGGGACACGGTATGGTATGTATGCCAGTACTGAATGTATGGACGTGGCCAAAAGGGGACGTTCCTAGCTTGGGTGTTGACCGACGAGGACATCGGTCTTCTATGGGGGGTGGATTGTGACATTCTGGCTCAAGGCTTAATATGATTTATAGAATACTCATACCACCAAGGTATACCTTCTTTTCCGGAAGCCCACCCGCAAAGAACTCTGAGGTTAAGCGTTCTTGGCACGGAGCAATTTTTGGATGAACCGAATGGGAAGTTTTCCCAGGTGCGCTCGAGTGAGGACAAAATGCGCAGAAAAGACTAGTGTTGCTCTGTGGGGCTAGTCCGTGATTCTTTAGAGCTGCCAGAAGTGACAACCACCAGACCAGTAGTGCCTGGGGTGTTACATAACGCCGCCATTAAGGCACATTCTCATACTATTAATTATGCTTAATATTCATAGATCGTGTATTAGGCAATTAACTAACGCCAGGGCCACACGTCGGGCCAAGCTGACAATGTAACGGCTAGCCCTTGGACTATAAAAGGGTTGCGCCGCACGCTACAGAGGACAATTAAGCTCACACGCACACAAGCACGATACACTCATACATACAACAACACATCCCGTGGAGTAGGGTGTTACACTCAGGCTGCCCAAACCATGTAAAACTCCTCGTGTCACTATCTTGTTCGTAATATCACACACGCCCCAACCAATCCAGAACCTTCGCGGGCTACGATCTAGTAGTACAGGGGGAAGTTTCGATAGAACACTTCGACAGATGGATAAAATGATTGTTTTGGAGGTAGTGTGACACTCACAAGAGCATTCTATCCTCAGGGGATAAATGAGGTAAAGAGGGACTAGGCTAAGATTTTGGTAGACTTCTACTATGCTTATAATGTGCATATACATAACCTAAGTTAGTTACTAATGATTATATTAATTATGAATTCTCATGATAAGTGGATTAACACATCGGGCGCGGGTTTACCCCTAGCAACAATAGGACGACTCCCACCAAGAACCTGTGGCATAGCCGAACAGGGAGGATTACAAAGGACAGATAGGGCTGTCACCACCTACTGCCTACCTCTTCAATCCATGAGTCTATGAGACATTCAATGCTACTTTCTATCCTAGAACTACGCTAGCATATTAAGTAATTACCTTAGGAGCCTAGGCACAAGCCATCCTAAGGCAATGAACTAAATCATCATTGTACCAATGTGAATTCATAGCATCAGTGATTCATATTAACATAATCATGTCATAGCTAATTAGACTATAGTGCGGGTTTGTAGTGTTTATGATGGTATAATGATAATGGTATAGCATAATCATAAATACTACTCCTACCACATACATGGATTCAACAATCAAACAAGAAACGATTCATCCAAGTATATGAAGAATAGAAGACTAAAGATATGATCTTCATTAAGATCGATGTCACAAATACAAATAGGAATATAAGCGTCATACCTTTCCCAATTAGGAGTTGGGAAGAGACTCCTTCTACTCTTCTCCTACTTGGACTATGGACTAGATGCTCTCCTGTCTATAGCCTATAATCATCAACCTATGGAAAGTGGTGTATACAAAAGATGAATACTCAAGTGGTGTGTGTTGAATTGAGGGGTAGAAGAACCGGAACAACTCCATTGATGGTGGAATCCCCACGAATGCCTCGCAGAAGTGGACGGACACGGCAATAGAGTTTGGCGACAGGTGGTGTAGCTGCAGCCCACACTCCCCAACAATGCGAGGAAGAACCTCGACAACAGGAGCCCGAGCTGCGCAGACATGTAGGCGACAACGAGAAAAGTCTCGTCTTCGCGCAAAGCTTGAAGAACTGGAGATCTGCAGTGAATCATCTATCCTTGCTCCGCAACCAACCAACTAAGCAGTTGCCTCATCACCATCAGATCCTCTATGTCTTGTAACCAGGAGGAGGCAACGTGCAGGCCATCGGAGCAAGCAAAAACGGAAGCTTTGCAAGTGGTTAAGGCTCAGGCCCTGAACGAAGGAGACGAAAGCTCAGAATGTGAAGTGTGAGTAAGGAAGGAACTATCCTCTCTAGCAAAGGTTTCCTTTTTTATCACACCCGCAACACCTGAGCACATCGTGTGGATCGCCAGATGTCGGCTCGCACTACTCAACTGACAGCACCCACGACAGCAGGGCCCATGTCAGCCATCTGGGAAGACAACTGGTGTTGTTCGCATAAATGCGGAACAAGCGGAAGTGCCACGACCACATTGAGAACCGTCACGATAAAAGGTGCTGCAGAAAGCAAAGATACCGCCGAAAGCAAACATGACATCACTGTAATCTCTCAACATTTAGAGGACGCGTGGCTGCGTTGGCAGAGCCACGCACCACTTTGGCTGACCAAGACAAAATAAAAAGACAGCGGCGGAAAGAAATGATAGGGATCTACCCCTAGTCTAACCACCTCCTTCCAGGGTGGACCCAAGGGCCACCGTCGGTACCCAACGTACGGGGTACCCTGACGCACTGGCTGAAAGCATCTAAGTACACTGCCTCCCCGTTGAGGCAGGGTCCAATGGCGCTACTTGTCCAAAAGATTCTGCACCCCGGCCTTCCTCAAGTACAGGTTCTAGCATTGCGACATGGACCTGAAGATGGGACCCAGCTCCCCCAATGAGACGGACTCCCGAGCTGCCACATGTTCAGTGGGACAGGACCCCACTCCACCATAGGAGTGGGCTCTGGTGCTGTAATGTAGCCCAAAGCATCAGGTCGGCCACCTCCCCCGGCACTGGTGCTGCCATGTAGCCCGAAGCTCCACCATATGTCCTGCAGGTCGAGATTCCCAGCAGACCTCAGAGAAGGGCTCCGGGGTTGCCACATACCCTAAAGTACAACATCGAGCCTCCCTCATAGTGGCTAGCTCTGATATTGCCATGTGTCCTGCAACTTGCCCTGGACAGTGGGTTGGGGTTGCAAAGCGATTGTGCGCCTAGTCTAAATCAAGCACTAAAGACATGCACCATCCCCGGACGCACGATACGAAACACGCCTCCAGTCAGGTACCGCTGTGCCAAATCGCATCATAGTAAAGGCGTCGCAGGCCTACCCCTCTCCGCCAAGGTGAGTAGCTTACAACGACAAGACAGACGGACAGGACATCCCCAGCCACCATCAGCAACGACGAGTGGGCCAGTGGCGTCGGAGGTGACAAGACGATAAGCATCCAAGCTGAGGTCTTAGACAGTGTAGCGGAGAAGCTTTAGATCTTCAGGATAAGATCGACATGGGGCCACATGTCAGGTCCCGAACCCCACTTGTCAGGCATCCATCCTCGTCTATAAAAGGATCGGACCGCCAATGTCGAAGTGTTCTTGCAACACTACCCCCAGACCTGCTATGGGTGCAGCACGCGGAGGTTCTTGATCGACAAGGCTTAGTCCTCTGTCGAGTGATCGCGCATATGAAATTTGTGAGATAGTGGTTTTACGTGGTTCAGGCCACTAGAGCATAAAACCCTACTCCAGGGTGAGGTTGTATTGCTGGTGTGTACGAGTGTGTAGTGTGTGAATCCGTAGATTTGGGGATCCTTTGTAACGGTGGTAGTCTGGTCCTTTTATTGACAAGGTCGGATGCCTTACAAATGGGGTCTGGGGCCTGATAGGTGGCCCCAAGGCTATCTTATCCTAAATATCTATTTCTTCACGCCTAAGCTTCCTCATATCGTAGCTTGAAGACTCGTCTTCTTGCTCCCACAGTCGCCAGTTGCCCATGCGAAGTGGCTGACGATGTTAGGAGATATCCCGTCTGTCTTGTCGCCGTAAGCTACCCACTTGGTGAAGCGGGTTAGGCATGCAGCATCTTCCCTACAATGTGATTGGGCGTAGCGGTCCCTGACCGTTGGCATGCTCTGTGTTATCCACTGGAGGTGGGTCTCTGTCTTCAATGCTGGATTTAGACAAGGCGCGCCATCCCTTAACTCTCGCACCCCACCATCCAGGATGAGCCGCGGGACACGTGGCAGCTTTGTGGTTGGCCACTGCTGGGGAGGCCAGGCCCGTTACATCGAGGCACGTGGCAGCTTCGGGGCCCTTTGGGGCACGTGGTAGCCTTGGAGCCCTTCTCAGCGAGTGGTGTGTGGCCTGGTGTTTCGAGCCATGTGGTTGCACCAGAGCTCACTCCTATAGTGGGGTGAGGTCCCGTCAAGCCAGACACGTGGCAGCTTGGGAGCCCGTCTATCCGGAGGAGCAGGGTCCTATCTTGGAGGTCCTCGTGGGAGTGCTGGATTATGTATTTGAGGAAGGTCGGGGTCCGGTGCCTTTTGTACACGTGGCATCGCTTGACGTACTTAGGTACCTTCAGCCTGTGTGCGAGGGTACCCCATCTGTCGGGTACCGAAAGTGGCCCTCAGGTCCACCTTGGGGGGAGGTGATGAGCCTGAGATTGGAGCCCTATCCATGTTTTCCCGCACTGGTCTTTGAATTTTTTCTTGGTCAGACAAAGCGGTGGGCAATTGTTCCAACGTAGCCACGCGTCCGCTCCTAGTTGAGAGACTATGGCGACAAGATCTTTGCTTGTTGTAGTATCCCTGTCCTCTGCGGTGCCTTTATTTGCGATGGTTCCCAATGTAGATATAGAACTTACTTTTGCTCCGCCTTTATGGGAACCACTTCGGCAGTCTTCTTAGGTGGTTGACCGCTTGGGCCAGCGCTTCTGACAGGGGGCTAGCCCCCATTATCATGGATGCTGTGGGTTGAGTGTTGCGCGCTGAGCCAAAGCGATCCGCCCGACATGGTCAGGCTTTGCGGGGGTGAACAAAAGGGAAAACTTTGCCAGAGGGGGTGGTTCCTTCCTTACTCACACCTTGCCATCCAAGCTTTGGCCTTTTTCCTTGAGCGCCCAAACCTTCACCACTCAGCAAAAGCTCTCATTCTTACTTTATTTGATGGCCTTCCTGTTGCCTCCTTCTTGTTTCTAGACGGTCGAGAATATGGTGATGATGAGGCGACTGCTTGGTTGGTGGCGGCGGAGCAAGGATGGATGATCCGCTGTGGATCTCCCACTCTTCAAGACTTGCGTGAAGAAAAAACTCTTCTCTTCATCGCTTACAAGTCTGCAGAGCTTGGGCTCCCACTGTCGAGGTTCTTCTTCGCAGTGCTAGAGGAATACGGGCTACAACTTCACCACCTGTCTCCGCACTCCATCGCTATGGTTGCCGTGTTCGTCCACTTTTGTGAGGCATTCGTGGGAACCCCGCCGACGATGGAGCTGTTCCAATTCTTCTTTGTGGTGAAGACCACAGGAAAGAGCATAAAGAGGTCCACGCCTTGCTGAAGATGCCCTATGAAGACGTAGCCTCTGATATTACCACCTGGGATGCATACCAGGGGTTAATGAAGGAGTACATGCCCATAATGAAGAAGATCCAGTTCCTGGTGGACAAGGGCTTGACCTCTTTGATGGTGCTAGCAGACTTCTTGCACCACCACACTGCCCCCCTTCAGAGGCTCTTGTAGAGGCCTGGGTCTACACTGGCATGTACGACCGGTGCTGGTTGGGTCTGGACGACCCCACCCCCAAGATGCTGGAGGAGATGTTGAAGGCGGGGACCTGCGACATGGTCGATGATGAGCACGTCTCCATCCCAGATGACTGCCAGCCGCCCTTCATGAACACTGGCTTCAGGAACAATGTGCGGAGATTGATGCTAAAGGTCAACGTGTTCAGCATTGCTAAGGTGCACCCTAAAGAAACGACTAGGGCTTCAGCGGTCCTAGCGCGATGCCGTGCTGCGACGCAACAAGGGTCGGGGTCCACCCCGCGTCCTTCAGAAAGGGCGGAGGTAAGGCCCTCAACATACTCTAACAAGGTGGAGGTAAGTCAGCAAGTGCTAGTTCCCGCGTCGGGGAAGCGTTCCCATACCCTGGCCGTGGCAGCTGTCGCCCTCGTGTCGAAGAGGAGGAAGCTGAACGGGGGGACGGTTCTGTAATCTACCAATGTGACGAAGCCGGATTGGCTGAAGCCTCCGTCATCGACCTAGTCTCTTATTCCAATAGCGGTACTAGTTCTGGAGGAGGCGTGGAGGAGTCTATGCCTATGGTCGCGTCGACGCAAGCCGTCCAAGAGCAGGTGTCAGAAGCTGTGGCACCGGCATGGTCGTTGGCTCCAGGGGGCCTCGACCCGCCA
This sequence comes from Tuctoria greenei, assembly GCA_036927565.1. Lineage (NCBI taxonomy): Eukaryota > Viridiplantae > Streptophyta > Magnoliopsida > Poales > Poaceae > Tuctoria > Tuctoria greenei. The sequence goes on along the minus strand of JAYESD010000003.1, from coordinate 123,007,366 downwards.
TGCGAGCTGGGAGGCTAGGGTCTCTTGAGCACCCGGCCCGCCCATAAGGTCCAATTTTTTCCTCCGCTAGTTTTTCATTGTTTCTTTGCTCCAACAGAGTTGGTTTGGGCTTTTTAGTACGTCGTCAGCCGACATATTGCCCTTGGTGCTTCCAAGGGTGGGCTTGATAGCTCCTGCACCTTCTGAAATTTGAACAGGATCCACTACACAACATCCTATGCCTGAAGGCGCACTAGCTTCTGTTGATTCTCCTCTGTCCATCAGAGCGGATGGGGCTGAGGCAGTGCCAGGCGAGGAGGTGGCCACCTTGGCCGTCGTGGTTACCCCATTTGGAGCAGACCCGCGCGCCGCTGACACTACACCAACATCTGATGTTATTGGTGTGCGACATGGCAACTCGCCACCGGCGGCCGACAACACCCTTGTGGCAGTGACGTGATGATTCCTAGAGCTCCAACCGGGGAGCCTTGTGGTCACCAGGTGCTGAAGACTGTCGCGGAGTCAGATTAAGAGGCGGAGAGGCAACCGTCTATGGCAACGGCCATGCCAATCCCCCTCTCCCATGTTGTTGCCACGTCCCAGTATGCCTTGCACTAGATGTAGACTACTTTCGCCCAGGAGTGGGATCAACATGCTGAGGAGTGATGCCTGGTGAAGCTGTTTGTTGCTAAGAACAAGGAGCTCGAGGGGAAAGCCCTAAAGGCCCATGCCGTCGTCGAAGCCCGCCTTAGGATGTGCGAAGATAAGCGGCTAGAGTAGGTCTGTCGCGAGGTTGTCATTTGCTGATGCCGAACCGGACTTGGTGGTGAGGGAAGAAGAGGTCTCCTAGAGCCTTGGCTTGCTGGATGAGAGGTGCCGAGCTGTGCAGGACTCGGAGGTCGCTGTCAAACGCCTGGAGGACGAGTTGGAGCGTGGTGTTCGGGAACTCACTGACGGGAGGAAGCTGCGCGGAGAGAGGGAGAAGGCCTCTAGGCCTCTCGCGTAGCTGAGGAGCAAGGGATCCTAGACTTCCTGGCCTGTGCCAGGTCGGTGTTGGAACCCCTCGGACTTGGTCCCGTGTCGCGCAGGTAGTCATCTCATGGAGTGGCTCAGCTGCTCCCAGCCTTGGACTCCTTCTGCTCACGGTTTGGGTCGGTGAACACTAGCCTTGCTAAGCAGCTGGAGGTCAAAGGAAGTGGCCTCCCATGTCTTGGTGGCCTTCCGAAGCTGGTATCTGATGATCCCATTGGATTCAGTAGAGAAAGGCCCCTTCGATGAGCGAGTGGATGAGGCTGGGGCCAAAGTCCAGGACCTTGCCAAGCATGTGTCTTCTTTGTTCCAGCAGAATTGATATCGACAGCCCCCAGATGGAGCACTTTTATAACCGAGGATGGCTCCTTTGTAAAAGTAACTCTAATGAATTTGAACTCATGTTTCGCTTTTTGCTTGTCTTATGCTTCTCAATTTGTCGCTCCGAGTCCTTAGCTACGTAAGGGCTTGAAGGATTTTGCCTAGTACGTTAGTTTTTTCAGGAACCAATGATCGCACAGTTGGCATGGTTGATCTGTCACTAGTTGACGTTCCCGCCTATGGAACCCCCTTAGAGGCCCCCTGGTAGATGTGGCCAGGTTGCTGCGCACACCTACCACTTGATCGCAGGATGTCTTCAACGGGCCCCCAACGGAAAGGGGAAGTTTCAGTAGATGGCTTCAAAGGGGCCCCTGCTACCAAGCTTTATCTGAGTAGGGATGTCGGCGGTAGGCCCTTTGGGTGGCGACGAAGCTGGCTACTCCAGCGTCGCCCACCATCATCGTAGAGTTATCGGTGGTAGGCCCCTTGGGTGGTGCCGGAGCTGGCTGCTCCGGCGTCGCACACAATTGTCCTACAGTCGTCGACGACAGGCCCCGTCGGTGGTGCTAGAACTGGCTGCTCTGGCGTCACCCACCATCGTTGAAGAGACGTGGATGGCAGGCCCCCTAAGTCGTTCAAGAGCTGGCTGCTCTAGCATCGCCCACCACTGTCGTAGGAACATTGATAGCATGGAATTTCAGACAATGAACCATGCCTGCTTGCTCCCGATCCTCCATGCCCCGCACCTCCCCCACCTCCACCACCTCCCCTTGCTCGCCGCCATGGACGCGCTAATAGCCTTTAGAGCTTCTAGGGATCGGTCGACTTGCTCAACATGGGGGAGGATCGACACCTGCCGACCAGTGGCGACTGGGATCTTTGTCCTGGCGAGATATTCCAACAAGAAGTTCACCGCCAGCTCCGCTCCATGGTTCATCACTTGGGGTCTTCACCCAAGGGTTCCTTCCTCATGATTGCAGCCTTTCGAAGGTACACTTTTCGTCTCTCAGAGAGTGCTGTTGGATGGGCCCTTTGCTCGGTGCTGGGTGGTTCACCTTGGGATTTTCATATCCAACAACTGCAAGAGCGTTCGTTTCGCTTCTCCGTGGCGAGCAAGCAAGTGGGACTGCTGATCAATGCAAAGCGGAGGATCACCACATCAACCTTTGATGTGTACTTTCATCTATTGCGTACGAGTGGACCGGATTGGATCTCTGAATATAAGAAGTGGGAGAAGGAACAGAAAGAAAGCTGGACACGGGTTCCACGCAAGAAGCCAGCAAACAGGCGGGTCTCCTTCGCCTCCCCAATCCAGCAAGGTTATCCAGCAAAAAAGGCAACCCCAACGGTAAAAGGGTTGTGGTTGGGAAAATTTTTCTGCAATCTTCTTCAAGCCCCAACAAGTGCTGCTGGACTCTGCTTTCCGGCTAATCGGAAGATCGTCGGAGTTCATTTATTGACCACCGCGAACAAAGGTACATGGCGCGATAAACAATACAACATTTTGAATTTACGGGTGGACAAAGGGAAGCCTGGTCCCACTCCATTCATGTCTCACTGGCCTCCGGTGCAATGGAGCGCCAACAACCCGGCGCATGCCGCTGATGCGAACGCTCTAAGTAGTAGCCACCCTAGGTTTAGCTCTACTAAGTGGGAGGTCGGTGAGTGTTCTCGCCCGAAGGGAGAGAGAGCTCCGAAGGTCACAGTCTCGCAAGGTCCCTAGGGAACTCTTCTTCGACAAGACAGCGATCAGAGCAGGGAGCTGAGGCGGCCAAGTGATCATGGCACTTGGCAGTATGATGGGAAACGCTGCTATAAATGCCTCAGCCCATTTCATCTGAAATTCCAATGCTGCAATGAGATACGGTGTAATCTTTGCTTCAGATATGAGCATATTAGACGGAACTGCCTCTCGACTGCTAGAGTTCCTCGGATTTGGTGTATGAGAAGCACGCCCCCCATTAAGGCCTCTGGACTTTCCACGGAACCGTCATCCGCCATCATCATTCACAAACACAACCCCCCCCCCCCCCTCAACTTCTCCTCTGCCGCTCCTTCTTCCTGGCTCCTCCGCATCCTGCACTCCACATCCGTCTCCACCGCTCTTTCGCCGGCCAATTCTCTTAGCCTCATGGCCAACTTCCCGGTTGATCCCTCGAGGTTCCTGGCCAACCAACACTCCGACTTCACAGACAGAGGCCCAAACTGGCTGCCTAGAATGGTGGTGCACCTCGCCGGTCACCATCACCCGGCTCACAAAGAATTTGCTGTGGCGGTGGATGCTGAGCGCGTGCTGCAGGAAGATCAGTACGAGGATTTCAGGCTACAGATCCGAAACTTCCTTCTGCAAGACATGGGTATCACTGTTACTCACTACTGTCTCACCCCACTGGGCATAGATCTTTTTGCATTCCAGACTAGCTTGTTTAGAGACTTACTTGTGATGAGAGAGCCAATCGTGGTAGATGGCGTCCGTGTGTCCTTCATCAGGCACGACTTTGGCATAAACCGCCGGACTCATGAGTTTGGTCGTGTTTGTTGGTTTATGATCTTGGGTTTCCCACTGGACTACAGGACAGTTGAAACTATTGAGTTAGCAGTTTCTGGTTTTGGCAAGTTACTTCAGTGGCACACAAGCCTGAGGGCCTTGGGCTTCATCTTGGTCAAATGTCTCTACACCAATGCAAGGCTCGTCCCCAGAAGCTTAGTCCTGCGTCAAGGCACCAGGGATGGGGTCGGGTGCTCATGGTCTTGCCCGGTGTACATTCTCAATTGGATTGCCCCGAATGGCTTTGGGGAAGCTGATGGTTGGGAGGGCATCCCCCCGGAAGATGACCTGCCACTGAATGGCGACACTCATCCTCTCCAAGAACCACCTGAGGATCAGCCGGAAGATGATGAGGAATGGCCGGCGCCTGATGAACAGCACCAGCAGCAGGCCAACGATGGCTGGGAACCATGGGGGCCGTCGTCGCCCTCACCGCACCATGAGATGGACGTCCTCTCTGACGCCCAACTCAAGAGGAAGTTTCAAGTGCCGTGAACACGACTGAATCGTCTGTCAGAGCTCCAAGCATGGAGCAACGGAACTTCCCACTGGTCAACCCAGAGGATGTTACGCAGCAACCAGACTGGCTTCCCCCTGGACTCGGTAGGGCTGAGAAAAATGCTCCAGGTGGCCTTCCCAAACTCCCCCTCTGCGTGGTGGAACATCCAGTTCAATGAACCTAATGGGCAAGGGGGGTTCAATAATGTCATCACCATGTCGCTCTCTAACTCCGCTTATCAGCAATCAAGGGAGAAGAGTTCTGGCCACCCCTTAGTGATCATCAAAGATATCACTGCCGAGCCCATCGCTGCTGCAGATAAGATAAAAGGAAAGCAAAGCAAGGCCCTGACATCGGCAGTAGCAGAGATTGTTGGACCTTCTTACTCCAACAGATCACTGGAACCCAACAAACTAAGGAGGAGCCCTCGGCTCCAAATGCTCATGCAGGGACATCGGACCACGCCTACACCTGCTCAGGAGAATGGCCCTGATGCTGGTACATCTGAGGATACGCCGGCACTGAATCTCTTTCTAGGTCAAATCAAATTCCCCAGTCTTGACTCTCTTGACTTCTGTCGTCCCTACCCTGAACTCTCCACTGATGTGCTGCAGGCGACGGCGGTAAACAAGTGCGGCGTTCCCCCTGAGGTGGTGCGCTAGATGATGTCCCTCCTGGAGCTGAATGACGATGCAGTACATCAAGCTTGACTTGCTAGTAGTGGAGCGCACCAGGCACACTGTGGACTGCTATGTTGCTGATGGGTTCGTCTTTTGGGAAACTGCTATTTGGAATTGTAGGGTGATTGTATTAAATAGTACTGGTTAATTTTTTCTGTTGTGCTCTGTCGAGAACATGCGCGGTTGGGAACATTTCTGCATTTTGATCGGCCGATGGCCGGAACCTCAGCTTATGGCAGTTAGTCTATTCTGGAGTCTGTTGGCTGTGACCTATTTCTATGCTGCTTGGCTCATCTGTCTGTCTGATTACTGGTTTGTTCGTTGGCCCTCGTTGCAAACCGAACTTAGTTTCATAGGCCACATCCTCATTCACTCGATTGGGAATACTTCCCAGACTGCCCTATCATACCTGACTATTATTTATGGCGCACAACATAAACCGTAACCTGAATGTCTTTAACTGGAACATTCGTGGTCTTAATAACACTTCTAAGCAACAAGCAGTCAGGTCCAAAATAGAGGAGGCCCAGGAGTGCAATATCTTCTGTATACAAGAGACCAAAATGGAACATATTGGCATTTCTTTCCTTAAACGACTGGCACCTAGAAGATTCAACAAATTCATCTTTGCACCATCCAGGGGTGCCTCGGGAGGTATTCTGGTAGCCTGGAATGACAGCTTGCTTCAGGGGGAAGCTCTGGATATCAGGGACTTTTCCATATTCATGCAGTTCACATCCCGACTGAATGGGGTAGTCTGGCACCTGATCTCAGTCTATGGACCTTGTCAGGGACCTCGTCGGCAGGAGTTCACCGATTGGCTCTGGAATCTCTCATTGCAACCGCAAGAGCTATGCATGATATTGGGGGACTTCAACTTTTATCGCCACGTCAGTGACCGCAACCGCACGGGAGCGAATATAGGGGACATGCAGATGTTCAATGACATCATCCAACAGTTGGGACTTATTGAAATCCCTCTCCAAGGTAGGAATTACACTTGGAGCAACATGCAACAATCGCCTCTACTTGGACAACTGGATTGGTGCTTTACCTCAGCACAATGGTCCCTAGCATTTCCCAACTCCTCACATTGGCCAATGGCTAGGGACACATCAGACCATGTCCCACTAGTAGCTCAGATATGCACCACCATACCTAAATCAAAATGCTTCCGTTTTGAAAACTACTAGCTCAGACATCCACAGTTTCTCACCATTGTCAAGGACTCGTGGGACCAGCCTCTGTCAACAGTTGGTAGTGCAAGGAGAGTTTCTGCTAAATTAAAACGTCTGAGATACAAGCTACGCAAGTGGAGCAGATCACTAGGTGGGCTAAAAAAACTGATCAAACGATGCAATGAAGTCATTCTGATCATGGACACAATGGAAGAGCAGAGGACACTATACTTGCAAGAAAGCTGTTTCAGAAACATGATCAAACATTAGCTTACTGAGCTCTTAAAGCAACAGAATGACTACTGGAGACAAAATTATACAAATCATTGGGCCATGTTTGGTGATGAGCCAACAAAATTCTTCTTGGCTGCAGCAACAGAAAGATACAGGAGAAACAATATATCAGTCATTCAAGATGACCATGGAGTAGAGCTAATGGATCATGGAAACAAAGCCTCAGCCCTCTGGAAGGAATTTTCGGAAAGGTTGGGGCAATCTGCACCGACTCAACAATGGCCACAAATTCACCATTGGGTGCTGCCAGCATCTACATACATTATGCAACCCGGTCACCCAGGAGGAAATTGATGCCACACTCAAAAACATGCCAACCGACAAAGCCCCAGGTCCAGATGGGTTCAACACAAAATTCATTTAGGCATGCTGGCACATCATTAAGGAGGACATTTATCTGCTGTGCTCAAACTTCTTTAATGGCGACATCAGTATTCAGCCCCTGAACAGTTCCTTGATCACTCTCATCCCGAAGATCAATAATCCCCACAGAGTTACAGATTACAGGCCCATATCACTGTTGAACTCCACTATCAAACTGATCACTAAGGTACTCTCAGTTAGACTGTAGGAAGTCATCCCAACCATTATCCACAAAAATCAATATGGTTTCATCAAAAAAAGAACCATCCAGGACTGCATGGCTTGGGTCTATGAGTACCTTTATCAATGCAAAAAAACCAACACTGGTGTCATAGTACTAAAACTGGACTTCGAAAAAGCCTTTGACAAGGTGGAACATGACTTCATTATACACATGCTGAGAGTTTTGGGTTTTCCTAAAAAATGGATCACATTGGCAACAGATATTCTATCTACTGCCACCTCCTCAGTTCTTCTCAATGGAGTGCTAGTTAAGACTTTTCACTGCAGAAGAGGTGTTCGGCAGGGGGACCCGTTATCCCCCCTGCTATTTGTACTGGCAGCAGATCTTCTACAAATTTTAATCAACAAAGCAGTGGAGCTGGGACTTCTATCATTGCCACGCCATCAAGAAATGAACGAGGACTTCCCGGTAGTACAATATGCAGACGACACTATTCTAATCCTCAAAGCCAACCAGAGACAGCTCTTCTTTCTGAAAAACTTACTACAATCCTTCAGGGGAGCTACAGGGCAAAATCAAGCTTAACACCAATAAACACTAATGAAGAGGGGGCCACAATTCTAGCAGCCACACTGGGTTGCACTATTGGCTCATTCCCATTTACTTACTTAGGTCTGCCGATGAGCCTCGATAGACCCAAAGCAGATGCCTTTGAAGGGCTTGTCTTAAGGGTGCAAAAAACGCCAACTGGAGTAGCAGCATGGTTATCAATGGCTGGTCGATGCACACTTATCAACAGCGTTCTGTCCGCCATCCCAATTTATGCGATGTGTACCATCAAATTGAGACAGTCAGTCATTAAAGCTATTGACAAAGCCAGAAAACAATGCTTATGGAGAGGCTCGGACATCGCTGGAAAAGGTCGGCCCCTGGTGGCCTGGAACCAAGTTACAACACGAAAGGAAAATGGAGGGTTGGGTGTGACAAGCCTCACTGCAATGAATGGAACCTTGCTCATGAAATTCCTCTAGAAAATCTATAACAAAGCAGACATCCCCTGGGTTCACCTCATCAACCAGCGCTATTGCAGCAATGGTAAACCCCCGCACGGCACAAAAGGAAAAGGATCCTTCTGGTGAAGGGATGTTGTTAGCCTATCTGATTCTTTTCTCTGGAATTTTAAAGTCAAAATTGCCACAGGGGACACAATTCGACTATGGCACGATCAGTGGAAAGATCACCTACTCAGAAGGGACATGCCCCATTTATACTCCTTCGCAAAAAGAACCAACATCTCAATGGCCCAATACCTCAGCAACCCAGACCATGGCAATCACTTTTTTCAACCACTGTCGGAGGAAGCACTATTGGAACTAGCCAATCTGGAGGCCGTGCTGGGGGAAATTTCACACAGGGAAGCATCACAGGATGAGTGGACTCCGATCGGGGGAACAAGAACTTTCAGCTCCAAGCTTATTTACAATAACTATTACAAACACAACAACCGACCAACACCCTTTAGCTGGATTTGGGCCTCAAAGGTGCTAAAGAAAATAAAGATCCTCATGTGGCTGATGTTTCAGGACCGGCTAAACTCACACAACCTCCTGAAGAGAAAAAACATCACGATTGACGGGAACGACTACACCTGTGTACTCTGTGCTGACAATGTGGAGGAACTCACGTACCATCTCTTCTTTAACTGCTCCTTCAGCATGGCATGCTTGAATGTCCTTGGGATTCACTGTGACCACGACATCCCCTTCTTTCATACCCAGCAAAAAGCCAAGCTCAGTTGGGGTCGTAGCGCCTTCATGGAAACCTTCTCCATAGCGGCCTGGGAGATCTGGATTGCTCGTAACGATGTCATCTTCAGAAACTCTACTCCCTCTGTAAATGCTTGGAAATGATCCTTCATTGCTTCTACAAGGCTTCCGGCATGTCGTTTTAAGCCGGAGGATAGGGCTAGTGTGCCCGTGTGGCTTCAGGGTTTGTAAATGATGTTCCTCCCTCTGGAACACCTACTCAAGCTCTACTGAGCTACTGTAAATCACTGTTTCCTTGTCTCTTTTAATATATATTTTATGGCTGCCGGGGTTCTCCCTTGCAGTTTTTCACTGGTCAAAAAAAAAACATTGACAGCATGCCCGTCTTGGTGGTGCTGGTGCTAGCTGCTCCTGCGTCGCCCACCATCTTCGCAGAGTCATCGACAGCAGGCCCCCTGGGTGGTGCCGAAGCTGGCTGCTCTGGCATCGCCCACCATCATTGTAGAGTCGTCGACAACGGGCCTCTTGGGTGGTGCTGGAGCTGGCTGCTCCGACATCGCCCACAATCGTCGTAGAGACATCGACGGCAGGCCCCCTTGGTGGTGCTGAAGTTGGTTGCTCTAGCATCGCCTACTATCGTTGCAGAGGTGTCGACGGTAGACCCCTTGGGTGGTGCTGGAGCTTGCTTCTTCGGCATCGCCAACCATCATCGTAGAGACGTCGACAGAAGGTCCCGTGGTTGGTGCCGGAGTTGGTTACTCCGGCGTCGCCCACAATCATCGCAGAGTAATTGACAACAGGCCCCCTGGGAGGTGCCGTAGCTAGTTGCTTCGGCGTCGCCCACCATCGTCGCAGAGTCGTCGACAGCAGGCCCCTTGGGTGGTGTCGGAGCTGGCTACTCCGGCGACGCCACCATCGTTGTAGAGACGTTGACGGTAGGCCCCCTGGGTGGTGCTCGAGCTGGTTGCTCCAACGTCGCCCACCATCATTGCAGAGTCATCGATGGCAGGCCCCTGGGTGGTGCTGGAGCTGGCTACTCCGGCGATGCCACCATTGTTGTAGAGACATTGACGGCAGGCCCCCTAGGTGGTGCTGGAGCTGGTTGCTTAAGCGTCACCCACCATTATCGCAGAGTCGTCGACAGCAGGCCCCTTGCCGGTATGAAAACAAAGAAACCTAGTTAGCAACAAAAGCGGGATGAGGGAGTTGTGACACTTGGTTCCGAAAATGAACCAAGTGAACACGTATGTGTGCCGAGGACGTTCAATACACATACATGAGTGCATCACAAAAGAGTATACAGAAAATTACCACAAGACAAGATTAATTAAGCAAATTTTATTACACAATTCATAATATCTCAAATACAAGTTCTAATGAAAATTGATGACAAGTACCAAATAATGCAACAGAAATAAACTAATTAAGCAAACTAAGCAAAAGGGATAGCGCAGCTCCAACACTCCATAGGCAAAGCTGAGGGTAGACACGGCCTAGTACTCCGCTTTATCATCATTAAACTCTCAATCTTGACCTGCAACTGTTGGTGGGGGGAATTGCAAGATATAGTACATGTTGTACTCAGCAATGTGGAAAGTATGACATGTAGCTGATTCAAATGACGAATATAATAATGGCTAAGTGCTGAAAAGTACATTAAAACAAGTAAAACACATTATATTATATGTGTGTGAAGTAAACCCATCATACACCATACAAGTATCATAGTATGAGTCCATATTCTACATTCATCACCATTATACCTGATTTCTCATTACATTAACCATATCCTTTGCCATAAACCATAATACCAAAACCATGTTATCACCCATAATCATAACCAATACAAAAACATCCCAAATCCCAATTTCCCTCTAATCATGGATGTTGTCAAGGTGCTCATAACCGGGAGCACGGCTATAATGTTAGTTTATTAGACTCTGCAGAGTTTGTACCATTTTACCCATGTGTTTGTGATTTCATCACCCGTCGGCGACTGAAGACCTCCCTTATGCCAATGGCACTTCCTTTGGTGTATGGCCAAGAGATCACAAAATAGCCTTTACAAAGGGATTACTAGCCTATTTAGACCCCACTGAGGTTTCACCGGTGGTGATGTCTCCTACAGAGCACATCATCAACCAAGGGCCCCCTCTTGAGCCATTCGGATCCCAAGGTAGTCCCACCAATCATCAATAAACCGAATCCGACTACCCCTTCCCCGAACATCCTTATTGGTCCAAACAGCACTTGTAAAGCCCTAATTAATCAGCTACGCCGCACCCATACTTGGCTGTGTGGTGGCACTGTAGTCCTGGCTTATTCTTGCATGAACCAGTTCTTAGAACTAAAGCAAGAAAACCACCGTAACATCCAACCCATCCACATACCATGCTTTCTTAGATCACCTATTACCACATCAAATTAACCAGTTCATGTGAATCATAATCTCATATATGCATAATTAAGTTAAGTAGTATAGTTGTATTGCCATCCCAATTAATTAAGAGAAACAAAAAGGTAAAATCCCTTCCCACCTCTCTACCATGTATTCCTGGTGATAAGGGTGGCAAAACAAATCTAGTAAACTTCCTACCATAGAATTCCCATCAAAATTAACACAAGCATGCTTTTTTGAAAACAAAACATTTACTCTAAAAATAGGATCAATATGCTTCAAGGACACTTGCCTCGCTCTTGGGAATCGTTTGGGTCAAAGCCTTCAACCTCTTGGTGTTGGAGATCCTCTGCAACGCTCTCTAGCGCAAAACCGTCTAATACACACAACAAACATACGAGACAAGAAACACAATCAAAGAGTGCACAAATATTACTCAATATGACATGACATGCATGATTAATGAAAATGCAAGGCGGAACTTGTTAATGAGTTGCTTTTAATGATCACTAACTAGTTCTAATAGATTTTAACAAGTTTATACAGGTTTGGAGTTGATTCGATCTAATTTTGGAAGAAATTCAACACAATTTAACTAGGAAAATAGGACTAGTCCACTGAGGACCGGACAAGTCCGCACTTCGCAGAACTAGCGAACTAGGGTTTTCTAGATCGATGTGAATTTGAAGATTTGGGGTCGAATTCACGTAAGGAAAAGGAAGTAGAAGGTATACAAAGTGTTTGGAGCTCCAATGAATCAAGGGTTTTGGAGGCAACACATGGATCTTGACGATCTAGGGTTGATGAAGAACTTCATGGTGAATTGTTGATGAAGAACGCGAAGTTGGTGGAGATCGTGATCCTCTTTCGTTTCCTCATCTTCTTCTTCTTGCTCTAGATCTCCTTCTCCCTCCTTGGTGGCGGCTATTTAGAGCTAGGGTTTGGGTGAGGTGAAAAAGTGGCAAATAGATGTCAAACCAAGGGGTGGGGTTTTTTATATAGAGGTGGAGGCTAGGGTTAGATGGTTTTCGAGTTTGAGATGAGTAGAGGGCGGTTTGGAGTCCCACATGGGCTCTGAAAGAGATAGGTACGACGTCCCTAGGCCCACTTAAGGTCAAACCCTAGAAACAAGTCATGAAACAAAAGATCAATTTAGTGTCAGGATTTATCGGAAATGTCCGAAAAGGGTCGGACTAATCCGAAGTTAGACAGAGAGAAATCGGACAAGTCCTCACTGGACATCGGACAAGTCCGAACATATCCAGAGGGGAAAAACAGACAAGTCTGTCATAAAATCGGAGAAGTCCGACTTTAGTCAGAGGGAAAACAGACAAGTCCGCTGGAATACCGGACAAGTTTGAACAAGTCCAGTGACATAGAAAATTTTCAAGGAATTGGAACACCGGACTAGTCCGCACAGGACCGAAAATGTCCGAAATTGTTCAGAGGGAAAAACAAACTAGTCCGCATCAAAACGGACAAGTCCGATGGAAGTTAGAGAGAAATCGGACTATTCCGCACCAAAAACGGACTAGTCCGCACTTCCTAGAATTCTTAATTGCGGTTTTGTCTCTAATTCATTTTAAACTTATTCCTTTTTATGTGGATTAATGTTAAACATGTATTATGATGGATGCAGGGCGTGATGCATGAAAATGAGGGTGTTACGGGAGTGTACTCACCAACCAGCACTTGTTGCCATGATGTAGAATAGCATCAACAGCAGGCCCCATAGGAGGTGTTGGAGCTGTATGCGCCGTCGTCATCTACTATTAACATGTAGACATGTCAACGGCAGACCCCCTCAATGATGTGTACCTTGCCGATGTTGTGGCTGGTCGTGCTCGAACCAACCTTCTTTGTATGTTCTACACACATGACAAAGGGGGGCATAATTTTGCTCATCGGCGATCATTCGCCACTCTTTAGTTTCGCCATGTCTTAAAGCCCTGGGCTCGTATGCGGGGCTTGGGTAATTCAGTGTGTTAGCACATGGGATCCGACTCCTGCCTTACTCAAGGTGTGAGCCTCCTAGCCCTCAGTACTTAGCCGCAGCACTAGGAGGCAAAGCACGCGTGCTTAGGGTACAGGACCAGACTAAGCAGGTTGCGCCCTAGACCTCCAGCTCGACGTAGGCCTTTCGTGGAGGTCTATCTGATACCACGGGGCCCCAAGTAAGAGAGCAGTCGCGAGATCCCGAAACACCTTGCAGGTACCTCAAACAAGACCGCCTTCAGCAGGGTTGCATAACTAAACCAGGTGTAATATAGAGAAAAATTCACCAGGTATATGAAGATAATATACGGAAAATAATAATAGGTTGATGAGCACCAAATTAATGGATAATTAGATGAACATAAGAGAAAACACAGGGTAAGACAGTGATTCTTTTCAAATTGGCATTCATAGTAGGAGACTGGCTTTACAATAAGGCAACGACCCACTCCGGTTGGCAAGGGAGACAAAGTCTTCATGCTTAGGGTATAGGACCAAGCTAAATGGCATAACACTCTGGTCCTGTCCCCCCCGAAGCTTGGTTGTCCTAAGTACCGTTATTTGGCACCATGACACCATACACTATCCTACCATTATGCATGGGGGTAGAACTTATGGAGGTGCTCTTTGTTCCAAGGGTTAGGGAGGGTCTCTCCTTCTTCTGTGGCCAGGCGAACGCACCCGAGGCGGGATACCTGTGTCACTCGTAAGGGGCACTCCTAGGTAGGGGAGAGTTTGTGTGCCCCTTCTCGATTGAATATTTGTCGTACACTAGATCTCGCATCTGGAGCTCCCTACTCCGCACGAACTGTTCCTGGTAGCGCCGGAGTGCCTGCTAGTGCCGTGTGTTTTGGATGGTAGCATGCCACGTTGCTTCGTAGACGAGGTCGACATCTTCACGTCGAAGCTGGTCCTGTGTGGTTTCGTTGAATGTTCAGACCAAGAGGGAGCCCACTGCAATCTCAAGGGGGGGGGGGGGGCGACCTTGGCCCCATACATCGAGAAGAAAGGTGTTTCCCTCGTGGACTGGCTGGGTGATGTCCAGCTCGGCCAAAGCGCACACGAAAGCTCGTCAACCCACTTGGCACCTTTCTTATCCAAGTTGTCATACGTTCGTGTCCTAGGCCCTTGAGGATATCAGTGTTGTCCCTTTCAACATGACCTTTGCTCTTTGGGTGAGCCACAGACGCATAAAAACTTGGACACCGAGGTCTTCGCAGTAGTTTTGGAATGCTACACTGGTGAACTGGGTCCTATTGTAAGTGATGATCCTGTTCGGGACCCCGAACCTGCACATGATCAACTTGATGAACTTGATTGCAGACTCCTGATTGATGTTGATCATCAGGGCTGCCTCCGGGCACTTGGTGCACTTATCTACGACAATGTTGAGGAACCAATACCCTCCGACTGCCCTGGGAAAGGGTCCAAGGATATCTAGCCCCCAGACCGCGAATGGCAAGGAGGGTGGGATCATATGCATTGTTTGTGCCAGAGTGTGGATCTGTTTGGCATAGAACTGTCACGCCTTGCACATTTTCACCAGCTCGACGACATCTTGGAGTGTTGTTGGCCAGTAGAAACCATGCCGGAAGGCTTTACCAACCAGCGTGCAGGAAGCAGCATGATTCCTGCACTCTCCTTCGTGGATCTCTGTAGAGGTCTCCTTCTACCAGCGTGTAGCATTTTGCCATACTCATGATCTGCTCGGAGGATACGTGTTCCTCCGGAAGGATCTTGTCCTTCAGGTAGTCCCAGATCTCCGTGATCCAGGCATTGAGACTCTCCTCAGCTCCTAGACCTTCGATGTCGGGTGAACTGGGGTCCCCGGTGATGCACAACAGCCTCGATGGGCCCCATAGTCATAGGGCCTCTTAGGTCGCTAGCTCCGAGGTGGTGGGCTTGCCTTCTTTGTTAGGCACTGTAGGCCTAGCGGTTGGTTGTACTAATTTTCTATCGAATACAACTTCAGGAACTTGGGCCCCGATGGACGCCATTGTTGACATGGCATCGGCACGTGGTAGAGGTCCAAGTCCTCAAAACTAGCTTCCAGCTTCTTGACATGCAGTAGGTATGTTGTGAGCTGATGGTCGTTGCAGCAGCATTCTCCCCGTACCTGCTTGATGATTAGCTAGGAGCTCCCTTGACAAGCATCTACTGGACACCAAGACACTACGCAACTGTTAGTCTGAAGATGAGGGCTTTATACTCCGCCATGTTGTTGGTCGCCTTGAAGTCAAGGCGCACCGCGTACTTGGACTGCTCCTATATTGGTGAGGTGAGCAGTATGCTGGCTCCAACTCAGGCCCCTTCCTTCCGCGATGAACCATCGGAGAAGAGTGTCCCGTGGTGTTCGGTGAGCACCGATGCCCTGGGCTCCGGCTTGCTGATTTCCAGGCCCCTGGGTTGTTTTGTGAGGGAGTCCACTCAGCAACGAAATCCGCTAGCGCCTGGCTTTTGATTGCATGCCGCGGTAGGAAGTCGAGCTCAAACTCCACCAGTTTTGCTTCCCATTTCGCGATGTTGCCAGTCGCGTTAGGGCTACGAAGCTCTGCACCCAGTGGGAACGAGGTCACCACTGAAATTTTGTGTGCCTAAAAGTAATTGCAGAGCTTCCTTGATGCGATTAGCACTGCATACAGTAACTTGTGTACTTCAAGGTACCTTGTTTTTGCTTCATGTAGGACTTCACTGATGAAGTAGACCAGGCGTTAGATAATCCAGATCCTCCGCGTGGAATCAAGCAAATTCTCTTGCATCTGCTCCGGGTCCAGAGACTCCGTGTTCCTTGAACTTGGGGTTCCTCTGTGGGTTGGGACCCAGAAGTTTCTTGATCTTCGAGGCCCCCTGGGAGGCCCGGATACCCTCCGGGGGCTAGGACCCGGAAGCAACTCTGTTGTCGTGGCTCCCTACGGTCTCCAAGCCCCGGGGCTCAGAATCAGCATCAGGGGCCTCATCCGTTTTCTGTGGCTCTTGGGTACCAGGTCGTTCCGCCACCAAGACCATGCTTACAACTTTTTTCATGGTGGCGATGTAGAGGTACAGAGACTCCCTGGGCTCCGGGGCCACCATGATCGGTAGCGATGTAAGTTGTTGCTTCAGCTCTCGGAACACCTTCTCTAACTCCTCAATCCAGACGAACGGTCTAGACTGGCTCAGCAGTTTGAAGAACGGGAGGGCCCGTTCAGCCAGTCTAGAGATAAATCAGTTGACCGCTGCCAAGCAAACTGCAAGCTTCTACATGTCCCTGATGCGGGCTGTTGGCCGCATCAGCTCTACCGCCTTGATCTTCTCTGGGTTTTCCTCGATCCATTGATGTGATACCAAGAAACCAAGGAGCTTCTTGGCTTTGACTCTAAACACACACTTCTCAGTGTTAAGCTTTGTGTGTGTGGTCCGTAACCTATCGAAGACTAGGGCGAGGTTGTCTAACAATGATGTATGTGTTTGGATCTTGACAAAAATATCTTTGACGTACACCTCTACTTGGTCCTGAATGAGATCCCCAAATATTTTATGCATGGCACATACCAAGGTATGGAGGGCATTCTTAAGACCGTAAGGCATGGAGACATAGCAGTAAAGGCCATCTACGGTTATAAATGTGGCATGCTCCTAATCCTCTCTAGACATGGGGATTTGGTGGAACCATGAGTAAGTGTCTAGAAAGTAGAGTAGATCACATCCCAATGTTGAATCTGCGATTTGATCTATCCTAGGGAAAGGGAAAGGGAAAGGATCTTTTGGACATGCCTTATGGAGGTTGGTGTATGTAACACCCTCATTTTCATGCACAATGCATTGCATGCATCCTTTACATGTTTAACATTATGCAACATATAAAGGAACAAGATTAAAATGAATTTTGGGCTAATCAGCAATTAAATCCTGTCAGAGTGCCGACTTGTCCATTCTCAACCCCGGACTAGTCTGGTATCCATCTGCTGTTTCAAAAATTCAGATTCTTCAGATCCCGGACTTATGCGGCACAATGCGGGGTCTAATCAGATCTAGGTTTTGATCTTTTTTCGTACTTGTCCGATCTCTGTACGGACTATTCCGATCTTGTTGAATTTTAAGTTCGGATCAGCCTTTTCGAGCCAACCCAGGACCTGTATGGCCCTCTATAACTAACTTGTCTGATTTAATCTTTGTTTGAAAACGGATTTGTACGCCCATCCTTGCGGACTAGTCCAGCCTTCAGAATCCAATTCGGATTATGTTTTTTTCCATGTCAAGTTTTTGGGTACTTGCCTTAATTGGGCCCAAGAACTTCGTGCCCAACCTCAGAGGAGACCAAGTGGACCGCACCACGACCCCTACTTGTTCCCCATCGAAATCAACTTGGAATCCACCCAAAAACCCTACCTCTCCACACCTATATAAACAACCCAATACCCCCACACCTCCATCACGTTGGAAAACCCTCGCTATCGTGTTCCTGACGTGTGCCGCCATCAAGGGAAGATCCAACAGCAAGGAGAAAGATGAGAAGAAGGAGAAGGATCAAGCAAGTGTGATCTTCATCAACTTCTCGACATCAATGGTCTTCATCACAAAATTGTCCTCAACCCCTCTCATCAAGCCCTAGATCGTCATGATTCAAGTGTTGCACCCAATTCTTGATCCTTGGATCTCTAAACTCATGGTATGACCTATACATTCACTTTTACACGTGAGTTTAGCCCGTAATCTCGCTGTCCAGCAAACCCTAACTCGCAATTTCTGGTTAGGGCGGACTAGTCTGGCCCTGATACCGGACTTGTCCGACATTCTGATTTGTTTTGGCTTAATAAACCCAAATTGGCTCAAATAATTCAAAACTTGTTCAAACTTGTTGTAAACCATTATAACTAGTTAGTGAACATTAATAGCAACTCATTAATCAGATTTACCTCACAATTGCACAAATCATGCATATCATGGCATATTGAGTAATATTCTAGCATTATTTGATTGTAATGTTTGTTTTTCTTGTTTGTTGTGTCGAATAGAAGGTACCTGTCGAAGTGTTAATGCGATAGTTCACCAAGTTCTGCTAAGGAGCAGCCCATGGAGGTTCTTTGTTTGGCAGGGCTTGGGCCTCAATCAAGTGCTCTTGTGGATGAGAATATGAGACGGTGGTTTTTATGTGGTTCGGGCCGCAAGGAGCATAACACCCTACTCCACGGTGGATGGTATTGCTAGTATGTGTGTATGCGTCTGTGTGATGTCTGATTTTTTGGGGGGTCCATTGTAATGGTTGTGATCCGGGCCTTTTATAGACAAGGATGGATGCCTTACAAGTGGGGTCCTGGGGCCCGACAGGTGGTCCCAGGGCGATCTTATCCAAAAGATCTAAGGCTTCTTCTGTAAGCTTGCTCTAACCGTGGACTTGAAGACTCGCCGTCTTGCCGCTTGCATCGTCAGTAGCCCATGTGCTGTTGCTGACAGGGGATGTCCCGTACAACTGTCTCTTTCGCCGTAAGCTACCCACTTGGTGGAGTGGGATAGGCCTGTGGCACATTTAGTGTGATGCGATTGGTCGTAGCGGTACCTCACATTAGGCTTGCGCCACACCATGCGTCTGGTGAAGCCGCGTATCTTCAAGTCTTGACAGGGACAATGCGTACCGCTCTCTTAACTCCCGCGTCTCTCCGTCCAGGGCAAGTGGTTGGACTATGTGACAGCTTGAAAGCTCACCTCTACATTGGAGGTCAGGTCCCTCCTTTCGGACCACGTGGCAGCTCGGGCGCTCACCTCCATGGGGGAGGTCAGGTCCCGTCCTGCGGTCTATGTGGTAGCTTAGGAGCCCACCCTCCCCCAAGAGGTCAGCTCCCGCCTTGAGGGACACATGGCAGCACCGAAGCCTGCCTATATGGGAGGTGGCCCGTCTGATGTCTTGGTCCATGCGGCAGCTCCGGAGCCCTGCCTCACGGGAGGAGAGATTCTTACTTGCTGGACACGTGGTTACCTAGGGGCTCATCTCCAAAGGGGGTGTTGAGCATCTCCTTCAGGGCTTCATGCGAGTACCCTGGACCACACATCTAAGGCTGATGGGTCCAGGTCTCTTAAACACGCGACGCCCTCGGATCCCGCCTCTGCTGGGAGGTACCGACAGTGGCCCCTGGGTCCACCTTAGGGCGAGGCGACGAGCATGAGGGTGGAGCCCTATCCTGCTTTCCCGCGTGGCCTTTTAATTTTATCTCGATCAGCCAAAGCGGTATGCGCCTCTGTCGTTGTGTCCATGCGTCCCTCTTTGGTTGAGGGGTCATGGCAAAATGATATTTGATTGCTGCAAGATTATTGCAACGGATCCTAATGCGGTTGCAGCTCTTCTTCTGCTTTCGCTTCCTCCTTTTCGGGAACCTCCGAGTTGCCTTCTCAAGAGGAGAACAGCTCAGGCTGATTTTTCTAACGGGGGATCTGGGCCCACTTGTCATGGACGTTGGGGCATGAGTTGCTGATTCTGAGCCCACCCAAATTTGCAAGGTACGCCCAAACGCCGATAGGGTGCTTTAAAAGGGTACCTCTGTGGGTAATTGTGGTTCCTCCCTTACGCACGCCTCTGGCATTCGAGTATTCAACTTTCTTTATGAGAACCCGCTCCTTCCTCAGCTCTGAGGTTCTTGACTCTTGTCCCAATAGACTCAGCCTTGCCTCCTTCCCAGATGGAGGATGTCTCATCCGTGCGGCGGCTTTTCGGCTGGGAGGACAAGGAGCAGCGGGATTTGATCTTTCCCGACTCCTTACCTCTGGAGTTAGAGGCAGGAGAGACCTTCTTCTTCTAGGCGTACGCATACTCTGGGTTCGTCCCTCCCATTTCCACCTTCCTAGTGACGCTTCTCAAGGTTCTCGGGCTCCAACTTTATCCTATGTCGCAGAACTCTCTGGTTGTGGCGGCGGTGTTCTCGCATCTCTGTGAGATGTTCATCAGAGTACATCCGAGCGTGCCGGTGTTCCAGTAGTTCTTCATGCTGAGACAGACCGGGTAGAAGAACAAGGCAAAATTCCTCGGCGCCTACTACTTCCAGCATCGGGCGCACAACCCCTCTAAGTACATTACTCCCCTGTCCTCGGCGAAGTGGCCTGGCTGGAGGAGTGACTGGGTGGTTGTATGCACCGACGCCCATGATCGCATGGTCTTGCCTACCGGTTGGCTGGCAGTTAGGAAGGCGGCTTGGGAGGAACACACAAAGATGGAGGCGGTGTACACTCTGGTAATAGAGAGGATCTGATTCATGGCGGACCACGGCCTCTCGGAGCTGGCAGTGATGGTGGACTTCATTAATTGTCGTCTGGCCCCCCTTCAACACTATTGCCGGCCTGTATGGCTCTACTTCGGTCTCCAAGATGGCACCAAGTTGCTGAGGTGTCACAACACGGAGACGACGCAGCAGAAGGTGTTTCACGTAATGTCCAAGGTGTGTGATGACCCACTGTCGCCAGATGTCTTCAACCTCCCGCGGGCTTGCCAACCACTTTCCACAGATTGGGTCCTTCGAACGAAGGTTGTAAAGGAGATGCCCAACCTGGACGCGATTGGACATGAGCCTTGGCAGGTTGGTGATGAAAGCCGGGGCCTGGCCATCGTCGACTCTCTGTAGGAGTCTACACCTTCTTCAGGCTCCGAAGCTTCTAGGGAGGAGGAGGCACCTTCTGTCGAGGGGAATGGCAAGGCACCGTTCCCTGACATAGGGAAGGGGAAGGCACCATTCCCCGACAGGGGAAAGGGGAACATTTTGGTTGTCGTGTTTATGAAGGAGAAATGCCCTGGATCGCCACCGAGGGTGCCGCCGCAGGTGGCCTTCGCTCCAAGTCATCGTCCCCGGGTGTGCCCCTCTTCAACCTTGGGTGCGGCAGTTTTTCGGGGGAGGCTTGGTTCATCAAGTGGTGGCTCCGCCGACATCAGTGGTCGGCACGTCGTCCAGCATACCCTCTGCCAGCGCAGACCTAGGTAACACAGGAGGCTCCGGGAGTGCCACGCCTACAGAGCCTCAGGCAAAAAGGCCTCGGGTCGACGTCGTCGGCAGCCTGGGAGTAGGCTCCGAGAGAGGCTACTTTGGAGTTGTTGGAGACCCGCTGGCGCAGGGTGGCGGCGCCACTGGTGGTTCTGGTGGAGGTCCGGCCGGGACGACCTCGCCTGCGACACCGTCGTCAGGACCTGCAGCTCCTGAGCCTCCGAAGGTCCAAGCCCGCTAGAGCTTTCGGGGACGTCAGTAAGACATTTTTACCAATGCTTGCTTTGTTATTTATCCTGCATTTGATTATTGGTCAGGTCTTGATCTTGATTTGCACGGCTACATCAGCTGTTGTGACGCCCTCACCGCTGGGGGTAGTGCCCCGAAGCACTTCGAAGGCGGTCGAAGAGGCTATGTCTATGCCGACAAGGCAGCCCACCAAGCTTGTTCAGGGGTGCGCTGCTTCGGCGTCCTTGCCCGGTGCGGGTAGTGAAGCAGCTCCTGCTGTGTCTCCAGTTGTCCCGTCGAAGGCATCTCCGGCCATTGCGACACAGGCACCTCCAGCCGTTGCCCCAGAGGCAATGTTGGAGTTGACTCTGGGTGCTAAAGGCCTGACCTCCACTACTGCTGATTCGGTAGGCGGCTCCTTGAGTGGTGATGGCGCTGTTGCTCTGGGTGGCACCGCAACTCCTGCTCAGCCTCCGAGGGCAAGATCCCCAGTACTGGTGGCCTTGCCTTCACTGCTATGGGAGGAGATCCCCAAGATGATCACCCAACGGCCTTCTCTTACTTTGGCGCAGCTGGAGCGCCTCTCCGACATCATGTACTTGACGCAGTGCAGCATCCTTCAGGTGCAATACAACCTCCGGCAGCCGCAGGAGGCTCTCGCCGCGGAGTGTTAGAAGCTGTGTGCCTAGGGCGAGCGCTTCCGAGGCTGGGAGGACCTTTTGAAGTCCAGGATCACCGAGGCGAGGGCGAAGTACAAGAAGGAGAGCAAGGAGCTTGAGCTGAGGCACCGCTTGGTGAAGGCCACAGACGTCCTATCCCAGAAGATTTTTGCCAGCGCCAAGGTAGCAAACGACATGGCTATTGCCCGCGTGCGTGCCCTTGAAGAAGGTCGAGAGGCCCTGAGTCGCCAAGAAGCTGTTGTTGCCGAGAGGGAGAGTGCTATCGCCCAACAAGAGGTGGCGGCTCAGGCGATGATGGCTCGGGTTGAGGCCGACCGGGACACGATGCAGTCCTGCCTGGAGGGCCTTGAGCTACGGGAGAGTGACTTGGCGCGGGATCGGACACAACACTTTGTTGAGCGTCAGGAACTCCTCCTGCATGATCTCGATGTCCGAGCTTGGGAGCACACGACCGAGCACTCAGTGTATGGAAGTTGAGGGTAGGGCAGCACCGGAGACGGTGGCGTCCCATGTCTTGGTGTGCTACTGGAGTCGGTATCCCGATCTTCCTTTGGAGCCAGTTTTTGAATGCCTTGTTGAGGAGCGTGAGGCAACAATAGTGACATAGGTTAAGGATGCCGCCGAACACGTCGTAGCGCAATTCAGCTGGGGTTGAGGGTGTTAGCTCGTCTTCGTATCTGGTGTTCGCCCCCTTGTAAAAATTCCTTAATGAATTTGACTTTGTGTTTTGCTTCTTGGCTTGTCTTTGTGCTTCTCAATTGTTGCTCTGACTCCTTAGTTGCGTAAGGGTTTCCAGAATGTTTTTCGAGCCTGTTAGCTTTTGAGGACAAACGTTTGCACAATTTATATAGCCGAGGTGTTGCTGATTGACTTCCTGCCTGTGGAACCCCCTTAGTGGCCCCTTGGTAGAAGTGGTTAGTTGGCTGGGCACATCTACCATTTTATTTGCAGGATGTCTTCAACGTGCTCCCAATGGAACAAGGGAGTTGGAATGTCGGAGCGCCACCAGTTGTCGGAGCTGGACGCTCTGGCATCGCCTATCGCCATCATGGAGATGTCGATGGCAGACTCCTTGGGAGGTGCTGGAGCTAGGTGCTCCGGAGTCACCAACCATTGTTGTTGAGACGTTGATGGCAGGGACCTTTGGGGGGGGGGGGGCAGAGCTTGATGCTCCGGCGTCGTCCACCATCGTTGTAGAGTCGTCGACGGCGGGCTCTAGTGTACAAGCTATTGCAAGAGAACCCTATTAGCAACAAGAGCGGGGCAGGGGAGTTTACTCACTTATCCGTGCTTGTTGTTGTTGTTGACGTGCTGGGACATCAACGGCAGGCACCTTGCAAGGTGCCGCAGCTGGGTGCTCCGTCGTCGCCCATCGTTGTCGTGAAGACGTTGATGGCAGGCCCCTTGGGAGGTGCCAAAGCTGGATGCTCTGGCGTCTCCCACCATCGTTCTGAAGACATTGAGTGTAGTCCCCTTGGAAGGTGCCAGAGCTGGATGCTCCGGTGCTGCCCACCATCATCGTGAAGACATTGCCGACAGGCCCCTTGCAAGGTGCCGGAGCTGGATGCTCCGGCGTCACCCATCATTGTCATGAAGACGTCGACGGCAGGCCCCTTGGGAGGTGCCAGAGCTGGATGATTTGGCGTTGCCAACCATCGTTGTGAGACGGTAGGCCCCTAGTTTATAGGCTTCTGCAAGAGAGCCCAATTAGCAACAAGGGAGGGGCATGAGAGTTTACTCACTTATCTGTGCTTGTTGCTATTGTTGACGTGCTGGGACGTCGATGGTAGGCCCCTTTCGAGGTGCCGAAGTTGGGTGCTCTAGCGTCGCCCACCGTCATAGTGAAGACGTTGATGGTCGGCCCGTTAAGAGGTGCCATAGCTGGATGCTTTGTCGTCGCCCATCATCGTCGTGAAGACGTCGACGGTAGGCCCCTGGTTTACAGGCTATTGCAAGAGAACCCTGTTAGCGACAAGAGCGGGGCAGGAGAGTTTACTCACTTATCCGTGCTTGTTGCTGTTGTTGACGTGCTGGGACGTTGACAGCAGGCCCCTTACGAGGTGCTGAAGCTGGGTGCTCTGGCGTCGCCCACTGTTGTCGTGAAGACGTCGATGGCAGGGCCCATGGGAGGTGCCGAAGATGGATGCTGCGGCGTTGCCCACCGTCGTTGTGAAGACGTCGACGGTAGACCCCTTGGGAGGTGCTAGAGCTGGATGCTCCGGCGTTGCTCACCATCATTGTGGAGCCGTCGACGGTAGGCCCTTGGTTTACAAGCTATTGCAAGAGAGCCGTTTTAGCGATAAGGGCGGGGCAGGAAAGTTTACTCACTTATCTGCGCTTGATGCTGTTGTTGACATGTTGGGACATTGATAGCAGGCCCCTTGTGAGGTGCCGAAGCTTGGTGCTTTGGCATCGCCCACCGTCATCATAAATACGTCGACGGCAGACCCCTTGGGAGGTGCCGGAGCTGGATGCTCCGGGGTCGCCCATCATCATCACGAAGACGTCGACGGCAGGCACCTGGTTTACAAGCTATTGCAAGAGAACCCTGTCAGTGACTAGAGCGGGGTAGTAGAGTTTACTCACTTATTCGTGCTTGTTGCAGTTGTTGACATGCTGGGACATCGACGGCAAGTCCCTTGCGAGGTGCCGGATGTGGGTGCTCCGACATCGCCCACCATCGTCGTGAGGACGTCGATGGCAGGCCCCTTGGGAGGTGCTCAAGCTAGTTGCTCTAGTGTCGCCCACCGTCGTTGTGAAGACGTTGAAGGTAGGCCCCTTGGGATATGCTGGGTTGTATGCTCTGGCGTCGCCCAACATCGTTGTGAAGACGTCGATGGTAGGCCCCTGGTTTACAGGCAAATGCAAGATAGCTCTGTTAGCGACAAGGGCGGGGCAAGAGAGTTTACTCACTTATTCATGCTTGTTGCTGCTATTGACATGTTGGGACGTCGACGACAGGCCCCTTGTGAGGTGCCAGAGATAGGTGCTCCGACATCACCCACTGTCGTTGTGAAGAGGTCGACGGAAGTCCCCTTGGGAGGTGCCGGAGCTGGATGCTCTGGCGTTGCCCACCCTCGTTGTGAAGACATCGACAGCAGGCCCCTTGTTTAAAGGCTATTGCAAGAGAACCCTATTAGTGACAAGAGCAGGGCAGGAGAGTTTACTCACTTATCCGCGCTTGTTGCTATTGTTGACGTGTTAAGACATCGATGTCAGGCCCCTTGCGAGGTGTCAGAGCTGGGTGCTCTGGCGTCGCCCATCGTCGTCGTGAAGACGTCGATGACAGGCCCCATGGGAGGTGCTGGAGCAAGATGCTCTGGTGTCGCCCACCGTCATTGTGAAGACGTGGACGGTAGGCCTTTTGGGAGGTGCTGGAGCTGGATGCTCCAGCGTCGCCCATCGTCGTTGTGAAGACGTCGACGGTTGGCCCCTTGGGAGGTGCAGGGGTTGGCTAACCTGCACATATGATAGGAAGAGGGAGGACTAGTCCTGCTCGCTGGTCCTACCTATTCCTCTCCTTAGCTCCTTCATGTCTTACTGTCCTGGACTGATGTACGGGGCTTGGGTAATTCGATGCGTTGGTGCTATGGGGTTCGGCTCCTACTGTCTTCAGGGTGTGAGCTTTCTGGCTCCAGTACTCAACTGAAGCACTAAGAGGCAAGGTGTATGCTTAGTGTGCAAGACCAGGCTAAGCAGTTTACACCCCCTGGACCTCCTGCTCGGCACAAACCTTTCCTAGGGAGTCTTCTGGCACCATTGGACTCTAATGACGAGAGCAGTCGGAAGAACCCCTGGCACATTGCAGGTACCTCAAGTGAACCCGCCTATAGTAGGGCTGCATGACTTCAGCAGGGGTGAGTTATAGAGCATACAACCGTGTATATGAAGATAACATACAATAAATGAGGCTAGTATGGTATAATCATAAAATTAATGCTTAATTAAATGAACGATGTTTTTAAGAAAGCATTAAGTAAAACAGTGATTCTTTTTTATCGGAGTTCATAGGGAGAGACAAGCTTTTACAAAAGAGGGCAACGGCTTGCTTCCGAATAATGAGGGAGGCAGGGTGTAAAAGCTTAGGATTCGGAACCAAGCTAAGCTGACTGCACACTCTGAACCTGACCCTTCCGGTGCTCGGTTGTCCTTAGTGCTGCTAGGTCCTATAAAAACCTTTACACTTTCCTACTAAACTTAATATTTATAATAGAGGTGCCCAAGGCTCCAAGGCAGCTATGATGGTTGTGGTGCAACCTTGCACTTGACATCTGCTAGAGGGGCGATGAGCGAGTGTCCATAATTCCTACCCCTACCGCCTGTCTTGCGGGTGGTCTGAGCAGTGCTGGGACTGAGCTCAGTAGCTTTGACGGGGATGTCAGTGCTGCCAGAGGGCTACAGTCGGGGCGCAGCGTGCGCTTCGCGCTGATGTGAGCTCGGCGAAGGCTGACTTGATCCAGTGCTGCCCAGGGTGGGTGCTGGGTCTGCTGAGAGGGCTTGGAGCTGCTCCAAGGCTAACACCGCGGCGGTGCGGTCTCCGCGGATCTTGAGGATGCTGGCAGCATTGGCATCTTCAAGACGAGGTAGCCGTAGTGGGCTACGACCATGAAACAGTACAGGGCCGGCCTGCCGATGATGGCGTTGAAGGGGAGGCTAACATCAGCTACGTCGAAGAGGATGCTCTCTGTCCTGTAATTTTTGGGTCTCCCGAAGGTCACACAGAGATGGATGTTGCTATATGGGATGATGTTCCCTGGTCCAACCCCCAAGAATGGGCTTGAGGGGTTGAGCTTGGACACTGGGACCTGCAGCTGCTCGAAGGCTGCGTGGCTAAGGAGGTTGAGGCTGACCCCACCATCTATCAAGACGTAGTGGAGTTTGACGTTGGCAATTGTGGAGGAAACCAGGAGAGGTGGAACCCCTGCCCCGGCCATGTTCTTGGGGCAATCAGAAGCATCGAAGCTCATCGGCGTCTCCTTCCGCCGGTGGTGCCGCGACGGAGTGGGGGCAGGGGCTATTGAAGCCACTGCTCAGCAGAGGTTCTTGACCGCGTTCTAAGACGCTGGATCCCAAGACCCTCCAAAGATGACGTGGAGTGTCTTGCAATGCTCATGGTCGCTGCTAGCGTTGGAGTCCTCATCTTTGTGGACCACTTTGATGGCCCGCTCTTGCTTCTGGTACTCCATCTCCTCATCATCATCGACTTTGGGGTCGACCTTCTGCTTGCCCTCCCGCTGGCAGAAGGGGGCATTGTTTGAGCGCTGTTGCGCCCGCTCTTGGTAGCGTTTGGTGCATCTCTTGATCTCCCGGCTCTCGTTCGTGTTGTGGTCGCGAGTCTTGTGCACCAGGTAAGGCTCTGTGCCGTCGTCAGTAGCAGGTGGCTGATGCGGGCGCTTGTCGAAGTGTGGGGGTTTTCCCCCACCGGTTGCCGCTGCTACGGGAATGGGAGATCCATGCAACGGCTTGTTTTGACCTCCGCCCCAGTTCTTCTTCTTGCCGCTACCTGGGGTAACGGCACTATCGCCAGCCTGGCCAACTCCACCTGCTACAGGGGAGGTCTGGCTGTGCCAGTCACGGCCTTCAGCCGCGCGGGCACACCGGTCAGTGATGGAGAAGAGCTTGTAGACGTCTTGCACGTTGTGCGTGGCTAGCTTCTCGAGCATCTTCCGGTCATGCACTCCCTGCCATAACGCTACTATGACAGAACCATTCAGGATCTTGGGATGGAGTTGCATACCTAGGAGAAGCGCTGGATGAATGATCTCAACGTCTCCTTGGGTTGCTGGCGCACGGCGTGGAGGTCAAGCTCGGTGTCGGGTCATGTGTAGGAGCTGCCGAAGTTCACCGTGAACTGGCGGCAACGCTCATCCCAAGAGGTTACGTACCACTCGGGTACGTTCAACAGCCATAACAGGGTGTGATGCCCGGTTCCGAAAAATGAACCAATCTAACGCATATGTGTGCCCAGGACATTCAACACACATACATGAGTGCATCACAAAAGAGTATACAGAAAATTACCAGAGAACAAGATTTATTAACCAAATATTATTACGCAAACCATATTATCCTCGAATACAAACTCTAATGAATATTAATGACAAGTTCAACTAATGCAGTGGAAATGAACTAAATAAGCAAACTAAACAGCTAGGCAGCATAAGCGATAGGGTATAGCGTAGCTCCATGCAACACCACAGGCAAAGCTGACGGTAGACACGGCCTAGAACTCTGCATTATCGCCATTAAACTCCCAATCCTGACCTGCAACTGTTGGGGGGGGGGGGATTGCAAGAGTGAGTACATGTCGTAGTCAGCAAGTGTGGAAAGTATGACATGTTGCTGATTCAAATGACAAATATAATAATGGTTGAGTGCTGCAAAGTACATTAAAAACATTTGAAAAGCAATATATAATATGTATGTGAATCAAACCCATCATGATCATAAGTAATATCATAATACCAGTCCATAATTCACCATCCTCATCAATAATTCCAGATTTCACCATTTGCCAATAACCATATTCAATACCAGAAATTAATCCATAACCAGCCATAACCATTACCAACCATAACCATATAACCATCCCAAAAACCATTCCAATACCATATTTCCTCTAATCATGTGAGGGTCCAGGTTGCTCATAACCGGGAGCATGGCTATCATGATAGTTTTAGACACACTCTGCAGAGGTTGTATCGCTTTACCCACGTGTTTGTGATTTCATCACCTTTTCATGACTAGAACCTCTATTATGCCGTCTCACACTTCCGTCAGTGTGTGGCCAAGAGATCACAAGTAGCCTTTACAAAGGGATTGCTAGCCTATTTAGACCCCACTGAGGTTTCACTGGTGATGATGCCTCCAACTGAGCACATCTTCAACCAAGGGCCCCCTCTTGAGCCATTCGGATCCCAGGGTATTCCCACGAATCATCAGCAAACCCAATCCGACTACCCCTTCCCCGAGCATCCTTAATGGTCCAAATAGCACTGGCAAAGCCCTAATTAATCAGCTACGCTGCGCCCATACTTGGCCTTGTGGTGGCATTGTAAATCCTGGATGGTCGCTCCATGAACTGGTCCTTAGATCTAAAGCAAGCAAAACCACCATAACATCCAACCCATCCACATACCAGGCTTGCTTACATCACCCAATACCATATCATATTAACCAGTTCATGTTAACCATAATCTCATCCATGCATAATTAAATTTAGTGGTATAGTTGTTCTCCCATCCCAGTTGATTAAGCGAAGCAAAAAGGAAAAAATCCCATCCCAACACTCTACCATATATTCCAGGTGACAAGGGTGGTTAAACAAAGCTAGTAAACTTCCTACCAAAGGATTTCCCATCAAATTGACACAAGCATGCAGTTTTTCAAACAAAACATTTATTTTAAAACAGGATCAATATGCTTCAAGGACACTTGCCTTTCTCTTGCTGTTGATTGGGGTCAAAGCCTTCAAACTTTTGGTGTTGTAGATCCTCCGCGGCACTCTCTAGTGCAAATCCGTCTAATCCACACAATAAACATACAAGACAAGAAACACAATCAAAGAGTGCACAAATATTACTCAATATGACATGACATGCATGATTGATGCAAATGCAAGGTAGAACTTGTTAATAGATTGCTTTTAATGATCACTAGCTAGTTCTAATAGCTTTAATAAGTTTATACAGGTTTGGACATGATTAGATCAAATTTTAGAATTAATTCAACACAATTTAACCAAGAAAATTGGATTAGTCCGCTAGGGACCTGACAAGTTCGCACTTTGCGAGATCAGCATATTAGAGTTTTCTTGATCGACATAAATTTAGAGATTAGGGGTTGAATTCACGTAAGGAAAAGATAATAGAAGGTATACCAGGTGTTTAGAACTCCAATGTATCAAGAAACTTGGAGGTAACACTCGGATCTTGATGATCTAGGGTTGGTGATGAACTTGGAGATGAATTGGTGATGAAGAACGAAAGCTTGGTGGAGATCTTGATCCTCTTTCGTTTCCTCCTCCTCTTCTTCTTGCTTGGGATCTTCTCCTCCCTCCTTGGTGGTGGCTCTCCACGAACTAGGGTTTGGGTGGGGTGGAAAAGTGGCAAATAGATGTCAAGCCAAGGGGTGGGGTTGTTTATATAGAGGTGGAGGCTATTGTTAGATGGATTTCATGATTGAGAGGAGTAGAGGCCGGTTTAGAGTCCCACATGGGCTTTAAAAAGGCTAGGCACGTCGTCCCTAGGCCCACATAACGTGAAACTCAAGAAACAAGTCATAAAACAAAAGATCGACTCGGAGTCATGAAATATCGGACAAGTCCGAACAGGACCGGACTAGTCCGAAAATGTCCAGAGAGAAAATCAGACAAGTCTGGCCTAAAATCGAACAAGCCCGACCTTAGTCAGAGTGGAAAACGGACAAGTCCGCTGGAACACCGTACAAGTCCGGAAAAGTCCAGGGACTTAGCAATTTTCAAGGATTCTTGGAATATCAGACAAGTCCGAAAGTTTCCAAAGGCAAAATCGGACTATTCCATAGCATAATGGACAAGTCCATTTTTAGTCAGAGAGAAATCAGACTAGTCCTCACTAAAATTGGACTAGTCCGCACATTTCAGCATTTTAAGTGCGGTTTTGTTCCAAATCAATTTTAAATGCTCCAAATCAATTTTAAACTCGTTCCTCTTTATGTGGATTAATGTTAAACATGTATATGAATGTATGTAGGATATGATGCATGAAAATTAAGGTGTTACAAACCTACCCCCCTTAAAATGAATCTCACCCTCGAGATTCGACGCAAAAGAGAAGAGATAGGGAAATTCCTTCTTGAGAACATCCTCCAATCCCCACGTCACTTCTTTTTCTGTGTGGTGCTTCCATTGAACTTTACACCATCTAATAACCTTGTTCCTTGTGACTCTCTCCTTGGTTTCCAAGATTTTGAATTGTTGTTCGGCATAAGTCAAATCTTCGTCTAGTTCCAATCCTTCCATGGGCACTTGTTCTTCCGGTACTCTCAAGCACTTCTTGAGCTGGGAAACATGAAACACATCATGTACGTCTGAAAGATGAGTTGGCATCTCCAACTTATACGCTACTTCTCATCTTTTGTCCAAAATCTTGAATGGTCCAATGTAGCGAGGTGCTAGCTTGCCTCTTATGTTAAACCTCTTATGACCTCTCATCGGTGACACTTTGAGGTAAATGAAGTCTCCCACTTCAAATGCTAGTTTCCTTCTCCTAATGTCCGCATAGCCTTTTTGTCTTGACTGGGCAGACCTCAAGTTCTCACGAATTGTTTGGACTTGCTTTTCAGCTTCTTGCAATACATCTGCACCAAATACTTGAGTTTCTCCTGTCTCATTCCAGAATAAGGGCGTCCTACACTTCCTTAATTCCATATAGTGCCTCATATGGTGACATTTTCAAGCTTGCTTGGTAACTATTGTTGTATGAAAATTCGGCATATGGCAAGCTCTTGTCCCAACTTTTCCCATGCTTTAAAGCACAAGCTCTTAACATGTCCTCTAAAATCTGATTGGTCCTCTCGGTTTGTCCATCCGTTTGAGGGTGATACGCTGAACTAAAATTCAACCTCGTTCCCAAAGCTTTATGCAATTTCTGCCAAAACCTGGAAGTAAATTGAGAACCTCTATACGAGACTATCTTCTTCAGAACTCCATGCAGACATACTATTCTTCCCATATACAGTTCCACCGATTTCTCTCCATTATAGGTGGTCTTGAAAGGAATAAAGTGGGCTGACTTAGTTAACCGATCCACAATTACTCAAATTGAGTCGTAACCGGACTGAGTACGTGGTAAACAAACTATGAAGTCCATACTGATCTCTTCCCACTTCCATTCCGGAATATTTAATGGTTGCAATAGTCCAACTGGCCTTTGATGTTTCGCCTTGACTCGTTGACACACATCACACAATGCTACATATTCAGCTATGTCCTTTTTCATACTATCCCGCCAATAGCAAGTCTTCAAGTCTTTGTACATCTTCGTACAACCGGGGTGAATTGAGTAAGGTGAGTCATGTGCCTCTTTTAATATCGTCTTCCGAATATGCTTCACGTTAGGCACAACAATTCTCTTTCCAAGCCATAAGGTACCATGTTTGTCTTCATCAAATCTGAATTCTCTCCCTTCCTCGATCCTTTCCTTGATTTCCTTGATCTCCTCATCCGTGGTTTGTGCCTCTCGAATTTCTTGCTCCAAGGTTGTATTTAACTCCATTATTCCCATCTCATTCACGAATCCAAGATTCAACCGTTCAAACTCCCTGCATAACTCGGATGGTAATTCCCAAACCGTGAGTTCATTACTTACTCCTTTTCGGCTCAAGACATCGGCCACTACATTGGCTTTTCCCGGATGATAGTTGATCCCCAAATCATAATATTTGATGAGCTCCGACCATCTCCATTGCCTCAAATTCAGATCCGTTTGTGTGAAAATATACTTGAGACTCTTATGATCCGTATAAATTTCACACCTATGTCCAAGGATGTAGCGTCTCCAAATTTTTAACACATGTACTACGGCTGCAAGTTCTAAATCATGTGTAGGATAATTCTGCTCATGTTTCTTCAATTGTCTTGATGCATACGCGAGCACTTGACCTTCTTGCATCAATACACATCGAAGTCCTTGTCTCGATGCGCCGCAATAAATATCAAAATTCTTGCTTACATCTGGCAATACCAAAACTGGAGCTATTGTTACCTCTTCTTCAACTCCTCAAAACTTTTTTAACAAGCTTGAGTCCATTGGAATGCCCTTTCCTTCATTAGCAATCCTGTCATTGGCTTGGCTATCTCGGAAAAGTCCTTGATGAGTCTATGGTAATATCCAGCCATCCCAAGAAAACTCCTTACTTCCTTTACGTTTTGCGGTGGTTCCCATTTCAACATGTCTCTCACTTTTCCAGGGTCAACCGATACTCCTCCTCCTGAGATGATATGACCCAAAAAGGACATCTCTTTCAACCAAAACTGACACTTGTTGCACTTGGCATACAATTGATGCTCCCTCAATTTCTACAATGTAAGCCTCAAGTGTTCCTCATGTTCCTTCTCACCCTTCGAGTAGATCATAATGTCATCAATAAAAACCACAACAAATCTATCCATGTGCTCCATAAAGACCTTATTCATGAGGTACATAAAGTACGCAGGTGCATTGGTCAATCCAAAAGACATCATGGTATACTCATAAGATCCATACTGCGTCCTAAAAGTTGTCTTGGGTATGTCCGATGGTCTAATCTTCATTTGAAAGTATCCCGACCTCAAATCAATCTTAGAGAAGACACAAGCACCCTTCATATGATCAAACAAGTCTTCTATGCGTGGCAAGGTGTACTTATTCTTGATTGTTACCTCATTGAGAGCTCGGTAATCTACACACATCCTTTGGGTTCCATCCTTCTTGTCCACAAGTAGCACGGGCGCTCCCCAAGGTGAAGAGCTTGGGAGAATAAAACCCTTCTCTAGTTGCTCTTGAATTTGCTTCTTGAGCTCCACTAATTCCATAGGAGGCATCCTATATGGCCTCTTAGCTATAGGTGCAGTTCCAGGTAATAAATCAATAACAAACTGAATGTCTCGATCAGGTGGCATACCTGGCAACTCGTCTGGAAAAACATCCAAAAATTCACACACCACCGGAATCTCCTCAATTGCTGTACCATCCATATGATTCAGCTCCAATTGCTTTGGTGCGGTTTGAGATGCTTCAAATTCTACAGCGATCCCTTCTTCATTGGTCAACTTCACCATCTTCGTGGCACACTTAATAACTCCATTGTTCTTCCTCAACCAGTCCATACCAAGTATAATGTCCAATCCTTGAGAATCTAAAACAATGAGGTTGACGGAGAAGTCTACCCCCCTAATTCTAAGGCTTACTTTTGGACATACTATATTTGTCCTCATCTCTCCTCCAGGAGACTTAACCAATAGAGTAAACTTCATATGAGAGATAGGCAAACTATACTTGGCAACATACTTCGATGCAATGAATGAATGTGATGCTCCAGAATCGCGGGGTTGGAGTTGGTGAGAAACATACCAATGACCACGTCATCCACTTGTTAAGCATCCTCCATAGAGACATGGTTCAAGTTGCCACAAGCAAAATTCTGCTGTACACGGTTCCCTTGCGGCTGTCCTCCATTGGGTCTTGGGTTTTGCCTCGGTGCATTGCTTTCTTGACCAATGCCTGACTTAGGACATTGATGCGCAAAGTGTCCAGCTTCTCCACAAGTATAGCACTTCTTAACTCCACCAGAATTTGGACGGACTTGATTTTGAACATCTGCACCAGGAAAATTATCACAAGGTGCAAAAGGCATTGGAGGCCTAGGTGCTTGCATAACGGGGCGCTGCTGCACAAACTGAGTTGGGCGCGATGCATAACTAGGGTGTTGAGCAGGAATAGAAGAGCTGAAATAAGGCGCATTAGGAGGCGCAAAGCGAGGGTGCACATTACTTCCTTGTTGCTGTCCTTGATATGGCGCCTTCCTCTTGTTGTCTTTCTCCATCTAACGGACCTTGTTCTCAACCACGATTGCTTTGTCCACAAGCTTCTTGAAGTTGGCATAATCACAGTTGAGTAATTGCACTTGAATTTCATTGTTGAGGCCTCTCATGAACAGATATTGCTTTCGGCTGTCCCGACTAACATCCTCAGGGGCGTACCTTGAGAGTTGAGTGAATTTATTGAGATATTCACTCACGCTTGATCTTCCTTGCCTCAAGTTCTCAAATTCTTGCCTCATCAAGATCATAACTCCCTCATGCACATAATGAGAACGGAAGCTCTCTTTGAATTCAGCCCAAGTAATTCTCTCTTGGTTCTCATGAGCATTGCATAAAGAATCCAACCAATCCGCAGCTGCTCCAACTAGTTGATGTGAAGCAAATAAGACCTTCTCCCGGTCAGTGCATTGGACAATAGCAAGCCTCTTCTCCACGGACTTGAGCCAATCATCCGCATCCATAGGGTCAGCGGCTTGAGCAAAGGTTGGCGGCCTAGTCCTCATAAACTCTCCCAACCAGTTATGAGGAGGCAGGGGTGGCGGTGGAGGCATTTAGGGCTGATTGTTGATGTTGCCAGCCTGCAGCTGTCCCATTGTTTGTATCATGCCCTGCATGAGCTGGTTCTGCATAGCCAATAGCTGCTCAATACTAATAGCTCCTTGGGCAGGTCCTTGTCCATTGTTGTTCTGAGGTACTCTATGGTTCTCCTCCTCATCATTGCCATCCCTCTGATTGCGAGTCCTCACCATATGGTGAGAAGCAATAGCTAAGAATTAGAAAATGTCCCCAACTATATGCATCAAGGGATATGAAACTAGACAACTAACTAGCCTACGTGGACATGGCAATGCTAAAGCATCCCAAAATCCTCTATTAAGCACACAAGCAAGCAATATACATAGAAAACAGCACACCAAGCAAAAAGACATCGATTCCTCAGTGCTCCTATGTGCTCTAAAGTGTCAATTCTATCTAGGTTGCGTCCTACGGTCAACCTGTGGCTCTGATACTAATCTGTGACGCCCGGTTCCGAAAAATGAACCAAGCTAACACATATGTATGCCCAGGACGTTCAAAACACATACACGAGTGCATCACAAAAGAGTATACAGAAAAATACCATAGAACAAGATTTATTAACCAAATTTTATTACACCAACCATATTATCCTCGAATACAAACTCTAATGAATATTCATGACAAGTTCAACTAATGCAATGGAAATAAACTAAATAAGCAAACTAAACAGCTAGGCAGCATAAGCGATAGGGTATAGCGCAACTCAATGCAACACCACAGTCAAAGCTGACAGTAGACACGGCCTAGAACTTCGCATTATCGCCATTAAACTCCCAATCCTGACCTGCATTTGTTGGGGGGGGGGGGATTGCAAGAGTGAATACATGTTGTACTCAGCATGTGTGGAAAGTATGACATGTGGCTGATTCAAATGACGAATATAATAATGGTTGAGTGCTGAAAAGTACATTAAAAACATTTGAAAAGCAATATATAATATGTATGTTAATCAAACCCATCATGATCATAAGTAATATCATAATACCAGTCCATAATTCACCTTCCTCATCAATAATTCCAGATTTCACAATTTGCCAATAACCATATTCAATACCAGAAATCAATCCATAACCTGCCATAACCATTACCAAACCATAACCATATAACCATCCCAAAAACCATTCCAATACCATGTTTCCTCTAACCATGTGAGGGTCCAGGTTGCTCATAATCGGGAGCACGACTATCATGATAGTTTTAGACACACTCTGCAGAGGTTGTGTCGCTTTACCCACGTGTTTGTGATTTCATCACCTTTCGATGACTAGAACCTCTATTATGCCATCTCACACTTCTGTCGGTGTGTGGCCAAGAGATCACAAAGTAGCCTTTACAAAGGGATTGCTAGACTATTTAGACCCCACTGAGGTTTGACTGGTGGCGATGCCTCCAACTAAGCACATCTTCAACCAAGGGCCCCCTCTTGAGCCATTTGGATCCCAGGGTAGTCCCACCAATCATCAACAAACCAAATCCGACTACCCCTTCCCCGAGCATCCTCAATGGTCCAAATAGCACTGGCAAAGCCCTAATTAATCTGCTATGCCGCACCCATACTTGGCCTCGTGGTGGCACTGTAAACCCTGGATGGTCGCTCCATGAACCGGTCCATAGATCTAAAGCAACCAAAACCACCATAACATCCAACCCATCCACATACCAGGCTTTCTTAGATCACCCAATACCATACCATATTAACCAGTTCATATTAACCATAATCTCATCCATGCATAATTAAATTGAGTGGTATAGTTGTTCTCCCATCCTAGTTGATTAAGCAAAGCAAAAAGGTAAAAATCCCATCCCGACACTCTACCATATATTCGAGGTAAAAAGGGTGGTTAAACAAAGCTAGTAAACTTCCTACCATAGGATTTCCCATCAAATTGACACAAGCATGCAGTTTTTCCAAAAAAACATTTATTTTAAAACAGGATCAATATGCTTCAAGGACACTTGCCTTGCTCTTGCTGTTGATTAGGGTCAAAGCCTTCAAACTCTTGGTGTTGTAGATCCTCCGCGGCACTCTCTAGCGCAAATCTATCAAATCCATACAATAAACATACAAGACAAGAAACACAATCAAAGAGTGCACAAATATTACTCAATAAGACATGACATGCATGATTGATGCAAATGCAAGGTAGAACTTGTTAATAGATTGCTTTTAATGATCACTATCTAGTTCTAATAGCTTTTAACAAGTTTATACAGGTTTGGAGTTGATTAGATCAAATTTTAGAATTAATTCAACACAATTTAACCAGAAAAATCGGACTAGTCTGCTAGGGACCAGACAAGTCCACACTTTGCGAGATCAGCATATTAGGGTTTTCTAGATCGACGTAAATTCAGAGATTAGGGGTTGAATTCACGTAAGGAAAATATAATAGAAGGTATACCAGGTGTTTAGAACTCTAATGAATCAAGAAACTTGGAGGTAACACTTGGATCTTGATGATCTAGGGTTGGTGTTGAACTTGGATATGAATTGGTGATGAAGAACGAAAGCTTGGTGGAGATCTTGATCCTCTTTCGTTTCCTCCTCCTCTTCTTCTTGCTTGGGATCTTTTCCTCCCTCCTTGGTGGTGGCTCTCCACGAACTATGGTTTGGGTGGGGTGGAAAAGTGGCAAATAGATGTCAAGCCAAGGGGTGGTGTTGTTTATATAGAGGTGGAGGCTAGGGTTAGATGGATTTCGAGTTTGAGAGGAGTAGAGGCCGGTTTAGAGTCCCACATGGGATCTAAAAGAGCTAGGCACGACATACCTAGGCCCACTTAACATGAAACCCATGAAACAAGTCGTAAAACAAAAGATCGACTCGGTGTCGCGAACAGGACCGGACTAGTCCGAAAATGTCCAGAGAGAAAAACAGACAAGTCTGGCCTAAAATCGGGCAAGTTCGACTTTAGATAGAGAGGAAAACGGACAAGTCTGCTAGAACACCGGACTAGTACAGAAAAGTCCAGGGACTTAGCAATTTTCAAGGATTCTTGGAATATCGGACTAGTCCGCGCAAAATCGAACAAGTCCGAAAGCTTCCAGAGGCAAAATCGGACTAGTCCGCAGCAAAAACGGACAAGTCTGTTTTTAGTCAGAGAGAAATCGGACTAGTCCTCACTAAAATAGGACTAGTCCGCACTTTTTAGCATTTTAAGTGCAGTTTTGTTCCAAATCAATTTTAAATGCTCCAAATCAATTTTAAACTCGTTCCTCTTTATGTGGATTAATGTTAAACATGTATATGAATGTATGTAGGGTATGATGCATGAAAATGAGGGTGTTACACAGGTCTAAGCCGACCTGGGCGACGGGGAAGTAGTTCACCAGGACTAACGCATCTGCTCCTGCAACTAGGAGCGTTGTGTTGTAGATATGTAGGAAATCAGCAGGGTTGACACTCCCATCCAACCTTTCCGGCAGGTGTGGCCGGAACTTGCGTGGCCACGTCGCCAGTCAGGGTATGGCGCCAAGGCCATGCACCCTACGAAGGGCTTCACCGGAGAGGCGTAGGGGACAGCATACGCTAGGGGGGTTTGCTACGCCACGTGTGGCTGATGGGGTAGATACTACTGCGGTACCTGGTGCACCTGGTAGTGCAGGGGTGCAGTTGACCCAATGTAGTCCTGGTCCGATAGCTGTGATGAAGGGTTTACTTGAGGTGCTCCTCAGAAGGAGGACTCCTCCTGCACAGGCCCTCGAGGCCCGTACTTAACGTCGAGGTTGTGCCGTCTCTCCCCCTGCCGCACGAGGATGAAGCGGCCATCTATCTGAGCCTAACGACGGTCAAGCTCAGCCCTCAGTTCCTCTATGGGGATCTTTCTAGCACTGGTAAGCCTGGTAGATCTGGAGTTAGCGATGCGTCGATCGATGGACGGTGTGCGCGATAGCGACACGTGATGTCACCCTCTGTCGGGAGAGTTGATGGCCGCGATGACGAACTGGT
Source organism: Tuctoria greenei (assembly GCA_036927565.1). Lineage (NCBI taxonomy): Eukaryota > Viridiplantae > Streptophyta > Magnoliopsida > Poales > Poaceae > Tuctoria > Tuctoria greenei. The sequence continues at coordinate 122,968,197 of JAYESD010000003.1, read as the reverse complement.
CAATGTCTTGGACCCACTGCTGAGCCGCTCCCTGTGAGGCGTTCAGTGGCGGTGGGTCGTTGAGAAGAGCCCTGGCCGCTGCCAGAGCGCTCTCCGGGCTTGCAGTCGGTGGCACTGGGGGAGCCGACTGAGCCGAGATGTGTCCTGACGTGCAATTCTGGCCAGCCATACCTGCACGGAGGCATGATGGACCAGAGAGTGCCGCTCGAGCGACAGATCTTGTCACTGGATGACAGTCGCGAAATCCGCCTTCCACGGGCCTCATGAACACCATGGGGGTGAAAACGCTACCACTTTTTTAAGGGAAAAAGACCCTACCTTGTGTGCCAAATGTCAAAGTGTTAAGTCGACACTTCCCCCGGATCTGCTAAGGAGCAGCCCGCGGAGGTTCTTTGTTCAGCAGGGCTTAGGCCTCAATCAAGTGTTCTAGTGGATGAGAATATGGGATGGTGGTTTTTACGTGGTTCAGGCCACAAGGAGCATAACACCCTACTCCACAGTGGATGGTATTGCTAGTATGTCTGTATGCGTGTGTGTGATGTCTGACTTTTTGGGGGGTCCTTTGTAACGGTGGCGATCCGGGCCTTTTATAGACAAGGTTGGACGCCTTACAAGTGGGGTCCTAGAGCCTTACAGGTGGTCCCATGGCGATCTTATCCTAAAGATCTAAGGCTTCTTCCGTAATCTTGCTCTGACCATGGCTTGAAGACTCGTCGTCTTGCTGCCTGCGTCATTAGTAGCCCATGCACCGTTGCTGACATTGGAAGCGGATGTCCTGTCCAACTGTCTCTGTCGCCATAAGCTACCCACTTGGCGGAGTGGGATAGGCCCGCTGCGTCTTCACTGCGAACCGATTGGTCGTAGCGGTACCAGACATTAGGCGTGTGCCGAGCTATGCGTCTGGGGAAGCCACGTATCTTCAACCCTTGACAGGGACAATGTGTACCACTCTCTTAACTCCCGCGTCCCTCCATCCAGGGCAAGTGGCTGGACTATGTGATAGCTCGGGAGCTCACCTCTGCGGGGGAGGTCAGGTCCCACCTTGCAGACCACGTGGCTTGTCGGGCGCTCACCTCCGCAGGGGAGGTCAGGTCCCGTCTTGCAGTCCACATGGCAGCTCGGGAGCCCACCCTTCCGGAGGAGGTCAACTTATTCCTTGAGGGACACGTGGCAGCACCGGACCCTGCCCATATGGGAGGTGGCCAGTGTGATGTCTTGGTCCACGTGGCAGCTATGGAGCCCTACCTCAGTAAGAGGAGGGATCATTACTTGCTGTACACGTGGTTACCTGGGGGCTTGTCTCCAAAGGCGGTGTTGAGCTTCTCCTTCGCCGCTTCTTGCAGGTACCCTGGACCGCCCATCTGAGGCCTATGGGTCTGGGTCTCTTAAATGTGTGGTTCCCTCGGACCCCGCCTCTGCTGGGAGGCGGGGTACCTAGGCGGCTGTAGCTTGTGCGTGAGGGTACCCGGTATGCCGGGTACCGACAGTACCGCTGTAGAGAGTGCTTTCGAGGACCTGCAGAACAAGAACTTCAAAGCATTTGATCTAAACCAAGATCAAGAGAAAGGCAAGTGTCCATGATCATTTTGATCCAAGTTTTTAAATGTTTTGTTTGCAAAATTGCATGCTTTTGTCAAATTGATGGGAAAACCCAATTGAAGAAGTTTACTAGTTTTGTATGACCAACCTTGTCGCTTGAACACAATGTAGAGAGTCGGGAAGGATATTTTACATTTTTGCCTCGCTCTACTCAATTGGGTTTGGAAAAGAATCATATTGCTTAATTATGAACTATTGAACAAATGGATCGTGGAATTTGATAATAATGACCCTTTAGCAACATGGTGCCTAGGGATCTAAGCAAGCTGGTAACGTGGAACGGGTTGGACTATTTTGGTGGTTTTGCTTGCTGTCACACCCGGTTCTGAAAATGAACCAAGTATGACGCATATGTGTGCCTAAGACGTTCAACACACATATAGAAGTGCATCACAAATGATAACTAGAAAATTACCATAGAACAAATTAATTAAGTACCTTTTATTACAATATTCCAATAGTCCTCAAGATACAACCCTAATGATTATTATTAAAAGTCTGAAAGTAAAGCAGCGGAACAATCTAATTAAGCAACTAAGCAAGCTGAGCGAAAGGGAATGTGCGGCTCCAAGCAACACCACAGACAAGTTGACGGCAGCACATCCTAGAACTTCGCATTAACGTCGTGATACTCCCAATCCTGACCTGAAACTGTTGGTGGGGGAATTGCAAGGGTGAGTACATGTCGTACTCAGCAAGTGTTAGAAAAGTATGACATGTAGCTTAACAAATGACAACAATAAATAAAGGCTAGTTGCTGAAAAGTGCATTTAACACATGTAGAAAAGCATTATATTATATATATGTGAAGTATCCCATCATATCCCACATAATTATAATGATACAAGTCCATATTCAATATCCATTACCATTATTCCACCATTATCCATATCCATAGCCATACCATTACCAATACCAAAACCATCCCAATACCAAGTTCTCTCTAGTCATGGAAGTTGTCCAAGTGCTCTTAACCGGGAGCACGACTATCATGATAGTTTTTAACACTCCGCAGAGATTGTACCACTTTACCCACATGTTTGTGAGTTCATCACCTTTCGGTGACTAAGAACCTCCCTTATGCCCGTGACCTGTCGATCACATTACACACCTCTATTAGTGTGTGGCCAAGAGATCACAAAATAGCCTTTACAAAGGGACTACTAGCATGTACGAACCCACAGAGCTTCTGTGACACCCAGTTCCGAAAAATGAACCATGTGAACACATATGTGTGCCCAGGACATTCAACACACATACACGAGTGCAATCACAAAAGAGTATACAGAATATTACCACAGATTAAGATTAATTAAGCACTTTTATTACAGATTTTAGAATATTCTCGAATACAAGATCTAATGAATAATAAATGACAAGTTTGAACTAATTCAGCGGAAATAAACTAACTAAAGCAACTAAGAAGCATAAGAAAATAGGGTATAGCGCAGCTCCAATCAACACCAAAGGTAAGGATGACGGCAGACACGGCCTAGAACTCCGCATTATCATCATTATACTCCCAATCCTGACCTGCAACTATTTGTGTGGGAATTGCAAGAGTGAGTACATATCGTACTCAGCAAGTGTGGAAAGTATGACATGTAGTTGATAGAAATGACGAATATAATAATGGCTAAGTGCTAAAAAGTACATTAAAACATTTGGAAAGCAATATATTATATGTATGTCAAATAAACCCATCATAAACCATATAGTTATCATAATACCAGTCCATATTTCATTACCATGATCCATATACCAGATTTCATCATAACCATTAATCATATCCAATGCCAGAATTTAATTCGTAACCAGCCATAACCATTACCAAACCATAACAATTCAAATTCCCAATTTTCCCTCTAATCATGGAAGCTGCCCAGATGCTCATAATCGAGAGCATGGCTATCATGATAGTTTTATCAGACTCTGCAGAGTCTGTACCACTTTACCCACGTGTTTGTAATTTCATCACCCGTCAGCGACTTAAGAACCCCCTGTACGCCAATTACACTTCCTTTGGTGTATGGCCAAGGGATCACAAAATAGACTTTACAAAAGGATTACTAGCCTATTTAGACCCCACTGAGGTTTCACCGATAGCGATGCCTCCAACTGAGCACATCTTCAACCAAGGGCCCCCTCTTATGCCATTCGGACCCAGGGTAGTCCCACCAATCATCAATAAACCCAATCCGACTATCCCTTCCCCGAGCATCCTTAATGGTCCAAAAAACACTGGCAATGCCGTAATTAATCAGCTACGCAGCACCCATACTTCGCCTCGTGGTGGCACTGTAGTCCTGACTCATTCTCGCATGAACCAGTCTGATCTAAAGCAAGCAAACCACCAAGACATCCAACCCATCCACATACCATGCTTGCTTAGATCAGCCATTACCGTTCATATTGACCAGTTCATATTAACCATAATCTCATTAATGCATAATTAAATGTGTAGTGTTGTTTTCCCATCCCAATTAATTAAGCAAAGCAAACGTAAAAAGCCCTTCCCGACCCTCTACCATATTTTCCAGGTTACAAGGGTGGTTAAACAAAGCCAGTAAACTTCCAATCATAGGATTTCCCATCAAATTGACACAATCATGCAGTTTTGCAAACAAAACATTTATTATAAAAACAGGATCAATATGCTTCATGGACACTTGCCTTGCTCTTGGAATTGGTTCGGATCAAAGCCTTCAAACTCTTGGTGCTGGAGGTCCTCGGCAACGCCCTCTAGCGCGAATCCATCTAAACCACGCAACAAACATACAAGACATGAAACACAATCAAAGAGTGCACAAATATTACTCAATATAACATGGTATGCATGATTAATGCAAATGTGAAGCAAAACTAGTTAATGAGATGTTAATAATAATTATTAATCAATTACAATGGTTATTAATAGGTTTATATAGGTTTGGAGTTGATTCATCTAAACTTGGAATTAATTCAACACAATTTAACCAGGAAAATCGGACTAGTCCGCTAGGGACCAGACTAGTCCGCTCTTCGCAGAACTAGCCAACTAGGGTTTTCTGGATCGACGTGAATTTAAGAAAACAGGGTTCAATTTACATAAGGAGAAGGAAGTAGAAGGTATACAAGGTGTCTAAGACTCCAAAGAATCAAGGGTTTTGCAGGCAACACTTGGATATTGATGATCTATGGTTGATAAAGAACTTGAAGGTGAATTATTGATGAACAACGAAAACTTGATGGAGATATTGATCCTCTTTCATTTCCTCTTCTTCCTCTTCTTTCTCTAGATCTATATCTCCCTCCTTGGTGGCGGCTATCCATGAGCTAGGGTTTGGGTGAGGTGAAAAAGTGTCAAAATAGATGTCAATCCAAGGGGTGGGGTTGTTTATATAGAGGTGGAGGCTAGGATTTGATGTAATTCGAGTTTGAGATGAGTAGGGGTTAGTTTTAGGGTCCCACATGTGCTCTAAAAGTGTTAGGCACGACGTCCCTAGGCCCACTTAAGGTAAAACTCGAAAACATGTCATGAAACAAAAGATCACCTCGAAGTCGTGATTTATCGTACAAGTCCGCAAAAAGGCTGGACTAGTCCGAAGTTAGTCAGAGAGATATCGGACAAGTCCAGAATATATCAGACAAGTCCAAACTTGGTTAGAGGAAAGTCAGACAAATCTGGCCAAAACCGGACAAGTCCGATTTTAGTCATAGGAAAAATGGACAAGTCCGCTAGAATATCGGACTACTCCAGACAAGTCACTTAGCAAAATTTCCAAGTAATTGGAACACTGGACTAGTCCGCATAGGACCAGATAAGTTCAAAAGTGTCCAGAGGCAAAAACTGACTATTGTGCAGAATAACGGACAAGTTCGAGCGAGGTCAGAGAGAAATTGGACTAGTCCGCACCAAAAACGGACTAGTTCGCACTTCCCAGAACCTTTGAGTGTGGTTTTGCTCAAAGTTCATTTTAAACTTGTTCCTTTTTATGTGGATTAATGTTATACATGTATATGAATGTATGTAATGCATGATGGATGAAAAAATGAGGGTGTTACAAACCTACCCCCCTTAAAATGAATCTCGCCCTCGAGATTCGACGCGAAAGAGAAGAGATAGGGAAATTCCTTCTTGAGATCATCCTCCAATTCCCATGTTGCTTCCGATTTTGTATGATGATTCCATTAGACTTTACACCATCTGATGGCCTTGTTGCTTGTGACTCTCTCCTTAGTTTCCAAGATTTTGACCAGTTGCTCGGTATATGTCAAGTCCGCCTCTAATTCCAATTCTTCCATTGGCACTTGTTCTTCCGGTACCCTTAAACACTTCTTGAGCTTAGAAACATGAAACACATAATGGAAATCTGAAAGATGAGCTGGCATCTCCAACTTATACGCTACCTCCCCTCTTTTATCCAAAATCTTGAATGGTCCAATATAGCGAGGTGCTAATTTGCCTCTTACGTTAAACTTCTTATGACCTCTCATTGGTGACACCATGAGGTAAACAAAATCTCCTACTTCAAAGGCTAGTTTCCTTCTCCTATTGTCCGCATAGCCTTTTTGCCTTGATTGAGTAGCACTCAAGTTGTCGCAAATATCCTGAACTTGTTTTTCAGCTTCTTGCAACATGTTAGGTCCAAATACTTGATTCTTCCCTTTCTCATTCTAGAACAAAGGTGTCCTACACTTCCTTCCATATAGTGCTTCATAAGGTGACATTTTCAAGCTTGCCTGTTAACTGTTGTTGTATGAAAATTCTGCATATGGCAAGCTCTTGTCCCATCTTTTCCCATGCTTCAAAGTGCAAGCTCTTAAAATGACCTCTAAATCTGGCTGATCCTCTCAGTATGTCCATCCGTTTGACGGTGATATGCTGAACTGAGATTCAACCTTGTTCCCAATGCTTCATGCAGTTTTTGCAAGAACCTAGAGGTAAACTGAGAACCTCAATATCATACTATCTTCCTCGGAACCCCATGTCGGCACACAATATGCTCCATGTATATTTCGGCCAATTGTGCAGTTGTATACTTGGTCTTGGCAGGGATGAAATGAGACGATTTAGTCAACCGATCCACAATTACCCATATGGAGTCATAACAGAACTGAGTTCGCGGTAATCGGACTATAATGTACATACCGATCTCTTCCCATTTCCTCCGGAATCTTCAATGGTTACAATAGTCCGTCCGACCTTTGATGTTCTGCCTTCACTCGTTGGCACACATCACACAACGCTACGTATTCAGCTATGTCCTTCCTCATGCTAGGACACAAATAAAAAGTCTTCAAGTATTTGTACATCTTGGTACAACCCGAGTGAATTGCATATGGCGAGTCATGTGCCTCCTTTAATATTTTCTCCTGAATATGCTTCACATTAGGCATGACAATCCTCTTACCAAGCAATAGAGTGCCATGTTCGTCCTCATCAAACCTGAATTCCCTCCCTTCTCGGGTTCTTTCCTTGATCTCTTGGGTTTCCTCATCCTTCGCTTGGCCCTCTCAGATCTATTGCTCCAAGGTTGGATTTAACTCCATCATCCCCATCTTATTCGCAAATCCGAGGTTCAACCGTTCAAACTCCTTACATAGCTCGGATGGCAACTCTCCAACCGTGAGTTGGTGACTTACTCCTTTCCTACTCAATGCAACGTCCACTACATTAGCATTCCCCGGATGATAATTGATTCTCACATCATAATCCTTGATGAGCTCCAACCATCATCGTTGCCTCAAATTCAGATCCATTTGCATGAAAATATACTTAAGAGTCTTGTGATCCGTGTAAATTTCACACCTATGCCCAAGGATATAGTGTCTCCAAATCTTCAATGCGTGTACCATGGCTGCAGGTTCCGAATCATGGATTGGGTAATTCTGCTCATGTTTCTTTAATTGTCTCGATGCATATGCAACCACTTGACCTTCTTCATAAGCACACATCCAAGTCCTTGTCTCTATGCATCACAATATATATCAAAACTCTTGCTCACGTCTGGCAATATCGAAATTGGGGCTGTAGTTAACCTCTTCTTCAACTCCTCAAAACTCTCTATACAAGCTTGAGTCTATTGGAAATCTTTCCCCTTCATCAACAACTCGGTCATGGGCTTGGCTATCTTGGAAAAGTCCTTGATGACTCGACGGTAATACCCAGCCATCCCAAGAAAACTCCTTATTCCCTTAACAATATGCGGGGGTTCCCATTTCAACACGTCCCTCACTTTTTCGAGGTCAACCGATACTCTTCCTCCTGAGATGATATGACTCAAAAACGACACTTCCCTTAACCAAAACTGGCACTTGCTGAACTTGTCATACAATTGATGCTCCCTCAATTTCTACAATGTAAGCCTCAAGTGTTCCTCATGCTCCTTCTCATCCTTCGAGTAGATCATAATGTCATCAATGAACAACACAACAAACATATCCATGTACTCCATGAAGACCTTATTCATGAGGTACATAAAGTAGGTAGGTGCATTGGTCAATCTGAAGGACATAACGGTATACTCATAAGACCCATACCGTGTCCTAAAAGCTGTCTTGGGTATGTCCGATGGTCTAATCTTTATTTTAAAATATCCCGACCTCAAGTCAATCTTGGAGAAGACACAAGTATCCTTCATCTGATGAATGGCAAGGTATACTTGTTCTTGATTGTCACCTCATTGAGAGCTCGGTAATCTACACACATTCTTTGGGATCAATCCTTCTCATCCACGAACAGCACGGGCGCTCCCCAAGGTGAACAGCTTGGGCGAATAAAACCTTTCTCTAGTTGCTCTTGAATATGCTTCTTAAGCTTCGCTAATTCCTTAGGAGGCATCCTATAGGGCCTCTTAGCTATAAGTGCAGTTCCAGGTATTAAATCAATAACAAACTCAATGTCTCGATTAGGTGGCATACCTAGCGACTGATCTGGAAACACGTCCGAAAATTCGCACACCACTAGAATCTCCTCAATCGCGGCACCGTCGATGTGATTCAGCTCTAATTGCTTTGGTGCGGTTTGGGATGCTTCAAATTCTACGATGATCGCATCCTCATTGGTCAACTTCACCATCTTTGTGGCACATTCAATAACTGCATTGTGCTTCCTCAACCAGTCCATACCAAGTATAATGTCCAATCCTTGAGAATCCAAGACAATGAGGTTGGCAAAGAAGTCTACCCCCCTTATTCTAAGGCTTACATTTGGACATACTATATTTGTCCTTCTCTCACTTCTAGGAGACTTAACTAATAGAGTAAACTTCATTTGAGAGATAGGCAAACTATACTTGGCAACATATTTCGATGCAATGAATGAATGCGATGCTCCAGAATCAAATAACATAGTCACCAGGTTGGAGTTTCCGAGAAACATACCAATCACCACATCATTCGCTTGTTGAGCTTCCTCCGTAGAGACATGGCACACGTTGCCACGAGCAAAATTTGACTATCCACGATTCCCTTGCGGTTGTCCTCCATTGGGTCTTAGGTTCTGTCTTCGAGCATTGCTTCCTTGACCAAGGCCTGACTTAGGACATTGATGTGCAAAGTGTCCAGCTTCTCCACAAGTATAGCACTTCTTTGCTGCACTAGAATTTGGACGGACTTAATTTTGAACGTTTGTACTAGGAAAATTAGCATGAGGTGCAATAGGAATTAGAGGCCTAGGTGCTTGCAAGACAGGGCGTTGCTATACAAACTGAGCTGGGCGCAGTGCAAATCCAGAGCACTGTACAGGAACAGAAGAGCTATAATATGGCGCATTGGGTGGTGCGAAGCGAGGGCACACAATACTTACTATTTGCCGTCCTTGATATGGCTCCTTCCTCTTGTTGTCTTGCTCCATCTAATGGACCTTGTTCTCCACAACAATTGCTTTGTCCACAACCTTCTGAAAGTGCCATAATCACAGTTGAGCAATTGCACTTGGATCTCATTGTTAAGGCCTCTCATGAACAAATACTGTTTCCGGCTGTCCTGGCTCACATCCTCAGGCGCATACCTTGAAAGTTGAGTGAATTTATTGAGGTATTAACCCACACTCGATCTCCCTTGCCTCAAGTTTTCAAAATCCTGCCTCCTAAAGGTCATAACTCCTTCCGACACATAATGAGAACGGAAGCTCTCCTTGAATTCCGCCCAGGTAATTATCTCTTTGTTTTCATGAGCACATAAGGAATCACACCAATCGGCAGCTGCTCCAACAAGTTGATGAGATGCGAATAGCATCTTCTCCAGGCCACTGCATTGGACAATAGCTAGCTTCTTCTCCACAGACATGAGACAATCATCAGAATCCATAGGGTCAGCGGCTTGAGCAAAGGTTGGCGGCCTAGTCCTCATAAACCTCCCAACCGGTTATGAGGTGGTGGGGTGGCGGTGGAGGCATGTGGGGCTGATTGTTGACGTTACCAGCCTGCAGTTGTCCAATAGTCTGTATCATGATCTGCATGAGTTGGTTTTGCGTAGCCAAAAGCTACTCAATATTGATAGCTCCCTGGGTAGGTCCTTGTCCATTGTTGTTCTGAGATGCACCATTGTTCTCCTCCTCATCATTGCCATCCCTCTGGTTGCGAGTCCTCACCATATGATGAAAAGCAAGAGATAAGAATTTAGAAGACGTCCCCCAACTATATGCATCAAGGGACATGAAACTAAACAACTACCTACACTAGCCATCTCGACATGGCAATGCTAAAGCATCCCAAAATCCTCTATTAAGCACACAAGCAAACAATATATAGCAACTAGCACACCAACAAAAACGCATCGATTCCTGAGTGCTCCTAGGAGCTCTAAAGTGTCTATTCTATCTAGTCTGCGTCCTACGGTCAATCTGTGGCTCTCATACCAATTCATGACACCCGGTTCCAAGAAATGAACCAAGTGAACGCATATGTGTGCCCAAGACGTTCAACACACATACACGAGTGCAATCACAAAAGACTATACAGAAAATTACCACAACAAGATTAATTAAGCACTTTTATTATAGAGTTAAGAATATCCTCGAATACAAGCTCTAATGAATAATAAATGACAAGTTTGAACTGATGCAGCGGAAATAAACTAACTAAAACAACTAAGAAGCATAAGCAAATAGGGTATAGCGCAGCTCCAATCAACACCATAGGCAAAACTAACGGCAGACACGACCTAGAACTACGCATTATCATCATTATACTACCAATCCTTACCTGCAACTGTTGGTGGGGGAATCGCAAGAGTGAGTACATGTCATACTAAGCAAGTGTGGAAAATATGACATGTAGCTGATACAAATGACCGATATAATAATGGCTAAGTGATGAAAAGTACATTAAAACATTTGGAAAGCAATATATTATATGTATGTGAAATAAACCCATCATAAACCATATAGTTATCATAATACCAGTCCATATTTCATTACCATCATCCATGTACCAGATTTCACCATTACCATTAATGATATCCAAATTTAATCCATAACCGGCCATAACCATTACCAAACCATAACCATTCCAATTCCCAATTTTCCCTCTAATCATGGAAGTTGTCTAGGTGCTCATAATCAGGAGCACGGCTATCATGATAGTTTTATTAGACTCTGCAGAGTTTGTAGCACTTTACCCATGTGTTTGTGATTTCATCACCCGTCGGCGACTGGAGAACCTCCTTTATGCCTATTACACTTCCTTTTGTGTATGGGCAAGCGATCACAAAATAGCCTTTACAAAGGGATTACTAGCCTATTTAGACCTCACCGAGATTTCACCAGTGGTGATGTCTCCAACTAGGCACATCTTCAACCAAGGGCCCCCTCTTGTGTCATTCGGACTACCAATCAACAACAGATCCAATACGACTAACCCTTCCCTGAGCATCCTTAATGGTCCAAACAGTACTGGCAAAGCCCTAATTAATCTTCTATGCTGCACCCATAAGTGGCCTCATGGTGGCACTGTAGTCCTGGCTTATTCTCGAATGAACCGGTCCTTAGATCTAAAGCAAGCAAACCACCGTGACATCCAACCCATCCACATACCATGCTTGCTTAGATCACCCATTACCATATCAAACTGACCAGTTCATATTAACCATAATCTCATTAGTGCATAATTAAACGTGTAGTGTTGTTTTCAAATCCCAATTAATTAAGCGAAGCAAAGGTTAAAAGCCCTTCCCGACTCTCTACCATATATTTCAGGTGACAAGGGTGGTTAAACAAGGCTAGTAAACTTCCTATCATAGGATTTCCCATCAAATTGACACAAGCATGAAGTTTTGCAAACAAAATATTTATTGTCAAAACAGGATCAATATGCTTCAAGTACACTTGCCTTGCTCTTGAGATTGGTTCGGATCAAAGCCTTCAAACTATTGGTGATGGAGGTCCTCCGCAACGCTCTATAGTGCAAATCCGTCTAAACCGCGCAACAAACATTCAAGAAAATAAACACAATCAAGGAGTGCACAAATATTACTCAATATGACATGATATGCATGGTTAATGCAAATGCAAAGCAAAACTAGTTAATGAGTTGTTAATAACATTTATTAATCAATTACAATGGTTATGAATAGGTTTATATAGGTTTGGAGTTAATTCGATCTAAACATGGAATTAATTCAACACAATTTAACCATGAAAATCGAACTAGTCCGCTAGGGACGGGACTAGTCCGCTCTTCGTGGAACTAGCAAACTAGGATTTTCCTGATCGACGTGAATTTGGGAAAACGTGGTTGAATTCACGTAAGGAAAAGGAGGTAGAAGGTATACCAGGTGTCTAAGACTCCAAAGAATCAAATGTTTTGGACGCAACAATTGGATCTTGATGACCTAGGGTTGATGAAGAACTTGAAGGTGAATTGTTGATGAAGAACGGAAACATGATGGAGATCTTGATCCTCTTTTGTTTCCTCCTCTTCTTATTCTTGCCCTAGATCTCCTTCTCCCTCCTTGGTGGCGGCTATCCACGAGCTAGGGTTTGGGTGAGGTGGAAAGTTGGCAAATAGATGTCAAGCCAAGGGGTGGGGTTGTCTATATAGAGGTGGAGGCTAGGGTTTGATGGAATTCAAGTTTGAGATGAGTAGGGGTCGGTTTTAGGGTCCCACATGCGCTCTAAATGAGTTAGGCAGACGTCCCTAGGCCCACTTATGGTAAAACCCGAAAACAAGTCGTGAAACAAAAGATCAACTCGGAGTCATGATTTATCAAACAAGTCCGCAAAAGGCCGGACTAGTCTGAAGTTAGTCAGAGACATATCGGACAAGTCCGTACTATATCGGACAAGTCCGAACTTGGCCACAGGAAAATCAGACAAGTCTAGCCAAAACTGAACAAGTCCAATTTTAGTCAGAGGAAAAACGGACAAGTTCGCTAGAATACCGGACTAGTCCGGACAAGTCCAGGGACTTAGCAAAATTTCCAAGGAATTGGAACACCGGACTAGTCAACATAGGACGGGACAAGTTTGAAAGTGTCTAGAGGCAAAAATAGACTAGTCCGCAGAAAAACAGACAAGTCCGGGCGAGGTCAGAGAGAAATCAAACTAGTCCACACCAAAAACGGACTAGTCCGCACTTCCCAGAACCTTTGAGTGCGGTTTTGCTGTAAGTTAATTTTGAACTTGTTCCTTTTTATGTGGATTAATGTTAGACATATATATGAATGTATGCAATGCATGATGGATGAAAATGAGGGTCTTACAGTTTCACCGGTGGCGATGCCTCCAACTGAGCACATCCTAAACCATGGGTCCACTCTTGTGCGTTCGGATCCCAGGGAGTCCTGCCGCTATTGCCAAACCAATTCGACTCCCATTCCCTGCTCTTTCAAATAGTCCGCGCAATACTAGCAATACACCTAATGAATCATCTACGCCGCACCCATACTTGGCCTCGTGGTGGCATCGTAGTTCTTGCTTATTCTCGAATGAATCCTAAGATCCCAAGCAAGCATACTACCATAACATGCAACCCATACCACAAACCATGCTTGCTTTGATCATCCAAGTCCCATTTTACCATTAACCATGTTCATCATCTACATTGTACACAATCTCATTAATTCGTAATTAAGTTTTTTGTTTGTTTTCCCATCCCAATTTATTTAAGCAAAGCAAAAGTAAAAAACCCCTTCCCGACACTCTACCATCTGACACAAACGACAAGGATGGTTCAAATCTTGTAACCAGCTATCATATGTTTTCCCATCAAATTGACACAAGCATGTGTTTTGAAACAAAACATTTAATAAAAATAGTATCAATGTGTTCAAGGTCACTTTCCTTGCTCTTGAGCTTGGTTAGGGTCAATGGCTTTGAAGTCCTGGTGCTGAAGGTCCTCAGTAGCACCCTCTAGAGCGGATCCTTCTATTCCGCGCAACGAACATACAAAACAATAATTACAATCAATAGATGCTAATATGTTACTCAATATGACATGACATGCATGATCAATGCAAATGCAAAGTGAAACTAGTTAATGAGTTACTATCATTGTTCATAAATCAGTTACAATGGTTTTAACAAGTTTGAACAGGTTTCAAGTTTATTTACATCAATCTGGAATTAATTTAGCACCAATAAATCTAGAGACCAGACAAGTCAGCTAGGGACCAGACCAGCCTGCCCCTCACAGAACCAGCAAATTAGGGTTTTCTTGATCTGCGAGATTTGGGAGAGTTGGTGTTGAATTCACGTGGAAAAAGAGAAGGTAGACGGTGTACCACGTGTTTAGAACTCACTATAAGGATTCTGCCCTGTTGCAACGACTGTACTGCAATGAATTCTAAATTGTTGCAATAAGCTTGGTCTTTTGCCATGATTCACTAGTTCGTGGCATTCGCATCTATCGCCATGGAACACGATCGTTGCATTAGGATCTGTGCTTAGAACTCACTATAAGGATTATGCCCTGTTGCAACGATTGTACTGCAATGAATTCTAAATCGTTGCAATAAGCTTGGTCTTTTGCCACGATTCAATAGTTCATGGCATTAGCGTCTATCACCATGGAACACGATCGTTGCATTAGGATCTGTTACCACAATTCACTAGTTCGTGGCATTAGGATCTATCGCCACGAATTTGTTGCCACGACTAACTAGTTCATGGCATTAGCTCTATCGCCACAGAACATGATCGTTGCATTAGGATGTGGGGACCGGGTCCACACATTCCAGGAATCACAGAGGGTGGTGCCATGCGATGCGGCACCCAACAGCACACATGAAAGGAATACGACAAAATACAAAGTTTTATTTATATAAACAGTGGAAGTCTTTTACAATATTTATTATACAGTGGAAGATAATATTCATAGCTAAACTCTCAGCCTAGCTATGCAAATGTACAACCGTCCAACCCGCGAACCCTGCACACTAGCAACACACAATTTTCTGCAGCGTGCAGGGCTCCCATTCAGCGTTATACCCCGATGGGGGCATCGCCTCATCCTCGGGCCCTTCCTCATATGTCTCACCTGCAAACAACTTAATATAGCAACTGTGAGCACGAACGCTCAACAAGACTTAACTGTGTCACCTAAACATGATACTCTATATGCAGGGATTCTTAACATAGGAAAGGATATAACAATAAATGGCTCGCATATAAATTAATCATAATTTTACAAGTTAATAGCAGCAGCTTAAATGTTTAATAACAATAACTTTAATGAGCTTAAGCTATAGAAAACATAGTGGCAAAACAATTATATTTCAAT
This sequence comes from Tuctoria greenei, assembly GCA_036927565.1. Taxonomy (NCBI): domain Eukaryota; kingdom Viridiplantae; phylum Streptophyta; class Magnoliopsida; order Poales; family Poaceae; genus Tuctoria; species Tuctoria greenei. Next base: position 122,952,895 of record JAYESD010000003.1, on the reverse strand, counting down.
ACATCGTATTCTCCTGACTTCTTCAGTATTTACTATGTCACAGCACAGTGAACAAGTGGTACTCAAATAACCTTGAGCGATGGTGATTGCAATCAGGACACAACCGAATAATACGTCACGTACACCCGTGCCTAAGGAGCATGTCGGGCTCTTCACCACGTCATACGCAGCCACCTGTCACAAGAGAACTCAAACTGCCGAATAGGTCCCACCATCACGGGCATAAGGTTCCCGCACGGAGCATGTCTGTGCCCACCAGCGAATTTAAACCTTACTACCCTCAGCCCACCCCTATTGACAATGGGATATGCCTCGATATCCAAGTTATCAACTTGCACCGGTTTCCTTGGTTCCATATACCCAGTATGCATCTGGTACTGTTTAAACTTGTCCAGGAGGGCCACACACAGATCGGTCCTCAATCGACACAAGCAGGGCTGCACACTTGAGACCACGTCTCGCTGCATCCTACCCGCTGCTCAGTCTCAGTTTCACAATTCTAAAGAATTCTTTGATTCAATTCATCCCATGTGATAAAATCCTATCTCGCGTGTAGATTCCAACTACTCGACTTCTATCGGATTCCTATAAACATTAGCATGGCATTGTCTACTCGTAAAGCTCTAGACCTACCCAATACTCTATGGGATTTGTAGGTCATGCAAGTGGAGTAACAATCACCTTAGCCCTAATGCACAAAATTCATCGTAGACATAAGTGATACAAATAGAAAATTTGAAATAGCACATAAATGCAAACCGGGGCTTGCCTGGCTGCGAGTCAGAGGGATAGTTATCTTATGGAAGTAGATTCTTCAAGGGCTTCGGATCCTCCTTGATCTCGGTCACTATAAGATATGCAATATATAAAGTACATGAGTGATATAGAAACTATAGAAAAGATCTTATAAACATTGATCAGGTATCTAAATTATTTTAATTGGCTTTGGAATTTTTACAGTGGACGCTAGGTGCTATGAGGAATGTCTGGACCAAAAATTGGAGATGTTCAAGGAAGCTTATTGTCTCTAAAATTTCAACAATTAAAAGCTTTTTCTCTGAATTTTAGTGGTAATTCTGGAGGTTTATCATGGCTACCAGTGGTTGAACCATACATAGGGGTTCTCTCTGGTTCTAGGAAAATTTGTTTCACAATTTTATAAGCTTCCTACAGGGAGAAATAGATTTTACAAGTTTGGGGAAAAAGCTGAAATTGGTTCTGTACTTTTCCTAATTTTCAATTATATAGAGATTTGGAACACTGATCAACCCAGTAAATAAAGTCCAATTAACTTGAGATTTTTACTGGAGATCCAATGTATTTTTTAGAGTGTTCTGACCATAATTGGGAAATTTCTGGTTAACAGAACAGGAGTAATTAATTTAGCAAGCAGTTAGATCAAAGGAATTAACTATGAAAATTATTTGAGTTTTATGTCCAACAAATTGCACCACTGCAAAGTCGAGATTGAGATGAGTCTACCAGAATTTATTTGGAAATTTTGATCAAATCTAATAGGAGTAATAGATTTTTGAAGTTTGATTGAATTCTGTAATTATTTTCAAATTGGAAAGTTTAAATAAAGCGGCCGGCCCCACTTATTTGAATTGGGCCAATCAGCGCTGTTCCGCACCGAGGGCCACGGGGTTAACCCGTGCAGCCGCACCCGATCCAGTGCCGCAGCTGATCCGCTCGGTGGAAACGCCGCTGACAGGCGGGGCCCGCCGGCCTTTGTCTTCCTCGCGATGCACCGCTCGGCCGCGGCGGCGCAGCGCAGGTGAGCTTGCCGGTTTGGCTTTCCCGGACTCCTCTCTCCGTCCCACTCACCGCCTAACCATTTTCCAGGGTGCTGAACACGATGGGGGGGTCGCCGAACGCCGGCGATGGCCGGAATACCGTGCGCGAAGGCGGCGGCGAAGCTAGGTTTTCGGTGATGGTCGGAATCGCTCGGGAATAACGCAAGAAGCTTGGGGAAAGTTCGGGAACATTCCTGGGAGCTTGGGGAAGATGACTAGAGGGACAAAAGGGATGAAATCGCCGGCAAAGTTGACTCCGACGGTGGACCGGCGGTTTTCTGTTGGCGGCCGCGAAAACTCTAAATCCGACCTTGCTTCTCGATGATTTCCCTTCATTTTTGGTGAGATGATGTGCGTGGAGACCTAGATGATACTCCTTAATTGGATTGAAGAATCGTTGCACATAGTAACGAAATTAAACCAACAATCTAAACCCGATGCTTGGTCTTGCGGTTGGGAGAAACGGAAATCACTAACTCTATATACTAAGGCAAGCCACCAAAACTCACCGGAATATCTAGTGATCAAATACGCACCACTTTTATGTTTGCGGGAAGGCTCGAGAAAGCTTGCTTCATCCTTGCGCCATTGATCAGAGGGAGGGCAACCGTCGGCTTCAATGGTGAACATCCGCGGTGCTTCAAAATACAACGCAACCAAATGAGGAATCAACAAACTGCTTGATGGAGATGATAGAGGGAGAAGTTTTCTTTACTTTTGCTGTTGGCACGAAGACGAAAATCGGCAGGGATACGGGACGCGAGGAAAGAACAGTGGAGGAGCGGCAATGGCGTCGCCGACAGAATAAAGGGGAAGACCGATGGCTTTTCACTGTGGGAGAGAGTAAGGACGACAGGGGGGCTCTTAAAGACGAAAACCCAGCTGGGAAGTGGTACTTGGGCGCTCTGGCCAAGCCGTCGCTGTGGCGCCATGCAGTGTCGCGGTGTCGAGCGGATGAGCCGAGAAAAAAACGGCCTACAGAGTAGGGTGCTGACCAGTGGGTCCCACTGCTCCCCTCAAGTCAATCCTTCTCTGGTAATTTAATTTCACCACCAAGAATTGTACAAAATTGCTAGATTTTTGTGGATAGTCCAATTTAAATATGGAGGTTCAGATTCTGAAACCGGATTTTAAATTCTGACAGGTTTCATATGGATTTCAAATTCAAATTTGAATTCTAATAGAATTCAATGTCCCCATTGAATTAAATAGAATTTGAGCTCCAAATATTATGAAAATTTGCAGGAGTGCTAATTGGAATATTTGGAAGCCAATGGTGAACTCAGGTTTTTAATTTGGCAAAGTTTGAACAGGAGCTAAATTTGAATTTTTTTAATCCCTTCTATTGAAGTTTGAATTGGTTTAATTTCCCAATTGCCATTTGATTTCTTTTCCCGTTCAAATTTAAATTCTCCTATACGACCTTTGTACCTTGAATTGAGGGATTTTACATTTCTCTAACACCCCAGCCACTACTGGCCTGGCGGTCGTTACTCCTGACAGGTCTCTAGAATCATAGACAAGCCCCACAGACCAATACTAGACTTTTTTGCGCATTTTGTCCTCACTCATGCGCACTAGGGAAAACTTCCCGGTCGGTCGCCCATCCACAAATTGCTCCGGGCCAAGCACGCTTAACCTCAGAGTTCTTTGTAGGTGGGCTTCTGGAAAAGAAGGTATACCTTGATGGTATGAGTTATTCAATTAATCATATTAAGCCTTGAGCCAGGATGTCACAATCCACCCCCTTAGAAGATCGACGTCCTCGTCGGTCAACTGCCAAGCCAGAAATGTCCCCTCTTGGTCACGTCCATACGTTCGGTACTAGCATATGTACCATATCGTGTCCATCCTAAAGGACCCATGCGTCATGCATACATACCCACGTCCCTGACCCGTACGCACCCATGAAACCATGAGGGTCGGCTCTGATACCATTCTATAACACCCAGCCACTACTGGCCTGGCGGTCGTTACTCCTGGCAGCTCTCTAGGATCACAGACTAGCCATATAGACCAACACTGATCTTTTCTGCGCATTTTGTCCTAACTCATGCGCACCCAAGAAAACTTCCTGGTCGGTCATCCATCCACAAATTGCTCCAGGCCAAGCACGCTTAACCTCAGAGTTCTTTGTAGGTGGGCTTCTGGAAAAGAAGGTATACCTTGGTTCTATGAGTTAATCTATCAATCTTATTAAGCCTTGAGTAAGGATGTCACATAGCATCTGTTGCCACGATTCACTAGTTCATGGTATTAGGATCTATCGCCCCAAATCTGTTACAAAAATGTTTTGTGGCTTCATTTTGACAACTGTAGGCCATTTAGGTTGCTTCACACTTCGATTGTAAAATACTTGTTCTGCTTGGGTGGATAGAATGTAAGGCTCATACTTAAATTTAGAAAAAATAGTGTCAAAATTTATCATTCCGTATCGATTTATTTTGTAGCCTCTTCTTTGGCTCTTACAGGAAAAAGGCCGATCAAACCAGTCATATTCAAATAACAGAACCTCTTCATTTTTTTTCAAAATCAACAGAAATCATTTTCTTGATTACTCCATACCACTCATGATCACCATCCCGAACAACAACACCACTGTTCTGTGTCCGTAAATCTTTTTCTACCTCTTCTGTTCAAAAGAAGAAGCCATTTATAAATGATCGACTAAAAAAACGTGCCTGACGATCATGTCCTCTAGATAATGCATACAAATAATCGGTTACTTTGCCTTCTTTGTGTAATGTCGTAATATGTACACATTAATTAGTATAAAAGGGGTCATTAATAAACAAACTTCAGAACACATATTTGTTCAATATTTCATCAAAGTAAAAACTTGCATGTACTTACTCGTTTCTGAAACCAATAAACAAACTCATCTCTATGCAATTTTTCAACATCACGAGAATGAATCTTTTTCAGCTCTTCAAAATGCTCACTGAAAAGGGTACAAAATTAACTTGGCCATCTACCATAAGCATGATCCAATATAGTATAGAAAGTCTGAGTTATACGTACTTGATCCATGGAGCAGCCTCTTCAACATTAGAAATAATATAATGTCTGATGTTATGTAGTTCCACCATAGTAAGTTGGCCCCATTTAAACCCTTTTTTAGAATTATCAACTTCTGTAAATATTGGAATCGAGAGAAGGTTCATTCCTAACTACAGCTTCATGACGTTCTTACCTATTAAGCATGGTGCTGATGTTATCCAAAAACTGACTTTAAAAAGTCAAACACTCTTCCATAATATATCGCTCAGCTATAGAACCCTCCGGGTGAGCTCTATACATACCTCTTCAATGTACCAAGGTACCTCTCAATTGGATACATCCATCTGTAAGAAACAGGTCCACCCAAGCAAGCTTCTTCGGCAAGATGGATTGGAAGATGTACCATGATATCAAAGAAACAGGAGGAAGCAACATCTCAAGCTTACAAATAGTTTCAGGAAATTGTTTGATAATCTTATCCAAATCTGGTTCTGCCAATTATTTATAACAAATTCCAGAAAAGAATCTGCTAAACTCAATTAAAGGTTCAACAACCTTTTCAGACAATATGTCACGTATTGCAATAGGAAGGAGCTTCTAAAATATAATATGGCAGTCATGAGTTTTTAGACATGATACCTTACGTGCTGTTATATCCACACATCTCTTGATGTTTGAGGCATAACCATTGGGCATCTTCACATCCGCCAAAAACTTGCACAAGGTGGTCTTCTGATCTTTTTGCAAAGTATATGATGCTGATGGACAATCGTACTTCCCTTTCATACCCACCGGATGTTGCTTTGTCCGTATACTGATTTCTTGCATATCAAGACGAGCTTGTAGACTATCTTTTGTTTTACCATACATATTAAGCAATGTCCCCAATATGCTATCACAATGTTTTTCTCAACGTGCATGACATCCAAGTTATGCCCTATTAGCAATGTCTTCCAAAACGAGAGCTGAAAATATATACTTTCCTTCTTGCAACTATGCCACCTATCTTCCTCAGTGCGCTTTCTCTTATTATCGGTCTATCCAAAACTCACTTGATCAAAAGTCTTGTTTTGTTGGAGTACTTTTTGACCAGAGAGTGATGTTGGAGCCTCTCTATTCTCTATCTTGTTGTTGAAGGAAGCTTTGTCTCAATGCCACCTGTGATCCTAAGGTAAGAAACGACGATGGCCCATGTAGCAATACTTTCATCCATGTTTCAACCACAAGGCGTTAGTGTTTACATAGCAATATGGACATGTAGCCTACCTTTTGTGATCCATCCACATAGCATTGCATATGCTGGAAAATCATTTATTGTCCACAATATAGAAGCTCGCATGAGAAATGTCTCTTTCTTTGAACCGTCGTATGTTTCAACACCATCAGACCATAATTTTAGTAGCTCATCAATCAAAGGCTGCAGATACACATCAATGTTGTTTCCAGGTGACTTTGGCCCAGGAATTATCATTGACATCAACCAATAAGGTTGCTTCATACACAACAAAGGTGGTAGATTATAAGGGATTAGAATCACAGGCCATGTACTGTATGAAACATTCATTACTCCAAAAGGGTTGAAACCATCAGATGTTAGCCCAAGTCTTATGTTGCAAGGATCAGATGAGAAATTTGGGTGAATGCTATCAAAATGCTTCCATGCTTTCGAATCTGCAGGATGGCGTAATATTCCATCATCAATACGTTCTTCTTTGTGCCAGCGCATGTTTGATGCCGTTGATTCTGCCATATTAAACCTTTCAAGACGGGGAATAATAGGGAAGTATCGTAGAATCTTGTGTGCTACAAGGTTCTTGGCTTTTTCACAAGGTAAAGCCCCTCTTGCATCCCCACAAGTACTATTTTTCCATCTTAATTCACCACATTTTTAGCATCAATCCAGCAGAGAATAGTCCTTCCGGAATAACACAAAATCATTGACACATGCATCGATCTTTTCGTAGCTCAGCCCGAGGTCACAAACAACCTTTTGAAATTTATCAAGTGTATTAGGAATGCAATCGCCCTCTGGAAGCACATATGAGAATAGTTCAAGAATCAACTCACACGCTTTTTTGCTCAAACCAGTTAACACTTTATCTGGTACAACTTGACAATGAAGGATAATTGGGTCACCTTCTCACAACCTGGATACAACTCCTTTTTTGGCATCATTTAATAAGTCATAGAATGCCTTTACACACCCAGTTGGCTCCTGCTAGTTTATAGCATTTTCTGGATCATCAACATCTGCTGAAGTACCACCATGATTGGTGCCTCTAAGTAGACTGGACAACATATTTTCCATAGCAGCATCATTATAAATTATTTCCTCATTATTTGCTGATTGCTTATCAATATTTTTCTCAACTCGTTTTTCTCCATGGTGTACCCAACAAGTATAATCAAATGACATCACATTTCAAAGCAAGTGAATATGAACTTCCTTGCATGTCCCGCGGCAAATATTACGACATTTCATGCAAGGACAAGGCTTAGTTTCTTCTTCAGAGTGCCCTGGAATGCTAAATTTAAAAATGGAAAATCCCGCTTTTCGGGAGAACAAAAATGCAAAAATGTGAACTTAAAAATTTTGAAAGTGGACTTGGAAATCCAAACTCACATGAACCATATGAGTTAACCAATGTTCACTAAAAATAGGGACTTGTTAAAATTTTACATATAGAACATGGTTGCTAATGTATTTGAAACTTAAGGGGTAAAATCCTTAATTTCCAGGTATTCACATTTTCAATAAAAAAATAAAGGAGAAAAGAAAAAAATGGAGAGAAAGAAAAAGGAATTATTCCAACCCTAAAATGGGACATTCAAAAAAATTCAAATCTACGGTTGTAAATTTTTCCATGATGTTCTAATATTCCAAATAGACTCTCGGTAAAGTTTCAAAATTTTTGAAGCACATTTTCCATTTATTGGACACGTACTGAGAGTTTAATCAGAGTCGACTTCAAATTTAAACTTTTTACTTAACTTTGTCCAAATCTATTCCAGATTTTTCCTGAGGCCCCTTATGGTTCAACAAGGGTAACTTCAAAGATTCAGGATTTTTGAACCTAATCTACCATTTATTTCATTGAATCAAGTATCACCGCTTGAATTCAAATTCAAACCTGAGTTCGAAATTCAACTTGCTCAGTTTTGAAATCTGGTTGCACCATAAAATTTTTCATATTTTATTTAGTCATTGGGCCAAAGTTGAATATTTTTTTGAGGCATGTTTGCTGGTTCTATTTAAAATTGGAAAAGAGAAGGGAGGTGGGTCCCACAAGTGGTCCCCACAGGTCAGGTCGGCAACTGCCCACAGCGTGACACCGATACACTGCATGTGCCACGGTGACGGAGACATCAGTCCTTATCTAGCTGCCCGACCCCATCCGGCCACAGCACGCTCGCGCTCGCCACCTCCTAGCCGCGCTCCATTGCGAGCTCGCTCGTCCGCCAGTCGCGTGTCCCCCCCCCCCCCCCCCCCACTGCTGCAGCGTCGCCCCGCACCCGTGCACCGTCCGCCTCCGGGCCGTCCCCCACAGCGCTCCGCCGCCTCCAAGCCAGCACCACAGCGCTCCGCTCGCGCCCAGGCCGCCGCCACCATAGCTCCCCGATGTCGGCGTTGCCCACCCCCGCTGCGTCGCGCCGCTCTGGCCCGCCGCTGCACTACTCCTCCGACGAGCGCCACTACTCCCTCCGGCTTGCCCCGCCCCCACGGCACCTCGCCTCACCGGCCGCCGTCCACCTGTCTCGGCCGCACGCCCGCGCGCCGACCTCACCAGCTGCCTCCTCGTCACCCTAGCGCTCAGCTCGCGTCCCCAGCCTTCGCACCGGCTGCCGGCTCGCCTCCCATGCGCCGCTTCGCCTACGGTGCACCGCGCGCTCCCTCGCCCCATCGCCGCACCTCCCTGGTGCCCAGCCCGCTGCTGGCCCGCATCCTAGCTCGTCCCGAGTGCTGCAGCGCCACGCCATGCCGGTCGTTCGCGCCACGGATGCGCGTCGTCCCGCACCTTGCCGCACAGCACCATCAACGGCGACGGATGCCCACCACTGCTCGTGTCTCCCCAGCACCAACGCACGCCGCCCTGCTCCCTGTCCGTCCACGACCGCGCCCGCGATGGCCATCCAACCTCGCCACTGTCCAACACCTCAACCGGTGGTCGACACCCGGCATCGTCACCCCATTCCGCGCCATGGCTGCACCAAACCAGCGAAGCGAGTGACCTGTGAGATGTATGAGATGCAAGAACACGTTGATGACACAACGGCGACGACAATTGGTTCAAGGTCTATTGTGGTGTGGCAAATCGACCAAGATAAGTGCCAAGATGCCCTTTGAATGGTGATGAAGCGACGGAAATCAAGTACACACCCAAGATGTTCGGCAAAATGCCTACAAGGTGAGCCTTGCCCTGAAATACCTTGCTTGACGTCATCAAAGTCCGTTCATCGTGATCGTTAATGGTACTCATGTATCTTCAAGCCGTGCGTCCATGTTCTGCGTTAATATCATTCCTATAGAAATCCCTAAGTTGACCTCCTTTGTCGTTTGTATCACATTGGCTTGTCCGTGCGTGCTCGTGATTCTCCACCATGAGCCGCGTCGACGTCGTTGACCACATGACATCATCGTGACACTCCGAGCCGTCATCTTGCCCTGGCATCGAGATGAAGGATGCTCGTGATGTGTGTGGTGCTGGAACACAAACACGACTCGTTGGATAATAGTTGTCAAGCCAAATTAGGTTTTAGTCGATGAGAGAGTGATCTAGTCCTAGGTGTAATCTAGATGCTCGATGAAATGCCTTCTAGGTCAAACCAGGTGGGTCAGTGATCACCGATGACCTAGGGTAGAGGTATGCAAGAACGTTGCGACCAACAAGGAGAACTAGACCAAGGGTAACCTTGGATAAGAGTTCCTTGGTTGTGTCGACGATGTTCCCGAACCGCCCGTAGAATTGGTTGACTTGGTGTACCACTTCTTCGACAACAGGTTCGTCGAGTCGCTTATCAACGACCGAGTCGACATCACTAGCCTTAAGACTCACCTGGTGGTGTTCAGGGTTCCGCTAACCCCATTGACGAGTCCGGGTTGATGTGGAAGTCGCTAAGACGATCTTCTCGAGATGGCAAAGCATGCCTTCACGGCACGGTCTCGCATCATGTTTAAGTACCGAGAGCTTACCGAGCTCACCTGGACAGGCTCGCGGGAGACACTACATTGGTGTCGTCGTGTAAGCACTTGAACGATGCTCGAGAAGCTTGTCGTAGAAATTACTTTACCTAAAAGTCATTTGAACGTTGTCTTTGTACTCATGCTAGGTTAACAGTGCTAGTAATGACTTCTTAAGTCCAAACCATGTTGATCTCACTTCACTCCCAAGTGTCGCTAAGGTTTCACTTTAATTCATCCTAAGTCAGGACCCTACGATAGCACTGCTCACTTAACTAGGTTTACTCCTTTATGAGCTAAGTCAAGTTCATTGGTCGACTGCTAAATCGCGACCTTCGTCTTGTACACTCTACTCTTACTCAAGCTTTCTACATCCCACCTTAATTTTTGGGTTGTCCTTACACTTCTCCGCCCAACACTTCTTCACCATTCAGATTTGTCAATCTCGCGTGGCATAGCTTGAAGTGTGGTATGCTAAGTTGCAATGTAGCTTTATGTTGTATCTTTCCGTTCATACCAACACTTCCATGTACACCTTGACTCATCCTCTGGTTACCCCCACAACAGAGTCATATCTGTCCTTCCTAGTCAAACTCCTCATTCTTCAAGTTTACACAACCCCATGGAGTCTATTATTAAACTACTTAATTACTTAATTACTTATATGCATATCATGTCAATAGGAACGTGATGATAGGTGATCAACAAGAAGTTTCGCTTGAAGGAGAAAGCCAGGGTGTCCACTTGAAGTCCTTGGCAGAGTCTGCACAGAAGGACCACTAACAATTGACATTTATTCGAGTCGCAAACTAAGACAAACCCCGGTTTGCATTTAAGTCGTTTATAAAATTTTGCTTTATCACTATGATGAATAGTATATGAATTGTGCATTACGTTTAGGATGATTGATACTCCACTTGCATGACCAAAAATCCTAGGGATTGGTTGGAACGGGTTACAGTTTGACATGTAGTAACTGCCTTGCTAATGTATAGGAAATCCGGTAGAAGTCGAGTAGTTGGAATCTACTCGTGAGAAATGTAGGACATATCTCACAGGATTGGTTAATGGCTTAATATAATAAAACTGAGACCGGGCAGGGGATGGATAGGAAGCGACGAGAATTGAGTCTCAGTCGCATAGCCCTACCTGTGTCGATTAAGGCCCGTCTGTATGCGGCCCCTTCGGACAAGCTTGAATTGTACCGACAACATAATGGACATATGGAATCCAGTAAACTGATGTAACTCGATAATTGGGGTGTCGAGGCCCATTAGCTCACCATCGATAGGGGTGGGTTGAGGACAGTAAGGTGTAAATCGGTAGGCGGAAACATGAGGTGTTCCGTACGGAGACCTTCTGTTTGCGGAGGTGAGATGGGCTCGGTGTTCGGGTTTCTTGTGAAAGGTGGCCATATACGCCTAGTACTGAAGTGTTACGTAGGTACAGGTGTGCTCGCTGACACTTCCGAACCACGTATGTGTCGTGTTGTCCGGGTGTGTCCTGATTGCAATCACCGTCCCTCGCGGTAATAGAGTACCACTTGTTCAATACGTCGTGACGTAGTAAATACTAAAGAAGTAAGAGAAATATATTATATTAAATTATAATTGCTTTGCAACCTTGTATGATTTAGAGATAGTATAATTAAAAGTTTACAGTTTCCCCATACTTTACCTGTAATAGGATTATGTGCTTTGGGATTGTCATATCATCGGCAAAGCATTTCTTGTTTGATTGTGGAGTCCATGATGTGCCGTGCTTGAAGAATATCATTTGCTACTTAAAACATGATTATAAGGATCCACTTATAGGCAAGTCTATTTATGCTATTCCTTACCTATGCTTAGTATTCACCCTGCATATGTCTAGTGAGACAGGTTAGTCTTGCTGAGCCTTATGCTCATGTTTACGCTTTAACGATTTTTACAGGTATTAGTTTTATTTCTGCTGTTCAGGTTGTGCATGAGACTCGAGGTGTCGAGATAAATCTCATGTGAACCACGCCGCTGTTGAATGTTCTTGATGTTGCTAGTGAGAAGCGTCCTAGGGCATGGACGTCTTCTCTCCTGCTTAGTTAGGTGAGATTATGAGTATGTATTTTCCGCTGCGTGTGTACCCCTGTGGTACACTCTTTTGTAAACTCTTCTTATTATGAAATGAAAACATTATATGTTTTCGTATCCTTTTTGTGTGTGATGTTAGGTGCCGCATCGCACAGCACCACCCAATGAGATCCTCGGATGTGTGGACTCGGGTCCCCACAGACATGGTATCAGAGCTTCGTTGGGAATAGCACGCTCGAAAAGAGCCTATTTTTGAAAACTCCGAAGTAGTCGAGTGAGGATTCGCTATATGGCCATTAAGGACTATTACTAGTATAAGTTATAAAGGTGGTGAACTAACTTGTTATATTATTCTGTAATGATGCTCCGTCTTCAAGGTAAGAGGTAAGGTACGCCACCGAGAGCGGATCAATCTCGGTAAACTCTGCATACGAGATATGGTATGTGAAATTTCCATGGCTTAGCACGGAAAGTCAATATGAGTCTCTGAAACATTTCCATGTTTTTGAGAACATATGACACGCGGTACCCCAGTGTGACACAAAATTAGTGGGAGCCCCCGTCGGGTGGTGTATAACCCGATAGTATGCATCTCTAGAACCATTCATGTTCTATGGGAGCATGCGAAACACGTATGCCCGAGCATGTATAAGCCGATTCGTACGGGAGTCTTTGCTGTACAGACGTAGTACAGTACCTCGAGACATGACTTCGCTTGAGGGCGACTCACACCAGAGTCGTATGCATTTACTTTTGATTATATCTTATTGTGACTGCATGCCGTGTTTCCCCGTGCCGCCCTTGAGGTGTGAAGGTGTGAAAGGGGATTGTTTGTCTTCTGCAGGTACACTAACTCCGGTAGCGACCCGTGTAGCAAACGTTTGCGAGTGATCGATATTAGAACCACCTATAGAAGTATCTGGATATACCCGGTTAGACTTCTTTTGGTGAGGCACGTAGTACCGTCAGTATCACAATTGATACTTTTACCCTCCCGCACGAAAGAATGGCTTCATTATCATCTTATAAGATCCAACTCCCAGATGATGGTAAGATTTGGATCAAATTTTCGACATGGAACGTACAATGTGAAGAAGGATGAAGATTAAGGCTTTTGTGTACTCTTGACGGAATCTAGCTCGATTATGTCAAGATGTGCTTCTAGTTAAACTTCGTAGGACATCGTAGTATGCTATAGGGATGGGGGAGATCTTCAGGTCCTCGACGATTTCTCTATGGACGAGTTGGACAGAACAACACTAGAGAAACTCGTCCAAATCATTAGAAACCAGCATTTCTTCACCTCTTTGATATAATGAACTAGCCTCGGTATTTCAACCATAACTCATTGTAGAATCGTCGAATACCTTCGTGTAATACATTTCCGGAAACCTTGCGACTTGTACAACAAGTTTGTAATCGGACTTGCTGTCAAATTGTGAGGTTATCCATCTGAAAATCAGTGGCCAAATCAGCTTTAAACAACCATGATCTATCCAACTAAATTCTGAAACCTGAACCGATTGTTCTACTTCAGAAATCCGTATCTCTTCAACCTGGAGGGATAGGGAGGCAAGTGAATACTTTTTGGAAAGATTTTGAAGTCTTCTATAAGTTTTCTATTGACCTCCAAGCCAGAAGACGCTTTTATGGTGATAAAAATGCACCGTTATCACAGCAGCTGCTGTTCTGAAACTACATGGACCAGTATCTGAATTTTTGCCATATTTCCTTGTAGAAAGCTCTTATATTCCATTATGATACATTTCTGGAAAGGGGAAGAGCTATTATACAACTTTGTTATTCAATGTTACCTCAAATTCAGTTTAGAACTAATTAGAAACTGGACTTGAAGATAGTACATGTATATAGGTGCTATCTGAAACAGTCAGAAAAAAATTCTGAACTTTGAATGGCCATAACTCTTAAAATAGAAATGCAACCTATGCATGTTTATACATTTATGGAAATCCTAAATAGTCCTCTGTCAACTTACTATTCAACACGAAGGCTAAAACTCACATTAACAAGGTCTAAATTGAAGTGTCGTTAAGAGGTTCTGGCAGCCCGGAAGAGGGGACAGAATCTGAACTCTTCATCAATTGAATCATAACTTTCTGCATACTTCACTGCTGCAGGCCTACTTTATGTGGCTGGAAAGTGTAGAGGGTCCTCTACAACGTTTCTATAGAACTCCAAAGCAGAATCTATCTCTAACATACTCAAAATTTCAAATTTCTAAACTTGATCAAATCTGGACAGCGAGTGGACAGTCCTATACACAGTTACTGTTTCTCGCATAACTCGCTGTAGAATTATCGAAAGATTCATAATTTTCATTTCTTTAATCTTCAGAATGTATTCAAAAAGTTTTATATGTATTATTTTTGCAAATGTTGAAGTTTGTATATCTGAAAATTGTGGACAAAATCAGCCTTAAACAAAGGAAGTGCTGTCCAAATTTTCAGAAAAAACTGTCAACTTGCAAATACCATATCTTCTCAACCAGAAGTGCTACGAGTGCAAGTAAGTACTCCTTAGAATGTTTTGGAAGTCCTCTACAAGTTATCTATTCAGCTAGAGACCAAAATCCTTTTCTATGTTGGTGAAATTTGGATAATCGCAGAGACTGTCCAGGCACACCAAAACTGGACAGCAATCTGTACACCTCTGAATTTAATCCATAACTCGCAGACCCTTGATCCAATGGTTTCGCAGGAGTGAACGTTGGAAATTTTAGAGAGTCAGCTACAATTTTTAGAAATGTCTCCATACCTGAATCGGTCATCTACCTATTCCAAATAAAGTTTGAATGCAGAGTGGTCAATCTGAACTGAATTCAGATTCTGAATGATGATATTTTTTCCCAACTTCAAAAATTCATATCTTTTAAACCAGGACAGATATGAATAAAAATAAGTAAATTATGGAAAGCTGATTATATTGTATACAACTTTGTAAATCAGAATATATCCAAATTTTCATCAGAACAGCCTGAAAACTTTAGATCAAAACTGCTACTTTTTAAGCAGGTTCCGCTGAAAGTGCAGAAAAATTCTGCTGACTTTAAAATAGCATAACTTGCAAACCAGAGAAGATCTATAGGCAAACCAATACTTTTTGGAAAGTTATTGATGTGTACTTTAACTTTGTTGTTCACCTCAAGATCTGATTTTGAAATTAACTGGATCCAAATCGAGTTTGCGTCCAGACTGGTCATTTGTCACCATAGCATGGCCAGTTTGAACCTTTTGGTTTTTGTTAGGCATTCGGTTCTCGATTTCAATTCGAGGAGTGTCGTAACTAATCAAGAGTTAGGACTCAACTAATTAACAAGTTGAATGCAGTGTTAAACTCATTCGAAGCCTTTTCCCTTGGATAGGCATACTAGTGTCTGATTTATATGACTTGCCACATCACATCTTGTGATGTTGAACGCAGGTCGCAATTACTCGAGTTGAATCTCGCCTTTCCATGAGGACTGTTTGGAGTATGCTTCGACATTCTGGTTTGGAACTTTAAGGGGGAAGGCGAGCACTCAAGTAATAGTGGTGTTCAACCATCAACTTTGGTTACAACGAGTCGTGTCAACAAGAAGACGATCAAGTAAGATTACATCTTCAAGAGGATCCAACATCCACCACCAGATTGAGTTACTTAAAGAAGAAGTGTGACTTCAACTCCACTAAAGTGATCGCTAAGGATATCAGTTCCTCTTGCCAGATCAAAGCGAAGGTTAAGTGAAGCATCACTAGAGACATATAGTTTGTTATTTTTCTCCTGATGAAGATACAATCAAGTTGAGTAGAACATGAACAAGCTTTTGAAAGGTCGAGGTAACGTATTATATTTCCTACATTCCTTGTCAATCGTTCTGTTATGAATTCCTTAACTGTGGTCAAGTCATGAAAGTAACGCTACTCATTGAGTGTCTTCCACGACCACGGTCGCCAAGCCTTGCAAATCATCAAACAGTACTTGAGTTTTCCGTGTGTGGTTCATTTAGTCTTGCTCCAACGATAAAAGCTACTGCACCATGCATGTGCACCATTTGCATCATACATATGCACCATTTGCACCATACATATGCACCATTTGCACCATACCATGTGCATATTCATTGCACCATACAACATATGATGCATCATGAAGCATCATTACCAATGTAACACCAATGATAGAATGCATAGTAATACTAAAATTTAGAGCAAGATTGTGTACCCTATTAAAACTATTCTAAGGTGTCTAATGACTATGGTCATTTCACCATCTTCATTTGACTTCTTACGTTGTTGATCTTCTTTCCATTGAGTAATACTTGGGAAACCGATTACTCAACCTCACTTGCAACTAAAAAAACACTTGAACTTCCATCCTTGACTTGTTAGGTTCAAGTACCTTGATTGTTGCAACTATACCGTTCATCATCGAGTGGTCATCAGTTCGATGATCAACCTTGTAAAAGCCATGAAATCTCCCTACTCGCGAGGATATTGTTCGATTGTCAACCTCGTGAAACTCTTTGGGTCCATCTAAGATCTTACATTGGTATATGGTAACCTTGATACTCTAAGAACCTTGTAGTTACCATATGATTAAGTTCTTTGCTGTGTTAAAACATATGAGGATGCTGAATCCTTAAATCCTCGCGTACCACCGCAAAGGGTCTTCATCTTCTATTTCTATTGTTTGAAGATGTTGATATACCCAAAAATCTTGTAGTCACCATATCTTCCGTATTCCTGCTGTTTTCATCACATAGGAGTGTTGAGGGTTTTGCTACTCTTATGCTACAACTAGGGGATCCTATGGTTGACTAAACATCAAACGAGGTTAATAATTGTTGTTTAACCTCGTAAACCATCTTAACTCATGTCAAGGGAAATACCACATTAAGTTATAAGGACCTATGCGAAAACCAAGCAAGCAACCAAGAATCAATGCAAAGATAGTTTTAAACCATCAAGGTGACCTAGAGAAGCAAAGAACAAGTGCTAATTCTTCAAGTCAAGACTAGAACAGAACAAGATGTCATGCCAGTGTAAGAGTACTGCAATAAAGGGTCAGTAACAGATGTGAAAGTTTTACGACTTCACATTGTCATGTCGAGCATCTTGTCAAGGTTATCCACCTAAAGACTGGAATCACTTGAAGCATACTTTAGAATTTCTTAAGATGCCTAAAGATAATCACTATTTCGTAGGAACCCAAGTCTGTAACGGCATTGCCATTTTCCTTAGTCAATGACCCTCTTTCACGAGTCGTTCCCTCATCGTTTTTGTTATTCTACTTGTTAGAATCTCGGGACGAGAATCCTTTAAGGGGGAAGGATTGTAAAAGCCCGCTTTTCGGGAGAACAAAAACGCAAAAATGCGAACTTAAAAATTTTGAAAGTGGACTTGGAAATCCAAACTCACATGAACCATATGAGTTAACCAATGTTCACTAAAAATACGGACTTGTTGAAATCGTACATATAGAACATGGTTGCTAATGTATTTGGAACTTAAGGGGTAAAATCCTTAATTTCCAGGTATTCACATTTTCAATGAAAATTTAAAGAAGAAAAGAAAACAAAATGGAGAGAAAGAAAAAGGAATTATTCCAACCCTAAAATAGGACATTCAAAAAAATTCAGATCTACGGCTGTAAATTTTTTCATGACCTTCTAATATTCCAAATAGACTCTCGGTAAAGTTTCAAAATTTTTGAAGCACGCTTTCCATTTATTGGACACGTAATGAGAGTTTAATCAGAGTCGACTTCAAATTTAAACTTTGTACTTAAATTTGTCCAAATCCATTCCACATTTTTCCTGAGGTCCCTTATGGTTCAAAAAGGGTAACTTCAAAGTTTCAGGATTTTTGAACCTAATCTACCATTTATTTCATTGAATCAAGTATCACCGCTTGAATTCAAATTCAAACCTGAGTTCGAAATTCAACTTGCTCAGTTTTGAAATCTGGTTGCACCATAAAAATTTTCATATTTTATTTAGTCATTCGGCCAAAGTTGAATATTTTTTTGAGGCGTGTTTGATGGTTCTATTTGAAATTGGAAAAGAGAAGGGAGGTGGGTCCCACAAGTGGTTCCCACTGGTCAGGTCAGCAATTGCCCATAGCGTGACACCGATACACTGCATGTGCCACGGTGACGGGGACATTGATCCTTATCTAGCCACCCGACCCCATCCGGCCACAGCACGCTCGCGCTCGCCACCTCCCAGCCGCGCTCCATCGCGAGCTCGCTCGTCGGCCGGTCGCGCGTCCCCCCCCCCCCCACCGCTGCGGCGTCGCCCCGCACCCGTGCACCGCCCGCCTCCGAGCCGTCCTCGCGCTCGGCCGCCCACAGCGCTCCGCCGCCTCCACGCCAGTGCCACGGCGCGCCGCTCGCGCCCAGGCCGCTGCAGCCATAGCTCCCCAACGCCGGCACTGCCCACCCCCGCTGCGTCGCGCCCCACTGGCCCGCCGCTGCACCGCTCTTCCGACGAGCGCCGCTACTCCCTCCGGCTTGCCCCGCCCCCACGGCACCTCGCCTCACCGGCCGCCGTCCGCCTGTCTCGTCCGAACGCCCGCGCGCCTACCTCGCCAGCTGCCTCCTCGTCGCCCTGGCACTCAGCTCGCGTCCCAGCTTCCGTACCGGCCACCGGCTCGCCTCCCATGCGCCGCTTCGCCTACGGTGCCCCGCGCGCTCCCTCTCCCCGTCACCGCACCTCCCTGGCGCCCAGCCCGCCGCTGGCCCTCGTCCCAACTCATCCCGAGCGCTGCAGCGCCACGCCACGCCGGTCGCGCGCGCCACGAATGCGCATCGTCCCGCACCTTGCCGCGCTGCACCATCAACAGCGATGGATGCCCACCACTGCTTGTGTCTCCCCAGCGCCAACGCACACCGCCCTGCTCCCTGTCCGTCCACGACCACGCCCGCAACGGCCGTCCACCCTCGCCGCTGTCCAGCACCTCAACCGGTGGTCGACATCCGGCATCGTCGCTCGTTCCGCGCCATGGCTGCACCCAACCAGCAACGCGAGTGACCTGTGAGATGTATGATATGCAAGAACATGTTGATGACACAACGGCGACGACAATTGGTTCAGGGTCTGTTGTGGTGTGGCAAATCGACCAAGATAAGTGCCAAGATGCCCTTTGAATGGTGATGAAGCGACGGAAATCAAGTACACACCCAAGATGTTCGGCAAAATGCCTACAAGGTGAGGCTTGCCCTAAAATACCTTGCTTGACATCATCAAAGTCCGTTCATCGTGATCGTTAATGGTACTCATGTGTCCTCAAGCCGTACATCCATGTTCCGTGTTAATATCATTCCTATAGAAATCTCTAAGTTGACCTCCTTTGTCGGTTGTGTCACATTGGCTTGTCCGTGCGTGCTCGTGATTCTCCACCATGAGCCGCGTCGACGTCGTTGACCACATGACGTCGTCGTGACACTCCGAGCCGTCATTGTGCCCTGGCATCGAGATGAAGGATGCTTGTGATGTGTGTGGTGCTGGAACACAAGCACGACTCGTTGGACAATAGTTGTCAAGCCAAATTAGGTTTTAGTCAATGAGAGAGTGATCGAGTCCTAGGTGTAATCTAGATGCTCGATGAAATGCCTTCTAGGTCAAACCAGGTGGGTCGGTGATCACCGATGACATGGGGTAGAGGTATGCAAGAACGTTGCGACCAACAAGGAGAACTAGACCAAGGAGAACCTTGGATAAGAGTTCCTTGGTTGTGTCGATGATTTTCCCGGACCGCTCGCAGAATTGGTTAACTTGGTGTACCACTTCTTCGACAACAGGTTCGTCGAGTCGCTTATCAACGACCGAGTCGACATCACTAGCCTTAAGACTCACGAGGTGGTGTTCGGGTTTCCGCTCACCCCATTGACGAGTCCGGGTTGATGTAGACGTCGCTAAGACGATCTTCTCGAGATGGCAAAGCATGCCTTCACGGCACGGTCTTGCATCATGTTTAAGTCCCGAGAGCTTACCGAGCTCACCTGGACAGGCTTGCGGGAGACACTACATTGGTGTCGTCGTGTAAGCACTTGAACAATGCTCGAGAAGCTTGCCGTAGAACTACTTTACCTAAAAGTCATTTGAACGTTGTCTTGGTACTCATGCTAGGTTAACAGTGCTTGTAATGACTTCTTAAGTCGAAACCATGTTGATCTCACTTCACTCCCAAGTGTCGCTAGGGTTTCACATTAATTCATCCTAAGTCAGGACCCTACGACAGCACTGCTCACTTAACTAGGTTTACTCCTTTATGAGTTAAGTCAAGTTCATCGGTCGACTGCTAAATCGCGACTTTCTTCTTGTACACTCCACTCATACTCAAGCTTTCGACGTCCCATCTTAATTTTTGGGTCGTCCTTACACTTCTCCACCCAACACTTCTTCACCATTCAGATTTGTCAATCTCGCGTGGCATAGCTTGAAGTGTGGTATGCTAAGTTGCAATGTAGCTTTATGATGTACCTTTCAGTTCATACTGACACTTCTATGTCCACCTTGACTCATCCTCTGGTTACCCCCACAACAGAGGCATATCTGTCCTTCCTAGTCAAACTCCTCGTTCTTAAAGTTTACAAAACCCCATGGAGTCTATTATTAAACTACTTAATTACTTAATTACTTATATGCATATCATGTCGATAGGAACGTGATGATAGGTAATCAACGAGAAGTTTCGCTTGGAGGAGAAGGCCAGGGTGTCAACTTGAAGTCCTTGGCGGAGTCTGCACAGAAGGACCACTAACAGTTGACATTTATTTGAGTCGCAAACTAAGGCAAGCCCTGGTTTGCATTTAAGTCATTTATAAAATTTTGCTTTATCACTATGATGAATAGTATATGAATTGTGCATTACGTTTAGGATGATTGATACTCCACTTGCATAACCAAAAATCCTAGGGATTGGTTGGAACGAGTTACAGTTTGACCTGTAATAACTGCCTTGCTAATGTATAGGAAATCCGGTAGAAGTCGAGTAGTTGGATCTACTCGCGAGAAATGTAGGACATATCTCACATGATTGGTTAATGGCTTAATATAATAAAACTGAGACCGGGCAGGGGATGGATAGGAAGCGGCGAGAATTGAGTCTCGGTCGCATAGCCCTGCCTATGTCGATTAAGGCCTGTCTGTATGCGGCCCCTTCGAACAAGCTTGAATTGTATCGGCAACATAATGGACATATGGAATCCAGTAAACTGATGTAACTCGATAATTGGGGTTTCGAGGCCCATTAACTCACCATCGATAGGGGTGGGTTGAGGACAGTAAGGTGTAAATCGGTCGGCGGACACATGAGGTGTTCCGTGCGGAGACCTTCTGTTTGCAGAGGTGAGACGGGCTCGACGTTCGGGTTTCATGTGAAAGGTGGCCATATACGCCTAGTACTGAAGTGTTACGTAGGTACAGGTGTGCTCACTGACACTTCCGAACGACGTATGTATCGTGTTGTCCGGATGTGTCCTGATTGCAATCACCGTCCCTCGCGGTAATAGAGTACCACTTGTTCACTGCGTCATGACGTAGTAAATACTAAAGAAGTAAGAGAAATATATTGTATTGAATTATAATTGCTTTGCAACCTTGTATGATTTAGAGATAGTATAATTAAAAGTTTACAGTTTCCCATACTTTACATGTAATAGCATTATGTGCTTTGGGCATGTCATATCATCGGCAAAGCGTTTCTTGTTTGATTGTGGAGTCCATGATGTGCCGTGCTTGAAGAATGTCATTTGCTACTTAAAACATGATTATAAGGATCCACTTATAGGCGAGTCTATTTATGCTATTCCTTACCTATGCTTAGTATTCCCCCTGCATATGTCTAGTGAGACGGGTTAGTCTTGCTGAGCCTTATGCTCACGTTTGAGCTTTAACAATTTTTGCAGGTATTAGTTTTGTTTCTGCTGTTCAGGTTGTGTATGAGACTCAAGGTGTCAAGATAAATCTCATGTGAACCATGCCGCTGCTGAATGTTCTTTATGTTGCTAGTGAGAAGCGTCCTAGGGCATGGACGTCTTCTCTAACTGCTTAGTTAGGTGAGATTATGAGTATGTATTTTCCGCTGCGTGTGTACCCCTGTGGTACACTCTTTTGTAAACTCTTATTATTATGAAATGAAAACTTTATATGTTTTGGTATCCTTTTTGTGTGTGCTGTTAGGTGCCGCATCGCACAGCACCACCCAATGAGATCCTCGGATGTGTGGACTCGGGTCCCAACAAAAAATGACTTCATTCCATCCTGCCACTCCTTTGTACGCCAATCTTTTCCCATCCATGTCTTATCTTCTGACATCGCTTCCTACAATTCAATCAGCGTATCTGTAAGAGGATAGAACTACAATAACATTATGCGAGCAATTGTACCTAGCATTGTTGCTCCTCCACGTCTTGCGGCCGACGGATGGTCCTCCACGCCGGTGGACGACGGATGCTCTTCCAAGAGTGTGGCTGCCCGCAGATGCTCTTCCAAGAGCGTGGCGGCCGGTGGATGGTCCTCCAATAGCGTTGCGGCTGGCGGATGCTCCTCCAGGCGCGTTTCATGCAATCGGGAGAGGGGCCATTGTGGATCGAAGGGTCCGGCAAGGAGGCAGCAAAGACAAAAGCGTACGTGAAGCTATTAGAGTAGGCCCAACACTGCGTTGGGCCGCTTGTTATTCGTGGACTAAAACTGCGCTGAGTCACTTTATATTTCTGGACCGAAACTGCGCTGGGACGCTTGGCGTTCGTCCCCATGACGCGTGAGCCCATCTACGGGCGCGCATCTTGCTCTGGCAATTTGTTATCTAAATAAGTTAATTTAGCAATGGGGGTGGTATTCCGATCAAAATAAAGCATATGCGACTATTCCAGTCCTTGCAATAATAACATCGCGACTATTCAGATTTTGGCAGGAAAACAACATGACAAAACGTGAAAAGAAAAAACATCAAAAAAACAAGAAAAGAAGCACAGCATCATGACTTGGATTAATCTGCGTCAATCGATTTCCTATTTTAAAGTTTCTTTCTCCAGGCTCCTTCACCTTAAATCTCATATGTAGTACCTATTCTTTTCTAACATTTTTCTCTTCCTTTATTTTCATTTCTTTTCTGGAGTTCATTGTCTCCACTTTTCTTTTCTAGAGTTCATTGTCTCCACTCTAGATGCCCCTAGTGTGGAGGGTCACATAATTCGATTCACGCACGAAGTGGGTTAAAGGGGAAAATTTGGCGTTGTTAAAGGAGATGTTTTTCGATAAAAGGAGAAAGTTTTAATTTGACACGCAAAGGGCCCAGCGTATGCGGGGAAAAATTATGCTTATAAAAAACCGCAGTTTGCATCCCTCTCGGTTATCGCAACGGCTCGACATGTCCCATTGGCTTCACTGGCAGTTTTTTAATTTGACATGGAAAGGGCCTAGGGCTTATATAAAAAAACATCCACCTCGTAAACGCCTCATACACATTGCGTTCGATTTCGATCGGTCGAGCGAACGATGTCGAACGGAGCGTGGCGGAGTCTTGTACGACATCTTTTTTTCAATTGGATGTGTAATAACAATAGCGCGCATTGTCTTATATTCTCGTTGCAATGAGCTCAACTTTTCGAGGTGTGACAAATCGTTCACAGCTTGTCAAAATCGTTCGCACGAATTCGTTACAGACACCGCGTGCGGGGGCAGACATAGGGAATATGCCAGGTGACCAATGCACAACCTGGGCCCAGGTGGTTCATAGATTGCATGTTACGAGGATATGATTCTTCGAATTAATCATGGCGTTATCCCTGTCATGTCCGGCCATCATACGACCTCGTTTGGGTAGGAGTGGATCCAATTCAATCTAAGTTGATTTAAGAGTGTCCGGCAATCATACTACGTGGCGTAATGAAGATTTTTAAATCTGATATACTCCTCTTTTTTGGCAGTCGTTCCAGTCCTTGAAATAATAACATCACGACTGTTCAGATTTTGGCAAGAAAACAACATGACAAAATGTTAAAAGAAAAAACATGAAAAAAAACAAGAACAGAAGCACAACATCACGACTTGGATTAATCTTCGTCAATCAATTTCCTGTTTTACAGTTTCGTTCTCCAGGCTCTTTCATCTTAAATCTCGTACGTAGTACCTATTTTTTCTAACATTTTCTCTTCCTTTCTTTTCTTTTCTTTTTTGGAGTTCATTGTCTCCACTTTTCTTTTCTTTTCCGGAGTTCACTGTCTCCACTCTAGAGGCCCCCGGTGTGGAGGGTCACACAATTCTATTCACGCACGAAGTGGCTTAAAGGGGAAAATTTGGCGTCGTTAAAGGAGATGATTTTCAATAAAAGGACAAATTTTTTATTTGACACGCAAAGGGCCCAGCGTATGCAGAGAAAAAATATGCTTATAAAAATCGCGGTTTGCATCCCCCTCAGTTATCGCAACAGCTCGACGTGTCCCATCGGCTTCACTAGTAGTTTTTAAATTGGACACGGAAAGGGCCCAGGGCTTATATAAAAAACATCTGCCCCGTACACTCCTCTTCCACGTCTCGGTCAACTTCGACCGGGCGAGCGGACGATGTCGATCGGAGCGTGGTCGAGTCTTGTACAACATATTTTTTCAATCGGAAGTGTAACGACAATAGCGCATGTTGCCTTATATTCTCGTTGCAACGAGCTCAACTTTCTGAGGTGGGACAAATCATTCACAACTTGTCAAAATCGCTCGCACGAATTCGTTAAACACCGCGTATAGGAGTAGTGGAAATAATTACACCGCGTATAGGGCATTGGGCCAGTGTTACGTTGGGGCCAGTGGTATATAGATGGTGCCACGATCATGGAACGGCGATTGAAGACACGAAGGAAGTATGTGGCACCATCTGAGAACAGTATGCACTTGCTCTCCGGTGCGTCGTTAACGAAGATGTTTTTCGATAAAAAGAGAAATTTTTATTTTGACACGCAGAGGGCCCAGCGTATGCGAGGAAAAATTATGCTTATAAAAAACTGCGGTTTGCATTCCTCTCGGTTATCGCAACGGCTCGACGTGTCCCATTGTCTTCACTAGCAGTTTTTTTAAGTTGACACAGAAAGGGCCTAGGGCTTTATATAAAAAATCCGCCCTGTACACGCCTCCTACAAGTTCTGTTTGACTTCGACCGAGCAAGCGGACGATGTGGAACGGACCATGCAGAAGTCTTGTACGATATCTTTTTTCAATCAGATATCTGATTACAATAGCGCGTGTTGCCTTATATTCTCGTTGCAACGAGCTCAACTTTCCCAGGTGGGATAAATCGTTCATAGCTTGTCAAAATCGCTCGCACGTTCGTTACGGACACCGCGCACGGGGGTAGACGTAGGGAACATGCCAGGTGACAAGTGCACAACCTGGGACTAGGTGGTGCATGTATTGCAAGTGACGAGGATACGATTCCTGGACTTAATCCAGTCTTTATCCCTGTCATGTCCGGCCATCATACGACCTTGTTCGCTCATTTGGACACATGTCATAGTCATGCAACTGCTTCATCCGTCCGTTCATGTGGACACATGTCACAAATCTGGAACGGTATGCACAGCCTTGGATATGGATGTTGTATCCATAAAAAAAATTTCCTAGTTTGGGTAGGAGTGGATCCACTTAAATCTAAGTGGATTGGAGAGTGTCCGTCCATCATACGACCTGGTATAATGAAGATTTTTGAATCTGATATACTCCTCTTTTTTAATTCTTATCGTTATGACCACAAGTTGCATTGTCTCAACCAAACACCACATACAACAACAATGACTCAGCGGAATCGGGAACTGGCCAATTAAAATGGAACTCAACATTCTCACGGTTCATGGATCGAAACGCGCACCATCCTTTTTCTTCTTCCTTTTTTCTATCCATAACCATGAGAATGTTGTGTTCCATCTTCACCGGCACATGTGCGGTCCGGGTGTGCCGGTGTAGCTTAACCCCCGTCGTGCGTCCCCGGTGGTGGTTGTAAGACCCCTGCAGGTATGTTTCGATTCCTGTCCTCCAACTCCATCTAGGTTTCCGATGATGCATGCGGTTCACCACCAGACGAACCAGCAAAGCCTAGGTGATGAGTGGCATGCAAGTTTCTTGATGAAAAACTGACTATGAGGGCCTTCGGTTCTGTCCTCCCATGCGTCCTCCCGCTGGTGTGTCAAAATGTTATTGGTGCCTTTATTAATGCCTAGTTTAACTACCATACCTTCACAACAAATAATATGTCGACATGTCAGTAGGAGTACGCATGGGTGTACAAATGGGAGGAGGCAAGCGGGCGGCATGCATGTTTTTTGTTGAAAAATTGACTGTGGGGGCCATAGTCAGTTTTTCATCAAAAAACTTGCATGCTGCTCAACACCGAGGCTTTTTTGGTATGTCTGGTTGTGAACCGCCTCTGTCATCAGAAACCTAGTGATGGAGTTGGAGGATAGGAATTAGAGCATACCTGCAAGGCTCTTCCCAACAACCATCGGGGACAGACAATGGGGGGTTATGGTACACCAGCACACCCGTACCGTACGTGTACCCGACCAGTCGTGTACTAGTTTTCTTTGAACCTCCGGCTGGCTGCCTAGATGGTATAGTCCCTCCTTCCCATAACATTGTCGTTTTGGACAAGATTTTTAGTTCATTTTTAGTTCAAAATAAACTAAAAATCTTGTCCAAAATGACAATTATTGTGGAATGGAGGAGTACCTTTTATACTCAAACCCGAGGGAACATCCTTCCTGTGAAACATGCATGGCCAAGGCATGCCCCCGCAGTCAGTTTCTCATTAAGAAACTTGCATGCCGCTCATTACCCTGAGGCTTTGCTGGTTTTGGACTCAACATCATGGCAGAAGAAAGCAGAAGCATGCAGGGAAGGATTACTGGTCTCGAGAATATTTTGTATGGATAATGTTTGTTATATATTCATCAGGGAACACAAATACACTTTATATAGGCTAGGTAGTGTAGTGTGAAACCAAAACTAAACCCTTTCGCACTACACAGACTCAAAAGCTTGCGTTAATGACTAAATGTAGGCCAACGCAGTCAAACAATGATGTTAGACCAACGTAGTCAACAATGACTGTTACATGTGTGCGTGCTTATCCTTTCTACAGTCAGGTGGTGAACCGCCTGCGTCATCGGAAGCCTAGATGGAGTTGGAGGACAGGAACCGGAGCATACTTGCGTGGACCAGGATCGCCTGGCGTAGCGACATTTTACTGCATGAGTGAAGTAAAGACTGCATCCACCGTTTGTTTTGATCCGACAGTTGTACTTCTCAGCTATCCAACTAAGAGGTCCATTAAAATCATTTCTTAAACTCTTGCCTGCTTGCTTCAACATGAGAAAGAGTCTACATGCATATAATGATGCATACTTCAAACATCTAAATAAAACAAACTTCTATAACAAATTAATAGGATTAAAAACACATTAACTATAGAGGACATTACGGAGGGTTCCGATGCTTTCATTTTGTAAACTTAACAAGAACTCAAGAGTTTTTATTTTAATTGCCTTTTGTTTGCATTAGCATGAAGTACAATCTTTTTTATTTTTTGCCTAGGGCATGAAGTGTCGTATAGATCGACCGCAATAATTAATAAGAAAATAACATTTTTAAAAAGACTCCTGAAAATAGGATGCAGTAAAATTTACTACGTCAAGCAATCCTGGTCTGCCTGCAAAAGTCTTCCCAACAACCACCGGGGACGCACGACGGGGGTTAAGGTGCACTGGCACACTGGCCCGGACTGTACGTGTACCCCGCCAGCCGCGTAGCTTCATTTTATATTTTATTTCCTGGGCTTAAAATTTTGCTCTTCCTCTCTGTTTTTGCTCTGTTTGCTCTTCCCTAGGCTTAAAAATTTTATGTTGTACAATATTTTTACATATGTAATATGAGATAGGATATATCACTTGATGGTTTTGCCAAAAAAAATGGAGGAGAAATATGTATATCCCATGCAACTACGTAAATCCACCCCAATTAATTAGGTAGTTATTTTTTAAGATGATAAAAATTATTATCTTTTTCTAGGTGAGGTGACCGGGGTAGATGATGTACATGGCATAATAGCTTATGTGGCATGCCAATGTGGATGTCCAACTCAGACTAAGGATGAAAGTGAAACGGTTTTTTGAAGTTGATGGACTAAATAATTGACCCATTGGAAAGTTCAAGGACCAAACTTAGTTTTGATTGAAAGTTTGAGGATGAAGTTGAGTATTGCCAGCTTGATGAGCTCAAGCTCGTAAAGTTCGAGTAAGCTCATTTGTTGTTGTCATCTATGATATGTACATATGAGTAACTAAACTATATAATTTTATTAAAAATGTTCTATGGGACACAGTTTTTATATATGATAGAAACAAACTCGCTCGAGTTCGACTCGTTGACAGCCCTACATGCAATTAAAGTTTGGTGCAATCGCGTAATCGAAGATTTTCATCCGTTGGATCTACATCTTACGGTTATTACATCTTTTCATTTAACCCCTTCCACTACCACCACCACCCCTCCACCTGGTGGAGGGGGTTAAAAAAAGGATTCAACGGTCGTAATGTAGATTGATCCAACAGTCGAAGATGGTTGATTGCACGATTGCACCAAACATCTGATTACATTCTAGTTGAACTTAACTTTAAAACAGGAAATCTTTTGACAAGGATTAATCCAGTCGTGATTTTTTTTTCTCTTCTTGTTTTTGTGATGTTTTATTTTTTTTCTTGTTTTGTGATGTTGTTTTTTCATGTTTTGTACTTCCTCCTTCCCATATTACTTGTTGTTAATAATCAGGACAAGTTTTCTAGTTCAAATATGAACTAAAAAACTTGTTCTAATGACAAGTAATATAGGAAGGAGGGAGTAATATTTTATGATAATGAACTCAATGTTGTTCGTGTGTTCCATCTATTATTTTGTTTTCTATCTGCTATTTAGTGAACTATCTGTTATATCTGAACGACCTTCCACACTGTTGGTGACCTCTAAAGTGGCATGTACGATACTTTAGCCGCTGGAGGTGCCAGGAGATCGCCCGCAGTGGGGCATGCAAAGCAGTCTGTAAAGTAGTAGTATACAGTACTAACAGGTAGCAACAATAGGAAAGAAAAGTGGAGACAATCAACAGAGAGAAAAGAAAAGAAAGAACAAGAAAAATGTTAGATAAACAATAGGTAGAAATCCAACGTACCACTTGCTCTATGCCCTATACGTGGTGTAATCATTACCACTACTCCTATACGCGGCGAGAAGTTATTACCACTGCTTCAAGGGAAGTGTTGCAGACTAAATGTGCTGATTAGTATATTTTTGTGTTTATTGGGGATTATGTAACAGCTAGTTTTGTCGTTAGCGATGATTGGAATGAAAAGTGGAGACAATGAACAGAGAGAAAGAAAAGAAAAGACGAGAAAAATTTTAGGAAAAGATAGGTAGTACTGTAAAACAGGAAATTTTTGGAGGAGATTACTGTCAACATAGTATGTTATCTCTAATGATGACAATATATTATTCTTGTGCTGATGTTGAAATAGAGCGGTTCCATTACTTCGTGTGTCCCATCAGTGCATGCGAGAGGCATGGGTCCCATAGGCCGTGGGTTCACGTGTCAAGCACCCTTAATGCACCTGCAGTAATGTAGAGGATGTGGATCCGCCACCGCCGGAAGATGAACCATCACCGCGTGCGACCCCCATCTAATACTCCGGAGACTCCCAAGAAACCGCAACCTCCAAATACTAAAGTAGTACTACACCCTTTGTTCCTCTCAGGCGGATTTGTTTCTTCGCGGCTCGTCACTCATTAATGACAAACTTCTCCATCGAACCCCATCAATTTTGTCCGCAGGTGATGATCCTAGAAGATGGTGGTCCGTTGTGCCACATATCTGGCGAAATCGCGAAGAAAAATGAGGAATATGTGGTTGCAGTCACAAATGAGGTACTAACTCCAATTAATTTATGGACCAGATAGTAGTGTACATCCAAGATCAGGCAAGAATGCACGTACTAGTTACTTACGGTGCACGTCCCCATGGGATTGTCATGTAGTACGAGTTAATAAATAAAATATAGAGAGATGCTTTAGTCCGAGCAAATTCCCACATCGAATGTATTTCCTTCAAAAAGGAACACTGATTTCCTTTGTTCTAAACGGGCCTAAACAAAAGACGACCGTGCATATATAGGGGAAACACAACAAGTGCAACATTCATCAGAGACGAGCGGGCATAGGGGAAACACATACAAGTCTATTTTATATACTCCCTTTGTTCTCTTTTAATTGGTGTTGGGAGATCTAGGGGTGCATGCAAAATGGAATGGAGGGAATATAACCCATAGAGTACAACGCCTGACAGCAGAACCGGTCATGCTCGTGCTTAATCCTACAGTTCTCAGTACAGAAGACTCTCCACTCCTCCCACGTACCTTGCCTACCGCAACGGGCAGTTCCCTGGTTCCCCCTATTGAGCACCCCCAAGCGTCATCATCAATGTTGGGCAACACCGCTGGCGGCGCTTCCGGATGAGGCCTGCCCAGGAACCTACTGACAACACAATCGATACACTTCATGGCTTCATGCCGACACCAACAGCACTCCTTGTCGGTACACTTCATCGCGACGGACCCAGCCACGTTGTATCCGACGTGGGCCTCACCTTTGACCTACTAGATATACTCGAAGGCGTTGCAGGCCCCACAGTCGACGTCGCAGTGGAGCATGGCGAGGACGTAGGCCGCCACCATGTGGCCGTTCGCAGCCGCCCGGGCAAGGAACTGGGTGCCCTACTGCGCGCGACCGTCCAGGAAGACAAGGTCAAACCCGGTGATGTAGCATGCATGAGGGTTGCCGACGATTGCCAGGTGCTCCACGAGGGCGTCGTAGCTCCCGTTAAGCTTCCAGATGCTCTCCCGCTCTAGTGCCACGAGCCTGCCCATGGTGTGATCCCGGCATGCGGCGTGCATGGCCATGCATGTGGCACGCAGACTGGAGAGGTCGTCCATCGGATGCGGGGAGGTTGCAGTGACCCACCCCGCGATCAGGACCACAATATCGTGCGGCAAGGGGAACTCCATGGGCTTCGAAGCAAACCAATGAGGGCGCGCGCGACGAAGACAAAGAGGAAGAGTACGTGCGGAGAAGAGTATGGCTTGTGTGTGTTGCAGAGAAGAGGATGTCGTGTCTTTATTAGTACGCGGGGAGAAGACGATGAGATGCGCGTAGACACATGTAGTGATAGTTATGGCTTCTAAAGTGCACCGTTTGGAATGCTACTTATGAAACTCGTATGAATGTCTTTCCCTTCTGGAGGATTCCATTCCTTTAGATTGTTCCATGAGTTTCCTTTGATGCAAACTGGGCTAAACAAAAGACGAGCGCTGGAGTTATGGCTTCTAAAGTGCAATTGTACGCTACTTTAGCCTCTGGAGTTGTTAGGAGGCAGGAGATCGCCCGCAGCAGAGCCTGCAAAGCGGTCTGTAAAAAGTACTTCTCCCTCCGTCCCAACTCAACTCTATTTTTAGCTTTGGTCAAACTTACCTTTGACCAATGATTTCTTGCCTGGTCCTTATCCTGATGATCAAGATCCTCCACCTGCTGCCCCAAATGACTTGGGGTAGAATGATCTTGGCGACTAGAATGAAGTGTCGGATATGTTGTCCAGGCGTAGGGTTATTCAACACAAGCAAAAGGTAGCATATCCTAATCTTGCTCCTCATATCTAGCGTGTTAACTAATTTTTCGGCCCCAAATGGTCTAGAAAAATACTCCAGATATTATGATGCCATAAACTAATCGCTGCTCAAAACAATGACGGTGCTCATGAAGCTTGCAAGCTCAACTTCATCCTCAAACTATCAATGAAAACTCAGTTTTTGGTTCTTGAACTTTCAAATGGGTCAATTATTTAGTCCCTCAACTTTACACAACATTGGCATGCCACATAAGCTATTATGCCACATAATCTACCCCGACTACCTCACTTAGAAAAACATAATAATTTTTTATCATCTTAAAAGGTAACTAGCTAATTAATTCGGGTTTATTTACGTAGTAGCATGGGATATACATATTTCTCCTCCTTGTTTTTTTTACAAAACTATCAAGTGATATATCCTATGTACATATTACATATGTAAAAATATTGTAAAATATAAAACTTTTAAGCCTAGGGAAGAGCAAACAGGGAGGATGAGGAAACTTTTAAGCCTAGGGAGGAGGAAGTATTATATGTTGAGTTGGGGCCAAAATTGAAATATAGTTGAGTTGGGGCGAAGGAAGTATTATATGTTGTTGTTTGCCGCACAAGGTTTGGTCCTTGAAGCCGTAGCCATTTGTACAGGCGGCTGATGCGACCGGCCGCACTGAGCTTACGTGCGTGCCAGTTACCGAGGCGCCTTAAATGCACGCAACACATGCACATCTTTGAATTCAATTGGAACCACTCAGCGTCCCATCACCATTACTGCGCGCGTCTAGAGATGAACAGCCAGGATGCTACTACGCTATAAGATCACCCAGGCACGCCATCTT
The DNA here is from genome assembly GCA_036927565.1 of Tuctoria greenei. NCBI lineage: Eukaryota > Viridiplantae > Streptophyta > Magnoliopsida > Poales > Poaceae > Tuctoria > Tuctoria greenei. The sequence continues at coordinate 122,920,304 of JAYESD010000003.1, read as the reverse complement.
CTTCTCCGCACAGCCACTCATCTCCTCTTCACAAAACCGCGCCAAGAACACCATGGATGACAAGAAAACGCCGCCACCGAGCCCGCTGAAGGACGCCAAGGGGAAGCATCCCCGACCGGACTCCCCCCCGGACAAGGAGTGGGCTCTCCGGAAGATGGCGCGTGATGTATTTGACAATAAATCGCGCTCCATGCATCGCCTTGGGCTTGGTCCCCTTCCAGAGTATGCTGCCATGGGGACCACGAGCCACTACGTCTTCGGCATGATGCACTTGGCCGGTCGCCTCGACATCCTCTTGGAGACGCCGGCGGACGAGCTCGGCCTCGCCGGCTGCAACAACCTGGTGGCGGCGACGTCCAGGAAACTGGGCTTGCATTCTCTCCCACGGGAGGCACCCCCGCCCTGCCAGGAGCCCAAGGAGAAGGAGGAGGAGGAGGAGAAGTAGGTGGAGGTGGAGGAGTAGTTTTTTTCCTGTTCTTAGTTGTGTTGTTTTTCTTTTCTTGTTTGTAGTTTGTGTTTCTCTTTTTTCTTTTTTGTAATGTATCATCTTAAGGTAATAACTTTATTTTTCTGTTCATTGGTGTGCAAAAATAGTTCTAATGTTGTTGTTCTAACGATAAACTAGTGTACTATTTATATTTTTTTTACAATGGAATATATTTCCACCTCCAACTCTATTGGGCTGGAGATCAAGAAAGTGACTACCACCTAGTTTATCTGACAGCACCAGCACGGAGAAGCCCACTCTCTATGTTTAAACCCAACACGGATCCAACACAATGAGCAATCAAATAACAAAGTACGTAGTAAATCATAAAAAACGCAACAACCATTTCTGGAGCATCAACTTTAGCCCAGATTAAATGCTCGTGGGCGTCTCTCGGTACCCTGGGTACCATATATCCTTTGGGATTGCAAAGATATCAAGGAAAAGTCACCCACTTGATTTGAAGACCTTCGGAGGCACACATGTCAGACATGTCCGGACCCGCTTCTCCAACATGGTTAGCCCCAGGGTCGCCACGTGTACTATCAAACCGGAGCTACCGCCCGCAAGGGAGGAAGCTCCGAACTATGTACCGAAGTGGCATCCCCGGACCTAACCCCGCACCGAGGGAAGCTCTGGTGCTGACATGTGTCAGCTAACCCTGGAACTATCTGCTCTCCACAGCGTGCTCCTGTGCTGCCACGTGTCTAACCATCGGATCTTCACCCTCTAACCCCCAGAAGACCCCGCAACGGCTCCGGATCTTCAAAGGGGAATCGAGGACTTCAAGACCCGATTAAGTGTCATTAATACCATATTAATGACACTTAATCGGACGACCTTAATACCAGTAACGGTGCTGTCAAAGCCCATTACACGGTCATTAAGGGCAATTAAACGTGTTGAAGAGGTATCAACACTAGTAAACGCCGGGGCCACATGTCGGGCCAGGCTAATTTGTAACGGCCTACCCTTATACTATAAAAGGACAGGCCAACAACGTTTACACAAATGCGAGATAGACGTGGAGACACGCTCGAGAGACGTTCAGACACACTGACACACTTGCTACATCCAATACAACATCAACACATCCCGTGGAGTAAGGTATTACGCTCAGGCGGCTCGAACCACGTAAACTCTCGTGTCTCCTGTGTCATTTACAATTCACCTTCTTGAATCTCCGTGCGCCCACACCGAACACCAAACTCCTCTAACACTTTAGTAGTGTCGGCAGATCTGCCGGTTCCAAACCACCGACAGTTGGCGCGCCAGGTAGGGGCGCCTGAGATTTTGAGAATGGTGAACTCAGCTGCTGGATCATCCAACGGTCAACCTGCTGCTCAGGATGTTGGGGGCAAACCCTCCAATATGCAGCCACCAGCAGGAGCCTCAGCACCAGCAGAAGTCACACTCCCACCACCACCGCCTCCACCAGCAAATCAAGTTGGGCAACGCGATGGTGCGCCGGCTTCAATCACTGCGTCGGCAAATCATGACAACCCGGAACACGCGCTCCATGCAGCGCGTGCTCTTCTCCAATGCCCAGCACCTCCAGATGCATCCCGGGATGCACTGGAACAGTGGAGGGCCGATGTGGAACATTTGGTTGCAGCAGCAGCCGAACGCCTCAGCAACCAGGGTCCTCCTCCTTCAGGACAAGCCCCGTCGCAGCAGCGGACTTTGTCTGGTAGACTTGGTCCGCACGTTTCCAATAGAAGGAGACGTGCTGCATCACAACAAGTGACGTCATTGCCCTTCGGGGCACGACGCACTCACACGGTATCCAGGCTCTCAACTCATGACCTCCGGGCGGAGCTTGATCGCCGATACCGCCAACAAGACGGTGGAGTCCATATTGAGCGTGCTCGTGAAAGACGGGAAGCTCAGGACCTTTCTGCTCCTGAAGGAGTAGGAGGAGGTTGTTTAGCTCTGGCCATACATCTGCGTATGGTCAGGTGGCCACAGAAGTTCCGGCCTCACCTGCTGGAAAAATTCGACGGGACTATCAATCCCGCCGAATTTCTTCAGATCTACTCCACTGCAATCTTGGCAGCTGGAGGAAACGAGGCCGTGATGGCCAATTATTTTCCAGTGGCCTTAACTGGGACTGCCAGGTCCTGGTTTATGAGCCTTCCACCCAACTCTATCAACAGTTGGGAGGAGCTGTGCCGGCAATTCACCGCCAACTTCGGGAGTTCAAACACTCGACCAGGCACTGAACTGGACCTTTTTGCAGTCGTGCAAAAAGGGGGAGAATCCCTGCAATCATTCATCCAGAGGTTCTCTCAGGTACGAAACATTATCCCTTTTATCTCTAGCGCCTCTGTCATTGTGGCATTCAGACAGTGTGTACGGGACAAGAAGATGTTGGAGAAACTGGCGATCAATGAGATCACCAGCGTCACGGAACTCTTCAGCTTGGCTGACAAATGTGCCAGAGCTGCGGAGGGCCGTGAGATGCACTCCAAACCAACCCCGGAGGGTCACAAGAAATCCTCCAAAGAAGAAGACGCTACCTCTGGGAACGGCAAGAAGAAGAAAAAGACCAACAGCAGGAAGAAGCCGTCGGCCGGTACATCCAATGTTGCAGCTGCTGCAGCTCCGGGTGGCCGGGGGCCACGCCCCGAAAAGCGACCTTTTGAAGACTCTAGCAAGCCCAAGGTGTGGTGCCCAATTCACAAAATGGGCAGCCACAGTTTGGAAGACTGCCGGGAGGTCCAAAACCTTACCGAGCGCTACAACAAGCGCCGGGAAGAATCTCCTTTCCGACAGAGGGAAGGAAAGCAAAAAGTCGACAAAGCTCCAGCTGAAGAGGAGTTAGGTTTTCAGGATCCCAAAAAGGTCCTGAAGGCCGTTTACACCTCCGTCGACGATAATTCTGACGTCTCTGACAACGAGCGTCGGAAGACCATGAACACCATTTTTGGTGGATCATGGGACATCACCTCCCGCCGCGTCATCAAGACTATGCGTCGAGATATGGCTGCTGTAGCTCCTACGGTCAGGCCGGAACCTCATCGGAAGTGGATGGACACAGCCATCACTTTTGATTCTTCGGACTGCCCTCGGAGCATGGTTGGAGCAGGTCAGTTACCTTTGATGGTATCTCCTACTATCAACAACATCCAGCTCCACCACGTCATGGTAGACGGAGGTTCGGGGCTTAACCTCATAAGCTTCGAAGCTTTTACTAAACTTCAACTCCGACCTTCGGATCTCCACCCCTCTCGACCTTTCTCCGGAGTAGGTCCGGGGGCCATTACCCCAATCGGAGATATTACTCTCCCCGTTACCTTCGGGACACGGGAGAAGTACCGCACCGAGAAGTTGGTCTTCGACGTCGCTCAGATCAACTTACCCTTCAATGCCATCTTGGGTAGGCATGCCCTGTACAAATTCATGGCAGCTGCTCATTATGCTTATCTGGTGTTGAAGATGCCAACGCCAGTAGGTGTTCTCCGGATCCGCGGAGATCGTACTGCCGGAGTAACTGCTCTGGAAGAACTCCATGCACTCACACCAGCGCAAGAGGAGGACTCCAGGCAGGAGCAAGCTCCAAAACCCCCGAGCATTCGTCAACGAGGCTCGACTTCTGCACCTCGTGTGCAGCCAAGCAGCGACACCGACATTCCCGTCAAAGTCGTCCAAATTGGTTCCGATGCCGCTCAGACCACCCGTATATCGGGGGGATTGAATGACAAATAGGAACTCGCGCTCATCACTTTCCTCGGGGCTAACGTCGACGTGTTTGCTTGGCAACTGTCACAAATGCCTGGGATCCCCAGGGAAGTGATTGAGCACAATCTGAAGATCTACCCCGACGCCCGGCCTGTGCATCAGAAGCCTCGAAAGCAATCCGTAGAGCGACAGAACTTCATCCGACAAGAAGTGAAGAAGTTACTCGAAGCTGGATTCATCCGAGAAGTCTTCCATCCAAAATGGCTGGCAAACCCAGTCGTTGTGCCCAAGGCCGGCGGGAAGCTTCGGATGTGCATCGACTACACCACACTAAATAAGGCATGTACAAAAGATCCATTTCCATTACCTAGAATAGATTAGATAGTGGATTCCACCTCCGGGTGTGAATTACTGTGTTTCCTAGACGCATATTCCGGGTATCATCAAATCCGGATGTCTACGGAAGATGAAGAGCATACCTCATTCATCACAGTAGATGGATTGTACTGTTATACAGCCATGCCCTTTGGTCTCAAGAATGCAGCTTCAACTTTTGTAGGAGCTATGTACAAAACTTTTGAAGAACCCATTAGAGACATAGTGGAAGTGTACGTCGATGACATCGTGGTCAAGGTCAGGGACAAGGAGTCACTCCTTAACACCTTGCAGGCTGTCTTCGACAAGCTGCGGGCCACCCGCACAAAGCTAAACCCAGACAAGTGTGTCTTCGGCGTTAGCTCCGTAAAACTTCTCGGTTTCCTGGTAAGTCACCGGGGCATAGAATCTAATCCGGCGAAGATTAAGGCCATTGAAGACATGCGGCCACCAATCCGCATCAAAGACGTCCAAAAGTTAACTGGATGTCTAGCAGCCCTCAGCCGGTTCATTTCAAGACTGGCGGAACGGGCACTCCCCTTCTTCAAGTTATTGAGGAAGTCCGGACCATTCCAATGGTCCAAAGAAGCAGAGAAGGCATTCCAGTAGCTGAAACAGTTCCTCAGCACCCTACAAATTCTGGTAGCTCCGAACCCTAGTGAGCCTTTGTTGCTTTACATTTCAGCAACTGATGAAGTCGTCAGTATGGTTCTGGTTGCGGAGAGACCAGGGCTACCTCATACTCAGGAATCCAGACCCCTTCGGGAGGGTCCGGAGGTACCTGAAAGCGAGTCTGGGTCCCAGCTCCCAGACTCGAATCCACAAGAAGTCACTTCAGGAGACCCAGACCCGTCCGGAAGGGTCCAGGTCGCTTCTGAAGAATCCCCGGGTTCCTCCAGCCAGGACCCGGAGGCCCCTGAAAAAAATCCGGATTCCTCCGAGAGGATCCGGGTCAGTGAAGTGGAAGCTCCGGACCCCTCCGGGAGGGTCCGGACCATTCAGCACCCAGTGTAATTCATTAGTGAAGTACTACATGATGCCAAGACTCGATACCTAGAGGTGCATAAGCTGCTCTATGCAGTTCTTATTGCCTCCAGGAAGCTTCGCCATTACTTCCAAGCTCACAAAGTCTCAGTGGTGACCTCTTACCCACTTCGAGCAATCTTGCATAATCCCAATTCAACTGGGAATATTGCAAAGTGGGCAGCGGAATTGGCTGAATTTGATCTTGAATTTATTTCAAGGCAAGCAGTCAAGAGTCAAGCATTGGCAGATTTTGTGGCGGAATGGACTCCGTCTCCATCAAACCCTGGGGGCCCCAGTGAGTAGAAGATGGAGCATCAAGCTCCAGCCTTCACCGAGCCTCACTGGACCCTCTACTTCGACGGCTCCATGCAGAAGCAGGGGGCCGGAGCTGGAATCCTTCTCCTTGCACCGATCGGGGAGAAGGTGAAATACATGGTACACCTTGACTTCAAGGCGACAAACAACATGGCAGAGTACGAAGCGCTCATCTACGGACTAAAGGTGGCATTGTCATATGGTGTCAAGCAACTGCTGGTCAAGGGAGATTCGCAGCTCATCATTAAGCAGGTGAAGGGTGAATGTTCCTGCAATAATCTCCAGCTAGCTGCTTACCTCCTTGATGTCTAGAGGGTTCAGAAGGACTTCGAAGTCCTAGATCTCCACCATGTTTAGCGTGCCCATAACGCTGAAGCTGACGAACTCTCGACGAAAGCGTCAACCGGAGCTCCGGCTCCTGATGGAATTTTGTCCGGAGGTTGTCAAAGCCAACAGCTCAACCTGCCGAACTAAGCGAAGGGGGCGAGATCAGCATCCCGAAGCTGACGGTCCCGATGGCCCTGTTACCATGGCAGCCATCAAGCGTCGTAGGTGCTGCCGGGAGCTCCGAGCAACCCAGCACGCAAGACTCAAAAGCTCAAGCTAGTTCCGATGCATGGATCTCGGAGATCCGGAGCTACTTGAAAGACAACATCCTTCCTGACGATGATGTAACCGCTGACCGGGTAGTCAGATTGGCTAAAAGATACACGCTGGTAGAAGGGGATCTCTACCGGTGTGGTGCCAATGGAATCCTAATGCGGTGCATCACAAGGGAAGAAGGCTGCGAACTCCTCGCAGAAATCCATGGAGGCGAGTGTGGGAACCACGCGTCTTCCCGCACGCTGGTTGGTAAAGCCTTTTGGCATGGTTTCTACTTGCCTACAACACTCCAGGATGCAACTGAGTTGGTGAAGAAATGTGAAGCATGTCAATTCCATGCAAAGCAAATTCACACACCAGCTCAGCCCCTACAAATGATACCTCCTACATGGCCCTTCGCTGTGTGGGGGATGGATATCTTGGGACCTTTCCCAAGAGCCGTCAGAGGTTACAAGTTCCTGTACGTTGCCATTGATAAGTTCACCAAGTGGCCGGAAGCAACTCCAGTTGTGACAATCCACAAGCAATCTGCTATCTACTTTTTGCAATCCATTGTATGCAGATATGGAGTCCCAAACAAAATCATCACTGATAATGGGACCCAATTCACAAGCTCTGCATTCCAAGGATATTGCGAAGACCTCGGCATACAAGTTTGCTACGCCTCCGTAGCTCACCCAGCAAGCAATGGCCAAGCCGAGTGAGCAAATGCTGAAATCCTTAAAGGACTCAAGACGCGCACATATGAGCGCTTAAAAAAACATGGAGCTAACTGGATTGAAGAGCTTCCGCCCACTTTATGGGCCAACAGGACATCTCCAAACCGGTCAACTCGAGAGACACCCTTCTTTCTGGTGTACGGAGCTGAAGCAATCCTTCCTCCGGAAATCACCTTGGATTCACTCCGGGTCCGGACCTTCGACGAAGCCGCGCAGGATCAGCTCCGGCGTGAAGACCTAGACCTCCTTGAGGAGGGAAGGTGCCAAGCAGCTGTTCGGAATGCCCGATATCGCCAAGCCCTACGGCATTATCATCAGCGGCATGTACACAACCGACAGCTCGAGGAAGGCGATCTGGTGCTGCGGAGAATACAATCCATAGAAGGGTTAAACAAACTCTCCCCTGGCTGGGAGGGACCCTTCCGAGTGATTAAAGTATCCTGTCCCGGAAGCGTTCGCTTGGCTACCGAGGATGGGACACCTCTCCCAAATCCTTGGAACATCGAGCACCTCCATAAGTTCTACACTTAATACCACGGAGGTGAGTCTTGAATAACTTGAGGTGTATGTTATAGAGTCATTGTACAAAGTCGGGTAGTTCCTCCAGGAGAACAGCCGGACCTTCCCCGGAAGGTCCACAAAGTTCATGCAACACTTGTCACAGTCTCAGAACTAAAAGTGTGGCTAGCTACCCTGGGACAAACAAGAAATTAAACACGCTTAGCTTGGTTCCGTACCCTAAGAGTGTACTTGTTTCCCTTGTACCCCGGATCTATAATGAAGACATCTTCAGGTGAAACAGACTCCACGTGCATTCATTTTTTACAGGCTCAACATTTTTATTTTTTATTTTTCTCTTTCTTGTCTATAACAAAGACGCGAAATTCTTAAAAAAAATTTAGTTCGACCGGTTCATATATGATTCGAGTTGTATTGTCTGTTCTTTTGAATTCAAATATTGTTCATGGCTCACTCGCCTGAATGCCGCCAAGCCAATCTAGGGCCAGAGTGTGCTATTGACTTAGCCTGGTCAAGCACTCTAAGTACGCCACTCTACCTACACCCCGGCATGCCGAAGTAAGGCGAGTCCAAATACAATTGAATCCGGAAGAAAAGGCAACGCACTCAATTGTGTTAAGAATCGCGTTTGACCTAAAACTTTCTCAAGAATCGTAAGCCGCGACGAAGTTATAGGCAAGAAACGAATTTTACTATTTTTCTTGACTTCAGTGTGCAGGAAAAATAAAATACACGTTGATGGAGAAAAGCCGGAGCTAACAAAGCTCTGACTCCTCTAGATGGCTTGTAATCGATGTTAACAAGCATCACCGGAGCAACCAAGCCCCGATAAAGCTAGGGGGATCAGCCGTCGACGTAAAAGATGGTGAGAAGACCCCACAAGTGGAGTTTGCTGTCGACAAGTTACGTGTTGGCAAAGGTCAGTGCCGGAGCTGCTAAGCTCAGACACCCCAGAGGACTAACTGTCGATGCTCTATGCGTTGATAGGGACTATTACCGGAGCTACTAAGCTCCGATGGTAGTCGGTTTGACCTCAGGGGGCCTTCACCATCAAAGACTTCGGACCTACGCTCTAAAAGTTCGAAGAAAATGAGTCTTCAACAAAACATAATATCCTCTTGGTACATGTTCACAATCAAATTGTGTACATCTACCAGGGGGCCAAGTGAAGACAAAAGTGTTGAAGACAAAAAGTGAAATTCACAAAAATTTGGGGATTTCATTCATCTGGAGACAAGGGATTACAAAATTGAGGAAGAAGAAGAGAGGATACAAGTGGGAACTACGGAGATGGTCCTAGACCCTATGGAAGAATTGAGCGACTTTCTGGGCAACCTCCGACACGTTGGCTCGGGTAGCTTCCCCTTCTCCTTCGACGGGACCTTCAAGCACCGGGTCCAAAGGAAATTGGGAGTTCCGGCTGGTGTAGCACGTCAGCATGTACTCTGCGACGTTCTTCGCCAGGGATTGCCCCTCAACCTCCAATTGGTCCGCGATGACATCACCCACCTTGGAGAGCTTGCTACCTGCCGAGCTCAATGCCTCCAGAGCTAGGTCCGGCTCCGGCTGCGGATCATCCGGGCGCACGGGACTGAAGCCCATTGGTGTTAGCGCGTCGTTGGCCTTGCCCAGGAACTCCCAAATTTGTAGGGAGTCTGCAGTTCTCAAGCCTTTCAATTCTTCCAAAGATCTTCTGGCCGCCACCAGTTTGGAATTCTCATGGGCGAGGCGCTCAACTTCTTTGGCGTTTTGCTGAATCTTCTCGGTAACCCGCTTCTCGAGTTTTCCGAGCTCCTCCTCCCGGAGGTGGATCTTGTTCCGGCGGTCGACCAGGTCCTTCTCCCTTCCCCTCACTTTCTTTTCCCTGGCAACGAGGGCACACTCCCGTTCATGGAGCTCCTTCCCTCGCACCCAGGCCTTCTTGTCCTCCTCTACGCAGCGCTCTTCCAATTTCTTGGCGTGCTCCTCAAGGCCCTTGTCAGCCAGAGCCACCTTCTCGGAGAGCTCCTCCTCCCTCCTCAGGACGTCATCCCGCAGCTCTAGGAGCTTCTGCTCTTCATCTTCGAGCCGTTTCTCCCTCTCTTCAAGTGTCTCTCGCCGCTTGATGAGTGTAGTGTTAATGGCCTCAAGCTTTTCGTGGCGTTCATCGGCCGCACTATTGGCTGCTTTGGCCTGATCGTAGATCTCCCGGGATTGAGTGTCGAGGGCGCGAGTCATACTCTCCCTGTCATCCAATAATTTACCCCAATACTCCAGGCGGACTTTCTCCCGTTTGATCCACTCTTTGTCATCTGCTAGCCTTGACAGCGCCAGCTTGGTCTCAAAGTAGAGCCGGTTATGCCACCTCCTAAGGGTTTGGCGCTCCTCTTCAAGAGCCTTGCTGTCGTGGAAGAAGGCCAGTTGAACTTGACACAGACTGGAACATGCGTTGTCAATAGACAGTGACAACGGGATAGTTTCCAGACCTGCTGGGGTCTCCTCCGCTGGTTCAAGCGGGTTTTCAGATACAAAAATTGGGTCCCACTCCACAAGAGTGGTCCCTTGTGTCTCCATGGTACTAGGGCCGTCCTCCAGGATGGCCTCAGTCGCCATCGAGGAGGGCCCCACCACCAGGTCTTCATTCACCCCCTCAGACAATGGGCCAGCGACTTCACCAGGGCACTCCGGCTCAACCGTGGGTACCTCCGACGTCATCACTTCCGGAGCAGGGCCGCTTCTGGCTCTGGCCTTGGCACCTCGTCCGATGGGGGCTCGAGCTCTGACACTTCTGTATCAACCGGCTCGGGAGCCGGAAGATCTTCATCTTCAATCGGCCCTGCATTCGGAGCTCCAACAACTACCGGCTCTGCGGCCGGTGCTTCTGAGGTAGCCGGCCCAACCGCCGGGGCTTCCTCAACATCCGGCGCGCACCCCAGGACTTCAATCACCTCCGACTTGACCGCCGGAGCTTCGACACTTTCCGGCTCTAAGGCCGGAATCACAGCTTCTTCCGGCTCAACGGCCGGAGCTTCCATCATCTCAGCACCAGGACCCGGAGCTTCAACCTCCGGGACAGGTGCCGCTGGCGCATCTTCACTCCCGCGGTCTGGCGCTACCACGGGAGCCTCTGGGGATGAGTCGATGTCCATGACCACGACAGCCGGCGCCGGAGCTGTCGCAGCTTCATCCACCACTTGGGGCGGCACCAGGACAGGAGCAGAAGCTTCCACCCTCACGGCTTCAGCCGGTGTGGCTGAGGGTGGAGCCTCACTCCCCTTCTTGGGGACGTTGGAGATGATGAACGTAGAAACTTAAAAAATAGTTACTACAATTAAAAAAACTATCCAAGTTAAAGATTAAAAATTACCTTGGGAGGCTTCCGCACCAGCTTGCGCGGAATCTTTTTCCCGGGCGTTCTGGGCTGGTCATAGCCGCCGTGGAAGCTCCAGAAGGCCCCCCGGAACTCGTCGTGGCCATGGGTGTTTCCCAAGTCGAGGCCCCCCTCGATCGGGAAGAACCCCCGGACCCAGAGGCCACCACCAGCCCAGGTGCTGGAGTCGCATGCCCGGAGCTAACACCCCGGGAGGACCCCACTGCGGGAACAGTCGCGGCCCAGGAGGACCCCACTACGGGAACAGTCGCCGCAGTTGTAGAAGACCTTCCCCTCCGGGGATAAGGAGCCGACGCAGAAGTAGCGGGCCTAACGGACCTTCCGTCAGCGTACTGCAGCTTCCTCTTCCGGCTCACGGGTTCATCCGCCAGCTCCTTGCCCTTGCCGACGACCTCTTCCCTCGGCTTCGGAGCAGGGTCGGAGCCATCCTCGGGCATTCCGAGGATCGCTACCCTGGTGGTTGATCTTCTCTCGACGACACCAAGGTCGTCAAGCACGGGCATCTTCCGCCGGAGCTCCATGCTGAACTACACTTCCACGTTCAGAGGAAGAAAAGCTGATGGCGGAGTCAAGTCGTCACCATCGACGTCGATATCATGCTGGAACTTCTTGAGGTGGAACTCCAAGGTTTTCCCCACCATGTTGGACTTCAGCCCGGTCTCGACCCGGTCATCGTCCATCACGCTGTTGAGGGCCCATGCGAGTTTCTCTCTCCTCTTCAGCGGTGCCCACCTGTTGACCAAGAAGTTGCAAAACACCGCCTGAGGAGTCAATCCTCCCTCCACGCATTGGCGGATCCTGGTCAAAGCAGGGTTGAAGGCTTCCACCAGCACCGGAGCTTCACTCCAGATTGTCGTGTCGATGCTGGGAAGGCCTTCGGGCAGCTCCAGCCTCTCGTGCTCCTCCACCCGGACGACTATCCAGTCCTTCTTCCAGTCATCCCACTTCGCAGAGGGAAATGACCGGAGGTACTTGAATGGGCACTTCTTGCGCTTCACGAAGTAGTAGAAGCCAAGGTACTCATTGCTCCTGCCGGTGGTATGGATGGTGAAGAAGGTCCGGAAGAGTTCAATGCAGGGTGGGGATGCCCACCCACATCTCACAGAAGTGGACGAAAATGGACACAAGAAGAATGGAGTGGGGACCGAGATGATACAACTGCAGACCATAGAAGTCTAGCAGCATCAAGAAAAAGGAAGAAAAAGGTGGGATCAACCCCACCATGGCGTACGAGGAGAAGTACACCATTTCGCCGGTGTGGTCCTTCTCAAACGGGAGCTCTCCACCGGCGCGGACCAAGCGGTTTAAGAAGTCCAAGGACCATCCCATGAGGGCTCGGACCTTCTTCAGGTCGCCTTCAGTCTTCAAGCGACTCTCGTAGAGACCCAACTCCATCGCGGCACGGCTAGGCAAGAGAAGAAAAGCGAAGCACAAGTTGGGAGTTTGAGCGCAAGATCAGATGGGAGGCGTAAAGAGCCCCAAACGGTGCGCGCTTTCCTTCTTATGTAAACCCTCGCGACGCTTGGATGGAAACCGCAGAGAAGTCGAAGATACCACTCAAAAATTCCACCCAGACGATGACAAGAGGGCCCGGGACTACCCCGACGATCAAGTCGAGGTTCTTACCCAAGCGAACGGTTGCCATCATGAGGCGGGAAGCCCGAAGGCGGCAGCCTGACAAGGCGCGCGGAACCGATACGATTTTCGTATCGGAACCAGCGACCTTCAATTGCGTGAGATCTGCAAGCCAAAGATCTCACCTGCCGCACACGGGATATGCCATGCGACGAAGATTTAACTCCGGACCATCGCCAACGGCACATCTGAAGACCTTTGAGGACTCAGTTCACAAGTCGAAGGATGGACCCACCTCTGGCGGAACAACTTCATCCAAGGGGTCTTCCCCGGAGGTGGGCCCAGGGGGCCACTGTCGGTACCCTAGGTACCATATACCCTTTGGGATTGCAAAGATATCAAGGAAAAGTCACCCACTTGATTTGAAGACCTTCGGAGGCACACATGTCAGACATGTCCGGACCCGCTTCTCCAACATGGTTAGCCCCAGGGTCGCCACGTGTACTATCAAACCGGAGCTACCGCCCGCAAGGGAGGAAGCTCCGAACTATGTACCGAAGTGGCATCCCAGGACCTAACCCCAGACCGAGGGAAGCTCCGGTGCTGACACGTGTCAGCTAACCCCGGAACTATCTGCTCTCCACAGCGTGCTCCTGTGCTGCCACGTGTCCAACCGTCGGATCTTCACCCTCTAACCTCCAGAAGACCCCACAACGGCTCCGGATCTTCAAAGGGGAATCAAGGACTTCAAGACCCGATTAAGTGTCATTAATACCATATTAATGACACATAATCGGACGACCTTAATACCAGTAACGGTGCTGTCAAAGCCCATTACACGGTCATTAGGGGCAATTAAACGTGTTGAAGAGGTATCAACACTAGTAAACGCCGGGGCCACATGTCGGGCCAGGCTAATTTGTAACGGCCTGCCCTTATACTATAAAATGACAGGCCAACGACGTTTACACACATGCGAGATAGACGTGGAGACACACTCAAGAGACGTTCAGACACACTGACACACTTGCTACATCCAATACAACATCAACACATCCCGTGGAGTAGGGTATTACGCTCAGGCGGCCCGAACCACGTAAACTCTTGTGTCTCCTATGTCATTTACAATTCACCTTCTTGAATCTCCGCGCGCCCACACCGAACATCAAACTCCTCTAACACTTTAGTAGTGTCGGGGGATCTGCCGGTTCCAAACCACCGACAGTGTCATTGCAAAAGGGTGAAGACAAAAAAGACTGGATTCGGATGGCTTGCAAAGACATACTAGAAGTCAGGGTCATCAAAGTTTTTCCCGATTTGGAGTGAGTCTTAGTTATAGACTAGTGTGTCATAAAAATAAAATATATGGGGTGTTTTACTTTCACTAGTGTGTCATAAAATGTATCGGGTGTTTTACTTTCACTAGTGTGTCGGGTTGAGTCTTTTGTTGTTGATTTTCACAACTTAGTGTATCCGTATGGTCGTACTCTGTACTGAGGAAAAGGTCGCTCTAATGGCAACGACTGCTATGCAATCTGAACTCTTGTGCAAGCGTGCAATCCGCAAATCTCAGCCATCTGACGGACATCCAAGGGTGGCTAAAATTTTACACATAAATCCTTCCACCTGCCTGTGTAAAAGGAAGGATCTATGTGTAAAATGGTAGCAATCTTTAGATGCAGATTGCACGTTTCCACAAGAGTCCAGATTGCACAGCAGTCGTTGCCCGGTTTAATTATTTCCATTATCGAAAAAAACTTTAGCCCGGATTAACAAAGTGTCGTCCATGAAATAGCGCCGTCCTCACTCTCGTCATGCATGTATGACATGAAGAATGTTCCCTCAAGGGTTCGAGGATAGAATACCATCTAGGAACAGCTCACTATGTACGCTGTTTATCAAATTAATTGCATGCCTTGTACAATACAATATAATTTCCAACCATGTTGTACTCGTCCTTTCGAAGAAATGACAGCCATAGGCGCTAGCCGCTTACGTGTTCAGATTTTAGGAACAAATGAACACACTTGTGAAAACACATACGCCACATCCGATCCTCAATGTCATCAAATTCAACAAGGGGAGCAACGTCTCTCCACGATGTTCCGCCAAGTGTTGCACACATGACTCTCACCTCACGCCGGCCACGTATTCTGATCCAACCTTGCAACTTCAAATAAAGGAGGGCTAGAAGATTGGTGGAAAAATAATACATATAAGAAAAAAGGGAAGAAGAAAAAGGATGGTGCGCGTTTTGATACAAGAACTGTGATACTGCTGACTTCCATCTTCATTGGCTAGTTTCCGATTCCGCTGATCTCTCTAGCATGCGTTCACACTAGCTAGTCTCTAGTGGCTGGACCCTGGGTATCCCGTGGCCCATCCGTCATACCCAATTGGTGGGCCCTTAGAAATGTTGTTGTTGTTGTACGTGGTGTTTGGTTGAGACAATGCAACTTGTGGTCATAACGCTAAGAATTAAAAATTAGAAAGAGTATATCATATTCAAAAATCTTCTTTACTCTCTTTACTCCGGGCTCAGGCTCGTCAAATTCAAAAACTCCCCCGCTCATATAGTAACTGCATCAGTTATATATCCAGGCCCATTTCCAATTAAAATCCAAACTAAAGGTGTAGACGAAGGTTTGCACAAGAGAGAAGTTGTGTCGCGCCGCCGCAGACGGCAACCGTAGGAACGACAAGGAGAGAGGACCCAATGGCGGGGACTCAGGTGTACAATGCGACATTCCAGGAAGACGTGATCACCACCACTGTGACGTCCTCTGACGAGGCCTTGGAGGACTGGGTCGGCGAGGTCCTCTCTGTCCACCGTCGGCGCCTTCACAAGCTTGTTGTTGGGCTCGACGTCAAGTGGTGTCCCAGCTACTCCACCGACCAGAACCCTGTCGCCATTCTGCAGCTCTGCATCAGCCGCCACTACCTCATCTTCCAGCTCATCCATGTTGACTACTTCCCCAACGAGCTGGAAGATTTCCTCGGCGATTCCGACTACCGCTTCGTCGATGTGGGCATGGAGGGTGACGCCGACAGACTTTGGAAGGACTGACAGCTGAAGGTGGCCAAAACGGTGGACCTGGCCGAGCTCGTAGCAGAGGAGATGGATCGCCCGAGCCTCCGCTGAGTGGGGCTGAAGGACATCGAGCACCGTGATGGGCGCCGACATGGAGAAGCCTTACTGGTTGAGGACGAGCAAATGGGACGAGTACAATCTCTCTAGCGAGCAGATCAGCTATGCGTGCATCCACGCCTTTGTCTTGTTCGAGGTCGGCCGCATGCTGCTCTCCGGCAACTACTGATCTAACCACCGAGTTTGTGGATTGGTTGTTGTTGATCATCTCGGCATGGAATTTGTAGGTGCATCGCTCAAGTTCTAGCTTTTCAGCATGTGCACCAATCTCCTATTAAATTATTTTTTCTTGAGGAAACAATATATCTTGCTTTTAAAAACATGCATTTTATTTCACATGAATCGAGGTCTTTCACATGCATGTTAGTTGTCCATGCATGCTACGCCCAAACATGATCAACGAGCCTCAAACATGACGATCTCTCAACAAAAAGAGAAAACATGTAACGTTAGCAAACATGATTGAGGTCTTTCACATGGATGTTAGACGTACATATGCATGCTACGTCCAAAACATATATTCCAAGAATAGAATATTTCCTACCATGTATATATATTTCTATATTTATCATATTCTCTACCATGCATGTGTATGCTCTCAACCTATATGGCAGTTTATCTAACACACTAATGAAGAATATTATCCTATCATCAATAGAGATAACAAATTTGACACAAGGATAGATGTTCCCTCGATGGTACAAGGATAGAATGTGGACTACCATCGTCTAATAAGCACACAAGTCTCACTACGTACGTACGTGGTTCATCAAATTAATCGATCGCATGCTGCCATTATGTATCGTTGTACTTGTCTTTTGAAGAAACGACAAGCATAGGCGCTAGCCACTATGTGTTTTGATTTTAGGAACAAATGAACACACTTGTGAAACCACATCCGATCCTCAACGTCATCAAAATAACATGTTCCTCAACAAGGGGGCACAAAAATCCTCAACACGTGACCAAACATGCTTGATTGCAAGTCTCTTTCACATGCATTACATTCATGTCCACCATCATCCTTGATCACGACAATTATCATCAGTTCAATATGGACTTTCGGTTGGCAACGGTCGGATCCTTCAAAAAAAAAAGATATAGACTCTCGGTCGATTGACATGCGTGTTCACGTCAATCTCCGCACCTCGTTGAAATCATTCGCACGAAATGTGACGAACACCGCAGGACAGACCTACAAAGTATGCCAGGTGAGCCATTGCATATCCTAGGGCCGTTGTGTGTCAAATTAAAAAACTGGCCAATGGGCGTGTTGAGTCGTTGCGATAATCGAGAGGAGGTGAACCGAGGTTTGGAGTAACTCTTACCGTCGATTCAAAGGCAAAATTTTTGAAGCGTCCGATCATCTGCACTCACTGCTTGGACGACGACCCGCTGTAAAGGCAAACCGTCCTCTTCTTCTCTGCCGCACCTAGCGATTGATTTTAGCCTCCAAACTTCTCCTCTTGCTTCTCCGACGCACCACTGTCGACCACCTCTCTCTCTTTGTTCGCACCTCCGTCGCCGTACAAATGGGTAGCCCCGCACCGAAGCGCTCCAGGTCATCGACGTCCTTCGAATCTCCTTCTCCATTACGTTGCCGCCAATGCCGGTGGAACTGGAGGCGGCGCCCGCACCTTCTCCACGGCTGTCTCCGCCCGCGGCGCCCGCACCTCTTCCATCCGACTATGATGAGATTGTCCGCCTCATCGAGGAACGCATCGACAAACTCAACGGCAAGCTTAAGGAGGTCACCGTCAACCTATTCACCGCCGACGTGCAAGCAAAAGCACTCGACAAAATGGCGCAGATGTATTTGACAATACATCTCACTCATGTCGCCAACTGGGACTTGATATCCTTCCCCACCACACCAGCATGGACTCCGCCGGCTACTACATCTTCGGGTTAGGCTCTTTGGCCGCTTGTCTCGACTGCCTCAATGAGACGATCGGTGAGGAGGCTGGGGTGAAGTTTCGCGAGCAACTCGTGAACGCCGTCGGCCAAAAGAAGTTTGATGTAGTGTTGCAGGATGCTCAGCCAGCGTTTGCGGCGGAGGCGCCACCAGAGGATGCGGAGGCGACGGCGGAGGAGGTGGACAAGTCCTCCTTCGAGTAGAGTAGGATTAGTAGTAGTTTTTTCTTTTTATTTCTATGTGTTTTTTTCTTGTTTGTAATATATGTGTTGTTTTTTTAATGAAAAATGTCTTTTATTTTTATTCATAAAAATGTGTCCTACAGTACATGCACTAACGAAAAACTCCTTTTATCAAAAAACATCGTATACGGAAAATTAGCACATTAGTAATATTATATCTAACAAATATTAAACACATTAGTAGGACGTACGTAGTAAAATTATATTTCAAAAAATTACGAAAATAAAAAGCTAGACTGTGTAACTGTACATCGCATCCGGATGATGCAAATACTAATTAATTTTATTTCTTTTATCTTTACCAATTGTCATCGTGCCCCCCCCACCCACCCACCGGCCTAGCCCTAGGCAGTAGCCCCTCCCGCCTAGGCCCAGAGCTGGGCCTGCCTTTAAGACCATCTGCAGTGGTCATGGTAAAGCTTAGGTTGTGTTTGGGAGCACAGTATTTCAATACTAAAGTTTTGGAAACAACAGTTTTTAAAATCACATGGCAATACCAAAGTATTTCAATACCACAGTTTTGTAATACCACAAACTCACGGGGCCTGGATCAAACCAGCTCGGTGCTACCGCACGTGGGCTGGCGCGGGTGGAACCACTTAGGCTCGTGGGGCGCGCAGCCGCGGCTCTCGCCGCTGGGCATTATTTGCCCAGATGGTTCCGGGTAGAAGCAAAGTTTCCCCCAGAATCTTCCGGAAGGTTCTGGAATCTTTTTTTCTTTTTTTCTTTAGATTTCATAAACATCTGTTTTATATATTTTCCATTTGTTTATATTTATTTCCTAATATATATTTTATATTATTTCTTCACTTTCTTGTTACCTACACATATTTCTATACATATGTTTTATCTTTTATTTTTCTTCTCTTTTGCTATACTAATGATTTATGCAGGAAAATGCTATGCAATGCATGATGTTAAAAGAAAATTAGGGTGTTACAAACCTACCCCCCTTAAAGTGAATCTCGCCCTAGAGATTTGATAGCGTGGAGAAAAGATGAGGGCATTCTGCCTTGAGGTCTTCTTCATGTTCCCATGTAGCTTCGGCTTCTGTATGGTGGTTCCATTGCACTTTGCACCAACGGACTTTCTTGTTCCTTGTGAATCTTTCCTTCACGTCCAAGATTCTGATGGGTTGCTCGACATAGGACAAAACCTCCTGAAGTTCTACATCGTCCATCAACACTTGTTCTTCCAGCACTCTCAGACTCTTCTTAAGTTGAGACACGTGAAACACGTCGTGTACATCGAAGAGATACGCCGGCAGCTCAAGTTGATATTCTACCTCTCCAAGCTTGTCCAAAATCTTAAATGGCCCGATATAACGAGGTGCCAGTTTTCTTTTAACATTAAACCGTCATTGACCTCGGATAGGTGACACTTTGAGGCATACAAAATCTCCAACTTCAAAAGTTAGATTCCTTCGCCTATTATCCGCATAGCCCTTTTGTCAAGACTGAGCAGCCTTTAGATTTTGACGAATTATTTGAACTTGCCTTTCAGTGTCTTGTAATACATCAGGACCAAATACTTGATTCTCTCATGTTTCATTCCAACACAAAGGTGTCCTACACTTCCTTCTTTATAGTGCTTCATAGGGCGAAGTTTTCCAACTGGCTTGGTAGGTATTGTTGTACGAGAATTCAGCAGATGGCAAACTCTTATCCCAGCTATGTCCATGTTAAAGCGCAGGCTCTCAACATATCCTCCAATATTTGATTTGTCCTCTCGGTTTGTCCATTGGTTTGTGGATGGTATGCTGAACTAAAATTTAACCTTGTACCCATAGCTTCATGCAGTTTCTGCCAGAACCTAGAGGTGAACTGAGAACCTTGGTCAGACACTATATGTTTTGCAACTCCATGTCCGCACACAATATGCTCCATATACAATTCCCCTAGCTTCGCGGTGGTATATGTAGTCTTGAGAGGAATGAAATGAGCTAATTTTGTCAACTGATCCACAATAACACATATTGAGTCATAACCGGATTGGGTTCACGGTAATCCAACTATAAAGTCCATATAAATTTATTCCCACTTCATCTCCGTGATCTTCAATGGCTGTAATAATCTGGCTGGCCTTTTATGTTCCACCTTCACTCATTGGCAAACAATGCTACATATTCAGCAATGTCATTTTTCATGCTAGCCCACCAATAACACGTCTTTAAGTCTTTGTACATCTTCGTACAACTGAGATGGATTGAGTAAGGTGAGTCATGTGCCTCCTTCAATATTGTTTCCTGGATATGCTTAACATTTGGCACCACAATCCTCTTTCCAAGCCATAAAGTACCATGTTTGTCCTCATCAAATCTGAATACTCTCCCTTCTTGGATCTTTTCCTTGATTTCTTGGATTTCCTCATCCTTTGTCTGTCCTTCCCGTATTTCCTGCTCTAATGATGGCTTGACTTCCATTGTTCCCATCTCGTTTATGAATCCAAGGTTCAAAGATTCAAACTCCTTGCATAACTCGAATGGCAGCTCGCGGACGGTGAGGTGGTGGCTTACTCCTTTCCGACTTAAAGCATCGGGAACTACATTAGCCTTCCCTAGGTGGTAGTTGATTCCAACATCTGGTTGACTCAGATTCAAATTTGTTTGCGTGAATATGTACTTGAGGCTCTTGTGATCCGTATAAATCTCACATCGGTGACCAAAAACATAATGTCTCCATATCTTCAAGGCCTGCATCACGGCTGCGAGTTCAAGGTCATGTGCAGGATAATTCAGCTCATGTTTCCTTAATTGCCTCGATGCATAAGCTACCACTTGGCCTTCTTGCATGAACACACATCCTAGTCCGTGTCTTGACGCAACACAATATATATCAAAGCTCTTGCTCACGTCCGGCAATACTAACAACGGTGCGGTTGTCAACCATTTCTTTAACTCCTCAAAGCTATCCCGACAAGCTTGAGTCCATTGGAATGCTTTCCCTTTCATGAGTAATTCGGTCATAGGCTTTGCTATTTTGGAGAAATCCTTGATGAATCGGCGGTAATATCCTGCTATTGCAAGGAAACTCCGAATTTCCATCACATTTTGTTGCGGCTCCCACATAAGCACATCTCTCACTTTTCCCAGGTCGACTGATACTCCTCCTTCAAAGATGATATGGCCCAAGAATGACACTTCCCGTAACCAGAATTGACATTTGCTGAACTTGGCATACAACTGACATTCCCTTGGCTTCTGCAATGTAAGCTTCAAGTGCTCCTCATGTTCTTCCTCGCTTCTCGAGTATATCATAATATCATCAATGAACACGCCGACGCCCAAACCATTCCCGACGCCCAAACCCTAGCCGTCGACAAGCTCGGTAAAACCGACGCGTTCCCATCGTTTCGTCCAATTCCACGCCCCGAGGACTTGTCTAACACCTTCGTCGTGCTTCCAGGAGACCGTCGGTCATCTTTATCAGGGGTTATCGCCTCTGCGTCGCCGACTGCGTCGGGCATTGAGGAGCTCCGCCGCCAATCGCCGTTGCTGACCACCTTCCGCCCCTCCTCCGGCCATGCAACAACCCTTGGTGAGACCCCCATGCACCCCTCTTCATTTTGTGCTAGTCAAATGTGCCCCGAAGCCTCTGTAGTGCATTTTTGGTCATCGCTGGCGAGATCGTTGCCGCGCGCGCGTCGCCGCCACCAGCGCCGCCGCTTCGTCATTCGGGTGATGTGGCCCTCTGTCGGCCGTTCATTTTGAACGGGCGGCCCAGATTAAAACCCAGCGTACCCCTTCGGTTAATTAAATCTGGGCCCTCTATTTTAAATCTGACGACCCACGTTTAAACCTTCTTAGCCGTTGGTATTTTTACAATAGGCCCCCTGGATTAGTTTGAGACAACCCCTAGACTTTTAAATAGTTTACAAATTGGTCCTAAAACTTATAAAATCAACCTTAGACTTTCTGGAAATTAGGAAAGTACTGGATAATTGAATAAAAAGTGTTTAAAAGCCCATAGAATATTTTAAAATATCAAATAAATTCTGGAAAATTGTAGAATAAGCCCTAGACTTAATAAAAATTGTTTTTAGCCTCTGGAATAGTTCTGATTTTACAAAAAATCCCCTGATAGTTCTAGAAATTAAATAAAAGTCCTTAATTTATATAAAATAATTATAAAAACAGATTTAAATATGTTTAATTATTTACATTGCTGTATTATTTTTATTAATTCATTTAAATTTCTGAATTAATCATAAAATACTTTTTAAGTAGATTTAATTCATAAAAATTGATTTGCACATAAAAATAATTATTAAAAATAGTGTAAAAATTGTAAAATGTATATTCTATGTTATAAAACTATTTTAAGATTATATTGAAGGATAAAAATTTCTAGAAAATAATAATAGGTTTCTAATAAATATAAAAATGGTATAAAAATTGTTAAATATATGTTTTACTCAATATATTTTATTTAACTCTAAAATTCTCAATAATTGGTATTATGCCTATAATTTAAATTTACCATAAAATCACTTTTGCGTAGGAATTTATGTTTATTTGAATTGTTTGCATTCTATATGTTCTTATTGTGTGTTATTATTTTATGCATCATCGTAAAATTAGAGTCGGGACCAGAACTGACATTTAACCTTCAAGAGCAGCAATTTCCCGACGACACCCAGGCTTAATTTGGAGGCAAGTTCTTGACCATCTTGCACCCTTTTTGTTAAGTTTTAGTTAGATGCATGCTAAATTAAAATATAAATCATATGTTATGTTTCCCTAGTTTTTCCCAATATTTCCTTGTTGCTTGGTTTGGGTGTTTGTACTATTATTTAGTTTACGCTTAGCCATGCTTAATTGAAATATGGTCTACTTATCTACAAGTTTTATTTGATATATTCTGATTCATGAATTGGTGGCAAATATGAATTTAGTAGATAGGAACTTGATAGGGGGTTTTGTATGGATTGGTGCATGCGTGCACAAGATCTTGGTTTGGGGCTTGACACCTATCTGTTTCTAAGGACCGGTTTATGGAGGAAGTTGTTAAGCCTTATAGTATCACCATAGAATTGTATATGGGACAACTTGGTTTAGTAATTTGGTCTCTCCCGATGTAGCTTAGGTAATTGAACGGGCGGGAAATGGGTTCTACCTTGGGATCCGCATGGATCAAGAGGGGGCTTCTCTTGGCGGAGGGAAAATAGACTCTAGGTGCAATAGCAGTGAAACCTTAGAGTACCCATTGCAAGTCGGGAGAACCATCAGAAACACCTCGTAGTGATCTCCTGGCCACACACACCTTCTGAAGTGTGTAATGTGGTTAGCTACCACGGGTATCAGGGAGGTTTACCTTAGTCCACCTGGCAACAGGGGATGAAATCAGGAACTATGGGTGAAGTATACACACTCTGCAGAGTTTTGTCAAACTGTCTGGACAGCCGTGCTCACGGACACGAGCGGCTTGGAACCAAATTCATAATTAGCACATGGTTACATAATGGAAGGTTTGGGGTTTGGTCTTACTTGTATTAAATTTGGGATATTGGTTGGGATTTAACCTAGATGTAGGTGCTTAATAACATTTAAGAATAGTTCTTTACCTATTAATTGCCTTCCTTGTTGTGAACCACACATGTCATATCTTTCCAACTTGCGAGTACCATTGGTACTCAAACTTGTTAGTTGTCTGTGTCGGTTAAGGCCCATCTCGTGGTTGGCAATCCATCTCCCAACACCCGCCTCGTGTCATTACCGACCCAGGCACGATGTGAGCAAACCAACCTACACAAATCCCTGACCACGTCTCAAATTAAAGAGTGAACCTTATAGTAGTATCTCGCGAGTAGGTTTCCCTCACTCGACTTCTCTCGCAAGTAGAATTCAACTACTTGACTTGTGGTCGATAAAATGTGACAATCTCGCAAGTAGTCTCCAACATACTCGACATCTACCGATCTTCTAACTTAACATTAAGCATAGTAATAATAATACGATGAAGTCTTATATTGCCCATCCACTCCCAGGATTATTTGGTCATGCATGTGGAGTATTCAATCAACATAGACCTAATGCAGATATCAAGTTTATTCAGTACAGTGTGTATAAAGCAAAACTTTATAAAAGCTCTTAAATGGAAATCGGGGCTTGCCTTAGGTTGCGACTAGGTAAATGTCAATAAGTCAGTGGATTTATCATTTTGGTTCATCTTCTCATCACTTTCCTTCTCCCCTTTTCTTTGATGTTGCTTGGGCGAATCTTGCTCACAACAAGGCCATTCTTGTGCCTCCTCCTCCAATTGGTGCTCCTCGTTGATCTCCACTCGTTGAATGCCTTTGTCACGATCGCTATTGATAGGAGAATGCATATAAAAACTAATACAATTAAGCAATTACAAATGAAACTGTTATAACTTGAGAAGAAGTAATTGGGTAGGAGGAAAAAGTCTGCCGTTGAGATGTATAGAACCAAGGAAACCAAAGTGGAAGCATAGAGATATTAAAGTATGAAGTGGATTATGCACCCGAGAAGATTTCAAGATTTCAACATGGCAAAATAAGAAAAGAAGGTGCACAACTCAAGGATGGGATAACCAGATAGGATTGAGAGGCCTGCTGCTGTAATGTACAGGAACAGGAAGAATTCCTAGTGGAAACATAGAGGAATTAATTTATGAAGTGAAACAGACATTATTTTGGACATTAGTGAGATCATCATCAAATTACTTAGGTTAAGAAAGTCCACTGGTTCAGTATATTTTACAGTGGAATCATGTGGTCATGAACGACCAGCCAGAAAAGTTTCAGCTCAAACAAGAAATGGCTGTAGTCTCCAAAAATCCGACAACATTTAATGTTATCTGAATTTTAATGAAAAACCTGAAGCTTTGTCATGGGTGAAAGTATGTTTTACTGATAGTGTTGTTATTGTGGTGTCCAAAAAAATTGGATTGATATTTTTCTAAAATTTTACAGCCAGATATTGATTTTACAAGGTTTTGCCATTTTCTCGAAATATTACTATTATTTTCTGGTATGTTCTATTAAGCTGAGCAACGATCATTAGTTAACCTAACTTAATAAAGATTAATGGATCTTAAATATTTATTGGCATTCAAATATATTATAAAGAATATTCTGGTAAAGTTTGATAATTTTCTAATGAAAGACTCTCCAAGAATTAATTATCATAGGAAACTAGAAAAAGAATTATCTAGAAATGCAAAAGGGTTTTCATACCAAATATTTTACACTATTGCAAAGTAATTGTTTAAAGGAGTACAACAAAATTTATTTCATAATTTTTGGGCATTTCTAAAGTAAGATATGAATTTCCTAAGTTTGAGTCATTTTTGGAATTAGTTTTGTACTAAAAATCCAATTAGACATTGACTGTTGGACCACCATTCAAAACAAGCCAATAGCGATGAAGCAGCACGGAGGCCACAGACTTCCTCCTGTAGCCACACGGAGTATGAGGCAGCAAATCGATCCGGAATGGTTTAATAGGCCGACAGGTGGGCTAGGGGGTGGTCATCTCCCACCTCGGTCCCAGACCGAGCGGGCGGCGCACTGCGCTGGCGCACGGCGGCGCTACTTGCCACCGTGAAGCTCCCGCTCATACCCCTCTTCAAGATTGGCCGCCAGGGCCAAATATTCCATGGTAAACATGCTAGTGGGGGCGAATCCGGCCGGCAGCAACCCAAAACCCACTGGCGACGTCGCGAACATCAACTCCAGCGAAGGTGTTCTTGCACGGAAAAGGGCCAAATGGCTCGCGAATTGATCGTATATGAGAAAGGTGACACATTGATCACTAATATGGATTCAAAGCTTGAGGAAAACTGCTGGGAATAAGATTGCAACCGTGACCTAGGTCATCATCTTTGCTGGATGGGAAAACTACGCTTATGACGCTTCTTCTCGATCATTTGCCCTGGTTTTTGACCTTGGATGTTCACAAGAAGGTCCTTAACCTTTATCTAATGGATTTGAAGATTGGTTTTGTATGGAACATGAATTGGTTGAGTTCCTAGCCACTGTTCAATGAGCTGACGGGTAGGAATTTGGCAGAATTGTGGAAACACCGACTAGACTGAGGAGAGAGGTTTAGAGATGTCGATAGGGTGTGGTAGCGGACCTTATTGCGTGATAGTTGAACTGGGAGCAAGGCCGATGTTGTTGTGCGCCAGAGAGTCACCGTGACGGCCAGAAACGAAGAGGATGAAGAACTTGCATCTGGCACCGTCGGTAGAGGAAGAAGGCGACGGGGTAGCCGCTCAGGGGGGGTTGAGGACTCGATGGCGCACCCTTCTACTGCCTGAGGCTGACGCACAAACGTCTGCTTTGGTTGGAAGACGTTGAACAGTAGGAGGCCACGGTAAACTCGAGCAGTGCCAGTTTTGCTTGGAGCTGAGGCAGAGCAAGGAAGAAAGAGCAAGGAGTATGTTGCTTGGATGATAAGGCAACTTGTTCGGGTGCGCAGTGGCAAGCCTGGGCGTCGAGCAGGGATGTGGCTCATGCGCTTGCCTTGGTGGCACCATGGGAAGAAGCAGAGAAACAGAGCACATTGCATGTTGAATGCTGAGGATGATAGCTAGGGCCCACAACATTCCTCTCCCTTATCCTCAATGTCCAGTGCAAATATCTCTAGCTCATTTTCTTAATCTTTGATTAGATTAACTGGAATGCTAATCTAATTAGTAGGAAGGTGATGATACACTACAGTATGGAACTTGACAAGTTGACAAATTTGATTGAGCATCTTACGGGTGGGGGCCACCTTTCCCCATTTTCCTATTTCTTGTAAATTCATTTTTAGCTGACAACTAAGCTCTAAAAGTTCTAAATTTTGGCTGGGTTACTGATACAAATATTGGGAATCCCTTTGTGAATTCAAATTTAAGAGTGATGGAATTAAGTTTGAAATTCAAGATTGAATTTGAGTTTACCTTTTGATTTTTGCTCAAAACTTTTCTCTATTTTCTTTCCAAAAATCAGTTGTACTACTTCTGCATCCCGTACCAATCCCTGAATTAGTAGTTGGTACGCACAACAGAATAGATCAAGATCCATACGACAATTATTTATTTATGACCAATATCAGTCTTACAAACATGATCTAGATTACATTGGTTGTGGTCTGAGATGACCACCAAAATCGATAAAATCCTTAAAACAACGGAGTAGAACGGCTCCATGCCCAACAGGCAGACTTGGGAAGTAGGACTAGACCTAATCGTCATCTTCACACGCTTCATCTTCCTTGTCTTCTGATAAAACCACCTATAAAGCAAGATTGAGTACATAAGGTACTCCGCAAGCCCTAACACTACTCAAGGGGAGGTGTCTCATGCATTGGGGCTTGTACCAAGGAGAGGCCATTCGGCTTAGTTTTGTCAAAAAGCATTTTATGCAAAGTTCTCTTTGAAAAGAGCTTTGCAATAAGAGGGAGAAGTAGTTGAATCAGTATTATTATAGTTGGCGGGCCCTGGGGGAGTTCCAGACCATCCCGCCAGTTCCCTCACTTTTATATGAGTGTTCGGACCCAAGGCCCTGACGACTCCGGCACGCATGCCAACTCTTTCCCAAAATACAGCGGCCTAGGCCACCCATACACACACTTCAAGGAGATGCGCTAATACTAATCCATAGGAGCCCAAAGCATAGTGTGTCAAGACTGTGACAACAGCTATCCAGATAGGTTAAGACTCTGCAGAGTCTGTACACTTTACCCATAAGCCATGCACACCTAGCAAGGTTATGACTTGACGCTCATACCATCTTCTCTGCATGACCCCACATTCACACCTCGGCCCGACACAGGGGCTCTCCGGGCATTCACTACCCAACAAGACACCGGACGACCCTCAGTCTTCGTGCCATTTCCTGGTCCACCATGCCCTCCATGGCTCTCCAGGTTTTCTCATGTGGCAGTTACTAGAAAGGTAGGGTGAGTCCTTCCCATACAGGTTTTGTGGTTGTACGAAATCACTATGTTTAGGTCAAATGAACCGGTCCTTATATTGGAGAAGCGGCTCCATCCATCCTTGGCAAAAGGACTAGTTCGAAACACATAGCATCGAACTAAACTGAAGTACTCAGCATAAGGCTAGTCTGAGAAAACATGGTCATCGTACTATTACTGCAGCACTCAGTATCAATCGGTGGGTTACATCGAATACACAGCCGCAGCTCGTATACCTCTTAGGGAGCCTGCGGCTTCCCATCACCATACCCGCCTCAACCACCCTTCCCCTTCACATACAGTTTATTAATCACCCACCCATATCCTAACTCACACCACCAAACACCATTTTAACACATTTCACAATCATGTATACAGTGTGTAGTGGTTTGCGATGCAAACAGCACAGGGGTTCCTAAGCATGATACTAACAAGGAGGTGCTCACATCACTGCTATAGCGCAACGATGAAGCTATCAGGTCATGGGGTTGATTTATCAAGGTCAAGAAGGGGATTGTGATAGTCACTGCTATTATCGTAACTGATGCAGTGTCTTGTTTCAAGCCATTGATAGCGAGTAACTATCATGTTACTGTTTATCATTGGCTAGTAGCTAACACCGATACTCAGTCATCAACATAGCTCATGCTACCACATCAAGTGGTTCAAAGCATAACAACATTTTAAAATAGACATACAGTCATGCAATGAAAACAGGCCATAAGTGCGATTGCAAAACATAGGTGAAATATCATCAAGGAGTTAGAGCTTGCCTTTACAGTGGTTTATAAAAGTCTTTGTCTTGTTCCTCGTGATTCGGGTCTTGAATATCTCCTTTGCGAACTCTCATATTACTAAGTACTTATCTACGCGAAGAAAATACGATTCATCGATAAAGATCCAAGAAATCCAAATAAAACTTGAATAAATATAAGCAATCATTCTATAACGCGGTTGCTAATATTCTTATAAGGTCCATCGAAGAATGTGGTATTCTACTGGTGTCTTATTTGGAAATTTTATTATTTCACTGGTCATCTAAACTGTCGCTGAACAGCTATAATGATTTTTATCAGCCCCTTAGTTTAACTGTCTAGCTCTCAATTTTGTTACACTACATGTTCTTGATAATGCCTTTAAGTTGTTACGGATGATAAGACACCCATACTTGATGTTTAGCATGATTTTCTTCAAGCTTGTAATCGTTTACATTATTTACGATAATTATGGTTAACTAGTTCATACCATAGATTACATATTTTTTGGTTAACGCGTCAAACATTATTTATATGGGTATTCTATATAATTATCTTATTTTCATAATAATAAGTTCACCAGAGTGCTACTAATCCGAATCTCATTTATTCCAGAGAGTAGTCACGAGTTCTAACGTGTTTTAGGTGAAGCAACATTTTTAGTGAAGACTAGTTCATGGTTCAATATTTTATACCATTTCTTACCAGTCACTTTCTTAATATGTTTTAAACGTCAAGAACATATTTTATAACTTCTTTATATGGTTATTAGGACTTTATGGAAACTACTAGTGAAGATATTATTTCTTTTAAAGTTTGCATGCGAATTTCTATTATCTAAAAGCTAACTATTTATCTACAGTGACACTAGTCAGTTCGTTATCCTATACTTTATTTTAATCAAATACTACTCTATAGTCCTAGCATTATATTCTGAGGAATATTTGGAGGGTCATTTGTGGAGAGACTACTTAGAAGCTTCGGTGTGCACTTTACGAATTATGGATATCTACATGATTTTTCCTCTGGAAATGATAGCTACTTCTTTATTCCATTATTCATATTAGTCCAATACCACCTACATTATATTACAAATGTCAAGCAATATATTCTAGGAGTTTAGATAATTATTTGTTATGAAGTTTGCCTTTTTAAAGTATATACATGATTTTCTTCTATCGATGATTCAATTTATTTCCTATAGGATTGGTAATTGCTTTATCACTTCATAGTCTATATTGGTTGGACGTTACCTTTTTTATTACATTACAATTGTAAATTAATTTTTATAATAATTCTTAGATTATTATTTGTGAATGGATTATCAAGTTGGGAGGCTAAGTGTAGACTCTTCCGATTTCCTAGTTAATCAAATAATATTTATTAGTTAATAATAAGTCTCTCATTTTGGCAATTTTATTTGGGTTACTAACTACTATTTTTATGTTCTAATAGTTACTAAATAAGCTTAGAGACCTTCTAGAAAATTATTTGCAAAATAATTATCAATTTAGAGGCTAAACATTATCTCTTTCTAATGTCCTAACTCATCAATTCATTTTTGAAAACCACTAATATTTGACACAGTTTGTTCAAGCAACATATACCATCAATCGTCCCTAATATGCTCTAAAAGCAGTTAAGGGTTTTTAGGATATTTTGCATAACTTTATTATATCAGGAAATGTAGTTATATTTTTCTGTTTACACCAAACGTGCAAACCTAACCGTTTCCTAGCTTACTGTGAGGCTGGGAGTGGGTCTTTTTGCCAGTTGTGTATATGCAATTCAAGCCACGAACAGAGGCTGGCAGGTGGGCACCTGCAGGCAGTAGCCACGGTGCCATGGGTCTATGTGGACCGAGTCCAGTCAATTGCGGGCTGATGGACTGCACTGAGCTGGAGGGGAGCTTTTGAGGTGGCGTCTGCATGTGATGAGATGGCGCCCATGTGGCAGTCAAACGTGCGCCACGTGCGCGCCACGTAGGCGCTACAATGGCCAAACAGAGGAGACGGCGACGGGATCCCTGGAGCTCGACGGCGGCAGAGCTACGCGCGCGCCCAGCAAACGAAGTTGCCGGGAGGGTGTTCCAGGGTCCGGCGATGCCCTCCCCACGCTCGTCCGGGCCGGGATAGCGCCCAAGGCGGTCGGCGGCTAGCCGAAGTGGCCGTCCATGGCGGCGCATGGCGGAGTTGTGCGTGAGGGCGGCTAAGATCAGGTTGGGTTGCACCTACACGAAGCTAGGATCTAGGCGAGAGTGGAGGTGCAGCAGGCTCGGTCAGAGCGGCACCGATGGCGGCCGGCGGCTTGCAGTGGCGGTCGTGCACGATGGCGCGCAAGCGATCTATGTGTGGGCGCGAGTCCTCGTGGAGCTAGTGTGTTGGAGGTGTTCCAGGGTGTATAGAGCATGTTGGTGCACTCGTACAAGTCAGGTAGGGTTCAACGGTGGCGGGCGTCGGCCGACGGCGCTAGGGAAGATGGCGGCGCGTCGCGTCCTCACTCCCGAAGGCGTTCCACCATGCCAGAATATACCTGTACTACCTACATGCTACGGCGAGTCTAATGGGCAAGGTGGCTTTGGCTGAATGAGCCTATAGCTAGTTGGCGGCAATGGCCCGCAGTGGAACCGGCTATAGGTCGTCGGGATCTATTCCGTGGTGCACTAAATGACAAGTCAACTAGTGTTCTATGTGTTCTACACAATAGGGAAACAACTGTGGAGGTTAATTGGATTACCTTGCCTCCAAAGCGACGGAATGGCGAAGTCACTGGCGGCAAGGAAGAAAATGGGGAACTCCAAATTGCCGCATGAGGAGGGCCGCGCGACCTTGTTGGTGTGCAGTGGGAGCAATAGGGTGGTATGAGCGCGTGAATGGGGGAATAGGGCGTCGTTTCGTAGGCTGAGGAAGCGGTTCACAAGGCGGTGGCCTGAGGCAGTTTGCGCCGGTTCCGTGTCGCGCGCGTTTCGTCGTGCCCATGATGGCGAGAAGGAAAAAGGTGGGAGGAGACAGCGGCAAGGTGACCCATGCGGAGCTGGCACGGCGCAGGATGGCGGGGTGACGTGACTGGCGCACGTCCTGTCACAGTCGTCCCGTCGCTCGGCTGGCGTCGGGAGGTAAGGGAAGGCAGCGCAGTACTGGGCCGGGCCACGTGGGAAAATGGATGAGGGCAGTGGGCCGCGCGGTATAGAAAAAGGGGAGGAAAGAGAGGAATCGGGCTCAGCCCAGGAAGGAATTGATTTGGGTTTTTCCTTTCTAATTCCTTTTTCTATTTCCATTCCTTTTGAGTGTGGATTTTATTTCAAAGTTGGTTTTGATTTAAATTATTTTCTCCCAGTTCACTATATTTAGATATTTTTATTTTGAAATTTTCCAAGGTAGTTGAATTATTCAAAATTGAACTTGAGTCTATTTTGGATAATATGGATTTTTGTTTGAATTCAGATTTGCTTGCACCCAATTATTCCATTACATATTTGTTTTGATATTCCTACTATATTTCCTGTTTTATTTTAGTTAGTGATGATTTCATTTATACATGTGTTTTCCATGTAGGTGTATGTGTATGTACACACACACACACACACACACACACACACACACACACACACAGAGATATATATATATATATATGTATGTGTGTGTGTGTGTGTGTGTTTTGATGTCACTTGTACTTCCATTTTATGTAATGCATATAAATTTTATATTTTGAATAAGATGCATATGTGTTTTTCATGTTGAAATCAAAATTAGTTTTAAGACTATCGGATTTTCGATCATTCGTTTGACCTCTTTTTTTGTTCATCTATTTAGGTTTGTTCGAAAATTTTTATTCAGAGTGATTTTTATCATTTGCTAAAATCCAGGCTGTGACAGATCTACCTCACTAAAATAGAATCTCGTCCTCGAGATTCGGAGGTTGTCTTGGGTAGGTAGGGATATATTTTCCAAGGTTATCTTCACTGCCGTGAGATGGTCGTTCCTTGATCCTGACATCTTTGTTCGGTGCCACAAGTTCGTGTATCTGTACAAGTAGTTCTTGATATCTAACATCAGACTATTGGTCCATTGCACTGAACGATACTTGGTTCTCAATATTCTCAAGTGCTTGTCTGGGTGATGATATGCGAATACAAACGTATATCTGACTTCCTTGTACATTTCTCGAAATATTAAGTCGTGCCTCCTATTTTCTCAAATGGTCTGTTCGGTTAGTGGGGCCAACAGACCTTGTATCCAAAATATGTATCATCCTCTAACTAACGTGTCCATAGAGTGCATGCGGTTACTCTCTTGATGGCTGGATTCCTACTGTGGTTGTTTGCTTTTTATTCTCCCTAGTTGTTCTTGGTTGTGGTGTCTGTCTGTGTCCTCTGTACTGATGGGGTCAAGGAATGATGCTCTTTCCTCTTCGACCCTATCAGTCCTTATTGATGTTTTGTATCGTAGCAGTTTTCAAAAGTGGAAGCTTCTGTTTTTTTTGTGAGGCCCACCACTATAACTTTGGTTTCAGGGCATGTCGAGATATGCTTACTGCCTGTTCATTTATTACCATCTTGCCCATTGAACTTCATGATGCAGGCTAGTGGGTTGGTTAGTACAAGGGGCATCACCACAAAATTTGTGTTGTCCACATCAAGTTATGGATACTGGCCTCACAGCGTTAGTGTTTCTGATCTTGAGTTGGTACTCATGTGACCTCAGTTCAACCTTGTAGATGTCCTTAACCCCTTTCTATTTAACCCATTAAATAAGTCATGGATCTGGGATGGCAAGTATTTCTGCGACCTTATTCGATGTTTGGTAGCCAACTCATGTCCTTATGTTGTCTTCATTCTTCTTTGATAACATTACTGGAGCTTCTTAAGGTGAGAACTCATATGGATAAAGCTCTTCCCTTATGCCTCACAGATTTGTTCCTTATATTTGGTCAGTCCATTCAGGTTCATATGGTAGGGCTGATTTACTATTAGCACTGCCCAAAAAGTTAGACTAATCAACAACTTCACATCTTTGTTTGGTGGCCTTTCTACTGTCTCCTAAGAATACCTCTGAGCATGCACATAATACTGACACTCGTCTCATGGGCATAACTTCCAAACGACATGCCATGAATTACATGGTGGGCTCCTGCGGCTGACCTCTCATCTGTATCTCCATATGATTCATCGTAGTTACCTTGCGGTTGGCACAGGATGTAAATCCTTGTCGGTGTGCCAACCAATCCATGAGGGTACCATCCACACCGTTTGTCTTATGGGCTTTTATGTCTGTTAAAATCCTACCCCACTTAAATAAGATTTTAACTACTATGTTTCTTTTTTATTGGTGTGGGTTTATTATTTTTATATTGATATATTTATATTTTATTATTTGTAGTTTCGTTTTGTTTGGTTTTGTTTGGTTTATTTATGTATTTAATTGACTTTGAGGATTAACTGGCGTACTTTGGATCAAGACAGTGTTCTTGCATGAGCGGTGTGTTCATGGTGGGCTCGAACAGGGATAGGCTTTTGGATGAGTATTTCACTGGTATGGCAGGAAGAGAGACAAAGTAGAAGATTTTTGTTTTGTCATCTTCATTATCCTCACGTATATACGTTCGTTTGCATAATATTAAATTTTATATTGTGTATTCTTATTGGTGCATTATATTTGATATACATATAAGCATACGTGCGCAGATATATAAATACACGTAACCCATATGTATTTATTTTATTACACACCCAACTTATCTTCTTTCGTTTGATTATTGATATGTGTTTGTATTAGAGCAAACAATTTCACTCAATCAAGAACCAAAGGAAAACCAGCGAATCACACCCAAACATAACTATATTACAAACTTATATATTATACCATTAATCGTTCTATTCGTGGCTTACTCTAGGTCTCTATAGGCTAAGCCATTCTACTCATGGGCACTATGGTCATTATAGAATTCTATCGATGTGACTGAGGAATGTAGGGTTGCACGTGGTTGCTCTTCCACCAATCGGGATGTCGTTCTTGATACGTGATGATGATATCTTCTAGTATTCCTGGAAGGGTAATTTCTTCCTTTGTCTTTATGTACTCTCTTGAGTTGGTTAGTAGGTTGTTCGACTCGTCGAATCTTCAAATGGTTTGGTGCAGGCGTTGCATGGTTCCAACCTTGCGCATCGCGTTTGTGTCCATCGCACTCTTGAACGACCAAGGTGTATTAAAAGAGTTGGTGGCACCATCGATGAAATAAGTTAAGTTTTCAACATTGAAGGAGATAAGTTCGGAAGAAACATAGAGGAGAGAGAGAATCTTTCAAAAATAGTTTTATACTTTTGAAAATATAGGCTCAGGAACTAGGATAACGCTAAGGTTTCGTCCTATGGCCAAGTATGGCTCTGATACCACTCTGTTAGGACCCGCCTTCTGTGGGTCCACTTGTGCATCCCGTAACAATCCCTAGATAAGTAGTTGGTACGCACAACAGAATAGATCGAGATCCATACGACAATTATTTATTTATAATCAATATGAGTCTTACAAACATGATCTAGATTACATTAGTCGTGGTCAGAGATGACCACCGAAATCGATAAAATCCTCAAAACAGCAGAGTAGAACGGCGCCATGCCCAACAGGCAGACTTGGGAAGTCGGACTAGACCTAATCATCATCCTCACACGCTTCAACTTCCTTGTCTTCTGATAAAACCACATATAAAGCAAGAGTGAGTACATAAGGTACTCTGCAAGCCCTAACACTACTCAAGGGGAGGTGTTTCATGCATTGGAGCTTGTAGCAAGGAGAGGCCATATGGCTTAATTTTTCCGAAAAGCATTTTATGCAAGGTTCTCTTTGAAAAGAGTTTTGCAATAAGAGAGAGAAGTAGTTGAATCAGTAATATTATAGTTGGCGGGCCCTGGGGGAGTTTCAGACCATCCCGCCAGTTCCCTCACTTTTATATGAGTCTTCGAACCCAAGGCCCTGACGACTCTGGCACGCATGCCAACTCTTTCCCAAAACACGGCGGCCTCGGCCACCCATACACACGCTTCAAGGAGATGCGCTAATACTAATAAATAGGAGCCCAAAGCATAGTGTGCCAAGACTGTGACAACAGCTATCCTGATAGGTTAAGACTGTGCAGAGTTTGTACACTTTACCCACAAGCCATGCACACCTAGCAAGGGAATGACATGACGCTCATCCCATCTTCCCTGCGTAACCCCACATTCACACCTCGGCCCGACACAGGGGCTCTTCGGGCATTTACTACCCAGCGAGACACCGGACGACCCTCGGTCTCTGTGCCATTTCCTGGTCCACCATGCCCTCCATGGCTCTCCAAGTTTTCTCATGTGGCAGTTACCAGAAAGGTAGGGCGAGTGCTGCCCATACAGGTTTTGTGGTTGTACGAAATCACTATGTTGAGGTCAAATGAACTGGTCCTTATATTGGTGAGGCGGCTCCATCCATCCTTGGCAAAAGGAGTAGTTCGGAACACACATCATCGAACTAAACTGAAGTACTCAACATAAGGCTAGTCCAGGAAAACATGGACATCCGACTATTACTACAGCACTCAGTATCAATCTGTGGGTTACACCGAATACACAGCCGTAGCTAGCATACCTCTTAGGGAGCCCGCGACATCCCATCACCATACCCGCCTCGACGACCCTTCCCCTTCAAACACACAGTTCATTAATCACCCACCCATATCCTAACTCATACCACCAAACACTATTTTAACACATTTCACAATCATATATACAGTGTGTAGTGGTTCGCGATGCGAACATCGAGGGGTTCCTAAGCATGATACTAACAAGGAGGTGCTCACATCACTACTATAGCGCAACGATGAAGCTATCAGGTTGTCAAGGGGTTGAGTTATCAAGGTCGAGGAGGGGATTGTGATAGTCACTGCTATTATCATAACTGATGCAGTGTCTTGTTTCAAGCCATTGATAGCAAGTAACTATCATGTTACTGTTTATCGTTGGCTAGTAGCTAACACCGATACTCAGTCATAAACATAGCTCATGCTACCACATCAAGTGGTTCATAGCATAACAACATTTTAAAATAGACATACAGTCATGCAATAAAACAGGCCATAGATGTGATTGTAAAACATAGGTGAAATATGATCAAGGAGTTAGAGCTTGCCTTTACAGTAGTTTATCAAAGTCTTTGTCTTGTTCCTCGTGATTTGGGTCTTGAATATCTCCTTTGCGAACTCTCCGATTACTAAGTACTTAGCTACGCGAAGAAAATACGATTCATCAATAAAAATCCAAGAAATCAAAATAAAACTCGAATAAATATAAACAATCATTCAATAACGCGGTTGCTAATATTCTTATAAGGTCCATCGGAGAATGTGGTATTCTACTGGTGTCTTATTTGGAAACATTATTATTTTGCTGGTCATCTAAATGGTCGCTGAACAGCTATAATGATTTTTATCGGCCCCTTAGTTTTACTGTCTAGCTCTCAATTTTGTTACACTACATGTTCTTGATAATGCCTTTAAGTTGTTACAGATGTTAAGACACCCATACTTGATGTTTAGCATGACTTTCTTCAAGCTTGTAATCATTTACATGATTTACAATAATTATGGTTAACTAGTTCATACCATAGATTACATATTTTGTGGTCAACGCGTCAAACATTATTTATATGGGTATTCTATATAATTATCTTATTTTCATAATAATAAGTTCACCAGAGTGCTACTAATCCGAATCTCATTTATTCCAGAGAGTAGTCACGAGTTCTAACGTTTTTCAGGTGAAGCAACACTTTTAGTGAAGACTAGTTCATGGTTCAATATTTTATACCATTTCTTACCAGTCACTTTCTTAATATGTTTTAAACGTTAAGAACATATTTTATAACTTCTTTATATGGTTATTAGGACTTTATGGAAACTACTAGTAAAGATATTATTTCCTTTAAAGTTTGCATGTGAATTTCTATTATCTAAAAGCTAACTATTTATCTACAGTGACACTGTTAGTTCGTTATCCTATACTTTATTTTAATCAAATACTACTCTATAGTCCTAGCATTATATTCTGAGGAATATTTGGAAGGTCATTTGTGGAGAGACTACTTAGAAGCTTCGGTGTGCACTTTACGAATTACAGATATCTACATGATTTTTCCTCATGAAATGATAACTACTTCTTTATTCCATTATTCATATTAGTCCAATACCACCTACATTATATTACAGATGTCAAGCAATATATTCTAGGAGTTTAGATAATTATTTGTTACAAAGTTTGCCTTTTTAAAGTATATACATGATTTTCTTCTATCGATGATTCAATTTATTTCCTATAGGATTGGTAATTGCTTTATCACTTCATAGTCTATATTGGTTGGGCGTTACCTTTTTTATTACATTACAATTGTAAATTAATTTTTATAATAATTCTTAGATTATTATTTGTGAATGGATTATCAAATTGGGAGGCTAAGTGTAGACTCTTCCGATTTCCTAGTTAATCAAATAATATTTATTAGTTAGTAATAAGTCTCTCATTTTTGCAATTTTATTTGGGTTACTAACTACTATTTTTATGTTCTAGTAGTTGCCAAAAAATCCTAGAGAACTTCTAGAAAATTGTTTGCAAAATAATTATCAATTTAGAGGCTAAACATTATCTCTTTCTAATGTCCTAACTCATCAATTCATTTTTCAAAACCACTAATATTTGACACAGTTTGTTCAAGCAACTTATACCATCAATCGTCCCTAATATGCTCTAAAAGCAGTTAAGGGTTTATAGGATATTTTCCATAACTTTATTATATCAGGAAATGTAGTTATATTTTTTTGTGTACACCAAGCGTGCGGACCTAACCGTTTCCTAGCTTACTGCGAGGCTGGGAGTGGGTCTTTTTACCAGTTGTGTATATGCTCTTGTGTGCCTCTGAATTCAAGCCACGAACAGAGGCTGGCAGGTGGGCACCGCAGGCAGTAGCCACGGTGGCATGGGTCTATGTGGACCGAGTCCAGTCAATTGCGGGCTGATGGACTGCACTGAGCTGTAGGGGAGCTTGTGAGGTGGCATCTGCGTGTGATGAAATGGCGCCCATGTGGCAGCAAAACGTGCACCACGTGCGTGCCACGTAGGCGCCACAATGGCCAAACAGAGGAGACGGCGGCGGGAGATCCCTGGAGCTCGCCGGCGGCGGAGCTACACGCGCGCCCAGCAAACGAAGTGCCGGGAGGGTGTTCCAGGGTCCGGCGATGCCCTCCACGCGCTCGTCCGGGTCGGGACGGCGCCCAAGGTGGCCGGCGGCTAGCCGAGATGGCCGTCCACGGCGGCGCTTGGTGGAGTTGTGCGTGAGGGCGACTAAGCTCAGGTTGGGTGGCACCTACACGAAGCTAGTGTCTAGGGGAGAGTGGAGGTGCAGTGGGCCGGGTCGGAGCGGCACCGATGGCGGCCGGCGGCTTGCAGTGGCGGCCGTGCGCGGTGGCGCGCAGGCGATCTTTACGTGGGCACGAGTCCTCATGGAACTAGTGTGACTTGGAGGTGTTCCAAGGTGTACGGAGCATGCTGGTGCACTCATACAGGTTGGGTAGGCTTCAACGGTGGCGGGCGACGGCCGACGGCGCCGGGGAAGACGGCGGCGCGTTGTGTTCTCACTCCCGAAGGCGTTTCACCACGCTGCAATATACCTGTACTACCTACATGCTACGGCGAGTCTAACGGGCAAGGTGGCTTTGGCTGAACGAGCCCATAGCTCGTCAGCGGCAATGGCCCGCGGCGGTACCGGCTAGAGGCCGTCGGGATCTATTCCGTGGTGCACTAAATGACAAGGCAACTAATGTTCTACGTGTTCTACACAATAGGGAAACAACAGTGGAGGTTAATTGGATTACCTTGCCTCCGAAGCGACGGAACGGCAAAGTCACCGGCGGAAAGGAAGAAAATGGGAACTCCAAATTGCTGCTTGAGGAGGACCGCGCGACCTTTTTGGTGTGCAGTGGGAGCGATAGGGTGGTATGAGCGCGTGAATGGAGCGGGGCGTCGTTTTATAGGTCGAGGAAGCGGTTTGTGCCGGTTCCATGTCACGGCGTTTCGTCGTGCCCATGATGGCGAGAAGGAAAAAGGTGGGAGGAGACAACGGCGAGGTGACCCGCGCGGAGCCGGCGCGGCGCAGGATGGCGGGGCGACGTGACTGGCGCGCGTCCTGTCGTAGCCGTCCCGTCACTCGGCTGGCGTCTGGAGGTCAGGGAAGGCGGCACAGTGCCGGGCCGGGCCACGCGGGAAAATGGAGGAGGGCAGTGGGCCCCGCTGTAGAGAAAAAGGGATGGAAAGAGAGGAATCGGGCTGAGCCCGGGAAGGAATTGATTTGGGTTTTCCTTTCTAATTCCTTTTTCTATTTCCATTCCTTTTGAGTTTGGATTTTATTTCGAAGTTGGTTTTGATTTAAATTATTTTCTCCCAGTTCACTATATTTAGATATTTTCATTTCGAAATTTTCCAAGGTAGTTGAATTATCCATATTTGAACTTGAGTCTATTCTGGATAATATGGATTTTTGTTTGAATTCGGAGTTGCTTGCACCCAATTATTCCATTACATATTTGTTATGATATCCCTACTATATTTCCTGATTTATTTTAGTTAGTGATGATTTCATTTATACATGTGTTTTCCACGTAGGTGTATGTGCATGTGTGTGTATATATAAATATAAATATAAATATATATATATATATATGTGTGTGTGTGTGTGTGTGTGTGTGTGTGTGTGTGTGTGTGTGTGTGTTTGTGTGTGTGTGTGTGTGTTTTGACGTCACTTGTACTTCCATTTTATCTAATGCATATAAGTTCTATATTTTGAATAAGATGCATATGTTTATTTCATGTTGAAATCAAAATTAGTTTTAAGACTATCGGATTTTCAGTCATTCGTTTGACTTCTTTTTTGGTTCATCTATTTAGATTTGTTCAAAAAATTTAATTCAGAGTGATTTTTATCATTTGCTAAAATCCGGGCTGTAACACTTGGCCACCATACATGGCATAGGGTGGTAAGCACCGGCGAGGCCACATGCCTTGCAGCACTTGTGGTGAGCGGAAGCACCACGGCGTGATGGTGGCACCTATTCGTGTAGGCCGACTCCATAGTCGCCCATGCCATTGCGATCCTTCACGGACATTCCGTCGAACTCATGGCGAGTGACATCCTATGTCATCATAAGTCGGCATAGGACAGCAACATCCGACTGGTAATGGCAAGAGGCAACGGAAAGCTACAGGTGGTGCAACGGCTGGTGACATGGGCGTGCATGGCGGCGACGGAGTCGGTGCAGTCCCAAGTCGGACGGGAGGTGCAACGCGCTCAGTAGACGCAACCCGTAGCTCATGCCGGACGGCACGTGAACTGCTTTAAGGGCGATCGTTCCTTCCATTGTCACTGTCGATGGTGTCGATGGGGAGTGGTGACGTTGGACCAGGCCTCAAAGCAGTATTAGCCTCTGTTGGAGGCGAAAGGGACCATCTATCCAACATCTGGTGGGCATCCGGCCACGATTCTGTCACGTCCCGTAGCCGCCGGATCGCCGGACTGGAGCGTGAGAGCACGAGCAACTCGTCGTAGATGGCAGACAAACGGCGAAGACACAAGGAAGACGATAGCCTCAACTGAATTTTGTTATGGTCGATAGTTGTCCCGGCCCACTCGTCAGAGGGTCTTAACAGATACAGTAGGTCATGTCCACACAGCCCGCACGCGGCCCACACACAGCCCACACACGGGGCATGACATCTCCCCGCTCCTCAAAATGTGCTTGCCCCCAAGCACTGATCTCTCCAAAACACTCATGAATTTTGTCACCATTCTGAACAGCAGCAGCAAAAACCCTTCCTGACACTCGGTGAAGTAGCACATCTGACCAGCAGAGTGTCACTTGGAGCACATCTTGATCTCCCTGCTGAACCAATGCCCCTTGTAGAGTCGTCATTGGTTGCCACCTCCAGGCCCTTCTCCAGGATTGTCACGAAGAACAAAATTCTTCTTCATTTTAACTCGATGTCTCTGCCAGAAAAACAATACCTTGATCCTTAGATAAGGAGCATGAATCCCAAACTGATCACCTTGCAGATCATATATATGGACCATGCCATACTGCCCACCATTTGCTAAATGTTTACCACAGGGTTCAATCTCAAAATATATTCTTTGATTAGTAGTATTAGCTGATCTGTACAACTTGTAAACAATGCCCACAGTGTTGTGAATATCCCAACATAAAGTGTGTGGATCCTTGCACCCTCCAGTATACAGATAGTCCCCATCTTTCGAAAAGAACACCTGTGTAAAACCACCAAGCTGGCCATGTAAGACATACAAATGCGCCATATTACTGTCTGCATACACAGCAGTTGTCTGACTGTATGATCCAACAGCGACCATCCCAACAGTGCAGGTTGTGTTCATTAAGCCAAACAAACTTAAGTTCTTGTCGACATCAGTTGTTCCTTCATATATGTTCAATGATCGCACCGCTGAGCAAGAAATCCTACCAGGCTGTAGATCAGCAGCATCACAAATAGTGGAAACTAATTCAGCTTGATCAGTAACCCATGTCAGAGCAAGAAACCCTGCAGCTCGTTCACCTTCAGCATTTCCAGTTTGATGTCTTTTATCAGGCTGCTTGTTACTGCAAGCTAACTTTGGGTGATCCTGAAAAGATCCTGTTACCAATTCATGAATTAACTTTTGAATCATTGACCGTTGATGTGAGGCTTCAGCAGGTGGTAACCAAGAATCACCACTGTCAGATGTTGGTAAAGAGACAGGATCACCAAACACTTCATGACCACCACCCATTTCATGGACAAAACTGCTTGTGTTTGTAATATATGCAGGATTAAGTAATCTCCCTTCAGCGAGCAGTCCGTGATTACTGAGGCAGAGTGCAACCAGACACTTCAAGAAAGGAAAGCATGTAGAGTCTTTGTATAGAAGTGCTATCACTAAATGGAACTGGTTTAACTGCTGATATTGAGTTGCATTCCTCTTCTCCTTGGTCATCAAGAACATTATTTATCTGACCTTCAACAACTGAAAGCTCATCCTTGAGCACAGCCAAGTCAGAAGAATAGGAGGGAGATATTCTG
The DNA here is from genome assembly GCA_036927565.1 of Tuctoria greenei. NCBI lineage: Eukaryota > Viridiplantae > Streptophyta > Magnoliopsida > Poales > Poaceae > Tuctoria > Tuctoria greenei. Next base: position 122,877,509 of record JAYESD010000003.1, on the reverse strand, counting down.
TAGTTGCCGTTGTCTAGCTGATCAAAGTCAATAGCTGTCTTCTCTTCTCCATTATCTTCTGTATTAACTTGCCAAACTAATGCCATGGACCAAAGCTCAGCTTCCCCCATTTGTTTCTCCATTTGCCACACAGATGATTTAGAATTACAATCATCCTGTACTGCCATGTCTTCAGTCCCATCTGTCTTCTTATCTACCACTTCCCCATAAAAAACATTCAGCTGAAAGGCATGCTCTAGTTCCACCGCTGCTATAGACTTTCATCTTCCTCTACACCAGTGATATTTCCCTTCCCCAGCTTGGCACCAGTTTGTTCTATCTCAGATTCTTTGTCCTCCCAATAGTGATCACAGTCAGCAATCTCCACATGATTTTGCCGTGATTTGGAACTTGTAACCTTCTTAGCATCATAATTACTCTTTGAATCCTCTTCTTCATTGAACACATTTTTTTTTTTTTGAAAACGCCAGTCGAACCGGTGTATTCATTTAAGTAAGAAAAGAATGTGAATATGTACATGAGGTGACTTAATTACAAAATACATATTGTCATCTGCAACGAGGCCACGGTTAGGTGGGCAATATCAGTATTTTGGACAGATGTTTTGCTCCTGCTGCAGCCCAACTTCTAGCTTCAGCTTTGATGTCCTCAACCAACTGACCCACTGAACGTTCTGAATTGTTGAAAATGCGACTATTTCTCTCTTTCCAGAGAGACCAGCAGATGAGAATTGAGAGGGAGCAGAGAGCAGCACAATCACGTGCGTTCTGACCTAAAGTGATGCTCCTATACCAGGTATGTAAGTCAGCTTCTGTTGGCCAACTTACTGGGTGCAGGCGCCCTCTCTGAAGCCAATTTGACATTTGCAACCAAATTGACTTGGCCATTGGACAGTCCATGCACAAGTGAGCTGAGGTCTCAAGGTTGCGACGGCATAGAACACAAAAGTAATCATTCGGCCATCCACGACGTTGCAGTCTGTCTGCTGTCCACACTCTATTTTGGAGAAGAAGCCAAATGAAGAATTTACACTTACTTGGTGCCCACGGCTTCCACACTGCATCGGCAAACCAAGAGTGATGCCCACCTTCGAACTGGAGCTTGTAAGCTGATTTTGCAGAGTAGACGCCGTTTCCCGTCAGCTTCCAAATGATCTCGTCATCATTCTCATCAGTAGCATCGAATGGCATTGCCTGAATTTTAGCCCAGAGCTGCACATAATCATTGAGGAGGGGTATTGTCCAGGTATGTGAGAAATCAGTGATCCAACGATCATGATATAGCGCCTCAAAGACAACTCTATGTTTCCTTCTGGAATGTTTATAGAGGGCTGGGAAGGTGGATGCTGGAGATACTCCCTGTAGCCAGCTTGACGTCCAGAAAGAAGCTTGACGTCCAGAGCGAATGGTTACAACAGTTGCAGCTGCAAAAAGCGAAAGATCCCCTGAGTCAACCGGAGCTTCAAGAATTGCCCATTGCGTCCTAGGTGATTTCCAGAACTTCCATAACCATCGTAAGCGCAAGGCTCGCGCAAAGCAATTCAAGTCCAGTAGTCCAAGGCCACCTCTATCGAGTGGCCGACACACAATGCCCCAACTGACTTTACATTTTCCTCCATGAATCTCTTGATCACCAGCCCAAAGATATCGTCTTCGTGCACGATCAATCTCCTTAACAAATTGTTTTGGCGTCTTCAAGGCGGTCAAGACATAGGTAGGGAGAGAACTTAGCACCGTTTTAACGAGTTCACGACGACCTCCAATGGACAACAACCTTCCCTGCCAGCATGATAATTTGGCATTAACCTTGTCCAGGATATATTGCAGCTCATTCATCTTGAGTCTGCCCAACGAGAGAGGAAGGCCAAGGTACTGTAAGGGGAAGTTGCCAATAACTCCTGTATAATGTTGTAGCACAAGATCCAGAGGTGTATCAGTGCAGCGGATTGGATATAATGTAGTCTTGAGATCATTGATCCGAAGTCCTGTTGCATTTCCTATGCATTCCATCAGTCTGATTACCAAGTTAACCTCTGTCTGCACTGGATGTAGAAAGATCATAACATCGTCAGCATAAAGAGATAGTCTTTCACCCCCATTGATTGGTGTGAGCAAATTTTGCACCGTTGCTTTGTGGAAGATGGCATGGATGACATCAATCGCAAGGATGAAGAGATAAGGCGATAAGGGATCTCCCTGGCGGAGACCCCTTTGATGCTTAATGATCGGTCCTACTGAACCATTGAGCCTGACTTTAGAGGTTGAGGTCGATAGAAGGCCAGCTATCCAATTACGCCATCGAGAAGGGAATCCTCGTTGTTGCAACATGTCAAGAAGAAATTCCCAGGAGAGCGTGTCGAACGCTTTTGTGATGTCAAGCTTCATCATCAAAGTAGGAACAGAGCGGTGGTGCTGACTCCTCGCAAAGCCTCTGACAGAGAGGAAATTTTCTTGAAGACATCTGCCACGGATGAATGCAGATTGAACCGGTGCCACTAGTTCTGGGATGAATCGGGCAAGCCTTAAAGCCAACACTTTTGTTAGTAATTTTGCAAAGGAGTGTATGAGACTAATAGGCCGAAAATCACCCGGTGTGTCAGCATCAGCAGTCTTTGCAATGAGGGTAATGGTGGCTCCATTCAGTCTGTGCAGAGAAGAAAGGCGAAGGTTGTACACTTCCTCAAAAGCAGCCATGATATCACTTTTTATGGTGGACCAACATGCACGATAGAAATCAGACGTGAAACCGTCCGGACCAGGTGCTTTCTCAGTTGGAAGTTGCCGAATAGCTTCCCAGATCTCAGTCTCTGAAAATCTTCCGTCCAGCTGATCAGTTGCAATGTGCGGTAGGTCTAGTTCATCCCATTGCATGGCCATAGACCGTGGCATCCGGGCACCGATGATTCCCTCAAAGTGTTGATGCAGTAGCTGTTCTTTCTCCCTCTGTTGCCAGGCATAGACTCCCGACGTTGATAACAACTTGGGAATGTACTGGCGGCGACTCCTCGCGTTGGCCCTGAGATGGAAGAAGCGCGTACAGGCATCTCCTTCCCTTAGCCAAACCATCCGAGATGCTTGGCGTCTCCTTGCCCTTTCCACCGCCAATAATCCAGTATATCTGTCTTTGAGATCCTTACGCAAGATCAGCTCGTCCACGGATAATTGTCTTTGCTCCTGAGCAACATCAAATCTGCCGATTATTTCATTGACCATTGCTAACTGAAGACGAGAATCACCAAGTAGTTTCCCACTCCATTGTTTCATTGCCTTTGCAGTGTTCTGTAACTTTGCTGAAAGAAGGTTGAGAGGGGAATTGAGGAGTGGCTGTTGAGACCAAGCACTCATCACAGTTTCCTGGAAACCAGGCAATCTAATCCAGAACGTCTCAAAGCGGAACTGGTCAGGTTTCTGCGGTTTGTCCTGGGCACATAGAAGTAGTGGAGCATGATCAGATAAAGCAGTAGGTAAGGCTATAATGCTGTAACCTGGTTGAGTGATTTCCCATTCTGCATTGCAAAGGACTCGATCAAGTCTGGCCATTGTTGGAGTTGCCCGTTCATTGCTCCAAGTGTACTGACGACCGTTCAGATCAAAGTCCATTAGCTCACATTGATCCAGTGCTCTCCGAAAAGAGCCCATTAGTCTGCGATTGAGGTTGAGGTTGTTCTTATCTCGTGCATCACAAATTAAGTTAAAGTCACCAACACAGAGCCACATTACAGTTGGTGGTGGTTTGAGAGAAATGAGTTCCTGCAAGAACTCCTCCTTGAGAGCATCTTCAGTTGGACCATAAACATTCGTGAGCTGGAAGGATGTGTTTGCCCATTGAAGCTGCACAGTTAGGGAGAAGGATCCCAGACTTGGCTGCCCTTGCTGAACCAGTTGCGTTTTCCATGCAGTAAGGATGCCCCCCCTTGTGCCAATGGCTGGAAGATAGCAGAAATTGTCGTATCCCGGACCAAGTATATCTTTACTGAGCTGTGTAGAAACTGAGGCGATCTTCGTTTCTTGAAGACATACTATGGCCGGCCGTACATCTTTGACAGTTGCTGCCACTGCCTCCCGACGAACCGGAGCATTGAGGCCACGGACGTTCCAACAAAGAATTGACAGGCGGCTGTCACTCATTAAGAACTGAGTAGCTCCAAAGCAGGAAGATAACATAGCAATATGGCTTTCTGTTACAGGGAAGGTTACACCACACTTGCCCCAAAAAAGACCTCCCCTTAACAGAAACAAAAGCTGATGCCACATGCATCCAGCAGGTACAGGTGAGTGACACCAGAGCACCTGAAAACCTATAGCGAACTAGCAACACAGGCACACCAACTTCAGACATACAACCTAACCCATACTTGTGATACATAATTAGATGATAAACTACGATGGAGCAGAGGAGAGTCCTAAGAAGCAGCGCTGTCCTCTGGAACCCCAGCAGTTGCTGTCATGGCCGCCGAGGCAGCAGCAATCTCTTTATTATCCAACTGGGTTGCCTGCCGAAGCGCCTGAATAGCTGCTTTTGGGAGCGGCCCTTTGAACATGGCAAGGTACCTCCTGACAGCTTCGTCGCCGATAGGCTCCCCCGCGCCCACAAAGTCTAGCTGCCTGATCAGACGATGTGTGGCACGAAGGGCAATGGGGACGACAGATGAGTTAGCAGCTTGCCTCTTGCTACGCCGGTTAGTCGATGTTTCCCCTGCACTCGCTGGGATACTCTGCCCTACTGCCGTCGGAGAAGGCAGTAAGGGAGCAGGAGTTGGCGGGAAAGTTCGGGAAATGAAGAGCTGGCCCATGAGCCCGTGCTGCTCCCGCACAGCGTGATCGCTGTCGGCCCTGTCTGCAACGGGTAATATGCTTGCCGGGTCTTGAGGTGTAGGCACTGGTCCAGCCGGAGGTGCCACCTTGCAGATCGTGGTCTGCGACGGTGAGGAAGGAAGTCTCGGGTCAGCTGCAGCCACCATGCTGGCCGCAAGCGACAACACGTGTGGACCCTCCTCCAAAGCCAGGTCCATTTCATGTAGCATTGGGTCCTGGAGAATGAACTCGGACGATGAAGGTGAGCCACGCAGGAGCATGTCGTCGGATGGGGACTTGAGGTCGAACACCGTGGAAGGAGATGGCTGTCTTGGAGAACTCATGTCGGCAACATTGGCACCACAGGGGAAGGGAGAGGAGTTTGCTTGACCACGGGCGACCACCTCAAAGCAGTCGCCGCCCTCGGACAGAGGTCCCAAGTGCACCTGACGGCGTTGCTGATCCGGACCGAAGCCCGGAGGATAGTCCTGGCGGGGAGCGTCCGACACTCCCCTTGACCACGCGAACCTCTTCACCGATGGGAAGCCTTCATCCATGGAATTGGAGGAATCCGATGAACGGCCTCCATCTGAGCTGTCACCAGAGGAAGAGGTAGGAACATCAGGATCTACCGGCGTGTAGTTGCTGTAGTGTTCCAGGTGAATGAGCAGCTCCACACGGAATCCTCCAGGGATCTCGACTGCAGCAGGCACTCCTTCAGTCCGCGGCGGCCCGTCGTCACGTCCTGAACGGCCGGAGCCACCCGAGAAGAAGGTGGCCACCTTGGAGATGGGGAGAGAGCTTGGGTCCTTCATCCATCCCATGAAGCCACACAATGCCGTATTGTTGAGGTGGAAGGTGTCGTCATCGAAGTGATCAAACAACACAACATCTCCAAGCACCTGTCGGATACCATCTGCGGACCAGGCATGAAGAGGCAAGTTCTCAATGGTAATTTTAACATGATAGAACCAGCCGTCGATATCAGTACCGAAGGTCCAAGGCCTGAAGAAATGGTTGACACCAGTCATGGGCACAGCACCGGCATGAAGCGCCTGGTCACGCAGGCCAGCACGCTTGAATTGGATCAAGAACTCGCCAGGAAGGTGTCGCGAAACCTTGAAAGCCCAGTGAGGTATCGCGAGGTAGCGGTGGATGACCTCGGTCACCTCAGCCAGGGAGGACCTGCTCCGTCCACCACGAGGAGCAAGCAGCAGAGCTTGGCGTCGTAGGCGCGCCAGCTCCGTGGTCATCAGCCCGCCCGCGACCACGGCTGCCTGGCCAGAGCGAGGTCGCAGCATCGGAGAGCCAGCAGCAGGACGGCGGTTTGCCATGGCAGGGGGAAGTTGGGAGGCAACAACGGAGGCGAAGGAGCGAGAAGCAGTAACAGGCGATGAACTAGATGCTGAAGGTTGATATGTGATTCTGCTGTGGAGGGGTGCTGGGTTTATAAGCCGAGGGTGTAGGGGTCTTCTGCCATATGGGCCCCGCGGCACATGGCAATAGTCTGAAATATGACCAAAGTTTAGACACGACCAGCAGCGGAGAGGGTTGCGGCACTGTGCCACTGAATGACCGCGGTCAAAGCAACGGTAGCATTTGCCGTGTAGAATGGTTTTAAGATCAAAGGGTGGCCCTGCCATCTTCTTTGCATTCAACTTCGACGGGACCGGACGGTGGTCAGCTCGCGGAGCCCCTAGCAAGCTAGAGGGAGTAGCGCGACGCTTACGACCATGGCGCACGGTATTCCAGCCAACATCACTGTCCGCAACAGGACCAGGGCCCAGCAGGGAAGGCAAAGAGGAAGGTGCAAGTGGCCGACTGAACGGTCGCCTAGGTCGATTCGGTCTGGCCGTGAATCCACTAGGACCTTCCGACAGAGCAACGGTGGCAGGAGCAGGGGCAGTATGCTGCAAAGGAGCAATGAATGTGCGGCGCAGCAGGGGCACGCTGATGGGATTGGCATGGCGTTTTTCCCGAGGCTGCTCCAAAGGCGGTGAGGCTGTGGCCGAGCTCGGCGCGACGAAGGCGTTGGCCGGAGAAGGCGGAGGACAGTCCACAGAGGAAAGAGCCATAGCAGTCATGACCGGCGAGAGAAGAGAAGGGGTAAATGACTGCACACCTACGAGAGGAGCCGCCGGCGGAGGTGAACAGCGATCTTGGAGGTGAAGTTCAGGGGAGGCCTCACCCTCGGAGTCCGAGATCGATTCAATGAGGATCGGAAGAAGAGAGCAGTGGGTATCATATTCCTCCGAAGCAGTCACAGATCTCGGTGACAGAAGCTCAGAGAAGGGCGTACAAGGGCTCAGCAAAGCACGTCCCGCGCGACGTCCAAGACAGGATGGAAACACCGAAGCCGGGGAAATCCAGTGGAGGGTTGACAAGGAAGGCATAGACGACGGCGACGTTGGGCGGTTTGATGAAGTAGGAGATGAAGGCAGTGTTGGCAGGGCGGAAGGCGTGGATGGTTGGTGATAGGGAACGATGGCGAGGCAAGTGTTTGAAGGCGACTGCGGCAACGGTGGCAGAAGAGCATCTGGTGGTGGTTTGGCGGGTGAGTTGACAGCGTCGAGCAGCAGTGGCAGTGAAGGAGGGTCAGCCATGGCAAAGCAAAGCGTGGGGCGGCGGTGGTTGGGTGTGGTCACCGGGGCCGGGGCAACCGGCGGCAAGAACGGAGCTGAGGTGTCCACCGAGGCCGGATTGGCCGTCGGCGCGTGGAGCGGGTGGCCGCCGGGGCCGGAGTGGCCGGCGGCGCAAGCAGGAGCTAGCGGGAGTGAGCTAGCCTCAGTTCACCTCGGGAATATGGACATCCTCAATTTTCAGGTACCTACCACTGCTTGCAAGTAGAATGCCTCCACGAGTCAACACATTTTTTTCACTGGCCCCATCCTCAGTGAGTGCAGCATTCCCTTCTTCTCCCAACACAAGTTCTTCATCATCAGCTTCATCCCATATCACATCCTTTGTGTACTCATCTCCACCCAGAACACTATCTCCAGTTTTATCCTTGACCTCCCACACTCCCATCGAGATATTGAAATTTCCCTCCTCCGGGTCAAAAACTGCTTTCAGCCCCTCGTTGTTGTTCATTTCAAAAGACCAAGCAGCTGCTGTTGGTGCATCGATGATTTTTTCAACAGCAAGGCCAAAAATACAGCCAGCATCACACCTTGCATCAACCTCTTCACTGGTCACCTGATATATCAGATCAACCTGATGCATCTCCTCATTAGCCCCTTCTTTGCTCTCATTGAGGCCACATTTCTCTTCATCCTTAAAGGAAAAAATATCCTCCAGCATACACCCAACCTGTGTCATCTCAGACTGCGGAAGTGGATATTCATCTTCTGCAGGTGAGACTTCTTCCTCAGTATCCCAAATAGGGGCTCTCTCATGAGTCAGCGCTAACACTCGCTTGTCAAGCTCAGCGACCCGCTTGAAGATCAGTTTCTCTTCCTTGTGTGCTTGCTCCGCAACCATGGCCGCTGAAACATGCTGATCAAGTAACTGGACCTGTGCTCCATGGAAGCAGTCGAGCCTCTGTGTAATGGTGTCCAGCGCCATAAACAATTGATCCCAACGCTCGTCTTCATTCCATGCCGCTGATGACGATGATGGCACAGTGGTCGCAGCAGCTGCTTGGAATGCTGCAGTGGAGCCGGATGTAGTAGTACCAAAGCCGAAGTCCATGGCTGATGAAGCTGAGGAGCCCAGGGAAGTGAGCGCCCCGCTGGAGCAATTCGTCGAACACCTTGACAGCGCCCGTGGCGAGGTGCTGGTGGTAGAAGCTGAGTGTCGCGGCCTGGTCGATGATGGTGGCGGAGGGACAGATCGCCGCGAGCACGCGCTCAGCGTAGTGGTCGTGCAGGGAGGGCTCGTCGTCGAGGAGCGCGGTGGCGAGGCGGCGGCGCGTGTCGGAGATGAGCGTGGTAGAGGCGCGCTGGGCGGAGTGTACGGCGATTGTTCCCGGTCGCCATGTCCAATCCCGAGTTGTTCGACGGCCCGTGAAGCTGGAGTCGGCGGGGGTGATGCAGCAGCCCATCTGTAGTGACGGCACCTAGCGGTGAACGGTGTCGGTGGCGTGGGGTGGACGGCGGTGTCGTAGGTTTCGAGGAGACGATCGCACGCGAGGGCACGCGAGGGCGAAGGTTGAGGAAGTCCTCGTCCCACGTGGAGCGCACGGGTGATGCTTTAGGACACCGAACGACGAGGTCCTCGTCCCACACAGGGCGTGCGAGTGACACACGGTGGCGACGGGCGACGAAGTCCTCGTCTCGCGCGGACGCAACTGGTGCGGCTGAAGACGACGCCCTTAGCGCGTGCACTCGGAGGCGCAGTTGGCTTCGTAGAAGCCGGAACGAAGTCTCTCGGGTCTCGCCGCCGCCGACGCCATTGACTCGAATCGCCCGCCGAAGAGGAGCGGTCCCAGCCACCGCCGAGGAAGACGAGGCTCTGATAGCAGTTGTCACGTTCTGTGGCCGCCGGATCGCTGGACCGGAGCGTGAGAGCACGAGCAACTCGCCGGAGATGGCGGACAAACGGCGAAGACACGAGGAAGACGATAGCCTCAACTGAATTCTGTTATGATTGATAGTTGTCCCAGTCCACTCGTCAGAGGGTCTTAACCGGTACAGTGGGTCATGTCCACACAGCCCGCACGCGGCCCACACACAGCCCACATACGGGCCACATACCGGGCATGACAGATTCTCTAAAATTCGATACAAATCAGAGACTTGCATGAGGGTGAGGAAGTAGATCAGAGATGGGAATAAAGATTAGTGGATTGAGTAGATAAAAGTACAACGGAGGGGAGGACAAAGCGACGTGAAGCTCTGCTGTGGCGCCGCTAGGGTGGCGCAGCAGGAAGGTGGGAAAGACTCCGCGAGTTTGTATGAGAGCTTGTGAGCAAGGGCGCAATGGGCGACGCTGCTTCTTGACTTGCCGACAGTGGGGACGTAGAATGAGTTGCTCTGCTATCGGTGTGGGGAAACTGCTCGTCTGGTTTGGCTTAACGAAGAGGAAGGAGGTTGAGTGAAGAAAGGAACCAGGAGAGGAAGAATGGGCTGTTTGGATTAGTCTCATTGTGTGCATTTTCAAATTTTGGTATTACCAAAATTTAGTGCAGAATTTAGCCACCCAAAAGTTGGTTAATGTTGGTAATAAAAATAGACTACTTCAACATATGAGTTCATTAGCTTTCTAAATTTTGCTTCCAATCCAACACACACTCTTTTTACAATCAAGTACCAAAATTTTATAAAGTAAGCATGGGCTACACACAATCTATTTACGGTCAACTACCAAAATTTTGTAAGGTAAACATGGGCTTCAATACAAACATACCTAAATGAAAAACGTGGTGCGCATGAGGCTGTTTCCAATAATAGTACGCAAAAATGACACTCCATTCAGACATTTGAAGATTGCTACAATACAATTTAGCTTGTCCAATTTATTCACTCTCCAACAGCATAGGCAATCTCCAACTGCATTATCCAACGCGAGGAGAAAGTGTCAACCGCGTCGTGCAACGTCGGGACGCTGGCACCATGCGCCGGTGCACTCATGGGCAACGGGAAGCCCACCGCAGCATGCTACTCCAACCTCTGCGTACCTACTCTTTTCTCAATGCAGGCAACACCCCTGCGTCGAGGCCGCCGAGCGCCGCGTGCATCACGTTCGCACCGCACTCACCAACATTGGCGACGTGGTCACCACCTACAAGGACTCATGCTGACCTAGGTCCTCGCCAACGGTCCCCGTTCAAGAGTGCAGCACCCCCACGCAGCTTCCCCAAAGTCTTCGATTCCTCAACCGCTCATGCTCTGCTTCTACTGTGCTTGCTCTGCTTTGAGTTTCTCTACTTATGCACGTTGTCGCCGTTCTGCCTAGCAGAGCTGACCGCCATCCAATCCTGGTTCGCGGTGCACCAAATCAGAGTGGCAGGCTTCAGCTACAGCGAGCGAGGCGAATCGGCAGTGCGCGAGGCCAGGAGGAGAGAAGCAAGGGTGGCGGGTGAGGCGATAACGAGAGCCGGTCAGAAAGGAGCTCACTGATGGCCGCAGCATTGCGCGCGTAGGCGTCGGAGCTGCTATTGAGCGTGTCTGGGTGCACCGCACCTGTCGCCGGTTCCACGCGGGCCGCGGCGGCCGGCACCGCGTGGGAGCAAGAGTGACCGGCGTTGCGTTGCGAGGCGGGAGCGGAGCATGATGGAGGGATGAACTGATGTGCCAACTGTCGCACGCGAAGAGAGGCGGGGATGAGAGACCGCGACTGCAACGGCGGTGGGGAGATGAGGAAGAATGTGATGCATCGCGCGATTCACGTATGCATATTTGCGGGTCGTGGAGGACGGGAGGAAAAATGAGGATCAACTATGCCTACGCTGCTAGAGGGGTGAAAAACTGGTTGAGGAGATGCATTTTATGGATGGTTTCCAACTTCCCATATGCCTATGCTGTTGGAGAGAGCCTTGGCAGCAAGAACTTTAAGGCACCCTGGCCACTTGCAGTGGAAGCCGAGAGCAGGGCACGCCTCACTGCCTTGCAACCCTCAGGAACTGAGTAAGAAGAGGCATTGACAGGTGGGACCGTGGAAAATTCTCTTTTCCTTGATTCCTCAAAAATATAAGGTTTTGGAAATTCGGAAATAAATACCTAGAGGTCTACAAAAATGATGAAAAATTGCAGAGTAATTCTACAAATATAGTCTCCATTTTAGTGCGGTCCGATTTGAATTGGCTTTAGAATTATTAGAATTAAGATTTTTCTCTTTTAACCCATTGATTTAATTAAACAAGCACAGAGAAAATAACATTGCTCAGAACATTTCTCTATCATGATATTCTAATGGACTATAATTGTAAGATGAATTTATCTTCTCATTGCTTTTGAAATTCGAAAAATGTTGACTCAAATTTTTGTTGGATTAAGTTATGTTGAATAATTATATTCTTAATCATTAACTTGACTTAGTTTTAAATCAGAGTTCTTTTAAATAGGAATGTGTTTCAAGATCGGTATGGACATGGACGTTGAAACACGGAGTGTTACAGATAAATCAAATTTTGACTTCACAAATATAATTCTTATTTTGAGTACTGCATCCTTGCACATATTTGCTATTTTTTAATGATTTTATCTATTTCATTTTGAGTTTTGGATAGAATTTGATTTTGTGTGGGACCCACCTATCAGTAGGTCCCACCTGTCATCCTCCTACTGCTTTCTTTCTTTTTAGCTAGCTTCAACACGTGCGCAGGCGCGGCTCGTCGGCAAGCAGCTTGTTAACTGCAGTAAAGCTCTCATCTGCAGCGCCGTCCTCCTTTTAATCCCCTCCCCAACGTGGTGTTTCACTTCCTTGTTTCACCACTCCACTCGCCCGCTTGCCTTTGCCGCCGCACGTAGGAGCTTCTGTGCCGACCGACTTCGACGTTCCCCCACCAACCAAACCACTATGAGGTGTCCACAACCATCATTTTTCTTTCCCTTAACTCTGTTTTAATCCTCCTAGACTATACTAGACACATTTTGTGGTTTTGTGCCGGTGGGTTCAATGGAACTGTCATTCCCATTAGCAGATAGCATCTAGACTCACTAGCGCACAAACTCGAGCAACGGTTTGCAAAACGATGGAGCGAGCATGCTGGAAAATGTGATTTCTTCACCGCCACCCTATTTTGCCCTAGCTGCACGGTGCGCACCCCTCCCCATTCTTTCCCAACACCTATCGAGCCCGTGTCGGCGTTCCTCATCACACTACGTTGCTATAGCGCCCTTCGCCGTGGTTTTGCATGCATTCCTTCACAAGAGTGACGTTGTCGGAGTGCACTGAAGCTTGTAGCTCGTCGCCGACTGCTTTCCAGCGTGTTTCACCGCAAACTGACCCCATAGTTAGGTTGACCATGATCTGTTGGCCATTTTGGTTGTTTTCCTGTTATGTTTGATGGAAGCGTTGAACCTCTAGGGGCAGCGTACCTTTGTTTATATGGGCAGCAATAGCCGTTGCCGTGCCCTTTACATGGTATGAGATTAGCGCTTGATTTGAGTCTCTCTATTCCTGATTACATACCATAGACTATGAACCTAATTTGGGTAATAAATCAACCGACCAATCTCCTTGATTGATTACATTGTTTCCTATCAATTACAATCAATACATTCTATGTTTAACACATATTCTTCCTCACGCTTCCCTTCAATCTTATGTTCTCATATTGAGATTGTGTCGGAAGTGTCACAACTTGGTACCAGTCAGTGCTTTTGTAAATACGTCGACAACTTGATCCTTAGTTAAGATGAACTTGATCTGCAACAATTTGTTGGCCACTCCCTCTCACAAAGTGGTAATCAATCTCTATATGTTTGGTTCTTGCATGGAAAATGGGGTTGGCTGACATGTATGTGGCACCGAGGTTGTTGCACCAGAGGCTAGAGACTTTGGTCTTTTTAATTCCCAGCTCCTTTAAGATCGTTTCTACCCAGATCAACTATGTAGTGGCGTTAGCAAGCGATTTATACTTAGCCTCAGTGCTAGATCTTGAGACGGTGATTTGTTTTCGAGCACTCCAAGAAACTAAATTGTGTCCCAAGAATATAGCAAAACCACCTGTGGATCGTCTGTCATCAGCGCAGCCTGCCCAGCCCGCATCTAAAAAGGCATTGACTTGAAGTGAACTTCCTTCCATGAACCTGATACCAAGTCCAATGGTACCTTGTATATATCTTAGTATTCTTTTTACAGCCGTTGTTGACGGCTGTTATATACCTATTTCACCCATCAATAGAACTCATTTATATGAAGAAAATATCATTTCTTGCACACATCAACTTTCCACTTGAGATATTTCCACTTGTCCTTGGAAAAATAGTGCATGCAAACTTTTTATACATGAATTTATGTGAAAGACGGGGTGCAATCCTAAAAATACCATCCCAACAAATCAAGCGACGACATGTGACATCACATGGATCAAATGGTCCACATACAAACGTATCCAAGGAGATCCAACGGTGTGTCATCCATATCAGTCAATAAAACCCACATGAAAGTCACCCTGAGAAAGCACACACGGAGTGGCGCAAAGCCCAGGTCGACCAAACAGGTGGTTCGACCGACCTCTTCCTGGTGCAAAACACGGTCAACTTCCACATGCTGACTCCCTGCAGTGCCCTGATAACGATGAAGATTGATTCTCGCACTTTTGGTGTTGGGAACCGATCCGTCTCCAGCTATAAATAGGATCCCCTACCCCTCACTTCAACACACACCACTTGAGCATCATTCTATTGTATACACTATTTTTCTTAGTCTTTAGTGGAGGTTAGGCTGTAGAGACGAGTCCCAAGTCCAACTTGGGAAATGTATGGCTCATGTATTTTTTTCTTGTATTTGTGACATTATGCTTTATATTAATATTAGTAGTATTTACTTATTCATATACTTGGATAAAATATTCTTTGTTTGGTTGTGGAGTCCATGTATGTGCCAGCGAGTTTGTTTGTACCATATATAAAAATTGTGTCCCATAGAACATTTTTAATAGAGTTATATAGTTTAGTTAATCATACGTACATATCATAACGACAACAACAAATGATCTTACTCGAACTTTTCGAGCTTGAGCTCATCAAGCTAGCAATACTCAACTTCATCCTCAAACTTTCAATCAAAACTAAGTTTGGTTCTTGAACTTTCAAATGGATCAATTATTTAGTCCATCAACTTCAAAAAACCGTTTCACTTTCATCCTTACTCTGAGTTGGACATCCACACATTGGCATGCCACATAAGATAGTTAATGTGTTTTTAATCCTACTAATTTGTTATAGAAGTTTGTTCTATTTAAATGTTTAAAGTATGCATCATTATATGCATGTACACTCTTTCTCATGTTGAAGCAAGTAGGCAAGAGTTTAAGAAACGATTTGAATGGACCCTTAGTTGGATAGCTAGGAAGTACAACCGTCGGATCAAAACAAACGGTGGATGCAGCCTTTACTGCACGCATGCAGCAAAATGTCGCGACGTCAGGCGATCCTGGTCTAGGCAGGTATGCTCCGATTCCTGTCCTCCAACTCCATCTAGGCTTCCGATGACGCAGGTGGTTGACCACCAGACTGTAGAAAGGATAAGCACGCACACATGTAACAGTCATTGTTGACTGCGTTGGTTTAACGTCATTGTTTGACTGTGTAGGCCTACGTTTAGTCATTAACCCTAGATTTTGAATCTGTGTAGTGCGAAAGGGTTTTGTTTTGGTTTCACACTACACTAGCTAGCCTATATAAAGTGTTTCCGTGTTCCGTGATGAATACACAACAAACATTCTCCATACAAAATGAAACTTGCATGCCACTTTCTTCCGCCGGAGGTTCGAAGGAAACTACTAGTACACGGCTGGCCGAGTACACGTACGGTACGGGTGTGCCAGTATACCTTAACCCCCCGTACTTCATCAGTCCCCGGTGGTTGTTGGGAAGAGCCTTATAGGTATGCTCTGATTCCTGTCCTCTTACTCTATCTCTAGGTTTCCGATGACGTAGGCGGTTCACCACCAGACAAACCAAAAAAGGTTGATGTGGGGACCGGAATCCCGACCTCCAAGGATCTCATTGGGTGGTGTCGTGCGATGCGACACCCAACAGTATACAAGAAAAAGAACGAGAACAGGTTACAATACCAAGTCTTTATTGAAAAGCACAGCAGAAGTTTAAAAGTACTAACGGAAGGAAATAGAACCATACATTATAGCTACGCTCAACACTAGCTATGCAAAAGCACAGTCATCTATGCCCTGGATACTTTGCACTAGCAACACACAATTCACGGCGGCGTGCAGGTTTCCCACTCGGCTGTAAACCCCGTAGGGAGTGCAGCCTCGTCATCAAACCCATCATCAGTTGTATAATCTGTAAAAACTCGTTAACTGCAAATGTGAGCATAAGGCTCAGCAAGACTAACCCGTCTCACTAGACATATGCAAGGGTTTATACTAAGCCTAGGTAAGTAAAGCATAAGGACTTGCTTACAAATGGATCCTTATATTCATATTTTTAAGTAGCATATGACATTCTTCAGGCATGACACATCATAGACTCCACAATCAAACAAGAAACACTTTGCCGATGATATGACGTGCACAAAGCACATAATGCTATTACAGGTAAAGTATGTGGAAACTGTAAACTTTCAATTGTACTATCTCTAAGCCAAACAAGGTTGTCCAAGCAATTTGTAAACCAATATATCATATTCTCCTGACTTCTTTAGTATTTACTACGTCACAGCGCAATGAACAAGTGGTACTCTATTACTACGAGGGACGGTGATTGCAATCAGGATTCACCCGGAACAACACGACACATACGCACTTTCGGAAATGCCAGCGAGTAATTTCAGCAGTACCTACATAACAATTCAGTACTAGTCGTATATGGATACCTTTCACTTAACACTCGAATGTCGAACCGGTCGATCCATCACGAGCAGGAGGTCACTGCGTGGGGCGTACACTGATCTGCCCACCAGCTGATTTACACCTTGCTACCCTCAACCCGCGCCTATAAAATGGAACAGAATGCCTCGACAAACCAGTATCAAGCTACGACAGTTTACTGGAGCCCATTCCACCAGTATGTCGCCAGTACAATTCAAGCTTGTCCAGCAGGGCCGCACAAGAAACGGTCCTCAATCGACACAAGCAGCGCTACACACGTGAGACCACATCTCACTGCATCCTATCCACTGCTCGGTCTCAATTTCATATTCATACACCATTTTCTTATTCGAGAATCTCTCGCGTGACAAAATTTCTATCTCGCGAGTAGATTCCAACTACTCAACTTCTATCGAATTCCTATGAGCATAAGCATAGCAGTGCCTACTCAACGTGCCATAGACCTACCCAAGACTCCATAGGATTTGTGGGCCATGCAAGTGGATGTCAAACATCTTAAACGTAATGCACAATCATCTGAAGACGTAAGGTGAAATAAAACTGCAAAACAAATGAACTTAAATGCAAACCGGGGCTTACCTGAATGCGAGTTTGAGTCTATGTTAGTTTCTGGCAGCTGGACCTCCAAAGCTTCCGGCTGCTCCTCGATTTCAGCTACTACACGATATGCATATACTAGGTATGAATGATTTTGTGAATAATTGAGATGCTTAAGGTGGGGTGAGTATATTAAGATAAAATAAGACAATTATCTTAATTGACTTTGGATTTTTATGGTGGATACTAGAGATTATAGAGAAGACTCTTGCAAAGAACAGGAGATGATAAAGGATGTTTGTTACTCTTAACAATTATGGTAAGCAATAATCTTCTCTAAATTTTGGTTGAAATTTTTGGAGATGTATTATGGCTAGCAAGGGTTGTATCATGTAGAGGGGGTCTCACTGGTTCTAGGAAAATTTGTTTCACAATTTTATGAGCTTTCTAGAGGGAGAAATTGATTTTTTCAAGTTTGGGTAAACTTCTAGAAATTGATTTTTTTCATTTTTCTCGATTTATAACTACATAGAGATTTGGAATTTGGATCAACCTAGTATTTTAAGTCTAAAGAGCTTGAAACTTTTACTAGAGATCAAAGGTATTAACAATAGTGTTCTGACCAAAATTGGAAATTTTCCAATTAACAGAACTGTGGAAATAAATTCTTTAATCATTTTCCTTATCTGAATTATGGAGGAATTTCTATGGCTTTTCATACAAATCCAAGTAAACCACTGGACAGTATTTTTCATGCTCGTTCTAATGAAATTTATTTGGGAATATTTGGATAATTCTACTGGAAGTTATGGATTTTCTAATTTTGGATTGAATCTGGATTTATTTTCCTATTGGAAATTTCAAATAAAAGGGGTCGGTCCCACTTTATTTGAATGGGCCAATCGCATCTGGGCCACACCAGGGGGCACGGGGTTCTACCGCGCAGCCGCACCGGATCCAGTGCCGCAGCTGATCCCGGGCGTTCGAATAGGCGCTGACAAGTGTGGCCCATAGACCTTCGTCTACCTCGCGACGCGACGACGCTTCTCGCCGGAACCGCGGTGGTGCTTCGCTAGACTTAGGTGTGTCGACCTCCTTTCGGCCTCTTCGTGACCGCTCAACCCTAAAATTGACTGCGCAAGCCAATGGTGGTGTCCAATCACGCCGGCGATGGCCGGAGACGGCGGCGCGATGGTGATGGCAGAGCTAGGGTTTCAGCCTTCGTCGGAAATGCTCGGGAATGGCTCAATAGGCTCGGGAAAAGGTCGGGGAGTTTTCTGGGAGCACCAAGAGTATAATTTGGGGGTCAGATTCGGGTGAAATCATCGGCAAGGCTGAGTCCGACGGTGAAGTGTGGTTTTTCAACCGGCGGCCGCAAAAACTTGAAATCTAAGATGCTCGGTTGATAACTTTCAGGATTGTTGGGCATGGAGCTTCCTTAGGACACATAGAAGCTATCCGCTAACCAGATTAAAGGATCATTGCAAGAATGAAATGAATTTAAGCGCGAAGCTTTGCTGTTCTATTAAGAAATCGTTCGGTTCTCGAACAAGAACTCAAGTTACACTGCAGGTCATAAGCTTAGATTCTATGAGCATGAACTAGAGAGGATTGCAAACCTTTTTGCTTAAAGGATCAAGGCTGGAGATGGCCTGGAACTGGAGTTCGACGGCGAGACAGGGAAGGTTCTCGGCGGCTTCCTCGACGGCGACTGGGAAACTTCAAAATATGTCGAGCAGAAGCTATGTCAAGATCAACGACTGAAGAGAATACATAGAGGAGTTTGTGACACGCCTTTTATCTACTTACAGCTCGGGAAGAAATGGCTGCAATCGTCGGCGAGAGCTCGATCGAACAGGGGCGGCGAAAATGGCGTGAACCGGGATGGAGTCCAACGGCGACAGCCAAGGGGGGTATTTATAGGGACGGAGGGGAGAGGGGAGCGCGCCACGGCGCAAGCAGCTCGGTGGATGCACGCGCGTCGCGGTGTCGCTCGCTGCCAGCGTCGATCGGCGGGGCGAGCTAGAGACAGAGCACCCCCTCCCCCGTGGGTTTCACTCGAGTGCTTCGGCTGACAGTGGGCCCCACCTCCTCTTATCCACTTCCCTTCTCTGTAACTTCAATTCTCCTACCAAATTTTGTCCAAAAATTCTAGATTTTTGTGAGGAGGCTCAAATAAATATCTAGAATTCGATTCTGCAATTGGATTTTGATTTGGAGCAAGTTTCAATTGAATTTCAAATTTAAATTTGAATTTGGATGAAATTCAATGGTGTCACTGATTTAAATTGCAATTGAGTTACAAAAATTGTGAAACTATGTGGATAAGTCAAGCAAGTTATGCTGACCATGAGAGTGTGTTCAAATCTTAATGTTCAAACTAGTTGAACAGAATTCAAAATTTGAATTGAAAACATGGTTTGAATTTGCTAAGCGTCTCAATTAAAATAGCAAATGGAGTTCAAAATTTATGAAACTTTGCAGGAAGTCCATTTGGAATATTAGAAAACCATAGAAAATTTGTGGCCTCTGATTTGAATAATTTTGACAGGGCCAAATATACAATAGTATATATTCAATTTATATTAATTTGAATATCTATTTGGTACTGCATATTTAATTTGGCCTAGCAATCTTTCTTCAAATAATTCCAAACATTGAAAAGAGGTCGAAAGAATTAATCTAAGTTTATTGGTGAAGTTCATTCCTCATGTTAATAAATTTAAGCATGAGTAGAAGAAAAGATTTGATGAGATCAAGTTTATAAGCATGGTTATAATTGGTCTCCAGTAGGGTTAACAACCAACTTACAACTAAACCTCATATGAAGGAAAATGTGGGATTTTACATTCCTCCCCCTTAAAAGAATCTCATCTCGAGATTACAAAAGGAAGGATAAAATGAGAAGATCTAATGAACATATGATGTTAACATGTCCGGATAATTGGCTTTAAGATATTCCTCGCTTTCCCACGTTGCTTCATCAGCGGTGTGGTTTCCCCACAAGATCTTGTAGATCTGGGTTGGATGTTCGAAGTAAGTAAGATCTGGTTGGAGAGCTTCCAAATCCTCCATACGGACTTTTGCTGGGGCCTGGAGACATTTTCTCAATTGTGAAATGTGAAACACATTTTGCACCCCTTACAGCGATGCTGGCAGCTCTAGCCGATAGGCTACAGGTCCGCATTTCTCACTTATTGTGAATGGTCCGATGAAACGCGGAGCGAGCTTCCCTTTTACTCCGAAGCGATGAATCCCTTTCATTGGAGATACACGAAGGTAAACGTGATCCCCGATATCAAAATGAAGCTATCAACGTCGTTTGTCCGCATAGCTTTTCAGCCGAGACTGAGCAGCCTTGAGGTTGGCTTGAACAACTCATACTTGATCTTTGGCTTCCTTTACCAAGTCTATACCATATGTTACTCGTTCACCGGATTCACACCAGTTCAATGCTGTGTGGCACTTCCGGTCATAAAGAGCTTCATATGGTGCCATTTGAATGCTAGTCTAATAACCATTGTTGTATAAAAACTCCGCCAATGGTAGATGATCATCCCGATTCTTAACATGGTGAATGGCACAGGCACGAAGCATATCCTCTAGTACTTGGTTTAGTCGTTCCATTTGAGCATCAATTTGTGGATGGTAAGCTGAGCTTTGAATCAATTTGGTACCCAGAGATGCGTGGAGCTGCTCCCAAAATCGAGCAACAAACAAGGTTCCACGATCTGATATGATAGTGTGGGGTACTCCATGTAAGTATAAGATCCTGGCAATATACAGCTCTGCATATTGCCATGCCACATACTTGACATTGACTGGAATAAAGTGAGCCGACTTGGTGAGTCGGTCGACTATCACCCAAATCGAGTCATGTTTGCGAAAAGTGAGAGGTAATCCAACAATGAAATCCATGCTGATGTCCTCCCATTTCTAGGCAGGTATGCTTAACAGCTGTAATTGTCCGGCTGCTTTCAGATGGTCGGCTTTCACTCGTCGACATGTATCACATTCGGATACACACTTCACTACTTTCTCTCTTCATCTGAGTCCACCAAAATTTCTTCTTCAAGTCTTGGTACAATTTGTTACTTTCGGGATGAATAGAATATTTGGACAAATCAGCCTCGTCCAAAATTTTCTTCCGAAGTGCCACATTGCCGGGTACCACCATGCGGTCTTTGAACCAGATGGTACCGTCATCATCACCTCGGAAACACTTCATTTCCCCATTTTTCATTCGTTGATGAATATGGGATATGCCCTTGTACTCCTTCTGAGCCTCCATAATTTCTTCCCTTATGGTAGGAACGAGGGCTAGGTTGTAGAGCGCCCCATACGGAACCAAGTAGAGACTTGGTTCTTCTTCCTCTACCAAGGTGATAGAAAGGTTATTGATATGGGACTTGCGACTTAGTGCATCTGCAACTACATTTGCCTTTCTGGGATGGTAGTGGATCTCAATCTCATAGTATTTGATTATCTCCAACTATCTTCATTGTTGCATATTCAATTCTTTTTGGGTGAAGATGTACTTCAAGCTTTGGTGATCGGTGTAGAGATGTACTAGGTTGCCCCATAGATAGTGTCTCCACATCTTCAATGTTAGTACCACGACAGCGAGTTCAAGATCATGAGTCGGATAATGCTGCTCATGGTTTTGAAGCTGCCGTGATCCATAAGCGATCACCCTTCTGTCTTGCATTAATATGCAACCAGACCAATTCCAGATGCATCACAATAAACATCAAAGGATCTTGTTGTGTCTAGTTGGGCTAATACTGGTGCTGTTGTGAGGTGTTTTACCAATGCTGGAAAACCCTCCTCACAGTCCTTTGTCCAGGTATATCTCTTTTCTTTCTTCAGAAGTTCCGTCAATGGTTTAGCTATCTTGGAAAAGCTTGGGATGAACCTCCGGTAATATCCAGCTAAACCCAGGAAACTTCGAACTTCATGCACAGACTTGGGAGACTCCCATTTGAGTACTTGCTTAATCTTGCTTGGATCAACTGCAATCCCTTCGGCAGAGATGATGTGCCCTAGAAATGGCACTTGGCTGATCCAGAACTCACATTTGCTGAACTTAGCGTACAACTGGTGGTCCTGCAATCGCTGAAGCACGATGTGCAAATGTTGTGCATGTTCTTCTTCAGACTTTGAGTATACAAGGATGTTTTCGATGAATACCATGAAAAACTTGTCCAAATCAGGCATGAATACCGAATTCATGAGATACATGAAATGGGCCGGTGCGTTGGTTAATCCGAAGGACATGACAAGGTACTCATATAATCCATACCTCGTCGAGAATGCTGTCTTAGGTATATCCTCTGGTCGAATCCTGATCTGATGATAACCAGACCGAAGATCCATCTTCGAAAATACCTGAGCACCTACCGACTAATCGAACAGAATATCGATACGGGGTAGTGGATACTTGTTCTTGATCGTGACAGCATTGAGTGGACGATAGTCAACACATATTCTCAATGTTTTATCCTTCTTTTCCACGAACAATGCAGAACAGCCCCAAGGTGACAAACTTGGATGAATGAAACCCTTGTCCAAAAGTTCCTTCAGCTGCTCTTTCAGTTCTGCAAGTTCTTTAGGTGCCATCTTATACGGCTTTCTTGAGATTGGCACTGTTCCTGGTACAAGATCAATCTTAAACTCGACATCTCTTTCTGGTGGCATACCAGGAAGATCTTCGGGAAAAATGTCCGGATACTCACATACTACTGGAATATCTTCGATTTTACATGCTTCAGTGTTATCAGCAGTTGGAGGTACGTGGACATTACTCTCAAGAGTGAGAATTTGGGGAGAGTGGACCAGAGAATTTAGATATATTCTCTGATGAATGATGTCAATAATAGCACCGTTGTATTGCAACCATGCCATTCCTAAGATGACATCTAATTTATGATGCTCCAATATAAAGAGAGAGATAGGGTATATGTTCCCACCCAGATTAAGAGGTACCCTATGGACCATCTTATCTGCTACTACTTTGCCTCCCGGAGAACAAATCATATATGGGGTTTTTGTGGAATTGATAGGCAATTAGTATTGATTGACATAAGACTTGCTAATAATGTTATGGGAAGCACCCGAGTAAAAAAGCATGACTACGAGATGACCAATGAGAGATAACGTACCCGTGAGTACGGGTGCGCCTTCTGGAACGTCCTCGATGGCGAGGTGGTGAACGTTGCCGATTCTGGTGGCTGGCTTCTTGGGCTGGTTGCGAGGCTAGTTCGCCCCCTGGTACGATGACTGTCCAATGCTCTGCGGGCAGTCCTTGGTGAAGTGCCCCGTACGTTCACACGTATAGCACGTGTATGGGGTCTTACCGGTACGGAGTGGAGGACGGAATCCCGGTGCACGCGGTGGAGGTAGAGGTGCACATGGAATCATCCCCTGTTGCTGTTGTGGGCGGAAGTCGGCGTTATTGAATGGGCGACCACGAAACATCGGTGGTCGCAATGGCGGCTGCCACCTCTGGCCGGATGGTGATCGATACACCATGCGGTATTTCTGAGGAGTGGCTCCTCTGCTGCCCTGCGGAGCACTCCTTTTCTTCTTGTTGGAGAACAGCTCCCTAGTAGCGTCCTCCTGTACGATTGTGGCATTGACCATGTTGTTGAAGCTGCCGCTGTTGAACAAGGCAAGCTTGTCCTTCATCTTGGTGTTCAAACCCCGATAGAAGCATTCCCGCTTCCGATCATCAGTACTCATTTGGTCCTTAGCATATTGGGCCAAGTGGTTGAATATCTTGGAGTACTCGTAAGCACTCCTTCCCCCTTGCTTCAGCTCTAAGAACTCTTGAAGCTTCCTTCTCATCACACCAGAAGGTATGTGATAGGCGTGAAACTCCTCCCGGAACTCCCCCTAGCTTGTGGCATAGCCGGATGGTCGTGCGGCAAGGTAATTTGCCCACCACGCACCAACAGACCCTTGTAATTGTTGGGCCGCGAACAGGGTCTTCTGATGTTCGGTCACTCGTAGCAAACCAAACTTCCCTTCAATGGAGCGGAGCTAGTTGTCCACCTCCAATGGTTCATCGGCCTGCATGAAGACCAGCGGGTGCGTTGACATGAAATCCGAGTACGAACTCGGAGAAGGTTGTCATGGACCCGCATCTGGTCGCCATCCTTGACGGGATGAATGCTGGACCAAAGTTTGCAGTAATTCCGTTTGCTCATCGCGCGAGCCAAACACTGCGGCGAGAACCTCCACTAGACTCGTTGGAAGTTCAGGAGGTGGTGGTGGAGGGACTTGTAGCTGCGGCGTTGCAGCCATCTCCTGGGTCGGAGATTCGTCCTCACGACCACAACTGGATCCTCCCATTTCTGGCGTCGAGCGCGTACGCACCATTTTGCATCCAAATGACTTAAAATCAGCACATGTTTTCTTTTCCCTTATCCATATCATTTTTCAGTAGCACGACTATTGACAAGGGAATAAGTGCATAACATTCATATATATTGATAAAGTATAAACTTTATACAAGATATATTATCTCATGACAAAGTTTACAGTAGTAAACTCCAAAATGATGGACTCCCACTATGGAAATACATCTCTACCATACATGTTTCCCATGAGATGTCATACACATCTTATTAGCTTAGACATACCCACTACTATTCTTAATATGACACAAACATGGCCACAAAAGAAAAACACGAGCAACTATTAAACTATATGTTGCCCCGTGATGGCAGAAGTGCTGCCACATCCCACTTCAATACGTCCTACTCGACGTACTCGAGTTCCTCAGGATCTTCTTATTCTTCTTCGTCATTCAAAGTTGGTGCCACAGGTGCGGTTGCGGGAGCAAGAGTTTCTACCCCACCCACCATTGATGATGTCGCGGCAACTAAAGATTTCGCATCATCCTACAGAAAAAACATCCTCAAGTCTTCAAGTTCCTTCTATGCATTTTTGCAACTGGCCTTCCAATCCTGAGTTTCCTCTCTGGATTGATCCCTTTCTTGAGTCACCTCACTTAGCTGTTCGTCCAACAGTTGCACCTCGAGTTGACTCGCTTCCAACGCGGTTTCTACGTGTTGTGTTTTCATGCGAGCCTCCGATCGAGCTTGAACAGCCTGGTGCCACTGCTTCTCCCTTAAGTTTAAACGGCGATTTACGGGAGCAACTGTGGCCCTAAGTGAGTCGTTGGCACCTTCAAAGTGATCCCCTCGAATCAAGGCCTGCTTCAGGTCACTCATCATTTTTCCCAGGCTAACATGCTGATCAAGGCTCTCCTGACACGCTGATGCCGCATATGATCTAAAATCATCTTGGGTACTTCTTCAGTATGCCCATATGCTGCAACCATCCGACTTTCCCACTCGTCACCGGCTCTACCGTCGACCGGAAAGAGCTCGAATAGAGTGCCAGCCATAGCATGGTAATGAAGTTTGCAAAACCTCATGATGGCCACACTTGTGGCATAACACCATGTGTCTTCCAATTGAATTCCTTGCACTTGGATGGAAAAAGGATCCTATCCAATATTCAATGGAGCAGCAGGCACATCAACATAAATGGTGCACCTCGTTACCCCTCCATCATCGATCTCCTTGCCCCAATAGTCCGGTATTTCACGATACCCGAACCGTTGAAGCATTGCGATCAACAAATCTGGAAAACCCTTCAGAAGCATACACTTCATGAACACCCATCCGTTTGGTAAGTATACTATAGAATCAGCCATCTGTGAAAAAGATACTGTAACAATGAGAAGGTTTCCAACTCTCAATAGTTTAAGAAAATTTAAAACTGGAGTTGTAATCACAGTCTGTTCCAGCTGACCTTCCTGTATAAATTCAAAATTTTCTTACAGGAAACGTCGGAACCAGATGTTGGTTTGAATACAAAAGTTGTATTACACTTTCCAGCCTTTCCATATTGTACTCATACAGCTCCAGGTGAGCTAGGAAATAAAATCTATATGGGTTTTAAATTCACCCATATTTTCTTGAAATTTTGACAGAACCTCTCCTGTATATGTGGTGATCTCCACAAGTTATACAGGTACACCATTACAATATATGGAGGTAATGACAAAATAAACATTGTATAACATCAAGTTAATAATCCAGAGGTAAAAGATTTCGGCCATGAAACATTTGTTACTTAGGTATAGTGTGTTAATTCGAAACTATGTGCCAACTCTTCAAAGTTCTGATCCGCCAGAACCAAGTTTGCAACCATAGTAATTTAACATGGCTATACCAAGATTTAGGCCACGAGTACAACATGAAGTTGATAGAGGACTTGCTAAAATTTCCAGAAGGTATATATATGACCATGTCACTATTCTGGATCAAAAGCTAAAGCTACCTAAACTTGACAGATGAACTGACGGTTGTTCAACAGCAGCCCTGCAGTTCACTGTTTTGAGCTCGAAATTTGAATTGCCTCCAATTTGAATCAAGAGGAACTTTAAATAACAAAACTGTAGATATGCTTCTTCTCTTTTCATATATATATATCACAATAAGGCAGAAGATTTTTCTACAGTGAGTTATAGCAAAATTACTGAGACTGGTACAACGGTAGGGTTATCTGGAGTAGTTTAAGCATACTCCAAATTTCAGTAGATTATCAAGCTTTTCTGCCTTGATGGTCAACAGAAAAGTTGTAGAGGACTTCGAGAACTTTTCATCCATATATCCTAACTCTATGTTTATTTTAATCTAACCAAGATTACAACCTGGCGAAGTTGAGCAAACTTTGGCCAGAAATCAAGAATCTTGGTGCTAACCCCAGGTTGAATCGAATTTTTATCTTTGTGGAGTCCAAACCTACCAGCACCTGATAGTTGGACATTCCAAAATATAATGCATCCAATTTTGTCGTTGTTGGGGGTGTTCAATTATCAAAGTTGATACCGACGGTACTACGTGCCTCACCAAAGAAAATTCTAACCGGTTATTTCCGGATACGTTTATAGGTGGTCCTAGTGTCGTTCACTCACAAACGTGTGCTACACGGGTCGCTACCGTAGTCAATGCTGCAAAAGAAAAACAATCCCCTTTCACACCTTCACACCTCAAGGGCGGGACGGGGAAACACGACAGATAGTCACAATAATACATATGAAAATAAATGCATACGACTCTGGTGTGAGTCGCCCTCGAGCGAGGTCATGTCTCGAGGTACATGACTGTAAATACATCTGTATAGCAAAAACTCCTGTACGAACTGTCTTATACACGCTCGGGCATACGTGTTTCGCATGCTCCCATAGAATATGAATGATTCTAGAGAGGCATACTATCGGGTTATACACCACCCGACGGGGGCTCCCACTAACTTTGAAGCACGCTGGGGTACCGCGTGTCATAGGTTCTCAGAAACATAGAAAACTTTAGAGACTCCTATTAACATTTCCGTGCCAAGCCACAGAAAACTTCCATGCTACCTCTCGCATGGTGAGCTTACCGCAATTGATCCGCTTACGGTGGCGTACCTTACCTCTATCTGACATCGGAGCGTCGTTACAGAATTAATAACATATAAGTTAGTTTACCACCTTTTATATCTTATACTAATAATACTCCTTATAAGGGCATATAGCTAATTCCTCACTCAAATCCTAATTTTTGAAAATATGTTCTTTTCAAGTACACTGTTCCCAATGATACTCCGATACCATGTCTGTGGGGACCGGAATCCCGACCTCCAAGGATCTCATTGGGTGGTGTCGTGCGATGCGACACCCGACAGTATACAAGAAAAAGAACGAGAACAAATTACAATACCAAGTCTTTATTGAAAAGCACAGCGGAAGTTTAAAAGTACTAACATAATGAAAAGAGAACTATACATCATTGCTACGCTCTCAGCACTAGCTATGCAAAAGCAAAGTCATCCATGTCCTGGATACTTTGCACTAGCAACACACAATTCACGGCGGCGTGCAGGGTTCCCTCTCGGCTGTAAACCCTGTAGGGAGTGCAACCTCGTCATCAAACCCGTCATCAGTTGTATAATCTGCAAAAACTTGTTAACTGCAGACGTGAGCATAAGGCTCAGCAAGACTAACCCGTCTCACTAGACATATGCAAGGGTGAATACTAAGCATAGGTAAGTAAAGCATAAGGAGTCGCCTACAAATGGATCCTTATATTCATATTTTTAAGTAGCATATGACATTCTTTAGGCACGGCACATCATAGACTCCACAATCAAACAAGAAACGCTTTGCCGATGGTATGACGTGCACAAAGCACATAATGCTATTACAGGTAAAGTATGGGGAAACTATAAACTTTCAATTGTACTATATCTAAGCCAAACAAGATTGTCCAAGCAATTTGTAAAACAATATATCACATTCTCCTGACTTCTTTAGTATTTACTACGTCACGGCGCAGTGAACAAGTGGTACTCTATTACTGCAAGGGACGGTGATCGCAATCAGGATTCACCCAGAACAACACAACACATACGCACTCTCGGAAATGCCAGTGAGTACTTTCAGCAGTACCTACATAACAATTCAGTACTAGTCGTATATGGCTACCTTTCACTAAACACACAAATGTCGAACCGGTCGATCCGTCACGAGCAGGAGGTCACTGCGTGGGGCGTACACTGATGTGCCCACCAGCTGATTTACACCTTGTTGCCCTCAACCCACGCCTATAAAACAGAACGGAATGCCTTAACAAACCAGTATCAAGCTACGTCAGTTTACTGGAGCCCATTCCTCTAGTATGTTGCTGATACAATTCAAGCTTGTCCAGCAGGGCCACACACGAAATGGTCCTCAATCGACACAAGCAGGGCTATGAACATGAGACCACGTCTCACTCCATCGTATCCACTGCTCGGTCTCAATTTCATATTCATACACCATTTTCTTATTCCAGAATCTCCCGTGTGACAAAATTCCTATCTCGCGAGTAGATTCCAACTACTCGACTTCTACCGAATTCCTATGAGCATAAGCATAGCAGTGTCTACTCAACATGCCGTAGACCTACCCAAGACTCCATAGGATTTGTGGGCCATGCAAGTAGATATCAACCATCTTAAATGTAATGCACAATCATCTGAAGACGTAAGGTGAAATAAAACTGCAAAACACTGTAAGGAACTTAAATGCAAACCGAGGCTTGCCTTAATGAGAGTTTGAGTCTATGATAGTTTCCGACAGCTGGACCTCCAAAGCTTCCGGTTGCTCCTTGATTTCAGCTACTACACGATGTGCATATACTAGGTATAAATGATTTCGTGAATAATTAAGATGCTTAAGGCGGGGTGAGTATATTAAGATAAAATATGATAATTATCTTAATTGACTTTGGTATTTTTATGGTGGATACTAGAGATTATAGAGAAGACTCTTGCATAGAACAGGAGATGATAAAGGATGTTTGTTATTCTTAACAATTATGGTAAGCAATAAACTTCTCTAAATTTTGGTTGAAATTTTTGGATATGTATTATGGCTACCAATGGTTGTATCATGTAGAGGGGGTCTCTTTGAATCTAGGAAAATTTGTTTCACTATTTTCTGAGCTTTCAACAGGGAGAAATTGATTTTTTCAAGTTTAGGTAAATTTCTGGAAATTGATTTTTTTCATTTTTCTCAATTTATAACTACATAGAGATTTGGAATTTGGATCAACCTAGTATTTTAAGTCTAAAGAGCTTGAAACATTTACTGGAGATCAAAGGTATTAACAATAGTGTTCTGACCAAAATTGGAAATTTTCCAATTAACAGAACTGTGGAAATAAATTCTTTAAGCATTTTTTTATCTGAATTATGGAGGAATTTCTGTGGCTTTTCATACAAATCCAATTAAAACACTGGACTGTATCCTTCATGCTGGTTCTAACGAAATTTATTTGGGAATTTTTGGATAATTCTACTGGAAGTTATGGATTTTCTAAGTTTGGATTGAATCTGGATTTATTTTCCTATTGGAAATTTAAAATAATAGGGGCCGGTTCCACTTTATTTGAATGGGACAATCACATCTGGGCCACACCGGGGGCCATGGGGTTCAACCGCGCAGCCGCACCGGATCTAGTGTCGCAGCTGATCCCGGGAGTTCGAATAGGTGCTGACAAGTGTGGCCCATAGGCCTTCGTCTACCTCGCTACACGACGGCGCTTCTCGCCAGAACCGCGGCGGTGCTTCACCGGACATAGGTGCGTCGACCTCCTTTCGGCCTCGCCATGACCGCTCAACCCTAAAATCGACCGCACAAGCCGATGGTGGTGTCCAATCACGCCGGCGATGGCCAGAGACAGCGGCGCGACGGTGACGGTGGAGCTAGGGTTTCAGCCTTCGTCGGAAATGCTCGAGAATGGCTCAATAGGCTCGAGAAAAGGTTGGGGAGGTTTCTAGGAGCACCAGGAGTATAATTTGGAGGTCAGATTGGGGTGAAATCGCCGGCAAGACTGAGTTCGATGGCAAAGTGCGGTTTTTCAACTGGCGGTCGCGAAAACTTGAAATCTAAGATGCTCGGTTGATAACTTTCAGGGTTTTTGGGCATGGAGCTTCCTTAGGACACATAAAAGCTATCTGCTAACCATATTAAAGGATGATTGCAAGAATGAACTGAATTTAAGCGCGAAGCTTTGCTGTTCTATTGAGAAATCGTTCGGTTCTCGAATAAGAACTCAAGTTAAACTGTAGATCATAAGCTTAGATTCTATGAGCATGAACTAGAGAGGATTATGAACCTTTTTGCTTAAAGGATTGAGGCTGGAGATGGCCTAGAACTGGAGTTTGAGGGCGAGACAGGGATGGTTCTCAGCGGCTTCCTCGACGGCGACTGGGAAACTTCAAAATATGTCGAGCAGAAGCTATGTCACGATCAACGACTGAAGAGAATACGCAGAGGATTTTGTGACACACCTTTTATCTACTTACAGCTCGGGAAGAAACGGCTGCAACCATCAGCGAGAGCTCGATCAAACAGGGGCAGCTAAAATGGCGTGAACCAGGATGGAGTCCAACGGCGACGGCCAAGGGGGGTATTTATAGGATTGGAGGGGAGAGGGGAGCGCGCCACAGCGCAAGCAGCTCGGTGGATGCATGCGCATCGCGGTGTCGCACGCTGCCGGTATCGATCGGCGTGGCGAGCTGGAGACAAAGCACCCCCCCCCCCCCCCCCGTGGGTTTCACTGAAGTGCTTCGGCTGACAGTGGGCCCCACCTCCTCTTATCCACTTCCCTTCTCTGTAACTTCAACTCTCCTACCAAATTTTGTCCAAAAATTCTAGATTTTTGTGGGGAGGCTCAAATAAATATCAAGAATTTGATTCTGCAATTGGATTTTGAATTGGAGCAAGTTTCAATTGAATTTAAATTTCAAATTTGAATTTGGATGAAATTCAATGGTGTTACTGATTTAAATAGCAATTGAGTTCCAAAAATTGTGAAAGTATGAGGATAAGTCAAGCATGTTATGCTGACCATGAGAGTGTGTTCATATCTTATTGTTCAAACTAGTTGAACAGAATTCAAAATTTGAATTCAAAACATGGTTTGGATTTGCTAAGCGTCTCAATTAAAATAGCAAATGGAGTTCAAAATTTATGAAACTTTGCAGAAGTCTATTTGGATTATTAGAAAACCATAGAAAAATTTATGGCCTCTGATTTGAATAAGTTTGACAGGGCTAAATATACAATAATATATATTCAATTTATATTAATTTGAATATCTATTTGGTACTGCATATTTAATTTGGCCTAGCAATCTTTCTTCAAATAATTCCAAACTTTGAAGAGAGGTCGAAAGAATTAATCTAAGTTTATTGGTGAAGTTCATTCCTCATCTTAATAAATTTAAGCATGAGTAGAAGAAAAGATTTGATTAGATCTAGTTTATAAGCATGGTTATAATTGGTCTCCAGTAGGGTTAACAACCAACTTACAACTGAACCTCATATGAAGGAAAATGTGGGATTTTACAGTTGAGCGACATGCAAGTTTTTTGATGAAAAACTAACTGCAGCCCGCTTACTGCGGCCTGCTGACGCATCCATCTCTAGTTTTTTTATGACACCCCCGCTGACGTGTCATCATCTTATTTGTTGTGAAGGTATGGTAGTTAAACTAAGCATTAATAAAGGGACCAATAACATTTTGACACATCAGCGGGATGACGCATGGGAGGACAGAACGGGAGGGACACGGCTTGTATACTCCCATTCAGTGCTTCCATGCGTGCTCCTACTTAAGTGTCATGATTTTATTGGCCCTTTCATTTACCTAACATAATGCATGATTTAACTTCAACCAATTAGATAAATACACATAAGCGGGAGTACGCATGGAAGCACAAATGGGAGCACCGAAGTTGCATCCGAATGGGAGGCCCCAACAGCCAGTTTGTCATCAAGAAATTTGCATGCCGCTCATCACCGAGGCTTTGCTGGTTTGTCTGGTGGTGAACCACATGCGTCATCAGAAACCTAGATGTAGTTGGAGGACAGGAATAAGAACATACCCGCAGGGGTCTTCCAACCACCACCGGGGACGCACGACGAGGGTTAAGGTACACACCGGCACACCCGTACCGTACATCTGTTCCGGTGAAGATGGAACTCAACAGTCTCACGGTTATGGATAGGAAAAAAGAAGAAGAAAAAGGATGGCACACGTTTCGATCTATGAACAGTGAGACTGCTAACTTCCATTTTAATTGGCCAGTTCCCGATTCTGCTGAGTCATTGTTGTTGTACGTGGTGTTTGGTTGAGACAATGTAACCTGTGGTCATAATGATAAGAATTAAAAAGAGGAGTATATCAGAATCAAAAATCTTCATTACGCCATGTCGTATGATGGTCGGACACTCTCCAATCCACTTACATTGAAGTGGAACCGTTCTCAGATGGTGCCACACGTACTTCCTTCTTGTGTCTTCAATCTCCGTTCCCTGATCGTGGCACCATCTATAGACCACTGGCCCCAACGTAACACTAGCCCAATGCCCCTATGCGGGGTGTAATCGTTACCACTGCTCCTATACTCGGTGTCCGTAACGAATTCGTGCGAGCGATTTTGACAAGATGTGAACGATTTGTCCCACCTCAAAAAGTTGAGCTCGTTGCAACGAGAATATAAGGCAACGCGTGCTATTGTTGTTACACATCCGATTGAAAAAATATGTCATACAAGACTCAACCATGTCACTTTCGACATCGTCCGCTCGCCGGTCGAATTCAAATGGAACGTGTATGAGGCGTGTACCGGGCAGATGTTTTTTTATATAAGCTTTGGGCCTTTTCCGTGTCAAATTAAAAAACTACTAGTAAAGTCGATGGGACACATCGATCCGTTGCATAACCGAGAGGGATGCAAACCGCAGTATTTTATAAGCATAATTTTCCCGCATACGCTGGGCCCTTTCCTTGTCAAATTAAAAATTTATCCTTTTATAAAAAAACATCTCCTTTAACGATGCCAAATTTTTCCCTTTTATCGGAATACCACCCCCATTGCTACATTAACTTATTTAGATTACAAATTGCCAGAGCCAGAGACGCGCGCCCGTACACGGGCTCACGCGTCATGGGGACGAACACCAAGCGTTCCAGCGCAGTTTCGGCCCAGGAATACAAAGTGACTCAGCACAGTTTCAGCCCACGGATAACAAGTGGCCCAGCGCAGTGTTGGGCCTACTCTGATAGCTTCACGTACGCTTTGTCCTGGCTGCCTCCCTGCCAGACCCTTTGATCCAGAACGACCCCTCTCCCGATTGCACGAAATGCGCCTGGAGGAGCATCCGCCGGCCGCCACGCTCTTGGAGGAGCATCCGCCGGCCGCCACGCTCTTGGAAGAGCATCCGCCATCCACCGGAGTGGAGGAGCATCCGCCGGCCACCGCACGTGGAGGAGCAACAGCACTAGGTACAATTGCTCACATAATGTTATTGTAGTTCAATCCTCTTACGGATACGCTGATTGAATTGTAGGAAGTGATGTCAGAAGATAAGACATGGATGGGAAAAGACAGGCGTACGAAGGAGTGACATGATGGAATGAAGTCATTTTTAAATTTAGCATTCCAGGGCACTCGTGAAGAATAAACTAAGCCTTGTCCTTGCACAAAATGTCGTAATATTTGCCACGGGAGATGCAAGGAAGTTCATCTTCACTTGCTTCATAATGGGATGTCACTTGATTATACTTGTTGGGTACACCATGGAGAAAAACGAGTTGAGAAAAATATTGCTGAGCAATCAGCAAAAAATGAGGAGATAATTTTTGATGATGCTGCTATGAAAAATATGCTGTCCAATCTACTTAGAGGCACTGGTGATCATGGTGGTACTTCAGAAGCTGTTGATGATCCAGGAAATGCTATAAACCAGCAGGAGCCAACTGGGTGTGCAAAGGCATTCTATGACTTATTAAATGATGCCAAAAAGGAGTTGTATCCAGGTTGTGAGAAGGTGACCCAATTATCCTTCATTGTCAGGTTGTACCAGATAAAGTGTTTAACTGGTTTGAGCAAAAAAGCGTGTGAGTTGATCCTTGAACTATTCTCATATGTGCTTCCAGAGGGCCATTGCATTCCTAATACACTTGACAAAGTTCAGAAGGTTGTTCGTGACCTCGGGCTGAGCTACGAAAAGATCGATGCATGTGTCAATGACCGTGTGTTATTCCAGAAGGACTATTCTCTGCTGGATCGATGCCCAAAATGTGGTGAATTAAGATGGAAAAATAGTACTGGTGGGGATGCAAGAGAGGATTTACCTTGTGGAAAATCCAAGAAGCTTGTAGCACGCAACATTCTACGATACTTCACTCTTATTCCCCGTCTTCAAAGGTTTTATATGGCAGAATCAACGACATCAAACATGTGCTGGCACAAAGAAGAACGTATTGATGATGGAATATTAAGCCATCCTGCAGATTCGAAAGCATGGAAACATTTTGATAGAATTCACCCAAATTTCTCATCTGATCCTCGTAACATAAGACTTGGGCTAACATCTGATGGTTTCAATCCTTTTGGAGTAATGAATGTTTCTTACAGTACATGGCCTGTGATTCTAATCCCTTATAATCTATCACCTTGGTTGTGTATGAAGCAGCCTTATTGGTTGATGTCAATGATAATTACTGGGCCAAAGTCACCTGGAAACAACATTGATGTGTATCTGCATCCTTTGATTGATGAGATACTGAAATTATGGTCTGATGGTGTTGAAACATGCGACAGTTTAAAGAAAGAAACATTTCTCATGCGAGCTTCTATATTGTGGACAATAAATGATTTTCCAGCATATGCAATGCTATATGGATGGAGCACAAAAGGTAGGCTAGCATGTCCATACTGCCATGTAAACACTGACGCCTTGTGGTTGAAACATGGGCGAAAGTATTGCTACATGGGTCATCGTCGTTTCCTACCTCAGGATCACCGGTGGCGTCGGGACAAAGCTTCTTTCAACAACAAAATAGAGAATAGAGAGGCTCCAACATCACTCTCTGGTCACGAAGTACTTTAACAATACGAGACTTTTGATCAAGTGAGTTTTGGAGAAACGAATAATAAGAGAAAGCGCACTGAGGAAGATAGGTGGCATAGTTGGAAGAAGAAAAGTATATTTTTTCAGCTCCCCTATTGGAAGACATTGCTAATAAGGCATAAAATGGATGTCATGCACATGAGAAAAACATTTGTGATAGCATATTGGGGACATTGCTTAATATGGATGGTAAAACAAACATAGTCTACAAGCTCGTTTTGACATGCAGGAAATGGGTATACGGCCAAAGCAACATCCGGTGGGTATGAAAGGGAAGTATGATTGTCCATCAACATCATATACTTTGCAAAAAGGTCAGAAGTCCACCTTGTGCAAGTTTTTGGTGGATGTGAAGATGCCTGATGGTTATTCCTCAAACATCAAGAGAAGTGTGTACATAACAGCACGTAAGGTATCAGGTCTAAAAACTCATGACTGCCATATTATATTTTAGAAGCTCCTTCCTATTGCAATACGTGACATATTGCCTGAAAAGGTTGTTAAACCTTTAATTGAGTTCAGCAGATTCTTTTCTGGAATTTGTTCTAAA
Organism: Tuctoria greenei; assembly: GCA_036927565.1. Lineage (NCBI taxonomy): Eukaryota > Viridiplantae > Streptophyta > Magnoliopsida > Poales > Poaceae > Tuctoria > Tuctoria greenei. The sequence continues at coordinate 122,841,643 of JAYESD010000003.1, read as the reverse complement.
GAATTGGCGGAACCAGATTTGGATAAGATGATTGAACAATTTCCTGAAACAATTTGTAAGCTTGAGATGTTGCTTCCTCCCGCTTTCTTTGATATCACGGTACATATTCCAATCCATCTTGGCGAAGAAGCTCGCTTGGGTGGACCTGTTTCTTACAGATGGATGTATCCAATTGAGAGGTACCTTGGTACATTGAAGAGGTATGTACGTAACAGAGCTAACCCAGAGGGTTCTATAGCTGAGGGATATATTATGGAAGAGTGTATGACTTTTTGTAGCCAGTTTTTTGATAACATCAGCACCAAGCTTAATAGGCCAGAACGTCATGAAGTTGCAGCTAGGAATGAACCTTCTCTCGAGTCTAATATATTTACAGAAGTTGATAATTCTAAAAAAGGGTTTAAATGGGGGCAAACTTACTATGGTGGAACTACATAACATCAGACATTATATTATTTCTAATGTTGAAGAGGCCGCTCCATGGTCAAGTACGTATGACACTCAGATGTTCTATACTATATTAATGGATCATGCTTATTGTAGATAGCTAATTTAATTTTGTACCCTTTTCAGTGAGCATTTTGTAGAGCTGAAAAAAATTCATTCTTGTGATGTTGAAAAACGCCATAGAGATGAGTTTGTTTATTGGTTTTAGAAACGAGTAAGTACATGCAAGTTTTTACTTTGATGAAATATTGAATAAATATCTGTTATGAAGTTGGTTTATCGATGACCCCTTTTATCTCTAATTAATGTGTACAGATTACGACATTACACAAAGAAGGCAAAGTAACCGATTATTTGTATGCATTATCTAGAGGACCTGATCGTCTTGCACATTTTTTAGTCGATCATTCATAAATGGCTTCTTCTTTCGAACAGCAGAGGTGAAAAAAGATTTACGGATGCAAAATAGTGGTGTTGTTGTTCGGGATGGTGATCATGAGTAGTATGGAGTAATCAAGAAAATGATTTCTGTTGATTTCAAAAAAAATCAAGAGGTTCTATTATCTGAATGTGAATGGTTTGATCGGCCTCGTTCCGGTCAGAGCCAAAGCAGAGGCTACAAAATGGATTGATACGGAATGATAGATGTTGACACTACTATTTCTCAATTTAAGTATGAGCCTTACATTCTAGTCACTCAAGCATGACATGTTTTTTACGTTAGAAGTGTGAAGCAACCTAAATGGGCTACAATTGTTAAAATGAAGCCACGAAACCTTTTTGCCATGCCCCTGGAGATAGTGAAAATAATGTCACTGAGACGATGGAGGCTGAGACATTATTTGATGATCGATGACTTACTGATATAAATGAGGATGTGACCACATGGGATAGGAATGACATTGACGGAGCAACCGGCGATGCTTCCCCTCTTTCAAATGAAGATGACGACGACGACGACCACGACGATGATGATACATATATCAATGATGGTATTGTGATGCCCGGTTCCGAAAGATGAACCAAGCACATATATGTGTGCCCAGGATGTTCATCACACATACATGAGTGTAATCACAAAAGAGTATACAGAAAATTACCATAGAACAAGATTAATTAACCAAATTTCATTACACAAACCAGATTATCCTGGAATACAAACTCCAATGAATATTAATGACAAGTTCAACTAATGCAGCGGAAATAAACTAATTAAGCAAACTAAGCAACTATGCAGCATAAGCGACAGGGTATGTATGCGCAGCTCCAATCAACACCACAAGCAAAGCTGACGGTAGACACGGCCTAGAACTCCGCATTATCACCATTAAACTCCCAATCCTGACCTGCAACTGTTGGGGGGATTGCAAGAGTGAGTACATGTCGTACTCAACAAGTGTGGAAAGTATGACATGTGGCTGATTCAAATGATGACAATAATAATGGCAAAGTGCTGAAAAGTATAGTAAAACATTTGGAAAGCAATATATCATATGTATGTGAAGTAAACCCATCATAATCATAAGTAATATCATAATACCAGTCCATAATTCACCATCCTCATCAATAATTCTAGATTTCACCATTGCCAATAACCATATTCAATACCAGAAATAAATCCATAACCATCCATAACCATCACCACAACCATTACCGTATCAAATACCCTCTAATCATGGATGTTGTCCAGGTGCTCATAACCGGGAGCACGGCTATCATGATAGTTTTATTTGACTCTGCAGAGGTTGTACCTCTTTACCCACGTGTTTGTGATTTCATCACCTTTCGGTGACTAAGAATCTCCCTTATGCCCATGACCCGTCGGTCACATTACACACTTCCATTGGTGTGTGGCCAAGAGATTACAAAATAGCCTTTACAAAGGGATTACTAGCCTATTTAGACCCCACTGAGGTTTCACCGGTGGCGATATCTCCCGCAGAGAACATCTTCAACCAAGGGCCCCCTCTTGAGCCATTCGGATCTCAGGGTAGTCCCAGCAATCATCAACAAACCCAATCCGACTACCCCTTCCCCGAGCATCCACAATGGTCCAAACAGCACTAGCAAAGCCCTAACTAATCAGCTACACCGCACCCATACTTGGCCTCGTGGTGGCACTGTAGTCCTGGCTTATTCTTGCATGAACCGGTCCTTAGATCTAAAGCAAGCAAACCACCATAACATCCAACCCATCCACATACCAGGCTTGCTTAGATCACCCATTACCATACCATATTTAACTAGTTCATGTTAACCATAATCTCATCCATGCATAATTAAATTGAGTGGTATAGTTATTCCCACCCCAGTTGATTAAGCGAAGCAAAAGGTAAAAAGCCCATCCCAATGCTCTACCATAAATTCCAGGTGACAAGGGTGGTTTAGCAAGTCTAGTAAATTTCCTACCATAGGATTCCCATCAAAATTGACACAAGCATGCAGTTTTACAAACAAAACATTTATTTTAAAAACAGGATCAATATGCTTCAAGGACACTTGCCTTACTCTTGCTGTTGATTAGGGTCAAAGCCTTCAAACTCCTAGTGCTGTAGATCCTCCGCAGCACTTTCTAGCGCAAATCCATCTAATCCACATAATAAACATACAAGACAAGAAACACAATCAAAGAGTGCACAAACATTACTCAATATGACATGACATGCATGATTGATGCAATTGCAAGGTAGAACTTGATACTTGATTGCTTTTAATGATCACTAATTAGTTCTAATAGCTTTTAACAAGTTTATACAGGTTTCGATTTGATTAGATCAAATTTTAGAATTAATTCAACACAATTTAACCAGAAAGATCGGACTAGTCCGCTAGGGACCGAACAAGTCCGCACTCTGCGAGATCAGCGAATTAGGGTTTTCTAGATCGACATGAATTTGGATATTAGGGGTTGAATTCACGTAAGGAAAAGAGAATAGAAGGTATACCAGGTGTTTAGAACTCCAATGAACCAAGAAACTTGGAGGTAACACTTGGATCTTGATGATCTAGGGTTGGTGATGAACTTGGAGATGAATTGGTGGTGAAGGACGAAACTTGATGGAGATCTTGATCCTCCTTCGTTTCCTCCTCTTCTTCCTCTTGCTTGGGATCTTCTCCTCCCTCCTTGATGGTGCTCCCCATGAACTAGGGTTTGGGTGGGTGGAAAAGTGGCAAATAAATGTCAAACCAAGAGGTGGGGCTGTTTATATAGAGGTGGAGGCTAGGGTTAGATGGATTTCGAGTTTTGGGATGAGTAGAGGCCAGTTTAGAGTCCCACATGGGCTCTAAAAGAGTTAGGCACGACGTCCCTAGGCCCACTTAACGTGAAACCCAAGAAACAAGTCGTAAAACAAAAGATCAACTCGGAGTTGCGAAATATCGGACAAGTCTGGACAGGACCGGACTAGTCCGAAGTCGTCCAGAGAAAAAATCGGACAAGTCTGGCCAAAAATCGGACAAGTCTGAATTTGAACAGAGAGGAAAAATGGACAAGTCCGCTGGAAAACCGGACTAGTCCGGAAAAGTCCAGGGACTTAGCAAATTTTCAAGGATTCATGGAATATCGGACTAGTCCGCACAAAATCGGACAAGTCCAAATTTTTCCAGAGCCAAAATCGGACTAGTCCGCAGCAAAAACGGACAAGTCCGTTTTTAGTCAGAGAGAAATCGGACTAGTCCTTAGTAAAATCGGACTAGTCCGCACTTTCCTGCGTTAAGTGTGGTTTTGCTCCAAATCAATTTTAAATGCTCCAAATCAATGTTAAACTCGTTCCCCTTTATGTGGGTTAATGTTAAACATGTATATGAATGTATGTAGGGCATGATGCATGAAAATGAGGGTGTTACAAACCTACCCCCCTTAAAATGAATCTCACCCTCGAGATTCGACGCGGAAGAGAAAAGATAGGGAAATTCCTTCTTGAGATCATCTTCTAGCTCCCAAGTTGCTTCTTTTTCGGTATGGTGCTTCCATTGAACTTTACACCATTGAATCACCTTGTTCCTTGTGACTCTCTCCTTGGTTCCCAAGATCTTAACCGGTTGCTCGGCATAAGCCAAATCTTCCTCTAATTCCAATCCTTCCATTGGCACTTGTTCTTCCGGTACTCTCAAGCACTTCTTGAGCTGGGAAACATGAAACACATCATGTACGTCTGAAAGATGAGCTGGCATCTCCAACTTATATGCTACTTCTCCTCTTTTGTCCAAAATCTTGAATGGTCCAATATAACGAGGTGCGAGCTTCCCTCTTATGTTAAACCTCTTATGACCTCTCATTGGGGACACCTTGAGGTAAACAAAATCTCCTATTTCAAAGGCTAATTTCCTTCTCCTATTATCCGCATAGTCTTTTTGTCTTGATTGGGCAGCCCTCAAGTTTTCACGGATTATTTGGACTTGCTTTTCGACTTCTTGCAACACGTTCGGACCAAATACTTGAGCTTCTCCTGCCTCATTCCAGAATAAAGGTGTCCTACACTTCCTCCCATAAAGCGCTTCATATGGTGACATTTTCAAGCTTGCTTGGTAACTATTGTTGTATGAAAACTCCGCGTATGGCAAGATTTTGTCCCAACTTTTCCCATGCTTTAAAGCACAAGCTCTTAACATGTCCTCCAAAATCTGATTGGTCCTCTGGTTTGTCCGTCCGTTTGAGGATGATATGCTGAACTAAAATTCAACCTCGTTCCCAAGGCTTCATGCAATTTTTGCCAAAATCTGGAGGTAAACTGAGAACCTCTATCCGAGACTATCTTCTTAGGGACTCCATGCCGACACACAATATGCTCCATGTATATTTCGGCCAATCGTGCAGCTGTATATTTGGTCTTCACAGGGACAAAATGAGCCGACTTGGTTAAGCGATCCACAATTACCCAAATTGAGTCATACCCGGACCGAGTACGTGGTAACCCTTATGAAGTCCATACCAATTTCTTCCCACTTCCATTCCGGAATCTTTAATGGTTGTAATAGTCCAACTGGCCTTTGATGTTCCGCCTTGAATCGTTGACACACCTCACACAATGCCACATATTCAGCTATGTCCTTTTTCATGCTATCCCACCAATAGCAAGCCTTCAAGTCCTTGTACATCTTCGTACATCCGGGGCGAATCGAGTAAGGCGAGTCATGTGCCTCCTTTAATATTGTCTCCCGAATATGCTTTACATTAGGCACAACGATTCTCTTTCCAAGCCATAAGGTACCATGTTCGTCTTCATCAAATCTGAATTCTCTCCCTTCCTCAGTCCTTTCCTTGATTTCCTTGATCTCTTCATCTGCAGTTTGGGCCTCTCGAATTTCTTGCTCCAAGGTTGGGTTTAACTCCATCATCTCCGTCTCATTTACAAACCCGAGGTTCAACCGTTCAAACTCCTTACATAACTCGAATGGTAACTCTCGAACCGTGAGTTGATGACTTACTCCTTTTCTACTCAAAGCATCGGCCACTACATTGGCTTTTCCCGGATGATAGTTGATCCCCAAATCATAATCTTTGATGAGCTCCAACCATCTTCGTTGCCTCAAGTTCAGATCCGTTTGTGTGAAAATATACTTCAAACTCTTATGATCCGTGTAAATTTCACACCTATGTCCCAGAATATAGTGTCTCCAAATCTTCAATGCGTGTACCACGGCTGCTAGTTCAAGATCATGCGTGGGGTAATTCTGCTCATGTTTCTTCAATTGTCTTGATGCATAGGCGACCACTTGACCTTCTTGCATCAATACACACCCAAGTCCTTGTCTTGATGCATCACAATAGATGTCGAAACTCTTGCTTACATCCGGCAATACCAAAACTGGGGCTGTTGTCAACCTCTTGTTCAACTCCTCAAAACTATTCTCACAAGCTTCAGTCCATTGGAACGCCTTTCCCTTCATTAGCAACTCCGTCATAGGCTTGGCTATCTTGGAAAAGTCCTTGATGAATCTACGGTAATATCCAGCCATCCCAAGAAAACTCCTTATTTCCTTGACATTTTGCGGCGGTTCCCATTTCAACACGTCCCTTACTTTTCCGGGGTCAACCGATACTCCTCCTCCTGAGATTATATGACCCAAGAATGGCACCTCTTTCAACCAAAATTGACACTTGTTGATCTTGGCATACAATCGATGCTCCCTCAATTTCTGCAACGTAAGCCTCAAGTGTTCCTCATGTTCCTTCTCATCCTTTGAGTAGATCATAATGTCATCAATAAACACCACAACAAACTTGTCCAAGTACTCCATGAAGACTTTATTCATGAGGTACATAAAGTAGGCAGGCGCATTTGTCAATCCAAAAGACATCACAGTGTACTCATAAGATCCATACCGTGTCCTGAAAGCTGTCTTGGGTATGTCCGATGGTCTAATCTTCATTTGAAAGTATCCCGACCTCAAATCAATCTTGGAAAACACACAGGCGCCTTTCATCTGATCAAACAAATCCTCTATACGGGGCAAGGTGTACTTGTTCTTGATTGTTACCTCGTTGAGAGCTCGGTAATCCACGCACATCCTTTGGGATCCATCCTTCTTGTCCACGAATAGAACGGGCGCTCCCCAAGGTGAAGAGCTAGTGCGAATAAAACCCTTCTCTAATTTCTCTTGAATTTGCTTCTTGAGCTCCACTAATTCCATAGGAGGCATCCTATACGGCCTTTTAGCTATAGGTGCAGTTCCAGGTATTAAATCGATAACAAACTCAATGTCTCGATCAGGTGGCATACCTGGCAACTCATCTGGAAACACATCCAAAAATTCACACACTACCGGAATCTCCTCAATTGCGGCACCGTCCATATGATTCAGCTCCAATTGCTTTGGTGCGGTTTGAGATGCTTCAAATTCTACGGTGATCCCTTCCTCATTGGTCAACTTCACCGTCTTCGTGGCACACTCAATAACTCCATTGTGCTTCCTCAACCGGTCCATACCAAGTATAATATCCAACCCTTGAGAATCTAAAACAATGAGGTTGGCGGAGAAGTCTACCCCCTTATTCTAAGACTTACTTTTGGACATACTATATTTGTCCTCATCTCTCCTCCAGTAGACTTAACCAACAGAGTAAACTTCATATGAGAGATAGGCAAACTATACTTGGCAACATACTTTGATGCAATGAATTAATGCGATGCTCCAGAATCAAATAACATAGTCGTGGGGTTGGAGTTGGCGAGAAACATACCAATGACCACGTCATCCACTTGTTGAGCATCCTCCGTTGAGACATGGTTCACGTTGCCACGAGCAAAATTCTGCTGTCCAAGGCTTCCTTGTGGCTGTCCTCCATTGGGTCTTGGGTTTTGCCTCGGTGCATTGCTTCCTTGACCAAGGCCCGACTTAGGACATTGATGCGCAAAGTGTCCAGCTTCTCCACAGGTATAACACTTCTTAACCCCACCAGAATTGTTGGGACGAGCTTGGTTCTGAGCGTTGGCTCCAGGAAAATCAGCACGAGGTGCATAAGGCATTGGGGGCCTAGGTGCTTGCATAACAGGGCGCTGCTGCTCAAACTGAGTTGGGCGCAGTGCATAACTAGGGCGCTGCTGCTCAAACTGAGTTGGGCGCAGTGCATAACTAGGGCGCTGAGCAGGAATAGAGGAGCTGTAATGAGGCCATTAGGTGGTGCAAGTCGAGGGCGCATATTACTTCCTTGTTGTTGTCCTTGATATGGCGCCTTCCTCTTGAATTCTTGCTCCATCTCATGGATCTTGTTCTCAACCACAATTGCTTTGTCCACAAGTTTATGAAAATTGGCATAATCGCAGTTGAGTAGTTGCACTTGGATCTCATTGTTCAAGCCCCTCATGAAAAAGTGCTGCTTCCGGCTGTCCCGACTAACATCCTCAGGCGCATACCTTGAGAGTTGAGTGAATTTATTGAGATATTCACTCACGCTTGATCTTCCTTGCCTTAAATTCTCAAATTCTTGCCTCTTCAAGATCATAACACCCTTGGGCACATAATGAGAACGAAAATTCTCCTTGAATTCGGCCCAAGTGATTCTTTCTTGGTTCTCATGAGCACTACAATAAGCATCCCACCAATCTGCAACTGCTCCAACGAGTTGATGAGAAGCGATCGGGACCTTCTCCCGGTCACTGCATTGGACAATGGCTAGCTTCTTCTCCACGGACTTGAGCCAATCATCCGCATCCATAGGGTTTGCGGCTTGAGCAAAGGTTGGCGGTCTGGTCCTCATAAACTCTCCCAATCGGTTATGAGGAGGCAGGGGTGGCGGTGGAGGCATGTGGGGCTGATTGTTGATATTGCCAGCTTGCAGCTGTCCCATAGTCTGTATCATGGTCTGCATGAGCTGGTTTTGCATGGCCAATAGATGCTCGATGTTGATAGCTCCCTGAGTAGATCCTTGTCCGATGTTGTTCTGAGGTACTCCATTTTTATCCTCCTCATCATTGCCATCCCTCTGGTTACGAGTCCTCACCATCTAAAGAAAAGCAGTAGGTAAGAATTAGAAAACGTCCCCAACTATATGCATCAAGGGATATGAAACTAAACAGCTAGCTACACTAGCCTAGGTGGACATGGCAATGCTAATACATCCCAAAATCCTCTATTAAGCACACAAGCAACCAATATATATAGCAAACAGCACTCCAAGCAAAAACACATCGATTCCTGAGTGCTCCTATGTGCTCTAAAGTGTCCATTCTATCTAGGCTGCATCCTACGGTCAAACCTCGCTCTGATACCAATCTGTGACGCCCGGTTCCGGAAGATGAACCAAGCTAACGTATATGTGTGCCCAGGATGTTCATCACACATACACGAGTGTAATCACAAAAGAGTATATAGAAAATTACCACAGAACAAGATTAATTAACCAAATTTCATTACACAAACCAGATTATCCTCGAATACAAACTCCAATGAATATTAATGACAAGTTCAACTAATGCAGCGGAAATAAACTAATTAAGCAAACTAAGCAACTATGTAGCATAAGCAACAGGGTATGTATGTGCAGCTCCAATCAACACCACAGGCAAAGCTGACGGTAGACACGGCCTAGAACTCCGCATTATCACCAATAAACTCCCAATCCTGACCTGCAACTGTTGGGGGGGATTGCATGAGTGAGTACATGTCGTACTCAGCAAGTGTGGAAAGTATGACATGTGGCTGATTCAAATGACGACAATAATAATGGCAAAGTGCTAAAAAGTACAGTGAAACATTTGGAAAGCAATATATCATATGTATGTGAAGTAAACCCATCATAATCATAAGTAATATCATAATACCAGTCCATAATTCACCATCCTCATCAATAATTCCAGATTTCACCATTGCCAATAACCATATTCAATACCAGAAATAAATCCATAACCATCCATAACCATCACCACGACCATTACCGTACCAAATACCCTCTAATCATGGAAGTTGTCCAGGTGCTCATAACCGGGAGCACGGCTATCATGATAGTTTTATTTGACTCTGCAGAGTTTGTACCTCTTTACCCACGTGTTCGTAATTTCATCACCTTTCGGCGACTAAGAATCTCCCTTATGCCCATGACCCGTCGGTCACATTACACACTTCCGTCGGTGTGTGGCCAAGAGATCACAAAATAGCCTTTACAAAGGGATTACTAGCCTATTTAGACCCCACTGAGGTTTCACCGGTGGCGATATCTCCCGCAGAGCACATCTTCAACCAAGGGCCCCCTCTTGAGCCATTCGGATCCCAGGGTAGTCCCACCAATCATCAACAAACACAATCCGACTACCCCTTCCCCGAGCATCCACAATGGTCCAAACAGCACTAGCAAAGCCCTAATTAATCAGCTACGCCGCACCCATACTTGGCCTCGTGGTGGCACTGTAGTCCTGGCTTATTCTCGCATGAACCGGTCCTTAGATCTAAAGCAAGCAAACCACCATAACATCCAACCCATCCACATACCAGGCTTGCTTAGATCACCCATTACCATACCATGTTTAACCAGTTCATGTTAACCATAATCTCATCCATGCATAATTAAATTGAGTGGTATAGTTATTCCCATCCCAGTTGATTAAGCGAAGCAAAAGGTAAAAAGCCCATCCCAACGCTCTACCATAAATTCCAGGTGACAAGGGTGGTTTAGCAAGTCTAGTAAACTTCCTACCATAGGATTCCCATCAAAATTGACACAAGCATGCAGTTTTACAAACAAAACATTTATTTTAAAAACAGGATCAATATGCTTCAAGGACACTTGCCTTGCTCTTGCTGTTGATTAGGGTCAAAGCCTTCAAACTCCTGGTGCTGTAGATCCTCCGCGGCACTTTCCAGCGCAAATCCGTCTAATCCACATATTAAACATACAATACAAGAAACACAATCAAAGAGTGCACAAACATTACTCAATATGACATGACATGCATGATTGATGCAATTGCAAGTTAGAACTTGTTACTTGATTGCTTTTAATGATCACTAATTAGTTCTAATAGCTTTTAACAAGTTTATACAGGTTTTGATTTGATTAGATCAAATTTTAGAATTAATTCAACACAATTTAACCAAAAAGATCGGACTAGTCCGCTAGGGACTGGACAAGTCCTCACTCTTCGAGATCAGCGAATTAGGGTTTTCTAGATCGACATGAATTTGGAGATTAGGGGTTGAATTCACGTAAGGAAAAGAGAATAGAAGGTATACCAGGTGTTTAGAACTCCAATGAACTAAGAAACTTGGAGGTAACACTTGGATCTTGATGATCTAGGGTTGGTGATGAACTTGGAGATGAATTGGTGGTGAAGGACGAAACCTTGTGGAGATCTTGATCCTCCTTCGTTTCCTCCTCTTCTTCCTCTTGCTTGGGATCTTCTCCTCCCTCCTTGATGGTGGCCCCCCACGAACTAGGGTTTGGGTGGGTGGAAAAGCGGCAAATAGATGTCAAACCAAGAGGTGGGGCTGTTTATATAGAGGTGGAGGCTAGGGTTAGATGGATTTCGAGTTTTGGGATTAGTAGAGGCCCGTTTAGAGTCCCACATGGGCTCTAAAAGAGTTAGGAACGACGTCCCTAGGCCCACTTAACGTGAAACCCAAGAAACAAGTCGTAAAACAAAAGATCAACTCGGAGTCGCGAAATATTGGACAAGTCCGGACAGGACCGGACTAGTCCGAAGTCGTCTAGAGAGAAAATCGGACAAGTCTGGCCAAAAATCGGACAAGTTCGAATTTGAACAGAGAGGAAAAACGGACAAGTCCGCTGGAACACCGGACTCGTCCGAAAAAGTCCAGGCACTTAGCAAATTTTCAAGGATTTAGGGAATATCGAATTAGTCCGCACAAAATCGAACAAGTCCGAATTTTTCCAGAGCCAAAATCGGACTAGTCCGCAGCAAAAACGGACAAGTCCGTTTTTAGTCAGAGAGAAATTGGACTAGTCCTCTGTAAAATCGGACTAGTCCGCACTTTCCTACGTTTTAATTGCAGTTTTGCTCCAAATCAATTTTAAATGCTCCGAATCAATGTTAAACTCGTTCCTCTTTATGTGGTTAATGTTAAACATGTATATGAATGTATGTAGGGCATGATGCATGAAAATGAGGGTGTTACAGGTATTGTACCTCCAATATTGAGGGAGCACAGCGAAGATGATGATTTTTTCATATAGGTACTGTGTGAGCCAGCTGTACGTGAACTATGTAATGCAATTTGTGTTTTCTGGCGATAGATCTTAACGCCACCAACCGGTATTTCGTGGCAATGGATCCTAATACAACGATTGTGTTTTGTGAATCGTGACATAAGTTCCTAATGCAACGTTTGTGTTTCGTGGCGATAGATCCTAATGCCACGAACTGGTGAATCGTGGCAAAAGTTCCTAATGCAACGATTGTGTTCTGCGGCGATAGATGCTAACGCCACAAACTATTGAATCATGGCAACAGATCCTAATGCAATAATTGCATTTCGTGGCGATAGATGCTAATGCCACGAACTAGTGAATCGTGGCAACAGATTCTAATGCAATGGTTGTGTTCCGCAGCGATAGATGCTAACGCCATGAACTATTGAATCGTGGCAACAGATCCAATGCAATGATCGCGTTCCGTGGCGATAGATGCTAATGCCACGAACTAGTAAATCGTGGCAACAGATTCTAATGCAACGATTGGGTTCCATGGTGATAGATGCTAACGCCACAAACTATTGAATCATAGCAACAGATCCTAATGAAACGATCGGGTTCCATGGTGATAGATGCTAACACTACAAACTAGTGAATCGTGGCAATAGATTCTAATGCAACGATCGGGTTCTGTGGTGATACATGCTAATGCCACGAACTAGTGAATCATGGAAACAGATTTGTGGCAATAGATCCTAATGCCACGAACTAGTGAATCGTGGCAACAGATCCTAATGCAACGATCGTGTTCCGTGGCGATAGATGCTAATGCCACGAACTAGTGAATCGTGGCAACAGATTTGTGGCGATAGATCCTAATGCCACGAACTAGTGAATCGTGGCAACAAGTCCTAATGCAACGATCGTGTTCCGTGGTGATAGATGATAATGCCACGAACTAGTGAATCATGGCAGTAGATTCGTGGTGATAGATCCTAATGCCACGAACTAGTGAATCATGGCAACAGATCCTAATGCAACGATTGTGTTCCGTGGTGATAGATGCTAATGCCACGAACTAGTGAATCGCAGCAAAAGACCAAGCTTACTGCAACGATTTAGTATTCGTTGCAGTTTAATTGTTGCAACAGGGTGGAATCCTTGTAGTGTATGTATATGTACAATAGAGCATAGTAGGAGTACATCCATAACTCTCAACCTTAACTAACCTCTAGGATCCCCTTATCCCCCTTAGACTTGAAAGCTTTTGTGTGTGTCACACTACCTCCACTATTATTTTATCCATCCTTACTAGATTCTTACCCAGACCTTTCTACCCTTTCCACTCGATGATTGTTATATCTCTTCCTTGCCTTCCTTTGGGATCAAATAAATGACACCCTTGGGAATACTCTTAAGGGGAAATGCTACAATGATATCTCCGTGCGCTTGCGGAATTCACTCTGTGATCCAATAGAACCATTAACAAGCATTTCTGACACATCAGTTGGAGATGTTTAGTTAACTGTGCATAAGAAATACCAACAAGCATTTCTGGCACTGTTGCCGGGGATGATTTTTTAGTATATCTTAGGAGCCGTCAACAAGTCGTCGAATACCGGGTCTAGTGGTATCTCTGGATACCGACTCCGGTAGCGCACCAGTACATGGGATGCCACCGTCTCCGCTAGCGCTCTACCCTCTTCTTCTAGATAGCAGGCCAGTTGCCACTTCTGTAGATCGAGCTCCTGGGCACGACGGTCCGAAGTCTTCTCCCGAGCCCGGATGTTAAGCTCTAGCAGAAGGAGTTCCTAGCGCTCGACTAGGTGCTTCTCTAGATCCCGCACGAGATTGCTCTCACGATGTTCAAGGTCTCCGATATGGGACTGCATCTTGTCCTGATCTACCTCAGCCTGAGTCTTCATCCCCTGGGTTGCTGCCGCCATCTCAGCAATAGCGATCTCCCGCTCAACAATAGTGACCTAATGACGTCCTAGGGTCACTTGAAGCTCTTCAAGGGCACTGAGGCAGGTGTTAGCCGCCTGATTGGTCACCTTGGCATCATCAAGAATCTTCTAGGATGTTGTGTCCATGGTAGATGCCAAGTGGCACCTCAACTCCAGATCCTCACCCTCCTTCTGGTGCTTCTCCTTTGCCTCGTCAATCCTGTACCTCATAAGGTCCTCCCAGACCCGAAGGCGCCCGTCCTCGGCTCGCTGTTTCTCCCACTCTGTGGTGAAGTTGTGCTACGCTCTGCGGAGGTTGGACTACACCAAGTTGATGCTGGACTGCCCCGAGTCGATGACATCGGAGAGGCGCTCTTGTTCTCCCTAAGCTATGGACGGTCGCCTAGAGATTTTCTCTGGAGCCTCTTCCCGTTACGACGATGAGAGCAAGGCCACCAGCTCCAGGGGCACCACCGCTGGGAGCCGAGTGAAAGTTGCAACACCTCCTGAAGCGGCAGCATCACCATCGCTCGAGGCACCACCTGCTGAAGTAGAAGCCTCGGGGGCCGGACCCTCGGCTTGCAGAGTGGACCCCGACATTACCTTCGGCCAAACAGCTGGAGGTGCTTTACTGATCGCACCAGGCGCAAGCACCGGAGTGATGCTCCCTTGTACCGGCTTGCCAGTCTGCTCCACCGATGCAGCCGTGGCCCCCTGGGCCGACTTTGGAGCGCTCTAGACCACTACCCCCGACGGTAAGGGTATCACCACAGCTAACAAAGACCAGCAGATTATAGTCAATGTCTTTTCGAATAAGAGAACGGATGGGACAACAATGCAAGCTTTGGAAAGAATGGCTTACCGACGTCCCCGAAAGCTCCAGAAGGCCTTGACTTTTGGCGACTTTGAAGCTGCAGGCTCTACTGTCGAGGCGGCCAGCAGGGTCTAACCGGCTGGGCTTCCACCGGAATCACTGCCAGCCCACATTAGTGTGTCTCCACCTACCTCAACGGCGCCACTTCGGGAGCCTCCTCCAGAGCCGCCACCAACACCCATTGCCAATCCTGTGGCAACATCGCTAGTGGCCCAAGACCTCTTGGCCTGAGGCTCTACGGATGTAGCGCTTCCGGACCCCTCACTAGCGCCTTGGGCTACACCGGCGGCAGAGACGCTAGCTTGTGCGCCGTCCTCACCCGAATAGTAGACTCATCGCTGGCGGGCTGGGTCTCTGCTCAAAGAACCGTCCACACCAAAGTTGGAGGATGGGCGCTCCGTTGGACGTTAGCCTGGAACAAAGGCCGCCCTTGGTGGTGCCCTCGGCGTTGACATAGGACGTTTGTCCTTTGCAACCTCGACCATCGACAACTTTTGCTTCCCCATATCAGAGATTGACACTTTACCCTTCCCCCTGTTGGAAAATGGGTCTTCCTCCCTCGACACATCGGAGTCTGGAGCGGGTGCGGACTCCAGCAGTGAGTCGGTGATGGTCAGTCCATGGTCTGGGTCTCTAACCTGCCATGGCGCAAGACCAAGCGCGTCTAGGTTTGGCACCCTCAGTATCTTCACTCTGAGGTCCTGATATGTGCAAAGTAGCAGACCTTGCCACGAAAGGGTGAAGATATCAGAAGACAACGGGTCACCACACACCTTGGAAATCATCTCAAACACCTCCTGCGGGGTCATCTCCGTGTCACGACACTTCACCAGTCTAGTGCTGTACTGCGCGGCAACGATGCTGGAGGGGGGCCAGCCATCGACGTGCAAAGTCCGCCAGCACAATCAACGACGACAAACCATGATCTGCCAGGAATCGGATCCTCTCCATCACCGGGGTGTACTCCGGCTCCGACTCAGGGTGCTCCTCCCAAGTCATCTTCCTTAATGCTGGCCAGTTAGTGGAAAGGACCATGAGCTCATGGGCATCAGCGTGTAAGATCACCCAGTCACCCCTCCAGCTCTCGCATCTCGCGGTGGGAAGTGGGGTGATGTACTTGAAGGGGCTATTGACCTGATGCTGGAAGTAGTAGGAACCAAGGAAGTTCGTCTTGCTCTTTCCAGTCCGCCTCAGCACGAAAATTTGCCAGAACACCGGCGCGAACGGGTACACTCCGATGAAAATCCTGCATAACTCCAAGAACATCACCACCAACACCAAAGAGTTTGCCGACATGTGATGAAGCTGGAGCCCGAGGTCCTCCAGAAGCGTCACAAGGAAGGAGGAAACTGGTGGAACGATCCTGGAGTACACATACGAGGTGAAGAAGATGATCTCTTTCTCCTCCAACTTTAGAGGCAGGGAGCCGGGACGGATCATATTCCACCGCTCCTCATCCTCCCAGCCAAGCAGCCGCCTCACAGGTGCTATGTCCATCACGTGGGAAGGAGGCAAATCCAGGGCCATTGGAAAAGGAGTCAGGAACCTCAAAGGCGGGGAAAGCTTGGGTGCTCGAGGAGGAAGACGAAGGGTCGAATGTTGGGGTGTGAGTAAGGGAGGAACTACCTTTAGCCCACGAAGGTTTCCTTTTAAACACCCTGATGGCATTTGAGCGCATCATGCAGGTTGCATGGGCCCGAAACCCGCTGCTCAACACACGGCGTCCATGACAGCGGGGCCCAGGTCACTTGTCAGAAAGAGTAGCCCTAGCAGGCCCCCACCTGAGAAGGCAACCCAACGGTTCCCATAAACGCGGAGCAAGAGCAGCAGAAGCGTAGCAGCCAAAGTGGGAACCGTCGGGATAAAGAAGCTGTGGCAAGTAAAGATCCCGTCGCCACGACCCCTCAACCAGAAGGGGATGCATGGCCACGATGGCAGAGGCATGCACTGCTTCAATTGACCAAGACGAAATCAAAAGGTAGCATGGGAAAGCAAGGATAGGGCTCCACCCTCGAGATCATCACCTCCCCCAGGGTGGACCATGGGGCCACTGTTGGTACTCGACATACCGAGTACCCTCGCACACATGCTAAAAGCACCTAAGTGCCCTGCCTCCCAACTGAGGCAGGGTTCAATGGTCCCATGTGTCAAGAAGGCCTGGACCCCAGCCTACCTCAGGTACAGGATCATGTGCTTCCACATGGACCTCAAGTCGATGTCCAGGTCCCCCGAAGAGACGGGCTCCTAAGCGGCCACGTGTCCAGCAGGATGGGACTCTGCTCCTCCATAACAGTGGCTCTGGTGCTGCCACGTGGTCTGTGGCACTAGGTCAGCCACCTCCCACGGAGGCGAGCTTCGGTTCAATCACTTGTCCCGCAGTCTCGGATCGTTTGCTCACTCAGGGGCAGGTTTCGGGGCCGCCATGTGGCCCGCAGTATGGAACTCGGCCTCCTCGGTAGAGGCTAGCTCCTGTGCTGCCACGTGTCCTGCAAGTTGTCCTAGACAATGGGTTGTAGGAGTAAAGGGGCGGTGCGCCTTGTCTAAAACAGGCAATGAAGACACGCGCCTTCGCCAGATGCATGATGCGGCCCACTCCTACTGTTAGGTACCACTACGACCAATCGCATCACAGTGAAGAAGTCGCAGGCCTATCTCACTCTACCATGTGCGTAGCTTACAGCGACAGGATAGTTGGACGAGACATCCCCTGACATCATCAACGACTATGTATGGGCCACTGGTGTCTGAGGCTGCAAGATGGCAGGTCTTCAAGACATGGTTAGAGGAGGCTTATGCGAGAAGCCTTAGATCTTTAGGATAAGATCGCCTCGGGGCCACCTATCGGGCCCCATACCCCACTTGTAAGGCGTCCAACCTTGTCTATAAAAGGACCAGACCGCCACCATTACAGAGATCTCCACTCATACAAACTCAACACACGCATTTAGACTAGCAATACAACTCACACCGTGGAGTAGGGTATTACGCTTCGGTAGCCCGAACCACATAAAACCATAGTCTCACCATCTTTCATACGTGCAATCTCTCCCGAGGACTAAGCCCTGCTGATCAAGAACCTCTACGGGCTGCTCGCATAGCACGTCCGAGGGAAGTATCGCAAGAACACTTCGACAGGAACGTAAGACTTGAATTTAAACTGCAATGAGTAAATGTTCACTATTAGTAGATCATTGCTTTAGTTTTATAATAACAAGTGTAGTTGATTAGAATAATAAATTTAGTTCTACTATCAACTACTTCAACCAAGTTGTTTAACCATACTAATAGAGACGAAGGTGTCCCGTCATTCAATGAGATGGTAACTATCATCGTTTTCAATGGAGTGGACTTTGGCGATTCGACTACGAACGTTTGATGATGTCACTCCTTAGAAATCGCTAAACCTACTGCGAGAGGCTATTGACCACGCCTGAGCACGATCAACCTGACCATGAGGGTCTATTTCCTGTAGGCAAACGAAGAACAAGCAATAAACTAAAATTGCAATCTGGATAATGCGAAATTAAGAAGAAATCTTTATTGATGAAAGTGGGGTTCTGAAACGTCCTGGTCTGGTCATTGGACAGAAACGAGGTACGTGAGTTGCTGCTATGGCAAACTTTAATCTAATAGAAACCCACCCTCTCAAGGAGCTACATCTTGTATATTTCATCCATGTCCTTGTATGTCATCATGGTGGCTTCAAAGTGCTGAAAACTCCACTAGAAACTCCATTCTGGTTCTCTTCACGCGCGCCTTCATCTCCCTGCTAGATGATGCTCCCATGTTCATTCCTCTTGTTCATGCTAGGCCCTTCATTTGTAAGCAACACAAATTGTGAGACCTATGTGTGCTGAATACATTGGCTTTGACAATAAAAGTTTTGAATGCTGCCATAACATCTTTTTAGCAAGGTTCGACTCTAGCTCTGAGCTTCTGCAAGGTCCAACAATAGGTCTGACTTTCTTTGTCTAGATCCGACATGTTTTTGGGTAGCTCCGGTGAGCTTTGTCTTTAGCTCCTGCATGTCTTTGATAGCTCCGACATGTCTTTGTTAAGCTCCGATATGTTTTGCTAGGTACGACTTATGTTGGTTAGCTCCGACATGTTTTTCTAGCTCCGACTTTTGGGATGACTAGTTCCGACTAGTTTTGGTAAGCTCCGACACTAGGTTGTACTAGCTTTGGTAAGCTTTGTCTCAAGCTCCGGTTAGCTTTGGCTAGGTTCGGAGCTTGATCGCAATGTTCCTGCTTTTATCTTGCAATGTTTCGAACTTGCTTTATATTCATAGAAAGATTGCTTAGTATTCATTTGCTAAGTTTTTGGAGCGTTTTGGTTGATATGGCTGATATCGTTTTGATATTGTCGGTACCCTCCGTACCGAATACCCCTTGGGATTGTAAAGATCACAAGGAAACTCCATATACCAGATTTGAAGACCTCCGAAGGCCCCACATGTCAGGCATAGCCGGACCTGCTCCCCCGATATGGTTAGTCCCGGGGCCGCCACTGTATCACAAGATCGGAGCTATCACCCACGCCTGCGAAGCTCCGGTCAGAATACCTATATGGCACCGCCGGACCTAACCCCAGACAGAGGGAAGCTCCGGTACTGACACGTGTCCAACAACACCGGACCTACCCGTCCACGATGGTGAGCTTCGGAGCTGCCACGTGGCAACCGCCGGACCTTCAACATCAACTATCAGGCTAGTGGACCCCCCAACGGCCTCGGACCTTCAAGGACCAATCAAAGACTTCAAGACCCAATTAAGTATCATTAATGCCATATTAATGAAAAATGATCGAATGATCCTTAATACTGGTAACGGCATTGTTAAGGCCGTTACCAGGCTATTAAGGGTAATTAACCCCACTTATTGTGTATCAAGCGTGTGTAACTGCCGGGGCCACCTGTCGGGCTAGGCTGATGTTGTAACGAACAGTCCTTGTACTATAAAAGGACTGGTCGATGATACACAAGGGACGGTTCCAGACCACGGCTAAACACTCTGAGCTAGACAAGCTTCTTCTAGACTCTCGAGCTTAATACATCACCAACACACCCCGTGGAGTAGGGTATTACACTCAGGCGGCCCGAACCACGTAAATCCCTGTGTACACGTGTCTTTCACCTTTTTGAATCTCTGCGTGCCCATTACCGAACTACAACTCCTCGATCTACCAAAAGTAGTGTCAGGATATCGGTCGGTTCCAGACACCGAGAGTTGGCGCGCCAGGTAGGGGCGCCCGAGATTTCGAGTATGGTGAACTCAGCTGCTGGATCATCCAATAGCAACCCTGCCGTTCAACCCGTTGGAGGCAATCCCTCCAACATGCAGCAACCAGCAGGTGTTGTGACTCAAGCAGGAGTCATGCCTCCACCACCACCGCCTGCACCAGCACGTCAAGCTGAGCAGCGTGACGGTGCATCGGCGTCAGTCACTGCATCGCCAAACAACAACAACCCTAAACACGCGCTTCATGCAGCGTGCGCTCTCCTCCAACATCCACTTCCTCTAGGTGCATCCCAGGGTGCAATGGAGCAGTGGAGGGCTGATGTGGAACACCTTGTTGCGGCAGCAGCCGACTGCATTAGCAACCAAGGTCCTCCTCCATCGGGGCGGGCACCATCGCAGTGCCGGACCGTGTCTGGCAGACTTGGTCCGCATGCTTCCTAGAATAGGAGGCGTGCTGCATCACAGCAAGTTACATCGCTACCCTCCGGGGCGCGACGTACTCATACGGTAACCAGGATGTCAACTCATGACCTCCGGGCGGAGCTTGATCGCCGTTACCGTCAATAGGACGGCCGTGTCCATATCGAGCGCACTCGCGAAAGGCGAGAAGCTCGAGACAGCCCTGCTCCTGAGGGAGTAGGAGGAGGCTGTTCTGCACTGGCCATGCACCTATGCATGGTCAGATGGCCACAAAAGTTCCAGCCACACCTGCCAGAGAAGTTTGACAGGACTATTAACCCTGTTGAGTTTCTCCGAATTTACACTACCGCAATCCTTGCGGCCGGAGGTAACGACGTTGTAATGGCCAACTACTGCCCAATAGCTTTGACTGGGACCGCCAGGTCCTGGTTCATGAGCCTTCCTCATAACTCTATAAATAGTTGGGAGGAATTGTGCCAACAGTTCACTGCCAACTTCGGGAGTTCATACACCCGACCAGGCACCGAACTGGACCTTTTTGCAGTGGTGCAAAAGGGGTGAGAATCCCTGCGCTCATTCATCCAGAGGTTCTCCCAGGTACGAAACACCATTCCTTCTATCTCTGGCGCTTCTGTCATCATGGCATTTAGACACGGCGTGCGAGATAAGAAGATGCTAGAGAAGCTGGTGGTCAAGGAGATCACCAGCGTCACGGAGCTCTTTAGCTTGGCAGACAAGTGTGACAAAGCTGCGGAGGGCCGTGAGATGCACTCCAAACCACCTCCAGAGGATGGCAAAAATTCCTCCAAAGGCGAAGCTACTACCCCCGGGAGTGGCAAAAAGAAGAAAAAGTCCAACGGCAAAAAGAAGCCGTCAGCCGGCACATCCACCGTTGCAGCTGCTGCAGCTCCGGGTGGCCGGGGGCCACGCCCTGAGAGACGACCTCGGCCGTCCTCTAAAGATGGTGGAAACTCCAAAATGTGGTGTCCTATCCACAAGCCGAACAGCCACAACTTGGAGGACTGCCGGGAGGTCCAAAACCTTGCTGAGCGCTACCCCAAGCGCCGGGAAGAAGTTCCTTTCCGCCACAGGGAAGGAAAGCAGAAAGTTGACAAAGCTCCGGCTGAAGAGGAGTTGGGCTTCCAGGAACCTAAAAAGTTCTTGAAGGCTGTGTACACCTCCGTCGATGACGACTCTGACGTCTCCAACAATGAGCATCGGAAGACCATGAACACCATCTTTGGTGGTTCATGGGACATCACCTCCCACCGTGTCTTCAAGACTATGCGGCAGGACATGGCCTCAGTAGCTCCTACAGCCAGAGCAGAGCCTCATCGAAAGTGGATGGACACTACCATCACTTTTGATGCTTCGGACTGCCCTCGGAACATGATCGGATCTGGTAAGCTACCTCTGATGGTATCACCTACCATCAACAACATTCAACTCCACAATGTAATGGTGGACGAAGGTTCGGGGCTGAACCTCATAAGCTTTGAGGCTTTTTTCAAGCTTCAGCTCCGACCTTCGGACCTTCGCCCTTCCCGACCTTTCTCCGGAGTAGGTCCGGGGGCCATAACACCGCTCGGTGCCATTACTCTCCCTGTGACCTTCGGGACTCTGGAGAATTATCGCACTGAGAAGTTGATCTTTGACGTCGCTCAGATCAACTTGCCCTTCAATGCCATTCTGGGCTGGCCTGCCTTGTACAAATTGATGGCTGCTGCTCATTATGGCTCGTGTTGAAGATGCCGACACCAGTTGGCGTTCTCCAGATCCGCGGAGACCGTACTGCCAGAGTGACTGCTCTGGAGGAACTCCATGTGCTTGCTACAACACAGGAGGAAGAATCCAGGCAGGAGCAAGCTCCGAAACCCCCCAGCATTCGCCAGCAAGGTTCAACCCCCGCACCTCGCGTGCAACCAAGCGGCGACGCCAACATCCCCGTCAAAGTTGTCCAAATTGGTTCCGATGCCGCTCAGACCACCCGTATATCGGGAGGTCTGAATGACAAATAGGAACTCGAGCTCATCACTTTCCTCCGAGCTAATGTCGACGTGTTTGCCTGGCAACCATCACAAATTCCTGGGATCCCTAGGGAAGTGATCGGGCATAATCTGAAGATCTATCCCGACGCTCGGCCCGTACATCAGAAGCCTCGGAAGCAATCCGTAGAGCGACAGAACTTCATACGACAAGAAGTGAAGAAGTTGCTCGAAGCTGGATTCATCTGAGAAGTCTTCCATCCAAAATGGCTGGCAAACTCAGTCGTTGTACCCAAGGCCGGCGGGAAGCTTCGGATGTGTATCGACTACACAACACTAAAAAAGGCATGCCCAAAAGATCCATTCCCACTACCTAAAATAGATCAGATAGTGGATTCCACCTCCGGGTGTGAATTATTGTGTTTCCTAGACGCATATTCTGGGTACCATCAAATCAGAATGTCTAGGAAAGATGAAGAACATACTTCTTTCAGCACAGTAGATCGATTGTACTGTTATACAGCCATGCCATTTGGTCTCAAGAATGCAGCTTCAACATTTGTACGAGCTATGTACAAAACATTTGGAGAGCTCATCATAGACATAGTGGAAGTGTATGTTGATGACATCGAAGTCAAGATCAAGGACAAGGAGTCACTCCTTGACACCTTGCAAGCTGTCTTCGACAAGATGCGGGTCACCCGCACGAAGCTAAACCCAGACAAGTGCGTCTTCGGGGTTAGCTCCGGAAAGCTTCTCGATTTCCTGGTAAACCACCAGGGCATAGAGGCAAATCTGGCAAAGATTAAGGCTATAAAGGAGATGTAGCCACCAGCCCGCATCAAAGATGTCCAGAAACTGACTGGATGTCTAGCCGCCCTCAGCCGGTTCATCTCAAGACTGGCAGAGCGGGCACTACCCTTCTTCAAGCTATTGAGGAAGTCCAGACCATTTCAATGGTCTGAAGAAGCAGAAAAGGCGTTCCAAGAGCTAAAGTAGCTCCTCACCACTGTACCAACCCTGGTAGCTCCAAACCCTGGTGAGCCCTTACTGCTTTACATTTCAGCAACCAACGAGGTTGTTAGCATGGTCCTGGTCGCGGAGAGACAAGAACCATCACAGGCTCAGGAATCCAGACCCCCCCCCCCCTGGAGGGTCCGGAGGTTCCTGAAGGAGAGTCTGGGTCCCAGCCCCCAGACTTGGATCAACAGGGAGTTATTCCAGAAGACTAGGACCCTTCCGGGAGGATCTGAGTCACTCCAACAGAAGCTCCGGATTCTTCTACCAGGAACCCGGAGGTCCCGGAAGCAGGTCCGGACCCCTCCGGGATGGTCCAGGTCGATGTGGAGGAAGCATCGGGCCCCTCTGGGAGGGTTCGGACAGTCCAACGCACAGTGTACTTCATCAGCAAAGTACTACATGATGCCAAGACTCGATACCTAGAGGTACACAAGCTTCTCTATGCAGTTCTCATCACCTCCAGGAAGCTTCGCCACTACTTCCAAGCTCACAAGATATCAGTGGTGACCTCTTACCCCTTGCGTGCGATCTTGCATAGTCCCAACTCTACTGGGAACATTGCAAAGTGGGCAGCGGAATTGGCCGAATTCGATCTTGAATTCGTCCCAAGGCAAGCGATCAAGAGTCAAGCATTGGAAGATTTTGTGGCGGAATGGACCCCCTCTCCATCAATCCCTGGGGGCCCTAGCGAGCAGAAGTCGGAACTTAAGGCTCCGATCTTCACCGAAACTCATTGGATCCTCTACTTCGACGGCTCCATTCAAAAGCAGGGGGCCAGAGCTGGAGTCCTTCTCGCTCCAACTGGGGAGAAGGTAAAATACATGGTCCACCTTGACTTCAAGGTGACCAACAACATGGCGGAGTATGAAGCACTCATTTATGGATTAAAGGTGGCACTATCATACAGTGTCAAGCAGCTGTTGGTCAAGGGAGATTCGCAGCTCATCATTAAACAGGTGAAGGGTGAATGCTCCTGTAACAATCATCAATGAGCTGCTTATCTCCTTGAAGTCCAGAGGCTTCAGAAGGACTTCGAAGTCCTGGATCTCCACCATGTACAGCGTGTCCATAACAATGAACCTGATGAACTCTCGACGAAAGCGTTAACCGGAGCTCCGGCTCCTGATGAAACCTTCATCCAGAGGTTGTCAAAACCCACAGCTCAGCCTGCCGAACTGAGCGAAGGGGGCGAGACCAGCATCCCGAAGCTGGCAGTCCCGATGGCCCTGTTACCATGGCAGCCATCAAGGGTCGTAGGTGCTGGAGGAAGCTCCAAGCAACCCAGCACGCAAGACTCAAATGCTCAAGCAAGCTCCGATGCATGGATCGCGGAGATCCAGAGCTACTTGAAAGACAATATCCTTCCTAACGATAATGTATTCGCTGACCAGATAGTCAGATTGGCTAAAAGATACACGTTGGTAGAAGGGGATCTCTATCGGCACGGTGCCAACGACGTCCTAATGCCGTGCATCACAAGGGAAGAAGGCTACAAGCTCCTCACTGAAATCCATGGAGGCGAGTGTGGGAACCACGCGTCTTCCTGCACGCTGGTTGGTAAAGCCATCCGACATTGCTTCTACTGGCCTATAGCACTCCAGGATGCAACTGAGCTGGTGAAGAAATACAAAGCATGCCAGTTCCATGCAAAGCAAATTCATACAACGGCTCAGCCTCTACAAATGGTACCTCCTACATGGCCTTTCGCCATGTGGGGGATGGACATCTTGGGACCTTTCCCAAGAGCCGTCGGAGGTTACAAGTTCCTGTATGTCGCCATCGACAAGTTTACCAAATGACCGGAAGCAACTCCAATTGTGACAATAAACAAGCAATCAACTATCAATTTCTTGCAGTACATAGTATGCAGATTTGGAGTCCCGAACAAAATCATAACAGATAATGGGACCCAATTCAAAAGCTCTGCTTTCCAAGGATACTGCGAAGACCTCGGCATCCAAGTTAGTTACGCCTCTGTAGCTCATCCGACAAGCAATGGCCAAGCCGAGAGGGCAAATGCAGAAATCCTGAAAGGACTCAAGACGCGCACATATGAGCGCCTGAAAAAGCATGGAGCCAACTGGATTGAAGAGCTTCCGCCCACTTTATGGGCCAACAGGACTACTCCAAACCAGTCAACTAGAGAGACACCCTTCTTCCTGGTGTACGGAGCTAAAGCAGTCCTTCCTCCGGAAATCACCTTGGAGTTGCTCCGGGTCCGAACCTCCGACGAAGCCACGCAGGACCAGCTCCGGTGTGAAGACCTTGACCTCCTTGAAGAGGGAAGGTGCCGAGCAGCTGTTCGGAATGCCTGATACCGCCAAGCTCTTCGGCGCTATCACCAATGGCATGTTCACAACCGACAGTTCGAGGAAGGCGATCTGGTGCTACGGAGAATACAATCCAGAGAAGGGTTAAACAAAATCTCCCCCAGCTGGGAGGGACCCTTCTGAGTGATCAAAGTATCCCATCCCGGATGCGTTCGCTTGGCAACTGAGGATGGGACACCTCTCCCAAATCCTTGGAACATTGAGCACCTCCGTAAGTTCTACACTTAGTATCATGGAGGTGAGTCTGTAATTACATGTGGTGTATGTTTTAGAGTCATTGTACAGAGTCGGGTAGCTCCTTCAGGAGGGCACCCGGACCTACCCTGCTAGGCCCGCAAGGCCCATGCAACACTTGTCACAGTCTCAGAACTAAAAGTGTAGCTAGCTACCTTGGGTCATACGAGAAATGAAACACACTTAGCCTGGTTCCGTACCCTAAGAATGTACTTGTTTCCCCTGTGCCTCGGATCTATAATGAAAGACATCATTGTGTGAAAACATACTCCACGTGCATTTACTTTGTGCAGGCTCAATATTTTTTATTTTTCTCTTTCTTGTCTGTAACAAAGTTGTGCAATTCTTAAGAAACTTTAGCTCGACCAGTTCATGTACAATTCGAGTTGCATTGTTCGTCCTTCTGGGTTCAAACAATGTTGATGGCCTACTTGTCTGAATGACGCCAAGCCAATCTAGGGCCGGAGTGTGCTATCGACTTAGCCTGGTCCTGCACCCTAAGTACGCCACTCTACCTACACCCCGACAGGCTGAAGTAAGGCAAGTCCAGAAACAGTCAAACCCGAAGGGAGCAGGACATAGCTCTTGATTGAACTTAGGATTGTGTTTGACCTAAAACTTTCTCGGGAACAATAAGCCGCAATGAAGTTATAGATAAGAAATGAATTTTACAGTTTTTCTTGACTTTAGTGCGTAGGAAAAATAAATAAGCTACGACATCCTCTGGGTGGCTTGTGCTCAATGTTCAAACATTGACATTAAACATATCCGGAGCTACTCAGTTCCGGTAATGCTAGGAGGCAAGTCGTCAAAGTGAAGATGGTGGAAAGACTCTAAAGTGGAGTCTAACGTTGACACAACATGTGTTGGCGGAGGTCACTGTCGGAGCTACCAAAGCTCCGACACCCTAGAGGACTAACCATCAGTGCTTCGGAGCTACTAAGCTCCGGCGATGGTCAATGCTGGAGCCTCTAAGCTCCGACAGCCTCAGGGGGCCTACACTATCGAAGACTTCAGACCTACATTCTACAAGTTTGAAGCATGCAAGTTTTCAACAATTATTACATCCTCTTGGTACATGTTCACAATCAAATTGTGTACATCTACCAGGGGGCCAAGAGAGACAAAGGTGTTGAAGACAAAAAATGAAATTCGAATTCACAAAAATTTGGATTTCATTCATCTGGAGACAAGAGATTACAAAATTGGGGAGGAAGAAGAGAAAGTACAAGAGGGAGCTACAGGGAGACAATCTTAGACCCTATGGAAGAATTGGGTAACCTTTTGGGCCACCTCCGACACGTTGGCTCGGGCGGCTTCACCATCTCCTTCGATGGGACCTTCAAGCACCAGGTCCAAAGGGAATTGAGGGTCCCGGCTGGTGTAGCACGTCAGCACATACTCTACGACGTTCTTCGCCAGGGCCTGACCCTCTGTTTCCAATTGGTTCGCGATGACATCGCCCACCTTGGAGAGCTTGTTGCCTGCTAACCCTAGCGCCTCCAACGCCTGGTCCAACTCCAGCTCCGGATCATCTGGACGCACGAGACTGAAGCCCATTGGCATCAGCGCGTCATTGGCCTTGCCTAGGAAGTCCCAAACTTGTTGGGACTCTACAGCCCTTGCACCATGCATCTCCGCCAAGGATCTTTTGGCCGCCGCCAGCTCCGAGCTCTCCCGAGCAAGACGCTCCACCTCTCTGGCATTCTGCTGAATTGTTTTAGCAACTTGCCCTTCGAGCTTGTTGAACTCTTCCTCTCGGAGGTGGATCTCGTTCCAGCGTTTGACCAAATCTCTCTCCCGGCCCCGCACTTTCTTCTCCCGGGCGGCAATGGGATTATCCTGCTTGTAGAGTTCCTGCCCTCGCTCCCAGGCTTTCTTCTCCTCCTCCTTGCAATGCTCATCCAATTTCTTGGTGTGTTCTTCAAGGATCTTGTCAGCCAGAGCTGTCTTTTGGACAAGCTCCTCCTCCCTCTTCACGAGGTCATCTTGCTGCTCCAGGAATTTCTGCTCTCTATCTTCAAGCCGTTTTTCCAGAGCTTCAAGAGCCTCCCGACGCTTGACGAGACTATTATGGATGGTAGAGAGCCTTTCCTGCTATTCATCAGCTGCACTATTGGCAGCCTTGGCCTGATCATATATGGCCTGGGATTGGTTGTCGAGGGCCCGGGTCATGCTTTCCCTCTCATCCAAAAACTTACCCCAGTACTCCAGGCGGGCTTTCTCCCTTCGCACCCACTCCTTGTCGTCAGCCAGCCTCGACTGTGCTAGCTTGGTCTCAAAATGGAGTCAGTTACGCCACCTCCTAAGGGTTTGGCGCTCCTCCTAGAGGGCCTTGCTGTCGTGGTAGAAGGCCAGTTGAACCTGGTGAAGGTTGGAGCAGGCATTGTCGATAGACAACGATAGGGGGATCGGGTTCGGACCTGCCGGAGTCATCTCCGCTGGCTCCAGCGGATCTTCAGCAACAAAAATTGGGTCCCACTCTACAAGAGTGGTACCCTGAGCTTCCACGACACTAGGGCCATCCTCTAGGATAGCCTCGACCACCGCCGAGGAAGTGCTTGCAGCAGAAGTACCGACCTCCAGAATTGGTTCCGAAGGCCCAGCCGCCAGGTCATCAACAATTGGTCCCTCTAGCGGGGGGCCAACAGCTTCATCCCAGCACTCTGGCTTGGTAACGGGCACCTACAGGATCACTACTTCCGGAATGGGCGTTGAAGGTTTGGCCAGAGCAGAAGCTTCTTCTGGCTCTGGCATAGGCGCTTCCTCCGCCTGTTGTTCGGGTGCTGGCGGTTCAGCCATCATGGGCTCCGGCGCTGGCGCTTCGACCGCCATAGGATCAGGCGCCGTCGCCTCCGCAGCCACTGGCTCGGATGCCAGAACCTCTTCAACAGCCGGCTCCACAGCCGAAACTTCTGCAGCAGCCGGCTCTACCGCCCGAGCTTCCTCGACGACCGGCTCAAGTGCCGGAGCTTCATCAACACCTGGCTCTACTGCCGGGACCTCCTCAACCACAGGCTCGACTGCCGAAGCTTCAAAAACATTCGGTTCTGCGGCCGGAGCGTCCAACATCACAGCATCAGAGCCCGGAGCTTCAACCACTAAAGCTGGCGCTGCTGGTACATCTTCAGTCCCGTGGTCCGGCGCTACAACGGGAGCTTCTGGGGATGAGTCGTCCAATACCACGACAGCCGGCGCCGGGGCTGCCGCAGCCTCTGCCACCTCTTGGGGCGCGCTAGAATCGGAGCTGGAGTTTCAGCCTGCACAACCTCAATTGCTGCAGGGGCCGGAGCTTCAACCCTATTCTTGGGCACGCTGTGAATGAAGGAAGAAGATGTGGGGACCAGGATCCCGACATCCGAGGATCTCATTGGGTGGTGTCGTGCGATGCGACACCCAACAGTTATACAAGATTAGAACCTGAATAAGTACAAGATGGAGTCTTTTATTTTTCATACAGCAGAAGTTTTTACAATACTAGACGAAGTAAAGAAATATATACATATCATAGCTACGCTCTCAGCACTAGCTATGCAAAATAAAAGTTATCCATGCCTTGGATACTTTGCACTAGCAACACTCAATTAGGGCGGCGTGCAGGGTTCCCACTCGGCTATACACCCTAGAGGGGGTGTAGCCTCCTCATCAAACCCTTCATCGATTGTATAACCTGCAAAAACTCGTTAACTGCAAATGTGAGCATAAGGCTCAACAAGACTAACCCGTCTCACTAGACATATGCAGGGTGATTACTAAGCATAGGTAAGGAATGGCATAAAGGACTCACCTACAAGTGGATCCTTATAATCAGGTTTTAAGTAACAAATGACATTCCCTAAGAACGGCACATCATGGGTTCCACAATCAAACAAGAAACGCTTCACCGATGATATGACATGCTCAGAGCACATAATGCTATTACAGCTAAAGTATGGGGAAATTGTAAACTTTTATTTGTACTATCTCTAAATCATACAAGGTTGCAAAGTAATTATATTTCAATACAATATGATTTTCTGGCTTCTTTAGTATTTACTATGTCATGACACAGTGAACAAGTGGTACTCTATTACTGTGAGGGACAGTGATTGCAATTAGGACACACCCGGACAACACGACACATACGTCGTTCGGAAGTTTCAGCGAGTACACCTGTACCTACATAACACTTCAGTACTAGGCGTATATGGCCACCTTTCACAAGAAACTCAAACGCCGAACCCATCTCACCTCCGCAAACAGAAGGTCTCCGCACGGAATATCTCATGTGTCCGCTGACCGATTTACACCTTACTATCCTCAGCCCACCCCTATCGATGGTGAGTTAGTGGGCCTCGACATCCCAGTTATCAAGTTACATCAGTTTATTGGATTACATATGTCCATTATGTTGCCGGTACAAGTCAAGCTTGTTTCGCGGGGCCGCACACAGACGGGCCTTAATCGACATAGGCAGGGCTATGCGACCGAGACTCAATTCTCGCCGCTTCCTATCCATTCCCTGCCCGGTCTCCATTTCATTATATTCTGCCATTTATATCTAACCAATCATGTGAGATATGTCCTACATCTCTCGCGAGTAGATTCCAACTACTCGACTTCTACCGGATTTCCTATGCATTAGCAAAGCAGTTACTACATGTCAAATTGTAACGTGTTCCAGCCAACTCCTGGGATTTTTGGTCATGCAAGTGGAGTATCAAACACCTTATACGTAATGCACAATATCAACTGAAGACGTAAGTGAATAAAATTGGAAAACTTTGAAAAGCTCTTAAATGCAAACCGGGGCTTGCCTTGTTGCAGGTCAGAGTCTGAGTTAATAATTGGAAGGTGCTCTTCCAAAGCTTCTGGCTCCTCCTCAACTTCGGTCACTATACGATATGCATATAACATGTATATAAATGATTTTGAAAAATAATCATTACCAAGACCATAATTTAATCCATGGTGATCATTATATGATAGGGACCTTAATTGGCTTTGGAACTTTGATGGTAGATACTAGGGAATATGATCAAGGCTCTTGCAAAGAACAGGAGATGATCAAAGTAGATTGTGGTCTCCAAAATTATGGCAAGCAATCAACTTCCAAAAATTCTAGAGAGGAAACTGCAGCTTGAACCTATCTAACAGTTGATAATCAAGATAGAGGAAGTTGTCCTGGTTCTAGCAAAATTTGTTTCATAATGTTCTAAGCTTTGGTAAAGGAGTTATTGAATTTCTAAGTTGGCAATACTTTCTGGAATTATTTATATTTGAATTTTTGGCTTTCAAATAAGTAGTCAGTTTGTAACTGGATTAGGACTATGATATTAGGTCAATTAAATCCAAGATCTTTACAGGAACTAGTGTATGACTAAAGGAAGATTCAGTCCAAATTGGGGACATAATAAAGCAACTGAACACCTGTGAAAATTCAATAACTGAAAAAGGTAATTGAACTATATAGAGGTTTAAACAGATGCAATGGTTCCCAAACTTTTGCTGGTAGTCAAGAATAGGACAAAGAGTGGTATGTCAATTTTGGGGATTTTTCCAGTGGCTACCTTGTCTGGAAAAATTGTATTTGCATTTGGATGGATTATATTTTACAGAATTTAACTTTGAGTTTCACAGAACCTAACTGGTACTGACAGACTAGAGCTCAAGAGGTTTCAAACAGAATTTGTTTGAAGATTTTTGGAGCAACCTACAGAAAGTTTTGGATTTTCTAAGTTGGAGCCAAATCTTGAATTTATTTCTAATTTGAATTAAACAGTGGGCCCCACCGATTTAAAATGGACCAATGGCATTTAAACCACACGGGGGTCCACAGATATACACCACGTAGCCACGACAGATCTCGTGGCCACACCCGATCCGACGGGGTTGACAGACGCTGACACGCGGGAACCACCGCGTCGTCTTCCACCTCCCGACGCGGGCGGCGCTCTCCGGCGAGCCACGCCGATTTTTAGTTCCCGTCCACTGCAGCTCCTACCTTTGGGCACCCAACCGTAAAATCACGCGCTGAGCACGATGGTGGGGTCGGGGAGGTCTGCCGACGGTCGGAAATCATGGTGCATCGGCGACGGCGGCCGCTAGGGCTCCGGCTATGTCGGAACTGCCGCTCTGTGGCTAAAACCCTACTAAAAAGGCTGGGGAAGTATCCTGGAACCATGAGGAACGTGTTGGGCTGGTGATATCACCGTGTAATGGTCGGCAAAGCAGTCGTCGACGGCGACAGAGGCACTTTTTAATGGCGGAGGATATAACTCGCGATTCTTGAGATACGGTCGATCATTTTCGGTGATTCCAGTTCGATAGGGTGCACAAAGGAGTGTAGAAACTATTTGCTAGTAATTGTGGAGAGTGACTAAGTGTGTAACTCGAATTGCATGAAAAACCGAGCGCGTTCATAAAACCTAGCTAACTTGCTCGATACTCATGTAAACAAGGAACGACTTTCACCGTTGTGTAGAGCGTGTCCCGGCGCACTAGTTTGCTATGGGGGTCGAAGCACAAGACCGCGTGCAATGGCCTGTCAACGTGGAGCAGGGACGGCGCGCGGTGAACACGACGGCAACCTTCGGTGTAGCCCCAAATTATTGGCCGAACCGTCAACTATGCAACGAAAGAAGTGATCCAGAGGACAGAGGAGGAAGAGAGGAACAACCTAGCCATTGGAGTCCTGGCTCGAGAGGTCTCCAGTTGGATAGCAACGGGCGCGCTGCGCCGGCGGTCGGAAGCTCACGCGCAGGATGAAATCGGTGCACACCGTTGGCTCAGCGAGAGGGGAGGCGTTAAGGGCGACTGGGAAGTGATAAGGGAGAGCCAGGGCGCCATTTATAGAGCTCAACCGGCGGTGGGGGGCTGCTGTCGCGCTGGGCATGCACGCCGTCGCGGTGACGCGCGCAGCGCGCTTTGAAATGCGGCTGCACGTGGGCTGCTGACTGGTGGGCCCCGCCAGTCAGCCCCACAGCTACTGTTATTTTGGTAATTCAGTTAAAAATAGTAAATGAACTCCAAAAATCATGAAACTTCAGGGTTAAGTCAAGAAAATTGTGATGGACACAATGGTGTGTTTAGATCTTTATGTTCAAGTATATTTTGACCAGCTTTTGAATTTGAATTTAAACTTGATTCAAATTTACTGAGCATCTCAAATAAAATAACAAATGAGTTCCTAAAATCTTGAAATTTTGCAGGCAAGCTATGGAGGATATTAGAAGGCAAGGGGAAAATTTAGAGCCTCTAATCTGAATGTTTTGGCAGGACCCATTTAGTACTGCTCTTGGAATTGCCTTACTAAACTTCATTCAAATAATTCTAATGTTTCAAAAGGGGTGAATAGAATTATTCTAGAATTAGTGGTGAAGTCCAATACTCATGTTGATAAAATTTAACCATGAGTGCAAGAAAGGTTTGGGGGGTACTAAGTTCATGTGTACCACTATATTGGAATTTTAATATAGTTGATCACAAAACTCATAATTGGATTCACATGCCATAAAAGTGGGGTTTTACATTCCTCCCCCCTTAAAAGAATCTCATCCCGATATTACAAAAGGATGCAAATGGAAAAGATCTAACGAACATATGCCGCTAACAAGTCCAGATAGTTCGTTCTAAGATACTCCTCGCTTTCCCACGTAGCTTCTTCAGCACTGTGGTTGCTCCACAAGACCTTGTAGAAACGCAAGGTGCGGCTTCTTGTGGTGCGAGTCTTCTCATCGACAATCTGAGTTGGAAGCTCAGAATAAGTGAGATCTGGTTGGAGAGCTTCCAAATCCTCTATACGGACATCAACAGGAGTTTTAAGACATTTCCGTAACTGGGAAATGTGGAATACATTGTAAACCCCTGAAAGTGACGGCGGTAACTCCAATTGATATGCCACAGGTTTGCATCTTTTGATTATTGCGAACGGCCCAATAAAGCGTGGATCTAGCTTCCCTTTCACTCCGAATCGATGGATACCTTTCATAGGGGATACCCGGAGATAAACTTGATCCCCATTTTCGAAGTGAAGAGGTCGACGTCGTTTGTCTGCGTAGATCTTCTGACGAGACTGAGCAACTTTGAGATTGGCTTGAATAGTGCAAACCCGTTCCTTGGCTTCATTTATCAAATCGATGCCATACACCACTCATTCACCGGTTTCACACTAGTTTAGAGGTGTGCGACACTTCCGACCATAAAGAGCTTCATATGGCGCCATCTGAATGCTAGCCTGATAACCGTTGTTGTACGAAAATTCCACCAGTGGTAGGTGATCATCCCAATTCCTGCCATGGTGGATGACACAGGCGCGAAGCATGTCTTCTAGCACTTGATTCTCTTGTTCGGTCTGACCATCGGTCTGAGGATGATAAGCCGAGCTCCGAATCAACCTGGTTCCCAGCGCATCGTGGAGATGCTCCCAGAATCGCGAAATAAATACAGCTCCACGGTCAGAGATAATGGTGCGGGGTATTTCGTGGAGGCATACGATTCTGGCAATATATAACTCCGCGTATCTTGAGGAATGATAGTTGGTATTGACGGGAATGAAATGCGCCGTCTTAGTCAGTCGTTCAACTATCACCCAGATTGAATCGTGCTTTCGGAGAGTGAGAGGTAAACCCACAATGAAATCCATGCTGATATCCTCCCATTTCCATGCTGGGATGCTTAAGGGTTCAAGCTGTCCGGCTGGCTTCATATGGCCGGCCTTCACTCGCCGGCACGTATCACACTCGGATACGTATTTAGCTACTTCCCTCTTCATCGGAGTCCACCAGAATTTCTTTTTCAAATCATGGTACATCTTGTTGCTTCCTGGATGAATGGAATACTTGGACAAATGAGCTTCGTCCAGTATCTTCTTTCTAAGCTCCATATTTCGTGGTACCACTATACGGTTGTTAAACCAGAGGGTGCCTTCATTGTCACATCGGAAACATTTCATCTCCCCCTTGTCCATTCTTTGCCGAATGTGTGACATTCCTTTGTCTTTCTTCTGAACTGCTACAATATCCTCCCTAATGGTAGGAATTAGAGCGAGTTGTAGAGTGCCCCATATGGAACCAAGTAGAGACTCGGTTCTTCTTCTCCTTACATTGTGGAAATGGAAAGATTGTTGACATGGGACTTGCGGCTCAGAGCATCTGCGACTACATTCGCTGTGCCTGTATGGTAGTGGATCTCAATCTCATAGTACTTGATCAACTCTAACCATCTCCGTTGTCGCATATTCAAATTATTCTGGGTGAAGATGTATTTGAAGCTCTTGTGATCAGTGTAGAGGTGTACTAGATTACCCAGTAGATAATCCCTCCACATTTTCAATGCCAGTACCATAGCAGCGAGCTCAAGATCATGAGTCGGGTAGTGCTGCTCATGGTTCCGGAGCTGCCGTGATCCATAAGCGATCACTCGTCTATCCTGCATCAACACACATCACAAACCAATTCCTGATGCATCACAATACACGTCAAAAGATTTGGTTGTGTCTGGTTGAGCTAATACTGGTGCCGTTGTAAGGTGTTTCACCAATGCTTTGAAACCTGCCTCACATGCCTCAGTGCATACATACTTCTGCCGTTTGTTCAGAAGTTCAGTCATTGGTTTAGCTATCTTGGAGAAATTGGGTATAAACCTCCAGTAATATCCTGCTAAACCCAGGAAACTTCGGACTTCATGTACAGATTTTGGAGACTCCCATTTGAGGACTTGCTTGATCTTGCTGGGATCAACTGCAATCCCTTCTGCTGATATGATGTGCCCTAAAAATGGCACTTGGCTGATCCAGAATTCACACTTGCTGAACTTAGCATATAGCTGATGGTCCTATAATCGTTGAAGCACGATATGCAAGTGTTGAGCATGTTCTTCTTCGGATTTTGAATACACAAGTATGTCGTCAATAAAGATCACGACAAACTTGTCCAATTCCGGCATGAACACCGAGTTCATGAGATACATGAAATGAGCTGGTGCGTTGGTCAATCCAAAAGACATAACTAGGTACTGATACAGTCCATACCTCGTCGAGAATGCTATCTTTGGTATATCTTCTGGTCGAATTCTAATCTGATGATAACCAGAACGAGGATCCATCTTTGAAAATACTTTAGCACCCACCAATTGATCGAAGAGAATATCAATGCGTGGCAGTGGATACTTGTTCTTGATGGTGACAACATTAAGTGGACGATAGTCTACACACAGTCTCAATGTTTTATCTTTCTTCTCTACGAACAGTGCAGAACAACCCCATGGTGATGAACTTGGACGAATGAAACCCTTGCTCTCAAGTTCAGTTAACTGTTCCTTAAGTTCTGCAAGTTCCTTGGGTGCCATCTTGTAGGGTGGCCTTGAGATTGGCACTGTTCCAGGTGCAAGTTCAATCTTGAACTCTATATCTCTTTCTGGGGGCATACCAGGAAGATCTTCAGGAAACACGTCCAGGTATTCACATACTACCGGAATATTTTTAAGTTCCATAACCTCGGTATAATGAGTAGATGAATTCACTATAATGGCTTTCTCAAGCTTGAGGACTTGAGAAGGCTGGAGTGGAGAATTTAGATATATTTTTCGAGGGACCAGATCTAGAATAGCACCATGGTATTGTAACCATGCCATTCCCAAAATGACATCTAATTTCTGATGCTCTAGTATCAGAAGTGAAGTAAGATATATGGTCCCATCTAGGTTAAGTGGTATCCCAGGGACCAATTCATTTGTTACTATTTTCTCGGCTGGAGTGCTAATCACATATGGAGTTTTGGTGGAGATAACAGTCAATTGACTTTTAATGAGAAAAGATTTACTAATGACATTGTGTGAAGCTCCGGAGTCAAAGAGTATGACTACGAGATGATTGAAGATAGAGAACGTACCCGTGAGCACGGGTGCGCCTTCCGGAACGTCCTCGATGGCGAGGTGGTGGACGTTGCCAAGTCTGGGAACTGACTTCTTGGGCTGATTACAGGGTTGGTTGGCCCCCTGGTAGGATGATTGCCCTCCGCCTTGTCGATTCTGCGGACAGTCCTTGGCGAAATGCCCCGTGCGCCCACACGTGAAGCACGTGTAAGGGGTTTGGCCAGTACGAATGGGAGGACGGAATCCCGGTGCACGTAGTGGAGGTGGAAGTGCACGTGGGATCATCCCCTGTTGTTGTTGTGGTCGGAATCCGGAGTTGCTGAACTGGCGACCACTGAACATTGGTGGTCGTGATGGCGGTTGCCACCTCTGGCCGGATGGTGATCGGTACACCATACGGTACTTCTGAGGAGCACCACCTCCGCTGCCTTGCAGAGCACTCCTCTTCTTTTTATCTGAGGACAGCTCGCGCATAGCGTCCTCCTGCATGATAGTAGCATTGACGATGTCGTTGAAGCTGCCGCTGTTGAACAGGACAAGCTTGTCCTTCAACTTGGGGTTCAAACCCCGGTAGAAGCATTCGCGCTTCCGATCTTCGGTGTTCACTTTGTCCTGAGCGTATTGGGCCAAGTGGTTGAATGATTTAGAGTACTCGTATGCACTCCTTCCTCCCTGCCTTAGCTCCAAGAACTCTTGAAGCTTCCTTCTCATAATCCCGGGAGGGATGTGGTAGGCGCGGAATGCCTCCAGGAATTCGGCCCAGCTTCTGACATGGCCTGCGGGGCGTGCGGCAAGGTAATTGGCCCACCATGCCACGGCAGACCCCTGCAGTTGCTGTGCTGCAAACAACGTCTTCTGCTGATCGTTTACCTCGAGTAAGCCGAACTTTCCTTCAATGGTGCGGAGCCAATTATCTGCATCCAATGGTTCATCTGCCTCTCTGAAGACCGGTGGATGGGTCGATGAGAAATCAGAGTAGGAACTCTGATATTGCTGACGGTCCATCATTTTGTCATCCCCCTTGACGGGACAAGTGCTGCACCAGAGTCCGCAATAGCTCAGTTTGCTCGTCGCGCGAGCCGAGTACTGCAGCGAGAACCTCCGCGATACTTCTGGGAAGTGTGGGTGGAGGTGGTGGAGGTGGTTGCGTTTGAGGCGTAGACTGTCCTGGGGGTGGTGTGTCATCCCCCTGACCTCCACTGGATCCTTCCCCATCTTGACTGGTTCGAGTACGCACCATACTGCAATACAACGATTCACACCATAAGTCTCATTGCCTCAAGTTCGTCCTTCCATAAATTAGTAATGCGGTAGATAACAATAGATGATGCATAACATTCATATATATTGATAAAGCACAAACTTTATACAATCTATATTAGCATGGGCCCAAGTTTACAATAGATCTCCAAAAATAGACATACTTCATCTAAAGAAGACGTCTCATCTATGCTTGGGCACCACAAGTCGTCATGTCCATGTCATCGTGCACATACCCCGCTACTATTTAGAACAAGACTCCTAAAGTCACACAACATAAGTGGTGTTTACTACACATCATTACGCTCGGCCTAAAGTGTTAAGTACATCAACATGGCCCTCTACTCATAAAACTCGATCTCCTAAGGGTCTTCTTCTTCCTCGTCATCCTCAGGATTAGGCACCACTGGTATGGGTGCGAAAGCAGAAGATGATGCCTCGCTCAGAAGCGACGTCCTCTTGTCCATCTTAGCTTGCCAATCTGTCTCTATCATAAACATCCTCCAGGCCTCGTTCTCCTGCTGAGCCTGCTCACAGCTGGTCTTCCAGCTCTGAGCCTCTACTCTGGACTGATCCCGACCCACAGTCACCGCGTCCAACTGGGTATCTCGCTGGTGTCCATAGAGTAGGCTCGCCTCCAAGTCAATTTCCCTCTCTAGAGTCTCTTGGCGTGACGCGGCTAAATCCATAACAGCGTCATGCCATTGATTCTCCTTAAGGTTCAAACGATGGTTGAGAGGAGCCATCGTATCCCTAAGTCCGTCATTTGCCCACTCAAAGTTATTTGCTCGAATCATGGCTTGCTTCAGATTATTCGTCAATTCTTTTATGCATGCCCTTTGATTACACTTCTCGCGATGTGATGCGGCTGCATACACCGCTAAGGCTGTTGCGGATGTTTCATCGTGCTCGTCCACCTCCGCAAGCAAGCGGGTTGCCCAGGCTTCAGAAGCCCTGCCATTAACTGGAAAGAACTCATATGGAGTACCCACCAGATTGTGGTAATGGAGTTTGCAAAACCTCCCTATGGCAACACTTGCGGCGTAGCTCCATGTTTCCTCTAATATCAACCCTTTGATCTTGATGGAGTATGGAGCCCATCCGAGGTGCGGTGGACCAGCAGGCACATCGACGTAGATGGTGCAACTCCACATACCGCCCTCCTGGAACTTCTTGCCCTAGGCAACACCAGATAGCCAAACTGGCGAAGCAACCTAACAAACACGTCCGGGAAACCGGCTTGCCCGGTGCACGTGGAGAACACTCATCCATTAGGCAACTGAATTCTTGGTGCTGCCATCTGTGGAAAAACATACCCGGATGTCAAAACGTCGAATAAGTATTCAACTCAATCAATGAAAATGTTGGACAAAAGGAAATATCCAATATCAACTGATTCAAGAAAATCTGTAAACTGGAAGTGATCACAGTTCTGAATCCGCTGACCTTCCTGTATCAACCCAAAAGTTTCATACAGGAAATACCAGAATTTAGAGTCGAGTTGAATATAAAAGTTGTAGTACACTTCAAAACCTTTCCAGATTGTACTCATACAGTTCCAGGTGAACTAATATGAAGAACCTATACAGGTTTGAAGTTGACTCAAGTTTTCTGGAAATTTTGACAGAACCTCCCCTGTATATGGGCTTAACTCCACATCCTATACAGGTTTATCATGATAAGATATTGAGGTAATGTCAAAATAAAAATTGGATAACATCGCGTTAACAATCCGGAAATAAAAGAGTTCCACCCTAAAGGCTTTGTTACACAGGTATCACGCACAAATGCGCAACCCTGTGCAAACTGTTCCAAGTTCTGGACTGCAAGAACCAAGTTTGCAACAAATGGAATTAGGCATAGCTACACCCAGATGCAGGCCAGGAGTGACAAATAAAGTTGATATAGGACTTCCCAAGCTTTCCAGAAATGTATATATGGGACCATGTCACTATTCTGGATTAAGAGCTATAACTATCCGAACTTAACAGTTGAACTGACTGGTTTGCACCAGCAGTCCTGCAGTTCACTGTGTTGACTCTCCAATTTGGTTTAACTCCATCCCAAATCAGGAAAAACCTCCCATAAAAAACTTGTAAAACTCCTCCTACCATTTCCAAACATATATCACAATAAGGCCGGGGATTTTTCTACAGCAAGTTACGGCAAAAATACAGAGACTGGTGCAATGGTAAGGTCATCTGGAGCAGTTACAATACACCCCAGATTTCAACAGATTATCAAGATTTTGTCTTTGTGGTCAACAGAAAAGTTGTAGAGATCTTCACGAGATTTCCATCCATGTAGGACATCCCTATACTATCTATAAAATAACCAAGATTACAACCCGGCGAAGTCGAGCCAACTTCTGCCAGAAAACAAGAATCTTGATTCTATTTATTCTATCGAGTCGGAACCCTTTTTGCGGAGTCCAAACCTACCAGCATCTGATATTTGGACTTTCCAAATCATTATGCATCCATTCTGTCGGTGTGGATGGTCTAGTACCACGTTTGATACTGACGGTACTATGTATCTCACCAAAGAAAATTCTACCCGGTATTTCCGGGTACGTCTATAGGTGGTTCCTATATCGTTCTCTTGCAAACGGCTTCTACACGGTCTTCTACCATAGTTAATGCTGCAAAAGACAAACAATCCCCTTTCACACCTTCACACCTCAAGGGCGGCACGGGGAAACACGACAGGCAGTCACAATAATATCCATATGAAAATAAATGCATACGACTCTGGTGTGAGTCGTCCTCGGGCGATGTCATGTCTCGAGGTACATGGCTGTAAATATGTCTGTAAAACAAAGACTCCCATACGATCCGGCTTATACACGCTCGGGCATACGTGTTTTGCATGCTCCCATAGAACATGAATAGTTCTAGAGAGGCATACTATCGGGTTATACACCACCCGATGGGGGCTCCCACTAAGTTTGAAGCACGTTGGGGTACCGCGTGTCATAGGTTCTAACATTGAAAGATTCAGAGACTCCTATTAACTTCCCATGCCAAGCCACGAAAATTTTTACATACCACTCCTCGTATGCTGAGCTTACCGAGATTGATCCGCTCTCGGTGGCGTACCTTACCTCTTACCTGACGTCGGGGCGTCGTTACAGAATTTAATAACACATAGTTAGTTTACCACCTTTATACCTTATACTAATAATACTCCTTATAAAGGCATATAGCTAATTCCTCACTCAAGTCCTAATTTTTCGAAAATATGTTCTTTTCGAGTACACTGTTCCCAATGATGCTCTGATACCATGTCTGTGGGGACCGGGATCCCGACATCCGAGGATCTCATTGGGTGGTGTCGTGCGATGCGACACCCAACAGTTATACAAGATTAGAAACTGAATAAGTACAAGAAGGAGTCTTTTATTTTTTATACAGCGGAAGTTTTTACAATACTAGTAGAAGTAAAGAAATATATACATATCATAGCTACGCTCTCAGCACTAGCTATGCAAAAGCAAAGTTATCCATGCCATGGATACTTTGCACTAACAACACTCAATTAGGGCGGCGTGCAGGGTTCCCACTCGGCTGTACACCCTAGAGGGGGTGTAGCATCCTCATCAAACCCTTCATCGATTGTATAACCTGCAAAAACTCGTTAACTGCAAACGTGAGCATAAGGCTCAGCAAGACTAACCCGTCTCACTAGACATATGCAGGGTGATTACTAAGCATAGGTAAGGAATGACATAAATGACTCACCTACAAGTGGATCCTTATAATCAGGTTTTAAGTAACCAATGACATTCCCTAAGCACGGCACATCATGGGTTCCACAATCAAACAAGAAATGCTTCACCGATGATATGACATGCTCAGAGCACATAATGCTATTATAGCTAAAGTATGGGGAAATTGTAAACTTTTATTTGTACTATATCTAAATCATACAAGGTTGCAAAGTAATTATATTTCAATACAATAGGATTTTCTGGCTTCTTTAGTATTTACTACGTCACGACACAGTGAACAAGTGGTACTCTATTACTGCGAGGGACAGTGATTGCAATCAGGACACACCCGGACAACACGACACATACGTCGTTCGGAAGTGTCAGCGAGTACAATTGTACCTACATAACACTTCAGTACGAGGCGTATATGGCCACCTTTCACAAGAAACTCGAACGCCGAACCCATCTCACCTCCGCAAACAGAAGGTCTCCGCACGGAACACCTCATGTGTCCGCCGACCGATTTACACCTTACTGTCCTCAGCCCACCCCTATCGATGGTGAGTTAGTGGGCCTCGACATCCCATTTATCAAGTTACATCAGTTTATTGG
This sequence comes from Tuctoria greenei, assembly GCA_036927565.1. NCBI lineage: Eukaryota > Viridiplantae > Streptophyta > Magnoliopsida > Poales > Poaceae > Tuctoria > Tuctoria greenei. The sequence goes on along the minus strand of JAYESD010000003.1, from coordinate 122,799,125 downwards.
ATTCCATATGTCCATTATGTTGCCGGTACAAGTCAAGCTTGTTCCGCGGGGCCGCACACAAACGGGCCTTAATCGACACAGGTAGGGCTATGCGACCGAGACTCAATTCTTGCCGCTTCCTATCCATTCCCTGCCCGATCTCCATTTCATTATATTCTGCCATTTTATATCTAACCAATCGTGTGAGATATGTCCTACATCTCTCGCGAGTAGATTCCAACTACTCGACTTCTACCGGATTTCCTATGCATTAACAAAGCAGTTACTACAGGTCAAATTGTAACACGTTCCAGCCAACTCCTGGGATTTTTGGTCATGCAAGTGGAGTATCAAACACCTTATACGTAATGCACAATATCAACTGTAGACGTAAGTGAATAAAACTGGAAAACTTTGAAAAGCTCTTAAATGGAAACCGGGTCTTGCCTTGTTGCAGGTCAGAGTCTGAGTTAATAATTGGAAGGTGCTCTTCCAAAGCTTCTGGCTCCTCCTCGACTTCGGTCACTATACGATATTCATATAACATGTATATAAATGATTTTGAAAAATAATCATTACCAAGACCATAATTTAATCCATGGTGATCATTATATGATAGGGACCTTAATTGGCTTTGGAACTTCGATTGTAGATACTAGGGAATATGATCAAGGCTCTTGCAAAGAACAGGAGATGATCAAAGTAGATTGTGGTCTCCAAAATTATGGCAAGCAATCAACTTCCAAAAATTCTAGAGAGGAAACTGCAGCTTGAACCTAGCTAACAGTTGATAATCAAGATAGAGGAAGTTGTCTTGGTTCTAGCATAATTTGTTTCATAATTTTCTAAGCTTTGGTAAAGGAGTTATTGAATTTCTAAGTTGGCAATACTTTCTGGAATTATTTATATTTGAATTTTTGGCTTTCAAATAAATAGTCAGTTTGTAACTGGATTAGGACTAAGATATTAGGTCAATTAAATCCAAGATTTTTACAAGGACTAGTGTATGACTAAAGGAAGATTCAGTCCAAATTTGGGACATAATAAAGCAACTGAACACCTGTGAAAATTCAATAACTGAAAAAGGTTATTGAACTATACAGAGGGTTAAACAGATGCAATGGTTCCCAAACTTTTGCTGGTTTTCAAGAATAGGACAAAGAGTGGTATGTGAATTTTGGGGATGTTTCCAGTGGCTACCTTGTCTGGAAAAATTGTATTTGCATTTGGAAAGATTATATTTTACAGAATTTAACTTTGCGTTTCAAAGAACCTATCTGGTACTGACAGAAACTAGACCTCAAGAGCTTTCAGACAAAATTTATTTGAAGATTTTTGGAGCAACCTACAGAAAGTTATGGATTTTCTAAGTTGGAGCCAAATCTTAAATTTATTTGTAATTTGAATTAAACTGTGGGCCCCACCGATTTAAAATGGACCAATGGCATTTAAACCACACGGGGGGTCCACAGATATACACCGCGTAGCCACGACAGATCCCGTGGGCACACCCGATCCGACGGGGTTGACAGACGCTGACACGCGGGACCCACCGCATCATCTTCCACCTCCCGACACGGGCGGCGCGCGGGCTCCCGCGGCGGCGCTCTCCGGCGAGCCTCGCCGATTTTTAGTTCCCGGCCACCGCAGCTCCTACCTTTGGGCACCCAACCGTAAAATCACGCGCTGAGCACGATGGTGGGGTCGGGGAGGTCTGTTGACGGTCGGAAACCATGGTGCATCAGCGGCGGCGGCCGCTAGGGCTCCGGCTATGTCGGAACTGCCGCTCTGTGGCTAAAACCCTACTAAAAAGACTGGGGAAGTATCCTGGAACCACGAGGAACGTGTTGGGACAGTGATATCGCCGTGTAACGGTCGGCAAAGCAGTCATCGACGGCGACAGAGGCACTTTTTAACGGCGGAGGGGATAACTCGTGATTCTTGAGCTACAGTCGATCATTTTCGGTGATTCCAGTTCGAGAGGGTGCGCAAAGGAGCGTAGAAACTATTTGCTAGTAATTGTGGAGAGTGACTAAGTGTGTAACTCGAATTGCATGAAAAACCGACCGCGTTCATAAGCTTCGGCCGAGAGAAAAACCTAGCTAACTTGCTCGATACTCACGTAAACAAGGTACAACTTTCACCGTTGCGTAGAGCATGTCCTGGCGCACTAGTTTGCTATGGGGGTCGAAGCACGAGACTGCGTGCAACGGCTTGTCAACGTGGAGCAGGGATGGCGCGCGGTGAACACGACGGCGACCTTCAGTGTAGCCCCAAATTATCGGCCGAACAGTCAACTATGCAACGAAAGAAGTGATCCAGAGGACAGAGGGGGAAGAGAGGAACAACCTAGCCGTTGGAGTCTTGGCGCGAGAGGTCTCAGGTTGGCCAGCAACGGGCGCGCGGCACCGGCGGTCAGAAGCTCGCGCGCGGGATGAAAACGGTGCACACCGTCGGCTCAGCGAGAGGGGAGGCGATAAGGGCGACTGGGAAGTGATAAGGGAGAGCCAGGGCGCCATTTATAGAGCTCAACCGGCGGTAGGGGGCTGCTGTCGTGCTGGGCATGCACGCCGTCGCGGTGGCGCGCACAGCGCGCGTTGAAATGCGGCTGCACGTGGTCTGCTGACTGGTGGGCCCCGCCAGTCAGCCCCACAACTACTGTTATTTTGGTAATTCACTTAGAAATAGTAAATGAACTCCAAAAATCATGAAACTTCAGGGCTAAGTCAAGAAAATTGTGATGAACACAATGGTGTGTTTAGATATTTATGTTCAAGTATATTTTGACCAGATTTTGAATTTGAATTTAAACTTGATTCAAATTTATTGAGCATCTCAAATAAAATAACAAATGAGTTCCTAAAATCTTGAAATTATGCAGGCAAGCTATGGAGGATATTAGAAGGCAAGGGAAAAATTTAGAGCCTATAATCTGAATGTTTTGGCAGGACCCATTTAGTACTGCTCCTGGAATTGCCTTACTAAACTTCATTCAAATAATTCTAATGTTTGAAAAGGGGTGAATAGAATTATTCTAGAATTAGTGGTGAAGTCCAATACTCATGTTGATAAAATTTAACCATGAGTGCAAGAAAGGTTTGGGGGGTATTAAGTTCATGTGTACCACTATATTGGAATTTTAATATAGTTGATCACAAAACTCATAACTGGATTCACATGCCATAAAAGTGGGGGTTTACAGAAGAGACTCAAAAAACTGTTAACAATAAAACAACTGACTGAGGAAAAAATCAGAAATTACCTCGGGAGGCTTCCGCACCAGTTCCCGCGGAACCTCTTCCCAAGATGCTTCGGACTGGTCCCAGCCGACACCGGCGTGGTAGTCCCGGAGGGCCCCCCGGAGCTTGCTGCTGCTGTCAGCGTTGCTCTGGTCGTGGCCCCCCTTGACCAGGAAGGACCTCCAGACCCGGAGCCCTCCGCTGTCCCTTGGACCGGAGTCACTTGGCCGGATCTAGCACCCCGGGAAGGTGCCGCAATTGGAGTAGACGCCACCGTTGATGACCTTCCCCTCCGGGGAGAAGGGGACGCTGCGGAAGAAGAATGCCTGGCCCTCCTGTCGGCATGCTTCCTCTTACGGCTCAAGGGCTCGGCCAATTCCTTGCCCTTGCTGACGACTTCGGTTCTTGGCTTAGGGGCGGGGATGGAGCCACCCTCTAGAGCTTCGGAGATCGCCATTCTGGTGGTCGAGCGCCTCTCAACGACACCAAGGTCATCAAGCACCGACATCGTCCGCTGGAGCTCCCTACTGAATGCAGCCTCCATGTTCAGTGGGAGGAAAGCTGGCGGCGGAGCCAAATCGTCGCCCTCGACGTCAATGCCGTGCTGGAATTTCTTCAGGTGGAACTCCAAAGTTGCACCCTCCATGTTGGACTTCAAACCGGTCATGATCCGGTCGTCGTCCAGCATACTGTTGAGGGCCCAAGCCAACTTCTCCCTCCTCTTCAACGGAGCCCACCTGTTGGTCAGGAAGTTGCAAAACACCACCTGGGGAGTCACTCCTCCTCCCACACAAAGGCGGATCCTGGTAAGAGCAGGATCGAAGGCATCCGACAGCACCGGAGCTTCACTCCAAACTGCAGTGTCGATGTTGGGGAGGCCTTCCGGCAGCTCCAGCTTCTCGTGCTCCTCCACCCTGATTACAATCCAGTCCTTCTTCCAGTCGTCCCACTTCCCAGAAGGGAATGACTGCAAGTAATTGTACGGGCACTTCTTGCATTTCATGAAATAGTAGAAGCCAAGGTACTCGTCGCTCCGACCTGTGGTCTGGACAGTGAAGAAGGTGCAGAAGAGCTCAATGCAGGGGGGAATCCCCACCCACATCTCGCAGAAGTGGACGAATATGGACACCAACAGAATGGAGTGGGGGCCAAGGTGGTAAAGCTGCAGACCATAGAAGTCTAGCAGCATCAAGAAGAAGGAGGAGAAAGGTGGGATCAGTCCTACCATGGCGTACGCGGAGAAGTACACCATGTCGCCGGCGTGCTTCTTCTCGAATGGAAGCTTGCCGGCGCGGACTAGGTGGTTGAAGAAGTCACGGGACAATCTCATGAGGGCCCGTCCCTTCTTCAAATTGTCATCGGTCTTTAGTCGGCTTTGGCGGAGACACAACTCCATCGTGGCACAGCGAGGCAATAGAGGAAAGGCAAGCAAAAAGTTGGAAGGTTTGAGGGCAAGATCGATTAAAAGGCGTAAAGAACCCCAAATGGTGCGTGCTTTCCTTCTTAAGTAAGCCCCCGCAACGCCTGGATGGAAACTGCAGAGGAACCGACAATATCAATCAAAGATTTCACCCCGCCAATGACAAGGCGGCCCGTGGCCACCCCGATGATCAAGTCGAGGTTCTTACCCCAGGCGAACGGTTTTCATCATGAAAGGCGAGAAAACCGAAGTCGGCGGCCTAGCAGGGTGCGCGGAACCGATACGATTTTTGTTTCGGGAACCGGCGACCTTCAATTGCGTGAGATCCGCACGCTAAGATCTCACCTGCCGCCTTCAAGATACGCCATGCGGCGGAAGTTTAACTGTGAACTACCGCCAACGGCATAACCAAACACCCTTGAAGACACGGTTCAGAAACCGAAGAATGGACCCACCTCCGGCGAAATGACTTCATACAAAAGGTCTCTCCTGGAGGTAAGTCCAGGGGGCCACTGTCGGTACCCTCCATACCGGATACCCCTTGGGATTGTAAATATCACAAGGAAACTCCATATACCAGATTTGAAGACCTCCGAAGGCCCCACATGTCAGGCGTAGCCGGACCTGCTACCCCGACATGGTTAGTCCCGGGGCCGCCACATGTATCACAAGACCGGAGCTATCACCCATGCCTGGGAAGCTCTGGTCAGAATACCAATATGGCACCCCCGGACCTAACCCCAGACAGAGGGAAGCTCTGGTACTGACACATTTCCAACAGCACTGGACCTACCCGTCCACGACGGTGAGCTCCAGAGCTGCCACGTGGCAACCGTCGGACCTTCAACTTCAACTATCAGGCCAGTGGACCCCCCAACGGCCCCGGACCTTCAAGGATAAATCAAAGACTTCAAGACCGGATTAAGTGTCATTAATGCCATATTAATGACACACGATCAGATGATCCTTAATATTGGTAATGGCATTGTTAAGGCCCGTTACCAGGCTATTAAGGGTAATTAACCCCATTTATTGTGTATCAAGCGTGTGTAACTGCCGAGGCCACCTGTCGGGCCAGGCTGACGTTGTAACGACCAGTCCTTGTACTATAAAAGGACTGGTCGACGATACACAAGGGACGGTTCCAGACCACGGCTGAACACTCTGAGCTAGTCGAGCTTCTTCTAGACACACGAGCTTAATACATCACCAACACACCCCGTGGAGTAGGGTATTACGCTCAGGCGGCCTGAACCACATAAATCCCTGTGTACACATGTCTTTCAGCTTCTTGAATCTCTGCGCACCCATTACCGAACTACAACTCCTCGATCTACCAAAAGTAGTGTCAGGAGATCGGCCGAATCAAGACACCGACAGTCAAGCTTCATCTCCGACCTTCGGACCTTCACCCTTCCCGAACTTTCTCCAGAGTAGGTCCGGGGGCCATACCGCTCGGTGCCATTACTCTCCCTGTGACCTTCGGGACTCGGGAGAATTATCGCACTGAGAAGTTGATCTTTGATGTCGCTCAGATCAACTTCCCCTTCAACGCCATTCTGGGCAGGCCTTCCTTGTACAAATTCATGGCTGCTGCTCATTATGGCTACCTGGTGTTGAAGATGCCGACACCAGTTGGTGTTCTCCGGATCCGCAGAGACCGTACTGCTGGAGTGACTGCTCTGGAGGAACTCCATGCGCTTGCTATAGCACAGGAGGAAGAATCCAGGCAGGAGCAAGCTCCGAAACCCCCCAGCATTCTCCAGCGAGGTTCAACCTCCGCACCTCGTGTGCAACCAAGCAGCAACGCCGACATCCCCCTCAAAGTCGTCCAAATTGGTTTTGATGCTGCTCAGACCACCCGTATATCGGCAGGTCTGAATGACAAATAGGAACTCGTGCTCATCACTTTCCTCCGGGCTAATGTCGACGTGTTTGCCTGGCAACCGTCACAAATGCCTGGGATCCCTAGGGAAGTGATCGAGCATAATCTGAAGATCTATCCCGACACTCGGCTCGTACATCAGAAGCCTCGGAAGCAATCCGTAGAGCAACAGAACTTCATACGACAAGAATTGAAGAAGTTGCTCGAAGCTGGATTCATCCGAGAAGTCTTCCATCCAAAATGGCTGGCAAACCCAGTCATTGTACCCAAGGCCGGCGGGAAGCTTCAGATGTGTATCGACTACACAACACTAAATAAGGCATGCCCAAAAGATCCATTCCCACTACCTAGAATAGATCAAATAGTGGATTCCACCTCCGGGTGTGAATTACTGTGTTTCTTAGACGCATATTCTGGGTACCATCAATTCAGAATGTCTAGTGAAGATGAAGAACATACTTCTTTCATCACAGTAGATCGATTGTACTGTTATCCAACCATGCCATTTGGTCTCAAGAATGTAGCTTCAACATTTGTACAAGCTATGTACAAAACCTTTGGAGAGCTCATCAGAGACGTTGTGGAAGTGTATGTTGATGACATCGTAGTCAAGATCAAGGACAAGGAGTCACTCCTTGACACCTTGCAAGCTGTCTTCGACAAGCTGCGGGTCACCCGCACGAAGCTGAACCCGGACAAGTGCGTCTTCGGGGTTAGCTCCAGAATGCTTCTCGGTTTCCTGGTAAACCACCGGGGCATAGAGGCAAATTCGGCGAATATTAAGGCTATAGAGGAGATGCGGCCACTAGCCCGCATCAAAGATGTCCAGAAGCTGACTGGATGTCCATCCGCCCTTAGCCGGATCATCTCAAGACTGGCAGAGCGGGCGCTACCCTTCTTCAAGCTATTGAGGAAGTCCGGACCATTTCAATGATATGAAGAAGCAGAAAAGGCGTTCCAAGATCTAAAGCAGCTCCTCACCACTCTACAAACCCTGGTAGCTCCGAACCCTGGTGAGCCCTTACTGCTTTACATTTCAGCAATCGACGAGGTTGTCAGCATGGTCCTGGTCGCGAAGAGACCAGAACCATCACAAGCTCAAGAATCTAGACCCCTCTGGGAGGGTCCGGAGGTTCCTAAAGGAGAGTCTGGGTCCCAATCCCCAGACTTGGATCAACAGGGAGTTATTCCAGAAGAGTTGGACCCTTCCGGGAGGATCCAGGTCACTCCAACAGAAGCTCCGGGTTCTTCTAACAGGAACCCGAAGGTCCCCGAAGCAGGTACGGACCCCTCCGGGAGGGTCCGGGTCGATGTGGAGGAAGCTCCAGGCCCCTCCGGGAGGGTCCGGACAGTCCAATGTCCAGTGTACTTCATCAGCGAAGTACTACATGATGCCAAGACTCGATACCTAGAGGTACACAAGCTGCTCTATGCAATTCTCATTGCCTCCAGGAAGCTTCGCCACTATTTCCAAGTTCACAAGATATCAGTGGTGACCTCTTACCCACTGCGTGCGATCTTGCATAGTCCCAACTCTATTGGGAACATTGCAAAGTGGGCAGTGGAATTGGCCGAATTCGATCTTGAATTCGTCCCAAGGCAAGCGATCAAGAGTCAAGCATTGGCAGATTTTGTGGCAGAATGGACCCCCTCTCCATCAAACCCTAGGGGCCCTAGTGAGCAGAAGTCAGAACTTAAGGCTCCGGTCTTCACCAAACCTCATTGGACCCTCTACTTTGATGGCTCCATGCAAAAGCAGGGGGCCGGAGCTGGAGTCCTTCTCCTCGCTCCAACCGGGGAGAAGGTAAAATACATGGTCCACCTTGACTTCAAGGCGACCAGCAACATGGCGGAGTATGAAGCACTCATTTATGGATTAAAGGTGGCAGTATCATACGGTGTCAAGCAGCTGTTGGTCAAGGGAGATTCGCAACTCATCATTAAACAGGTGAAGGGTGAATGCTCCTGTAACATCAATTAGCTACTTATCTCCTTGAAGTCCAGAGGCTTCAGAAGGACTTCGAAGTCCTGGATCTCCACCATGTCCAGCATGTCCATAACGCTGAAGCTAACGAACTCTCGTTTAAAGTGTCAACCGGAGCTCCGGCTCCTGACGGAACCTTCGTTCGGGGGTTGTCAAAACCCACAGCTCAGTCTGCCGAACTGAGCGAAGGGGACGAGACCAGCATCCCGAAGCTGGCGGTCCCGATGGCCCTGTTACCATGGCAGCCATCAAGGGTCGTAGGTGCTGGAGGAAGCTTCGAGCAACCCAGCACGCAAGACTCAAATGCTCAAGCAAGCTCCAATAGATGGATCTCGGAGATCCGGAGCTACTTCAAAGATAATATCCTTCCTGACGATGATGTATCCGCTAACTGGATAGTCAGATTGGCTAAAAGATACACGTTGGTAGAAGGGGATCTCTACCGGCACGGTGCCAACGGCGTCCTAATGCGATGCATCACAAGGGAAGAAGGATGCGTGCTCCTCGCTGAAATCCATGGAGGCGAGTGTGGGAACCACGCGTCTTCCCACACGCTGGTCGGTAAAGCCTTTCGGCATGGCTTCTACTAGCCTACAGCGCTCCAGGATGCAACTGAGCTGGTGAAGAAATGCAAAGCATGCAAGTTCCATGCAAAGCAAATTCATACACCGGCTCAGCCTCTACAAATGGTACCTCCTACATGGTCTTTCGCCGTGTGGGGGATGGACATCTTGGGACCTTTCCCAAGAGCCGTCGGAGGTTACAAGTTCCTGTATGTCGCCATTGACAAGTTTACCAAATGGTCGGAAGCAACTCCAGTTGTGACAATAAAAAGCAATCAGCTATCAATTTCTTGATGTCCATAGTATGCAGATTTGGAGTCCCGAACAAAATCATAACAGATAATGGGACCCAATTCACAAGCTCTGCTTTCCAAGGATACTGGGAAGACCTTGGCATCCAAGTTAGTTACGCCTCTGTAGCACATCCGGCAAGCAGTGGCCAAGCCGAGAGGGCAAATGCAGAAATCCTAAAAGGACTAAAGACGCGCACATATGAGCGCCTGAAAAAGCATGGAGCCAACTATATTGAAGAGCTTCTACCCACATTATGGGCCAACAGGACTACTCCAAACTGGTCAAATGGAGAGACACCCTTCTTCCTGGTGTACGGAGCTGAAGCAGTCCTTCCTCCGGAAATCACCTTGGGGTCGCTCTAGGTCCAGACCTCCGACGAAGCCAGGCAGGACCAGCTCCGGCATGAAGACCATGACCTCCTTGAAGAGGGAAGGTGCCGAGCAGCTGTTCAGAATGCCCGATACCGCCAAGCTCTTCGGCGCTATCACCAACAGCATGTTCACAGCCGACAGCTCGAGGAAGGCGATCTGGTGCTACGGAGGATACAATCCAGAGAAGGGTTAAAAAAACTCTCACCCAGCTGGGAGGGACCCTTCCGAGTGATCAAAGTATCCCTCCCGGATGCGTTCGCTTGGCAACTGAGGATGGGACACCTCTCCCAAATCCTTGGAACATTGAGCACCTCCGTAAGTTCTACACTTAGTATCACGGAGGCAAGTCTGTAATTACATGTGGTGTATGTTATAGAGTCATTGTACAGAGTTGGGTAGCTCCTCCGGGAGGGCAGCCGGACCTACCCTTCTAGGTCCGCAACGCCCATGCAACACTTGACACAGTCTTAGAACTAAAAGTGTAGCTAGCTACCTTGGGTCAAACGAGAAATGAAACACACTTAGCCTGGTTCCGTACCCTAAGAGTGTACTTGTTTCCCTGTACCCCAGACCTATAATGAAAGACATCATTGTGTGAAAACAGACTCCACGTGCATTTTCTTTGTGCAGGCTCAATATTTTTTATTTTTCTCTTTCTTGTCTATAACAAAGTTGTGCAATTCTTAAGAAACTTTAGCTTGACCAGTTCATGTACAATTCGATTTGCATTGTCTGTCCTTTCGGGTTCAAACATTGTTGATGGCCTACTTGTCTGAATGCCGCCAAGCCAATCTAGGGCTGCAGTGTGCTATCGACTTAGCCTGGTCCTGCACCCTAAGTACGCCACTCTACCTACACCCCGGCAGGCCGAAGTAAGACATGTCCAGAAACAGTCGGACCCAAAGGGAGTAGGACGGGGCTCTTGATTGTACTTAGGATTGTGTTTGACCTAAAACTTTCTCGGGAACAATAAGTCGCAACGAAGTTATAGATAAGAAATGAATTTTACTGTTTTTCTTGACTTCAGTGTGCAGGAAAAATAAATAAGCTACGACATCCTCTAGGCGGCTTTTGCTCAATGTTCAAACATTGACATTGAACATATCCGGAGCTACTCAGTTCCTGTAAAGCTAGGAGGCAAGTCGTCAATGTGAAGATGGTGGAAAGACTCTAAAGTGGAGTCTAACGTTGACACAACATGTGTTGGTGGAGGTCACTGCCGGAGCTACCAAAGCTCCGACACCCCAGAGGACTAACCATCAATGCTCCGGAGCTACTAAGCTCCGGCGATGGTCAATGTCGGAGCCTCTAAGCTCTGACAGCCTCAGGGGGCCTACACAATCGAAGACTTCGGACCTACATTCTACAAGTTCGAAGCATGCAACTCTTCAACAACTTTTACAGCCTCTGGGTACATGTTCACAATCAAATTGTGTACATCTACCAGGGGGCCAAGCGAGACAAAGGTGTTGAAGACAAAAAATGAAATTCGAATTCACAAAAATTTGGATTTCATTCATCTGGAGACAAGAGATTACAAAATTGGGGAGGAAGAAGAGAAAGTACAAGCGGGAGCTACAGGGAGACGATCTTAGACCCTATGGAAGAATTGGGCAACCTTTTGGGCCACCTCCCACACGTTGGCTCGTGCAGCTTCACCCTCTCCTTCGATGGGACCTTCAAGCACCGGGTCCAAAGGGAATTGAGGGTCCCGGCTGGTGTAGCACGTCAGAACATACTCAGCGACGTTCTTCGCCAGGGCCTGACCCTCCGTTTCCAATTGGTCCGCGATGACATCGCCCACCTTGGAGAGCTTGTTGCCTGCTAACCCCAGCGCCTCCAACGCCTGGTCCAGCTCCGGCTCCGGATCATCCGGACGCACGGGACTAAAGCCCATTGGCGTCAGCGCGTCGTTGGACTTGCCCAGGAAGTCTCAAACTTGTTGGGACTCCACAACCCTTGCACCACGCATCTCCGCCAAGGATCTTTTGGCTGCCGCCAGCTTTGAGCTCTCCCGAGCAAGACGCTCCACCTCTTTGGCATTGTGCTGAATCGTTTTAGCAACTTGCCTTTCGAGCTTGCCGAGCTCTTCCTCCCAGAGGTGGATCTCGTTCCGGCGTTTGACCAAATCTCTCTCCCGGCCCCGCACTTTCTTCTCCCGGGCGGCGATGGCATTCTCCTGCTTGTAGAGTTCCTGCCCTCGCTCCGAGGCTTTCTTCTCCTCCTCCTTGCGACGCTCATCCAATTTCTTGGTGCGTTCTTCAAGGCCCTTGTCAGCCAGAGCTGTCTTTTGGACAAGCTCCTCCTCCCGCTTAACGAGGTCATCTCGCTGCTCCAGAAATTTCTGCTCTTCATCTTCGAGCCGTTTTTCCCGAGCTTCAAGAGCCTCCCGGCGGTTGACGAGACTATTGTGGATGGCAGAGAGCCTTTCCTGGCGTTCATCAGCTGCACTATTGGCAGCCTTGGTCTGATCATATATGGCCTGGGATTGGTTGTCGAGGCTCTGCGTCATGCTTTCCCTCTCATCCAACAACTTACCCCTGTACTCCGGGCGGGCTTTCTCCCTTCGCACCCAATCCTTGTCGTCAGCTAGCCTCGACTGTGCCAGCTTGGTCTCAAAATGGAGTCGTTTGTGCCACCTCCTAAGGGTATGGCGCTCCTCCTAGAGGGCCTTGTTGTCGTGGTAGAAGGCCAATTGAACCTGGCGAAGGCTGGAGCAGGCGTTGTCGATAGACAACGATAAGGGGATCGGGTCCGGACCTGCCGGAGTCATCTCCGCTGGCTCCAGCAGATCTTCAGCAACAAAAATTGGGTCCCACTCTATGAGAGCAGTACCCTGAGCTTCCACGACACTGGGGCCGTCCTCCGAGATAGCCTCGGCCGCCACCAAGGAAGTGCTTGTAGCAGAAGTACTGACCTCTATAATTGGTTCCGAAGGCCCAGCCGTTGGGTCATCAACAATTGGTCCCTCCGGCGGGGGGCCAATAGCTTCATCCCGGAACTCTGGATCGGTAACAGGAACCTCCGGGATCATTGCTTCTGGAACGGGCGTTGAAGGTTTGGCTGGAGCAGAAGCTTCTTTTGGCTCCAGCACAGGCGCTTCCTCTGCCTGTTGTTCGAGTGTTGGCGCTTCAGCCGTCATGGGCTTCGGTGCTGGCGCTTCAACCGCCATAGGCTCAAGCGCCGTCGCCTCCGCAACCACTGGCTCAGATGCCGGAACCTCTTCAACAGCCGGCTCCATAGCCGGAACTTCTACAGCAACCGGCTCATCAGCCGGAGCTTCCTCGATAACTGGCTCAAGTGCTGGAGCTTCATCAACACCTGGCTTTACTGCCGGGACCTCCTAAACCACTGGATCGACTGTCGGGGCTTCAACAACATCTGGCTCTAGGGCTGGAATCGCAGCTACCTCCAGTTCTGCGGCCGGAGCGTCCAACATCACAACATCCAAGCCCGGAGCTTCAACCTCCAAAGCTGGCGCTGCTGGTACATCTTCAGTCCCGTGGTCCAGCGCTACCACGAAAGCTTCTGGGATGAGTCGTCCAATACCACGACAGCCATTGCCGGTGCTGCCATATCCTCTGCCACCTCTTGGGGCGGCGCTAGAATCGGAACCAGAGTTTCAGCCTGCACAGCCTCAACTGCTGCTGCAGGGGCTGGAGCTTCAGCCCTGTCGGTACCCTAGAAACCGTACACCCCTTGAGGTTACAAAGATCTCAAAGGAAAGGCATCTACTTGATTTGAAGACCTTCGGAGGCCCACATGTCAGATATAACCGGACCCGCTTCTCCAACATGGTTAATCCCAGGGTCACCACGTGTATTATCAAACCGGAGCTACCGCCCACAAGGGGGAAGCTCCGAGCTATGTACCGAATTGGCACCCCCGGACCTAACCCCAGACCGAGGGAAGCTCCGAATCTGACACGTGTCAGGTAGCTTCGGAGCTACCTGTTTCCCACAGTATGCTCCGAAGCTGCCACGTGTCCAACCGTCGGATATTCAGCCTCTAACCTCCGGAAGACTCCACAACGGCTCCTGAATTTCAAAGGGGAATCAAGTACTTCAAGACCCGATTAAGTTTCATTAATACCATATCAATGACACACGATCGGACGACCTTAATTACCAGTAACGGTGCTGTCAAAGCCCATTACCCGGTCATTAAGGGCAATTAAATGTGTTGAATGAGTATAAATACTAGCAACCGCCGGGGCCACATGTCGGGCCAGGCTAACTTGTAACGGCCTGCCCTTGTACTATAAAAGGACAGCTCGACGACAGTTGACGGGACACGTTCAGATACGCTACAGATGCTCGATAGACGCTCGACACAAGCTCATACAGCTAATACAACACCAACACACCCGTGGAGTAGGGTATTACGCTCAGGCGGCCCGAACCACGTAAACCTCTGTGTCTCCTGTGTCATTTCCAATTCACCTTCTTGAATCTCCGCGCGCCCACACCGAACCACAAACTCCTCTAACACTTTAGTAGTGTCGGGAGATTTGCCAGATCCAAACCACCGACAGTTGGCGCGCCAGGTAGGGGCCGCCTGAGATTTTGAGAATGGTGAACTCAGCTGCTGGATCATCCAACGATCATCCTGCTATCCAAGCTGTTGGGGGCAATCCCTCTAATATGCAGCTACCAGCAGGGGCCGCAGCGCTAGCAGGAGTCACACTGCCACCACCGCCGCCTCCACCAGCAAATCAAGCTCGACAACGCGATGGTGCACCAGCGTCAATCACTGTGTCGGGAAATCATGACAACCCGGAACACGTGCTCCATGCAGTACGTGCTCTTCTCCAACGTCCACCACCTCCGGATGCATCCTGGGATGCACTGGAGCAGTGGAGAGCTGATGTGGAACATTTGGTTGCAGCAGCAGCCAACCGCATCAGCAACCAGGGTCCTCCTCCTTCAGGACGGGCCCCATCGCAGCGACAAACCTTGTCTGGCGGACTTGGTCCGCACGTTTCCAACAACAGGAGACATGCTGCATCACAGCATGTGACGTCATTGCCTTCCGGGGCACAACGCACTCACACGGTATACAGACTTTCAACTCATGACCTCCGGGCGGAGCTTGATCGCCGATACCGCCAACAAGACGGCCGAGTCCATATTGAGCGTGCTTGTGAAAGACGAGAAGCTCAAGACGTTCTTGCTCCTTAAGGAGTGGGAGGAGGCTATTCAGCCCTGGCCATGCATCTACGTATGGTCAAGTGGCCATAGAAGTTCCGGCCTCACCTGTCGGAGAAGTTCGACGGGACCGTCAATCCTGTCAAATTTCTTCAGATCTACTCCACTACTATCTTGGCAGCTGGAGGAAATGAGGCCGTAATGGCCAATTATTTCCCAGTGGCATTAACTAGGACCGCCAGGTCCTGTTTTATGAGCCTTCCACCCAACTCCATCAACAGTTGGGAGGAGCTACGCCAGCAGTTCACCGCCAACTTCGGGAGTTCATACACCCAACCAGGACTGAACTGGACCTTTTTGCAGTCGTGCAAAAAGGGGGAGAATCCCTGCGATCATTCATCCAGAGATTCTCTTAGGTACGAAACACTATCCCTTCTATCTCTAGCGCCTCTGTCATTGTAGCATTCAGACAGGGTGTACGAGATAAGAAGATGTTGGAGAAACTGGCGATCAAGGAGATCACCAGTGTCACGGAACTCTTTAGTTTGGCCGACAAATGTGCCAGAGCTGCGGAGGGCCGTGAGATGCACTCCAAATCGACTCCAGAGGACCACAAGAAATACCCCAAAGGAGAAGCCGCTACCTCCAGGAGTGGCAAGAAGAAGAAGAAGACCAACGGTAAGAAGAAGCCGTCGGCCGGTACATCCAATGTTGCAGCTGCTGCAGCTCCAGGTGGCCGGGGGCCACGCCCCGAGAAGCGACCTCGACCGTCTTCTGAAGACGGTGGCAAACCCAAAGTGTGGTGTCCAATTCACAAAACAGGCAGCCACAGTTTGGAAGACTGCCGGGAGGTCTAAAACCTTGTTGAGCGCTACAACAAGCGCCGGGAAAAAGCTCCTTTCCGACAGAGGGAAGGAAAACAAAAAGTCGACGATGCTCCAGCTGAAGAGGAGTTAGGTTTTCAGGATCCCAAAAAGGTCCTGAAGGCCGTCTACACCTCCGTCGATGATGATTCCGACGTCTCTGACAACGAGCGTCGGAAAACCATGAACACCATCTTTGGTGGATAATGGGACATCACCTCCCGCCACGTCATCAAGACTATGCGACGGGACATGGCTGCTGTAGCTCCTACAGACAGGGCGGAACCTCATCGGAAGTGGATGGAGACAGCCATCACTTTTGATGCTTCAGACTGCCCTCGAAGCATGGTTGGAGCAGGTCAGCTACCTTTGATGGTATCTCCTACAATCAATAACATCCAGCTCCACCATGTCATGGTAGACGGAGGTTCGGGGCTTAACCTCATAAGCTTCAAAGCTTTTACCAAGCTTCAGCTCCGACCTTCGGATCTCCACCCCTCCCGACCTTTCTCCGGAGTAGGTCCGGGAGCCATTACCCCACTCGGAGCTATTACTCTCCCCGTTACCTTCGGGACCCGGGAGAAGTATCGCACCGAGAAGTTGGTCTTTGACGTTACTCAGATCAACTTACCCTTCAATGCCATCTTGGGTAGGCCTGCCTTGTACAAATTCATGGCAGCTGCTCATTATGGCTACCTGGTGTTAATGATGCCAACACCAGTAGGCGTTCTCCGGATCTGCGGAGATCGTACTGCCGGAGTAACTGCTCTGGAAGAACTCCATGCACTTACCACGGCGCAAGAGGTGGACTCCAGACAGGAGCAAGCTCCAAAACCCCCGAGCATTCGTCGGCGAGGCTCGACATCTGCACCTCGTGTGCAGCCAAGCGGCGACACCGACATCCCCATCAAAGTTGTCCAAATCGGTTCTAATGCCGCTCAGAGCACCCGTATATCGGGAGGATTGAACGAAAAATAGGAACTCGCGCTCATTGCTTTCCTCTGGGCTAATGTCAACGTGTTTGCCTGGCAACCATAAAAAATTCCTGGGATCCCCAGGGAAGTGATTGAGCACAATCTGAAGATCTACCCTGACGCCCGGCCTGTGCACCAGAAGCCACGGAAGCAATCTGTAGAGCGGCAGAACTTCATTCGACAAGAAGTGAAGAAGTTGCTCGAAGCTGGATTCATCCGAGATGTTTTCCATCCAAAATGGCTGGCAAACCCAGTCGTTGTGCCCAAGGCCGGCGGGAAGCTTCGGATGTGTATCGACTACACAACACTAAATAAGGCATGTCCAAAAGATCCATTCCCACTACCTAGAATAGATCAGATAGTGGATTCCACCTCCGGGTGTGAATTACTGTGTTTCCTGGACGCATATTTTGGGTATCATCAAATCAGAATGTCTAGGGAAGATGAAGAGCATACCTCTTTCATCACAGTAGATGGATTGTACTGTTATACAGCCATGCCGTTTGGTCTCAAGAATGCAGCTTCAACCTTTGTACGAGCTATGTACAAAACCTTTGAAGACCTCATTAGAGACATAGTGGAAGTGTATGTTGATGACATCGTGGTCAAGGTCAAGAACAAGGAGTCACTTCTTGACACCTTACAGGCTGTCTTCGATAAGCTGCGGGTCACCCGCACAAAGCTAAACCCAGACAAGTGTGTCTTCGGGGTTAGCTCCGGAAAACTTCTTGGTTTCATGGTAAGTCACCGGGGCATAGAAGCTAATCCGGCGAAGATCAAGGCCATTGAAGACATGCAGCCACCAGCCCGCATCAAAGATGTCCAAAAGCTAACTGGATGACTAGCAGCCCTCAGCCGGTTTATTTCAAGACTGGCAGAACGGGCACTCCCCTTCTTCAAGCTATTGAGCAAGTCCGGACCATTCCAATGGTCTGAAGAAGCAGAAAAGGCGTTCCAGGAGCTAAAACAGTTCCTCAGCACCCTACCAACTCTGGTAGCTCCGATCCCTGGTGAGCCTTTGTTGCTTTACATTTCAGCCACTGACGAAGTCGTCAGTATGGTCCTAGTCGCGGAAAGACCAGAACTACCCCATACTCAGGAATGCAGACCCCTTCGCGAGGATCCGGAAGTCCCTTAAAGCGAGTCTGGGTCCCAGTTCCCAGACTCGAATCCACAAGAAGTTGCTTCAAAAGACCCAGACCCCTCCAGGAGGGTCCAGGTCACTTCTGAAGAAGCTCCGGGTTCCTCCAGTCAGGACCCGGAGGTCCTCGAAGAAAATCCAGATCCCTCTGGGAGGATCCGGGTCGGTGAAGAGGAAGCTTCGGGCCACTCCGGGAGGGTCCGGACCATTCAGCGCCTGGTGTACTTCATCAGTGAAGTACTGCATGATGCCAAGACTCGATACCTAGAGGTGCATAAGCTGCTCTATGTAGTTCTTATCGCCTCCAGGAAGCTTCACCATTATTTCCAAGCTCACAAGATCTCAGTGGTGACCTCTTACCCACTTCGAGCAATCTTGCATAATCCCAACTCAACTGGGAATATTGCAAAGTGGGCAGCACAATTGGCTGAATTCGATCTCGAATTCATTTCAAGGCAAGCAATCAAGATTCAAGCATTGGCAGACTTCGTGGCGGAATGGACTCCCTCTCCATCAAACCCTGGGAGCCCTAGTGAGCAGAAGCCGGAACAAGAAGCTCCGTTCTTCACCGAGCCTCATTGGACCCTCTACTTCGATGGCTCCAGGAAAAGGCAGGGGGCCGGAGCTGGAATCCTTCTCCTTGCACCAACCGGGGAGAAGGTAAAATACATGGTACACCTTGACTTCAAGGCGACCAACAACATGGCGGAGTACGAAGCTCTCATCTACGGACTAAAGGTGGCACTATCATACGGTCTCAAGCAATTGTTGGTCAAAGGAGATTCACAGCTCTTCATTAAGCAAGTGAAGGGCGAATGCTCCTGCAACAATCTACAGCTAGCTGCTTACCTCCTTGAAGTCCAGAGGCTTCAGAAGGACTTCGAAGTCCTAGATCTCCACCATGTCCAGCGTGCCCACAACGCTGAAGCCGATGAACTCTCGACGAAAGCGTCAACCGGAGCTCCGGCTTCTGACGGAACTTTTGTCCGGAGGTTGTCAAAACCCACAGCTCAGCCTGCCGAACTGAGCGAAGGGGGCGAGATCAGCATCCCGAAGCTGACGGTCCCGATGGCCCTGTTGCCATGGCAGCCATCAAGGGTCGTAGGTGCTGCCGGAAGCTTCGAGCAACCCAGCACGCAAGACTCAAAGATCCGGAACTACTTGAAAGACAACATCCTTCCTGACGATGATGTGTCCGCTGACCGGGTAGTCAGATTGGCTAAAAGATACACGTTGGTAGAAGGGGATCTCTACCGGCGCGGTGCCAACGGCATCCTAATGCGGTGCATCACAAGGGAAGAAGGTTGCGAGCTCCTCGCAGAAATCCATGGAGGCGAGTGTGGGAACCATGCGTCTTCCCGCACGCTAGTTGGTAAAGCCTTTCGGTATGGTTTCTACTTGCCTACAACACTCCAGGATGCAACTGAGCTGGTGAAGAAATGCGAAGCATGTCAATTTCATGCAAAACAAATCACACACCGGCTCAGCCCCTACAAATGATACCTCCTACATGGCCTTTTGCTGTGTGGGGGATGGACATCTTGGGACCTTTCCCAAGAGGCGTCGGAGGTTACAAGTTCATGTACGTCGCCATTGACAAGTTCACCAAGTGGCCGGAAGCAACTCCAGTTGTGACAATCAACAAGCAATCTGCTATCAACTTTTTGCAGTCCATTGTATGCAGATTTGGAGTCCCAAACAAAATCATCACTGATAATGGGACCCAATTCACAAGCTCTGCATTTCAAGGATATTGCGAAGACCTCGACATTCAAGTTTGCTACGCCTCCGTAGCTCACCCAGCAAGCAATGGCCAAGACGAGAGAGCAAATGCTGAAATCCTTAAAGGACTCAAAATGCGCACCTATGAGCGCTTGAAAAAACATGGATTCAACTGGATTGAAGAACTTTCGCCTACTTTATGGGCCAACAGGACATCTCCAATCTGGTCAACTGGAGAGACACCCTTCTTCCTGGTGTATGGAGCTGAAGCAATCCTTCCTCCAGAAATCACCTTGGGGTCACTCCGGGTCCGGACCTTCAACGAAGCCATGCGGGACCAGCTCCGGCGTGAAGACCTAGACCTCCTTGAGGAGGGAAGGTGCCAAGCAGCTGTTCGGAATGCCCGATACCGCCAAGCCATTCGGCGCTATCATCAGCGGCATGTACACAACCGACAGCTCGAGGAAGGTGACCTGGTGCTACGGAGAATACAATCCAGAGAAGGGTTAAACAAACTCTCCCCCAGCTGGGAGGGACCCTTCCGAGTGATTAAAGTGTCCCGTCCCGGGAGCATTCGCTTGGCTACCGAGGATGGGACACCTCTCCCAAATCCTTGGAACATTGAGAACCTCCATAAGTTCTACACTTAATATCACGGAGGTGAGTCTGTAGTAACTTGAGGTGTATGTTATAGAGTCATTGTACAGAGTCAGGTAGTTCCTCCGGGAGAAGAGTCGGACCTTTCCCGGAAGGTCTACAAAGTTCATGCAACACTTGTCACAGTCTCAGGACTAAAAGTGTGGCTAAGTACCCTGGGTCAAACGAGAAAAAAAACACGCTTAGCCTGGTTCCGTACCCTAAGAGTGTACTTGTTTCCCCTGTACCCCGGACCTATAATGAAAGACATCTTCATGTGAAATAGACTCCACGTGCACTTATTTTGTACAGGCTCAACATTTTTATTTTTCTCTTTCTTGTCTATAACAAAGGCGTGCAATTCTTAAGAAATTTCAATTCGACCGGTTCATATACGATTCGAGTTGTATTGTCGATTCTTTTGGATTCAAATATTGTTCATGGCCCACTCGCTTGAATGCCGCCAAGCCAATCTAGGGCCGGAGTGTGCTATCGGCTTAGCCTGGTCAAGCACCCTAAGTACGCTACTCTACCTACACCCTGGCAGGCCGAAGTAAGGCGGGTCCAAGTGCAATTGGATCTGAAAGAAAAGGCAACGCATTCGGTTGTATTTAGAATCGCGTTTGACTTAAAATTTTCTTGAGAATCGTAAGCCACAACGAAGCTATAGGCGAGAAACGGATTTTACTATTTTTCTTGGCTTCAGTGAGCAGGAAAAATAAAATCTACATTGATGGAGAAAAGCCGAAGCTAAAAAAGCTCCGACTCCCCTAGGTGGCTTGTAATCGATGTTACGCATTGAAAACGAGCATCACCGGAGCAATCAAGCTCCGGTAGAGCTAGGGGGGCCAGCCGTCGATGCTAAATAAAAGATGGTGAGAAGACCCCGCAAACGGAGTCTGCTGCCAACAAACTAAGTGTTGGCAAAGGTCACTGCTGGAGCTACTAAGCTCCGACACCCCGGAGGACTAACTATCGATGCTCTACGTGTTGATAAGGACTATTGCCCGAGCCAATAAGCTCTGACGATAGACAATGCCGGAACTTCTAAGCTCCGACAACCTCAGGGGGCCTTCACTATCGAAGACTTCGGACCTATACTCAACAAGTTCGGAGCAAATGAGTCTTCAACAAAACACAATATCCTCTTGGTACATATTCACAATCAAATTGTGTACATCTACCAGGGGGCCAAGTGAAGACAAAAGTGTTGAAGACAAAAAGTGAAATTCACAAAAAATTTGGGGATTTCATTCATCTGGAGACAAGGGATTACAAAGTTGAGGAAGAAGAAGAGAAAATACAAGTGAGAACAACAGAGATGGTCCTAGACCCTATGGAAGAATTGGGCGACCTTCTGGGCAACCTCTGACACGTTGGCTCGGGCAGCTTCGCCTTCTCCTTCAACGGGACCTTCAAGCACCGGGTCCAGAGGAAATTTGGAGTTCCGGCTGGTGTAGCACGTCAGCCCATATTCTGCGACATTCTTCGCCAGGGATTGCCCCTCAACCTCCAATTGGTCCGCGATGACATCGCCCACCTTGGAGATTTTGCTGCCTGCCGAGCTCAACACCTGCAACGCCAGGTCCGGCTCCGGCTCCGGATCATCCGGGCGCACGGGGCTGAAGTCCATCGGTGTCAGCGCGTCATTGGCCTTGCCCAGGAACCCCCAAATCTGTAGGGAGTCCGCAGTCCTCAAGCCCTTTATTTCTTCCAAGGATCTCCTGGCCGCCACCAGTTCAGAATTCTCATGAGCGAGGCGCTCAACTTCTTTGGCATTTTGCTGAATCTTTTCAGCAACCCGCTTTTTGAGTTTTCTGAGCTCCTCCTCCCGGAGGTGGATCTTGTTCCGGCGGTCGACCAGGTCGTTCTCCCTGCCCCTCACTTTCTTCTCCCTGGCAGCAAGGGCACACTCTTGCTCGTAGAGTTCCTGGCCTTGCACCCAAGCTTTCTCCTCCTCCTCGGTGCAGCGCTCTTCCAATTTCTTGGTGCGCTCCTCGAGGCCCTTGTCAGCCAGATCCACCTTCTCGGTGAGCTCCTCCTCCCTCCTCAGGATGTCATCCCGCAGCTCAAGGAGTTTCTGCTCTTTATCTTCGAGCCGTTTCTCCCTCTCCTCAAGTGCCTCCCGGCGCTTGATGAGTGTAGTGTTAATGGCCTCAAGCCTTTCTTGGCGTTCATCGGCCGCACTGTTAGCTGCTTTGGTCTGCTCATAAATCTCCTGGGATTGGGCATCGAGGGCGCGAGTCATACTCTCCCTGTCATCCAATAATTTACCCCAGTATTCCAGGCTGACCTTCTCCCGCTTGATCCACTCTTTCTCATCTGCTAGCCTCGACTGCGCCAGCTTGGTCTCGAAGTAGAGCCGGTTACGCCACCGCCTAAGGGTTTGGTGCTCCTCTTTA
The DNA here is from genome assembly GCA_036927565.1 of Tuctoria greenei. Taxonomy (NCBI): domain Eukaryota; kingdom Viridiplantae; phylum Streptophyta; class Magnoliopsida; order Poales; family Poaceae; genus Tuctoria; species Tuctoria greenei. The sequence goes on along the minus strand of JAYESD010000003.1, from coordinate 122,776,505 downwards.
AGAGCCTTGCTATCGTGGAAGAAGGCCAGTTGGACTTAACGCAGACTGGAACATGCGTTGTCAATAGACAGTGACAACAGGATAGGTTCCGGACCTGCTGGGGTCTCCTCCGCTGGTTCCAGCGGGTTTTCAGATACAAAAATTGGGTCCCACTCCACAAGAGTGGTCCCCTGGGTCTCCATGGCACTAGGGCCGTCCTCCGGGATGGCCTCAGTCGCCATCGAGGAAGGCCCCACCGCCAGGTCTTCATTCACCCCCTCAGGTAGGGGGCCAGCGACTTCGCCAGGGCACTCAGGCTCAGCCGTGGGTACCTCCGACGTCGTCACTTCCAGAGCAGGGGCCGCTGCTGGCTCCGGTCTGGGCACCTCCTCCTATGGGGGCTCGAGCTCCGACGCCTCTACAACAACCGGCTCAGGAGCCGGAAGATCTTCATTATCAACCGGCCCTGCGGCTGGAGCTCCAACAACGACCGGCTCTGCGGCCGGTGCTTCTGAGGTAGCCGGCCCAACCGCGGGACTTCCTCAACATCCGGCACGCACGCCGGGACTTCAATCACTTCCGGCTCAACTGCCGGGGCTTCAACAATTTCCGGCTCTGGGGCCGGAATTCCTGCTTCCTCCGGCTCAACAGCCGGAGCTTCCATCATCTCAGCACCAGGACCCGGAGCTTCAGCCTCCGGGGCAGGTGCCGCTGGCGCATCTTCTCTCCCACGGTCCGGCGCTACCATGGGAGTCTCTGGGGATGAGTCGAGGTCCATGACCACGACAGCTGGCGCCGGAGCTGTCGCAGCTTCAGCCACCGCTTGGGGCAGCACCGGGACAGGAGCAGAAGCTTCCGCCCTCACAGCTTCAGCTGCTGTGGCCGAGGGTGGAGCCTCACTTCTCTTCTTGGGAACGCTGCAGATGATGGACGAAGAAATTTAAAAAACAGTTACGACAACAAAACAACTATCCAAGGTAAAGATTAAAAATTACCTTGGGAGGCTTCCGCACCAGCTTGCGCGAAACCTTTTTCCCGGGCATTCTGGGCTGGTCATAGCCGGCATGGAAGCTCCAGAAGGCCCCCAGAACTCGTTGCAGCCACGCGCATTTCTCTAGTCGAGGCCCCCCTCGATCGAGAAGAACCTCCGGACCTAGAGGCCTCAACCGGCCCTGGTGCTGGAGTCGCATGCCCGGAGCTAGCTCCCCGGGAGGACCCCACTGCGGGTACAGTCGCCGCGGTTGCATAAGACCTCCCCCTCCGGGGAGAAGGAGCCGATGCAGAGGTGGCAGGCCTGACGGACCTTCCGTCAGTATGCTGCAGCTTCCTCTTCCAGCTCAAGGGTTCATCCGCTGGCTCCTTGCCCTTGCCGATGACCTCGACCCTTGGCTTCGGTGCAGGGTCGGAGCCACCTTCAGACACTCCAAGGATCGCCACCCTAGTGGTTGATCTTCTCTCGATGACACCAAGGTCGTCAAGCACAGGCATCTTCCGCTGGAGCTCCCTACTGAACTCCACTTCCACGTTCAGAGGAAGAAAAGCCTATGGCGGAGTCAAGTCATTACCCTCGACGTCGATGCCGTGCTGGAACTTCTTGAGGTGGAACTCCAAGGTTGTCCACACCATGTTGGACTTCAGCCCGGTCTTGACCCGGTCGTCGTCCATCACGTTGTTGAGGGCCCAAGCGAGTTTTTCTCTCCACTTCAGTGGTGCCCACCTGTTGACCAGGAAGTTACAAAACACCGCCTGAGGGGTTAATCCCCCCTCCAAGCACTGGCGGATCCTGGTCAGAACAGGGTTGAAGGCGTCCGCCAGCACCGGAGCTTCACTCCAGATCGTCGTGTCAATGTTGGGGAGGCCTTTGGGCAGCTCTAGCCTCTCGTGCTCTTCCACCCAGATGACTATCTAGTCCTTCTTCTAGTCATCCCACTTCCCAAAGGGAAGCGACCGGAGGTACTTGAATGGGCACTTCTTGCGCTTCATGAAGTAGTAGAAGCCAAGGTACTCATTGCTCCTACCGGTGGTATGGACGGTGAAGAAGGTCCGGAAGAGTTCAATGCAGGGGGGGTGCCCACCCACATCTCATAGAAGTGGACGAAGATAGACACGAGGAGAATGGGGTGAGGGCCAAGGTGGTATAGCTGCAGACCATAAAAGTCTAGCAGCATCAAGAAAAAGGAGGAAAAAGGTGGGATCAACCCCATCATGGCGTACGAGGAGAAGTACACCATTTCACCGGCGTGCTCCTTCTCAAACTGGAGCTCTCCCCCGGCGTGGACCGAGCGGTTGAAGAAGTCCGAGGACCATCCCATGAGGGTCCAGACCTTCTTTAGGTCGCCGTCAGTCTTCAAACGGCTCTCGCGGAGACCCAACTCCATCGCAGCACAGCAGGGCAAGAGAGGAAAAGCGAAGCACAAGTTGGGAGTTTGAGCGCAAGATCATATGAGAGGCGTAAAGAACTCCAGATGGTGCGCGCTTTCCTTCTTGAGTAATCCCTTGCAACGCTTGGATGGAAACCTCAAGGAAGTCGAAGATACCGCTCAAAAATTCCACCCAGTCGATGACAAGGGGGCCCGGGACCACCCCGACGATCAAGTCGAGGTTCTTACCCAGGCGAACGGTTGTCATCATGAGGCGGGAAACCCGAAGGCCGCGACCTGACAAGGCGCGCGGAACCGATACGGTTTTCGTATCGGGAACCGGCGCCCTTTAATTGCGTGAGATCCGCACGCCAAAGATCTCATCTGCCGCACGCGGGATACGCCACACGGTGAGGATTTAACTCCAAACCATAGCCAACGGCACATCCGAAGACCTTTGAAGACTCGGTTCAAAAGTCACGAGGATGGACCCACCTCCGGCGGAATGACTTCACCCCAGGGGTCTTCCCCAGAGGTGGGCCCAGGGGGCCACTGTCGGTACCCTGGAAACCGTACACCCCTTGAGGTTACAAAAATCTCAAAGGAAAGACATGTACTTGATTTGAAGACCTTCGGAGGCCCACATGTCAGATATAACCGGACCCGCTTCTCCAACATGGTTAATCCTAGGGTCGCCACGTGTACTATCAAACCAGAGCTATCGCCCACAAGGGGGAAGCTCCGAGCTATGTACCGAAATGGCACCCCTGGACCTAACCCCAGACCGAGGGAAGCTCCGGATCTGACACGTGTCAGGTAGCTCCGAAGCTACCTGTTTCCCATAGTATGCTCCAGAGCTGCCACGTGTCCAACCGTCGGATCTTCAGCCTCTAACCTCCGGAAGACTCCACAACGGCTCCGGAACTTCAAAGGGGAATCAAGGACTTCAAGAACCGATTAAGTGTCATTAATACCATATTAATGACACATGATCGGACGACCTTAATTACCAGTAACAGTGCTGTCAAAGCCCATTACCCGGTCATTAAGTGCAATTAAATGTGTTGAATGAGTATCAATACTAGTAACCGCCGGGGCCACATGTCGGGCCAGGCTAACTTGTAACGGCCTGCCCTTGTACTATAAAAGGACAGGCCGACGACAGTTGACAGGACACGTTCAGATACGCTACAGATGCTCGATAGACGCTTGACACAAGCTCATACAGCTAATACAACACCAACACACCCATTGAGTAGGGTATTACGCTCAGGCGGCCCGAACCACGTAAACCTCTGTGTATCCTGTGTCATTTCCAATTCACCTTCTTGAATCTCTGCGCGCCCACACCGAACCACAAACTCCTCTAACACTTTAGTAGTGTCGGGAGATCTGCCGGATCCAAACCACCGACAAGCCCTTTTCTTGGGCACGCTGTGAATGAAAGATGAAGAGACTCAAAAAACAGTTAACAATAAAACAACTGACTGATGTAAAAAATCAAAAATTACCTCGGGAGGCTTCCTCACCAGTTCCGGCGGAACCTCTTCCCCGAACGCTCCGGACTTGTCCCAGCCGACACCGGTGTCGTAGTCCCGGAGGGCCCCTTGGAGCTTGCTGCTGCTGTCGGCGTTGCTCTGGTCGAGGCCCCCCTTGACCGGGAAGGACATCCGGACCCGGAGCCCTCAGCTGGCCCTGGGACCAGAGTCACTTGGCTAGAGCTAGCACCCCGAGAAGGTGCCGCAATTGGAGTAGATGCCGCCGTTGAAGACCTTCACCTCCAAGGAGAAGGGGACGCTGTGGAAGAAGAATGCCTGGCCCTCCTATCGGCATGATTCCTCTTACGGCTCGAGGGCTCGGCCAATTCCTTGCCCTTGCCGACGACTTCGGTTCTTGGCTTAGGGGCGGGGACGAAGCCACCCTCCGGAGCTTCGGAGATAGCCAATCCGGTGGTCGAGCGCCTCTCAACGACACCAAGGTCATCAAGCACCGACATCGTCCGCTGGAGCTCCCTACTGAATGCAGCCTCCATGTTCAGTGGGAGGAAAGCTGGCGGCGGAGCCAAATCGTCACCCTCGACGTCGATGCCGTGCTAGAATTTCTTCAGGTGGAACTCCAAAGTTGCACCCTCCATGTTGGACTTCAAACCGGTCACGATCCGGTCGTCATCCAGCATACTGTTGAGGGCCTAAGCCAACTTATCCCTCCTCTTCAACAGAGCCCACCTGTTGGTCAGGAAGTTGCAAAACACCGCCTGGGGAGTCACTCCTGCTTCCACACACATGCGGATCCTGGTCAGAGCAGGATCGAAGGCATCCGACTGCACCGGAGCTTCACTCCAAACTGCAGTGTCGATGTTGGGGAGGCCTTCGGCAGCTCCAGCTTCTCGTGCTCCTCCACCCTGATTACAATCCAGTCCTTCTTCCAGTCGTACCACTTCCCAGAAGGGAACGACCGCAAGTACTTGTACGGGCACTTCTTGCGCTTCATGAAATAGTAGAAGCCAAGGTACTCGTCGCTCTGACCTGTGGTCTGGACAGTGAAAAAGGTGCGGAAGAGCTCAATGCAGGGGGGAATCCCCACCCACATCTCGCAGAAGTGGACGAATATGGACACCAGCAGAATGGAGTGGGGGCCAAGGTGGTAAAGCTGTAGACCATAGAAGTCTAGCAGCATCAAGAAGAAGGAGGAGAAAGGTGGGATCAGTCCTACCATGGCGTACGCGAAGAAGTACACCATGTCGCCGGCGTGCTCCTTGTCGAACGGAAGCTTGCCGGCGCGGACCAGGTGGTTGAAGCAGTCAGGGGACCATCCCATGAGGGCCCGAACCTTCTTCAAATCATCATCGATCTTCAGTCGGCTTTGGTGGAGACCCAACTCCATTGCGGCACAGCGAGGCAAGATAGGAAAGGCAAGCAAAAGTTTGGAAGGTTTGAGCGCAAGATCGATTGAAAGGCGTAAAGAACCCCAAACAGTGCGTGCTTTCCTTCTTAAGTAAGCCCCCGCAACGCCTGGATGGAAATTGCAGAGGAGCTGACGATATCACTCAAAGATTTCACCCCGCCAATGACAAGGGGGCCCGAGGCCACCCCGACGATGAAGTCGAGGTTCTTACCCCAGGCGAACGGTTGTCATCATGAAAGGCGGGAAACCCGAAGTCGGCGGCCTAACAGGGCGTGCGGAACCGATAAAATTTTCGTATAGGGAACCGGCGACCTTCAATTGCGTGAGATCCGCACGCTAAGATCTCACCTGCCGCCTTCAAGATACGCCATGCAACGGAAGTTTAACTGTGAACTACCGCCAACGGCATAACCAAAGACCCTTGAAGACACGGTTCAGAAACCAAAGAATGGACCCACCTCCGGTGAAATGACTTCATACAAAAGGTCTCTCCCGGAGGTAAGTCTAGGGGGCCACTGTCCGTACCCTCCGTACCGGATACCCCTTGGGATTTTAAATATCACAAGGAAACTCCGTATACCAGATTTGAAGACCTCTGAAGGCCCCACATGTTAGGCATAGCCGGACCTGCTCCCCTGACATGGTTAGTTCTGGGGCCGCCACGTGTATCACAAGACCGGAGCTATCACCCACGCCTGAGAAGCTCTGGTCAGAATACCAATATGGCACCCCCGGACCTAACCCCAGACAGAGGGAAGCTCCGATACTGACACGTGTCTAACAGCACCAGACCTACCCGTCCACGACGGTGAGCTCCGGAGCTGCCACGTGGCAACTGTCGGACCTTCAACTTCAACTATCAGGCTAGTGGACCCCCCAACGGCCCCGGACCTTCAAGGATCAATCAAAGACTTCAAGACCCGATTAAGTGTCATTAATGCCATATTAATGACACACGATCGGATGATCCTTAATACTGGTAACGACATTCTTAAGGCCCGTTACCAGGCTATTAAGGGTAATTAACCCCATTTATTGTGTATCAAGCGTGTGTAACCGCCGGGGCCACCTGTCGGGCCGGGCTGACGTTGTAACGACCAGTCCTTGTACTATAAAAGGACTGGTCGACGATACACAAGGGACGGTTGCAGACCACGGCTGAACACTCTGAGCTAGACGAGCTTCCTCTTCTGGAGCTTCTTCTAGACTCTCGAGCTTAATACATCACCAACACACCCCGTGGAGTAGGGTATTACACTCAGGCAGCCCGAACCACGTAAATCCCTGTGTACACGTGTCTTTCACCTTCTTGAATCTCTGCGCGCCCATTACCGAACTACAACTCCTCGATCTACCAAAAGTAGTGTCAGGAGATCTGTCGGTTCCAGACACCGATAGATATGCTTTGCAACATGCTTATGTGAGGTGCTCATATAAGGTGTTGTGTTTGGAACTGACGTGAGTCAAGTCGCGGACTTGGGCTCGTACGGATTGGTTGTTCATTCATGTGCAGGTGTTGCTTGAGTTCATGACATGGCTGGTGACGGGATCTATTGAACTATTCTTAGGGAGAATATGAGGTTCAACAACCAAGTTCGAGAGGAATTGTGGTTGAGTTGATCAGGAGGTTGCGCAGCATGTTTGAATCAAGAACAATGCATATGAAGGGTATTATGGACATCATTGGAAGATGTTTGCACGTGTGCAAGGAGTGCATGGACATGGCTACATGGTTCCTAGGCGTGATAAAGAGATGTGGACGTAAAGAATTGGTCGGAAAGGTCCAACCGACTAGGTTATGGACTCAGGCTGCGGCTGAGTCGGGTTTGACTCAAATATGGAAAGATTTGAGTTGGTTATGATAGGATTTCGTGTGGGTCAAGAATCTTAGTTGTTTAGGAATGTGGGATACGTTCCTAAGGTGTTTGGAAGTCTTAAGATTGCTTCTATTTGTGTATAGAAGAGTCCTAAGCAGCTATGGAAAGTTACGATTTGTGAACTGAGTAGGATTAGAGTCCTAGTTGAGATTTGGTTGGCCTAAGGGCTGGTTATATATGCAAGGAAGGCCAGATGTCGTGGTGCACGACTTTGAGCGCTGTTCCTCTTGTGTTCTATTGAATAAAATTCATAGTTTGAAGGAACTTTTGTGCCTTGTTCGTCCGACTTGTTCCAGACAAGTTTTACTCATCAAGTTTCTGGACAGCACTACCTGTCATCGGTGGTTTTATCATAACTCGAGTTTTACAGATCCAATTGACGTGATTCTTTTTGGGTTGTCTTCAAACCTTGATTATATATCATATGTCAAAATTCCACAGTCATTGGATTTTAATTTCTGATCTACACGAGTTTCTTTGCAGCGTTCCAGAACTGTTTTTCTCGGATATGACAGATTGACCTTTGTTCGATCTCTTAATCGTAACTTGAGTTTCTCTCGACGGATTTGAGTGATTCTTGTTGTGTCGTCTTCGTGACTTGATTCTCTCTGATATATATCACTTTTTTCATGGTGAAACACGTTTATATTAGTCTCACACACGATTTCTTTAACATATTGATTTTTGTCGAAGGGGTTGGGATTTAATTGTTTCCTCTGTGTAAGATTTTTTAATCTACCATTCACCCCCCTCTGGTAGCTTTTCACGTGCTCTTCGATCCTACAATTGGTATCAGAGCCAAGGTGCTCCAATCATTTTGATTAGCATGTGTTTTTTGACTAATCATCATGGAGAAATACTCTGCCAAACCATGTGTGTTTGTTGGTATTGATTTTCAGGTTTGGAAGGCACGCATGAAGGCTTTCATCCAGGTGCAAGGCTTCGCAATATGGGAGAAGGTGTACAAGCCTTACGAAGTGCCACCTAACGATCAAGTTATGGTTATAAACCTACAGGATGTCGACAACAACAACAAATCCCAAAACTTGATAATCCAAGGACTCACTCAGAGCGACTTCGACCGCATTGCACATCTCTGATCGGCATACGATGTATGGAGAGCACTTTGTAACTATCACAAAGGATCCAACACGATCAAGGAGGTAAGGCAAGACATGTTCAAGAAAGAATACATGCGCTTCAATATGCAGCCCGGTGAGTCCATCGATGATCTCTTTGCTCGCTTTAACAAAATTCTCAGTAACTTGCACAGTGTCAACGTTAATTTTTCTGATGCTGAAAATGCTAGGCAACTTTTTAGTGCATTAGACATGTCAATCTGTGAGATGAAAGTTACATCTATTCATGAATCTACTGTCATGAGTACGCTTACTTTAGATGTGCTTTATTCTAAACTCAAAACACATGGAATTGACATCTTATCACGTAAGAACCCAAATAAGTCTATTGCATTTGTCTCACAACGTGATATGCCTAGCTCCGACTAATCATCATCTTGCAACACTCTTGCTTTGTTGTCCTCACTAACCCTGGAGCAGATCGAGGACTTTCCAGAGGAGGAGCTAGCACTTCTCTCTACTAGGTTCTCAAAAGCATTGCAAAATGTGAGAACTAGAAGGAGAGGAAGCTCCGGACCTCAGCGATGCTTCGAATGTGGTAAGACAGGACACTTTCATACAGAATGCCCCAACCTTTTAGGTTCTACTTCCTGAGAAGAAAAACAATCAAGGACGAAGCACTCCTAAACAAATGATAAGAAGAAGAAGAAGGACTTTACAGGTCACCAACTGGTGAACAGTTTTATCTCCACACTCCAGGAACTTGGCTCAAGCGACGTGGACATTGGAAGTGACGAAGATGAAGATGATTTGTCCAACTTATGCTTCATGGCGTGCAAAACAAGATCAAGATCAAGTAAGGAGTATGCAGAACACAACAGTGACGACGATGAGGTATGTTCTACCTGTAATGAAATGTGTGATGCAATTACTCGTGCAAATATTATTGTTAAGAAAAAGGACAAAAGGCTTAGGGGTAATGCTGCTAAAATTGAATCACTAGAATCTGAAATCAACCATTTGAAAACCTTGATTCCTATTGATGATTCTTGTACCCTCGTGTGATTTAGTCTATGAACAATTGTCCACATTAAGAACTACACATTCCTCTACTCTAGATAGACTTGAACTTGAAATTGAAAAGAACAAAAAGCTTGCTGCACTTGACATTGGAAACTTAAAAGATGCTTCTTATTCTACAATTGATTTGCATTGTTCTAGTAGTGATGATATTGAAAATAAATTAAAAAATGCTACGAATGAAATTTCAATATTGAATAATGCTTTACGTTATCATGAAGTTAAATATTATTCCAATTGCATATAAAAAGGAAAAACTTACTGTGAAAATTGCCTTGATCTGTCCAGTAAACTTGATAACATGCATAGGACATTAGATCGGTTTTGTAATGGAAATAAGAACCTAAACTTGCTGCTGAATTCTTCCAAGTCTTCCAATGATAAAACTGGTTTAGGTTTTCATTCTCATGTTCATGCTAAGGCACATCCACCTAAAATTGTAAAGTCATTAGGAAGTAGCTTGATTCAAACAGTTCCTAAACAAAAAGAAGTGGTTTTCAAATCTGCAGGAGTGTTGTCTCATTCGGTTTCAAATAAAAATATTGCTTGCTCATCGTGACATGAACACAAAGTTAAATTTCATTGTACCTACTGTGGTAGAGATGGTCATGTCATAGATTTTTGTTATAGACTAGCTAAACAACAGAAAAGGGAAAGAATAATTGCTAGATCTCATAACTTTCATGCAAATTTGCTGCACATATTAAACCAAATGCTAGGAACATGGAACCTGCTGTTATGAGTCAAAAACATTCAAAGTTTACCTCCGGACCTTCTGTTTTTGCCTTCGGAGATACTGATTTTTGTGCTACACTGGTAACATCTTATAGGTCAGTAGTTAAGAATAAAAAACCTCAAACTTTGACTCATAAACCTGCTGTTTTATCTTAGCTTTTGCGTGTTTTTCCTGCTGCACGTCGTGTGACTCAGTACTGGATACCTAAATGCCTTTTGACTAACCCCAGTATTGAGTCATCGACGTATTGTGCTTCTATGTAGGTTACATGCTTGAGGAAGGAGAACATTTGGATTGTGGATTCACTTTGCTCACGCCACATGATCGGTAACAAAGAATGGTTCTCCTCCCTCTCTTTTGTGTCAAGTGTAGAGAATGTTACTTTTGTCGATAATTCTTCAACTCCTATAATTGCTAAGGGTTTGGTTAGAGTAAATGATCACTACACTTTGAAGGACGTGGCACTTGTCAAAAATTTGAAATACAACTCTCTTTCTGTTTCATAATTGCTAGATGAAAATCTGGAAATTATTTTCAATAAAAATTGCTGCAAAGTTGTAGGTTCAAATAGTGAGCTTATTTTTAACATGTCTCAGTTTGGAAGAGTTTTTAAAGCTGATTTTGATATGTGTTCCTATAAGCATAGGTGTCTAGTTGCTAATGATTCGAAGGACTTATACTTTTGGCATCGTAGACTTGGTCACGTAGGCTTTGATCACCTAACGCGTGTTAGTGCTCTTGATCGCATACGTGGGCTGCCTAAGCTTAAAGAGACAAAGAAATTGTATGCTCTTCTTGTAGACATGCTAAGATGGTTACAAGTTCACATGCTCCTCTCACAATGTTCATGACAACTCATCCGGGGCAACTTTTGAACTTTGACACCTTAGGACCTTCACGTGTTCAATCCTTCGGAGTTAAATGGTATGTTCTTGTTATTGTTGATAATTATTCTAGATACTCTTGGGTTTACTTTATGGCATCTAAGAATGACGCTTTTAGTCGCTTTATAACTTTATTTCTTAGATTATCAATTGATCACCCAGGATCTTGAAAAGCAATTATAAGTGATAACAGAACTGAATTTAAAAATTGATCTTTTGATCACTTTTGTGCTGAAAATGGAATAGATCATCCATTTTCTTCACCATATGTACCTCAACAAAATGGTGTTGTAGAAAGAAAGAACAGAACCTTAGTTGAGATGGCTAGGACTATGCTTGATGAATATCAAACTCCTAGGAAATTTTGGGCTGATGCGATTGCAACCGCTTGTTATGTCTCGAATCGTGTTTTCTTGCGCGCTAAGCTAGGTAAAACACCATATGAGCTCCGGTTTGGACATAGTTCTAGTGTTACGCACTTTCGGGTCTTTGGTTGCAAATGCTTTGTTAAGAAACATGGTAATCTTGATAAATTTGAATCTAGATCCATTGATGGCATGTTTCTTGGTTATCCATCTCATACTAGAGGTTACCGTGTGCTTTTACTTGACACTAACAAAATTGTGGAGACTTGTGAAGTGTCTTTTGATGAATCTAGCCCAGGTACTAGCTCAAAAATTGAAGGTCCAGATCCATATCCGCAGGGGGAGAGCATTTTCGTTGAAGATGAGGAAGAATTAGAGCTGCTGCCCGAAAATTCAGCAGCTAAAGACTTTGGTTCAGCTCCGGATGTTAATTCTCAACCAGCACCGACAACCATCAATGCTGATTCAAATCGTCCTCAAGTCACAAGCTCATTGATTTGTGATGAACATGAAGAAGAAGAAGCTTGTGAGACATCTGTTCCCCTACAGTTTTACAAAGATCATCCCTTGCAACAGATAATTGGAAGCTTGCACGAACGAGTCACAGGTTCTAGGTTTTTCGATCCAAACTCTCATGCTCATTCTGCGTTTGTTGCTTCTTTTGAACCCAATGATATATCACACGCACTCACTAATGAATCTTGGATTATTGCCATGCAAGAAAAGTTAGAAAAATTTGAAAGAAGTAATGTTTGGAAACTTGTACTTCCTCCTCAAGGTCACACTTTAATTGGAACTAAATGGGTGTTTAAAAATAAACAAAGTGAGGATGGGGTTGTGGTTAGGAATAAGGCTAGGTTGGTTGCTCAAGGTTTCACTCAAGTTGAAGGTCTAGATTTTGATGAAACATTTGCTCCTATGGCTAGATTAGAAGCCATGAGAATTTTGTTAGCTTTTGCTGCATCTAAAGTTTTTAAGCTATATCAAATGGATGTTAAAAGTGCTTTTCTCAATGGCTACATAGATGAGGAGGTTTATGTCAAACAACCATCGGGTTTTGAAAATTGAGATTTTCCTAATCATGTTTACAAACTGTCCAAAGCCTTGTACGGTATCAAACAAGCCCCTAGAGCATGGTATGATAGGTTAAAAACATTATTACTTGAAAAGGGGTTTACCATGGGCAAGGTTGATAAAACTCTTTTTGTGCTTAAGCATGGCAATGACTCATTATTCGTTCAAGTGTATGTGGATGATGTTATCTTTGGTTGTGTTTCTCATGATCTTGTGTCCAAGTTTTCAGCTATGATGAGTTCAGAATTTTAGATGAGTATGATGGGAGAACTCACGTACTTTTTGGGATGCAAATCAAGCAAACCAAGGAGGGTACCTTTGTGCATCAAACGAAGTATACAAAAGACCTCCTAAGGCGCTTCAACATGGACAAAAGCAAGCCTCTTCGGACACCAATGGGAACAGCAACAACACTTGAACTTGATGAAGATGGTGAACCCGTGGATCAAAAAGAATATAGAAGCATGATCGGATCACTTTTGTACCTCACGGCATCAAGACCGGACATACAATTCAGTGTATGTCTTTGTGCACAGTTTCAAGCCTCCCCGCGTGCTTCACATCGTCAAGCCGTCAAAAGGATTCTCAGGTACTTACAAGGAACTCAAGAATTTGGCATTTTTTCCTTCTTCCTCAACCGTTACTTTGAAAGCTTTTTCCGATGCTGATTTTGGAGGTTGTAGGATTGATAGAAAAAGTACATCCGGTGCTTGTCATTTTCTTGGTAATTCACTTGTTGCTTGGTCCTCTAGAAAACAAAATTCAGTTGCACAATCCACAACCGAATCTAAATATGTAGCTGCTGCTAGTGCTTGCTCACAAATTCTTTGGATTGTTCAAACACTTATGGACTATGGGGTTGATCTAGATAGTGTTCCACTTTTTTGTGAGAACACTAGTGCCATTTGCATTGCTAAAAACCATGTGCAACATTCTAGAACTAAGCACATTGATATTAGGTATCACTTTCTCCGTGATAATGTTGAAAAAGGAAACATTGTGCTTCACCATGTAGATACCGAACAACAATTGGCTGACATTTTTACAAAACCTTTAGATTTCACTCGTTTTGTTATATTTGTAGTGAAATAGGGGTTATGCATCCTCATGTCTTACATTGAGGGGGGGGGGGGGTTTCGAACCCTAGAATTCTATGTGTGAATCTGAAATTAAAATAATATTAGCATAGTATTTCATACATATATGACTTTGTGATTCCTTTTACATGCTGAAAGTTCCTACTACATTACTCGTGTTATACATTTTGTAGTTTTTGCCATGTCTAGTAATTGGAATAATTACTTACACTAAATCTGGTCATGGTCGAACTTTCTTGCTGTTTTGAACTTCTTGCATGTTCACAAGTGCTATTAACAATGAAAAATTAATCAATCAACTATTCACATGTTGAGATTTTATGATCAAATAAAAATGAGAAAAGATCAAGAGAATATGCATGCATCGCACTTCTTCTTTTGAGATGGCTTATCATTGCCCTTAGATATGAACTTGGAAGAAGTTGTGTATGACTAAAACCATGTCGTTAAGCTGCTTCTGATTGTCAAACAACATAGGCTTGGCTTGGTTGGTTAGAATAAGGCAGATTCGCATATAATCTCTTGCAAATATCATATGATCTAAATTTGTGCCTTGAAAAATAATAAAATGCAGCAACAAGTGTCATGCTTTCAGATATTGAAATAGTTAAGTTTGTGAGATCATGACTTGCTTAAATTGAAAATTACATTTGATCTCTAGCATGGCTTACACTACTTTATATATCTCATTGTTGTGATAGTGTAAGTTACTTGATAGTATGACTTGGATGAGCTTTGTTTTATACGTATATGTTATAGTATGCTCATAAAAATTAAAATTTCTCTTTTGAACCTTGTTGAATACATTGTCATAGGGGGAGAGATAATATGGTGAATTATGCAAGGGGGAGAAATATGTATAGGGGGAGAAATTTATTTCTATCTCATTTGATTTTCAAAAAGGGGGAAATTGTTCTCAAAACTTTTCATGCCAATGTTAAGATTTAAATGGTGTTGCCAATGCATTCATCAAGGGGGAGATTGTGAGACCTATGTGTGCTGAATACATTGGCATTGACAATAAAAGTTTTGAATGCTGCCATAACATCTTTTTAACAAGGTCCAACTCTAGCTCCGAGCTTCTGCAAGGTCCGACAATAGGTCCGACTTTCTTTGTCTAGATCCGACATGTTTTTGGGTAGCTCCGGTGAGCTTTGTCTTTAGCTCCGGCATGTCTTTGATAGCTCCAGCATGTCTTTGTTAAGCTCCGATATGTTTTGCTAGGTCTGACTTATGTTGGTTAGCTCCGACATATTTTTCTAGCTTCGATTTTTTGGATGACTAGTTCCGACTAGTTTTGGTAAGCTCCGGCGCTAGGTTGTACTAGCTTTGGTAAGCTCCGACTCAAGCTCCGATTAGCTTTGGCTAGGTTCGGAGCTTGATCGCAATGTTCCTGCTTTTATCTTGCAATGTTTCAAACTTGCTTTATATTCTTAGAAAGATTGCTTAGTATTCATTTTCTATGTTTTTGCTGCGTTTTGGTTGATATGGCTGATATCGTTTCGATATGCTTTGCAACATGCTTATGTGAGGTGCTCACGTAAGGTGTTGTGTTCAGAACTGACTTGAGTCAAGTCGCGGACTTGGGCTCGTACAGATTGGTTGTTTATTCATGTGCAGGTGTTGCTTGAGTTCAAGACATGGCTGGTGACGGGATCCATTGAATTAGTCTTCGGGAGAAGATGAGGTTCAACAACCAAGTTTGGGAGGAATTGTGGTTGAGTTGATCGGGAGGTTGTGCAACATGTTTGAATCAAGAACAATGCATATGAAGGTATTGTGGATGTCATTGGAAGATGTTTTCACGTGTGCAAGGAGTGCATGGACGTGTCTATATGGTTCTGAGGCGTGATAAAGAGATGTGGACGTAAAGAATTGGTCGGAAAGGTCCAACCGACTAGGTTATGGACTCAGGCTGCCGCTGAGTCGGGTTTGACTCAAATATTGAAAGATTTGAGTTGGTTATGATAGGATTTCGTGTGGGTCACGAATTTTAGTTGTTTAGGAATGTGGGATACGTTCCTAAGGTGTTTGTAAGTCTTAAGATTGCTTCTATCTGCGTATAGAAGAGTCCTAAGCAGTTATGGAAAGTTACGATTTGTGAACTAAGTAGGATTAGAGTCCTAGTTGAGATTGGGTTGGCCTAAGGGCTGGTTATATAAGCAAGGAAGACCAGAGCTCGTGGTGCACGACTTTGAAGGCTGTTCCTCTTGTTTTATATTAAATAAAATTCATAGTTTGAAGGAACTTTTGTGCCTTGTTTGTCCGACTTATTCCAGACATGTTTTACTCGTCGAGTTTCTGGACAGCACTACCTTTCGTCGGTGGTTTTATTATAACTCGACTTTTACAGATCTAATTGACGTGATTCTTTTTGGGTTGTATTTACAACTTGATTATCTATCATCTGTAAAAACTTCACGGTCATTGGATTTCTAGTTTCTGATCTACATGAGTTTCTTTGCAGCATTCCAGAACTGTTTTTCTCGGATAGGAAAGATTGACCTTTGTTCGATCTTTCAATCGTAACTTGAGTTTCTCTCGACGGATTTGAGTGATTCTTGTTGTGTCGTCTTCGTGACTTGATTCTGTCTGATATATATCACTTTTGTCACGGTGAAACACGTTTATATTAGTCTCACACATGATTTTTTTAACATATCTTTTTCTGCCGAAGGGGTTGAGATTTAATTGTTTCCACTGCGTAAGATTTTTTAATCTACCATTCACCCTCCCTCTGATAGCTTTTCACATGCTCTTCGATCCTACACAAATGTATCCAATTTAAGCAGCAACATATTCTCATGAACATTAGAAACATTACCAAGAAACGAATGTACCTAATAATTTATCTGGTGTGCGCGAGCTCTAGTAATTGGTCCCATATTTGTGGTAGTAGGGGCTATGGGTGTAACTGTGGTAGTGATGTCCTCATCACCTCCCCCTTCTTGAAATGAAGTCTTCCTCAATGGAAGCACATCTTCCTCACTAAAATAAGGCTTCAAATCTGCAACATTAAAAGTGGGACTAACCCCAAAATCTGCAGGCAACTAATGTTTATATGCATTATCATTTATTTTCTCTAACACCTTAAAATGACCATCAGCACGTGGCATTAACTTTGATTTGCGCAAATCAGGAAACCTATCTTCTCATAAATGTAACCAAACAAAATCTCCTGGTTCAAACACAATATTTCTTCTACTCTTATCACCAGCAAGTTTGTATTTAGCATTCATGCGCTCAATGTTTTCCTTAGTTAACTCATGCGTTTCTAAGATCAATTCAGCACATTGTTTAGCACCAAAATTAACCTTCTCCGAAGATGAAAGAGGCAACAAATCAATAGGTGCACGAGGTAGAAAACCATACACAATTTCAAAAGGGCACATCTTAGTAGTAGAATGCAGCGTACGATTATAAGCAAATTCAATATGAGGCAAGAATTCTTCCCACATTTTAAGGTTATTCATAAAAACAACCCTAAGCATAGTAGACAACGTTCTATTAACTACTTCAGTTTGACCATCAGTTTGGGGGTGACATGTAGGACTAAAAAGCAGTTTAGTCGCCACCTTAGCCCATAAACATCTCCAAAAGTGGCTAAGAAATTTAGTGTCACAATCTAAAACAATTGTATTTGACACATCATGCAAACGAATAATTTCACAAAAGAACAAATCATCAACATTAGCAGCATGATCGCTTTTATGACATGGTATAAAGGGTGCCACTTTCGAAAATCTATCCACGACAACAAATATGCTATCCCTCCCCTTCTTTGTTCGAGGTAAACCTAAAACAAAGTCCATTGATATGCTTCCCATGGAATACTATGTACAGGCAAAGGCATATATAAACCATGGGGATTGAGTCATGACTTAGCTTTTTCACATGTAGTACAGCAAGCAACAAAACGCTCAACATCCCGTATCATCTCTGGCAAAAAAAAAGTGTAGCAAGTACGTCCTCCATTCTCTTCACGTCAAAATGTCCCATCAATCCTCCTCCATGTGCCTCCTGCAACAACAAAAGACGAACAGAGCTAGCTGGAATGCATAGCTTGTTAGTACGGAACACAAATCCATCATTAATGATGAACTTGTTCCATGTTCTTCCTTCCTTACAATTTTGCATTACATCTTTAAAGTTGGGATCATGCAAATATTGATCTTTGATGGTCTCCAAACCAAAATTTTTGAAGTCAAGTTGTGAAAGCATAGTATAACGACGAGACAAAGCATCAACAATAATAGTTTCATTACCTT
The DNA here is from genome assembly GCA_036927565.1 of Tuctoria greenei. NCBI lineage: Eukaryota > Viridiplantae > Streptophyta > Magnoliopsida > Poales > Poaceae > Tuctoria > Tuctoria greenei. Next base: position 122,758,802 of record JAYESD010000003.1, on the reverse strand, counting down.
TCTTGTGTTTAATGACATAAGGGAAAGTGTCAATTAATTCAACCCATTTAGCATGTCTGTTGTTCAGTTTGCTTGACTTTAATGTGTTCCAAAGATTCATGATCAGAATGTATAACAAATTCTTTGGGCCATAAATAATGGTGTCATGTTTCCAAAGTTCGAACAAGAGCATATAATTCTTTATCATAAGTAGAATAACCCAGACTAGGCCCACTCAATTTTTTCAGAAATGTATGCAACAGGTTTACCATCTTGTAATAACAGACCTCCTAATCCAATTCCAATAGCATCACATTCAAGCTGAAAAGTCTTATTAAAATCAGAAAGTGGTAGTAAAGGAGCATGTGTCAACTTATCTTTCAATACCGTGAAGGCTTCTTCCGGTGTGGTACCCCAAATGAAAGGCACATCCTTCTTTGTATGTTCATTGAGAGATGCAGCAATGGTGCTGAAATCTCTCACAAAATGCCTGTAGAAACCAGAAAGAGCAAGAAAACTCCTTACTTGTGTGTCCATTATGGGCTGCGGCCAACTCTCAATTGCTTCTATCTTTGCTTTGTCAACTTAAATTCCCTGAGGAGTAAAAACATAGCCAAGAAAAGATACTCGGTCAGTGCAAAAGGTGCACTTCCCAAGGTTACCAAACAAACGTGCATCACGTAGAGCAATAAAAACAGCACGTAAATGTTCCAAATGTTCCTCTAAAGTTCTACTATAAATCAGTATATCATCAAAATAGACTATCACAAATCGTCTAATGAAAGCACGTAAAACTTTGTTCATTAATCTCATGAATGTGCTAGGTGCATTAGTTAACCCAAAAGGCAGGACTAACCACTCATATAAGAAAAACTTAGTTTTAAATGCTATTTTCCATTCACCTCCCAATTTCATACGAATTTGATGATATCCACTACGCAAATCATCTTTGGAGAATATGGTAGAGCCAATTAATTCAACAAGCATATCATTGAGCCTAGGAATAAGATGACGATATCAAATAGTAATATTATTAATGGCTCTACAATCAACACACATACCTGATGTACCATCCTTTTTTGGCACTAGTATAACAGGAACATTGCAAGGACTAAGGGATTCACGTATATAACCTTTGTCAAGTATCTCCTGAATTTGACGCATAATCTACTTTGTCTCTTCAGAATTGTTACAGAATGGCACACGATTGGGCAGTGAGGCACCGGGAATTAAGTCAATCTGATGCTCAATCCCTCGAATAGGTAGTAATCCCGGTGGCACGTCTTGTGGAATGACATCAGCAAACTTCTGCAAAATGTTAGTGACAGAAGGAGGCAAAGAGGGAGGCACGTCCTCAAATGAAAATAATGTCTCTTTGCACATAAAAGCATAGCAAACAGATTTGCAAAAATCTAGATCATTAATATCAGATTTGGTAGCAAGTAAACATGCACTTTTCCATTTTATTTCAGAGGCAACACTAGATGTTGGTTTATTATTAAGCTTATGTTGTTGCTTAAATTCTTTTGCCACAATTGGATGTTCGCTCTTATTTTGTTCATGCCTTGCGTTACTAGCTCTAGTAAGATTATCTTTCAAAATATGTTCAGGAGACATAGGAATAAAAGTAATATTTTTATCCTTATGAACGAGAGTGTACTGATTTTTCCTGCCATGGTGTACAGAAATTTTATCAAATTGCCATGGTCTACCAAGTAAAAAGGAGCACACTTGCATGGGTATGACATCACAATCAACATAATCCACATATGTAGCAATACTAAAATGCACACGAACAGTACGTGTTACCTTAACCTTGTGCTCTTGTTGAACCATTGTATATAGTAAGGATGCGGATGTGCACTGGTGGTGAGAGACAACTTTTCCACCATGTCCATACTAGCTAAGTTATTGCAACTCCCTCCATCGATGATGATGCGGACACACTGTTCCTTAACAACTCCCTTTGTGTGGAACAAATTGTGCCTCTGATTTTGCTCAGCATGTGTTACCTGCACACTCAAAACACGTTGAGCAACTAAACTTACATACCTTTCAGCATCTTCAGCGGACATGTATTGTGTCTCTTGGTCAGAATCAGCGGCACCCTGTTCTTCACCTGCAATAAGAGCCAAAGTATCCTCATCATAGTCACCAGCATACTCATACCCACCATCGTCAGTAACAATCATCACACGCTTGGATGGGCATTGGCTCGCATAGTGGCTTCCACCCTTGCAACGATGACATATAATATCATGTGTCTGCCCAGTTGATGCTATGGATGAAGAAGAGCTCTATGCTGGACGGGAAGGTGTGCTCTTGGCAAACAATAGTGGTGGTGCCGATTTTCTTGTATCACGGTTGGAGTTGGCGGCTGAAGTAGACGGTGGTGCAGTAGGACGTGTGGAAGTAGAAGATGCATGTGGTGTCCATGATGAAGATCAACCTGCAGAAAAGTTAGTCCGCACCATGGCTTGTAGATCCTGCACTTCACGTTCAGCTTGGCAAGCAGGAGGGAATAAAGGAGTGATGTTGTTATACTCCTTATACTCTAAGATAGTTTCAATTTCTCTGTTTAACCCACCCACAAAGAGTGCAAGCATAGCTTCATTATCCTCAACAATACCATAGTAAATCAACCCAATTTGTAATTCCTGATAATATTCCTCTAGATGATTTTTTCTTGTCTTAAACGCTATAATTTTTGAAGTAATTCACGTTGATAATATGGTGGAACCCAACGAGTACGCATAGCAGTTTTCAAAGCAGCCCAAGTAGTTGGGATATTATTATGATATAATCTACAATGTTCAGCCACCAAATAAAAGCAAAACCAGTGAATTGACAAACAGCAGCAGCAACATGTTTATCCTCAGGATATTGTAAGCATGTAAAATGTTGATCAGTTTCTTACTCCCAAGTAATATATATACATCAGGAATGTATCTACCTTCAAATGGTGGAATATTCAATTTCAGCTTAGGGACATGGTCATTATCTCGTAACTGAGGGGGCGGTGTTGTTACAATTAAAAGGGAGCCCAAAGATCATAAAGCCACTAAATCATCTCGAATTACATGGAGAAAATTGAATACAATATGAACATCAAGTGCTATCTTTCAAATAGCACTATAACACTTCTAATACCTTCTCCTCCATCTTTGTTGTTGCTTGACAATGCGGTCATCGAGCCAACAAGGCGAGTCCACAAAAAGAACGACAACGAGAGGCGTTTCCCCTTGTTCTTCTCTTGGTATGTTGATCGGATTTTGAAAATTAAGAGTGTTCAAGTGTGTATGTGTGTATGCATAAGCATTCATTGATCATGCACTTGACCCTCTTCTTATAGTTGACAGAGACACAAGAGGGGGCCTCCCACCCTTAGGAATGTTGTGTCCCCCGACCAGTGACATAACATTCGGTGGGTTGTGTCTTTTCAATTAAAACACATGTCAATTTTGAGTTCAAACTGATAGTTCCTGAAAAGACCGGACTAGTCCGATATCCTTACTGGACAACATCCGACTAGTCTGATAAGGGTCCGGACTAGTACGCTTAGCCTTACTAGACAGCAACCGGACTAGTCTGGTCTTTCTACCGGACTTGTCCGGTACTTCCAACATTCTCTCCCTCGAACTCGAATCTGAAACTTACCAATTTACTTAATACTAAACTTAGTGTCCATTTTCTCATGCTTGACATATAGAGCACGACGTATCACAACAACCATTTATGTATTGTTGGACTCGAAGACCACAATACATCTCACATTCAAAAATGAACCTTACTCTTACTTGGCCCCTAATATCCAGTGATCATAGGTTCTCCCTTAAACCCATGTCGGATACCTGTTCACTGAACATGTTGGGTGGAAGACCTTTTGTTAGCAGATCCACAAGCATACGCTTGATACTTATATGCTCAAGACTTATGGTATGATCCTGGATTCGATCTTTCACAACATAAAACTTAATGTCAATGTGTTTGGCAGCACCACTTGACTTATTGTTGTGAGGGTAAAATACTGCCGCTTATTATCGCAGTATAACTTAAGTGGTTTTTCAATGCTGTCGACCACTCTAAGACCAGGTAAAAATTTCTTAAGCCAAACATCCTGCCCGGTGGCCTCATAACATGCAACAAACTCGACATGCATTGTGGACAATGTAGTGACAGTTCGTTTGGAGCTTTTCCACGAAATGGCTCCATTCGCGAGGGTGAATATATAACCTGACGTGGATTTCCTAGTATCTACACAACTCGCAAAATCTGAATCTGAATATCCCACTACTTCAAGTGGGTCTGACATACTATACATTAACATGAGGCCTTTTGTGCCTTGCACATATCTTAAAGCTTTCTTAACTGTCTTCCAGTGATCAATCTCTAGATTGGCCTGATATCTGCCAAGCATTCCGGTCACATAAGATAAGTCAGGGTGAGTACAGACTTTTGCATACATAAAGCTTCCACAGCAGAAGCATATGGAACCGATTTCATTTGATCGATCTCATATTGGTTCCTGGGACATTGAAAGTTCCCAAACTTATCGCCCTTAACAATCGGAGCATGCAAAGGCTTACTCTTATGCATACTGTACTTTCTCAGTACATTCTTTAAGTATGCCTTTTGTGATAAGCCTAACACCCCTATTTCTATCTTGGTGAATTTCTATGCCCAATACATAGGACGCTTCACTAAGATCTTTCATATGAAAAATTAGAGGACAAGAACTTCTTAGTTTCTGATAGTAGATTGACATCACTACTTGCAAGTAGTATATCATCTACATAAAGCATGAGGAAAATAAACTTCCCACTCTTAAACTTAGCATAAATGCAATTGTTCTCCTCATTTTCTTTAAACCCAAACTTTATTTTTGTCTCATTGAACTTGAGATGCCACTGCCTTGATGCTTGTTTGAGTCCATAGATGGACCTTCTTAAGTGGCATCCTATATGTTCTTTACCCTTAACAACAAAACCTTTTTGTTGTGTCATATAGACGTTCTCATATAGATCACCATTGAGAAACACCGTTTTAACATCCATCTGATATAATTCTAAATTATAATGTGCAACTAATGCCATAATGATTCTGAACGAATCCTTACTTGAGACGGGTGAGAATGTCTCATGATAATCAATCCCTTCTCTTTGAATGATGCCTTTTGCAACAAGTCTGGCTTTAAACTTATCAATATTCCTTTTGGAGTCATGTTTAATTTTGTAGACCCATTTACAGCCTACCGTTTTGGCTCCATTAGGAATCTCAACTACATCTCAGACTTTGTTTGTTTCCATAGACCTCATTTTATCCTCCATGGCCTTACGCCATTCAGATGATTGAAGACTTCTCATAGCTTCTTCAAATGTGGTGGGATCACCCTCCTTTTGAATTGTCTCACTCAAATAGATCTCATAATTGTCCGCAATGACCGATTTTCCTTCTCGTTGAGATCTTCTTAATTGCACATTATCCTCATTTTAATGGCTGTTGTTGCTCTTCATTATTAGTGACAACGGGCTGAGAATGCTCAACCTCTCTTAATAATTTTGTTGTCAATGGAGAACTAATAACAGGTGTTGAATCTTTACCAATAGGCACTGATGATTCAACAACAGTAGGTAATGAGAAATATGGTTCTTGAATCATGAGAGTGGGTACATAAACTCGCTTCTCTTCAAGATTAATTTCTCGTCTTACCGTACTCCCCCTGATCGTGGTATCCCCTAAAAAGATGGCATGTCTTGTTTCTACAAACTTAGTATATCATTCTGGACAATAGAAACAATATCCTATACTCTTTTCTGCACAGCCAATAAGATGGCAACATCTTAGGATCCAACTTATCAATGTTTGGGTTAAACAAATTTGCCTCAGCGGGACAGCCCCATATATGCATATAACTTAATGAGGGCTTACGTCCTGTCCACAACTCATACGGTGTTTTGGTAGGAACCCGATTTAGCACATGAATGGCGGTTTTTAATGCTCCCATCCATAAGATAATCGGCAAATCCAATTGACTTAACATGGATCTAACCATATCTATTAGTGTACAGTTGCGCCGTTCCTCTACTCCATTTTCCCGAGGCTCACCCAGTGTGGAATACTGGGCGACTATGCCATTTTCCTGTAAGAACCACGCAAATGTTCCAGGAACATGGCCATACGGGGTATGACGACCGTAGTACTCACCGCCATGATCGGATCTTACCACTTTAATCTTAGTGTAGTGGTGATTTTTAACTTCATCCTCAAATATCTTAAATTTATCCAACGCTTCAGAGCGTTCTTTAATTTGATAAATATATCCATAGCAAGAATAGTCATCCGTGAAGGTTATGAATGAATCAAAACCATCAATTGATACTACAGGAAATTGACGACAAATGCCCTTATGGATTAATTCCAAAATTCCCACACCGCGTATGGCACCTTTCTTAATTTTCTTAACAAATTTTTCCTTAATGCAGTCTATGAATTTTTCTGAATCCGAAAAATACAAATGAGGAAGAATCGGTTGTGAAATAAAATTTTCAATTCTCCCCCTCGAAATATGACCTAAGCGACAATGTCATAATTTCGAAGACATTTCGGAATCGATTCTCTTACGCTTACCCTGATGTGAGAAAAATTGAATGTCGCTTACAACATTAATATCATCATGCATAGATAATAATATATCATGCCTTGTCTTATGGCAACACCAACAATCTTATTATCAAACTTTATTACACATTTGTCTTTGTCAAACTGGCAAACATAACCATCATCATCTAAACATGATACTGAGATCAAATTTCTACTTAAAGAGGGTACATATAATACATCCTGAAGTGTAAGTACAAAGCCATTTCTTGATACTAATGGATAATCTCCAATGGCTTTCACTTAAGCTTCATGGCCATCAGCAACTTTAATGGCCCTTTCCCCTCTTTCTAGGGTCCTCCTCATATTTAACCCCTGCAACGAATTGCAAACGTGCACAGTGGCACCCGAGTCAATCCACCAAGTAGATGATGTATAATCTAAAAGCAGGGATTCATCAACAAAGGTCACAAAATCATTACCATTTTTGCAACACCATTTAAGGAAGCCTATGCAATCCTTCTGATGGTGACCTTTGTCTAAACAAAAGCGGCACTGATCTTTATCCACTTTCACATCCTTTTGGTAAGGATGGCTTTGTGGAGCCTTACCCTTATCTTTATCATGGTGAGAAGAACCATGATACTTAAAAGATTGCTTAGAAGAATAATTCTTCTTAGACTTACCTTTTCCCTTCATATAGTGAATAGCATCATAACCATGAAGGATCTTAATCCTCTCTTTCTCCTGAACAAACATAGGCATGAGTTTTTCTATGTTCCATAGTTCAGGTTGATAGCTGTAGTTGATGACAAAAGTCTCAAATTCCTTAGGAAGTGAGGTAATGATGAGATGCAGAATGAACTCATCTTTAACCCCCAAATCCATAGGCTTAAGCTTTGCAACCATATTTGTCATACTTAAGATGTTCTCACGCACACCACCTCCATGATACTTTTCAGTAACAAGCCTCTTGATAAGAGTGCTTGCAGTGGCCATAGAAGAACTAGTAAACTGATTCTCTATCCTTTGGAGGTATTCAACATCAGTTTCACATTTAGGGATTGCTCCCCGAATGACCTCAGTTATAGTGTCCTTAATCACCATCAAACATTTACTGTTTGATTTCTTCCACTTGTAACAATTAATGTCATAAACCAATAACTCAGTAGTATATTCCTTTGTCCTCAAGGCAAAGGCTTCTTGAGTTTCATCAGCATCTCTTACTGGTTCTATCGGTGTAACCAGATATGGAGTATTGAGAGCCAAGTCTATCTCAGAGACTGCTAAAGTAATCTCCAACTTCTCTCGCCATCTCCCATAATTGCTTCCATTGAGTGGATCAATCTAAGCGAAACTCAGTGCTGAATTCACATTGGAGGAACCTTCATAATTAAAAGACAAAATCAAGAAGAATGCATATATGTTAATCATAAGAAAATGATGAGTTTTATCTTTCACTTTGGTTACTTGACCAAAACTCAACATTTGAGAATAACTGAATATCAACATATTAATTTATCTTTCGCTTTGGTTACTCGATCAAATTACTATGTTCTTAGAAAGAAAATATCATTAATGCCTTTCACTTTGGTTACTCGACCAGTAATAACATTAATATAACTTAAAAACATGACAATTCTATTTTTTCACTTTGGTTACTCAATAGAATTCCATGCAACTTAAATTGACATAGAAATTTATCTTTCGCTTTGGGTCCTCTACCAAATTGCTATGACAATATAAACTTATTTCACAGCGGAAGATTAATTAAATAAGCAAACTTAATTGTATAGCACGGACTAGTCCAAACTCTTACAGTATGGTTTTCAGACTAGTCTGGTCCATACGTCGAACATATCCGAACTTAAAACAGAACCATGACCGAACAAGTCCGGTCATGAGGACGGACAAGTATGACACTGTTCCAAAAACATTTGATCCATTCTTCATTGAACTTTTTAAGTTTAGTCTGTACTATTCAAGACTAGTCTGGCCAACCCTGGAAAAGTTTCATATAAAAAATGAGAAATGTTGAAATACCCAAAAGGGAAACTTAATCTTACCATCTTACAAAATCAACTTGATTTTCACAATGGATTTCAACCCAAAGTGCATCATTGGTTTTCAATTAGGTGAACGCATCAAAACGCCCTGATCCGAAAAATCTAACCACTTCATTGTGGCACGGCGGACTAGTTCGACCCTTAGACCAGACAAGTTCGGACCTTCAAAACTTTCTATAAAAAACTTCGATCAAAACTCATTTCAAAATGATTATTTATCTAAACGGCTTTGATACCATTGTTAGAATTAAAAGGGATCCCAAAGATCAAATAGCCACTAAATCATCTCGAATTACATGGAGAAAATTGAATACAATATGAACATTAAGTGCTATCTTTCAAATAGCACTAGAACACTTCTAATACCTTCTCCATGTTTGTTGTTGCTTGACGATGCGGCCATCGAGCCAAAAAGGCAAGGCCGCAAGAAGAACAATGACGAGAGGCGTTTCCCCTTGTTCTTCTCTTGGTATGTTGATCGGATTCTGAGAATTAAGAGTGTTCAAGTGTGTATGTGTATATGCATAAGCATTCATTGAACATACACTTGACCCTCTTCTTATACTTGACCAAGAGACACAAGAGGGGGCCTCCCACCCTTAGGAATGTTGTGTCCCCCGATCAGTGACATAACATTCGGTGGGTTGTGTTGTTTCAATTAGAACACATGTCAATTTCGAGTTTAAACTGACAATTACTAAAAAGACTGTACTAGTCCGGTCGGGGTCCGGACTAGTCCGATATCCTTACTGGAGAACATCGGACTAGTCCGGTAAAGGTCCGGACTAGTCCGATTACCCTTACTGGACAGCAACCGGACTAGTTCGGTCTTACTGCCGGATTTGTCCGGTACATCCAACAGGTGCAACCCTACCATTTTGATTGTAGATGTGTGGACGACTGGGACGTTGCACATAGTTCTGATGTGGAGCAATATCCTCCTTGTACTCGCCCTCTTAGTCATTGTACTGATCAATGGTAGTAGTAGGAGACGCAGAAATAGCAGCAGTAGCGGCGGCACCAGAATGTTGGTCTTGGTTCAGAGGTACACGCTGTGCGCGTCCCATTTGATTTGGAAGGCAGCGTAGTTGTTGTTGTTGCTGCGGAGGTGCGATAGGTGCAGCTGGTGATGGTGGTAGACGTGCAAGCACTTCATTAAACATGTCCTCCAGCTTGGTGTCGAACGTCTTCTCAAAGCCATCTAGTTTCTCCATGGCCACTCCAAATCTGTTCAGCACGTCTTGCACTTGTTCACCCATCATTTGTTGAAATCAGTCATGCAGCTCCTTGTTCGTCATGTTCTCCCAGTCCAGCACGTCGGCTTGTGATCTGGTCATGGTTAGTTGAAATAGAAACACACAAGAATACGGTCCTACTAATTATTAATAGGATGTGGCATGGTGAAAAGTCACAAACCGTCAATCGAATCATAAATTCTTACCCTTCGTGCCAAGCAGTAGGTGGTGATCGGCAACCATTGTAGTCAAACTCTAAGATTGAATAAGGTGATTGCCAGGTGGTGTCAAATGCACGATGTAGTTATATGTGGAGTTGGGAAGGCTTAAAATATGGTAGCAAAAATGTCAGCAATAATCAATTCAGAGATGCAAAGTTGAATAAATGCGCAGCGACGGTACTGTGCTGGTCCAAAAGTAGACCATTCTAGAGATCCGAGCCTAGACACCAAGGAATTCACACCAGTGACACAAGAGCCTACAACAGCAGCAAATAAGCGTACTATATTTTTTCTTTCTTTTCTTTTCTTTTTTTCTTTCTTTATTTCCCTCCCTTTTTTTACAAAGACCGACAGTTCTAAAAGATTACATAGGGATCATATGATAATCTACCATATACCACAGATAGCACACTTATTTTTACATGTTCCATGCAGGTCTTGTAAATATTACTTTCCAAAGGAAAAAGATGCACATGAGGTCTCAAAATCTCTTTGGCAATTGCGATGTGCACATATGGAATTTTCAGGCAAGGTTAGATCCATTGGAAAGATGGCCAGATAAACCTTTCTAGATTGTGCTTACACTTTCCAAATAGACAGATCAAGAAGTTATGACCTTTTTTTTTCCAAAACTGAAAAGATACTCGAAACGGATCTGATCTGATTGTTTCCTCTTTGGAGATGCAAATTAGGAAGTGAATATCTCTATAATTTTGTGATGGTGGAGATGGTGGTTTTTTTTGCAGATCAAATGTGACAAGAACTCGAAACTCCAAAGGACTAAACATTAAGACCAGCAACTCGACACGACGATGCAAACAACTATTCAACGAAGCAGAAACTGAAAAGAAAAATTGTGAAAGGCTAAGATTGGTTTGGATATGATGATCTAACCCTAAAAGTTTTTTTTGGCTATTTTATGGACTGTAGGTATGAAGAAACAGATGCGATAGACTACGAAAATCTGGTAAAGTCTCACCGAGTAACCTGGAAATCTGATACCACTTAATAGAGAGAAAGGTGTCCCGTCTTTTGATGAGATGGTAACTATCATTTTCGATGGAGTGGACTTTGTCGATCCGACTACAACGTGTGATGACGTGGCACCTTAGCAATCGCTAAACCATCTTCGAGAGGTTATTGACCACTCTAGAGCACGATCAACCTGACCATGAGGGTCTATTTCCTACAGGCAAATGAAGAACAAGCAAGATACTGAAATTGCAATCTGGATATTGCAAAATTAAGAAGAAATCTTTATTGATGAAAGTGGGGTTCTGAAATGTCCTGGTCTGGTCATTGGACACAAATGAGGTACGTGAGTTGCTGCTATGGCAAACTTTAATCTAAACAAAACCCACCCTCTCAAGAAACTATAGGCCTACTTAAATAGGAGAGGGAAAAGGGAAATTCGTCCAGCAACAAAGGTAGGACATGATCTTCCTTATTCTCTTCCTATTTCTGAGATAGACTACCTTTTAATAGGGAAAGAAAGAGGGAAATCTATCCAGCAGCAAGGCAGGGTATGATTTTCTTTCCTTATTATAGAACGTGTATCTATAAATGGGGGCAGAAAGAGGGGAATTTTGTCCGGTAGCAAAGGTTGGACGAGATTTCTCTTATTTCTTTCCTTATTTGCCTAAGTCTCTCTTTATTACATGGCCCCGGCCTCAAGATTTGGTGTACAACACCTTATTCATCCACTTGACTTTATTCTGGTCTGCTATCTTGTATATTTCATCCATGTCCTTGTATGTCAACATGGTGGCTTCAAAGTGCTGAAAACTCCACTGGAAACTCTGTTCGGGTTCTCTTCGCGCGCACCTTCATCTCCCCGTTGGATGATGCTCCCATGTTCATTCCTCTTGTTCATGCTAGGCCTTCATTTGTAAGCAACACAAATGTATCCAATTTAGACAGCATCATATTCTCATGAACATTAGAAATATTGCCAAGAAACGAAAGTACCTGGTAATTTATCTAGCGTGCACGAGTTCTAGTATTTGGTCCCATATTTGTGGTACTATGGGCCATGGGTGTAACTGTGGTAGTGATGTCCTCATCAAATACAATAGGTTACTCCCCGTTCCAGTTGTTACTACATCATAGTGCAGTGAATAAGTGTGCTCCCTTCCGTGAGCGACGGTGATTCGAATCAAGATACACCCGGCATGCATGACACGCACGACCATCTAAAAGAGGTGATCAACAATTTCCATTGAGGTCTCGTATGACCACATTTCACAAGACAACCAAGCATTGAGCCAATCCCACCGTCTCGACAGTAACCCTCATATACGGGTAAGTCGCACTGACCTCTACCCTCCTATCGGCGTGTGTGGTTTCTAAGACGGCGGGGTATGCCTCAACATCCAAGGTAACAAGTTACATCAGTTTGTTGAGTCCACTAGAGTCAGTATGCATCCAGTACATATTCAAACTTGTCCAACAGGGCTGCACACAGTATGGTTCTAAATCTACACAAGCGGGAACTATGCCCACATAACCATGTTGTTGAGTGTCCTAGCCTTCCTGCCCGGTCTCCAGTTTATTCCCAATTGATATCACTTGTTATTATTCAGGAGTAGAGTCCGTCTACTTGAGCCATACCAATCCATTCGTTTCCTCAATTCAATTCCATCCATATTACTCAACTTTAACATATCAGTTATAATCATGTAAAGTCTTATTCTACCCAGACTCCAAGGATTCTTGGGTCATGCATGTAGAGTATCATACATCCCTAGACTTAATGCACAATTACCATCATATAGATTATAAAAGCAAAACATATTAACAACTTAAATGTAAACCGGGGCTTGACTTAGGTTGTGACTAATGTAAATGTCAATAGTCAGGATTGCTCTTCTCACTGAAGCTTCTCGTTGTTCTTCTTCGTTCCTTGACTTTACTATTGCTTGGGCAATCTTGTGCTTAGGTGCAGCATTGAGCAAATCTTGTTCTTGCAGCGGGGTCCATGCTAATCCTTCTTCTCTGAGTCGTGCTCCCCGTCGATCTTCCTCACATCATCTATCGATATGAATATGCATAACATATTTACTTCACAATCTATGAATCGAAGTAGCTTATAAACAAAAATGAAATCCAAGAACTAAAGAGGAGACAAAGTGAATTCCTTGCTAGTTTCTAGAGCATTTTAAAGAGTACCCACTTTACACAACTTAGGTTATGTAGGAAATGGAATATATATGTTCACACTATGTATAAAGCTCAAGATGAAATTGTTAATGTGTCACTAGCCAATTGGTTCAGATGAAGGAAATAATCTCTGCAGTTAGGAGGTGGAATCCTGATAGGAAATCCTAAATGTTGCAAAGGAAATTTAGTAAGATTCATATGTGTTGTACTTATGGTAAATCCATATGTTGCTAAGATTTATCAAGTACACTTGATCAATCAATTCTATAATGTTCTGTGCAACTAATGTTCATGACTAAATTACTGGGGCTGCAGGACATGACAAGGAAATGTGTTACCAAGTTTCAAAATTATTAGAGCTGTTTTGAATTCTCTGCAATTTAATTAAAAGAGAACACTTATTGATTTATTGTTCAAGTTCTTCAAGTCAAACTTACCTGAGCAATTTACTGTGAACTCTAGAGATGATTTCGGAATTACTAGCAAAATTGCAGAATTTTCTAAGTTTTGGAGCCTGCATAAGAATTATTGTAGGGTTGAAGTTTCTCATATTTTTAGAGAAAGTTATATGGCTTTTCATGTCAATTAAACTGTTCTACTGCAAAGTGTAGATGATATAGTGGCTGTAGGAATTTACCTCACATTTTTAGGAATTATCTACGACTTATAGTGAATTTTACAAGTTCTGTACATTCTCTGCAATTTTCCTTTTACTGGACAGTTACCTAACAGACTGACAATAGGGCCCATAAGAAGCTTTTTCTTCAACCTCTGGACAGGGTCACAGGGGCGCCGGTTCACTGGACAAACGTGGGCATTCCTGCGCCAATACTTGATGAAGGAGGGTGATTCTTGTTGGGAAATGATCTAGGGAAGTTAGAACACGCGTAGGGCAACGTGGTTCAACACGGCGGTGACCGTAACAGTACCAGCGAGGTGGCAGCGGCGGTGAACTCGACAGCAACATGGACACAGCTGGGAATAGGGCAAACGAGCTCGGCTCTTGATCCTAAAGCACCCATGGACGATGGGGAACTTGAATCCGAGCTCTAATTACATGGAACACGGTGGTAAGATGGTGATTGCCGGTGATCTAGGGTTTTCAATGGCGGCCACGAAATCCCATACTCCAGATAAACCGAGGCATAAGAATTCAATTAAAGGGAGGAACGTGGAGAGGAGAGAATTTTGGACCTTGTGTAAAAGCCCTAAAAATTCATAGTTGTTGTTACCCTACGTACCGGACACCATGATACCGCAAGAAAAGCCAAAGAGTTCCCACGTCCGAGTTGAAGACTTCCGAAGGCAACACATGTCTGACAGCACTGGGCCCGCATCCCTCGTTTTGGTTGCTCTGGTACTACCACATGTCCAGCGGGACCAGACTTACCTCCCTTCACAGGAAAGCTCCGGTTCTGCCACGTGTCTAGCAACCCCGGACCTAACCCCCAGTAGAGGGAACCTCAGGTGCCGCCACGCGTCGAGTGGCTCTGGACCTACCTCCCCGCACAGGGAAGCTCTAGAGCTGCCACATGTTGTACCTCTAGACCTAAACAAGCAACGACAATAGGATCTCGAACGGCATGAACATTCAAGATGCTATTAAAACAGCCATTATAAGACCTGACTAACGTGTCATTAATTTAGCATTGATGACACACGATAAGAGGACCTTTAGTACCGGTAATGCCACCACTAGGGTGCGTTATCACATTGTTAATCACACTTAATACATGTAGATCGTGTATTAGGTAATTGAATATCGCCGTGGCCACTTGTCAGGTCAGGCAATCCCTGTAACGGCCAGCCCTTAGCATATAAAAGGGCTGAGCCACATGGTAGAAACCAAGTCCAACTGAGACTAACTGAGCTAAAGCAAGCTGACACACATACTACGCAGGAAAACTCATCAACAACCACCCCGTAGAGTAGGGTATTATGCTCAGGCGGCCCGAACAACATAAAAATCCCATGTGTCATCATCTCTTTCATAATCTTATGCACATCCCAACCAAATACAAACCTCCATGGACTACATTTTAGTAGTACCGGGGGAGGTGTCTTAGTCTACACTTCGACATTTGGTGCGCCGGGTAGGGGGGGCTGAGATTTCGAGATGGTGAATCCCACAACAGGATCATCCAACAACCACGTTGAGCAGCTTGCTGGAGGATATCCCTCCAACATGCAGCAGCCGACAAACGCTGTTGTCCCCGCGGGTGTTGTTCCACCACCACCTCCATCATCGCAGCAAGAGGGTGTGTTTGTGTCAATCACTGCATCGACGAACAACCCTGAGAACGCACTGAATGCGCTCCTCAGGGAGCGACGGAGCAATGGCGCACTAATGTGGATCACTTGGTTGCAGCTGCAGCCAATGCCATCGGTAACCAAGGTCCGCCCCCTGTTGGACAGGCACCTTCATGAAACAGGACCTTGTCTGGTAGACTTAGAACTCAATTGTCGCAGCACAAGAGGCGTGCGCCCCCCCCCCCCCCCCCCCAACAAGTGATGTCATTGCCCTTCGAGGCATGCTGTACTCACACGGCATCGAGGCTCTCGACTCATGATCTACGGTCGAGCTCGACCACCAGTATATGAGGCAGGATGGCCGCATCCTCATGGAGCGAGCTCGTGAGAGGTAAGCTACTCGTGAAAACTCTTCTCCTTTGGGAGTAGGGGGTGGCTGTTCAGCCCTGGCCATGCATCTTCGCATGGTTGAATGGCTACCGAAGTTCCAATCTCATTTGCCAGAGAAAAATGACGGGACTGTCAACCCCGTTGAGTTCCTCCAGATCTTCTCCACCGCCATCCTTGTGGCAGGAGGCAATGAGGCCATGATGGCCAACTACTTCCCTGTGGCTCTATCTGGGACAACCAGGTTCTGGTTCATGAGTCTTCCGCCTGACTCCATCTACATTTGGGGGGGGGGGCTTTGCCAGTAGTTCACTGCCAACTTTGGGAGCTTCTACACCCGACTTGGCATAGAGCTAGATCTGTTTGCCGTATAACAGAAGACAGGAGAATCGTTGCGATCATTTATCTAGCGGTTTTCTATGGTACGGAACACAATTCCATCAATCTCCAGTGCTTTTGTTGTTGTCGCATTTTGACAGGGTGTTATAGATAAGAAGATACTGGAGAAGCTAGCGACAAAAGAAGTCAACAATGTCACAGAGCTCTTTAGCCTAGCCGACAAATGTGCTAGGTCTGCAGAGGGACGAGAGATGCACTCCAAACAAGTTCCGGAGGTTGCTAAACCCTCCTCCAAGGATGAAGCCGCTGCCTACGGCAATGGACAAAAAAAAGAAAAAGTCCAACGACAAGAAGAAGTCGTCGGCCGGCACACCTACTGCTGTTGCTGCTGCAGCTGCAGCTCCTGGTTGCCGGGGGACACGGCCCGAAAAGCGACCTTGACCATCGACTGAGGAAGGTGACGGTGAGAAGATGTGGTGTCCGATCTACAATATGAACACCCACAACCTCGAAGACTGTCGCGAGGTCCAGTGGCTC
The DNA here is from genome assembly GCA_036927565.1 of Tuctoria greenei. NCBI lineage: Eukaryota > Viridiplantae > Streptophyta > Magnoliopsida > Poales > Poaceae > Tuctoria > Tuctoria greenei. Next base: position 122,742,032 of record JAYESD010000003.1, on the reverse strand, counting down.
ATTGAACGTAGCAATGAGCGCCAAGAAAGAGCCCCTTTCTACCAATGGGAAGGGAAACAGAGGTTGACGAAGCTCTAGCCGATCAGGAGCTAGGTTTACAGGACCCAAAGAAGGTCCTGAAGGCTGTCTACAATACTGTCGACGATGAATCCGACGACTCTGACAATGAGCGTCGGAAGACTCTCCATATGATATATGGAGGCTCCTTGGATATTACCTCCTGGCATATCCTCAAGACGATGCATCGGGAGATGGCTGCCATGGCTCCCACCGGCAATACAGAACCTCATCAGAAGTGAATGCACACTGCCATCACTTTCGATGCTTCGGATTGCTCAAGAAATATGATCTGAGCTGGCCAACTACCATTGATGGTTTCTCCTACCATTAATAACGTCCAGCTCTATCATGTCTTGGTGGATGGGGGCGCGGCGCACAACCTCCTTAGTTACGAAGCGTTCGTGAAGATCTAGCTCAGCCTCTCGGACCTTCGTCCCTCATGTCCCTTCTCTGGGTTAGATTCGGGAGCTATTACTCCTCTCGGGTCAATTACCCCCCCGGTGGCCTTCGGGGGTCAGGAGAGCTACATGACTGAGAAGTCGGTCTTTGACGTAGCGCACATCAGCCTTCCCTTCAACACCATCCTAGGAAGGACAATCCTATATAGGTTTATGGCCGCAACTCATTACAGCTATTTGGTGTTGAAGATGCTGACTTCGTCAGTCGTTCTTCAGATTCACGGGGATCGCAACTACAGGGTCACCGCACTGGAAGAACTCCACGTGCTTGCAACAGCGCAAAAGGAAGGATCCGGCAAGGAGCAAGCTGCTCAACCTCAAAGCTCTCGCCAGCGAGGCTCAACCTCTGCACCACGCATGCAACCAAGTCATTCAAATCAGTTCTGATGCTGCCCAGACCACCCATATATTAGGAGGTATGGACAACAAATAGGAACTCGTTCTCATCACTTTCCTCTGGGCGAACATCGACGTGTTTGCATGGCAACCTTCACAAATGTCTGGGATCCCTAGGTAGGTGATTGAGCACATCCTGAAGATATATCCCGATGCACGGCCAGTACATCAGAAGCTCCGGAAGCATTTAGTCGAGCGGCATAACTTCATCATACAAGAAATCAAGAAGCTACTCGAAGCTGGTTTCATCCGGGAGGTTTATCATCCTCGATGGCTGGCAAACCTAGTTGACATACCAAAGGCTGGTGGGAAGCTTCAGATGTGCATCGACTACACCACCTTGAATAAGGCATGCCCAAAAGACCCATTTCCACTACCTAGAATAGACCAGATAGTGGATTCCACCTCCGTGTGTGAACTATTGTGTTTCCTAGACGCATATTCTGGATATCATTAGATTCAAATGTCTAGGGAAGATGAAGAGCATACTGCCTTCATAAAAGTAGATGGGTTGTATAGTCATACTTCTATGCCTTTCGGTCTCAAAAATGCTGCTTCAACTTTTGTGCGAGCCATGCACAAAACATTTGGAGAGCTCATTAGGCACTTGGCGGAGGTCTACGTCAATGACATCGTCGTGAAGGTGAAGAACAAGGAATCACTCCTTGACAATCTGCAAGCTGTTTTCAACAAGCTTTGCATAACGCACACCAAGATAAACCTGGACAAATGTGTATTTGGGGTTAGCTCCGGGAAGCACCTTCGGTTCTTGGTGACTCACCGAGGAATTGAGGCAAATCCGGCAAAGATCAAGGCTATTTAAGAGATGCGGCCCCAAGCCCGCATCAATGATGTCCAGAAGCTAACTAGATGTCAAGTTGCGCTCATCCGTTTCATCTCAAGACTGGCAGAGCGAGTGCTTCCCTTCTTCAAGCTAGTGAGGAAGTCTGGGCCATTCCATTGGTTTGAAGAAGTAGAAAAGGCATTCTAGGAGCTCAAGCAGCTCCTCACCACACTACCAATCTTGGTAGCTCCAGATCCCGGTGAGCCTCTTTTGCTTTACATTTTGGCAACTACGGAGGTTGTCAGCATGGTCCTGGTCGCGGAGAGACCGGAACCATCTTCAGTTCAGGAGTCCAGATCCCTTCGGGAGGGTTCGGAGCTACCTGAAGGCGAGTTTGGGTGCCAGCCCCCAGGCACGTATCCTAAAGGCAAGTTGCCTGAGGATCAACCTCTCTCATCTGAGGAAGTTCTCACTGCTAATCAAGAAGATTTGTACCCCTCCGGGAGGGTCCGCAAAGCTCAAGAAGAAGGTCCGGACCCCTCTGGGAGGGTCTGGGTTGATAAATAAGAAGCTCTGGGCCCTTCCGGGAAGGTCCGGACAGTCGAGCAGCCAATGTACTTTATTAGGGAAGTACTACATGATGCCAAGACTCAGTACATTGAGGTGCATAAACTGCTCTATGCAGTTCTTATTGCCTCAAGGAAGCTTTTTCACTACTTCTAAGCCCACAAAATACCAGTGGTAACTTCATACCCACAACGTGCTATATTGCATAACCCCAACTCTACGGGAAATATTGCAAAGTGGGTAGCGGAGCAGGAAGAATTCAATTTGGAATTCCTGCCTTGACATGCTATCAAGAGTCAGGCATTGGCAAACTTCATGGCGGAGTGGACTCCTTCTTCATCAAATTCAGGGGGCTACAGTGGGCATAAGCCGGAATCCAAGGTCCCGGTCTTCACCGATCCTTACTAGACTCTCTACTTCGACGGATCAGTGTAGAAGAAGGGGGCCAGAACTGAAATCCTTCTCCTCGCCCCGACCGGGGAGAAGGTCAAGTACATGGTACACCTTGACTATAAGGCAACCACCAACATGGCAGAGTATGCTCTCATCTACAGACTCAAGGTGGCGCTATCATATGGCGTCAAGCATTTGATGGTGAAGGGTGACTCGCAACACATAATCAAGCAAGTCAAAGGTGAATGTAGTTGCAACAACCCTCAACTCGCTGCCTACCTCCTTGAAGTCTAGAAGCTGCAGAAGGACTACGATGTCCTAGAATTCTGCCATGTCCAGCGTCTCAACAATGTTGAAGCTGATGAACTCTAGACAAAAGCTTCAACCGGAGCTCAAGCTCTGGATGGAGTTTTTGTTAGGAGATTGTCAGGACCTGCCGCTCAGCCTGCTGAACTAAGAGATGGGGGCGAGACCAGCACCCAGAAGATGGCGGTTTTGGTGGCCCTGTTACCATGGCGTCCTCCAAGGATCGTAGGCACTGCAGGAAGCTTCGAGCAACCCAGCGCGCAAGATCCGGAAGCTCAAGTTAGCTCCAATGCATGGATCTCGGAGATCCGGAGCTAGTTGAAAGACAACATCCTTCCTGAAGACGGTGCTTCTGCTGACCAAATCATCAGAAATACTAAAAGATATACGCTAGTAGAAGGGGATCTCTACCGACGTGGTGCCAACGGCGTTCTAATGCGGTGCATTGCTCGGGAAGAAGGCCACGAGCTCCTTGCAGAAATTGACGGAGTCGAGTGTAGCAACCATGCGTCTTCCCGCACGTTGGTGTGAAGATCACCAATATAACTTATATACCACATGAATTACCTAGACTAAATTTCAAAAAGAAATGCACAACTTCATTATAGCCAAGAAGGAAAAGATATAAAAGTAAGGAGCCTGTACAAAATTAATGCATGTGGAGTCTGCTTTCACACAAAAATGTTTTTCATTATAGGTCCGAATTATAGGGGAGACAAGGACACAATTAGAGTATGGAACCAAACTAAGTGTGCTATTCATCTTGTTCTAACCCAGGGTACGTAAGTTACACTTAAAGTACAATAACCAAGTTAAGTTTGATTTTTGTTCAAGACCCACCGGACTCTATCCATAGACTCTATAATTTACATTATGTGTAAGTACACACTCACCTCCGTGGAACTAAACATAAAACTTACGAAGGTCCTCGATGTTCCATGGATTGGGAAGCGGGGTCCCATCCTCTGTTGCCAAGCGAACACATCCATGACGGGAAACTTTGATAACTGGGAAGGGACGTTCCCAGCCTGGGGAGAGTTTGTTCATCTCTTCTCGAGTCAGTAAGTCCTAGAAGTTTGCTTAAAATCTGGAATTATTTGAAAAGGAAAACGTTTGAATTAATTTGCCCAGGTCCTACCCATTTAAAATAGGCCAATAATAACTGGGCCACATTGAGAGCCATAGAATTAAGGCGCATAATTGTACCGGATCCCTCGCCACAACAGATCACATCCGGGCGCCATTTGACCGACAGGTGGGGCCTGCTCGGGTTGTCTTCAACCTCGGGACAGGAGCGGCGCTCGGATTGCCGTGGCGGTGCTGCACCAGCGAGCTCGCCGACTCCCTTATCTCGGCCATCTCCCTTGCTAAAAATTCTCCACATAACCATATTGAGGGTTGAGGAACACGATGGTGGGTCTAATTGACGCAGCGACGACCGAAAATGGCGGCACGATGGCGGCGCGCTGGAACACACCTCCCTGTTGCTCAAACCACTCAGAAATTGATCGGGGATGTTTCTGTGAGCATGGGGACGATGAACATGTGGATGAAAAAGGGTGACATAGGCAGATACGTCGACTTCGACAGTGGGCCGATGGGATTTCCCATGGCGGCGGGGAAAATTTGAAATACTCCAGCTCTGGTCGATGTTCGGATAGGACTTGATCAAAGGGGTGTGCTAGGGGATATAGAAGCTAATATCCAGCTGGCTCAAGGGATTTCTCCACATAGAAAACGAATTTAATTCAAAACCTAGACTGAAGACTATGCATGAGCCGACGGAAAAACTGGAAATACGGGGAGGAGATTGGACAAAAGATTTTGGGATTTTCACCGTGAGGAAGAGCGTGGAATGGCGCTCTTTTTCTCTGTTGAACGCAGCTCGCGTTAAGGCCTGTGGTGCCATCACGACGGGGAGACAGTGAGCGACTGTCGGTGGCTCAACAGTGACGTTCGCTAAAACTGCAAGATAACGACGTGTAAGCCACGAACATGATGAACCAACAACTGGAGATTATAGAGGAGAGGAACGCGCAACACCTTGCTGTTGTAACGAGGTCGAGATATGGCCTCAGTCACTGGCTTGGCGGAGGAACAGAGAGGCAACGCAGATTTGCTTTTTGCGGTGAGCAGGGGAGCGACGATGGCGTTTGTGATGAGCCAGGACTAGAATACATGGTGGGAGGGGTAGATATTCCACTCTTGGCACCACCGAGCTGCCTGCAGGGCTGCTTGTTGGGCTGGCGCACGGTGGGCGCGCGTCGAACGGCGGGGAGAACAGGGGAGTGGCGGTTCACGTATTTGTGACACCGGACAGTGGGTCCGACAGTCCCTCCAACTCTATCTTCTCTGGTCATTCAATTTTCCAACCTACATTGCTCCGAAAATCCTAGATATTTTCTGGTAGACTAATTTGAAGGTGTAGAATTTGATTATGTACTCAAAACTTTGATTCAACAACGTTTCAATGAAATTTCAAATTTGAATTTGAATTTGGAAGAATTCAATGTTTCCACTGAATTATATAGCAACTGTGCTTCAAAAATTTTGGAACTTTGCAGAAAGACTATTTGGAATATTTGGAAGGCAATTGTTAACTCAAATTTTCATTTTGTCAAGGTTTGAACAGGAGGTATTTTGAATTTTTGAATTCCCTCTTGTAAGGTTAAATCACCTTCCTTTTCCCATTTCCTTTTTATTTCTTTTCCCATTCATTTTTTTAATTCTCCTATCTGTACATAGTACTATTGTCCAAGTGTAGACTAAGACACTTCCCCTGATACTACTAAAACGTAGTCCGCAGAGGTTCATATTCGGTTGGGGCGCGCGTAAGATTATGAACTAAATGATGACACGTGGTTCGGACTGCCTGAGCGTAATACCCTACTCCACGGGGTGGTTGTTGATGAGTTTGTGTGCATAGTATGCATGTCAGCTTGCTCTGGCTTAGTTGGCCTTGGTTGGGCTTGGTTTCTACCGTGCGGCTCAACCCTTTTATATGCTAAGGGTTGGCCATTACAGGGATTGCCTAACCTGACAAGTGGCCCCGACGATATTCAATCACCTAATACAGGATCTACATGTATTAAGTATGATTAACAATGTGATAACGTGCCTTAATAGCGGTGTTACCAGTACTAAAGGTTCTCTGACCGTGTTACATTAATGCTGAATTAATGACACGTTAATCAGGTCTTGTAATGGGCATTTTAATACCTCTTGAATGTCCGTGCCGTAGGAGATCTTGTAGTCGTTGCTGGTGTTGGTCCGGAGGTACAACATGTGGCAGCTCTGGAGCTTTCCTCTGCGGCGAGGTATGTCTGGAGCCACTCGACACGTGGCGGCACCGGAGGTTCCCTCTACTAGGGGTTAGGTCTGGGGTTGCTAGACACATGGCGGGACTAGACCTTCCCTGTAAAGGGAGGTAGGTCCGGTCCCTCTGGACACGTGGTAGTACTGGAGCTACCCAAACGAGGGATGCAGGCCCAGTGCTGTCAGACCTGTGTGTCCTTCGGAAGTCTTCAACTCGGATGTGGAAACTCTTTGGCTTTTCCTGTGGTATTGTGGGGTATCCAGCACGCAGGGTACCGATAGTGGCCCCTATGCCCACCTCTGGGTGAAGTTTTTCTACCATAGGTGGGGCCATCTTCAATTCTCGCGATGCGGCTTGAAATCTTCTTGGTGGGCGGTTGAGGTGACGACAAAGAGTTACGCCGTAGCCGCATGGACCTTTCTCACTCAGCGTGTGGGATCCTGGCGTGCGGCTCTCATGCAATTGAAGGTCGCCAGTTCACAATACAAAATTCGTATCGGTTCCCATCGTTATCTTTGTAGCCCTGTCATGCTGCTGCCCTCGGGCTTCCAACTTCTCATCATGACAACAGTTTGCCTAGGGTATCTTTTATAAACAATGTGGACCTGGGCCACCTTGTCATTGACGAGGTCAAGTGCGATTTGGTTTGGAGGTAGTTTCCAGCCAAGCATTGTGGAGGCTTATTAAAGCGGGAAGTCTCCAGGAGGAGAGAACTATTTACGCCTTCGTCTGACATTTTGCTTAGAGCCCTCCACCCTTGCTATCCTTCTTCCTCCTCTACTCAACTTTGCGGCGCCGTTTCAAGAAGAATGATGACTTGTCGAGAGTCCGTAGATACATGGGGTGGACGAGCGACTCATTCAACAACAGGATCCGCACCAGCAAGTTCCCCTTCAAGAAGGAGAATCCCGACGAGATCGTTACTTCCTGTTGTACACCATGGTGGGGGTCATCCCACCATTTTCAAGCTTCCTGTTGATGCTGCTGGACTTCTACGGTCTGCTACTTCACCACCTCGGCCCCCACTCCTTCTTGCTAGTGGCAACCTTCGTCCACTTTTGCGAGATGTGGGTGGGAGTTCCGCCCTGCATCAAGCTCTTCTGGACATTCTTCACGATCCACACAACTGGGAAGAGCAATGGGTACTTGGGCTTCTAATACTTTGTGAAGCATAATAACTCGCCGCTCAAGTACCTAAAGAAATTTCTGACGGGAAGTGGGACAGCTAGAAGAAGGATTGGTTGGTGATCACGATGGAACACCACGACATGCTGGAGCTACCCGAGAGTCTCCCCAACATCGACATCGATGTATGGGAAGTGGCTTCGACACTGTAAGAAGAGTACAACCCAATCCTGACAAGGATCCGGGAATGCTTCAAGGGAGGGGTGACTCCTCTGATGGTCATTGCCAACTTCTTGACAAACGGTGGGCTCCGCTGCAGACGAGGGAGTGGCCTGCCAGGGCATTCGGTGGAGAGCACGACCACATCCGGATTGAGACAGGCTTCGGGTCCAATCTGAATGAAGGAGCTTTGTAACTCCATCTTCAGAAGTTGCAGCACAGAGTCATCCACCCTGATGATCTGACTCCTCCGGCAGATTTCTTGCCGTTAAACATGGTTCTAGAGGTCAGAAAGGAGCTGCAGAAAAAGATGTCAGCTCTTGATGACTTGGGCCTCGTGGAGAAGCATTGAAGCGTCCCTCCGCCCAAAATTATTATCCCCGGAGCATTTTGCTCCCACAAAATCTCCAGACGTGCATCGGTCAGTGGCAAGGGCAAAGTTCCAGCCACTTCCCATCCGAAGAAGTCTACCTCCAGCAAGGGCAATGAGAAGGCTCCTGTCGAAGTTTTGAGTCGCAAGCGGAAGTTAACGAGGAGTGATGGGAGTAGAGTAAGGGAAGCTCCCGCAGAGGTGACTCCTCAACCTAGGCTTAGGTCTGTGGTGATTGTGCCTCCAGCTTCGACTGATTCTTCGACTCCAGCGTCAGGGGAAGGCGCTGGCTCCAGCAAGTCAACTCCAACCCCGGTGCCAACTGGTGGCTCTGGGTCCGGGGTGCAACCTTCGATGGCAGAGGTCTCAGAGGTGGCAGCGCTTGTGGATGCCACTACTCTAGGATTGGGTCCTGGAGCGTCCGCCACGCCGACGACAGCGGGCTCTAGCTGCCAGTGCCCGAGGAAGAAGATTTGCGCCGATTGGAGTGGCAATACTCCATGTTAAGGATCGACTATTTAACTTTTGTTTTAATTCTTCTTTTTTCTTTGACTTGAATTCCCTACTTTCTGTTTCCAGAATGTCAAGAACGAGCACAGCAGTTCTAGCGCCTATTGCAGCTCTGGTGCCTGCTGCATCTCCGGTGCCTGTAGCGGGTCCGGAGTTTGCATCGCCTGAAGCTCCTGCTCCAGCTCTTGCCTCTTCCCCTGTGGTGGTGGCAGATGCCACGACAGCTCTGGAGCCGGCTGTCATGGAAACAAGTCCTGAACCTGCAACCGAAGATCCCATGGTAGCACCAGACCATGTAGAGGAAGATTTCGTGGAATCTCTGGCAGTTCCGGAACCTGTTGTGGAGGCTCTTATGTCGGTGCCAGTGGTGGAGGAAGCTTGAGGAAACCCTTCAATGCTATCTCCAGAAGCGGCGGCTCCAGAGGTGGTTATGTCCGAGCTGAGGCAACCAGAGGATCCGTCTAAAGGTCCTTCATCTTCGGAGCCAATGATTGAAGATCCGGCTGAGGGACCTTCTTTATCAGCCCCGGAGGTCAAAGCTCCTACGGCGGGACCTTCTTCTATCGTATTTAATATTGATGAGCTCCCGGAAGTAGGCCGCGACGATGTGCAGCTGTTGAATGACATGCTTGCGCCGTGGGATCCTGTTGTGATTTCAGAAGACCCACTAGAGCCCGCTGAAGCACCTCAAGAGAGTCCGGAGTCAATCCCCCTAGCGTTGTCTATTGACAATGCTTGCTCAAGTCTCCACTAGGTCCAGCTTGCCTTTGTCCACAAAAGCAAGGCTCTCGAAAAAGAGTGCAACACCTTAAGGCGTTGGCACAACAGACTTCACTTCGAGACGAAGCTAACACAGTCTAGGCTGGCTGATCAAAAGGAGTGGGTGGCCAAGGAGAAGGCTCGACTGGCGCCGTTGGACCGAGTGTTGAATGAAAGAGTGGCCATGATTAGGGCCCTCGATGACAAGACCCGGAGATTTTCAAGCATACTAAGGAGACCAATGATTCAGCTGACAATCGCTTAGATAGTCTTGACAAATTAAACGAGGTATTCCTCAAACGTTGGGAAGCCCTCGGTCAAAGGGAGGATAAGCTCTAAGAGAAAGAGGAAGACCTGATGAAGAAAGAGGAGGAGCTCGCCCAGAAGTTGTCACTCGGAGAGCAGAGTTTGGCTGAGTGCACCAACCAATTTGAACAATATTGAGTTCAATAAAAAGAGAGGATTTGGCAGGTGGGAAAGGACACCTTTAGAAGAGAGATTGATATCTCCACCGGGGAGGAGAAGGTAAAGGCCAAGGAGAAGGACTTGGCAGAGTGGAGGAACCGTATCTACCTCTGGGAAAAAAGCTTGGTGACCAGGAAAAGCTGATGGTTGAAAGTATTCAGCAGCACGCTAAAGAAGTCGAGCGCTTCTCCAAGGAAGGTTCTGCGAAACTTTTAGCTGTTAGGAAGTCACTGGAGGACCTAAGGGGTTTGAGACTGCTGAGTCCCATCAAGTCTGGGACTTCATAGGGCATGCCAACGAAGCTCTGGTACCATTTGGTTTCAGCTCGGTACGTCCGACTGACCTAGGGCCAGAGATAGAGATGGCGCTCGTGGCATTGTCTTCTGCCAGCAAGAAACTTGACGCCGTGGGCGATGTAGTTGTCGACGAACTGGAGACTGAAGGAAGGACCCTAGCCAGGAATGTTGTTGAATATGGCCTCGCATGTTTCAAAAGCTGGGACCCCCATATGTTATTAGCTCCGGTGTTCGAAGGACCCGTTGCTGAGGGAACAAGCCTCAAGGGCCAGCGTTTGAGATGCTGCCGAAATAGTTGCCTCATTCTTCAATAGGAACTCCATAGTTTGGACTTTTCCTTTTTTGCCTTGAACTTGTAATACTCATTTTGAATTAATGAAATCCAATCTTTTGAATGAATGAATTCCATTTTGCATTTTGTATATGTCTTCAATGCATTGCACTTTATATTGTTGGCCCCTGGTAGATGTACACAATTTGATTGCAAACATGTACCAAAAGTATTTCAAAATGCCTTGATGACATCATTTCTCACACATAGCCAAAATGATAGCTTCGAGTTCTGAAGTTTACCTCCGACATCTCCACGGACCCTTTGTTACATCGACGGCGGGCCCCCTGGGAGTTGTCGAAGCTAAGTAGGTCTGACGGTGCCCACTATTAATGCTTAGAAATGTCGATGATGGGCCCCCTGGGAGTTGTCAGAGCTCGGTAGGTCCAGCGGCACCCACTATCAACGCTTAGAACATCGACAGCGGGCCTCCTGGGGGTTGTCGGAGCTTGGTAGGTCCGGCGGTGTCACTATCAACACTTAGAATCGTCGACGGCGGCCCCTTGGCAGTTGTCGGAGCTTGGTGGGCCCGACGATGCCCACTATCAACACTTAGAACATCGACAGCGGGCCCCCTCAGGGTTGTCGGAGCTTGGTTGGTCGCACATCACCCACTATCAATGCTTAGAAATGTCGACATCGGGCCCCCTGGGAGTTGTCGGAGCTTGGTAGGTCCGACGGCGCCCACTATCAACGCTTAGAAAGGATGAACAAACTCTCCCCAAGCTAGGAAGGTCCCTTCCCAGTTATCAAAGTTTCCAGCCGTGGATGCGTTCGCTTGGCAACAGAGGATGGGACCCTGCTTCCCAATCCATGGAACATCGAGCACCTTCCTAAGTTTTATGCTTAGTTCCACGGAATTGAGTCTGTACTGACACATAATGTAAATTATAGAGTCTATGGATAGAGTCCGGTGGGTCTTCAACAAAAATCAAAATTAACTTGGTTATTATACTTTAAGTGTAGCTTACCTACCCTTGGTTAGAACAAGATGAATAGCATACTTAGCTTGGTTCCATACTCTAAGTGTGTCCTTGTCTCCCCTATAATTTGTACCTATAATGAAAAACATTTTTCTATGAGAGCAGACTCCACGTGCATTAATTTTGTACAGGCTCATTACTTTTATATCTTTTCATTCTTATCTATAACAAAGTTGTGCATTTCTTTTTGAAATTTAGTCCAGGTAATTCATGTGGTATATAAATTATATTGTTGATCTTCATTCAGATCTTAGCATTGCTAGATAGTCTACTCGCTTGAAAACCAAAGCCAATGACTGGTTCGGAGTGTGCTATCAACTTATACTGGTCAGGCACCCCAAGTACGCCACTCTACCTATATCCTGGTAGGTCCCACTATTACGGGTCCAGAAGGCATTCGGATCTAAAGAGATTACATCAATATAATTGTTACCATATTTGAATTCCTTTGGATCTAGAATTTAAAAAAGAACAGTAAGTCACAAACAAATTATAGACAAGAGGACAAATTTTACTACTTTCCTTATCTTTAATGCGCAGGAAAAATGAAAAACACATGACGATGGTGGACAATGTCGGAGCTGGTGAGCTATGCCAACACCCAGGGGGCTCGCCGTTGATGTTTTATACGTTGAAAGTGGGTGTCATGAGAGCTAACAATCTCCAAAAATTCGCATGTGGGCCCGCCGTCGACATGAACAATTAATGGTGAACTAAACGAAGATGGTGGAAAAATAACCCCAGGGGCACGCCGTCGACGTTTCTAAGCGTTGCCAGTGGGCGCCGTCGGATCTACAAGGCTCTGACAACCCCCAAGGGGCCTGGCGTTGACGTTTCTAAGCATTGATAGTGGGTGCTATCGGACCTATCAAGCTCCGACAACTGCCAGGGGCCTGCTGTCGATGTTTCTAAGCGTTGATAGTGGGCACTGTCGGACCTACCAAGCTCTGACAACCCCCAAGGGGCCCGCAGTCGACATTCTAATCGTTGATAGTGTGCGTTGCTGGACCTACCAAGCTCTGACAACTCGTAGGGGGACCGATGTCGACGTTTCTAAGCATTGATAGTGGGCGCCGTCGGATCTACCAAGCTCCAACAACCCCTAGGGAGCCCGCCATCGATGTTCTAAGTGTATATAGTGGGTGTTGTCAGACCTACAAAGCTCCGACAACTTCCAGGGGGCTTGCCGTTGATGTTTCTAAGCATTGATAGTGGGCGTTGTCGAGCTAACCAAGCTCCGACAACCCCCAAGGGGCCTGTCGTTGACATTCTAAGCGTTGATAATGGGCACCGTCGGACCTACCAAGCTCTGATAACTCCTAGGGGGACCACCGTTGATGTTTCTAAGCGTTGATATTGGGTGCTATTGGACCAACCAAGCTCTGACAACCCCCAGGGGGCCCATTGTCGACGTTCTAAGCGTTGATAGTGGCGCTGTCATACCTACCAAGCTCCGACAACTCCCAGGGGGGCCCCTCGTCGATGTTTCTAACCATTAATAGTGGGCGCCACCAGACCTACCAAGTTCTGACAACCCCCAAGGGGCCCGCCATTGATGTTCTAAGCATTAATAGTGGGTGCTGTCGGACCTACCAAGCTCCAACAACTCCCAGGGGGCCCGCCGTCGATGTTTCTAAGCGTTGATAGTGGGTGCTGTCAGAACTACTTAGCTCCGACAACTCCTAGGGGGCCCGTCGTCGATGTAACAAAGAGTCCTTGGAGATGTTGGAGGTAAAATTCAAAACTCTAAGCTATCATTTTGGCTATGAGCGAGAAGTGAAGTCATCAAGACGTTGTTAAATCCTTTTGTTACATATTCGCAATCAAATTGTGTACAACTACCATGGGGCCAACAATATAAAGGGCAATGCATTGAAGACATATACAAAATGCAAAATGGAATTCATTCATTCAAAAGATTGGATTTCATTCATTCAAAATGGGGATTACAAGTTCAAGGCAAAAAAGGAAAAGTCCTAACTACTGGAGTTCCTATTGAAGAACGAGGCAACTATGTCGGCAGCATCTCGAACGCTGGCCCTGGCGGCTTGTTCCTCCTCGGCAACGGGTCCTTTGAACACCGGAGCTAAAGAAATATGGGAGTCCCGACTTTTGAAATATGCCAGACCATATCCAGCAACATTCCTAGCCAGGGTCCTTCCTTCAGTATCCATTTCGTCGACGACTACGTCGCTCACAACATCAAGTTTCTTTCCGGTGGAGGACAATGCCACCGGCGCCTTCTCCATCTCTGGCTCTGGGTTAGACAAACGTACCGGGATGAAACCAAACGGTACTACAGCTTCGTTGGAATGCCCTAAGAAGTCCAAGACTTGTTGGGACTCAGCTGCTCTCAAACCCTTTAGGCCCTCCAGAGACTTCTTAGCAGCCGAAAGTTTCACAGAACTTTCCTTGGAGAAGCGCTCGACTTCTTTAGCGTGCTACTGAATACTTCCAGCCATCTGCTTTTCCTTGTCACCGAGCCCTTTTTCTCGGAGGTAGATACGATTTCTCCACTCTTCCAAGTCCATCTCCTTGCACTTTACCTTGTCCTCCCTGGTGGAGATAACAGTCTCTTGTCAGAAGACGCCCTTTCCCACCTGCCAAATCCTCTCTTTTTGTTGAACGCAATACTGTTCAAATTGTTTGGTGCACTCAGCCAAACTCTGCTCTCCCAGCGACGGCTTCTGTGGGAGCTCCTCCTCTTTCTTCATCAGGTCTTCCACTTTCTCCAGAAGCTTATCCTCCCTTTGATCGAGGGCTTCCCGTTGTTTGACGAATACCTCATTTAATTCATCAAGACTATCCGAGCAATTGTCAGCTGCCTAGTTTGTCTCCTTGACACGCTCAAAAATCTCACGGGTCTTGTCATCGAGGGCCTTAATCATGGCCACTCTTTTAATTACTGCCCAGTACAATAGCGCCAGCGAGCCTTCTCCTTGGCCATCCACTCCTTTTGATCAGCAAGCCTAGACTGCGTCAGCATCATCTCGAAGTGAAGTCTGTTGTGCCAACACCTTAAGGTGTTGCACTCTTCCTCGAGAGTCTTTCTTTCTTGGTGAGAGGCGAGATGTACCTCGCGGAGACTTGAGAAAGTGTTGTCAATAGACAATGCTAGGGGGATTGGCTCCGGACCGGCTTGAGGTGCTTTGGCGAGCTCTAGTGGGCCTTCCAAAATCACAACCGGATCCCAAGGCACGAGCATGTTATTCAACAGCTCCACATCGCCAGGGCCGACTTTTGGGAGCTCATCAATATTAGCTACGGCAGAAGAAGCACCCACCACATGCGCTTCAACCTCAAGGGCTGATAAAGAAGGTCCCTTAGCCGAATCTTCAATCATTGGCTCCAAAGATGAAGAACCTTCAGACGGATCCTCTGGTTGCCCCGACACAGACATAACCACCTCTGGAGCTGCTGCTTCTTGATCTAGCACTGAAGCATTTCCTGGAGCTTCCTCCACCACTTGCACCAACGCTGGAGCCTTCACAACAGGTTTCGGAACTGCAGGAGCTTCCACAAAATCTTCTCTGCGTCGTCCGGCGCTACCATGAGATCTTCGGTTGCCAGTTCATGACTTGTTTCCATGACAGCCAACGCTGGAGCTGTCGTGGCATCTGCCACCACCACTGGAGAAGAGGCAGGAGCTGGAGTGGGCGCTTCAGGCGATGCAGCTCTAGACCCGCTACAGGCACCAGAGCTGCGGCAGGCACCAGAGCTACAATAGGCGTTGGAACCTCTCTGCTCGTTCTCTACATTCTTGAAACGAAAAGTAGGGAATTCAAGACAAACAAAAAGCAAAATTAAAACAGAAGTTGAAGATCTGATCCTTACCTTGGAGTATTGCTGCTCAAATCCGAGTGGATCTTCTTCCTCAGGTGCTGGGAGCTAGAGCCCACCATCGTGAGCATGGTGGACACTCCAGGGCCCGAACTTGGAGTAGTGGCGTCCACAGGCACTTCCACTTCTGAGACCTCTGCCGTCGGAGGTTGCACCCCAGACCTAGAGCCACCAGTTGGCACCATGGTTGGATTTGACTTGCTAGAGCTAGCGCCTTCCCCTAACGCTGGAGCTGAAGAATCAGCTGGAGCTTGAGGCACAATCACCATGGACCAAAGCCAAGGTTGAAGAGTCACCTCTGTCGGAGCTTCCCTTATCCTGCTCCCACTGCTCCTCGTCAGCTTCTGCTTGCGACTTGAAACTTCGATGGGCGCCTTCTCTTTGACCTTGCCGGAGGTAGACTTCTTCAGAGGGGAAGTGGCAGGACCTTTGCCCTTGTCGCTGATTGATGCATGTCTGGAGCTTTAATGGGAGCAAGGAGCTCCAAGGATAACAATCCCGGGTGCAGGGACACATCGACGCTTCTCCACGAGGCCCAAGTCATCAAGAGCTGGCATCTTTTTCCCCAGCTCCTTTCTGACCTCTGGCACCATGTTTAACGACAAGAAATCTGCCAGAGGAGTCAGGTCATCAGGGCAGATGACTCCATGCTACAACTTCTGAAGATGGAGTTACAAAGCTCCTTCATTTAGATTGGACCTGAAGCCTGTCTCCATCCTGTTGTGGTCGTGCTCTCTACCGGAGGCCCAGGCGGGCCACTCCCTTGTATGCAGTGGAGCCCACTGCTTTGTCAAGAGGTTGGGAATGACCATCAGAGGAGTCACCCCTCCCTCGACGCATTCCCGGATCCTTGTCAGGATTGGTTGTACTCTTCAGACAGCATCGGAGCCACTTCCCGAACGTCGATGTCGATGTTGGGGAGACTCTTGGGTAGCTCCAGCATGTCATGGTGTTCCATCGTGATCACCACCCAATCCTTCTTCCAGCCGTCCCACTTCCTGGACGGAAATGTCTTCAGGTACATGAGCGGCGAGTTCTTGCGCTTCACGAAGTAGTAGAAGCCCAAGTCCTTGTTGCTCTTCCCAGTTGCGTGGACCGTGAAGAAGGTCTACAAGAGCTCAATGCAGGGCAGCACTCCCACCCACATCTCGCAATAGTAGACGAAGGTCATCACTAGCAAGAAGGAGTGGGGGCCGAGGTGGTGAAGCTGTAGACCGTAGAAGTCCATCAGCATGAGCAGGAAGCTTGAAAATGGTGGGATGAGCCCCACCATGGCGTATGATAGGAAGTAAACAATCTCACCGAGATTCTCCTTCTTGAAGGGGGACTTGCTGGTGCGGATCCTGTTGTTCAATGAGTTGCTCGACCACCCCATGTAGGTGCAGAGTCTCGACAAGTCTTCATCCTTCTTGATCCGAGTCTGAGGAAGTCCCAACTCCATCGTCACAAAATTGAGAAGATGGGGAAGAAGGATTGCAAGGGCGGAGGGATCGAAGCACAATATCAGACGAAGGCGTAAAGAGTTCTCTCCTTTTGCAAACTTCCCCCTTTAATAAGCTTCCGCAATGCTTGGCTGGAAACTACCACCGGACCCGAATCGCACTTAACCTCGTCAACGACAAGGTGGCCCAAGTCCACTTTGTTTAAAAACATTATCCTAGGCAAACTGTTGTCATGATGAGAAGTTGGAAGCCCAAGTGCAGTAGCCTGACAGGGCTACAATGATTACGCCAGGAACTGATACAAATTTCATATTGGGAACCAACTATCTTCAATTGAATGAGATCCGCATGTTAGGATCCCATGCGCCGAGTGAAAAAGGGCCACGCGGCGGCGGTGTAACTCTTTGTCGTTGCCTCAACCGCCCACCATGAATCTTTGAAGCCGCAACGCGAGAATCGAAGATGGCCCCACCTTTGGTAGAAAAACATCACCCAGCGGGTTTCTCCCAAAGGTGGGCCCAGGGGCCACTCTCGGTACCCTGTGTACCGGATACCCCACGATACTGCAAGAAAAGCTAAAGAGTTCCCATGTCCGAGTTGAGGACTTCTGAAGGCAACACACGTCTGACAACACTGGGCCCGCATCCCTCGTCTGGGTAGCTCCGGTACTACCACGTGTCCCGCGGAACCGGACCTACCTCCCTTCACAGGGAAGTTCTGGTTCCGCCACGTTTCTAGCGACCCCGGACCGAACCCCCAGTAGAGGAAAGCTTCAGTGCCGCCACGTGTCAAGTGGCTCTCGACCTACCTCCCCGTAGAGGGAAGCTCCTGAGCTGCCACGTGTTGTACTTCCGGACCTAAGCCAGCAACGACTACAGGATCTCCAACAGCATGGACATTCAAGAGGCTATTAAAACGGCCGTTACAAGACCTGATTGACATGTCATTAATTCAACATTAATGACACACGATCAGAGGACCTTTAGTACCGGTAACGCCTCCATTAAGGAGTGTTATCACATTGTTAATCATACTTAATACATGTAGATCGTTTATTAGGTAATTGAATACCGTCGGGGCCACTTGTCGGGTCAGGCAATCCCTGTAACGGCTAGCCCTTAGCATATAATAGGGTTGAGCCGCATGGTAGAAATCAAGTCCAACCAAGGCCAACTAAGCCAGAGCAAGCTGACACGCATACTACGCACAAAAACTCATCAACAATCACCCAGTGGAGTAGGGTATTACGCTCAGGCGGCCCGAACCACGTAAAAATCCTCTGTGTCATCATCTCGTTCATAATCTTACGCGCTACGAAGCTCCGCGGACTATGTTTTAGTAGTACAGGAAAAGTGTCTTAGTCTATACTTTGACAATAGTACTAAGTTCAGATAGGAGAATTAAAAAATGAATGGGAAAATAAATACAAAGGAAATGGGAAAAAGAAGGTGATTTAAACCCTACAAGAGGGAATTCAAAAATTCAAAATAGCTCTTGATCAAACCTTGACAAAATGAAAATTTTAGTTAACAATTGCCTTCCAAATATTCCAGATAGCCTCTCCGCAAAGTTTCAAAATTTTTGAAGCACAATTGTTGTATAATTCAGTGGAAACATTGAATTCTTCCAAATTCAAATTCAAATTTGAATTTTCATTGAAATGTGGTTGAATCAAAGTTTTGAGTCCATAATCAATTTCTACACCTTCAAATTAGTCTACCAGAAAATATCTAGGATTTTTGGAGCAATGTAGGTGGGAGAATAGATGGACCAGAGAACACAGAGTTGGAGGGGCTGTGGGACCCACTGTCCAGTGTCACAAATACGTGAACCGCCTCTCCCCTATTCCCCCCGCCGTTCGACGCGTGCCCACCGTGCGCCAGGCTGACAAGCAGCCTTGAAGGCAGCTCAATGGCACAAGAGTGGAATATCTACTCCTCACAGTGTATTCTAGTCCTGGTTTATCACAAAGGCCATCGTCGCTCCCCTGCTCAACGCAAAAAGCAAAACAGCGTTGACTTTCTGTTCCTCCGGCAAGCCAGCGAGTGAGGTCGTATCTCGACCTCGTTACAACAGCAAGTTGTTGTGCGTTCCTCTCCTCTATAATCTCCGGTTGTTGGTTCATCATGTTCGTGGCTTACACATCGTTATCTTGGAGTTTTAGCGGACATCGCCGTTGAGCCGCCGACGGTCGCCCACTCTCTCCCCGTCGCAATGGCACCACAGGCCTTAACGCGAGCTGCGCTCAACAGAGAAAAGGAGCGCCATTCCACGCTCTTCCTCACGGTGAAAATTCCGAAATCTTTAGTCCAATCTCCTCCCAGTATTTCCAGTTTTTCCGTCGGCTCATGCATACTCTTCAGTCTAGGTTTTGAATTAAATTCGTTTTCTATGTGGAGAAATCCCTTGAGCCAGCTGGATATTAGCTTCTATATCCCATAAAGCACCCCCCTTGATCAAGTCCCATCTGAAACCATCGAACAGAGCTGGAGTATTTCATGTTTTCCCAGCCGCCAAGGGAAATCCCATCGGTCCACCAACGAAGTCGACGTTTCTTCCTATGTCACCCTTTTTCATCCACATTTTCATAAACCCCATGCTCCCCGAAACATTCCCGATCAATTTCTGAGAGGTTTGAGCGACGGGGAGGTGGTTCCGACATGAACAGAACCCTAACCGCCACCGCCGCCGTCGTCGTGCTGCCATTTTCGTCCGTCGCCGTGTCAATCCAACCCCACCATCGTGTTCCTAGACCCTCAAAACGGTTAGGAGGAGAATTTTTAGCAAGGGAGATGGCTGGGATAAGGGAGACGGTGAGCTCGCCAGCGCAGAGCCGCCGCGGCAGTCTGAGCGCCGCCCCTGTCCCGAGGTTGAAGACAACCAGGTCGGGCCCCGCATGTCAGTCAAATGGTGCCCGGATGGGATATGTTGTGGCGAGGGATCCGGTGCGGTCATGCACCTTAATTCTATGGCCCTCAGAGTGGCCCAGTTATGATGGGCCCATTTTAAATGGGTGGGACCTAGGCAAATTAATTCAAACGTCTTCCTTTTGAAATAATTCCAGATTTGAGCAAACTTCTAAATTCAGTTATTCCTAGTATACTTGCTCAAATAATTCCAAATAAATTTTGGAGGACTCATCTTGATCCTAATTTCGCAGTGGTGCAATATTTTGGACAGGAAAGTCCGAGAATTTTTATAATTAATTCCATTGAGCTAGCTGCTAGGGAAATTAATTACTCTTGTTCTGTTAATTGGAAAATTCCCAATTTTGGTCAGAACGTTCAATCTAATACAGTTGATTTCGAGTAAAAATTTCAAGTTCATTGGACTTCATTTACTGGACCAAACGGTGTGCAGATCCCCAATGTCCATAGAAAATTCAGAAATGTACAGAAACATTTTCAGATTTTATCCCAAACTTGTAAAATCATTTTCTCCCTGTGAGAAGCTCAGAAAATTATGAAACAAATTTCCCTAGAACCATAGATACCTCATCTACCATGATCATCAACTGTTAGCCATGACAAAGCTCCAGAGTTAATACCAAAGTTCAGAGAAGGCTTTTGTTTGTTGGAATTTTTGAGTCAACTAGCTTCTTTGAACATCTCCAATTCTTGGTACAGATCTTCCTCATAGAACCCGGTATCCACTGTAAAAATATAAAAGCCAATTAAAATAATTTAGCAACAGAAACTGTATGTACAAGTTGATTCATATAGTTCTATGTCACTTGTATACTTTCATATTATGCATATCATATAGTGACCGGATCGAAGAGGAGCCAGAGCCCTTGGAGAGTATACCAATAGAAGCTAACTTCCCCTCTGACTCACAGTCAGGCAAGCCCCGGTTTGCATTTAAGAGATGTGTCAAAGTTTTCATTTGTATGACTATTAAGTGTATAGTTTGAATTGCATTATGTCTAAGGTGTATTGGTACTCCAACTGCATGACCCACAATCCCATGGAGTATTTGGGTAGTTGTATAGCTCGACATGTAGAATTACCATGCTAATATTATATGGAATCCGGTAGAAGTCGAGTAGTTGGAACCTACTCCGGAGATAGTTACACCGTCACACGGGATTGGTTTATGTTGAGAATCGCATTTGAGTATTAATATGAGACCAGACAATGGCGTAGGAATCAGCGAGACTTGGCCTCACGTGCATAGCACTGCCTGTGTCGATTGTGGACCGATCTATGTGTGACCCTGCTTGACAAGTTTGAACTGTACCGAATGCATACTGGCTATATGGAAACGAGGAAACCGATGTAATTGGTTAACCTGGGTGTCGAGGCTTACCCAACCATTTTATAGGAGTGGGTTGAGGGCAGCAAGGTGTAAATCTGCCGGCGGGCACAGACACACTCCGCGCGGGGACCACCTGCCCGTTACAGAAGGACCGGTTCGGCATTTTGGTTTCCTTTGATGGTTTGTTGCATACAACATAGTATTGAAATGTGATTCGCTCCACTTCCGATATGGGTGTATGTGACGTGTTATCCGGGTGTCTACTGATTGTAATCACCGTCCCTCGCAGTTATTTGAGCACCGCTTGTTCATTGTGTCGTGATGTAGTAAATATTAAAGAAGCCAGCAGAATACGATGTATTGAATTATAATTGTTTTGAAACCATGCTTGTTGTAGTATATGGCTCACTAAAGTTACATTGCTGAACATTTAATATGTTGCTAATAACTAGAAAGTAAGGATCCACTTGTAGGCAAGTCGTTTATGCAATATTACTGCCTATGTTTACGTATCCCTACATGTAGAGTTTTATGCTTAGGTGAGACGGTTAAGTGTTGCTGAGCCTTCATGCTCATGGTTGCAATATTAAGTTGTTTGCAGGTGAGGCGTATGAGGAAGGGCCCGAGGATGAGGCAATGCCCCCGTTGGGGTATACCGTCGAGTGGGAGCCCTGCACGCCGTCATGATCTGTTATGTGTTGCTAGTGTGTAGCGTCCCCGGGCTGGACGGCTACACTTTTGCATAGCTAGGTTGAGAGTTTAGCTATTCTACTGTTTCTATAAATAAAACTTTGTATTTTGTCGTATTCTTTTCGTGTTTGCTATTGGGTGCCGCGTGCCGCATAGCACGGCACCACCCTCTGCGATTCCTGGAATGTGTGGATCTGGTCCGGACACCTTGTATAAGGTTTGGTTGAATGGAAGGAAGCCCGAACTGGCCGGGCGATGATGATGTGCTATGGCGGCTGAATCGATGGTGACAAAGGCGATTTTGTTGCGGTGCAGCACGAGGATGTCGAGGGATGGTGCGGCATCAAGTCACGGTCATTGAGGGAGCACTCATGCAGCTCGTGGCACCATCGGCGAGGCTGCAGCAGCAGCGTGACGACCAGTATGCCGGCGGCCATGGCAAAACATTGGGCGGGAGCACAGAGAAGCTGTTCTGTGCATAGGGGAGCAGGAACCTTGTCGGCTTGTGCTGAGGAGGAACTAGGTCGCGTGCGAGAGAGAGAATATGATGAGGAGCAGCCGAGCTACGGTGCAGCACCTCGCCTGCGGGTGCACTGACAAGGGAACGGTGTGTGGCGACCGTGGGGCAGGGGCAGCAGCTAGGGCGCGCGTGCGTGAGCAGCAAGGAGCTATAGGCGACCTGCTGTTTGTCAAGAACGCGATAGAGATGAGCAAGCAATGGATAAGGAAGAGCATGAGGCGGTAAGCAAGCTTCTCGACGGCTACATGCTGTGCCGTGGCACACGCATAGAGAAAGCAGCGAACAAAGCTTATGTGCTGTCCTTGCATGTGGGGCCCACAGGTCATACTCTCTCCACTTGAACCCTCAAAAGTAAATATGAAAAACTGGTGGCTTTGCTATCTAAAATATTAGGCATGCACTGGCAAATTCAAAATCTTTATTTCAGAAATTTGAGTTTAAAGTTGAATATCAAATTCCCTCTATGTTTGACATTATTTCACCTAATAAACAATCTCCCAAATTGGTAAAATTAGGCGGCTTGACTAAATCAATTATGTGGAGTCCATTGTGGAATTGAAATCTGATTTGTTTAATATTTAAAATAAAATTTAAATTGAATTAAAATTTGAATCCTCTCTCATAGTTTACTTCAAATAAAATAGTAAATCACATCTAAAATTTTATAAGCTTTGGATGACTGAAATCCAAATCATGAAGATCACAAATATGAATTCAGATTTGGATGTATGACCTAATTGCATGTGTAATTCAATATGGAATTGGAAATCTTGCTTTTATGGCTTATGTAATATTACTCCAATATATGCACTAGATTATATATTTTTTCCCACATAGTTCATGAGCTGAAGTAAACACTCTTTATTTGGAACTTTTCCACTATTTGAAGTTGATGCTTGCATTTGTATTTGACTTTGTCTTTTGAAATTACATGCTTAAGTGTAATCATAAAGTCACAACTCTCATCTAACTTGAAGTTTTAAGATATCCATTTTTTAACATCATTTATTATTAAATAGTTTATGTGAGTTTAAATTTCCCTGTTTAACTTAAAAATATTAATTTCGCCTTTTTGCTCCTTGTTCTTCTCAATTTTGAGCTTTTACAATTATTGGATTAGTAAAACATGAAGAAAACAATATCAGTCCGAGCGAAACAATATCAACTCTCAGTTACGATCAAAAGAGTGGAGCAATATCAATCTGAGCGAAACAGATCAGTAAACCATGAAGAAACCAAGACGAATGATCAAGATGCAAAAGCTTACCACAAATGATGACTAATAAAAACACAAGAGAATCAGGTGCTAGTACTCCACCGAACAAGTCATGTTCAACTAGGATTCTATCTAAAACTTCCTAAAACACCTTCGACTCTCCCAATTCATGTATGGGTCATAGTCCATGACCTAACAAACTCCACGGATGCACACAAACTCCGCGGGTTCATGCCCCAGATAAAAAACCCAACAAACCACACCAAACATTCCAAAAATACACTTACCGACTAGGATTTCAACTCCTGTTGGCAGATTCTATTGGGTGCCTCCCAACTCTTCTTGCATGCCCAAATCACTCCTTCCACATCCTTGAAAACTCTATGCCACGTCCATGCAGCCCTAGAACACGTGCACAAGTATCCAACACATCCAATAATACATTTATGTGCATTGTTCTTTAGCCCAACATTCCGCGCGACACTTTTACCCCAACTCGTGCCTTAGTTTGGTTGTTGAACTTTAGTTTCTCCCAAGTTTAGTTCAAGGATCACCACCACCAGCTATGTCTTAACCTCAAACCACACCTCCACATAAGCAAACAACCATTCCTTGTGAGCAGAAGTCCTAGACTTGACCCTCGTTACTCTGAAACACAACACTTAGAATGTCAACCTCAACCAAGCGTGTTGTTCACATTCAAACCAGCACAATATGCAAAAACATAGTACATAAGCACTAAGCATAATATCCTACACTTCTCATATCCAAGAACTTATGATGCAATATGTGAATGATCAAAACTTTGCATAAAACTCTCACCGAAAACACCCATTGACAATGTATTCAAGAAATTTAGGTCTCACAATCTATTCCTTGATGAATGCATTGGCAACACCACCTAGAACCGAACATTGAGTCATTCACATTTCATGAAAATATTTCACAAAAAGGAAACCCCCCTCCTTTGAAAATCAAATGAGAAAGAAACCTCCATTGATTAAAAAATCCCCCCTGAGAAGAATGTGTAAAGCACTTGGTGAATGTGCAATGTGTGACCATATTTCTCCCAGTTCTCCCATGTCCCCCCTTTGACAATGAATTCATCAAGATACGAAAGAAAATGTTTGGATCAGTTATGAGCATAATATGACATATACATCAGTAACATATCTCATCCAAGTCAGACTATCAAGTAACTTATACTGTCATATCAATGAAATACAAAAAGAAGTGTAAGGCACACTAGAGATAAAATGTAATTCCATTTAAGCAAGTCATGATCTCACTATCTCAACTATTTCAAAACTTGAAAGCATGGCACTTCTTGCTATATTTTTCATTATGTTTAGAGCAAAAATAAAATTATATGAGTTTTGCAAGAGATTATATGTTGCATCCGCCTTATTCTAACCAACCAAGCCAAGCCTATGTCATTTGACAATTAGAAGCTTAAGGACACGATTTTACACATACACAACTTCTTCCAAGTTCATATATATTGCAGTGATAAGCAATCTCTAAAGAAGAAGCGTGATACATGGATATTCTCTTGATCTTTCTTGATTTTTAATTTGATCATAAAATCTCAAATTGTGGGCTGTTGTTTGATCAGGTTTTCATGATAAAAAGCACTTGTGCGCATGCAACAGGTTCAAAACAGCAAGAAAATTCAATGGTGACCATAGTTAGTGTAAGTAATTGTTCCAATTACTAGTCATAGCAAAAACTACAAAATGTATATGCATGAGTGAATGTTGTGAAGAGATTTGAGCATGTACAAAGAATCACAAAGTCATATATGTATGAACAGTTATGCTCATGTTATTTTTAGTTTTAGATTAACACATAGACTTTCCAAGCCATGAGAATGCACCCTATTTCACTACAATTGAAATAAAAATGAGTGAAATCTAAAGATTTGTAAGAATCTCGACATTATGGGAGGAGAATCTTTCCTCCATAAGATGTCAAAAGAAGTGATAGAACTTTTAGATTGAATTCTAGAAAATGCGTCCTTCATTATGGGTCTTTATGAACCTCTCGAAGAGGAAGTTGCGTCGAGTCCCGAGGACATATCTATAGCCAAGGAGGAGCCCTAGCATATCATCAACCTTTCCTCTAGAATCATCTCCCAAACCCAAATCTCTGAAGAATAAACAAATTCAACTTTCGGAATTTTCATTTTACTTCGAGGAACAAATCTTTGATGATGACATAAATACCTCAAAGTACTTTTTGATGAGGACATCACAACAGCGGAGACGCACATTGAACTGCAAGGACCAATCACAAGAGCACAAACACGGTTAATAAATCAGCAGGTGAATTCGTTCCTATCTTCCTTTGCATGTGAGTTTGACAATAGATTGCTATGTGATGATCTAATTGTTATTAGGAACAATGGAGGAGATCAACAAGTGAAGGGAAGAGGCCTTGGGAACATGGAGAACCTGCTGGGACGTCCATAAGTTGATGGAATCAGTTTACAACTCAGACTTGAGTTTAACTCGGAGTCCAGGAGCAGTCCACCTTAAAACGGAGGCCCAGGATGCATACGGATTTTGTTTTCGACGTTCCACATATGCACAGAAAGAGGATAAGATAAACTTCACAATGGCTCTGTTCCCGCCTAAAAATTCCTTCGGAGTCATTGGGAATCATCAAAACAAGTTGAGTCTAGATTTCTGTCCGGTGCTGCACCACCGAATCGGGCCTTTGGGCCTTGTATCCCGTATGAGTCCATTAGGGACGTGTCTAATAGTGTTTTGGCCGAACCCTAGCCTTTAAATACTGCAGCCACCGGTCATATTCAGTGGGTTTTTCTTATAATAACAATTTCGCCGTTCTACGGTTCGTGAGACCCTAACTTCTCAATTTCAGATCATGTCTTCTACGTTCTTGCTTGTGTTCTCGGTTCACTTGCAGGCATTAGCCTTCTAGGCGAGGTCAAGTGTGTGCCACACGGTTGATAACCAACGGAGCAGTGGTGTAGTGATTGCAAGGGTATTCGAACTGCTCGAGTGCTGTAGATCATCAACGTCGAGTTCCCCACCCCAATCGACTTACCTTTCGGAAGATTGGGCCTACACCTACTCATCAATTGGTATCAGATTTCCAGGTTGCAAGTGAGTTATCTTTGTTTTTCTTTCATTAGATCAATTTTGTTTCGTACCTAGAGTCCACAGAAAAGCCACAAAAAAAATAGATTGTTCTTACCGCTTCCTAAACTATAGTTTCATTTTTCAATTTGCATTGTTAAGTTTGCATTCGTGTGGTCGAGTCTTGTTGCTGGTTTAGCTTTGTGTTTTGGATCCTAGTTATCATGTTTCATCCTTGTTTTCTTGCTGTTCGACACCTATTCCACAATCTCTAAATAACAAACCGATCCACCACGTTCATCAGTTTGCCCTAGCTAGCCGCCTTGCGTGAACTCCCGCATCGCCAGCCCTAGATTAGGTGACAAACATTTGAGCCACTGATCCTTGAACCATCACACACCACCCCATTAGTTGCTGTGCAAATTTCCGATCGTTTTCATATCCAATTGCAAGTTCTGTTCTCAAACCGAGTTGGAATCAACATCCAAAAATCGTAACTCGGACAGCCTACCTTAAAACGGCCATAACTTTCGCATACGAACTCGAACTTGGGCGTTTTTTTGAAATTCATCTACGCAAAATTTCACATCTGATTTTCTGCCGCGTAGCTGCGTTCGGCGAAATTAGATAGCCCAAATTCCCCTCAAGAAGATGGGCTATCCGGCCTCCGAAGTTTCAACACGAATTTTAAAGAATATTCTTGATTTTCTATAGGCGGCATATTACATCCAATTGAGCTACAAATTTGTGTGCTTCCTATCTTCGTGCTCCTGAGTAATGAAAAAATATCAAAAAAATATTACAAAAAAAAAGAAAAAAAAATAGTGAAGAGCACGCATATTAAAGCAATTGGCCTATACCACTTGGTGCTATTTTGTTGGCTATATCATTCTATCTTTCTTTTGCCTCGATACTTCCTTGTGTTGTTCTAGGCCCTAGGGCACTTGGTTGACCAGCAACAGTTTCCTACATTGAATACTTATTAAACTTTGTTTACCTGTTAACGATTTTCTGCTTATTAGCCACCATATTGTGCCATCCAAGCTCCACCTTTCTCTTGAGCATAACAGGTACCTTTGCAATCACCCCGCGCTTCATTGGTTCATCTCACCGTCCACACCACCTGCTGTGTCGGTAAGAACCCTTGTAAGAGCGAGGTAAGACGTTTAAGCGAGAGAGATTATTTTCTTCCACCTTTCACATTGTCACTGTAGTTGATAGGGATAACATATTCTTGTTGTCTTTTGTTTCCTACTAACAATGACAGGAGAAGACAATGATGACGAATGTGTTCAACATGCTGAGTTAGTGATATGATGAAGACCATGACAGATATGTTAGCCAAATACAGCGCAACAATGTAGGAGTCATTGGCGAACTTGACTCGCCAACTTTATGACCTTGCTCTTCGGATGAATACTTTTGAGGCTCGGTTGCCTCTTGCTGGAAGACATGAAGACAATGCTTATGATGATATGGAAGATCACAACAATCAGCCAAGACTACCACTTTATCATCGAGGTATGGGAGGTAATAATCATCATAACAATTATAATCGTCCTCCTAATGCTCCTTTTGCAAAAGTGAAATTTACTATACCCTCTTTTTCTGGTGCTTATGATGTTGAGGCTTATCTTGATTGGGAGATGACAGTAGAGCAAAAATTTAATACCCATCTTGTTCCTCGACAACATAGAGTTTGTCAAGCCACTAGTGAGTTTAAGGACTTTGCTATCATATGGTGGAATGAACTTGTTAAAACTAGAACTGATCCTCCAACATGGGATAGATTAAAGGAAGCTATGCATGTTCGATTTGTTCCTCCATCTTTTCAGCGGGACCTTCACAGAAAATTGCGATGCTTAGACCAAGGTAACATGTCCATAGAGGAGTATTATCAAGAGTTACAAAAGGGTATGTTGTGTTGTGGGGTAGTAGAGGACATGGATGATAAAATAGCTTGTTTTTATGGGGGTTAAGGCGTGATATTCAGGACATTGTTGATTACAAGGAATATGATACTTTTAATAGATTGTTTCAGCTTGCTATGTTGGTAGAAAAAGAATTGCAGGGCCGACAACAATAGCAACAACGCACAAGGAGAAACTTCACGCCGCGTTCGACGCCCACACCTTCAAAAACAGCACCATCTTCAACCCCCCGTGCAGCGACTACACCATCCAATGGCGGCCAACGAACTATACCTGCTGCTCCACCTTCTCATGTGCCGGATGGTGGCAAGGCGACATCATTCAAGCCTTCATCGTCCACTCCTACGAGTCGTACTTTTGACATTAAGTGTCACCGCTGCCAGGGACTTGGTCATATGATGAGAGATTGCCCAAGCAAACGAGCATACATAGCATGCGATGATGGCGGGTATGATAGTACTTAGGATGTTGAAGATGAATATTCTCTTGCTACTGACTTTACAGATCGAAATGACGAACACACTGAAGAAGAGGTACTTGGTACAGCGGCGACGAAGAACTATAGGGGCATCATTTTGCAGCGTGCCTTGAGCTCCAAAGTGGAGACCGACGACAAGCTACAACGACACAACCTCTTCCACATGTTTCTCGTCGTCGAGGACTGTAGTGTACAAACTATAATTGATGGAGGTAGCTGCAATAACATAGTGAACACTGACATCGTCAAGAAACTTGGTCTGACAACAAGAGCACACCCTCATCCATACCATATTCAATGGTTCAACAACAGCGGTAAGGTTCGGGTAACACAAACAGTGAGAATACATTTTTCAATTGGTTCTTACCATGATTTTGCTGATTTTCATGTCGTTCCTATGGATGCTTGTTCTCTTTTATTGGGTCGTCCTTGGGAATTTGATACAGATGCTATTCATCATGGTAGAACTAATAAATATACTCTCATGCATAAGGGAAAGAAAATCACATTGCTCCCCATGACTCCTGCTGAAATTGTGCATTTTGAGAAGAGTAAAATTCGTGATGGTATAGCAACAAAATTAGAATAAAGAAAATAGCAAGTTATTAAGTTAAAATCAGCATCGTTGCTCGCAACGAAATTTGACCTTGCTGATTTATTCGATGCTAAGGGGATGTGCTATGCCTTAGTTTGCAAAGAAGCCATGTTTTCACTTAATGAATTGTCTATTGCATTGCCCCCTGCTGTTGCTAACCTTTTGCAGGAGTTTGATGATGTGTTTCCCTCTGAGATACCCCCTGGTTTACCACCGATGAGATGCATTGAACACAAGATCGATTTGATTCCAGGAACAAGTTTGCCAAATCGTGTAGCATACAGGGCGAATCCACAGGAAACTAAGGAAATTCAGCGACAAGTCCAAGATCTTTTGGACCACGGGTACATTCATGAAAGTCTTAGCCCTTGTTCCATTCCTGTTCTTTTGGATCCTAAGAAAGATGGTAGTTGGCGCATGTGTGTTGATTGTCGAGCGATTAATAACATCACCATTCGATATCGTTATCCTATTACTCGCTTAGATGACATGCTTGATGAATTTAGTGGTGCTATCATCTTCACAAAAATTGACTTGCGTAGTGGTTACTACCAAATTAGAATGGCACTAGGAGATGAATGGAAAACTGCATTTAAAACCAAGTTTGGACTTTATGAGTGGTTAGTCATGCCTTTTGGTTTAACTAATGCACCCAACACCTTTATTCGATTCATGAACGAGGTTTTACGTGCTTTCATTGGACAATTTGTGGTTGTTTACTTCGATGATATCCTCATTTACAGCAAGCCATATGATGAACATCTTGATCATTTACGTGTTGTTTTTACTGTTTTGAGAGATGCACGTTTGTCTGGTAACCTCGAAAAGTGCGTTTTTCTTGCACCAATTGAGTCTCGTTTCTTGGCTATGTCGTTTCCTCACAGGGAATTGAGATGGATGAGGAAAAATTTGAAGCAATCACCAGCTGGCCAGCCCCAACAACCGTCACGCAGGTTCGTAGTTTTCTTGGTCTTGCAGGTTTTTATCTGTGTTTTGTGCGGGATTTCAGCACCATTGCAGCACCTCTACATGAGCTAACGAAGAAGGGAGTGCCGTTTTGATGGGTCAAACATCAGCAACAAGCTTTTGATGCTCTCAAATCGAAGCTTACACAAGCACCATTGCTACAACTTCCTGATTTCGACAAGACCTTTGAGCTAGAATGCGATGCAAGCGGCATTGGTATTGGAGGCGTTCTCATACAAGGAGGTAAACTCGTTGTTTTCTTTAGTGAAAAACTTCATGGTAC
The DNA here is from genome assembly GCA_036927565.1 of Tuctoria greenei. Lineage (NCBI taxonomy): Eukaryota > Viridiplantae > Streptophyta > Magnoliopsida > Poales > Poaceae > Tuctoria > Tuctoria greenei. The sequence continues at coordinate 122,711,375 of JAYESD010000003.1, read as the reverse complement.
TTCTATGAATTATTCCACTTATGATAAGGAATTGTATGCCTTAGTGCAGGTATTACAAACTTGGCAACATTATCTTTGGTCTAAGGAGTTTGTCATACATTCCGATCATGAATCATTGAAGTATCTTAAGTGTAAAACCAATCTGAATAAACGACGTGCTAAATGGATTGAGTTCATAGAGTCGTTTCCATACATCATTAAGCATAAGAAAGGGAAGGAAAATGTCATTGTCAATGCATTATCTAGGCGTTATACCATGCTGTCCCAACTCGATCATAAAATCTTTGGTTTGAAACAATAAAAGCATTATATCCTATTGATATAGACTTCAAAGATTCTTTTGAAAATTGTAGAGAAGGAAGAACTTGGAATAAATATGTGCTGCGAGAGGGTCTCCTCTATCGTGCTAACAAGCTATGCGTTGAAGCTAGCTTCGTTCTTCTATTACTTTTGCAGGAAGCACATGGAGGAGGTTTGATGGGACATTTTGGAGTGAAGAAAACTGAAGACGTGCTGTCCACACACTTCTTTTGGCCAAAGATGAGGCGTGATGCCGAGCGCTACGTGTCATGATGCACTACTTGCAATAAAGCTAAGTCTCGCCTTAATCCACATGGTCTTTATATGCCTCTTGCTGTTCCTAGTGTACCTTTGGAGGATATTTCTATGGACTTTGTGTTGGGATTGCCTAGGACTAAGAGGGGGAGGGATAGTATTTTTGTAGTTGTTAATCGTTTCTCCAAAATGGCACACTTTATACCTTGTCATAAGAATGATAATGCCTCACACATTGCTGATTTATTTATGACGGAAATTGTCCGTTTACATGGTGTGCCAAATACCATTGTTTCTGATCGTGATACAAAATTTTTAAGTCATTTTTGGAGAACTTTATGGTACAAATTGGGAACCAAGTTGCTGTTTTCAACTACATGTCACCCACAAACGGATGGACAAACTGAGGTAGTTAATCGTACTTTATCCACTCTGTTGCGGGCTGTCTTGAAAACAAATTTGAAGTTGTGGGAGGAGTGTTTACCACATATAAAATTTGCTTACAACAGATCCGTTCACTCCACGACAAAGGTAAGTCCATTCCAGGTAGTGTATGGATCCAATCCCCGTGCTCCTATTGATTTACTACCTTTGCCTCCTTCTGAAACTACAATTTTGGATGCTACACAACGATCTGAATTCATTCTTAAGATGCATGAAACTACAAGGAAAAATATTGGAAAGATGAATGAGAAGTATAGGATTGCAGGTAGTAAAGGTAGAAAGGAAGTAAAACTTGAACCGAGTGATTTGGTGTTGTTACATTTGAGAAAAGAGCAATTCCATGACTTGAGAAAATCCAAACTTATGCCACGAGCTGCTGGTCCTTTTAACATTGTTGAAAAGATTAATGATAATGCATATAAACTTGAATTGCCTTCCGATTTTGGGGTTATTCCTACATTTAACATTTCAAATTTGCGATCGTACTTGGGATAAGAAGATGAACCTGAGTCGAGGATGACTCCAATTCAAGAGGGGGAGGATGAAGAGGACATCACAATAGCGGAGACACACATTGAACTGCAAGGACCAATCACAAGAGCACGAGCACGGTAAATAAATCAGCAGGTGAATTCGTTCCTAACTTCCTTTGCATGTGAGTTTGAGAATAGATTGCTATGTGATGATTTAATTGTTATTAGGAACAATGGAGGAGATCAACAAGTGAAGGGAAGAGGTCTTGGGAACATGGAGAACCTGCTGGGACGTCCACAAGTTGATGGAATCAGTTTGCAACTCGGACTTGAGTTCAACTCGGAGTCCAGGAGCAGTCCACCTTAAAACGGGCGCCCAGGATGCATACGGACTCCGTTTTCGACGTTCCACATATGCAAGGAAAGAGGAGAAGATAAAACTTCCAATGGATCTGGTCCCATCTCAAAATTCGTCCGGAGTAATATGGAATCGTTGAAACAATCAAGTCCAGATTTCTGTCCGGTGCTGCGCCACCGTATCAGGCATTTGGGTCTTGTATCCAGTATGAGTCCATTAGGGACGTGTCTAATAGTGTTTTGGCCGGACCCTAGGCTTTAAATACTGCAGTAGCCGTTCATATTCGGTGGGTTTTGGTTAGAATAACAATTTCGCCGTTCTACGATTTGTGAAACCCCAACTTCTCGATTTCAGATCGTGTCTTCTACGTTCTTGCTTGTGTTCTCGGTTCACTTGCAGGGATTATCCTTTTTGGCGAGGTCAAGCGTGTGCTGCACAGTTGATAACCAACGGAGCAGTGGTGTAGTGATTGCACGGGTATTCGAACTGCTCGAGTGCCGTGTATCATTAACGTCGAGTTCTCCACCCCAATCGACTTACCTTTCGGAAGATCGGGCCTAAACCTACTCATCACTTTTTCCATAGGAAATCATTGTTGTCTCCAACTCAGCATGACTCACCTGATGGAGTATTCCTTCAAAAGACGGTTAAGGAGGTAACATCTATTTTGAGCTTAGAATGGACAACAGAGGTTGAGGTCTCACCTGAAATCCTTCGGATGACCTCATCCTTAGCAACCATCCTATGCTACATTAGAGAGTCAATGATGACAGTCTTATAAAATCCCACAATTGGAGCTAATATCATTTTTGATACTTGCTCTCTCACCATTTTGGGCGATGTGCCTGTGGCACCAAAACAAAAATCTTTCCGAGACGCCATTGGAATTATTCTTGAAGGATATGGGGTTTTGCAACATGTGTCGGTAAGACACAGAAATATTGAGGTTTTCCAAGATTTCCATGTGTTCGAAGTCTGTGACTTCGATATTATGATGGGGATACCCGCTGAGAAACTTCTCATGGAAATCCCCTTATAAGGAAACCTCAAAATTAATCTTGGAGGGAGGAAATTTTCTATTCTCATTATGTGTTCAAAGAACACATCTATAGAACCACCCATCCATGATGAACCCATTGAAGAGGTTAGGACCCTTCAATACATAGGCCTCCTGATGTTGATGGAGAAGAGATTTCATACAAGAAGAGGATGAACTTATTGAAACATTCGAATTACCCAAATAAGAGCAATAACAAAAACTTTATATTGAGAGAAAAATATAACCTTCAAGCCTATGTTATTCTTTATTAAATGGCAATCTGGGAAGCACCTGTCATCATAATTGACAAGCATTCTAATGGGGTTCATTAACCGATTGCTGTAGAGCAAACCAAAAAGCCAACCAAGGCTCAACTGCTTAGGATGGAAGCAGGTAATCCACACCTCGATTGCCGAGATCACAACCAGGGTTATCAAAACAAGGGAGAGGGTATCGCAACACAGGCCTCACCAAAGCTCCCCACGAGAAGTTTCACCAACATAATGAAAGAACAAACTGTACCGTCTGATACAAGCGAAGGATAACAAGCAGCACCGTGTGCACAAGCATCTCAGACCCACAACCCCTGACCCCCGAGGATGGGATGCGGGCTTTGCTGACATCTCCACTGTCGCAACCTATTCGTCATGGTAGCGAGGCAGATCTACCACCTGACACCTAAAAGGGACAAGAAGTGATGGGATGAAGGTGAGCACAGAGGCATCTATGAGGGCCCGACCTCGCTTCAAGGAATGAAGAAGATAAGCCTTGAGGCCAGGACACCATGTAACTCCCACCCCATTTGTGAGGAGAGTCGGGGTAGATAGTAGTTGGGCGTGGCGTGAAGCCGAACCGCCTATAAGAAGGTCCCAAGGGCCATCATCGAGGGGATCACCCATAGACAACATAGAACACACACTTACACCGAATGGCCATCGTTTGCCACCCAAGAACTAGGACATTGCTCCCTTGTAAAAATAGCTCCCCACTATGAACAAAGAGAGAAGGAAACCAAACTGGATGTAGGGCTTGTCGTCTGAACTAATATAAACCCCATATATCGGTAGCTAGGCCACCTCGAGGAAGGACACATGGCACAATCGGTACTAGTCGGTTTTCCAAACACCAACAGTTGGCGCGCGAGGAAAGCGACTTCTATGTGTTCAACTTCTTTCTCCTTGGTAGCTCCATCACACCCAGCTATCATGTCAGCCACGAAGGTCAACTTCCAAATACAACATGGACGCTGTCAAGGGCATCCTTCCACCAACCTTCATCGAAAAGGGAATCTCACACCACACAATCCCAAGTAGCAACATATCTTGCTAGGGATGCGGGGGCAGGCCCGCGGCACCGATGGGTGGGTCACCAGCTCTCGACCAGGAAGGACAACACCATGCCACCACCACTTAGGTGGGAGTACCATGAGCGACCATGTCCCGAAGGGTTGACATGGAAGCATGATAGGGAAGCATAGCACCCACAATAGGTGCGACAAGCGCCTGAGGTCTCCCGACCCTCGAGCCCACTAGCTTCCACGCAAGGCCCAGGGGGATATCGTGGTTTTCAGGGCCGGAGCCCCGACCTCACTTTCTTACACCAGAGGACCATCACCATGCCCGACGATATTGAAGCCAAAGCTCTGACTTTGCCGACCTGGACTCGATGGGAAGACCAACAAAAACTTCACCACGAGAAAAAGAAGAAGGCGGAGCTCGCTCCTCTTGCCCAGGCAAAAGCGATGGAGTTGAGCGACCCATGGGACACTCCGGCCCCAGCGTGCGCTACAACACTCTACTCAGCTACGATGAAGCTAAGTATTTTTCCCCATCCACCTTCCTTTGGCAAATTTCCAACTTCCATTACAAAAATTGAGTCGGCCTTAATCTCGATCTTGAAAGTCAGATTTAAAGGTTGCCCTCCGACCGAATTCCCAAGATCCATTCCTCTAGAGTGTTTTCCCTTGTCCATGTATTCCCTCCACGTCTTAAAACCTACAGCCTATGAACAACGAAAGTTTAAAAGCTATAGTTCGAGCAGGACCGAGGGACAAAAAATATATGTAGGGCAACCATTTTCTAAAAAAAACTATTAAAAAGGCTCCATAATATATGATGGCACGTACTATTACATAAAAAAGAGAGAATGACATATCGAGCATTATCTCTATACAGGTACTACCCTATGAGGTCAGCAACTTCAACGACTTTGCACTCTATCGACCTTCGAGGTCGATGGCTTCAACGACTTCACACTGTCGATCTTCAAGGTCGGCAGATTTAATGACTTCTCACTCTTTTGACCTTCAAGGTCGGCAACGTCAACGGTTTGACACTCGTCTTCCCGGGTGCCCTTTCTTCACAAGGATTCTCATATACAAATATGAGACCCAACCTCGGGAAGCTAAAGCGGCCGACATATTCTCCAACCATGGATGCGGTGCCCCTACAAGCGAAGGGCCACTATTCTGAAAATACAAAGATAGTACCTCCTCGTTGCCCGTTGAGGTGGGTTGGGATGCCAAAACCCGTTGATGTGGGGGGCTGGGAAGCCAAAGCATCCAACTTATTTCCTGACCACCCTAGGCAGCACAGGCAGGATTGGTTAGGCAGATAAACACGTTGCATTCGGATCAAATCAACCTCCCATTCAAGCCTCTAGCTCCCCCTCCATCAAGCCTTCAAGAGGATTTTTCCCATTTGAACTTCCACGTAATGGCTCCTCCTCCTTCGGATCTCCGCCTAGAACCTCCTCAGCCAAACTGCTGGCTCTGACCGGCCAAGAGCTGACTCTTGACTGCCACACTCTCACCATTGGGCGAGGACACTGGTCCATGAGAAGGGCAAAAGGAGAGAAGGAAGGGGAGAAGGTTTCCACCTTCAACTAAGAGAAGGGCGACGGCTACGAGGGAACACGGCTTCACATTTGGCTATTTATAGCCCCACCAAGGGGTGCAAAGGGATAAGAACTGCAGAGGTAGCGCATCAAGCCGCCTCATCACCAACAATGCAATAAAGGCTTGGGGTGACCAACGACTCCCACGACACACCTCTCCACCTCCTTAAAATCCGCACAACAATAAAGACTTGCAAAGACCACGGATGCCTACGACATGCTTCACCTCCTTCCTCCTCGTAGTTTGCGCAAGCTTCAAGGTGCGCATTCTACCACAATGATCCCATGGTGGAGTAAGGACCAAGGAGCGTCACTTCACCTCCCACAACATCGTCCCATCGAGCCAGTTAAGAAAGGTAATATCCCAACTTGTGCACATGACTAGACCAAGCTCTGGATTCAAAGGTCGGCCCACAGTGTTTTGAGACCGTTTGAGATGAACTAGAGTGAGGGACAAACAACCACAAGACGATCCCACTTGGGGTGTTTTCGAAGGTATCAGATACCTTCGACATCTTCGATGCTCCGTATCTGAGTCCTTAGTCAGCGATTCAAAAGTAGCCCCCCGAAGGGTAGGCACCGAGCTACCAGTTCCCTTGAAAGGTCCGAGATATGTGTGAACGTACCAAACAGGATCTAATAAAATGCGGGCACCAAGCCTTGACCACCATTACTCGTCGAAACTGAGTGTTGGGTTTCATCGCCCTTACGAAATATGGTGACTGGGTTTCACTAAGATTCACCTGTTAGGCAGCTCAAAGGAGCTCATGAACTCGGCCGTTGAGGTAAGTTTTTGGGCTCGTCCCCTCTGAGCCACGAACAGCTCAGAGACAGAACACAATTGTTGGTATTTCTTAGCACCATAGATCATATCTGGTGAGAGATGAGACCCTCAAGTGCACGAAAGATACTGTTGTAGCATTTCACCCAAGGGATCACCAAGGGTATCATATTTATCCAAAAGGAAGGTGGTGAATTAAAGTAAACACCATTCTTATTATCAAGGTATAGGGTACTAAGTATTTATCAAAACAGGGGTAAGACGATAAGAGGGGTAGTGTGACACACACCTAAGTAATCTACTCTAAGGGTAAGGTTGTCCTAGTGAGGGTTAAGCTGGAGAAGGGGCTACTCCTACTATGCTCTAATTACTCATATACATAGCCTATTAGTGTAAACATGAGTATACTAACGATGAATAGTAGGGCTTAATGGTCCAACATATGTGGATGGGTTTACCCCTGACAACATCAGGACGATTCCTGCCTTGAGCCTATGGCATAGCTGAACGTGGAGAATTACAAAGAGCGAACAAGGCTGTCACCACCTACCGCCTACCCCTAAAACATGTGGGTCTACGAGACATCCAACCCTACATAACAATCTATGCACCATGCTTACACGTTAACTATCTCAGTCACCATCGTTATCACCTCACTGCTGGAGGTCGACATGTGGAAGTTGATCATGTTTGGCACCACTACCAAGTCGAAAGAGCCACCAGGTCGACCGATCTGGTTAGAGGGCAAAACGTGATGTGCTTCCTCTAGGTGGCTGACAAGTGGATCCTCTGACCATTTCTAAGAGCGTGAAATCCTAGGGTGGCCTGATATTCACGATAGTAGGTACGACAAAGGATAGATAAGGATTTCGGACAGCCCAAACTATTGGTTTTAGTAGCTCGGACAATCTGATCCGTCTCTAGACAGTGGTACGAGTCATGGTAACTAGCTGAAAAAAGCAGGGTAACTTGCTTTATACCTGCCAAGGTTGGACGCGCCAAGTGACGGGGAGAGAGGCACTGAGACCTTGAGAATTCCGACTCAATCTCTGAACGATCACAGAAGCACAATCCAAGATAACTAGCTTTATACCAGCCAAGGTTTGTTGTTACCAATCGATGGGGAGAGAGGCATCGAAACCTTGAGGATCTCGACTCGATCTCTGAACGATCGTAGAACCACGAACCGGAAAATAATCCACACAAAAGGTCTAGAATCCTAGAGCATGAATTAGGGTACCCCTGAGGGATCACTTCACAAGTCTATGAAGAACAAGGAAGAAGATAGGTGTGTAAGGCACTCAGAAATTATCTTAGTCATCAAATGATCAAATGTTGATTTTTTAGGAGCACAAGGGTGTTATTTATACATGGAACAACCCTGATAGCTAGGTGTGAACTTAAGTCACCACACGTTGAGGTGGAAAGCCAGCTAGTGAGCAATTCACGAAGTATTCTTTGGTCCTCGCGCGTCTTCTTGCCTTCCGCGTAGTCTTTAATGACTTGGCCATTACTCCAACTTGGAAACTCCAAACAATGCACCGTCTGTTGCTTTGGAAAGTAGACTTGATAAGATTTCACACCATGTGTATTATTGTAACACCTCATTTTCATGCATCATACCTTGCATACACTCATATACACGTTTAACATTAACCCACAACAAGAGGAACAAGTTTAAAATTTGATTTGGAACGAAACCGCACTTAAAATGCAGGAAAGTGCGGAGTAGTCCGTTTTTGCTGAGGACTGTCCGATTTCTCTCTGACTAAAAATGGACTTGTCCATTTTTTGCTGCGGTTTAGTCCGATTTTGGCACTGGAAACTTTTGGACTTGTCCGATTTTGTGCGGACTAGTCCGATATTCCATGAACCCTTGAAAAATTGCTAAGTCCTTGGACTTTTCCGGACTAGTACGGTGTTCCAGCGAACTTGTCCGTTTTCCTCTCTGTTCAAATTCGGACTTGTCCAATTTTTGGCCAGACTTGTCCGATTTTCTCTCTAGACGACTTCGGACTAGTCTGGTCCTTTCCGGACTTGTCCGTTATTTCGCGACTCCGAGTTGATCTTTTGTTTTACGACTTGTTTCTTGGGTTTCACGTTAAGTGGGCCTAGGGACGTCATGCCTAACTCTTTTAGAGCCCATGTGGGACTCTAGACCGGCCCCTACTCATCCCAAACTCAAAATCCATCTAATCCTAGCCTCCACCTCTATATAAACAACCCCACCCCTTGGTTTGACATCTATTTGCCACTTTTCCACCCACCCAAACCCTAGTTCGTGGAGAGCCACCATCAAGGAGGGAGGAGAAGATCCCAAGCAAGAAGAAGAAGAGGAGGAAACGAAAGAGGATCAAGATCTCCACCAAGTTTCGTCCTTCACCACCAATTCACCCCCAAGTTCATCACCAACCCTAGATCATCAAGATCCAAGTGTTATCTCCAAGTTTATTGATTCATTGGAGTTCTAAACACCTGGTATACCTTCTATTCTCTTTTCCTTACGTGAATTCAACCCCTAATCTCTGAATTTACGTCGATCTAGAAAACCCTAATCCGCTGATCTCGCAGAGGGCGGACTTGTCCGGTCCTTAGCGGACTAGTCCGATCTTTCTGGTTAAATTGGGTTGAATTAATTCTAAAAATTGATCTAATCAACTACAAACCTGTATAAACTTGTTAAAAGCTATTAGAACTAGTTAGTTATCATTAAAATCAATCTAGTAACAAGTTCTACCTTGCATTTGCATTAATCATGCATGTCATGTCATATTGAGTAATATTTGTGCAATCTGTGATTGTGTTTCTTGTCTTGTATGTTTATTGTGTGGATTAGATGGATTTGCGCTAGAGAGTGCCGCAGAGGATCTACAACACCAAGAGTTTGAAGAAATTGATCTTAATCAACAGCAAGAGCAAGGCAAGTGTCCTTGAAGCATATTGATCCTGTTTTTAAAATAAATGGTGTTTGCAAAACTGCATGCTTGTGTCAAATTGATGGGAATCCTATGATAGGAAGTTTACTAGATTTGTTAAACCACCCTTGTCACCTGGAATATATGGTAGAGAGTCGGGAAGGGCTTTTACCTTTTTGCTTCCCTTAATTAATTGGGATGGGAAAACAACACTACATACTTAATTAAGCATTAATGATATTTTGGTTTATGTGAACTGGTTAAATATGATATGGTAATGGGTGATCTAAGCAAGCCTGGTATGTGGATGGGTTGGATGTTATGGTGGTTTGCTTGCTTTAGATCTAAGGACCGATTCATGCGAGAATAAGCCAGGACTACAGTGCCACCATGAGGCCAAGTATGGGTGCGGCGTAGCTGATTAATTAGGGCTTTGCTAGTGCTGTTTTGACCATTGTGGATGCTCGGGGAAGGGGTAGTCGGATTGGGTTTGTTGATGATTGGTGGGACTACCCTGGGATCCGAATGGCTCAAGAGGGGGCCCTTGGTTGAAGATGTGCTCTGCGGGAGACATCGCCACCGGTGAAACCTCAGTGGGGTCTAAATAGGCTAGTAATCCCTTTGTAAAGGCTATTTTGTGATCTCTTGGACATACACCAAAGGAAGTGTAATTGGCATAAGGGAGGTTCTTTAGTCGCCGACGGGTGATGAAATCACAAACACGTGGGTAAAGAGGTACAAACTCTGCAGAGTCTAATAAAACTATCATGATAGCCGTGCTCCCGGTTATGAGCACCTGGACAACTTCCATGATTAGAGGGTACTCGGTATTGGGATGCTATTTAGATGGTTATGGTTGGTATTATGGTTATGGATTATTTCTGGTATTGAATATGGTTATTGGCAAATGGTGAAATCTGGAAATATTGATGAGGATGGTGAATTGTGGACTGGTATTATGATATTGCTTATGATTATGATGGGTTTGATTCATATAATTATAATATATTGCTTTTCAAATGTTTTAATGTACTTTTCAGCACTTTGCCATTATTATTGTCATCATTTGAATAAGCCACATGTCATACTTTCCACACTTGCTGAGTACAACATGTACTCACTCTTGCAATTCCCCCCAACAGTTGCAGGTCAAGATTGGGAGTTTAATGGTGATAATGCGGAGTTCTAGGCCGTGTCTACCGTCAGCTTTACCTGTGGTGTTATTGGAGCTGCGCTATACCCTATTGCTTATGTTGCCTAGCTGTTTAGTTTGCTTAATTAGTTTATTTCCGCTGCATTAGTTGGACTTGTCATAAATATTCATTAGAGCTTGTATTCGAGGTTAATCTGGTTTGTGTAATAAAATTTGGTTAATTAATTTTGTTCTGTGGAAATTATCTGTATATCGTTTGTGATTGCACTCGTGTATCTGTGATGAACATCCTGGGCACACATATGTGTTAGCTTGGTTCATTTTTCGGAACCGGGCATCACAGATTGGTATCAGAGCCACAGGTTGACTGTAGGACGCAGCCTAGATAGAATGGACACTTTAGAGCACATAGGAGCACTCAGGAATCGATTTGATTTTGTTGGTGTGCTGTTTGCTATATATATTGCTTGCTTGTGTGCTTAATAGAGGATTTTGGGATGCTCTAGCATTGCCATGTCCACCTAAGCTAGTGTAGCTAGTTGGTTAGCTTCATATCCCTTGATGCATATAGTTGGGGACGTTCTCTAATTCTTACCTATTGCTTTTCTTCAGATGGTGAGGACTCGCAACTAGAGGGATAGCAATGATGAGGAGGAGAACAATGGAGTGTCTCAGAACAACATTGGACAAGGATCTACTCAGGGAGCTATCAACATTGAGCAGCTATTGGCTATGCAAAACCAGCTCATGCAGACCATGATACAAACTATGGGACAGCTGCAGGCTGGCAACATCAACAATCAGCCCCACATGCCTCCATCGCCACCCCCGCCTCCTCATAACCGATTGGGAGAGTTTATGAGGACTAGGCCGCCAACCTTTTCTTAAGCCGCCGACCCTATGGATGCGGATGATTGGCTCAAGTCCGTGGAGAAGAAGCTAGCTATTGTCGAATGCAGTGACTGGGAGAAGGTCTTGTTTGCTTCTCATCAACTAGTTGGAGGAGCTGGGGATTGTTGGGATTCTTATTGCAATGCTCATGAGAACCAAGAGAGAATTACTTGGGCTGAATTCAAGGAGAATTTTCGTTCTCATTATGTGTCGGAAGGTGTTATGCTCTTGAAGAGGCAAGAATTTGAGAATTTGAGGCAAGGAAGATCAAGCGTGAGTGAATATCTCAATAAGTTCACTCAACTCTCAAGGTATGCGCCTGAGGATGTTAGTCGGGACAGCCGGAAACGATACTTGTTCATGAGGGGCTTGAACAATGATATCCAAGTGCAATTGCTCAACTGTGATTATGTCAATTTCCAGAAGCTTGTGGACAAAGCAATTGTGGTTGAGAACAAGATTCGTGAGATGGAACAAGACAACAAGAGGAAGGCGCCATATCAAGGACAGCAACAAGGAAGTAATGTGCGCCCTTGCTTTGTGTCACCCAATGCGCCTTACTTCAGTTCTTCTGAGCCTGCTCAACGCCCTGGTTATGCACCACGGCCAACTCAGTTTGTGCAGCAATGCCCTGTTATGCAAGCACCTAGGCCTCCAATGCCTTATGCGCCTCGTGCTAATTTTCCTGGAGCCAATGATCAAAACCAAGCACGTCCCAATAATTCTGGTGGAGTTAAGAAGTGCTATACTTGTGGAGAAGCTGGACACTTTGCGCATCAATGTCCTAAGTCAGGCCTTGGTTAGGGAAGCAATGCGCCGAGGCAAAACCCAAGACCCAATGGAGGACAGCCACAAGGGAACCGTGGATAGCAGAAGTTTGCTCGTGACAACGTGAACCATGTCTCTACGGAGGATGCTCAACAAGCGGATGACGTGGTCATTGGTATGTTTCTCGCCAACTCCAACCCCGCGACTATGTTATTTGATTCTGGAGCATCGCATTCATTCATTGCATCGAAGTATGTTGCCAAGTATAGTTTGCCTATCTCTCATATGAAGTTTACTCTATTGGTTAAGTCTCCTAGAGGAGAGATGAGGACAAATATAGTATGTCCAAAAGTAAGCCTTAGAATAAGGGGGGTAGACTTCTCCGCCAACCTCATTGTTTTGGATTCTCAAGGGTTGGATATTATACTTGGTATGGACTGGTTGAGGAAGCACAATGGAGTTATTGAGTGTGCCACGAAGACGGTAAAGTTGACCAATGAGGAAGGATAGAATTTGAAGCATCTCAAACCCCACTGAAAAAGAAGCAACTTGGGAGCTAGAAGATAATATCAAGAAGGAATTTCCCTCTCTCTTCTCTTCCGCGTCGAATCTCGAGGGTGAGATTCATTTTAAGGGGGGTAGGTTTGTAACACCCTCATTTTCATGCATCATGCCTTGCATACATCATATACACGTTTAACATTAACCCACAACAAGAGGAACAAGTTTAAAATTTGATTTGGAACAAAACCGCACTTAAAATGCAGGATAGTGTGGACTAGTCCGTTTTTGCTGAGGACTAGTCCGATTTCTCTCTGACTAAAAATGGAATTGTCCGTTTTTGCTGCGGATTAGTCCGATTTTTGGCACTGGAAACTTACGGACTTGTCCGATTTTGTGCGGACTAGTCCGATATTCCATGAACCCTTGAAAAATTGCTAAGTCCTTGGACTTTTCCGGACTAGTCCTGTGTTCCAGCGGACTTGTCCGTTTTCCTCTCTGTTCAAATTCGGACTTGTCCGATTTCAGGCCAGACTTGTCCGATTTTCTCTCTGGACGACTTCGGACTAGTCCGGTCCTTTCCGGACTTGTCCGTTATTTCGTGGCTCCAAGTTGATCTTTGTTTTACGACTTGTTTCTTGGTTTTCACGTTAAGTGGGCCTAGGGACGTCGTGCCTAACTCTTTTGGAGCCCATGTGGGACTCTAAACCGGCCTCTACTCATCCCAAACTCGAAATCCATCTAACCCTAGCCTCCACCTCTATATAAACAACCCCACCCCTTGGTTTGACATCTATTTGCCACTTTTCCACCCACCCAAACCCTAGTTCGTGGAGAGCCACCATCAAGGAGGGAGGAGAAGATCCCAAGCAAGAAGAAGAAGAGGAGGAAATGAAAGAGGATCAAGATCTCCACCAAGTTTCATCCTTCACCACCAATTCACCCCCAAGCTCATCACCAACCCTAGATCATCAAGATCCAAGTGTTATCTCCAATTTTCTTGATTCATTGGAGTTCTAAACACCTGGTATACCTTCTATTCTCTTTTCCTTCCGTGAATTCAACCCCTAATCTCTGACTTTACGTCGATCTAGAAAACCCTAATCTGCTGATCTCATAGAGGGCGGACTTGTCCGGTCCCTAGCGGACTAGTCCGATCTTTCTGGTTAAATTGGGTTGAATTAATTCTAAAAATTGAACTAATCAACTCCAAACATGTATAAACTTGTTAAAATCTATTAGAACTAGTTAGTTATCATTAAAAGCAATCTAGTAACAAGTTCTACCTTGCATTTGCATTAATCATGCATGTCATGTCATATTGAGTAATATTTGTGCAATCTTTGATTATGTTTCTTGTCTTGTATGTTTATTGTGTGGATTAGACGGATTTGCGCTAGAGAGTGCCGCGGAGGATCTACATCACCAAGAGTTTGAAGAAATTGATCTTAATCAACAGCAAGAGCAAGGCAAGTGTCCTTGAAGCATATTGATCCTGTTTTTAAAATAAATGTTGTTTGCAAAATTGTATGCTTGTGTCAAATTGATGGGAATCCTATGATAGGAAGTTTACTAGATTTGTTAAACCACCCTTGTCACCTGGAATATATGGTAGAGAGTCGGGAAGGGCTTTTTACCTTTTTGCTTCGCTTAATTAATTGGGATGGGAAAACAACACTACATACTTAATTAAGCATTAATGATATTTTGGTTAATGTGAACTGGTTAAATATGATATGGTAATGCGTGATCTAAGCGAGCCTGATATGTGGATGGGTTGGATGTTATGGTGGTCTGCTTGCTTTAGATCTAAGGACCGGTTCATGCGAGAATAAGCCAGGACTACAGTGCCACCACGAGGCCAAGTATGGGTGCGGCGTAGCTGATTAATTAGGGCTTTGCTAGTGCTGTTTGGACCATTGTGGATGCTCGGGGAAGGGGTAGTCGGATTGGGTTTGTTGATGATTGGTGGGACTACCCTGGGATCCGAATGGCTCAAGAGGGGGCCCTTGGTTGAAGATGTGCTTTGCGGGAGACATCGCCACCGGTGAAACCTCAGTGGGGTCTAAATAGGCTAGTAATCCCTTTGTAAAGGCTATTTTGTGATCTCTTGGCCATACACCAAAGGAAGTGTAATTGGCATAAGGGAGGTTCTTTAGTCGCTGACGGGTGATGAAATCACAAACACGTGGGTAAAGAGGTACAAACTCTGCAGAATCTAATAAAACTATCATGATAGTCGTGCTCCCGGTTATGAGCACCTGGACAACTTCCATGATTAGAGGTTACTCGGTATTGGGATGGTATTTGGATGGTTATGGTTGGTATTATGGTTATGGATTATTTCTGGTATTGAATATGGTTATTGGCAAATGGTGAAATCTGGAATTATTGATGAGGATGGTGAATTTTGGACTGGTATTATGATATTACTTATGTTTATGATGGGTTTGATTCATATACTTATAATATATTGCTTTTCAAATGTTTTAGTGTACTTTTCAGCACTTTGCCATTATTATTGTCGTCATTTGAATAAGCCACATGTCATACTTTCCACACTTGCTGAGTACGACATGTACTCACTCTTGCAATTCCCCCCAACAGTTACAAGTCAAGATCGGGAGTTTAATGGTGATAATGCAGAGTTCTAGGCCGTGTCTACCGTCAGCTTTGCCTGTGGTGTTATTGGAGCTGTGCTATACCCTATTGCTTATGCTGCCTAGCTGTTTAGTTTGCTTAATTAGTTTATTTCCGCTGCATTAGTTGGACTTGTCATAAATATTCATTAGAGCTTGTATTCGAGGATAATCTGGTTTGTGTAATAAAATTTGGTTAATTAATTTTGTTCTGTGGAAATTATCTGTATATCATTTGTGATTGCACTCGTGTATGTGTGATGAACATCCTGGGCACACATATGCGTTAGCTTGGTTCATTTTTCGGAACCGGCGCCACAATTATGGACCCTGTAATGTGACATATTGGTCCATGGTTATACATGAAGTTGAGGTTCCTGCAGTGTATTCATTTTCAGATCGGACAGCCCGAACTATCACGTCACTGAAAGTTCAGACAGTGCAAACTGACTTGTTTCTTTTTGTGCCAGCCAATGTTGTTACCTTGTGTGTAAACCTGAGTAACACATAATTACATGAATTAGGTAGCATATCATTCTCATCAATATTTAAAATGTAATGTAGAAAGGAAAGCATTGACCTGTTGTTCAACTTTCTTAGCACGAGTGCGTGTAATCGGTGCTTCACAGGATTGTTTATGTGTGTCCATTGCTGGGATGTCCACATTATCCCCCGCTCTTGAAAAGGAGTCATCCTTGACTCTTGTAATCCATAGTAGGGAGATAGATCACCAACAAAGACACGTATATGTGATGCTTGTATGTCCACATCATCCTCCCCCTCTTGAAAATGAGTCATCCTCTACATCAATATCTTCTTGTTTGTCTTTTGTTGACGATGAAGTTTCTTGAAATTTTCAGCACCCTTGCTTGTTTCAATAGTCTCACATTTCCTTGTGCCCAGTGTTTGTGAATGACATGTTGTGGAAAATATCTTCCGTTTTCTATGTTTGCCCCACAAGGTCTTCCAAAAGTAGGTCAAAAATTTGGCGTTATGATCTGAAACAATAGTCCGTGGCTCACCATGAAGTCGTACGATTTCCCTGAAAACTAAGTCAATAATATGTGACGTATCACTGTTCTTATGAAAAGAAATAAAATGAGCCATTTGGTTGAAGTGATTAATCACAACAAATATTGAATTGCTCCGCCTCTTTGTTAGATGTAAACCAAGAACAAAGTCCATAGAAACATCTTATCATTGAAAAGAAAGAAATGGTAGCTGAATGTATAGACAATGAGGATTCAAGGGTGACTTAGCTATGTTGCAGGTGACACACAATAGAACTTAGCTTTCATTATCAATTATCATGTTTGACCAAAAACAATTATCGACCAGTGCTTGCTCTATTTTCTTGGCATCATAGTTACAATTCAATCCTCAACATGAGTATTCTGCACAAGCATCAGACAAATAGAGCAATCTTGAATGCAAACTTTGTTATCTCGTAACAAAAACCTATCCTGCATATGAAAGTTTTTCCTTCCTTTTCGATCACGACAATTAGAAAATTGTTCAGAAAAATATGAATCAGTTGTATATAAGTTTTTTGTACTTTCTAGACCAAGAATTTTAGCATCAAGTTGAGACAACAAAACACATCTAGATAAATCATTGGCAACACCATTGTCCTTCTTTTTTTCATACAAGACATTGTAAGAACAAGTCTTATTGAGTTCACTCCTTTTAGCATGTCTTACGATCAATTTTAATTGAAACTTAAGATGTTTCAATGATTCATGATCTGCATGTATCACAAAAAATTTAGACAAAAGATAGAGTTGCCAAAGTTCCAAATACCTCATAAGAGCATACAATTGTTCATCATAAGAAAAATAATTTGGAGTTGAACCACTTAGCTTTTTGCTGAAGTATTCAATTGGATCCCCTTCTTACATAAGCACTCCTTCAATCCCTAACTCACCTGCATCACAAAAAGTCTTACCAAAAATCTGAAAATGCAAGGAGTGGGTCTGTTGTCAACTTTATTTTCAGCTCTTCAAGTGCATTTTCTTTTGGTTCTCACGAACAAAAACGTACATCCTTCTTTATCAACTCATTGATTGGGTCAGCAACACTTAAAGATTCAGCAACAACCACTCTCAAACAGCTGTAATTTTTTCTTCATCCGCCTCCATGCCTTGACATGAATCGACCAAAGCAAGAAAGACTATATTGTCTATGCAAAAGGTGCACTTGACAAGGATAGCATAATATCATTTCTTTCTAAAAACAATAATCACACATTTTATACATTCATAATGTTTGTCAAGATATTTGCTGTAAATCAGGATAGCATCAAAGTTGTGAGACCTATGTGTGTTGAATACATTGGCTTTGTCGATAAAAGTTTTGAATACTCCCAGACATCTTTTTATTAAGCTCCGACTCAAGGACCGGGTAGCTTTGGCAAGGTTTGGAGCTTGATTGCAATTGTTCTCCTTTTATCTTGCAATGTTTCTAACTTGCTTTACACTCATGAAAAGTTTGCTTAGTATTCTTTTACTAAGTTTTGGTGTGTTTTGGTGGTTAAGTCTGATATCATTTTGCTATGGTTTACAACATGCCTATGTGAGGTGCTCACGTAAGATGTTGTAGTTTCAGAACTAACGTGAGTCAAGTCGAGGACTTGTGCTCGGAAGTATTGGTTGTTTATTCATGTGCATGTGTTGCTTGAGTTCAAGACGTGGATGGTGACGAGATCCATTGAACTAGTCTTAGGGAGAAGACGAGGTACAACAACCAAGTTTCGGAGGAATTGTGGTTGAGTTGATCAGGAGGTTGTGCAACATGTTTGAATCAAGAACAATGCATATGAAGGTATCGTGGACGTTGTTGGAAGATGTTTGCACGTATGAAAGGAGTGCATGGACATGGCTACATGGTTCTGAGGCGTGATGATGAGATGTGGACGTAAAGAATTGGTTGGAAAGGTCCAACCAACTTGGTTATGGACTCAGGCTGCGGCTGAGTCGTGTTTGACTCAAATATGGACAGATTTGAGTTGGTTATGATAGGATTTTGTGTGGGTCACGAATTTGCGATTTTTTAGGAATGTGAGATATGTTCCTAAGGTGTTTGGACGTCTTAAGATTACTTCTATCTGCGTATAGAAGAGTCTTGAGCAGTTATGGAATGTTTCGATCCGTGAATTGAGTAGGATAAGAGTCCTAGTTAGGTTTGGGTTGGCCTAAGGGCTGGTTATATAAGCAAGGGAGGCTAGAGCTCGTGAGAGATGACTTTGGGGCTGTTCCTATTGTGTTCTATTGAATGAAATTCGTTGTAGAAAGGAACTTTTGTGCCTTGTTCATCCGACTTGTTTTCTTCAAGTCTTTATCGTCGAGTTTCTGCACAATACTACCTTGCTTCGGTGGTTTGATCATAACTCGAGTTTCACAGATCCGATTAATGTCATTGTTTTTGGGTTGTCTTCACAACTGAATTTTCTATCATCTGTGAAAATTTCACAGTCATTGGATTCGTGGTTTATGATGTACACGAGTTTCTTTGCAGTGTTCCAGAACTGTTTTTCTCGGGTAGGACAGAGTGGACCTTTATTCGATCTTTTAATCGTATCTTGAGTTTCTCTCAACGATTTTAGTGATTCTTGTTGTCATGTCTTCGTGACGTGATTCTCTACAATATATACTAGATTTTTTGCAGTTGAACACGTTTAGATTAGTCGCACACACGGTTTCTTTAACAGATTGGTTTTCTGTCGAGGGGTGTTGTTGGAGTGTTTTTTCGGCAATTCTCCCCCGATACTACCATTGGTAGCTCGAGGAGTTTGTAGTTCGATATGGGGTGCGCAGAGATTCCAAAGAATACGGCAAATGGACACAAGGATTTACGTGGTTCGGGCCGCCTGAGCGCAATACCCTACTCCACTGGGTGTGTAACTATTGTATTGAGCGTCTAAGAGCTTTCAGTGATTGAGTGTGTATCTGAGGGCGTAACCGTGTCTGAGAGAGTCTATCCTTGTGTATCGTCGACCAGTCCTTTTATAGTACAAGGATTGGTCGTTACACCGTTTGCCTGGCCCGACAAGTGGCCCCGACGGTTACTAATGTTTAATACATCATTAATGAGATTAATTACCCTTAATAGCGTGGTAACGGGACCTGATAGTGCCGTTACTGGTATTAAGGGCCTTCTGATCGTGCGTCATTAATATGGTATTAATGACACTTAATCAGGTCTTGAAGTCTTTGATTGCCCCTTGAAGGTCCGAGCCGTTGGGGGTCCTTCAGTTTGCTTGTTGAAGTAGAAGGTCCGGTGGTTGGATACGTAGCAGCTCCGGAGCTTACCGTATAGGACGGGTAGGTCCAGTGTTGTTGTACACATGTCAGGACCGGAGCTTCCCTCTGTCGGGGGTTAGGTCCGGAGGTGTCGCACGGGTATTTGGCCCGGAGCTTTCCCATGTGTGGGATGTAGCTCCGGTTGTAGGATACACGTGGCAGCACAAGGACTAACCATAGAAGGGAGGCAGGTCCGGGCCCTTATGACACGTGGGGCCTTCGGAGGTCTTCAACTCAGACAGGTGTAGTTCTTTTAGTCTTTTTGTAGTCCCAAGGGGTATACGGTCCGCTGGGTACCGACAGTGGCCCCCTGGGCCCACCTCTGGGAGAGACCTTTTTGATGGAGTCGTTTTACCAGAGGTGGGTCCATCCTTTGATTTTTGTGTCGTGTCTTCAAGGATCCTCGGATGTGCTGTTGGCGGTAGTTCGTAGTTAAACCATCGCCGCGTGGCATATCTAGGATGCGGCAGGTGAGATCTTAGCGTGCAGATCTCACGCAATTGAAGGTCGTCGGTTCCCGATACGAAAATCATATCGGTTCCAGGCGCCTTGTCATGCCGCCGCCTTCGGGTTTCCCGCCTTTCATGATGACAACCGTTTGCCTTGGTAGGGACCTCGACTTGATCGTCGGGGTGGCTTCGGGCCCCCTTGTCATTGGCAGGGTGAAGTTTTTAACTTGTAACGTCGGCTCCTCTGCGGTTTCCATCCAAGCGTTGCGGGGCTTACTTAAGAAGGAGAGCAAGCACCATTTGGGGGTTCTTTACGCCTTCCTTCGTTCTTGCGCTCAAGCCTTCCAAACTTTCGCTTGCTTATCGTCCCTAGCCCCGCTTGTGCTGCAATGGAGTTGGGTCTCCGCGAGAGCCGACTTAAGACCGACGGCAACTTGGAGAAGGTCCGAGCCCTCATGGGATGGTCCAGTGACTTCTTCAATCACTAGGTCCGCGCCGGCCAGCTCCCGTTCGAGAAGGAGCACGCCGGCAAAATGGTGTACTTCTCCACGTACGCCATGGTGGGACTGATCCCACCCTTCTCTTCCTTTCTCTTGATGCTGCTAGACTTCTATGGTCTGCAGATGTACCACCTCGGTCCCCACTCCATTCTTTTGGTGTCGATCTTTGTCCACTTCTGCGAGATGTGGGTGGGTATTCCTCCCTGCATCGAGCTCTTCCGCACCTTCTTCACCATCCACACCACCGGCAAGAGTGACGAGTACCTTGGCTTCTACTACTTCGTGAAGCGCAGGAAGTGCCCGTACAAGTACTTGTTGTCGTTCCCTTCTGGCAAGTGGGACAACTGGAAGAAGGATTGGATCATCATCAGGGTAGAGGAGCATGAGAGGATGGAGTTGCCCGTAGGCCTCCCCAACATCGACACTGAAGCTTGGAGTGAAGTTTTGGTGTTGTCGGACGCCTTCAACCCTGCTCTGACCAGGATCCGCCAGTGCGTGGAAGGAGGGGTGACTCCTCAGGCAGTATTTTGCAATTTCCTGGCCAACAGGTGGGCTCTGCTGAAGAAGAGGAAGAAGCTTGCTTGGTCCCTCAACAGCGTGGTGGACGATGACCAGATCGAAACTGGTTTGAAGTCCAACCTGGAAGGCGCAGCCTTGGAGCTTCACCTCAAGAAATTCTAGCACGGCATCGACGTCGAAGGCGACTACTTGTCTCCGCCGGCGGCTTTCCTCCCTCTGAATATGGAGGCAGAGTTCAGCAGGGAGCTCTAGCGTAAGATGCCGGTGCTTGATGACCTTGGTGTCGTTGAGAGGCGTTCGACCACCGGGTTGGGGATCTCAGGGGCCTCCGAGGGTGGTCCCCCTTCCTTCCCAGAAGCAAGAGTTGAAGTCACGGGCAAGGGCAAGGAGTTGGCCGAGCCCTTGAGCCAGAAGACGAAGCTGAAGCATTCTGATGGGAGGTCCGTCAGGCCTACTCCTTCCCCAACGGCTCCTTCTCCCCGGAGGGGGGGTCTTCAACAGCGGCAACCACTCCAGCATCGGCACCTCCCCGGGGTGCTAGTTCCGATCGTGTGGTTACGGCATCGGGACCAGCTAAAGGTTCTGGATCCGCTAGTTCTTCCTGATCGAGGGGGACCTCGACCAAAGCAGCACTGACAGTTGCGGCAAGCTCCGGGGAACCTTCCGAACCAGACATGCCAGCGGCACCAGGGTCCAGTCCTGAGTGTCTGGAGAAGAGGTTCCGTGCTAACTGGTGCGGAAGCCTTCAGGGGTAATTTTTACTTTTTACCTCAATTGGTTGTTTTGTGTTGTAACTGCGTTTTAAGTGTCTTTGTCCTCCATCCACAGGGTACCCAAGAGAGGGGTTGAAGCTCCTGTTCGCCACAACACCTGAAGCTGTGCAGGCAGAGGCTCCAGCTCCAATCTCGGCGGCGCCCCAAGGAGTGGCTGAAGCTGCGACAGCTCTGGCATCGGCTGTCATGGTCTTGGACCTCGACTCATCCCCAGAATCTCCCGTGGTAGCGCTGGACCACGAGAATGAATATTTACCAGCGGTGCCTGCCCCGGAAGTTGAATCTCCAGGCTTGGACGTTGAAATGGTGGAGGCTCCAGCCTCAGAACTAGAGATAACTGTGGCTCCGAACCTAGAGCCGGATGTTGTTGAAGCCCCGGCGGCAGAGCCGGTGGTTGATGAAGCCCCGGTGGTAGAGCCGGTAGTTGCTGAAGCTCCGGCATTGTAGCCGGTTGGAGAAGTTCCGGCGGTAGAGCCGGCTGCTGCAGAAGTTTCAGCGGTGGAGCCGGTCGTTGGAGAGGTTCCGGTGCCTGAACCAATCGTCGCGGAGGTGCCGGCGCCCGAGCCCATTGTGGTCGAATCGTCAGCATCTGGGCCGGTGTTGGAGGAAGCGCCAACGTCGGAGTCGGAAGTGGCTCCAGCTCTGGTCGAACCTTCAACTCCTGCCCCGAAGGTGGTGGTCCCGGGAGGCTTTTGAGGAGCGGGAGAGAAAGCTCGAGGATGAAGAGCAAAAACTCCTGGAGCTGTGGGACGACGTTGTGAAGAGGGAAGAAGAGCTTACTTAGAGGCTAACTCTGGGTGACAAGTGGCTCAAGGAGCGCACCAAGAAATTGGATGAGCGCTGCGGGAGAGAGGATAAGAAGGCCTGACAGGGAGGACAGGAACTCCACAGGAGGGAAACTGACGTTGCTGCTAGGGAGAAGAAGGTGTTGGGCCGACAGAGAAGGACCTGGTTAACCGCCGGAACGAGATCCACCTCTGGGAGGAAGAGCTCAGTAAACTCGAAAGGCAGGTTGCTGAAAAGATTTAGCAGAACGCCAAGGAGGTGGAGCGTCTTGCTCGGGAGAACTCGGAGCTTGCGGCCGCCAAAAGATCCTTGGAGGAGATGCGAAGTGGCAGGGTTGTAGAGTCCCAACAAGTTTGGGACTTTCTGGGCAAAGCCAATGACGCACTGACGCCAATGGGTTTTAGTCCCGTGCGTCCAGATGATCTGGAACCGGAGCTAGACCAGGCGTTGCAGGCGCTAGGTTCGGCAGGCATCAAGCTCTCCAAGATGGACGATGCCATTGCGGACCAGTTGGAAACCAAGGGACAATCCCTGGCGAAGAGCGTTGCAGAATTTATTCTGTCGTGCTACACAAGCCGGGACCCCCAATTCCCTCTGAACCTAGTGTTCGAAGGTCCCATCGATGGAGAGGGAGAAACTGCGCAGGCCAGCGTTTCTGAGGTTGCCCAGAAGGTCGCCTCGTTCTTCCATAGGGTCTAGGACCATCTCTTTGTAGCTCCTGCTTGTATCTTCTCTTCTTTTTCTCCAATTTTGTAATCTCTTGTCTCCAGATGAATGAAATCTAAGTTTTTTTTTATGAATACCATTTTTTGTCTTCAACACCTTTGTCCCGCTTGGCCCCATGGTAGATGTACGCAACTTGATTGTGCACATGTACCAAGAGGATGTAACGGTTGTTGAAGACTCTCGTGCTTCACACTTGTAGAACAAAGGTCCGAAGTCTTCGGTAGTAAAGGCTCCCTGAGGTTGTCGGAGCTTAAGGGCTCCGTCCTTGACCATCATCAAAGCTTAGTAGCTCCAGCAGTGGTTTCCATCAACACGTAGAATGTCGACATTTAGTCCTCTGGGGTCTTCCCACCATCTTTTGTTCATTTTGACGGCTAGCCCCATGGTTTTATCGGAGCTGAGTAGCTCCAGCGATGCTTGCTATCAATGTTTAAAACATCGACTACAAGCCTTCTAGGGGATGTCGGAGCTTAAATAGTTTCGACTGAATTCACCATCATCATGAGATCTTTATTTCTCCTGCACACTGAAGTCAAGGAAAATAGTAAAATTTGTTTCCTATCTATAACACAGTTGTGACTTATTATTCTCGTAAGAAATTTTTGGGTCGAGCAAAATTTTTCATACAATCAAGTGCACCGAGTTTTTTTCTCCAGGTCCAATTGTTTTCAGGACCCGCCTTACTACGGCCTGCTGGGGTGTAGGTAGAGTGGCGTACTTGGGGTGCAGGACCAGGCTAAGTCGATAGCACACTCCGGACCTAGATTTGCTGGCGGCATTTAGGCAAGTGAACCATTCAACAACGTGAAAACCCGAAGAAATTACCAATGCGACTTGAGTTATACATGAATTAGTCAATGTAAAAAATTCTTGAGAATCACACAACTTTGTTATAGACAAGAAAGAGAAAAATAAAAAATATTGAGCTTGTACAAAATAAATGCACTTGGAGTCTGTTTTTCACACAAAGATGTCTTTCATTATAGGTCCGGGGTAAAGGGGAAACAAGTACACCCTTAGGGTACGGAACCAGGCTAAATGTGTTTTGTTTCTTGTTTGACCCAAGGTAGATAGCTACACTTTTAGTTTTGAGACTGTGACAAGTGTTGCCTGAACTTTACGGACCTTCCGGGGAAGGTCCGGTTGTTCTCCCGGAGGAGCTACCTGACTCTGTACAATGACTCTATAACATACATCACGTGTAACTACAGACTCACCTCCGTGATATCAAGCGTAAAACTTACGAAGGTGCTCAATGTTCCAAGGATTAGGGAGAGGTGCCCCATCCTCGGTTGCCAAGCGAACGCGTCTGGGACGGGATACTTTAATTACCCGGAAGGGTCCTTCCCAGCTGGGGGAGAGTTTGTTTAACCCTTCTCTGAATTGTATTCTCCGTAGCACCAGATCGCCTTCCTCGAGCTGCCAGCTGTGAACATGCCTTTGGTGATAGCGCCGGAGAGCTTGGCGGTATCGGGCATTCCGAATAGCTGCTTGGCACCTTCCCTCTTCAAGGAGGTCAAGGTCTTCACGCTGGAGCTGGTCCTGCGCGGCATCGTCGAAGGTCCGGACCGAGAGCAACCCCAAGGTGATTTCTGGAGGAAGGACTGCTTTAGATCCATACACCAGGAAGAAGGGTGTCTCTCTAGTTGACCGGTTTGGAGTTGTCCTGTTGGCCCATAGAGTGGGCGGAAGCTCTTCGACCCATTTGGCTCCATGTTTTTTCAGATGCTCATATGTGCGCATCTTGAGTCCTTTTAGGATTTATGCATTTGCTCTCTCGGCTTGGCCATTAGTTGCATAGTGAGCTACGGAAGCATAGCCGACTTGAATGCCGAGGTCTTCGCAATATCCTTGGGATGCAGAGCTTGTAAATTGGGTCCCATTATCGGTTATGATTTTGCTTGGAACTCCAAATCTGCATACAATGGACTGTAAGAAGTTGATGGCTGATTGCTTGTTTATTGTCACAACTGGAGTTGCTTCCGGCCACTTGGTGAATTTGTGAATGGCGACATACAGGAACTTGTAACTTCCGACGGCTCTTGGGAAAGGTCCCAAGATATCCATCCCCCACACAGCGAAGGTCCATGTAGGAGGTATCATTTGTAGAGGTTGAGCCGGTGTGTGAATTTGTTTTTCATGAAACTGGCATGCTTCACATTTCTTCACCAGCTTAGTTGCATCCTCGAGCGTTGTAGGCTAGTAAAAGCCATGCAGAAAGGTTTTACTGACCAGTGTGCGGGAAGACGCGTGGTTCCCACACTCGCCTCCATGGATTTCTGTAAGGAGCTCACAACCTTCTTCCTTTGTGATGCACTGCATTAGGACGTCGTTGGCACCGCGCCGGTAGAGATCCCCTTCTACCAACGTGTATCTTTTAGCCAATGTGACTATCCGGTCAGCGGATACATCATCGTCAGGAAGGAAATTATCTTTCGAGCAGCTCTGGATCTCTGAGATCTATGCATCGGAGCTAGCTTGAGCATTTGAGTCTTGCGTGCTGGGTTGCTCAGAGCTTCCGGCAGCACCTACGACCCTTGATGTCTGCCATGGTAACAGGGCCATCAGGACCGCTAGCCTCGAGATGCTGGTCTCGCCCCCTTCGCTCAGTTCGGCAGGCTGAGCTGTGGGTTTATACAACCTCCAAACGAAGGTTCCGTCTGTAGCCAGAGCTCCGGTTGATGCTTTTGTCGAGAGTTCGACAGCTTCAGCGTTATGGAGACGCTCTACATGGTGGAGATCCAGGACTTCGAAGTCCTTTTGAAGCCTCCGGACTTCAAGGAGATAAGCAGCAAGTTGGGGATTGTTGCAGGAGCATTCACCCTTCACCTGCTTATTGATGAGCTACGAATCTCTTTTGACTAACAGCTGCTTGACACGATATGATAGTGCCACCTTTAGTCCATAAATGAGTGCTTCATACTCTGCCATGTTGTTGGTCGCCTTGAAGTCAAGGTGCACCATGTATTTAACCTTCTCCCCGGTCGGAGCGAGGAGAAGGATTCCAGCTCCGGCCCCCTGAATCTGCATGGAACCGTCGAAGTAAAGGGTCCAGTGAGGCTTGGTGAAGACCGGAGCCTTGAGATCCGGCTTCTGCTCACTAGGGCCCCCAGGGTTTGATGGAGAAGGGGTCCATTCCACCACAAAGTCCGCCAATGCTTGACTTTTGATTGCTTGTCTTGGGATGAATTCAAGGTCAAACTCGGCCAATTACGCTGCCCACTTTGCAATGTTCCTAGTGGAGTTGGGATTATGCAAAATCGCTCGCAGTGGATATGAAGTCACCATCGAGATCTTGTGAGCTTGGAAATAGTGTCAAAGCTTCCTGGAAGCAATAAGAACTGCGTATAGCAGCTTATGTACTTCTAGGTACCGAGTTTTGGTATTGTGGAGTACTTCACTGATGAAGTACACTAGGCGTTGGACTGTCCGGACACTCCCGGAGGGGCCCAGAGCTTCCTCCTCATCGACCCAGACCCTTTCGGAGGGGTCTAGACTCTCTTCGAGGACTGTCGGGTTCTTGCTAGAGGAACCCAGAGCTTCTTTAGGAGTTACCTGGACCCTCCCAGGGGGGTCCGACTCTTCTTGCTCGACAAGAGCAACTCCTTTTTGACTCAAGTATGGGGGCTAGGATCCATACTCACCTTCAGGAACCTCCTGACTCTCCCGGAGGGTCCGGGTTCCTGAGCTTGTAATGGTTCTGGTCTCTTCGCAACCAGGACCATGCTAACAACTTCGTCAATTGCCGAAATGTAAAGCAGTAAAGGCTCAGTAGGGTTCGGAGCTACCAAGGTTGGTACAGTGGTGAGGAGTTGTTTCAGCTCTTGGAAGGCCTTTTTTGCTTCTTCAGGCCACTGGAATGGTCCGGACTTCCTCAATAGCTTGAATAAGGGTAGTGCCCGTTCTGCCAATCTTGAGATGGACCGGCTGAGGACGGCTAGACATCCAGTCAGCTTCTGGACATCCTTGATGCGGGCTGGTGGCTGCATATCTTCGATGGCTTTAATCTTCACCGGATTTGCTTCTATGCCTCGGTGGTTTACCAAAAAACCAAGAAGCTTTCCAGAGCTAACCCCGAAGACACATTTGTCCGGGTTCAGCTTCATGTGAGTGACTCGCAACTTGTCGAAGACAGCTTACAAGGTGTCAAGAAGTGACTCCTTGTCCTTAATCTTGACGACGATGTCATTGACATACACTTCCACTACGTCTTTGATGAGCTCTCCAAAGGTTTTGTACATGGCTCGTACAAATGTTGAGGCTGCATTCTTGAGACCAAATGGCATGGTAGTATAACAATACAATCCATCTATTGTGATGAAAGAAGTATGCTCTTCATCTTCCCTAGACATTCTGATTTGATGGTACCCAGAATATGCGTCTAGGAAATACAGTAACTCACACCCAGATGTGGAATCCACTATCTGATCTATTCTAGGTAGTGGGAATGGATCTTTTGGACATGCCTTATTCAATGTTGTGTAGTCGATACACATCTGAAGCTTCTCGCCGGCCTTGGGTACAACGATTGGATTTGCTAGCCATTTTGGGTGGAAGACTTCTCAGATGAATCCAGCTTCGAGCAACTTCTTCACTTCTTGTCATATGAAGTTCTATCGCTCTACTGATTGCTTCCGAGGCTTCTGGTGTACAGGTCAAGCGTCGGGATAAATCTTCAGATTTTGCTCGATCACTTCCCTAGGGATCCCAAGCATTTGTGACGGTTGCCAGGCAAACACGTCGACGTTAGCCCGGAGGAAAGTGATTAGCGCGAGTTCCTATTTGTCATTCAGACCTCCCGATATACAGGTGGTCTGTGCAGCGTCGGAACCGATTTGGACAACTTTGATGGAAATGTCGGTGTTGCCAATTGGTTGCACGGGGGGTGCAGAGGTTGAGCCTCGACGACGAACGCTCGAGGTTTCGGAGCTTGCTCCTGCATGGACTCCTCCTCCTGCGCTGTAGCAAGCGCGTGAAGTTCTTTCAGTGCGGTCACTCCGGCAGTGCAGTCTCCACGGATCCGGAGAACACCAGCTGGTGTTGTCATCTTCAACACCAAGTAGCCGTAATGAGCAGCAGCCATGAACTTGTATAAGGCTGGCCTGCCCAGAATGGCATTGAAGAGTAAGTTGATCTGAGCAACGTCAAAGACCAACTTCTCAGTGCAATAGTTCTCCCGAGTCCCAAAGGTTACGGCGATAGTAATGGCACCGAGTGGGGTTATGGCCCCCGGACCTACTCCGGAGAAAGGTCGGCAGGGGCAAAGGTCTGAAGGTCGGAGCTGAAGCTTAACGAAAGCTTTGAAGCTTACGAGGTTCAGCCCCGAACCTCCGTCTACTGTTACGTGATGGAGTTGGGCGTTGTTGATGGTGGGAGATACCATCAATGGGAGTTGACTAGCTCCGATCATATTCCGAGGGCAGTCTGACGCGTCAAAAGTAATGGCAGTATCCATCCACTTCCGGTGCGGCTATGTCCTGACGGTGGGAGCCAACGAAGCCATGTCCCGCCGCATGGTCTTGAGGACACGGCGGGAAGTGATGTCCCACGAACCACCAAAAATGGTGTTCATGGCTTTTCGACGTTCATTGTCAGAGACGTCGGAGTCGTCGTTGACGGAAGTGTAAATGGCTTTCAAGACCTTTTTAGGGTCCTAAAAGCCTAATTCTTCTTCAGCCGGAGCTTCGTCGACTTTCTGTTTTCCTTCCCTTTGTCGGAAAGGAACTTCTCCCCGGCGCTTGTTGTAGCGCTCGGCAAGATTCTAGACCTCTCCATAGTCTTCCAAGTTGTGGTTGTTCGACTTATGAATAGGAAACCACATTTTGGAGTTACCACCATCTTCAGATGAAGGTCGAGGTCGTTTCTTGGGGCGTGGCCCCCGGCCACCCGGAGCTGCAGCAGCTGCAGCAGTAGGTGTGCCAGCCGACGGCTTTTTCTTGCCGTTGGACTTTTTCTTCTTTTTACCACTCCAGGAGGTAGTGGCTTCACCCTTGGAGGATATTTTTTATCCTCCGGAGGTGGTTTGGAGTGCATTTCACGGCCCTCCGCAGCTTTGGCACACTTGTCTGCCAAGCTAAAGAGCTCCGTGACGCTGGTGATCTCCTTGATTGCCAGCTTCTCCAGCATCTTCTTATCTCGTACGCCCTGTCCAAATGCCACAATAATAGAGGCGCTAGAGATAGAAGGAATAGTGTTTTGTACCTGGGAGAACCTCTGGATGAAGGAACGCAGGGATTATCCCCCCTTCTGTGTGACAGCAAAAAGGTCCAGTTCGGTGCCTGGCCGGGTGTATGAACTCCCGAAATTGGCGGTGAATTGTTGGCACAATTCCGCTCAACTATTGATGGAGTTGGGAAGGAGGCTCATGAACCAGGACCTGGCGGTCCCAATTAAAGCCACAGGGAAGTAGTTGGCCATTACGGCCTCGTTACCTCCGGCTGCAATGATTGTAGTGGAGTAAATCTGGAGAAACTCAGCGGGATTGACAGTCCCGTCAAATTTCTCCGGCAGGTGAGGCCGGAACTTTTGTGTCCATCTGACCATGCGCAAGTGCATGGCCAGGGCAGAACAGCCTCCTCCTATTCCCTCAGAAACAGGACTGTCTCGAACTTCTCGCCTTTCGTGAGCATGCTCGATATGGATGCGGTCGTCTTGTTAACGTTAACGACGATCAAGCTCCGCTCGGAGGTCGTGAGTTGAAAGCCTGGTAATGTATGGGTGCGCCGCGCCGTGGCAAGCAGCAAAGTCACTTGTTGAGGCGCAACACGTGTCCTATTTTGGGAAGCGTGCGGACTAAGTCTGCCCGACAAAGTCCGATGCTGCGATGGGGCCCGCCCCGAGTGGGGGAGGACCTTGGTCGCTGATGCGATCAGCTGCTGCTGCAACCAAATGTTCCACATCAGCCCTCCACTACTCCATCGCACCCTGAGATGCACCCAAAGGTGGTGGGCATTGGAGAAGAGCACGTGTTGCATGGATCGCGTGTTCAGGATTGTTGTTATTTGCCAACGCCGTGACCGACGCAGATGCTCCGTCCCGTTGTCCAACTTGATTTGCTGGTGCAGATGGTGGCGATGGAGGCATGACTCCTGCTGGAGCTGTGGCACCTGCTGGTTGTTGCATGTTGGAGGGATTACATCCAGCAGGTTGCGCAGCGAGGTTGCCGTTGGATGATCTAGCAGTTGAGTTCACCATTCTTGAAATCTCGGGCAGCCCCCTACCTAGCGCGCCAACTGCCAGAATGTTTTTTCGGCAATTATCCCGATACTACCGTTGGTAGCTCGAGGAGTTTGTAGTTCGGTATGGGGTGCACAGAGATTCCAAAGAATACGGCAAATGGACACAAGGATTTATGTGGTTCGGGCCGCCTGAGCGTAATACCCTACTCCACGGGGTGTGTAGCTATTGTATTGAGCGTCTAAGAGCTTTTAGTGATTGAGTGTGTATCTGAGGGCATAAGCGTGTCTGTGAGAGTCTATCCTTGAGTATCATCGACCATTCCTTTTATAGTACAAGGATTGGTCATTACACCGTTTGCCTGGCCCGACATGTGGCCCGGGTGGTTACTAATGTTTAATACATCATTAATGAGATTAATTACCCTTAATAGCGTGGTAACGGGACTTGATAGTGCCGTTACTGGTATTAAGGGCCTTCTGATCGTGTGTCATTAATATGGTATTAATGACACTTAATCAGGTCTTGAAGTCTTTGATTGCCCCTTAAAGGTCCGAGCCGTTGGGGGTCCTTCAGTCTGCTTATTGAAGTAGAAGGTCTGGTGGTTTGACACGTGGCAGCTCCGGAGCTTACCGTATAGGACGGGTAGGTCCGGTGCTATTGTACACGTGTCAGTACCGGAGCTTCCCTCTGTCGGGGGTTAGGTCAGGAGGTGCCGCACAGGTATTTGGCCCGGAGCTTTCCCATGTGTGGGATGTAGCTCCGGTTGTAGGATACACGTGGCAGCACGAGGACTAACCATAGAAGGGAGGCAGGTCCAGTCTTGTATGACACGTGGGGCCTTTGGAGGTCTTCAACTCAGACAGGTGTAGTTCTTTTAGTCTTTTTGTAGTCCCAAGAGGTATACGGTCCGCCAGGTACCGACAGGTGTTTTTGTTGCTTCCGCTTAAAAGTTTTATTCTACCATTCACCCCCCTGGTAGCTTTACATGTGCTCTCCAATCCTACAATTGGTATCAGATCCCGGTGCTCTAATATTTGTAATTTGCACGTGTTTTGACTAATCATCATGGAGAAATACTCTGCAAAACCATGTGTCTTTAGTGGTATTGATTTTCAGGTTTGGAAGGCACGTATGGAAGGCTTCATCCATGCTCAAGGCTTCGCAATATGGGAGAAGGTGTACAAGCCTTACGAAGTGCCGTCGAACGGTCATGTTACAGCTAGAAATTTGAGAGATGTTGACAACAACAACAAGGCTCGAAATTTGATCATACAAGGATTAACTCAAAGCGACTTCAACCGTGTTGCACACCTACGATCTGCATACGATGTGTGGAAAGCACTTTGCGACTACCACGAAGGATCAAATACGATCAAGGAGGTAAAAAAAGATATGTTCAAAAAGGAATACATGCATTTTGAGATGCAACCCGGTGAGTCAATTGATGATCTCTTTGCTCATTTTAACAAAATTCTCAGCAACTTGCGTAGTGTCAATTTTAATTTTTTAGATGCTGAAAATGCTAGGCAATTACTAAGTGCATTAGACATGTCAATTTGGGAGATGAAAGTCACATATATTTGTGAATCTACTATCATGAGTACAGTTATATTAAGTGTTATTTATTCTAAATTGAAAACTCATGAAATTGACAAAATCTCACGTAAGAACCCCAACAAGTCTCTTGTATTTGTTTCTCAACGTGATATGCCTAGCTCCGGCCAATCATCATCTTGTGGTAAACTTGCTTTGTTGTCCTCTCTAACCCTTGAACAGATTGAGGAGTTTCCAGAGGAGGAGCTAGTACTTCTCTCTACTAGGTTCTCGAAAGCATTGCGAAATGTGAGAACTAGAAGGAAAGGAAGCTTTGGACCTCAACGATGTTTCAAATGTGGTAAGACAGAACATTTTCGTTCAGATTGCCCTAACCTTTCAGGTCGTACTTCACGGTATGAAAAGCAAACAAGGACGAAGCACACCTCTGCAAAAGATACGAAGAAAAAGAAGGGCTTTACAGGACATCAATTTGTGAGCAGTTTTATCTCCGCACTTCAAGAACTTGGCTCAAGCGATGTGGATATTGGAAGTGACAAAGATGAAGATGATTTGGAAAACTTGTGCTTCATGGCGGGCAAGTCCACATCAAGTGTGGAGGAGGCTGAACACAACATCGATAATGAAGAGGTATGTCCGACTTGTGAAGAAATGTGTGATGCTATTTCTTGTGCCACTGTTATAGTTAAGAAAAAGGACAAAAAGCTTAGGGACAATGTTGTTAAAATTGAGTCACTAGAATCTGAAATTAATCGTTTGAAATCCTTGATTCCCAGTGATGATTCTTGTTCCTGATGTGATTTAATATAGAACGATTGTCCTCATTAAGAAGTGTGCACACCTTCACACTTGATAAACTTGAGTTAGAAATTGAAAAGAACAGTGAGCTTGCTGCAGTTAATGATAAAAACTTGAAAGATGCTAGCTGTTCTACAATTGATTTGCATTGTTCTACTTGTGATGATCTTAACAAGAAACTACAAGATGCTATGAATGAAATTTCTATATTGAACAATGCTTTACATTCTCATAAAGTTAAATATTGTTCCAATTGCAAATTAAAAGGAAAAACTTCATATGAAAATTGCCTTGATCTTTCCAATAAACTTGATAATATGCATAGGACATTAGATCAGTTTTGTAATGGGAATAAGAAACTGAACTGCTGAATTTTTCCAAGTCTTGCAATGATAAAACTGGTTTAGGTTTTGATTCTCATGCTCATGGTAAGGCACATCCACCTAAAATTGTAAAGTCATTAGGAAGTGGTTTGATTCAAATAGTTCCTAAACAAAAAGAAGTGGTTTTCAAATCTGCGGGAGTGTTGTCTCATTCGGTGTCAAATAAAAATGTTATTTGCTCATCTAGACATGAACACAAAGTTAAGTTTCATCGTACCTATTGTGGTAGAGATGGTAATGTCATATATTTTTGTTATAGACTAGTGAAACAACAAAAAAAGGAAAGAATGATTGCTAGATCTCATAACATTCATACAAAATTTGCTGCACTTGCTAAACCGAATGATAGGAACATGCAATCTGCTGTAATCAGTCGAAAACATGCAAAGTTTGCTCCCAAACCTACTGTTTTTCGTGCTACACATGTAACATCTCGTAGGACAGTAGTTGGGTATAAAAATCCTCAAGCTTTGGCTCATAAACCTGCTGTTTATCCCAGCTTTCGCGTGTTATTCCTGTTGGACGTCATGTGACTCAGTACTGGATTCCTAAATGCCTTTTGACTAATCTCAGTTTTGAGTCATTGACGTACTGTGCTTCTATGTAGGTTACATGCTTGAGGAAGGAGAACATTTGGATTGTGGATTCAGGTTGCTCACGTCACATGACCGGTAACAAAGAATGGTTCTCCTCCCTCTCTTTTGTGTCACATGTAGGGAATGTTACTTTTGCCGATAATTATTTAACTCCTATAATTGCTAAGGGTTCGGTTAGTGTAAATGATCACTACACTTTTAAGGATGTGGCACTTGATAAAAATTCGAAATACAACTTTCTTTTTGCTTCACAACTACTAGATGAAAATCTGGAAATTATTTTCACTAAAAATTGCTGCAAATTTGTAATTTCAAACATTGATTATTTTTAACATGTCACGGTTTAAGAGTTTTTAAAGCTAATTTTGATATGTCTTCGTCTAAGTGTCTAGTTGCTAATGATTCAAAGGACTTATATTTTTGGCATCGTAGACTTGGTCGCGTAGGCTTTGATCATCTAATGCGTGTTATTGCTCTTGATTGCATACATGGGCTGCCTAAGCTTGATGGGGACAAAGAAATTGTGTGGTCTTCTTGTAGACATGCTAAGATGGTTGCAGGTTCACATACTCCTCTCACAATGATCATGACAACTGAACCGGGTCAACTTTTGCACCTTGACACCGTAGGACCTTCACGTGCTCAATCCTTCGGAGGTAAATGGTATGTTCTTGTGATTGTTGATGATTATTCTAGATACTCATGGGTTTACTTTATGGCATCTAAGAATGAAGCATTTATTCACTTTAGAAATTTATTTCTTAGATTATCAATCGATCACCCATGATCTTTAATAGCAATTAGAAGTGATAACGAAACCGAATTTAATAATCAATTCTTTGATCACTTTTGTGCTGAAAATGGAATAGATCATCAATTTTCTTCACCATACGTACCTCAACAAAATGGTGTTGTAGAAAGAAAGAACAGAACCTTAGTTGAGATGGCTAGGACTATGCTTGATTAATATCAAACTCCTAGCAAATTTTGGGTTGATGCGATTGCAACCGCTTGTTATGTCTCAAATCGTGTTTTCTTGCGCGCTAAGATAGGTAAAACACCATATGAGCTCCGGTTTGAACACAGGCCTAGTGTTACACACTTTCGGGTCTTTGGTTGCAAATGCTTTGTTAATAAACATGGTAATTTTGATAAATTTGAACCTAGATCTATTGATGGCACGTTTCTTGGTTATCCATCTCATACTAGAGGCTACCGTGTGCTTTTACTTGACACTAACAAAATTGTGGAGACTTGTGAAGTGTCTTTTGATGAAGCTAGCACAGGTACTAGCTAAAACATTGCAGGTCTGGATTCATATCCGCAGGGGGAGAGCATTTTCGTTGAAGATGAGGAAGAAGTGGTGCTGCTGCCCAAAAATTCAGCAGCTAATGACATTGTTCTAGCTCCTGATTTTTATTCACAGACAGCACTGACAACCACCATTGCTGGTCTAGATCCTCCTCAAGTCACAAGCTCATCGATTTGTGATGAACATGAAGAAGAAGAAGCTTGTGAAGTGTCCACTCCCCTCCGGGTTCTCAAAAGTCATCATCCACAACAAATTATTGGAAGCTTGCACGAACGAGTCACACAGTCCAGGTTTTGCAATCCAAACTCTCATGCTCATTCTGCTTTTGTTGCTTCTTTTGAGCCCAAAGATATATCACACGCACTAACTAATGAATATTGGACTATTGCCATGCAAGAAGAGTTAGAAATTTTTTGAAAGAAATGATGTTTGGAAACTTGTACCTCCACCTCAAGGTCACACTTTAATTGGAACTAAATGGGTGTTTAAAAATAAACAAGGTGAGGATGGGGTTGTAGTTAGGAATAAGGCTAGGTTGGTTGCTCAAGGTTTAACTCAAGTTGAAGGTCTAGATTTTGATGAAACTTTTGCTCCTTTTGCTAGATTAGAAGCCATAAGAATTTTGTTATCTTTTGCTGCATCTAAAGGTTTTAAGCTATGTCAAATGGATGTTAAAAGTGCTTTTCTTAATGGCTACATAGACGAGGAGGTTTATGTCAAACAACCACCAGGTTTTGAAATTCCAGATTTTCTTAATAATGTTTACAAACTGTCCAAAGCCTTGTACGGTCTCAAACAAGCCCCTAGAGCATGGTATGATAGGTTAAAAACATTCTTACTTGAAAAGGAGTTTACCATGGGCAGGGTTGATAAAACTCTTTTTGTGCTTAAGCATAACAATGACTCATTATTCGTTCAAGTGTATGTGGATGATATTATCTTTGATTGTGCTTCTCATGATCTTGTGTCCAAGTTTTCAGCTATGATGAGTTTAGAATTTGAGATGAGTATGATGGGTGAACTCACTTACTTTTTGGGGCTGCAAATCAAGCAAACCAAGGAAGGTACCTTTGTGCATCAAACAAAGTTTACAAGGGACCTTCTCAAGCGCTTCAACACGGACAAAAGCAAGCCTCTTTGGACACCAGTGGGAACAACATCAACACTTGAACTTGATGAAGATGGTGAACCCATTGATCCAAAAGAATATAGAAGCATGATCAGATCACTTTTGTACCTGACGGCATCAAGAACAGCAATACAATTCAGCGTATGCCTTTGTGCATGGTTTCAAGCCTCCCCACGTGCTTCACATCGTCAAGCCGTTAAAAGGATTCTCAGGTACTTACATGGAACTCAAGAATTTGGCATTTTTTCTTCCTTCTTCCTCAACCGTTACTTTGAAAGCTTTTTCCAATGCTGATTTTGGAGGTTGTAGGATTGATGGGAAAAGTACTTCGGGTGCATGTCATTTTCTTGGTAATTGACTTGTTGCTTGGTCCTCTAGAAAACAAAGTTCAGTTGCACAATCCATAGCCAAATATGAATATGTAGCTGCTACTAGCGCTTGTTCACAAATTCTTTTGATTGTTCAAACACTTAAGGACTATGGGGTTGATCCAGATAGTGTTCCACTGTTTCGTAACAACACTAGTGCTATTTGCATTGCTAAAAACCCCAGGCAACATTCAAGAACTAAGCACATTGACATTAGGTATCACTTTCTTCATGATAATGTTTAAAAAGGAAACATTGTGCTTCACCATGTAGATACTAAACAACAATTGGCTGACATTTTTATAAAACCTTTGGATTTCACTCGTTTTTTGTTACATTTTTAGTGAAATAGAGGTTATGCATCCTCATGTCTTACACTGAAGGGGAGTTTTGACATTTGTGAAGTCTATGTGTGAATCTAAAATTAAAATAATATGAGCATAGTATTTCATACATATATGACTTTGTGATTCCTTTTACATGCTGAAAGTTCTTACTACATTACTCGTATTATACATTTTGTAGTTTCTGCCATGACTTGTAATTGGAATAATTACTTACACTAAATCTAGTCATGATCGAACTTTCTTGCTGTTTTGAACTTGTTGCATGCTCACAAGTGCTTTTAATCATAAAGAGTTAATCAATTAATCAACTCACATGTTGAGTTTTTATGATCAAATGAAAAATTGAGAAAAGATCAAGAGAATAAGCATGAGTTGCACTTTTTCTTTTGATATGGCCTATCATTGCACTTAGATATGAATTCGAAGAAGTTGTGTATAACTAAAACCATGTGCTTAAGCTTCTTATTATTAAATGACATAGGCTTGGCTTGGTTGGTTAGAATAAGGCAAATGCGCATATAATCTCTTGCAAATATCATATGATCAAATTTTGTGCTTCGAAAAATAATATAATGCAGCAACAAGTGTCATACTTTCAGGTCTTGAAAAAGTTAAGTTTGTGAGATCATGGCTTGCTTAAGTTAAAAATTACACTTGATCTCTAGCATGGCTTACACTGCTTTATGTATTTCATTAACGTGATAGTGTAGGTTACTTGATAGTATGACTTGGATGAGCTTTGTTTTATATGTATATGTTATAATATGCTCATAACAATTAAAGTTTCTCTTTTGTACCTTGCTGAATACATTGTCAAAGGGGGAGAAATTGATCACACCTTGCACATATTCACAAGTGTTTTTGGCACGATTCTTCTCAGGGAGAGAAGTATGTATAGGGGGAGAAATTTATTTCTATCTCATTTGATCTTCAAAAAGGGGGAGAAATTGTTTTCAAAACTTTTCATGTAAATAAGCCAATGTTCGAATTTTAAGTGGTGTTGCCACTGCATTCATCAAGGGGTAGATTGTGACACCTATGTGTGCTAAATACATTGGCTTTGACGATAAAATTTTTGAATACTCCCAAAACATATGTTTATTAAGCTCCGACTCAAGGACCGGGTAGCTTTGGCAAGGTTCGGACTTGATTGCAATTGTTCTGCTTTTATCTTGCAATGTTTCTAACTTGCTTTAAACTTATGGAAAGTTTTCTTAGTATTCTTTTACTAAGTTTTTGGTGTGTTTTGGTGATTAAGGCTGATATCATTTTGCTATGGTTTACAACATGCTTATGTGAGGTGCTCACGTAAGATGTTGTAGTTTCAAAACTAATGTGAGTCAAATCAAGGACTTATGCTCGGAAGTATTGGTTGTTTATTCATGTGCAGGTGTTGCTTGAGCTCAAGACATGGCTGGTGACGGGATCCATTGAACTAGTCTTAGGGAGAAGATGAGGTTCAACAACCAAGTTCAGGAGGATTTGTGGTTGCGTTGATCGCGAGGTTGCGCAACATGTTTGAATCAAGAACAATGCATATGAAGATATCATGGACGTCGCTGGAGTATGTTTGCACGTATGCAAGGTATGCATGGACGTGGCTGCATGGTTTCGAAGCGTGATTATGAGATGTGGACATAAAGAATCGGTCGGAAAGGTCCAACCGACTTAGTTATGAACTGAGGCTGCGGCTGAGTCATGTTTGACTCAAATATGGAAAGTTTTGAGTTGGTTATGATAGGATTTCGTGTGGGTCACGAATTTGAGTTGTTTTATGAATGTGGGATACGTTACTAAGGTGTTTCGAAGTCTTAAAATTTCTTCTATCTGCGTATAGAAGAGCCTTGAGCAGTTATGGAAAGTTTCGATTCGTGAATTGATTAGGATTAGAGTCCTAGTTAGATTTGGGTTGGCCTAAGGGCTGGTTATATAAGCAAGGGAGGCCAGAGCTCGTGAGAGATGACTTTGGAGCTGTTCCTCTTGTGTTCTATTGAATAAAATTTGTAGTATAAAGTAAAATTTGTGCCTTGTTCGTCTGACTTGTTTTCTTCGAGTCCTTCTCGTCGAGTTTCTGCACATCACTACCTTGTTTCGGTGATTTTATCATAACTCGAGTTTTACAGATCTGATTGACGTGATTATTTTTGGGTTGTCTTCACAACTGAATTTTCTATCATCTTTGAAAATTTCAAGATCATTGGATTTGTGGTTTCTGATCTGGACGAGTTTCTTTGCAATGTTCCAAAACTATTTTTCGCGGGTAGGACAGAGTGACCTTTGTTTGATCTTTTGATCGTAACTTGAGTTTCTCTTGACAGATTTTTGTGATTCTTATTTTGACGTCTTCGTGACTTGGTTTTATACAATATATACTATATTTGACACAGTTGAACACGTTTAGATTAGTCGCACAGACGGTTTCTTTAACAGATTAGTTTTCTATCGAGGGGTGTTTTTGTTGCTTCCGCTGAAAAGTTTTAATCTACCATTCACCCCCCTCTGGTAGCTTTACACATGTTGTCCAATCCTACAAAAGTAAACCACAATAAATTTTGCATAAAGGCTGTAAGAACATGATTCATCAATCTCATTAAAGTACTAGGTGCATTTGTCAATCCAAAAGATTCTATTAACCAATAATGTGAACCATGCTTTGTTTTAAAAGTTGTTTCCCACTTATATGTTTTTCTCATTTGGGTTTTTTGATAACCAGTTCTCTTGTCAACTTTTGTGAAGTCATTAAGTATGTCATCAAGCAAAAGTCTGTGATGCTTATACCTTATTATAATATTATTTATTGCCCTAAAATCAGCAAACATTTTCCACAAGTCAACTTTCTTTAGAACTAAGAGAGAAATACTACATATAGTGATAAACTTTCCTGCACATACCCTTTTCGATGAGCTCTTGTGCTTGGTACCGAATTTGTTTTCTTTCCCTTGGTTGGTGTTGTATGGTGCGTGATTTTGAAGTGAAGCAACAGGAAGAAACTTGATTTGATGTTCAACTCCTCTCTCAAGTTGCAGCCCTGGTGGTTCTTCCTTGGGAGACACATCTTCGAATTCCTGTAACACATCAAAATATGTACGTGGGAAAGTAGAGGGTAAGCAGTTAGGAAAAATAAAAGTGTCCTTGTACAGGAGCACAAAAAACATGACATTGGGTTCACTAAATTCTTTTAAATCCCCTTTTGTAGCTATCATTACTAAACCCTTTTTTCCCTTTAGCTCGATCCTTTGCGGCTGTGGGGTTTCATTTGGCTTCGGTGTTTGTGGGTCACTAATAAGTGGTTCTCACTCTCTCGTTGTTTTGTTTTCCATTTGTCCTTCACAACTTCTTCCG
The DNA here is from genome assembly GCA_036927565.1 of Tuctoria greenei. Lineage (NCBI taxonomy): Eukaryota > Viridiplantae > Streptophyta > Magnoliopsida > Poales > Poaceae > Tuctoria > Tuctoria greenei. The sequence goes on along the minus strand of JAYESD010000003.1, from coordinate 122,670,904 downwards.
ATGTCAAAGGAAGAAAAGTGAGATGCTCTTTGTTGTCTTCTTTTGCAGTAGTAGCACGATTCAATTGATGAGAAATGATGCAATTAGTATCATCTTCATCATGTTGGATCATATTCTCATCATATATAATTTCCTCTTCAAAGATTGGTGCATCTGGTGGTTCATTCTCAGATTCACCTTCACCGGGTTGGGTCACAGTCTCGTCATTTCCGATTTCCTCATCAAATATTGGTGTATTGCCTTGTTCACTTTTAGATTCATCTTGCTCATTTACCATCACAGTACTTTGAGTAGGACATGCAGAAGCAACATGTCCACAACCGTGGCACTTGTGACAAATAATGCTTTGACTATGTGAAGTGCATGCATCCACCGATGCAATAGAGGAGGTTGCACACTTGCAACATGATTTTGTTGTTCTTGCTGAATCGTGTGTGATGTAGCAGTAGGAACAAATACCTTTGCAGCAGCAGCAGATGGATAATACCTTGCTGCATCACCTTGAGATTTATCGCCAACAATAGAGGTATAGGGCTGCTGTTGGTGCCATGAAACTGAGATAGATCGATGACCATAGGATCGATGATGTTCTCCAACAAGACCAACACCCTGTCGAATATCATGGTGTTGATCAAAGTGCTCATGATGTTTAGTTCTTCTTCCATGCTGATAGTTGAGACCAGCATGACTATTATTGTCATGGCCACCATAATCATTTCCGAAACGGTTACAAAAACCATTCCAAAAATCTGAATTTCTTGCACCAAATTCTCCATGTTGATGTACTGGAGTCCTTTTACCCGTTGGAGAAAGATGTTTATCGAACATCCTCTACATAGCCTTCAATATTGAGTTTCCAAATTGGTGTAGCTCAGCTCGTGAAACTTGGATTTCATTTATAGAATTACTACCACAAATACTTGAGTCATATCTTGCCATGTTAGAGCAGTGGAGGGAAAATAGTATAATTTTTTTTGTGGAATCACACAATCTCACCTCTTGCTCACCAAAAGTTCTTACCTATTTTCAAGGACTGTGAGTTTGCAAAATGTGGTAGTATTCCTGCTGTCATTAAGCGGTTGAAAGGGTTACAAGTCGAGAGATATGGTTACAGTATTTATGTGGAGCTAGATGGTTGAACAAGGAAGGCTTGTAGCACCGTTAAACAAGTATTATAGACCAAATCAAAATATGTATAAATGCTGTTGCGCAATCTGAAATTTTGCAATAATGATTATAACTATTCAGCCCTGAGATCTTTCTTTTTCACTCTTTTGTCACTTTTTCCTTTCACTTGTCTCTTTTTTCCTCTTTTTTTATGCAAACAAGATACGGGCTGACCAACACAATGTAGATGGATATCACAACAAGAAATGATGCAAACAACACAAGGCCAGCGGTACTACACAATGGTTTAGTTACATTTGTGGTGGTTTAATGGACTATATGTATAACACAAAAACAAGAGATGGATAATAGAAAAAATATGGTGATAAACAAATGGATAATATGAGGATGGTACCTATCATGGAAATCTGAACTCTGATACCAAATAATAGGGTGAACCTCTGGGGTGGCCCCATCTTCACGATAGTAGGGGACAAATAAGAAATCGGACACCCCGAACTATTGCTTTGAGTAGTTCGGACAACCTGACCTGTCTCTGGACCGCGGTACGAGCAATGGTGACTAGCTAAAAGTAGTGTGGTAACTAGCTTTATACCTGCCAAGGTTGGATACAACCAAGTGACGAGGAGAGAGGCACTAAAACCTTGTGGATTTTGAGTCGATCTCCGAACGATCACAGAACCACAATCCGAGATAACTATCTTTATATAAGCCAATGTTGGTTTGCGACCAAGCAATAGGGAGAGAGGCAATGAAACCTTAAAGATTTCGACTCGATCTCCTAATGATCGTAGAACTACAAATCGGAAACTAATCCACACAAAAGGACTGGAAGCCTGGAGCACAAACTAAGGGACCCCTGAGGGATCACTTCACAAGTCCATGAAGAACAAGAAAGAACAAAGGTGTGCAAGACACTTAGAAATTATCTTGGTTATCAAATGATCAAATGTTGTTTTTCCTTGAGCACAAGGGTGTTAGTTATACTAGGAATAACCCTCCTAGCTAGGTGTGAGCTGAAGTCACCACATTTTGATGTCAAAAGCCAACTATTGAGCAATTCACGAAGTAGTCTTTGGTCCTCGCACGTCTTCTTGCCATCTATGCAGTCTTTAGTAAGCTGGCTTGTTTCTTTTGTGCTAGCCAATGTTGTTGCCTTGTGTGTAAACTTGAGTAACACATAATTACACGACTTAGGTAGCATATCATTCTCATTAATATTGAAATGTAAAGTAGAAAGGAAAGCATTGACCTGTTCTTCCACTTTCTTAGCACGAGTGCGTGTAATCGGTCCTTCATAAGATTGTTTATGTGTGTCCATTGTTGGGATGTCCACATCAATTTCGGGGCACCACGCAGTTGGATACCCACAGATACTCTTGTACGTGGGCCATTTGATCCATGTTCTGGCACATGTCAGCGTCTGATTGGCCGGAAGGTAATCTTAAGATTCCTCTCTTGAATTTACTCAATTTCTACATACACTACAAGAAACAATTAAAAGAGCGTCGGCTTTATAAACTTCGATTGTCTACTGAAACCGATGGTCATAGAACATAAATGTCGGTACCCGACGATTTTAACCGTCGACTTCTATTCGACGTTTTTAAGTACTATTGCCATCGGGACCGACGGTTATAGAGCTTATATACGTCGTTTTTATACACCCAACACTTTTAATGCAGTATAACTATCAGACTAAAAACCCGACACCTATATTACATACGAACGTCGGTTCAGGAGCCACCGACGGCTTTAAGGCTAGGACAGAATAAAAAAATAAAACATACACGCATTGGGACACGCGCATCGGGACTGATTCAAGTCCGCTGCTCACGTCCGCTACTCCGGCTTGCTACTCTGGCTCGAGACCGACAGCTCGCTAGTCCAGCCGAGACCGACAGCTCACTGCTCGCCTCCCAGATCCAGATCGGCGGCGGGACACCGCCATGGCGGCCGCGCGGGCACCATCGCACTGCTTGTCTCCCTCCTCGAGACTGGAGGCGTGCGCGTACTCTTCTCCCACCTAGAGACCGGCGGCGCGAGGGACGGATGCCACCACGACAGACATCAACCGTGCCGGCGCCATCTAGTTGCTCGACATCGGCCACACGGACGCCATCCATCTGCTCGTATCCCTCCTCGAGACCGGCGACACACGCGGGAAGGAAGCCGCCACGACGGACATTGGCCGCACGGGCGCCATCCCACTGCTCGTCTCCCTCCTCGAGACCAACGGCGAGCGCGCAGGAAGGATGCAGCTACGGCACTACGCACTCCACAGCGGCGTGCGCGAGAACCGAGTCCGGCGCTGTGCGGCCCCTGCGCCGTGGATACTGCGTAGGTCCTCCGCTCGCAGGGTTGAAATTGCCAGGATCGCAAGTTGGAAGGTGGGCGGTAGTTGGAGGGAGAATTGGCTTGCTAGGGTTCCAAGTGGGCAATAGAAAAATATGAGAGAGGCGGGTGCGGATTCCTAGGGCACTAAAAAATATGAGGGAGAAGTGTGCTGGTTTGCGGTTTCCAGGGCAATTAGAGAATGTGATGGAGACGTGTGTTTCTTCTACAGCAATAAAATATGTGAAGGAGACGTGCGTTGCCAGGCCAATTAAAAAAATGTGGACATGGGTCTGATAGAGCTGCGTACATCGGTATACCTATCGGGCGCTAACTAGAAGCCGATGGTTATATTAGTACCGTCAGTTTTTTTATGGACCGACGTTTATAATTTCTAATCGTCTGTTATTTTTGGACGACCAACATCTTTATTTATAGCTGTCGGTCGTAACGGTGTAACCTACGTCTATATCTTTATGATCGTCGGTCTCCTTTCACCGACACCTTTAAGGATTTTAAATTCATCGGGACCGACGTACATAATAACCCCGCCGACGGGGTATTGAACGTTTCTTGTAGTGATAGAATACCGCATGCACCATTTTCTCCAAGTACAAGTGAAACTATGTTATTTCTAAAAGTATTGTGTGTAAGAAATGTCTAGTCCATCACATAATTGAAATATATTGATGATTGAAAATGGTATTTAGTGACCGTCAACAACATCATGACTCTACAATCACCCACGTCACCAACCTCCCAAGTCAGGAAGAATTTTCAATGTATGCGCATTGACAGACCACGTCTCGACCTCGAAGGTTGGACTAGAGGGTTTTGATACCGCCCAGAACAAACCAGAGCAATGGAGAAACGACCATGAAATGGTCCCACATGGGGCACTCCTGGAGGTATGTAGGATCGAAGAGCACGTGAAAAGCTACCATAGGGGGGTGAATGTTAGATTTAAAAATCTTACGCAGCGGAAACAATTAAACCCCAACCCTTTTGGCAGAAAAACGATCTGTTAAATAAATTGTGTGTGAGACTAATCTAAACGTGTTTCACTGTGACAAAAGTGATAAATATCATAGCGAATCAATTCACGAAGACAACACAACAAGAATCACTCAAATCTGTCGAGAAAAACTCAAGTTATGATCGAAAGATCAAACAAAGGTCAATCTGACCTACTCGAGAAAAATAGTTTCTGGAATGCTGCTTAGAAACTCGTGTAGATAAAAAACCACAAATCCAATGACCGTCAAATTTTGACAGATCATAGATAATCAAGTTGTGAAGACAACCCAAAAAGAATCACATCAATTGGATCTGTAAAACTCGAGTTATGATAAAACCACCGATGAAAGGTTGTGCTGTACAGAAACTCGACGAGTAAAACTTGTCTGGAACAAGTCGCATCAACAAGGCACAAAAGTTCCTTCAAACTACGAATTTTATTCAATAGAACACAAGAGGAACAGCCCCAAAGTCGTTCACCACGAGCTCTGGGCTCCCTTGCTTATATAACCAGCTCGAAAGCCAACTCAACTCAGATCAGGAACCTAATCCTACTCTGTTCACGAATCGTAACTTTCCATAACTGCTTAGGATTCTTCTATACGCAGATAGAAGCAATCTTAAGACTTCCAAACACCTTAGGAACGTATCCCACATCCCTAAACAACTCAAATTCGTGACCCACATGAAATCCTATAATAACCAACTCAAATCTTTCCATATTCGAGTCAAACCCGACTCAGCTGCAACTTGAGTCCATAACCTAGTCGGTTGGACCTTTCCGGCAAACTCTTTACGTTCACATCTCTACATCACGTCTCGGAACCATGTAGCCACGTCCATGCACTCCTTTCACACGTGCAAACATCTTCTAATGACGTCCACGATACCTTCACATGCATTGTTCTTGATTCAATCATGCTGCGCAACCTCCTGATCAACTCAACCAAAATTCCTCCTGAATTTGGTTGTTGGAACCTCATCTCCTCCCTGAGACTAGTCCAATGGATCCAATCACCAGCCATGTCTTGAACTCAAGCAACACCTGCACATGAATAAACAACCAATCCATTTGAGCCAAGTCCTCGACTTGACTCATGTCAGTTCCGAACACAACACCTTACGTGAGAACCTCACATAAGCATGTTGCAAAACCACATTAACACGATATCATCCATATCAACCAAAAACGCACCAAAGACTTAGCAAATGAATACTAAGAAATCTTTCCAGAGATGTAAAGCAAGTACGAAACATTGCAAATGAAAAACAGAAGCATTGCGGTCAAGTTCCAGACCTTGCCAGAGCAACCCGGACCTTGAACCAGAGTTGACAAAAACATGTCGGAGCTATCAAAAACATGCCAGAGCTAAAGACAAAACTTCACCGGAGCTGACCAAAGCTAGTCGGACCTTGTTGTAGCTTGGAGCTAGAGTCAAACCTTGATAAAAAGGTGTTTTGGTGATATTCAAAACTTTTATCATCAAAGCAAGTGTATTCACTACAAGCCAATGTATTCAGCACACATAGGTCTTACAATCTCCCCCTTGATGAATGCATTGGCAACATCACTTAAAATCCGAACATTGGCTTATTCACATAAAAGTTTTGAAAGCATTTTCTCTCCCTTTGTAAATTAAAAGTAAAATGAGAAGAAAATCCAAAAATTATCCCATATTATCTCTCCCCCTTTATTATCTCTCCTTATGCACATATTCTCTTTCTTTTCATGCTTATCTATCCCCCTTTGACAATGTATTCAACAAGTCATGAGCATATAAACAAATTATCTCTCCAACTTCAGTTGTTATGAGCATATTATAACATATACATATAAACAAAGCTCATCTAAGTCATACTATCAAGTACCTTACATTATCACATCAATGAAATACATAAAGTAGTGTAAGCCATGCTAGAGATCAAATGTAATTTTCAATTTAAGTAAGTCATGATCTCACAAACTTAACTATTTCAAAACCTGAAATCATGACACTAGTTGCTGCCATTTATTATTTTTCAAAGCATAAATTTAGATCATATGATATTTGCAAGAGATTATATGCGCATCTTCCTTATTCTAACCAACCAAGCCAAGCCTATGTCATTTGACAATCAAAAGCTTAAGCACATAGTTTTAGTCATACACAACTTCTTCCAAGTTCCTATCTAAGTGCAATGATAAGCCATCTCAAAAGAAGAAGTGTGATGCATGCATATTCTCTTGATCTTTTCTCAATTTATATTTGTTCATAAAAACTCAACATGTGAGTTGATTACTTGATTAATTCTTAATGATTAATAGCACTTGTGAACATGTAACAAGTTCAAAACAACAAGAAAGTTTGACCATGACCAGTTTTAGTGTAAGTAATTATTCCAATTACTAGACATGGCAAAAAGTATAAAATGTATAACACTAGTAATGTAGTAAGAACTTTCAGCATGTAAAAGGAATCACAAAGTCATATATGTATGAAATACTATGCTCATATTATTTTAATTTCAGATTCACACATAGACTTCCCAAGTTTCAAAACTCCCCCTCAATTTAAGCCATGAGGATGCATAATCCCTATTTCACTACGAATGTAACAAAAACGAGTGAAATCCAAAGGTTTTGTAAAAAAGTCAGCCAATTGTTGTTCGGTATCTACATGGTGAAGCACAATGTTTCCTTTTTCAACATTATCTCGGAGAAAGTGATACCTAATGTCAATGAGCTTAGTTATAGAATGTTGCACGGGGTTTTTAGCAATGCAAATGGCACTAGTGTTATCACATAATAGTGGAACACTATCTAGATCAACCCCATAGTCCTTAAGTGTTTGAACAATCCAAAGAATTTGTGAGCAAGCACTAGCAGCAGCTACATATTCAAATTCGGATGTGGATTGTGCAACTGGATTTTGTTTTCTAGAGGACCAAGCAACAAGAGGATTACCAAGAAAATGACAAGCACCGGAAGTACTTTTCCAATCAATCCTACAACCCCCAAAATCAGCATCCGAAAAAGCTTTCAAAGTAACGGTTGAGAAAGAAGGAAGAAAAATTCCAAATTCTTGAGTTCCATGTAAGTATCTAAGAATCCTTTTGACGGCTTGACGATATGAAGCACGTGGGGAGGCTTGAAACCATGCACAAAGACATACACTGAATTGTATGTCTGGTCTTGACGTCGTGAGGTACAAAAGTGATCCAATCATGCTTCTATATTCTTTTTGATCCACGGGTTCACCATCTTCATAAAGTCCAAGTGTTGTTGCTGTTCCCATTGGTGTCCGAAGAGGCTTGCTTTTGTCCATGTTGAATCGCCTTAGGAGATCTTTTGTATACTTCGTTTGATGCACAAAGGTACCCTCCTTAGTTTCCTTGATTTGCAGCCCCAAAAAGTAAGTGAGTTCACCCATCATACTCATTGCAAATTCGGAACTCATCATTGCTGAAAACTTGGACACAAGATCATGAGAAGCACAACCAAAGATAATATCATCCACATACACTTGAACAAATAATGAGTCATTGCCATGCTTAAGAACAAAAAGAGTTTTATCAACCTTGCCCATGGTAAACCCTTTTTCAAGTAAGAATGTTTTTAACCTATCATACCATGCTCTAGGGGCTTGTTTGAGACCGTACAAGGCTTTGGACAGTTTGTAAACATGATTAGGAAAATCTGGATTTTCAAAACTCGGTGGTTGTTTCACATAAACCTCCTCATCTATGTAGCCATTAAGAAAAGCACTTTTAACATTCATTTGATATAGCTTAAAACCATTTGATGCAGCAAAAGCTAGCAAAATTCTTATGACTTCTAAGGTAGCAACAGGAGCAAATGTTTCATCAAAATCTAGACCTTCAACTTGAGTGAAACCTTGAGCAACCAACCTAGCCTTATTCCTAAACACAACCCAATCCTCACTTTGTTTATTTTTAAATACCCATTTAGTTCCAATTAAGGTGTGACCTTGAGGTGGAGGTACACGTTTCCAAACATTATTTCTTTCAAAATTTTCTAACTCTTCTTGCATGGCAATAATCCAAGATTCATTAGTGAGTAAGTGTGATATATCTTTGGGTTCAAAAGAAGCAACAAAAGCAGAATGAGCATAAGAGTTTGGATCGCAAAACCTGGACCGTGTGACTCGTTCGTGCAAGCTTCCAATCATCTGTTGTGGGGGATGATCTTTGTAAAATCGTAGGGGAACAGATGTCTCACAAGCTTCTTCTTCTTCATGTTCATCACAAATCGATGAGCTTGTGACTTGAGGATGATTTGAATCAGCATTGATGGTTGTCGGTGCTGGTTGAGAATTAACATCCGGAGCTGAACCAAAGTATTTAGCTGCTGAATTTTCGGGCAGCAACTCCAATTCTTCCTCATCTTCAACGAAAATGCTCCCCCCCTGCGGATATGGATCTGGACATGCAATGTTTGAGCTAGTACCTGGGCTAGCTTCATCAAAAGACACTTCACAAGTCTCCACAATTTTGTTAGTGTCAAGTAAAAGCACACGCTAGCCTCTAGTATGAGATGGATAACCAAGAAACATGCCATCAATGGATCTAGGTTCAAATTTATCATGATTACCATGTTTCTTAACAAAGCATTTGCAACCAAAGATCTGAAAGTGTGTAACACTAGGCCTATATCCAAAACGGAGCTCATATGGTGTTTTACTTAGCTTAGCATGCAAGAAAACACGATTTGAGACATAACAAGCGGTTGCTAACGCATCAGCCCAAAATTTCTTAGGAGTTTGATATTCATCAAGCATGGTCCTAGCCATCTCAACTAAGGTTCTGTTCTTTCTTTCTACAACACCGTTTTGTTGAGGTACATATGTGAAGAAAATTGATGATCTATTCCATTTTCAGCACAAAAGTGATTAAAAGATTGATTTTTAAATTAAGTTCCATTATCACTTCTAATTGCTTTTAAAGATCCTGGGTAATCAATTGATAATCTAAGAAATAAAGTTCTAAAGTGACTAAAAACTTCTAGACGCCATAAAGTAAACCCAAGAGTATCTAGAATAATCATCAACAATCACAAGTACATACCATTTACCTCCGAAAGATTGAACACGTGAAGGTCCTACGGTGTCAAGATGCAAAAGTTTATATGGTTCAGTTGTCATGATCATTGTGAGAGGAGTATGTGAACCTGCAACCATCTTAGCATGTCTACAAGAGGAGCACACAATTTCTTTGTCCCCTTTAAGCTTAGGCAGCCCATGTATGCGATCAAGAGCACTAACACGCGTTAGGTGATCAAAGCCTACGTGACCAAGTCTACAATGCCAAAAATATAGGTCCTTTGAATCATTAGCAACTAGACACCTATGCTTAGAGGAATACATATCAAAATCAGCTTTAAAAACTCTTCCAAACCGAGACATGTTAAAAATAAGCTCACTATTTGAACTTCCAACTTTGCAACAGTTTTTATTGCAAATAATTTCCAGATTTCATCTAGCAATTGTGAAACAGAAAGCAAGTTGTATTTCAAATTTTTGACAAGTGCCACATCCTTCAAAGTGTAGTGATCATTTACTCTAACCGAACCCTTAGCCATTATAGGAGTTGAGGAATTATCAGCAAAAGTAACATTCTCTACATGTGACACAAAAGAGAGGGAGGAGAACCAATCTTTGTTACCGGTCATGTGGCGTGAGCAACCTGAATCCACAATCCAAATGTTCTCCTTCCTCAAACGTGTAACCTACATAGAAGCATAATACGTCGAAGACTTTACAATTTTAGGTGGATGTGCCTTAGCATGAGCATGAGAATCAAAACATAAACCAGTTTTATCATTGCAAGACTTGGGTGAATTCAGCAGCAAGTTTAGGTTCTTATTCCCATTACAAAACCGATCATATTTCTTATGCATGTTATCAAGTTTATTGGACATATTAAGGCAATTTTCACATGAAGTTTTTCTTTTTAATTTGCAATTGGAACAATATTTAACTTCATGACAACGTAAAGCATTGTTCAATATAGAGATTTCATTCATATCATCTCGCAGTTTCTTATCAAGATCATCACAACTAGAACAATGCAAATCAATTGTAGAACAAGAAGCATCTTTTAAGTTTCCAATATTAAGTGCAGCAAGCTTTTATTCTTTTCAATTTCAAGTTCAAGTTTATCAAGTGTGGAGGTATGTGGACTTCTTAGGGAGGACAATTATTCATATATTAAGTCACATGAGGAACAAGAATCATCACTAGGAATCAAGGATTTCAAACGATTAATTTCAAATTCAAGTGACTCAATTTTAACAGCATTGTCCCTCAGCTTTTTGTCCATGTTCTTAACAATAACAGTGGCACGAGAAATAGCATCACACATTTCTTCGCAAGTAGGACATACCTCTTCATTGTCGCTGTTGTGTTCTGCCTCCTCCATACTTGATCTTGACTTGCCCGCCATGAAGCACAAGTTTGCCAAATCATCTTCATCTTCATCACTTCCAATGTCCACGTCGCTTGAGCCAAGTTCTTGGAGTGCTGAGATAAAACTGCTCACCAATTGACGTCCTGTAAAACCCTTCTTTTTCTTCGTATCTTTTGCAGAGGAGTGCTTCGTTCTTGTTTTCTTTTCATCCCGGGAAGTAGGACCTGAAAGGTTAGGGCAATCTGAATAAAAATGTCCTGTCTTACCACATTCAAATCATCATTGAGGTTCGGAGCTTCCTCTCCTTCTAGTTCTCATATTTTGCAATGCTTTTGAGAATCGGGTAGAGATGAGCGCTAGCTCCTCCTCTGGAAACTCCTCAATCTGTTTAAGGGTTAGAGAGGACAACAAAGCAAGTGTACCACAAGATGATGCTTGACCTGAACTAGGCATGTCACGTTGAGAAACAAAAGCAATAGACTTGTTGGGGTTCTTACGTGAGATTATGTCAATTTCATGAGTTTTTAACTTGGAATATAGCTCATATAATGTAAGTGAACTCATGACAGTAGCTTCACGAATAGATGTGACTTTCATATCCCAAATTGACATATCTAATGCACTTAGCAATTGCCTAGCATTTTCGGCATCTGAAAAATTAACATTGACACTACGCAAGTTGCTGAGAATCTTATTAAAACGGGCAAAAAGGTCATCAACAGACTCACCGGGTTGCATCTCGAAGCGCATGTATTCTTTCTTGAACATGTCTTGCCTTACCTCTTTGATCGTGTTGGATCCTTCGTGGTAGTCACAAAGTGCTTTCCACACATCGTATGCAGATCGGAGGTGTGCAACACGGTCGAAGTCACTTTGTGTTAATCCTTATATGATCAAGTTCTGAGCCTTGTTGTTGTCAACATCTCTCAGATTTGTAGCTGTAGGTTGATTGTTTGATGGAACTTCGTAAGGCTTGTATAACTTCTCTCATATTGCAAAGCCTTGTCCCTGGATGAAAGCCTCCATGTGTGCCTTCCAAACCTGAAAATCAATACCAGCGAACACACAAGGTTTGGCAGAGTACTTCTCCATGATGATTAGTCAAAAACATGCGCAATTCACAAGGATTAGAGCACCGTGGCTTTGATACCAATTGTAGGATCGAAGAGCACGTGAAAAGCTACCAGAGGGGGGTGAATGGTAGATTTAAAAATCCTACGCAGCGGAAACAATTAAACCCCAACCCCTTCGGCAGAAAAATGATCTGTTAAAGAAATCATGTGTGAGACTAATCTAAATATGTTTCACCGTGACAAAAAGTAATAAATATAATAGAGAATCAAGTCACGAAGACAACACAACAAGAATCACTCAAATCCATCGAGAAAAACTCAAGTTATGATCGAAAGATCAAACAAAGGTCAATCTGACCTACTCGAGAAAAAACTGTTTCTGGAATGCTGCAAAGAAACTCGTGTAGATCAAAAACGACATATCCAATGACCGTGAAATTTTGACAGATGATAGATAATCAAGTTGTGAAGACAACCCAAAAAGAATCACGTCAATTGGATCTGTAAAACTCAAGTTATGATAAAACCACCGATGAAAGGTTGTGCTGTACAGAAACTCGACGAGTAAAACTTGTCTGGAACAAGTCGGACGAACAAGGCACAAAAGTTCCTTCAAACTACGAATTTTATTCAATAGAACACAAGAGGAACATCCCCAAAGTCGTTCAACAGGAGCTCTGGGCTCCCTTGCTTATATAACCAGCTCGAAAGCCAACTCAACTCAGATCAGGAACCTAATCCTACTCTGTTCACGAATCGTAACTTTCCTTAACTGCTTAGGATTCTTCTATACGCAGATAGAAGCAATATTAAGACTTCCAAACACCTTAGGAACGTATCCCACATACCTAAACAACTCAAATTCGTGACCCACACGAAATCCTATCATAACCAACTCAAATCTTTCTATATTTGAGTCAAACCCGACCCAGCCGCAGCCTGAGTCCATAACCTAGTCGCTTGGACCTTTCCGACCAACTCTTTACGTTCACATCTCTTCATCACATCTCGGAACCATGTAGCCACGTCCATGCACTCCTTGCACACCTGCAAACATCTTCCAATGACGTCCACGATACCTTCACATGCATTGTTCTTGATTCAATCATGCTGCACAACCTCTTGATCATCTCAACCACAATTCCTCCTGAATTTGGTTGTTGGAAGCTCATCTCCTCCCTGAGACTAGTCCAATGGATCCCATCACCAGCCATATCTTGAACTCAAGCAACACCTGCACATGAATAAACAACCAATCCATACGGGACCAAGTCCTCGACTTGACTCATGTCAGTTCCAAACACAACACCTTACGTGAGAACCTCACATAAGCATGTTGCAAAACCACAGTAACACAATATCATCCATATCAACCAAAAACGCACCAAAGACTTAGCAAATGAATACCAAGCAATCTTTCCAGAGATGTAAAGCAAGTATGAAACATTGCAAATGAAAAACAGAAGCATTGCGGTCAAGTTCCGGACCTTGCCAGAGCAACCCGGACCTTGAGCTGGAGCTAACAAAAACATGTCGGAGCTAACAAAAACATGCCAGAGCTAAAGACAAAACTTCACCGGAGCTGACCAAAGCTAGTCACACCTTGCTGTAGCTCGGAGCTAGAGTCGAACCTTGATAAAAAGGTGTTTTGGTGATATTCAAAACTTTTATCATCAAAACAAGTGTATTCACTACAAGCCAATGTATTCAGCACACATAGGTCTTACAAGGTAGCATATACCTTCGACATCTCCCAACGCTTCGTATACGAGCCCTAAGTCGGTTATTCCACAGTAATGCCTCGAAGGGTCGGCACTGCGCTGCTCAGGCCTCGAAAGGCCTAGAATCTCTGAGAATGTATCGAACAAGATCTAATGGAATGCGGGCATTGAGCTCCAACCACAACAACTCGTTGAAACTGAGTGTTGGGTTCCGTTCACCCCAATGAAATGGGGTGACAAGGTTTTGCTCAGATCCCGATAGGCAACTCAAGCAAGCTCGGGGACTCGATCGTCAAGGTAAGCTCCCTGAGTTCATCCCCTCCGAGCCACAAACAACTCACGGATGGGGTGCGACGAACCCCCAACTTGACCTTCGTGAAGGAGGCACCGATAGCTCACCACAAATACAAGAACGAGATGGCCCAGCGCTAGGCAGATCCCAAGGGTAGCGAATACCTCCTGAATGTGGCCTAGAGGGGGTGAATAGTCCTTTTTGATTTTTAGTCAGAACCTGCAATACTTAGCAACTTGATCAAATACCAGGGAATCGGATTAGCCCGGTAGAGTGCAGACTTGTCCGGTGCGTGCGGACTAGATTGATCAAGTTAGATCAATGATTTCAATACAAGCACAGTACACAGCGGAATTTAGTGTGTAACTTGAAAGTATTGAGTCAATGAAATTAAGTGTAGCACAAATTTTAATGTTTTAACGTAAGATGGACAAGATCAAGTAAACCCTAGAATATGATATTAAAAACTTAATAACAAGTTTGACACAAGATTTTATCCCATGGTTCGGTTCCCACAAAGGCAACCTACGTCCACATTGAGGAGCCCACGAAAGGAACAGGTCTTCACTAACCCTAACCTCGTCGAATAGCCACGAAGGCCAATTCTCTTTCACTATCACAAGGGTAAATCACCAAGTTCAAGGAGCCTTCTCACAAGTTGACGGCTCCCCAAGATTACAAATAAAACACCACCAAGAACACACTCTTAAGATCAATAATGAAATAATAGGAGTGTGTTAGAGATTCAAACCCAAGAGATTAAACATGTGGAATTGTGTCTCTCCTTTGATCCAAAGTGAATCCTCAAGGATTTGATCTTTCTTGCGTTGGATTGCGTGGATAGATGTGTTATCTAAGCTCTTGGAGGGTGTGACGGCGCTGGGAGTCAAGAGTGTTGAAAGTAGGGCCCTGCACATTGTTGACGGCTGTTATATACCAATTTCATCCGTCAATTTAACTCAATTATGTGAAGGATTTGTCATTCCTTGCACACATCACCTTTCTATCTAACCCAATTCCACTAGGACTTGGAGAAATATGTGTATGCAACATTTTATGCAGGAAATGAGGAAATGTAGAGGGACCAATCCTATAAAATATCATCCCAGCCAATCAGGTGACGACACGTGGCATCCCATGGATCAAATGGCCCACTAACAGAAGTATCCTAGGAGATCTGTCAGAGTGTTTTTCTGGCAATTCTCCTGATACTACCGTTGGTAGCTCGAGGAGTTTGTAGTTCGGTATGGGGTGCGCAGAGATTTCAAAGAATATGGCAAATGGACACAAGGATTTACGTGGTTCGGGCCGCCTGAGGGTAATACCCTACTCCACGGGGTGTGTAGCTGTTGTATTGAGCGTCTAAGAGCTTTCCTTGATTGTGTGTGCTTGAGAGCCTCCGAGAGTCTCCCTGTGTATCATCGACCAGTCCTTTTATAGTACAAGATTGGTCGTTACACTGTTTGCCTAGCCCAACATGTGGCCCCAGCGGTTACTAATGTTTAATACATCATTAACGAGATTAATTACCCTTAATAGTGTGGTAACGGGACCTGACATTGCCATTACTGGTATTAAGGGCCTTCTGATCGTGTGTCATTAATATGGTATTAATGACACTTAATCAGGTCTTGAAGTCTTTGATTGCCCCTTGAAGGTCCGAGCCGTTGGGGGTTTTCTAGTCTACTTGTTGAAGTAGAAGGTCCGGTGGTTGGACATGTGGCAGCTCCGGAGCTTACTGTATAGGACTGGTAGGTCCAGTGCTGTTGTACACGTGTCAGGACCAGAGCTTCCCTCTGTCGGGGGTTAGGTCTGGAGGTGACACACAGGTATTTGGTCCGGGAGGTTTCCCATGTGTGGGATGTAGCTCCGGTTGTAGGATACACGTGGCAGCACAAGGACTAACCATAGAAGGGAGGCAGGTCCGGTCCCGTATGACACGTGGGGCCTTTGGAGGTCTTCAACTTAGACATGTGTAGTTCTTTTAGTCTTTTTGTAGTCCCAAAGGGTATACGGTACGCTGGGTACCGACAGTGGCCCCCTGGGCCCACCTCTAGGAGAGACCTTTTGGATGGAGTCGTTCTGCCAAAGGTGGGTACATCCTTTGATTTTTGAGTCGTGTCTTCAAGGATCCTAGGATGTGCCGTTGGCGGTAGTTCGTAGTTAAACCATCGCCGCGTGGCATATCCAGGATGCGGCAGGTGAGATCTTAGCGTGCGGTTCTCACACAATTGAAGGTCGCCGCGCGCCTTGTCAGGCCGCCGCCTTCGGGTTTCCCGCATTTCATGATGACAATCGTTCGCCTGGGTAAGGACCTTGACTTGATCGTCGGGGTTGCCCCGGGCCCCCTTGTCATTGGCAGGGTGAAGTTTTTAACTTGTATCGTCGGCTCCTCTACGGTTTCTATCCAAGGGTTGCGGGGGCTTACTTAAGAAGGAGAGCAAGCACCGTTTGGGGGTTCTTTACGCCTTCCTTCATTCTTGCACTCAAACCTTTTAAACTTTCGCTTGCTTTTCATCCCTAGCCCCGCTTGGCTGCGATGGAGTTGGGTCTCCGCGAGAGCCGACTTAAGACTGACGGCAACTTGAAGAAGGTCCGGGCCCTCATGGGGTGGCCCAGTGACTTCTTCAATCACCAGGTCCGCGCCGGCCAACTCTCGTTCAATAAGGAGTACGCTGGCGAAATGGTGTACTTCTCTGCGTACGCCATGGTGGGACTGATCCCACCCTTTTCTTCTTTTCTCTTTATGCTACTAGACTTCTATGGTCTGCAGCTGTACCACCTCGGTCCCCACTCCATTCTTTTGGTGTCAATCTTTGTCCACTTCTGCGAGATGTGGGTGGGTATTCCTCCCTGCGTCGAGCTCTTCCGCACCTTCTTCACCATCCACACCACCGGCAAGAGTGATGAGTACCTTGGCTTCTACTACTTCGTGAAGCACAAGAGGTGCCCGTACAAGTACTTGCGGTCGTTCCCTTCTGGCAAGTGGGACGACTGGAAGAAGGATTGGATCGTCATCAGGGTAGAGGAGCATGAGAGGCTGGAGTTGCCCGTAGGCCTCCCCAACATCGACACTGAAGCTTGGAGTGAAGTTCTGGTGTTGTCGGACGCCTTCAACCCTGCTCTGACCAGGATCCGCCAGTGCGTGGAAGGAGGGGTGACTCCTCAGGCAGTATTTTGCAATTTCCTGGCCAACAGGTGGGCTCCGCTGAAGAAGAGGGAGAAGCTTGCCTGGGCCCTCAACAGTGTGATGGACAATGACCGGATCAAAACCGATTTGAAGTCCAACCTGGAAGGCGCAGCCTTGGAGCTTCACCTCAAGAAGTTCCAGCACGGCATCGACGTCGAAGGCGACTACTTGTCTCCGCCGGTGGCTTTCCTCCCTCTGATCATGGAGGTAGAGTTCAGTAGGGATCTCCGGCGTAAGATGCCGGTGCTTGATGACCTTGGTGTCGTCGAGAGGCGTTCGACCACCAGGTTGGCGATCTCCGGGGCCTCCGAGGGTGGTCCCCCTTCCGTCCCAGAACCAAGAGTTAAAGTAACGGGCAAGGGCAAGAAGTTGGCCGAGCCCTTGAGCCGGAAGAGGAAGCTGAAGCATTCTGATGGGAGGTCCGTCAGGCCTGCTCCTTCCCCAACAGCTCCTTCTCCCCGGAGGGGGAGGTCTTCGACGGCGGCAACCACTCCAGCATCGGCACCTCCCCGAGATGCAAGTTTTGGCCATGTGGTTACGACATCGGGACCAGCTGAAGGTTCTGGATCTGGAAGTTCTTCCCGATCGAGGGGGACCTCGACCAAAGAAGTCCCGACAGTTGCAGCAAGCTCTGGGGAACCTTCCAAACCAGACATGCCAGTGGTGCCAGGGTCCAGTCCTGAGCGTCCGGAGAAGAGGTTCCGTGCTAACTGGACTCAATTGGTTGTTTTGTGTTGTAACTTGTTTTAAGTGTCTTTGTCCTCCATCCGCAAGGTACCCAAGAGAGGGGCTGAAGCTCCTGTTCCTGCCACAACACCTGAAGCTGTGCAGGCGGAGGCTCCGACTCCAATCTCGGCAGCGCCCCAAGGAGTGGCTGAGGCTGCAACAGCTCCGACACCGGTTGTCGTGATCTTGGACCTCGACTCATCCCCAGAAGCTCCCGTGGTAGCACCGAACCACGGGAATGAAGATATACCAGTGGAACCTACCCCGGAGGTTGAAGCTCCAGGCTTGGATGCTGAAATGGTGGAAGCTCTGGCCTCAGAAACAGAGATAACTGTGACTCCGGCCCTAGAGCTGGATGTTTTTGAAGCCCCAGCGGCAGAGCCGGTGGTTGATGAAGCCTCGGTGGTAGAGCTGGTAGTTGCTGAAGCTCCGACACCTGAGCCGGTTGGAGAAGTTCCTACAGTAGAGCCAGCTGCTGCAGAAGTTTCAGCGGTGGAGCCGGTCATCGGAGAGGTTCTGACGCCTGAACCAATCGCTGCTGAGGTGACGGCGCCCGAGCCCATGGTGGTCGAAGCGTCAACATGTGGGTCGGTGTTGGAGGAAGCGCCAGCGTCGGAGCCGAAAGTGGCTCCAGCTCCGGTCGAACCTTCAACTCCTGCCTCGGAGGTGGTGGTCCAAGAGGTGCCCGCGCCCGAAGCAGGGTGCCGAGATGAAGTTGTTGGTCCCCCGCTTGAGGGACCAGTTGTTGAAGACTTGGTGGCGGGACCTTCGGAGCAAACTCTGGAGGTTGAAACTTCTGTAGCAGGACCTTCGTTGAGAGTGCCGCGGAAGCTCAGGGAACCGCTCTCGTAGAGTGGGACCCAATTTTTGTCATGGAGAATCCGCTGGAACTGGCAGAGATGGCCCCGGCAGGTCCGGACCCGATCCCTCTGTTGTTGTCTATTGACAATGCCTGCTCCAGTCTTCGCCAGGTTTAGCTGGCCTTTTACCACGACAGCAAGGCTCTCGAGGAGGATCATCAAACTCTTAGGAGGTGGCGCAATGGGCTCCAATTCAAGACCAAGCTGGCGCAGTCGAGGCTAGCTGACGACAAGGAGTGGGTGAGGAAGGAGAAGATCCGCCTGGAGTACTGGGGTAAGCTGCTGGATGAGAGGGAAAGCATGACGCGATCCCTTGACAACAAGTCCCGAACCATCTACGAACAGGCCAAGGCTGCTAATAGCGCAGCAGATGATCCCGGACCATCTACGAATATGCCAAGGCCATGTCTCGTTAAGCGCCGGGAGGCTCTTGAGGAGCGGAATAGAAAGCTCGAGGATGAGGAGCAAAAACTCCTGGAGCTGCAGGATGACGTTGTGAAGAGGGAAGAAGAGCTTACTCAGAGGCTAACTCTAGGTGACAAGAGTCTCGAGGAGCGCACCAAGAAATTGGATGAGCGCTGCGAAAGAGAGGAGAAGAAGGCCTGACAGCGAGGACAGGAACTCCGCAGGAGGGAAACTGACGTTGCTGCTAGGGAGAAGAAGGTGCGGGGCCGAGAGAAGGACCTGGTTAACCGCCGGAATGAGATCCACCTCCGGGAGGAAGAGCTCAGTAAACTCGAAAGGCAGGTTGCTGAAAAGATTCAGCAGAACGCCAAGGAGGTGGAGCGTCTTGCTCGGGAGAACTCGGAGCTTGCAGCGGCCAAAAGATCCTTGGAGGAGATGCGAAGTGGCGGGGTTGCAGAGTCCCAACAAGTTTGGGACTTTCTGGGCAAAGCCAACGACGCACTGACGCCAATGGGTTTTAGCCCCATGCGTCCGGATGATCCGGAACCGAAGCTAGACCAGGCGTTGCAGGCGCTAGTTTCGGCAGGCAACAAGCTCTCCAAGATGGGCGATGTCATTGCGGACCAGCTGGAAACCGAGGGACAATCCCTAGCGAAGAGCGTTGCAGAATTTATTCTGTCGTGCTACACAAGCCGGGACCCCCAATTCCCTCTGAACCCAGTGCTCGAAGGTCCCATCGACGGAGAGGGAGAAGCTGCACAGGCCAGCGTTTCTGAGGTTGCCCAGAAGGTCGCCTTATTCTTCCATAGGGTCTAGGACCATCTCTTTCTAGCTCCCGCTTGTATCTTCTCTTCTTTTTCTCCAATTTTGTAATCTCTTGTCTCCAGATGAATGAAATCCAAGTTTTTTTTATGAATTTCATTTTTTGTCTTCAACACCTTTGTCTCGCTTGGCCCCCTGGTAGATGTACGCAACTTGATTGTGCAAATGTACCAAGAGGATGTAACAGTTGTTGAAGACTCGCGTGCTTCAGACTTGTAGAACATAGGTCTGAATTCTTCGGTAGTAAAGGCTCCCTGAGGTTGTCGGAGCTTAAGGGCTCCGGCCTTAACCATCATCGGAGCTTAGTAGCTCCAGCAGTGGTTTCCATCAACACGTAGAATGTTGACAGTTAGTCCTCTGGGGTCTTCCCACCATCTTTTGTTCATTTTGACGGCTAGCCCCATGGTTTTACCAGAGCTGAGTAGCTCCAGCGATGCTTGCTATCAATGTTTAAAACATTGACTACAAGCCTTCTAGGGGATGTCGGAGCTTTAATAGTTCCGACTGAATTCACCATCATCATGAGATCTTTATTTCTCCTGCACACTGAAGTCAAGGAAAATAGTAAAATTCGTTTCCTATCTATAACTCAGTTGTGACTTATTATTCTCGTAAGAAATTTTTGGGTCGAGCACAATTTTCCATACATCAAGTGCATCGAGTTGTTTTCTCCAGGTCCAATTGTTTTCAGGACCCGCCTTACTTCGGCCTGCCGAAGTGTAGGTAGAGTGGTGTACTTAGGCTGCAGGACCAGGCTAAGTCGATAGCACACTCCGGACCTAGATTGGCTGGCGGCATTCAAGCAAGTGAACCATTCAACAACGTGAAAACTGGAAGGAATTACCAATGTGACTCGAGTTGTACATGAATTAGTCGATCTAAAAAATTCTTGAGAATCGTACAACTTTGTTATAGACAAGAAAGAGAAAAATAAAAAATATTGAGCTTGTACAAAATAAATGCACGTGGAGTCTGTTTTCACACAAAGATGTCTTTCATTATAGATCCGGGGTACAGTGGAAACAAGTACACCCTTAGGGTATGGAACCAGGCTAAGTGTGTTTTGTTTCTTGTTTGACCCAAGGTAGCTAGATACACTTTCAGTCTGAGACTGTGACAAGTGTTGCCTAAACTTTACGGACCTTCCGGGGAAGGTCCGACTGTTCTCCCGGAGGAGCTACCTGACTCTGTACAATGACTCTATAACATACATCACGTGTAACTACAGACTCACCTCCGTGATATCAAGCGTAAAACTTACTGAGGTGCTCAATGTTCCAAGGATTAGGGAGAGGTGTCCCATCCTCGGTTGCCAAGCGAACGCATCCAGGACGTGATACTTTAATTACCCGGAAGGGTCCTTCCCAGCTGGGGGAGAGTTTGTTTAACCCTTCTCTGGATTGTATTCTCCGTAGCACCAGATAGCCTTCCTCGAGCTGTCGGCTGTGAACATGCCTTTGGTGATAGCGCCGGAGAGCTTGGCGGTACCGGGCATTCCGAACAGCTGCTCGACACCTTCCCTCTTCAAGGAGGTCAAGGTCTTCACATCGGAGCTGGTCCTGCGCGGCATCGTTGAAGGTCCGGACCCGGAGCGACCCCAAGGTGATTTCTGGAGGAAGGACTGCTTCAGCTCCATACACCAGGAAGAAGGGTGTCTCTTCAGTTGACCGGTTTGGAATTGTCCTGTTGGCCCATAGAGTGGGCAGAAGCTCTTCGACCCAGTTGGCTCCATGTTTTTTCAGATGCTCATATGTGTGCATCTTGAGTCCTTTTAGGATTTCTGCATTTGCTCTCTCGGCTTGGCCATTGGTTGCAGGGTGAGCTACGGAAGCGTAGCCGACTTGAATGTCGAGGTCTTCGCAATATCCTTAGAATGCAGAGCTTGTAAATTGGGTCCCATTATTGGTTATGATTTTGTTTGGGACTCCAAATCTGCATACAATGGACTGTAAGAAGTTGATGGCTGATTGCTTGTTTATTGTAACAACTGGAGTTGCTTCCGGCCATTTGGTAAATTTGTCAATGGCGACATACAGGAACTTGTAACCTCCGACAGCTCTTGGGAAAGGTCCCAAGATATCCAACCCCCACACAGTGAAAGGCCATGTAGGAGGTATCATTTGTAGAGGATGAGCTGGTGTGTGAATTTGTTTTGCATGAAACTGGCATGCTTCTCATTTCTTCACCAGCTCAGTTCCATCCTGGAGCGCTGTAGGTCAGTAAAAGCCATGCCGAAAGGCTTTACCGACCAGCGTGCGGGAAGACGTGTGGTTCCCACGCTCTCCTCCATGGATTTCTACGTGGAGCTCGCAACCTTCTTCCTTTGAGATGCACCGCATTAGGACGCCATTCGCACCGCGCCGGTAGAGATCCCTTTCTACCAACGTGTACCTTTTAGCCAATCTTACTATCCGGTCAGCTGATACATCATCGTCAGGAAGGAAATTGTCTTTCAAGTAGCTCCAGATCTCTAATATCCATGCATCGGAGCTAGCTTGAGCATTTGAGTCTTGCGTGCTAGGTTGCTCAGAGCTTCCGGCAGCACCTACGACCCTTGATGGCTGCCATGGTAACAAGGCCATCAGGACCGCCAACTTCGGGATGCCGGTCTCGCCTCCTTCGCTCAGTTCGGCAGGCTGAGCTGTCGGTTTAGACAACCTCCAGACAAAGGTTCCGTCTGGAGCCGAAGCTCTGGTTGACTCTTTCGTTGAGAGTTCGTCAGCCTCAGCATTATGGAGACGCTGTACATGGTGGAGATCCTGGACTTTGAAGTCCTTTTGAAGCCTCTGGACTTCAAGGAGATAAGCATCAAGTTGGGGATTGTTGCAGGAGAATTCACCCTTCACCTGCTTAATGATGAGTTGCGAATCTCCTTTGACCAACAGCTACTTGACACCATATGATAGTGCCATCTTTAGTCCATAATGAGTGCTTCATACTCTGCCATGTTGTTGGTCGCCTTGAAGTCAAGGTGCACCATGTATTTAACCTTCTCCCCGGTCAGAGCGAGGAGAAGGATTCCAGCTCTCCCACTGTTTCTGCATGGAACCGTCGAAGTAAAGGGTCCAGTGAGGCTTGGTGAAGACCGGAGCCTTGAGTTTTAGCTTCTGCTCACTGGGGCCCCCAGGGTTTGATGGAGAAGGGGTCCATTCCGCCACAAAGTCCGCCAATGCTTGACTTTTGATTGCTTTTCTTGGGACGAATTCAAGGTCAAACTCGGCCAATTTTGCTGCCCGCTTTGCAATGTTCCCAGTGGAGTTGGGATTATGCAAAATCGCTCGTAGTGGATATGAAGTTAGCACCGAGATCTTGTGAGCTTGGAAATAGTGTCGTAGCTTCCTAGAAGCAATAAGAACAGCATATAGCAGTTTATGTACTTCAAGGTACCGAGTTTTGGCGTTGTGAAGTACTTCACTGATGAAGTACACTGGGCGTTGGTCTGTCCAGACCCTCCCGGAGGGGCCCAGATCATTCTCCTCATCGACCCAGACCCTCACGGAGGGGTCCAGACCTTCTTCAGGGATTGTTAGGTCCTTGTTGGAGGAAATCGAAGCTTCTTCAGGAGTGACCTAGACCCTCCCATGGAGGTCTGGCTCTTCTTGCTCAACAAGAGTAACTCCTTGTTGACCCAAGTCTAGCGGCTGGGACCCAGACTCGCCTTCAGGAACCTCCTGACTCTCGTGGAGGGGTCTAGGTTCCTGAGCTTGTAATGGTTCTGGTCTCTCCGCAACTAGGACCATGCTAACAACTTCATCAGTTGCCGAAATGTAAAGTAGTAAAGGCTCACTACGGTTTGGAGCTACCAAGGTTGGTAGAGTGGTGAGGAGTTGCTTCAGTTCCTGGAAGGCATTTTCTGCTTCTTCAGACCATTAGAATGGTCCGAACTTCCTCAATAGCTTGAAGAAGGGCAGTGCCCTTTCTGCCAGTCTTGAGATGAACCGGCTGAGGGCAGCTAGACATCAAGTCAGCTTCTGGACGTCCTTGATGCGGGCTGGTGGCCGCATATCTTCAATGGATTTAATCTTTGCCGGATTTGCTTCTATGCCTCGGTGGTTTACTAGGAAACAAGAAGCTTTCCGGAGCTAACCCCGAAGACACATTTGTCCGGGTACAGCTTTGTGTGTGTGACTCGCTACTTGTCGAAGACAGCTTGCAAGGTGTCAAGAAGTGACTCCTTGTTCTTAATCTTGACGACGATGTCATCGACATACACTTCCACTACATCTCTGATGAGCTCTCCAAAGGTTTTGTACATAGCACGTACAAATGTTGAAGTTGCATTCTTGAGACCAAACGACATGGCAGTATAACAGTACAATCCATCTACTGTGATGAAAGAAGTATGCTCTTCATCTTGCCTAAACATTTTGATTTGATGGTACCCAGAATATGCATCTAGGAAACACAATAACTCACAACCGGAGGTGGAATCCACTATCTGATCTATTCTAGGTAGTGGGAATGGATCTTTTGGACATGCCTTATTCAGTGTTGTGTAGTCGATACACATTCGAAGCTTCTCGCCAGCCTTGGGCACAACGACTGGATTTACCAGCCATTTTGGATGGAAGACTTCTCGGATGAATCTAGCTTCGAGCAACTTCTTCACTTCTTGTCGTATGAAGTTCTGTCGCTCTACTGATTGCTTCCGAGGCTTCTGGTGCACCGGCCGTGCGTCGGGATAAATCTTCAGATTATGCTCGATCACTTCCCTAGGGATCCCAGGCATTTGTGACGGTTGCCAGACAAACACGTCGACGTTAGCCCGGAGGAAAGTGATGACCGCGAGTTCCTATTTGTCATTCAGACCTCCCGATATACGGGTGGTCTGAGCGGCGTTGGAACCGATTCATACGACTTTGATGGGAATGTCGGTGTCACCGCTTGGTTGCACGCGGGGTGCAGAGGTCGAGCCTCGATGACGAACGCTCGAGGGTTTCGGAGCTTGCTCCTGCCTGGACTCCTCATCTAGCGCTGTAGCAAGTGCGTGAAGTTCTTCCAGTGCAGTCACTCTGGCAGTGCGGTCTCCACGGATCCGGAGAACTCCAGCTGGTGTTGGCATCTTCAACACCAAGTAGCTGTAATGAGCAGCAGCCATGAACTTGTATAAGGCTGGCCTGCCCAGAATGGCGTTGAAGGTAAGTTGATCTGAGCAACGTAAAAGACCAACTTCTCAGTGTGATAGTTCTTCCGAGTCCCAAAGGTTACGGGGAGAGTAATGGCACCAAGTGGGGTCATGGCCCCTGGACCTACTCCGGAGAAAGTTCGGGAGGGGCGAAGGTCCGAAGGTCGGAGCTGAAGCTTAATGAAAGCTTCAAAGCTTATGAGGTTCAGCCCCGAACCTCCGTCTACCATTACGTGATGGAGTTGGACGTAGTTGATGGTCAGAGATACCATCAATGGGAGTTGACCAGCTCTGATCATATTGTGAGGGCAGTCTGACGCATCAAAAGTGATGGCAGTATCCATCCACTTCCGGTGCGGCTCCGCCCTAGCGGTGGGAGCCACCGAAGCCATGTCCCACCGCATGGTTTTGAGGACACGGCGGGAGGCGATGTCCCACGAACCACCAAAAATAGTGTTCATTGTTTTCCGACGTTCATTGTCAGAGACGTCGGAGTCGTCATCGACGGAAGTGTAAACAGCTTTCAAGACCTTTTTAGGGTCCTAAAAGCCTAATTCTTCTTCAATCGGAGCTTCATCGACTTTCTGTTTTCCTTCCCTTTGTCGGAAAGGAACTTCTTCCCGGCGCTTGTTGTAGCGCTCGATAAGGTTCTGGACCTCTCGGCAGTATCCAAGTTGTGGTTGTTCGACTTATGAATAGGACACCACATTTTGGATTTGCCGCCATCTTCAGATGAAGGTCATGGTCGTTCTCGGGGCGTGGCCCCCGATCACCCGGAGCTGTAGCAGCTGCAGTAGTAGGTGTGCCAACCGACGGCTTTTTCTTGCAGTTGGACTTTTTCTTCTTTTTGCCACTTCCGGAGGTAGTGGCTTCGCCCTTGGAAGATTTTTTGTTATCCTCTGGAGGTTTTTTGGAGTGCATTTCACGGCGCTCCGCAACTTTGGCACACTTGTCAGCCAAGCTGAAGAGCTCCGTGACGCTGGTGATCTCCTTGATCGCTAGCTTCTCCAGCATCTTCTTGTCTCGTACGCCCTGTCTAAATGCCACAATAACAGAGGTGCTGGAGATAGAAGAAATAGTGTTTCATACCTGGGAGAACGTCTGGATGAAGGAACACAGGGATTCTCCCCCCTTCAGCATGACAGCAAAAAGGTCCAATTCAGTGCCTGGCCGGGTGTATGAACTCCCGAAATTGGCGGTGAACTGTCACAATTCCGCCCAACTATTGATGGAGTTGGGCGGGAGGCTCATGAACCAGGACCTGGCGGTCCCAGTTAAAGCCACGGGGAAGTAGTTTGCCATTACGGCCTCGTTACCTCCGGCTGCAAGGATTGCAGTGGAGTAAATCTGGAGAAACTTAGCAGGATTGACAATCCCGTCAAACTTCTTCGGCAGGTGAGGCCGGAACTTTTGTGGCCATCTGACCATGTGCAAGTGCATGGCCAGGGTAGAACAGCCTCCTCCTATTCCCTCAGGAACAGGACAGTCTTGAGCTTCTCGCCTTTCACGAGCACGCTCGATATGGACGCGGCCGTCCTGTTGACGGTAACAGCGATCAAGCTCCGCCCGGAGGTCGTGAAAGCATGGTTACTGTATGGGTGCGCCGCGCCCCAGCAGGCAGCGACGTCACTTGTTGAAACGCAGCACGCCTCCTATTTTGGGAAGCGTGCGGACCAAGTCTGCCCGACAAAGTCCGATTCGGCGATGGGGCCCGCCCTGAGGGGGAGGACCTTGGTTGCTAATGCGATCATCTGCTGCTGCAACCAAATGTTCCACATAAGCCCTCCACTGCTCCATCGCACCCTGAGATGCACCCGGAGGTGGCGGGCATTGGAGAATAGCACGTGTTGCATGGAGCGCGTGTCCAGGATTGTTGTTATTCGCTGACATCATGACCGACGCAGATGCTCCGTCCCGTTGTCCAGCTTGATTTGCTCGTGTAGACGGTGGCAGCGGAGGCATGACTCCTGCTGGAGCCGCGGTACCTGCTGGTTGTTGCATGTTGGAGGGATTGCCTCCAGCAGGTTGCGCAGCGAGATTGCCGTTGGACGATCCAGCAGTTGAGTTCACCATTCTTAAAATCTCGGGTAGCCCCCTTCCTGGTGCGCCAACTGTCGGAGTGTTTTTCCGGCAATTCTCACGATACTACCATTGGTAGCTCGAGGAGTTTGTAGTTCGGTATGGGGTGCGCAGAGATTTCAAAGAATATGGCAAATGGACACAAGGATTTACGTGGTTCGGGCCGCCTGAGCGTAATACCCTACTCCACAGGATGTGTAGCTGTTGTATTGAGCGTCTAAGAGCTTTCCGTGATTGTGTGTGCTTGAGAGCGTCCGAGAGTCTCCTTGTGTATCATCGACCAGTCCTTTTACAGTACAAGGATTGGTCGTTACACCGTTTAACTGGCCCGACATGTGGCCCTGGCGGTGACTAATGTTTAATACATCATTAATGAGATTAATTACCCTTAATAGTGTGGTAACGGGACCTGACAGTGCCGTTACTGGTATTAAGGGTCTTCTATTCGTGTGTCATTAATATGGTATTAATGACACTTAATCATGTCTTGAAGTCTTTGATTGCCCCTTGAAGGTCCGAGCCGTTGGGTGTCCTCTAGTCTGCTTGTTGAAGTAGAAGGTCCGGTGGTGTGACACGTGGCAGCTCCAGAGCTTACCGTATAGGACGGGTAGGTCCGGTGCTGTTGTACACGTGTCAGGACCGGAGCTTCCTCTGTCGGGGGTTAGGTCCAGAGATGCCGCACATGTATTTAGCCCGGAGCTTTCCCATGTGTGGGATGTAGCTCCGGTTGTAGGATACACGTGGCAGCACAAGGACTAACCATAGAGGGGAGGCAGGTCCGGTCCCATATGACACGTGGGGCCTTCGAAGGTCTTCAACTCAGACAGGTGTAGTTCTTTTAGTCATTTTGTAGTCCCAAGGGGTATATGGTACGGTGGGTACCGACAAGATCCAATGGTGTATCACCCAGATACATCAAGGGGGCCCACCTTGCAGCCACTTGGAGGAAGCACTCCACGTTTGGAGTGCTGACCAGGTCAGTAGAACCAGGGGTTCAGCTGACCCCTTCCTGGTGCCAGACGTGGCCAAATGAAGCGTGTTGGCTCCTCCTGGCTTGAAGGAGTCAATGGTGACTGATTTGTGCGCTTTTGGTGGCGGGAACCGACCTCAACACTAGTATAAATAGGACCCCCTAGCCCTCACTTCAACACACACCACTTGAGCTTCATCTCTATTGTATACACTATCATCCATAGTCTTAGAGGAGTTAGGTTGTAGAGAGGAGAGTCTCTAGTCCCAAGTCCAAATTGGGAAAGGAGTAAGGAGTCTCTCTCTTCCTAATCCTACATTGGGAAATGTATGGCTCATGTATTCTTTCTTGTATTTGTGACTTTATGCATAATAAAGATAGTATCTTTAGTCTCCACTTATACATATACTTGGGCAAAGCATTTCTTGTTTTATTGTGGAGTCCATGTATGTGGAAGGTATAGCTTCTATGACTGTTTCATCATGAACATATCTCATTATCATAAAACCTATAGACCCCCACTATAGTCTAGTTAATTATAACATAACTAGGTTAGTATGGATAATTATGTTGTGTATCGACATTGGTTCAATGGTGATTCAATTCATTGCCTTAGGATGACTTGTGCCTAAGCTCTTAAGGTAATTACTTAATATGCTAGCATGGTGCTAGGATAGCTAAGTAGCATTGGATGTCTCATAGACCCACGGATTGAAGAGGTAGGCAGTAGGTGATGACATCCCTATCTGTCCTTTGTAATCCTCCACGTTCGGCCATGCCACAACCTCTTGGCGGGAGTCGCCCTAGTATTGCTAGGGGTAAGCCTGTGCCCGATGTGTTGAACCACATAGTATAAGTATTCACTATTGATCTAGCTTATGGATAATTAATTTAGGCTATGTATATGTACAATAGAGCATAGTTAGAGTACCTCCATAACTCTCAACCTTAACTAACCTCTAGGATCCTCTTACCCCCCTTAGACTTGAAAGATCTTGTGTGTGTTACACTACCTCCACTATTATTTTATCCATCCTTACTAGATTCATACCTAGACCTTTCTACCCTTTCCACTTGACGATTGTTATATCTCTTCCCTGCCTTCCTTTGGGATCAAATAAATGACACCCTTGGGAATACTCTTAAGGGGAAATGCTACAATGATATTTCGTGCGCTTGTGGAATTCACTCCGTGATCCAATAGAACCATTCACAAGCATTTCTGACGCATCAGTTGGAGATGTTTAGTTAATGGTGCATAAGAAATACCAACAAGCATTTCTGGCGCCGTTGTCGGGGATGATTTGTTGGTATATCTTAGGAGCTGTCAACAAGCATTACTGATGCCGTTGCTGGGGAAGGCAAATAGATATAACATGATTGAGTGAATAGGATAGAACCCTGGGTAGGATTTTAGTAGGATAACCATTCTTTGTTTTCGCATTTATTTTAAATGTGAAAACAGGGTAGTGTATGTCTGGTTTCCGCCTGCCGGAAAACTTTGTTGAAGATCCCGAATCTCTTCTGAGAGAGCGACCTTGTGTCATTACTCCTCAGAAGACTTGAGTGGCAAAGCAAGCCAACATTTCTGCACCAACAATCCAAACGCTAATGGCTCAGAAAAACCTTTGTGTGTTCTCAGCTCCCTCTGCTAACAATGTGCCTATTGGGCCCACTGTTAACACGAGAGATGTGAACTTCGAGATCAAAACTGGCCTTATCACTATGGTGCAAGCCAACCCATTATGTGGGAAGGCTAACAAGGATGCAAGTGCTCACCTACAACAATTCCTCGAGATCTGCAGCACTTTTCAGATCAAGGACGTGTCTTCTGATGCAGTCCGTCTGAGACAGTTCCCGTTCTCTCTCCTTGGGAGAGCGAAGCAGTGGTTCTATGCGAACCAAAGAGCTGTAGACACTTGGGAGAAGTGTTCTACGGCATTCCTCACCAAATTCTTCCCGTTGGGCAAAACCAATGCCCTACGTGGAAGGATTTCTAGCTTTCAGCAAGAGCTCAAGGAATCTATTCCCGAGGCATGGGAAAGGCTTCAGGAGTACATCATAGCCTATCCCCACCATGGGATGGATGACTAGCTCCTTATTCAGAATTTCTATAACGGGCTGATCCCATCAGCTCGTGACCATTTGGATGTTGCTGCTAGAGGAGCCTTCTTCTCATTGATGGTGCCAAAAGCTAAAGATCTTATTGAGAAGATGATGTCCAACATGGGATGGAACGATGAGCGTCTCCATACCCGACAGCGAGGCATGCACACCTTGAAGGAGGTGGACATTATCGCTGCAAAATTGGACCTCCTAATGAAGAAAATTGATGGACAAGCAAGTCGTGAAGTGTCTGGCAATGTCTATGCCCTAGACTCTCACATCACGTGTGAAGTCTGTGGCAACACGGGTCATATGGGCAATGATTGCCACGAAACTCGTGAGGATGCCCTATACCTCGACAACAACGGGAATTTCAACAACAACAATGGCTATCGTCCAGGAGGTCAAGGGTGGGGTCAACAACGCCCATTCTTTCAATGAGGGTACAACAACAATGGCAACCCTGGAAATCATCCCAACTTGAGAGAACTTGCCATTAGCCAACTCAAGATCAACGATGCCCTATCCAAGAAGCTGTTAGCTAATGACAAGACCTTGGAAAACATCAATGCCAACATTGAAGGACTATCCTCAGCAATGAAGAATCCACTAAGCTTCAACAAGATGTTGGAGACTTAGCTGGCACAACTTGCTGCAGTTGTCCCTCCATTGGAAAACAACAGAATTTTGGGGCAGCCAGAAGCCCCAGTGGAGAACGTCAATGCAGTGGTTACGAGAGGAGGAAAGACCACTCGTGACCCACCATATCCCACACAAGAAAAGAGAACAACTGAGCCTGAGAAGGAGGATGTCCCAAGTGAATTACTTGGTGAGAGAACGGCCAAACACTTTCAATACACCAACTTATTGCCATTCTCTCACAGACAAAGGAAGCCAACAGTGGATGAGCAATTCAACCGTTTTGATCATCCAAAAGATCCACATAATGTGCCCTTGATTGATGCGATGCAAGTACCCACTTATGCTCGCTATCTCAAGGACATATTGAACAACAAACTGCCATTGCCCACCACTGAGGTCAACAAGCTTACGGAAGACTGCAGTGCAGCCATCCTCAATAGGCTTTCTGAAAAGAAAAAGGACCCCGGATGTCCTACCATTTCATGCTCAATAGGGGCTCACCACTTTGACAAGTCACTTTGTGATCTGGTAGCAAGTGTCAGTGTGATACCCAAGGTTGTGTTCGACCAGCTGAACATCACAGAGCTGACTCCAACACCAATGCAGCTACAACTAGTTGACTCTTCAATTCGTTATCCAACGGGTATTGCTAAAGACGTCCCGGTGAAGATCCGAAACTGCTTCATACTCGTGGATTTTGTGATGCTAGACATGGATACTAAGAAGGATCCACCACTCATTCTTGGTCGCCCATTCCTCAGCACTGCAAAAGCTCGCATAGATGTGGGAGCTGGAGAAATCCACTTCCATATCAATGGCAAAAAGGAAACATTTAACTTTCGGCCAAGATCAGAGCAAAGCTCCATGATTCGAATCAAGTATGGGCCGAATGATAAACACATCAGAGAGTTTGAAGTCACACCTCCAAGGGTGGACTCACTCATTGCATTCATGAGAATATTAATCTACTAGGAGAATCCGTCGTTTCGACCATGCCGATATCCAAAGGCGACGGAATCGTCTAGACCTTCCCGGAGGCCCAAGTCCACCAAGCCGCCAAAGAAGGAATGGCAAAGAAAGACAAGCCGTCTGAGCCCATCCGTCCAGGCCCGGATGTGAAATGAAGACGGTGGAATGACCATCTCATCGGACGGTGGTGAGACCTATGCCAATAGGTTAATTTGGTAATTATCCCACTTTGTTTTTCTTTCTTTCTTTTTTCCACCCCATTTGTATTTCCCATTGCATATTTGATTTTTCCTAGCAAGTGAGAATCTTATATTCTCAATTATCATTTTTCTTTCTTTCTTTTCCAAAGAAAAATTTTTATTAGATTTGAAAAAAGGTTTTTATTTGAAAAACAATTTTTCTGAGCTGCACATGTGGCATTTCACCAACGTACTAACTTTATAGCCGTTGGGGAGCCACTTGCCAAAAGGGGAACCAGGGGGGCCACCTGTCAGGTCGGCCGAACACCCTGGTCGGCCGAACAAGGAGTGGAGCCAAATTGGCTCCCCTTCCTCCAACTGTTATATTTTGAACCCCAAGTGACCGTTGGAGGGTGCACCCTATAAATTGTGGCCATGAGGAGCACCTCTCTTCACACACCACATCATTTTACACCTCTCCAAGTCACTCTCTAGCTCACCTAGTTTTTCTTGCTCTTCATTGCAACACTCTTGCTCAAATCCATCCCCAAAAAGATTTTCTTTAGTTTGCATTTGCATTTTACACTCAAGATTTCAAGAGGAGAAAATTCGTTGAGAGTTTTGTTTTCCAAACATCGCTTCTTTTCGGATTTTTATCACCTTGTTTTGTTCTTGCTTGTTGAACTCAAAAAGACATGAAGAGGTTGTTCGGAAAAAGGAAGGGGGCTGCAAGCTCAAGCCATGGTGAAGGTTCTAGTGCATGCCTCTCTTCCATTGGTACAAACTCAAGGAGGAGAAGTGTATGTGAGGACACTCCCATGGAAGAGAAAAGCAACCCACACCAACTTCTTCATGACAACAACCTCGACATACAAAGCGAAGTTGAAGATCAAGCACGCAGACTTCTCCAAGATAGTGAGTTCCGCCACACCAAGGCTTACGATCCGCATTTGATCTCCAAAATAGGTATGGACTCCGAATTTCTTTCCATTTGGCATGCAATTGGATTTGATGACTTTGCTCACATAGAGTAGAAAGGTTCACACCTTCTCACTATCCAATTCCTTTGCACGCTAAGAATAGGATTTGATGGTATTACTTTTAGATTATTTCAAAAAGAATACAACATCCTATGGAAAGAATTAGGTAGCATCCTAGGCTTCCATAAACGGTGTTTGCTAGATTTAGACAATTTGCCTAAGTTTAACAAACAAAGTTTTTGGCATGAGCTAACTAGTGAGGTCACATGTAGGGCTCCTAGGAATAGCCACATCCAAAACCCAACCTTACGCTTCATGCATAGATGGGTGGCTATGACTATGTTCCCTAGGGGAGATGTTAGGGTTGTGCGAGATGATGAATTTGAAATTTTGTTTGCCATAACTAAAAAGATAAAAGTTGCTCCAGACAAAGCCATGATGACACAATGTTTAGATTACATTTCAAAATCAGGACCAGTTGAATGCACTTCATTTATTACTCATATTGCTGATAGGGTAGGAGCACTTAAATACTCTTCATTTGAATATATTGAAACTGAAAGAGAATTAATTGATGAAGACTATTTAGTGCAAGTACATACCCTTAAGCATGATCATGATGGCTCCTTGATATTTTTTTCTATCCCGTCTTTGTCAATGAAATTCGGTTACCTAACCCGGATTTTCATTTGTACAAATGTCGGAGACTAACCATTAATCTTCTTCCCCTTCAGGAAGCAAGAAGCAGTAATGTCTCTGGCAGGGTAATAAGGAATCGTGCGAGGGATGCAGCCACAGGCATGCCACCGATAATCTCTCAAGTCCATCAATACCAAGAGGAAGAGAACCCAACAGGTTATGCGCCCGGATGGACTCAACCTCCGACGTATGAGACTGGGGGATCATCTTGGCAAGAATGGCAAAGGGATCCACACTTATCCACTTCAAGATCTAGTAGCTTGCCCCCAACGTCCATGAGAGGACGTTGTTCCTTTTCGGCTAGAAGTCATCATGACTATAGCCAAGGAATGACGGACCTCACTAGATGTATGGGAGAACTTGAAGTGAGAACGGGTGACATCTACAACACACTCCAGGAGCATGTTCAAGGAACCCAGGATTGGCAACAACACATGGATGCTCAATTCACCAACTTCAACACGGTGCTACAACTACAACAAGTCGA
Source organism: Tuctoria greenei (assembly GCA_036927565.1). NCBI lineage: Eukaryota > Viridiplantae > Streptophyta > Magnoliopsida > Poales > Poaceae > Tuctoria > Tuctoria greenei. Next base: position 122,636,695 of record JAYESD010000003.1, on the reverse strand, counting down.
TCTTGCAGCGTACTTCCGTCATCAAGGGTTCAACCCTTATCACGGAGGTAGTTGAATAACAAGCTTGGAGGAGGACCCCCACTTGAGGTAACATGTATCACATTCATTGCATAGTTATTTTCCATCCACCTTGCATAAAAAAATTATATATACAAATAGGTTAGATTTTCTTTCAACAAATAAAGATGTGCGGTAATAATGATTTAGAATTCGATTAGATGAAATGATGAATAGTTGCTCTGTTTTATTTTCCTAAGTCTCTAGTTTACAACTTGCTACTCTCCGAATATTGCTTTCATTGGTTTGAAATACTTTTACCTTAATTTGGAAGTTGTGGGTAGCAAAAGCTTAATCTAATTCTAGGTTGTTGCAAGATTAGAATTAGTAATAGGGCTGCTAGTCCTAGTTTGAAAGTAAAACTTAGATTTCCGGAGAAATTCTAAAAAGATTTAAGTTTCCCTCCATTGATTCGAAATACCTACCAAAGCCATATGATTTTCATACATAGACAAAACCTTATGCATATGCTATTTGCTTTCACATTGAGCCTAGTCAAACTAGTACAGACCTATGTGAGAAATCATTCAACTCTTTTTGAATTCAAGACTTCACTTGCACATGCTATACTTCTACACTAGAAGTAAGCAAAACGTCCATCATATCCACCATACCACAACAAAAAGAGAAACTCCATGTTATTCATGGTTAGCACTCTCTTCAAAATTCATTGCAAAGAAAGGGAGTAGAAGCCATGGCTACAAAAAGAAAATGAAAAAAAACATGCTTACATCATAAGCATGAGAAAAAAAGAGAGATAAAAGAAAAGTAGCCATGTTTCATCCATGCAAAAGAAAGAGAGATTATACCAAAAAAGGAGTTATCTCAAGTATCCACATCCACTTCCACTCCATCACACACGCACTAGTCTTGAATCAAAAAGTTTTGATTTGAATTCTCCTAAGGCTTACTCTTTTGACTTAGCAATATATGTGATGCAAATATGCCTACTTACTTTCCTTACCAAGCTCCACATACAAGCCATATTCAATGAGTAGGAATAGTAGAGGCACAATGCTTTCATGAGGAAATATTTCCACTATCCACAAAGGAGTGATTGAGAGAATCAAATTGAGGTACTTAATATCTAAATTGAATTCTCCGGGATTTAAGTGGAACTTGATTTCTAGGCTATGTTTGCTCCATTTGCTATTCTACCTTTCAACTACTCATGAATATGAAAAAGCATAAGCCCCATGATAACTTAAGAAAGGTAGAGTATCATAGCCAATTTCTGCAATACTAGGTAGAATATCTTGTTCTGCATTAGATACTTTTGAAAATAAGACATTGTAGCAGCTCCTGATCATCAACCTATGGTCTTGACTTTGCTCAGGACGAGCAAATGATAAGCTTGGGGGAGTTTGTTGACGGCTGTTATATACCAATTTCATCCGTCAATTTAACTCAATTATGTGAAGGATTTGTCATTTCTTGCACACATCACCTTTCTATCTAACCGAATTCCACTTGGACTTGGAGAAATATGTGTATGCAGCATTTTATGAAGGAAATGAGGAAACATAGAGGGACCAATCCTATAAAATATCATCCCAGCCAATCAGCAACGATAAGTTGCATCTCATGGATCAAATGGCCCACTAACAGAAGTATCCGAGGAGATCCAATGGTGTATCACCCAGATACATCAAGGGGGCCCACCTGGCAGCCACCTGGAAGAAGCACTCCATGTTTGGAGTGCTGACCAGGTCGGCTGAAACAGGGGTTCGACTGACCCCTTCCTGGCGCCAAACGCGGTCAAACGATGCTTGAAGGAGTCAATAGTGACTGATTCGCACGCTTTTGGTGGCGGGAACCGACCTCAACACTAGTATAAATAGGACCCCCTACCCCTCAGTTCAACACACACCACTTAAGCTTCATCTCTATTGTATACACTATCATCCATAGTTTTAGAGGAGTTAGGTTGTAAAGAGGAGAGTCTCTAGTCCCAAGTCAAAATTGGGAAAGGAGTAAGGAGTCTCTCTCTTCCCAATCCTACATTGGGAAAGGTATGGCTCATGTATTCTTTCTTGTATTTGTGACATTATGCATAATAAAGATAGTATCTTTAGTCTCTACTTATACATATACTTGGGCAAAGCGTTTCTTGTTTGATTGTGGAGTCCATGTATGTGGAAGGTATAGCTTCTAGGACTGTTTCATCATGAACATATCTCATTATCATAAAATCTATAGACCCCCACTATAGTCTAGTTAAATATAACATAACTAGGTTAATATGGATAATTATGATGTGTATCAACATTGGTTCAATGATGATTCAACTTATTGCCTTAGGATGGCTTGTGCCTAGGCTCTTAAGGTAATTAATTAATATGCTAGCATGGTGCTAGGATAGCTAAGTAGCATTGGATGTCTCGTAGACCCACGGATTGAAGAGGTAAGCAGTATGTGGTGACAGTCCTATCTGTCCTTTGTAATCCTCCACGTTCGGCTATGCCACAGGCTCTTGGCGGGAGTCGCCCTAGTATTTCTAGGGGTAAGCCCGTGCCCGATGTGTTGAACCACATAGTATAAGTATTCACTATTGATCTAGCTTATGGAGAATTAGTTTAGGCTATGTATATGTACAATAGACATAGTAGGAGTACCTCCATAACTATCAACCTTAACTAACCTCTAGGATCCTCTTACCCCCCATAGACTTGAAGGCTCTTGTGTGTGTCACACTACCTCCACTATTATTTTATCCATCCTTACTAGATTCTTACCTAGACCTTTCTACCCTTTCCACTTGATGATTGTTATATCTCTTCCTTGCCTTCCTTTGGGATCAAATAAATGACACCCTTGGGAATACACTTAAGGGGAAATGCTACAATGATATTTCCGTGCGCTTGCGGAATTCACTCTGTGATACAATAGAACCATTAACAAGCATTTCTAACACGTAAAGGCTATTTTGTGATCTATTGGCCATACACCAAAGGAAGTGTAATTGGCATAAGGGAGGTTCTTTAGTCGCCGACGGGTGATAAAATCACAAACACGTGGGTAAAGTGGTACAACCTCTGCAGAGTGTCTTAAATACTATCATGATAGCCGTGCTCCCGATTATGAGCAACCTGGACCCTCACATGATTAGGGAAAACATTGGATTTGGGATGGTTATGGATTGGTACTGGTTATGGATTGAATTATGGTACTGGATATGGTTAATGGTAATGAGAAATCTGGTATATGGATGATGGTATTGAAATATGGACTAGTATTATGATAACTACATGGTTTATGATGGGTTTACTTCACATACATATAGTATATTTCTTTTCAAATGTTTTAATGTACTTTTCAGCACTTAGCCTTTATTATATTCATCATTTAAATCAGCTACATGTCATACTTTCCACACTTGCTGAGTACGACATGTACTCACCCTTGCAATTCTCCCCACCAACAGTTGCAAGTCAGGATTGGGAGTACGATGATAATGTGGAGTTCTAGGCCGTGTCTCTCGTCATCTTTTCCCATGGTGTTGATTGGAGCTGCGCTATACCCTATATGCATAGTTTGCTTAATTAGATTATTTATGCTGCATTAGTACAAACTTTTCATTAATCATTAGAGCTTGTAATCGAGGATATTCTGAATTCCGTAGTAAAAGTGCTTAATTAATCTTGTTATGTCGTAATTTTCTGTGTACTCTTTTGTGATTGCACTCGTGTATGTGTGTTGAACATCCTGGGCACACATATGCGTTTACTTGGTTCATTTTCGGAATTGAGTGTCGTAAATTGGTATTAGAGCCACAATTTGACCGTAGGACGCAACCTAAATAGAATGGACACTTTAGAGCACATAGGAGCACACAGGAATCGATGTGTTTTTGCTTGGTGCCCTATTTGCAATATATTGATTGCTTGTGTACTTAATAGAAGATTTTTGGGTGCTTTAGCATTGCAATGTCCACATAGGCTAGTGTAGGTAGTTGCTTAGTTTCATATCCCTTGATGCATATAGTTGGGGACATTTTCTGAATTCTTATCTCTTTCTTTTCTTCAGATGGTGAGGACTCGCAACCAGAGGGATGGTAATGATGAGGAGGAGAACAATGGAGCACCTTAGAACAACAATGGACAAGAACCTGCTCAGAGAACTATCAATATTGAGCAGCTTTTGGCTACGCAGAACCAGCTCATGCAAACCATGATACAAACTATGGGACAGCTAAAGGCTGGTAACAGCAACAACATCCCCACATGCCTCCACCCCCACCTCCTCATAAACGGTTGGGAGAGTTCATGAGGACTAGGCCGCCAACCTTTGCACAAGCTACTGACCCTATGGATGCCAATGACTGGCTCAAGTCCGTGGAGAAGAAGCTAGCTATTGTCCAATGCAGCGATCGGGAGATGGTTCTATTTGCTTCTCATCAACAAGTTGGAGCAGCTGCGGATTGGTGGGATGCTTATTGCAATGCTCATGAGAATCAGGAGAGGATCACCTGGGCCAAATTTAAGGAGAGCTTCCATTCTCATTATGTGTCGGAGGGTGTCATAATCTTGAAGAGGCAAGATTTTGAAAACTTGAGGCAAGGAAGATCGAGTGTGGGTGAATACCTCAATAAATTCACTCGACTCTCAAGATATGCGCTTGAGGATGTGAGTCATGATAGTCAGAAGCAATACTTGTTCATGAGTGGCCTTAACAATGAGATCCAAGTGCAATTTCTCAGTTGTCATTATGCCAACTTCCAGAAGCTTGTGGACAAGGCAATTGTTGTGGAGAACAAGGTCCGTGAGATGGAGCAAGACAACAAGAGGAAGGCGCCATACCAAGGACAGCAACAAGGAAGTAAAGTGTGCCCTCGCTTCCCACCACCCAATGCGCCATATTACAGCCCTTCAGTTACTATACAACGCCCTGGATTTGCGCTGCGCCCAGCTCAGTTTGTGCAGCAGTGCCTTGTCATGCAAGCACCTAGGCCTCCAATGCCTTTTGCACCTCGTGCTAACTTTCCTGGTGCCAATGCGCAGAATCAAGTCTGACCAAATTCAGGTGCAGCAAGGAAGTGCTATACATGTGGAGAAGCTGGACACTTTGCACACCAATGTCCTAAGTCAGACCTTGGTCAAGGAAACAATGCTCAAAGACAGAACCCAAGACCCAATGGAGGAGTGCCACAAGGGAACCATGGACAGCAAAATTTTGCTCGCGGCAATGTGAACCATGTCTCTACGGAGGATGATCAACAAGCGGATGTCGTGGTGATTGGTATGTTTCTCGCAAACTCCAGCCCGACGACTATGTTATTTGATTCTGGAGCATCGCATTCATTCATTGCATCGAAATATGTTGCCAATTATAGTTTGCCTATCTCTCATATGAAGTTTACTCTATTGGTTAAGTCTCCTGGATGAGAGATGAGGACAAATATAGTGTGTCCAAAAGTAAGCCATAGAATAAGGGGGGTAGACTTCTTTTCCAACCTCATCATTTTTGATTCTCAAGGATTGGACATTATACATAGTATGGACTGGTTGAGGAAGCACAATGGAATCATTAAATGTGCCACAAAGACGGTGAAGTTGACCAATGTGGAAAGGATCACCATAGAATTTGAGCGTCTCAACAGGCACCGGAGCAATTGGAGCTGAACCACATGGACGGTGCCACAATTGAGGAGATCCCTGTGGTGTGCGAATTTTTGGATGTGTTCCCATACGAGTTGCCAGGTATGCCACCTGATCGAGACATTGAGTTTGTTATTGAATCGATACCTGGAACTGCACCTATAGCTAAAAGACCCTATAGGATGCCTCCTAAGGAATTAGCAGAGCTCAAGAAGCAAACTCAAGGGCAACTAGAGAAGGGTTTTATTCGCCCCAGCTCTTCACCTTGGGGAGCGCCCGTGCTTTTTGTGGACAAGAAGGATGGATCCCAAAGGATGTCTGTGGATTACCAAGCTCTCAACGAGGTGAAAATCAAGAACAAGTACACCTTGTCACGCATAGAAGACTTGTTTGATCAGATGAAGGGTGCTTATCTTCTCCATGATTGATTTAAGGTCGAAATACTTTCAAATGAAGATTAGCCCATCGGACATACCCAAGATAGCTTTTAGAACATGATATGGATCCTATGAGTATACATTTATGTCCTTTGGATTGACGAATGCGTCTGCGTATTTTATGTACCTCATGAATAAGGTCTTCATGGAGTACCTGGATAAGTTTGTTGTGGTGTTCATTGATGATATAACGATCTAATCGAAGGATGAGAAGGAACATGAGGAACACTTGAGGCTCACATTGCAGAAATTGAGGAAGCATCAATTGTACGCCAAATTCAGCAAGTGCCAGTTTTGGTTGAAAGAAGTGTCATTTTTGGGTCATATCATCTCAGGAGGGGTAGTGTCAGTTGAACAAGGAAAAGTGAGAGATGTGCTAAAATGGGAAACCCCGCAAAATGTCAAGGAAATTAGAAGTTTTCTCGGAATGGCTGGATATTACCGTATATTGATCAAGGACTTCTCCAAGATAGCCAAGCCCATGACAGAGTTGTTATTGAAGGGAAAAGCTTTCCAATGGACTGAAGCTTGTCAATATAGTTTTGAGGAGTTGAAGAAAAGGTTAAACACAACCCCAGTTTTGGTTTTGCCAGACGTAAGCAAGAGTTTTGATATATATTGTGATGCATCGAGACAAGGACTTGGATGTGTGCATATGCAAGAAGCTCACTCGGTTGCCTACACATCGAGACAATTGAAGAAGCAAGAGCAGAATTATCTGACCCACGACCTAGAACTCGCAGCGGTGGTACATGCATTGAATATTTGGAGACATTATATTCTTGGACATAGGTGTGAAATTTATACAGATCACAAGAGTTTAAAGTACTTATTCACACAAAGAAACCTGAATTTGAGGCAACGAATGTGGTTGGAGCTCATCAAAGATTATGATGTAGGGATCAACTGCCATCTGGGGAAGGCTAATGTAGTCGCCGATGCATTAAGTAGAAAAGGAGTAAGTCACCAGCTCATGGTTCGAGAATTGCCATCCGAGTTATGTAAGGAGTTTGAACGGTTGAATCTTGTATTTGTAAATGAGATGGGGACAATGGAATTAAATCAAACCTTGGAGTAGAAAATTCGAGAAGGCCAAACCAAGGATGAGGAAATTCAAGAAATAAAGGAAAGGACCCAAGAAAGGAGAGAATTCAGATTTGATGAGGACAAACATGGTAGTCTATGGCTTGGTAAAAGGATTGTCGTGCCTAATGTGAAGCATATTCGGGAGACAATATTAAAGGACGCGCATGACTCGCCTTTCTCAATTCATCCCGGTTGTACGAAGATGTACAAGGACTTGAAGACTTGTTATTGGTGGGCTAGCATGAAAGAGGACATATCTGAATACGTAGCATTGTGTAATGTGTGCCAACGAGTGAAGGCGGAACATTTAAGGCCAGGTGGATTATTGCAGCCGTTAAATATTTCCGAATGGAAGTAGGAAGAAATTGGCATAGATTTTATAGTTGGATTGCCACGTACTCAGTCCGGTTATGACTGCATATGGGTAATTGTGGATCAGTTAACCAAGTGAGCTCACTTTATTCCCGTCAAGACCACTTTTAATAAAGAGAAATTGGCAGAACTGTATATGGGAATAATAGTATGTTTGCATAGAGTTCCAAAGATGATAGTATCGGATAGATGTTCTCAATTTACCTCCAGGTTCTGGCAAAAACTGCATGGTTCATCGGGAACAAAGTTGAATTTTAGCTCAGCATATCACCTTCAAACGGATGGACAAAATGACAGGACTAATCATATTTTGGAAGACATGTTAAGAGCTTGTGCCTTGAAGCTTGGAAAAAGTTGGGACAAAAGCTTGCCATATGCGGAATTTTCATACAACAATAGTTACCAAGCGAGCTTGAACATGGTACCATATGAAGCACTATATGGAAGGAAGTGTAGAACATCTTTGTTCTGGAATGAAACAGGAGAAAATCAAGTATTCGGCCCCGACATGTTGCAAGAAGCTGAGGAGCAGGTACAAATTATTCGTGAAAACTTGAGGGCTGCTCAATCAAGGCAAAAAGGCTATGCGGACAATAGGAGAAGGGATTAGCCTTTGAAGTGGGAGATTTCGTCTACCTCAAAGTGTCACCAATGAGAGGCCATAAGAGGTTTAACATAAGAGGCAAGCTAGCACCTCGATACATTGGGCCATTCAAGATTTTGGACAAAAGGGGAGAACTAGCATATAAGTTGGAGATGCCAACCCATCTTTCAGATGTCCATGATGTGTTTCATGTTTCTCAGCTCAAAAAGTGTTTGAGGGTACCGAAAGAACAAGTGCCAATGGAAGAATTGGAATTAGAGGCAGATTTTACTTATGCCGAGCAACCGAATAAAATATTTGAAACCAAGGAGAGAGTCACGAGGAACAAGTTGATTCAATGGTGCAAAGTTCAATGTAAGCATCACACAGAATCGGAGGCAACATGGGAGTTGGAAGATGATCTAAAGAAGGAATTTCCCTATCTCTTCTCTTCCGCGTCGAATCTCGAGGGCGAGATTCATTTTAAGGGGGGTAGGTTTGTAACACCCTCATTTTCATCCATCATGTCTTGCATACATTCTTATATATGTTTAGAACTAAGCAACATAAAAAGAAACAAGTTTAAAATGATTTAGGATCAAAACCGCACGTATAAATTCTGGGAAGTGCGGGCTATTCCGATTTTGGTGCGGACTAGTCCAATTTCTCTTTGACTTCCATCGGACTTGACGTTTTGCTGCAGGCTAGTCGGTTATTCTCTCTGGACACTTTTGTACTTGTTCGGTCTAGTGCGGACTAGTCCGGTGTTCCAATTCCTTGGAAATTTTGCTAAGTCCTTGACATGTCCAGACTTGTCTAGTTTTCCAACGGACTTGTCCGTTTTCCCCTCAGACTAAAGTCAGACTTGTCCAATTTTGGTAAAACTTGTCTATTTTTCCCCTCTGGATAAGATTGGACTTGTCTGATGTCCATTTCGGACTTGTCCGATATCTCTCTGTCTAACTTCGGATCATTACGGTATTGCTAGTATTGAATGGATCATTTGGTGCACCGAGGAAGGGGAGTCAGGTTGGGTTTGGATATGGTTGGCGGGACTCCCTGGGATCCGAACGGCGCGAGAGGGGGCCCTTGGTTGAAGATGTGCTCAGTTGGAGACATTGCCACCGGTGAAACCTAAGTGGGTCCGTACATGATAGTAGTACCTTTGTAAAGGCTATTTTGTGATCTCTTGGCCATACACCAAAGGAAGTGTAATTGGCATAAGGGAGGTTCTTTAGTCGCTGACGGGTGATGAAATCACAAACACGTGGGTAAAGTGGCACAACCTCTGCAGAGTGTCTTAAATACTATCATGATAGCCGTGCTCCGGATTATGAGCAACCTGGACCCTCACATGATTTGGGGAAACATGGGATTTGGGATGGTTATGGATTGGTACTGGTTATGGATTGAATTATGGTACTGGATATGGTTAATGGTAATAAGAAATATGGTATATGGATGATGGTATTAAAATATGGACTTGTATAATGATAACTACAAGGTTTATGATGGGTTTACCTCACATACATATAGTATATTGCTTTCCAAATGTTTTAATGTACTTTTTAGCACTTAGCCTTTATTATATTCGTCATTTGAATCAGCTACATGTCATACTTTCCACACTTTCTGAGTACGACATGTACTCACCCTTGCGATTCCCCCCACCAATAGTTGCAGGTCAGGATTGGGAGTACGATGATAACGCGGAGTTCTAGGCCGTGTCTGCCGTCAGCTTTGCCTCTGGTGTTCATTGGAGCTGCGCTATATCCTATATCCTTAGTTTGCTTAATTAGATTATTGCTGCTACATTAGTTCAGACTTGTCATTAATATTCATTAGAGCTTGTAATCGAGGATATTATGAATTGTGTACGAAAAGTGTTTAATTAATCTTGTTCTGTGGTAATTTTCTGTATACTCTTTTTTATTGCACTCGTGTATGTGTGTTGAACATCCTGGGCACACATATGCGTTCACTTGGTTCATTTTTGGAACCGGGTGCTACAGTTTCCAAGTAGATAGTGTCTCCACATCTTCAACGCCAGTACCACAACAACAAGTTCCAAATCATGAGTAGGGCAATCTTGCTCGCGGTGCAAAGCTGACGCAATCCATATGCAATTACATGCCTATCTTGCATCAAAACACAACCCAATCCAGTGCATGATGCATCACATTATACATCAAAAGACTTGGTCGTATCTAGTTGAGCTAAGATAGGTGCTATTGCAAGATGTGTTCTCAAGGCCAGGAATGCTTCCCCGCAATCCTTAGTCCGCACATACTTGTTTCCTTTCTTCAATAGTCCGGTCATTGGCTTAGCAATCTTCGAGAAGTTTGGAACGAATCTTCGATAATAACCCTTTAGTCCTAAGAAACTGATAGGATCTTGGTTCCCGATCTTTCGATGAGAATAGGAGGATTCGATTTGTGGAGGAGGAGACGTTGGCGATCCGACTACACTGTCCCCAAGACGATGTGCCTTAGCAATCGGTACACCGACTCCGAAGTTGTATTGATCTTGCTGGCCCACAATCAACCTGACCACGAGGACCTTTGTTCCAGCAAGGAATCGAAGAACACGCAAGAACAATAAGAACAAGCACTTATCTGTTGAAACAATCTTAAAGTGGGGTTCTGGATACAAGTAGAAGCACGATCTAGTCGACACGCGCATGTACAAGGAAGCAACAGAAGCTAACTTATGAATAAACAAAACCCACCAACTAATGAGGGCGGCGTATACTATTTATTACCTCCCTAGGGTCGTGATATACCCTAATCACGATTCCCCAATGGACTCCAAACCATACATGGGCCATGGGCCCAATTTTGGTGACGCAACACCATGGACAGAAAAGGTCTTGCTTTTAAATTAACGATCGCGGCCTACTCCGAATAGATATGCACATGAGCCAGATCCATTTGAAAGTAGACTTGATAATCTTTCCAGGAAGTACTTGAACGCCCAGATTGGAGTCCGTATGACGTCATGGTGGCCATCACAAGTTGGTGCTGTTCTGCTATCCAAATCACATCTGTGTGAATTACCTTCCCTTTGGCTCCTCTCCATTGTTCCTAAGCAAAACAAGAAAGCACGTAGTTCCACGGTCTAGATAAGATGTACATAAGGTCAAGAATGAGTTCACCTGATAATTTAGTTGATGTGCACGAGCACGAGTGATCGGACCAGAAACCAGTAGCTGAGTTGGTGTGGATGTATCGAGGGTGTTGATGTCCTCATCATTCTCCCCTTCTTGTATTTGAGTCGTCCGCGACTCAAGCACATCTTCTTCTCCCAAATATGGCTTCAAATCTGCAATGTTAAATGTGGTACTAACCCCAAAATCCGCAGGCAACTCGAGTTTATATGCATTATCATTAATCCATTCTAACACTTTTAATGGACCATCAGCTCGAGGTAACAATTTAGACTTTATCAAATCAAAAAACCTATCCTTTCGCAAATATAAACAAACTAAATCACTAGGTTCAAAAGTGATAGGTTTCTTTCCCTACTAGTAGCAAGTTTGTACTTGGCATTCATGCACTCTATATTCTTCATAGTGGTTTCATGCAATTTTTAGATCAATTCAGCACGATGTTTAGCATCAAAATTCACTCGTTCAATTGAAGGAAGAGGTAATAAATCAATAGGAGCACGGGGTACAAATCCATAAACAATCTCATAAGGGCATTTCTTAGTACTAGAATGTAGGGAACGATTATAAGCAAACTCAACATGAGGCAAACACTCTTCCCACATTTTTATATTGTTTTTCAAAACAGCTCTAAGCATGGTAGATAAACTTCTATACACAACCTCAGTTTGACCATCAGTTTGGGGATGACAAGTAGTTGAAAATAAAAGCTTAGTCCCCAATTTTTCCCATATCGTTCTCCAAAAATGGCTAAGAAACTTAGCATCACGATCTGAAAACTATTGTGTTTGGCACACCATGCAAACTAACAATCTCTCACAAAAACAAATCAGCAACATGTGTAGCATCATCACTTTTACGACAAAGTATGAAGTGTGCCATTTTAGAAAATCTATCCATGACAACAAAGATGCTATCCCTTCCCTTCTTTGTTCTAGGTAGACCTAAAACAAAGTCCATCGAAATATCCTCGCAAGGCATGCTAGGAATGGGAAGAGGCATGTACAAACCATGTGGATTAAGTCGTGACGTAGCTTATTGACATGTCGTGCAGCGAGCAACGAAGCGCTACACGTCTCGCCTCATCCTTGGCCAAAAGAAATTACCAGCAAGTATGTCCTCCGTCTTTTTCACTCCAAAGTGCCCCATAAGCCCACCTCCATGCGATTCCTGTAACAACAACAAACGAACGGAGCTAGCTGGAATGCATAACTTGTTAGGTCTAAACACATAGGCATCGTTGAGGACAAATTTTTTTAAAGTTTTTCCCTCTTTATATTTCAGCAATACATCTTGGAAATCAGCAGCATGTTCATATTGATCTTTAATCATTTCCAATCCAAAAATTTTAAAGTCAAGTTGAGATAGAAGAGTATAACGTCTAGATAAAGCATCAACAATAGCATTATCCTTTCCCTTTTTGTGTTTAATGACATAAGGAAAAGACTCAATAAATTCCATCCACTTAGCATGCCTACGGTTCTGTTTCCCTTGACTCCTAATACGCTTTGGTGATTCATGATCAGAATGGATAACAAATTCTTTGGTCCACAAATAGTGCTGCCATGTTTCTAAAGTTCGTACAAGAGCATATAATTCCTTATCATAGGCATAATAATTCAGAGTAGGCCCACTCATTTTCTCACTAAAATATGCAATTGGTTTTCCTTCTTGTAACAAAACACCACCCAATCCAATCCCACTGGCATAACATTCAAGCTCAAAAGTCTTAGAAAAATCAGGAAGTTGGAGAAGAGGTGCATGCGTCAACTTATCTTTCAGTATGGTAAAGGCGTTATCTTGTGTGGTGCCCCAAGAAAAAGGCACTCCCTTCTTCGTAAGGTCATTCAATGGAGAATCAAAGGTGCTGAAATCCTTCACAAAGTGAAGATAAAACCCAGCCAGTCCTAGAAAGCTCAACACCTGTGTGATGGTCTTTGGTACATGCCACCCCTAAATAGCCTCTACCTTGGCTTGATCAACTTCAATTCCCTATGGAGTAACAACATAGCCAAGAAAAGAGAATCGATCCTTGCAAAAGGTGCACTTCTCAAGGTTACCAAATAATCAGGCCTCATGTAAAGCATTAAAACAGCACGTAAGTGATCAAGATGTTCATCCCTGGATTTGCTTAAATCAATATATCATCAAAGTACACAACAACAAATTTCCCAATGAATGCACGCAAAACCTCGTTCATTAATCTCATGAAGGTGCTAGGTGAATTAGTTAACCCAAAAGGCATGACTAACCACTTATGTAAACCGAACTTTTTGAAAGCAGTTGTCCATTCATCTCCTAGTTTCATGCGAATTTGGTGATAACCACTATGCAAATCAAATTTTGAGAGCACAACAGCACCACTCAATTCATCAAGCATATCATCTAAGCGTGGAATAGGATGACGATATCAAATGGTGATATTGTTGATTGCTCTACAATCCACACACATACGCTAGGATCCATCCTATTTAGGTACTAGAATAACTGGAACAACACAAGGACTAAGAGACTCACATACATAACCTTTGTCGAGTAGTTCTTGTACTTGGTGTTGAATCTCCTTTGTTTCCTCCGGATATGACTTGTATGGTGCACAGTTGAGAAATGAACAAAACCTACCAGCTAATGAGGGTGGTGACTACTATTTATTACCTCCCTAGGGTCATGAGAAACCCTAATCACGAGTCCCTAATGGACTCCAAACGATACATGGGCCATGGGCCCAATTTTAGTGACGCAGCACCATGGACATAAAAGGTCTTGGTATTAAAATAATGATTGCGGCCGACACTGAACAGATATGGACATGAGGCTAGATCCGTTTGAAAGTAGACTTGATAATCTTTCTTGGAAGTACTTGAACGCCCAGATCAAAGTCCGTATGAAGTCGTGGTGGCCGTCACATGTTGGTGTTGTTCTGCTGTCCAAATCCCGTCCCCGCGAATTCCCTTCCCTTTTGATCCGCTCCATTGTTCCTAAGCAAAACAAGAAAACATGTAGTTCCATGGTCTAGATAAGATGGACATAAGGCCAAGAATGAGTTCACCTAATAGTTTAGGTTACGTGCACGAGCGCGAGTGATCGGACCAGAAACCGGTAGCTGAGTTGGTTTGGATGTATTGAAGGTGTTGATGTCCTCATCAGAAACTACAAACCTGATGGACTGACTTCGGGGATTCCCATTTTAGTACTTGTACAACCTTACTTGGATCAACTGTCACACCTTCCACTTAAATAATATGACCAAGAAAAGGCACTTTCTTGATCCAAAACTCACACTTACTAAACTTAGCATATAGTTTATGCTCTCTTAATCGTTGTAGTAGAATAGAAGGTGTATGGCATGCTCTTCCTCTGATTTGGAGTACACCAGTATGTCATCAATAGAGACCACTACAAACAAATCCAACTCTGGCATGAAAACAGAATTCATGAGATACATGAAGTGTGCAGGTGCATTGGTTAGACCAAAAGACATGACCAAATATTCATAGAGTCCATATCTGGTTGGGAATGCCGTCTTCGGAATATCTTCCCCTATGATCTTGATCCGATGATAACCTGACCTCAAATCCGTCTTGTAGAATACCTGGGCACCCACTAGTTGATCAAATAAGATATCAATCTGTGGTAGTGGATACTTATTCTTACTCGTCAGTCCATCCAGAGGACAATAGTCCACACACAACCGTAGTGACTCATCCTTTTTCTTCACAAAAAAAGCTGAGCAACCCCATGGTGATGAGCTAGGTCTGATAAATCCTTTGTCTAGCAACTCTTTTAGGTGCTCCTTCAGTTCTGCTAGTTCATTTGGGGCCATCCGATACGGTCTTCGAGATATCGGTGTAGATCCAGGTGCTAGCTCAATATTAAACTCTATGTCACGCTCTGGTGGCATACCCAGAAGATCATTTGGAAATACGTCGGGATACTCACGAACAACAGGAATATACTCAAGTTTAGTGGTTACCGTGTGATAGGCGGTTGGAATTTCAGAATCTAGCTCTTCAAGTATGAGGGTATGAGGACCGTAAAACTGAGTGTCCAACCGAACAATCCGAGGACCAATGTCAAGAACAGCCCCATGGTAATTCAACCATGCCATACCTAAGATAACATCAATCCGTTGCCCCTCTAACACAATGAGGGTTGTAGGGTACACTTTTCCACCCAAGCATAAGGGTGCCTTAACCATAACTTTGTTAGCAGCTATGTTGCCTCCGGGTGAACTGATAAGGTAATGAACCTTGGTTGTAGTGGTAGGTTGCTTAGATTTGCACACATATGACTTGTTGATGAATTTATGTGTAGCTCCAGAATCGAATAGAATCATCAAGGGCAGTTCGTTGAGAGTGAACATACACGCCAAAACATGTTCTCTGTCTAGTACATCCTTTAGATTTGTATGGTGAATACTTTTGGGTCTTGATGCTACACTTGTAGATTGACTCTGTTGCTGATAAGTACCATGTACGGATGCATTTCTGCTGCCCTGTTCACCTTCTGGACACTTCCTAGTAAAATTTCCTAACTGGCCACACGTAAAGCAGGGATGTTTCATCGGTCCTCCGCCAATCTGAGGACGGAAGTTGGTTGCATCTAGTTGTGGAACAAATGTACTAGGAACAGCATATTGCTGCTGTTGCTGCAGTCTGAAACCATAATATTGAGATGAATTATCATGATATTGCGAGAGTTGCATGTCCAACTGCATTTGCTGACTGGGCACTGTACTATATACGAATCGGTACTTCTGAGGAGTGGGGTCATCTGGTGGTACACTCATTTCTCTATTCTCAGCCAGAGTTTGGCGGTGAGCATCCCCGAACATAATGGCCAAACTAACCATCTTGTTGTATTTGGCACGTCTATGCAAGATTAGCTTTTCCTGAAGCTTAACATCAAGGTCTCGGAACAAGCAATCACTCCTCCTGAGCTCCGTATCCACATGATCGGGCGCATATTGAGCCAAGTTGTTGAATACATTGGAATACTCATAAGCACTCATTCCTCCTTGCTTCAACTCCACAAATTTGTAAAGCTTTGTTCCGATCAACCCTCTAGTAATATGTCGAGCACGAAAGGCTTCATAAAACTCGTACCATGGCACACGATGTCCATAGAATGAGTGCCAAGATATTCAGCCCACTAAGCTCCAGGTGGTCTGTGAAGCTGCTGAGCGGCCAATAAAGTCTTTTGAAAGTCATCACACTGAAGCAATCCAAACTTTGCTTCAATAACATGGAGTCAATTGTCTGCCTCCAATGGATCCTTCGCTTCCATGAAGACCGGTGGTTGTGTTGCCAAGAATTCCAAATACAAGCTTGGTGTAGGATTATACTGCCGGGTTTCTTGATGTATTCCTTGCTGTACCAACACTTGAAGGGACTCTGCCGTCTTTGCCATGACTTCAGCCAATTCGTTTGGTGGTGGTTCCTGCGGTGGAGTCGGACCACGTCCACCCTGCCGAGAACGTCCATCCTTACTTGAACTTCGAGTACGCAACATACTACATGAAATATATTTTGAATTGAGTCAAAATTCAATTCTAACAGAAACGTGAAGATCAGTAGAACATAAACATGTCATAAACTTAAGAGGAAGTATAACAACATCTATGCTCCAACCAATCTCTAAAGTACGCAAAATCTGATACATAAATTAAACACCATGACCAGTCTTCCTATATCTCTGATTTCACTCAAGTTATCTGCATATTATTGATTTGAGTTGAATACCAAAGTCGTAGTCACCTTCGATACCTTTCAAACGGTTACTCATATGACCTCATAGAATTTCTGGATTGAGAGTTATAGAATTCTGAAGATGACATATTTTCTGGTGCAATTTCGACAGAACCTCCCCTAAAAGTGGTGTTTTTTACCACAGTTTAAACAGATCAAAATCTTCCAAATGTGCACCAAATTCCAATTACAACATTGTAATATAATGTCACAGCTTCTCAGAAATCTATACATCCACAGCTTACAAGTTCCATACAGGTGAACGATCGACCACTTTTCAAACTGGGTAGAAACGGTTCAGATTCTGTACAGTCAGGACATGTTCAACGATAATTCAAATTTGGACCGGTTACAATATGTTCCAGCCTTTCAGTTGAATACAAAGTTGATAGCGGACTAACTTATATTTCAAGAAATGTATATATATGCCTATGTCACAACTATAGAGTAAAAGATATCGCTGTTCAAAGTTCACACAAAACTTGGTACAGTCCAGCCACCTCACTGCAAGTGCCCCAGTTTGAAGTCCAAATTACAAAAACTTCTGTGCCGAATTAGGACACCCTTCCAGAACTATATCACTGTACTCCAGACAAAGAGATATTGCAAAAATACAGAGACTGGTTCAAAACACTAGAAATTGTAGCAGTTTTTGAAAATTTGAACTTTTGACCAACTTTGATTGTGTTACTGTCCTGGAGTGCAATAGAAAAGTTCTAGAGGCCTCTTCAACTTTCGAGAACTGCGTCACACACTCCCATTCACTAAAGATTCACTGAGATACACTCTGTGCAATTTTGGCCTAGAAAGTGCCCAAAACAGGGGATCCCAATATCGGTGCTCTATTACTTCTCTCCTTCATATTTAACCCAATCAAGCTTCTAAATCCACATTTGACATGATTTCTTGTAATTTTACAGAAGATTCAGGACTTAGGAGATGAGAGGTGTATATCCATCATTTCTGACCATGCCGATATTATGCACCTGAACAAATAGAAAATTCCAACCGGATCCCCTTCAGCTCATACATCTCATAAGTGGCACTAAAATCGAGCACTCGCAATACATCTAACGTGGTTAGTGTACCTGCATAAGACACTCAATTCACAGAACACCCGTTATGGTGCCGCATGGCACGGCCCACACGGGCGATCATATTAGGCAGTCATAATAATATATTATCTCAAATCTAACGCCGTGTCTCATTCCATACAGGCCGTCCTCAAGGAGAACACGTCTCAAGAAACGTGGTCGCGTTTCAATACCACACGATGGGGAACCTGAGTAGAGTGCAAATGAGTGGTCACAATTGGGAATTTTATCAACCCAATAGATACCACCTAATGCCCCATAAGAGATGAAGCATGCTGATGGCGAGCGCTGCTTATGGTCCTTTGAACATTGATGTTCAAAGTTGCATACTATTGCGTTTTTGACCACACGATGGGGTATCCTCTCTTTTGCCTGAAGCACGCCGGGGAGCAGCATTTTCATATATTTCTAGAATGATGAGAAGGTTTAGAGACTCATATTAACTCTCGTGTCAAGCCACGAGGAACAATCACCATACTACCTCTCATACGGGGGAGCTTACCGCAATTGATCCGCTTGCGGTGGCATACCTTACCTACTCTTACCTGACGTCAGAGCGTCACTACAGAATATAATAACAAATAAGTTAAGCTTTTCCACCTTAAGTAACTATGCTAATAGCAATCCTTATGTGGGCCTAGTACCGAATCCTCGCTCATAGACTTAATTTTTTCAAAATACGTGTTGTTCCAGGTGTGCTATTCCCAATGCAGCATTAATACAAGTCTGTGAGGACCCTTGACCCGACATTCCAGGAATCTCATTGGTGGTGTAGTACGACGCACACCTAACAACATAACACACAAAACACACATTTACAACACAATGGGCATTTATTCTATAGTATTGTTCGGTTTACAAAGTAATGTACACAAATACAAGCAGCAGAAAGATAAGATACAACTCGTGCCCTATAGCCTATACTAAGCAGGAGTGAAGTCATTTATCGAAAGCTCCACTGTAGAAACACTCAAGGTCACTGCGTTGTGCAGGGCTCCCAGTGAGTCTTATAACCCTCAAAGGATGATGACTCAATCGTACTATCCTTCATTAATGTTGCCTTATGCAATGTTACCTGCAAAACAATGGATCAACAAACCGTGAGCTTACGCTCAGCAAGGCTTAACCGTCTCCCTAATCATGAAACATTAAATGCTGAAGTGGAATGGTCGGTAATGTAAATCTAATATAAAGTACATGTGCACTATCAGTAGATCCTTACTTCAGTTTTATAGCAACATATTAAATGTTCAGAAAATGTAAATTTAGTTCATGCTAATTCTAATCCAATCAAGTTGCAATAGCAAGATTAAACATAAAGAATATTCCATCAGTTCTCCCTCCAGTTCTTACTATGTCATGACTCAGTGTACAAGTATGCTCCCTTCCGCGAGCCATGGTGATTTGAATCATGAAAACACCCAGCTTGCACGTCACATACACTAGCCTAGAAAAGACTTACAGTCCTCCCCTGTGATGTCATAAGTGACAACCTTTCACAAGACACCCAAATGTCGAAGCCGTCCCACCGTCTCGAAAGCATGCACCACATACGGGATCGTTGCAGCGATCACTACTATTTGCCGTCAGCTACCGGCCTAGGAAAGTGTGGATCACCTCAACACTCAGGTTAACAAGTTACCTTAGTTTCCTGGGTCCCATATTACCAGTATGCATCCAATACAAAGTTCAAACTTGTCCAACAGGGCCGCATACGAAACGGGCCTTAATCGACGCAGAAAGGAACTATGCCCACATGACCATGTCCTTGAGCGTCATAGCCTTCCTGCCTGGTCTCCAGATCCCTCCAAATTGATCCCACTTAATAGTGTTCACGAGTAGAGTCCCTCTACTCGAGTTACACCATTAATTATGTTTCCATCATATGCATCATATCAACAGTTATGTAAAGTTCTATACTACCCACACTCCAAGGATTCTTTGGGCACCTATGTGGGGTATCATACATCCATAGCCATAATGCACCAATCAATTATAAGCATTTCAAACATTATTAATAAGAAACTTGTTAATACTTAAATGCAAACTGGGGCTTTCCTTGCTCAACGGTTAAGTTAGTAGCATCTAGTCAATTCATCGTCCCCCAGAGTATCTGCCTCGACAGCTCCGATATGAGAATCCTTGCCCTCGATTTGTACCCTTGGTCAAGCTCTGGCATATCTGTGAGAATTCCCTCTATCGCTATGACAAATAATACAATTTAGAAAAGTAACTATGTAAGAATGGCTTATCCGAGACGTGCCCTAATGAAGAAGGGAGACAAACAAACTGTCCATCTTCATCATTGCGTCTCACATTACATTGTCATCAGAGACGTGCTTATGGCGCGTCGCCGATCATCCGAAGTGCGAGACACTCTCCTTTCTTTGTGTCATAACAGACGGTCTTTACAGGGTCATTGGAGATGCGGATGGTGCGCATTGCCCATCAGCATACATGCGTGACAAGCCCAAACGAAGCACGTCGCAAATATATTGACTGACCTGAGACAATTTATATTCTAGCACATCGCAAATTTGTTTACCGATCTGATATGAGCTTTATAGATGCTTGCCTCCTTTATGTAGGTTATCCGAGACGTTCTCTATTATAGCTCGTCGCAGATTGTTTACGGGCAGGGTCTCCTATTAGGTGCCCCTCACCCCTGATTATCCTGATTATCGGCTGCATCCTGGAGCTAGCCAGAATTTGGCAGCCGAATTACCAGTGTCAGCAACATACACATACATGAACATATGTATAGCTAAAAATATCACACCTTAAATTATATTGACCAATCAAATATTAACAAAGTCTCAATCATGGTTATCAAGTATACTAATTACATAACAAAGATTGTTCATCCTGATTACAATGTAACTAATTACACACATCGTAAGTGTCATCATCTAATCTCGTATATCGTAATGAAAATTCTCCCGATCAATGACTTCATTAACGATGAGCCTACATAGCCTCTAATGCTCCAACTGAGACATTCTCAAATTCAATAAAATCACCAAAATCATATAAAACATTATCAAATTGCAGTCACATTCGCTTAACGAGTCACATAAGGTAGCAAATATTTGTTAGTGAATGGAGAACCGTGCTTACTTGTAGCATAGGCAGTTTGTGAGCACCTGCAAAGCATCAGCAGAGAAATTGTTCTTATGGTAAAGGGCATGGTAATGAGCTTGTGTGCTTGCACCTGAAAAAACAAACAATTTACATTCCACTGATGCATTTATAGCCTGGTATCAAAAACTCGTGAGAGAAACACCAATTATCCCATAGATACCTTGATTCCAGCATGGCTGCAGAGGTAGAAATCAAACTCTTTGGGATGGCAAATTCTAGTGTCAACCACAGTTCCTGCAGTTTCAAGGGTTTGCGAATCAGAATTCATTATATACATTGATAGTCAAAACAAATACATTACTTCTGCATTGGACATGAACAAGGAAGATGAATGTATACCATAATGAAAATTATCCATTTGGATCAATGACTTCATTAAAGATGATCCTTCATTGGACATCCTCAAATTCAATAAAATCACCGGAATCCACACTCTAAGGGCATGGTCGAGGCGGCGGCGTGCTATGGGGACAAGGATGAAGTGGTGGCATGTTTCGGGACGAGCTGGCAGAGGTGCCAGAGTGGCGGTTCCTCATCTCTCTAATGGCAGCAGGTTGGCGTGCTCCAGGGATAGGGAGAACATTTCCACTTATGTGAAGGTGGCAGCATGCTCATACCAATTATCGAGGTCAGGGTCGAGGCAGCGGCGTGCTCTGGGGACAGGGGACGGGGCGGCGTGCTCCAGCGTGCTCAACTCTATGATGACGAAGGTCGCGGTTGACGGTGGGGTAGGGGTCAACAGTGGCAGCGCGACAATGACGAAGAGCGAGTTGAGAAAGAGGGATGGCGGCGGCATGCTCTGGGGACATGGGGCGAGCTGGCATGCTCTAGCGTGCTCAATTATCTGATGACGCGAAGGTCAGGGTCGACGGCGGGGTTGGGGTCAACGGCAGCAACACGACATTAACAATGACAGGATGACGGTGGTGTGCCCTGGAGCTGCGGTTTCTAGGTCGAGAGAGCACACGAGACCTAAAATTTTTCGCCAAATGTTGGGAGAGAGCGCGCGATGGATAAAAATAGCAAAACTCGGAGATGTGCCTGTATAACACATGTCTCTCATTTCACCGTCCTTTGGTCGAGAAAGTGTGAGAGCTTAAAATAAAACTCTGAGACGCACATATATAACCCACGTCTCGCATTATCATCTTTCTCATCAGGGCATTTTCCTGCATGCAAAAGACGAGCAACAACGTGCTGAAGACCGGAACATCTTTCGCATGCTGGGATGTACCACTGGCCACTGTGCGCAATGCCTTATATGATCGTTGCATTGTGCTCAGATTTCCGAGGTAGGACAAAAGATCTTCGGCGTAAATCGGAGATGCACCCTGGTAAGGCGCGTCTGTCATTATTTTGTGGCCGAATGGACATGCGGCATGCGAAAGTTGTTGCTCCCGCGACCAACAACTTACGCATGCTGACATGTCGACTGGAAATTGTGCGCAATGCCTTATAGGATCGTTGCAACACGCTTAGCTTTCCGAGGTGGGACAAAAGATCTTCGACATGAATTGAAAACGTGCCCAAGTAAGGAGCGTATCCCTTTTGCCAGATCACAGATATCTGGGACGCGCCTTTCTAAAGTGCATCTCTCATGCACTCTTCACCCTATTGCCACTCGCACGACATCGTGAGCATCCGTTGCAGGAATAAACAAACACAATGATATTACAATTAATGGATTAATTGGAATTCATGGATAAACAAACGCAATGACATTGCAATTCAGTGATAATTTGCAACTCAATGAATTTCATAGTTTATACATTGCGTGCCCTCTAAACTAATTTCAAATCTAAACTTATCCCTAAATCTCCCATCAATCAATCTAAACTGTACCATCCAGCTTGCTCCCGAACAAGTCTCTTATATTTCCCTGGATGCTAAAAATATTGACATTCTTTAAATTAACAAATGTCGAAGGAGGAATGAATAACCTACGTTGGTCACTAACACAAAGTGTCTAACCTTGATAAGTAGATCATAGCAATCATTTTCAGCATCGGGCGCATTTGGCTGATGCACCAAATGCTGAACTTCAAGTAGTATAGTTTTGATTGTAAAACCAGTCCACCACCCCCACGAAATATCAATTTAATCAACATAAGAAACCAGTTTAAATAAGTTCAGCAACAATTACTAATTACATGAGCAAAATTGGTCTATCTTATAGTCTCTTGATCAATAATCCCAATGCACAGTGCTCCTGAGCGATGGACATTTGGGTGGAAGAAACCACGTGGAAAGGCACATCTTGGAGGCACTAATGGATAGTCCTCTAAGAGGGAGATTGTCACGGGGTAGTAACCACCTTTTCAGTTAGTCTACAAAGGAAATTCACTAATAGGAGGACGATGGTTAAACTCATATTGTGCTTGTTATTCATAACTTACCCCTTCCTTACCGGGGACGATGCACTACCACTTAAATAAATCTCCCGATTCAGGCTTCGCAGAGAAACCCTACGTAGAGAAATTGAAAATACCAAAAACAAACAAGACGGAAAACAAAACTACAGTTAAGTTCATCAGTCCATTGCAGATCTACATATATACAACCATGCGACCGGTGTGCCATATGTACATACATGGGGATGATTGTTGCGCCACGCCGATCACTCCTCATTCAGTCATCTACGCGTCAAGCCAATATCTAACCCAACCATGAACAGTGACGATGACAACGAGGACGACGACGATGAGGATGGCGACGACGATGACAACATCGATGGCGAGCAGAGGCGATGGTCGCACTGGAGTTGGTCGATTAGTAAATGACCGTTGGTTGATTAGTAAAGGGGGACCGAAGGCGAAGAGACGAGGGAGATAAATGTGAGACGCGCGAGAACAAAGACAGACACGCGTTACCTTAAAGTGTGTCTTCCATTGTCGAAAGAGAGACACACGACATGAGGACTGCAGAGACCTTAATTTCGGCGGCGTGGTGCAGAGATGCGTGCGACATCCGGTGTGCACAACCTTTCGTTTCCCCGAGGCGGTATTGATGCGTCCCACTGTTCCATCAATGTGCAGGAAACCAACCGCTCAACCGTCGACCCCGCGTAGATCTCATTTAAGACGCACCATCACCCGTGAGTTCTCCACAAGCGCGTCACTCACTTTGAATTTGTTTCTTCTTTTCTTCGTCTTCTCCACGCCGATGCCCCACCACCACCATGGCTGACCTTAAGCCGCCAAGCCCTCCGAGGGAGCCACCGTGCAAGAGACTGTGCTGCAGCTCCCTCGAGAGGTTCAACACCGAGCAACACCTCCTTATGGTGCAAGAGGCATACAACAATACGTCTCATGCCATGAGTTCCTTGGGTCTGGGTAGTCTTCCCCATGTTACTGTAATGTGTACCATCGGCCACTACCTCATTGCCCTCACGGGGGTGGCTAATCGTCTCGACATTCTGTTCGAGACGATGGCCCAGGTGCTTGGCCCCAAGGGCCGCAGAAGCCTGGTAGAGGCGACGGAGAGCAACCTCGTTCTCGGGGTTGCACCGCCAGTGCAGCCGGCGTAGCCGGCCCATGCTCCATTTGCACCGGTGCTGGGGTCACAGCCGGAGGAGGAGGAGGAGGAGGAGGAGCAGGAGGAGGAGGAGGAGGAGCAGGAGGAGGAGGAGGAGGAGGAGGAGGAGGAGGAGGAGGAGTAGGATTTAGTTTTTCTTTGTTGTTTTGAGTTGCTTGTGTTAACAAATAAAATCTATCTCTGTTCATCTATGTGATTGAATATTATCTTGTATGTTAAACAAATGTGTGAATGAATGAATGTGTGGTGTGTTAATCGTGTTTCCCAGGAATCATAAGGAAGGATTTGATTTATTTTCTAGGCAAGTGAATAATTTAGTTATCAAGTGAATGTTCTCTAAGTTTAGTGATGTGCGATATCAACAGTGAACCCAAGCAAAATGGAGAAAATCACGAAGCTAAAGGTGACCTGTGGAATGGGAGACACACTCTTTCTAAAAGTACATCTCCATTTTTCTTCTCCGCATAGACATTATATAAGGCGCCATCAGTCTCTTCTTTTCGTTCGTCTTCTCCGTGCAGACAACCCACCATGGCCAACGTTCTGCCGCCAAGCCCGACGAGGGAGCCACCCTGAAAGAAACAGTGTTGCCGCTCCCCCGAGAGGCTCAGCAAAGAGCTGCTCGAGATGCTGTTCGATAGGTTGTTCGACCTGTTCCAGAGGCTGCTCGAGACGATGGCTGAGGTGCTCGGCGCCAAGGGCTGCAGTATCCTGGTGGCGACAATGGCGCGGAACCTCGGTCATGAGGTTGCACCGCTGGATCCAGACCAGCCGGAGCAATCGGGAGAGCAGCTGGAGCAACTAGCGGAGCAGCCAGAGGAGGAGGGAGGAGGAGTAGGATTTAGATTTTATTTTGTTGTTTTTTAGTTGATGTTGTTTTTATTTTCTTGTGTCTTGTACTTTTTTCTTGTATTTTGTAATATATTTGTTAAGAATGTTATGTGTGTTCATCTGTGTGATGAATATTTTGTTTGTTCATCTGTGTTATATGTGTTCAAATGTGAATGAATGAATTAAATGTTCGGCGATGAGAGTCTATAAGTGAAGACAAAGGAGACGTGCTTTGTGTAGAGTACGTCTCATTTCTTGCGCATATTAGAGACGCACTTTGTTGATGCATGTCTCCCGTTTGTCAGAGAGAATGGCTTGTCTTGGATACCTATTTAACTGAGACGAGCTTTATTGTAATGCGTCTCCTTGTACATTCAGCCGAGCCATGTCAGATCCTTGTTGAAGTGGGCTCCTCTCGCTTAACCTTATCAGAGACGTTCGCCTTTGAGCGCGTCGCCCATCTTTGTCTCCTATTTAGGTTTCTTACGTAATGAGTAGACACTATATGGATTACTGAACATTAAGTAAGAGATGATTAAAACTATTCTTAGGAGATTTGCAGAGATTCCCACAGTTTATACAGGATTTAGGATGAAAAGGATCAGCTGGTTGCAAGAAGAAATAATGTCATAAGAATATGATTAGGATTTCTATTCATAAACTCATTCAAGAAAACACACAGGGTCTATCAGGTGGAACAATATGACAAACTGATAAAGGGCATCATGAGGATTCTAGGGAAAATTTGTTTTCACAATTTTCTGATCATTCTACAGCTCACAATTGATTTTCGAAGTTTGAATCAATTTACTATAATTTCTACAGGCAATTTGTGCTATTTTCGGCAAGGCTGTGGCAACTCACTTAAATTAACCAAGCTAATCAAGGTAATCAGGTATAAGAGTTTTTCTGTAGAAACTAGGTGGTATGAAGGATGTTCTGGCAAAATTTGAGATTTTATTATTTTATACAGCTCACAGAATAATTGTACAAATTTTTTGAGATACTGAATTATACAGGTTGTTCTACTGATTTTCATACCACGAATCTTAGCTTTCTGTAAAGTTCTCACCGAGGGGGTTCTACCAAAACTGGTTTGGGAATTTTTGAACGAGTCTACACTGAGATATTGAATTTCAAAATTTAGAGGCTTTTCTGCAAATTTAATCCCAAAGGAAATGTTTTCAGGGTTGACAATAGGGCCCCACCTCAAATCATCTTCAACTTTTGGACATGGCCAGAGGCCACAGCACAGGGGCGGCGGCGCCCAACCTTCCCTTCGTCGGAGCAGCCTCCCAGGACAAGGGAATTGAGGCAAAAGAACGCTAGGACGATGGCACACTTGCTGGACATGTCAATGGTGCTCGGCCTTGCAAGAAAACTGAAACCCTACGGTGGAGGGCGGCGGCCACCAAGGCTGCTTCGATAAACAACTCCAAGCGAGATAGAATACAGGCAGCAAACTTGCCAAGCAGTACTAGGGAAACATGGGGAGCACGAAATTGATGCTTAATCGGGACAATATGGACAGAAATGTGGTTCCCTACGGTGAGCTAGGGTTTGTGGCTGGCGGACACGAAATCTCAATGAATTCCTTAACTAGACCACGGCAGCACTAGTTCCTTGCTTCGGTGGATGAGCCAAGGCACAATGATTATAATCTACCATAGAATTGAAGTGAGAATGAACATAGAAACCGAATTGCATCTCTTTCCCCACTGTTTTCCAACCCGACCCTATGACCTCGACGGCGCCAGGCCAAACTATGGTGAAACACGACTGAACAACTTGCCAAACGTATTCAGTGGAGTGGCGTGGTAGAGATGAGAAAGGAGGCTTGGTTCATAGGGAACGTGAGGATGTCTGCAGCGGCTCCGAGGACGGCCGGCGGCGACACTGCAAAACAAGCCACATTCAGCAAAGAACTCGATGAACCGGTCAGTGCAAAGGATAGAGGATGCACTTGGGATGATCTTTGCTGTTGATGGCTTGATGAAACGACGAAGGGAGTGACGGCAACAGCGACAAACAGTGAGAGCGGCGAGCTAAGCATTGGACGCTGAGCAGAGAAGTGAAACTGGTTTTCACTGTGAGTGGGGAGAGGACTAGGATGGTTGCTGCAGCTGGGGCCTAGATAGAGGCAGTGGGAGAGGTCGGCAAGGGCAAGCAGCTGCTGGTGCATGAGCTCGTGCGGTGTCGAGCAGAGAATGAGAGAAGAAAACATGGTTGATGTGCTTGACTGAATGGTGGGTCCCACTGCTCATACCTCCCCCACACATGAACTTGGAAATTCGATTTGAAAATGGGAAACAGCTCCAAAAATAACCAAACTTGGTAGTCCCACTAATTTAGATTTGAGGAGTCCAATGGTGCACTCTGATTGCATGTTTGAGCAATGCAAAATATGTGAATTCAGGAACAATAGCATATTTGATTTGAACTGCATAACTTAAATTTGAGTTTGAATCTTCATTTCATGTATTTCATTTGCAATATGTTTATTTGGACAGGACACTTATTTTATCCTTGGTAAATACTCTGCTTTATGTGAAGTTTGAACATTTTCCTTAAACGAGGTTCAAAAGGTAGGGTAAAATAGAAAATCCAAGAATTGGGTTTTTACAATAAATAGGGGTTAGAGGCTCACTCTTCTCCACACACCAAAAGCTCGAGTCTAGTACTCCAATCAAAACGCGTAGTGTTGCCCAAGTGCTTAAAAAATAGGGAGTGTAAAAGCCCACATTTTAATAAAGAAAGAATAAATAATGTGAATTTAAAAATTTTGAAGTTACAATAGAGATTCAAATCCCAATGAGCCACTACTACAAAAAGCATTTTTACTGGCGCCTCAATTTTTCAAACACAGGCGGTCCTTAAAAATATGCGACTGTGATGACGAATGATATAATAACTGGCTGTGATGAAAGAACAACACAGGCGGATTTTAAAGAACAATCGTCTGGGTAAATACATGATCTTCATAATCAGTTCTTAATTAAGAACTGCCTGTAATGCAATGAACTTCACAGATGGATTTTAAGAAACAACCGCCTGGGTAAATACATAATCTTCATTGACGGTTCTTCATTAAGAACCGCCTGTAATGCAATGAACTTCACAAACAGATTTTAAGAAACAACCGCCTGGGTAAATACATGATCTTCATTGACGGTTCTTAATTAATAACCGCCTGTAATGTAAAGAACTTCACAGACGGTTCTTATTAACAATGGCCTGAGAAGATCATGTATTTTCATTGACGGTCATTATTTAAAAACCGTATGTAGTTGTTCAATTATCACAAGCGGTTTTCATTGGAATTACAGGGATGTAGCCGTTGCAATTATCACAACCGTATGGTATCAGGAAAAAAACACAGATGAGCGGATACTAGTACAGTAATGCATTATAGGAAATGCTCAATCACCAGTGAGGCTGGCTTAATTGTGATAATACACCATTAGAGGCTTTACAATTGTTCAAAGATAATTTCTTTACACATTGAGAACAAAAATCATGCTACATTCATTGTAGATCGACGATGAAGCTCCCATCGATCAATCTAAATTGTACCGTCCTGCTTGCTCCCGAACACGTCTCTTATATTCCGCTGGATCCTGAAAATATTGACATCATTTAAATTAACAAATGTCGAAGGAGGAATGAATAACCTACATTGGTCACTAAGTCAAAGTGTCATCTAACCTTGATAAGTAGATTATAGCAATCATTTTCAACATCAGGCACATTTGGCTGATGCAGCAAACGCTGAACTTCAAGTAGTATAGTTTTGATTGTAAAAGCACTGCACCACCCCTACGAAATATAATTTAAGCAATATAAGAAACCAGTTCAAAAAAGTTCGACAACAATTATAAGTAATAATTACATGAACAAAATAGGTCTATCTTACAGTCTCTTGATCAAGAATCCCGATGCAGAGTGCTCCCAAACGATGGACATTTGGGTGGAGAACACAATTGGAAAGGCGCATCTTGGATGCACCAAGGGATAGTCCTCAGAGAAGAGATTGTCAGGGGGTAGTAACCATCTTCCCATTCAGTCTGCAAAAGAAATTTATTAACAGGAGGACGATGGTTAAACTCATATTGTGCTTGTTCTTCATGACTTACCCCTTCTTTACCGGGGACGATGCATTGCCACTTCAATAAATCTCCCGATTCAGGCTTCGCAGAGAAACCCTACGCGGAGAAATTGAAAATACCAAAAACAAACAAGATGGAAAAACAAACTACAGTTAAGTTCATCAGTCCATTACAGATACATATGTATATACAACCATGCGACCGGTGTGCCATATGTACATACATGGGGATGGTTCTTGCGCCACGCCAAGCGCTCCTCCTTCAATCGGCTACACGCCCGAGACATCATTATCTGAAAGACCAAACTTCCAAACTTCCAAATTATTAAGTCCAAACGCATATGTACACAAATGCAAAAGGACACAATCCATATATCAACATTGTTCTAAGTTGATTTCAGAAGATACAAATATATACAATATATATCATCTCGCATTGCTATATACATTTTTCCAGCATTGACATCTTCGCGCATATAGGGTTTCAAATTCTTTTTAATGCTTCTCTCTACGTGCTTGATGTTTTCTGGTTCTGTGAAAAGGTACATATCTTCATACTGATTATATTCCTCTTCATTATCTCCCACATTCTCAACCCCAACAATATTTTGCTTTTCAGAAACAACTACGTGCAACTTCTCAGTTTCTAGATCTTGAACATAAAAAACTTGTGCAACATTATCGGCGAGAACCCACAGGTCATCTTTGTAACCCACTTTATTCAAGTCTACCAGTGTCAGCCCGTAATTGTCCACTTTCAAAACATCAGGATGTTTGACCCATTGGCACTTAAATACGGGCATTATAATTCTTTCGCCATAATTGAGTTCCCATGTTTCCTCTATGAACCCGAAGTATGTGGTCTTCTGCCCTTGTGAATCATAAGCCTCAATACGAACACCACTATTTTGTGCAACACTCTTACCATCTTTTTCTTTAGTGTAAAATGTGTAACCATTAATGTCATATGCTTGCCATGATGTTACCAAAGCAGATGGGCCAGAAGCTAACTTCTTCATTGTTGCCTCTTTTATAGTGTTTCCGTATGATATATTTTTGTCCATTAACCATTAAGTGAAACATCTTATGTGCTCTTTCATGATCCAGTCCTCTGTGCGGTCTTGGTTTTTATCACGAAGCTCAATTTGGTGTTCCTCGATGTACGGCTCAACTATTGCGAGCTGTTGTAGTACACCAAAATGTGCACGGTGTACATTCTTGTAATCTTGAACAATAAAAGTTTTCTTACCCACTTTGCCTCTCCCACGTAGTCTACCCTCATGTACCGGTATAGGCACACCTATCAATTTTCCATCTTTGATGTAATCAACGCAACTCGCAATCACTTCTTCAGTGGTGTATCCTTCCATAATTGAACCCTCTGGGTGAGCACGGTTCCGCACATAACCTTTTAATACTCCTAAATATCTTTCCAACGAAAACATATGATGTAAATATAGTGGCCCCAATGCTTTTATCCGATCAACAAGATGTATGATTAGGTGTACTTGCATATCAAAAAAGGATGGTGGGAAACACATCTCAAGCTTGCACATTGTCTCGACGATGTATGTTTTCAGATAGTCTAAATCTTCACGTGCTATCACCTTTTGCAATACTGCATTGAAGAAGTAACACAAACGTGTGATGACAACTTTTATATGCTCAGGTTTGATTACTCTTATTGCAATGGCAAGGAAAACTGTCATCATCATGTGACAGTCGTGAGAATTATAACCGAATAAAGACAAGTCTTTCATTGAGACTAGTTTGTGGATATTGGATGAGAAACTCGTGGGCACTTTGATCCAACGCAAGCATTCGCAAATTGCTTTTTTCTCTTCTAGCGTCAAGTTGTAGCTGGCTGGGGGAAGGAAATGCTTCCCGCTCGCCTTTTCTACTGGATGAAGCTCTGGTCTCAAATCAAGATTTACTAGGTCCATACGTGAATTTAATCCGTCCTTTGTTTTCCTCGGCATGTCCAACAAGGTCCCAATGATGCTGTCAAATACATTCTTTGTAACGTGCATCAAATCAATACTATGGCAAAATTCCAGATTCTTCCAATACAGAAGATACTTGAAAAAAATTGATTGTTTCTTGAAAGCCATGTCAGTTGTATCATCCGAAGATGTACTTTTCTTTCTCTTAATTCATTTACTATTTTTCCCTTACCGAAAGCAATATGAATGTTCTTGACCATTTCAAAAAAAGTTTTCCACTGTAAGGTTTCGGTGCAGTATCTTTTTCGATTTTGTTATCAAATTGTTCTTTCATCTTCCTATACTGGTGTGTATCTGTCAAGAACCATCGATGTCTCATGTACACCGTCTTTCTGGATGAAGTGAGGTATACAAATCCAGTTCTATCCACGCACCTAACGCAACCTTTCTTCCCTTTCATTTGCCCCGATAATGTAAACTGTCCGGGATAATCATGCACGGTAACGAATATCATTGCTCTTAGCGTGAAATACTCCCGCTTGTACTCATCCCATGTACGTACCCCTTCATTCCGCAATTTCGCCATATCTTCCATTAAAGGTTCCAAGAACACATCAATTTCGATGCCGGGTTGTTTCGGACCTTGGATAAGAACAGATAATAAGATATATTTCCTTTTGTGACACAACCACGTCGGTAGGTTGTACATCATTAAGACCACGGGCCATGTGCTGTGTATGCTCCTTTTTTCACCAAATGGATTCATTCCATCTGTACCCAAGGCAAACCTCACATTTCTAATTTCCTACGCAAAGTCTGGATACTGAATATCAAAAATTTTCCACTGTGTTGCATCACCAGGGTGTCGTATATGTTTTTCATTCTTCTTGCGTTGCTCGGAATGCCAACGCATAAGTTCAGCCTCCCTAGGGTTTGAAAACAAACGCTTCAAGCGATCAATTACCGGAAGGTACCACATCACCAAGGCAGGATTTTTTATCTTATTCTTCCCCTCTGCATCGCCAGATGTATCGTCATCGTCACCTTCAAGACCAATAATAAACTTCTTATTCTTCTGAGCCTTTTTCATGTTGGTAACATACTGGTGATTGTAGTCCTTCTTATATCTACTGACACCACAAATGGGGCATCTAGTTGTGAGCTCATGCTCTTTGCGATACAGAATACAATGGTTCACACAAGCGTGTATTTTTGTCACACCTAGTGCCATCGGGCAAAGAAGTTTCTTTGCTTTATAAGTGCTTCTGGGCAGTTTATTTGGATTTGGAAGAATTTCTGCCAGAAGATTCAAAAGATCAGAGAAACTACAATCGGACCATCCGTGCGTAGCTTTCAACTTTAGTAGTTCTAAGACTGCACGCAATGTAGTAAACTCTTTATCACAACCGTTTGATTCATCATATAAAAGCTCTATCGCCGCATTCTGCAATGTCTCCATATTACTTAAACCTTTGCTTGCTCCCATAGAAGTCAGTACATATGGTTCAATGTGACGCAACATCTCCTCACAATCGAACTCATCATCATCATCATCAGCTTGATTGTCACTACCATCATCGATATGAACATTATCATCATCTGAGCCTCTCTCATCATCTTTATCCACATCATGTGTATCTAACTCACCATGCTCTGTCCATATTGTGTAGTTATTTTTGAAACCTCTTTTCACCAAATGAGATTGTATTACTATAGTATCCGTCCAAGCAATCTTATTTTCGCAGTCAACACATGGACATAATATGTCATCTATCTTTTGCAACTTCACATGTCTCTTGGATGCTTCAATAAAATTTGCAACATTATGAATGTACATAGGATCGGGTCTTGGCATGTTATACATCCACGCTCGACGGTCCATGCTTCAATAATAGATTTTTTGTCAGATTTACAAAATTTGGCCACAAATATTCTCTAAAGGTCTTCTATAAAATGAATTTACAGAGACATAACAAATATGATTAGGGCGACTAATGTAGGTGACGGGCAACGTCTTGAGGCGGACGGGGTCAAAGAGGGAAACAGGCCCAACAGCATGGGCTAGGTCTGGGTAGGTCTGGGTGGCATCTTATATATATTACAATAGCATCTGTTAATTAAACATCATATTCATGTCACATAATAGGTACAAAAAGGAAACAATCCATATAGTCCATACATCAATATACCAGAACACAATCCATACAGTGCTTACACATGCAAAAGGACAGAATCCATATACCAAAACACACAAAACTAACAGCTTATCAGCTAATGAAAATATACAAAGAAAAAGTAAGGAAACTACATTTACCTTGTAGAGGCGTCAGCACGGTGGGGAGGCGTTAGCACGGTGGGCCGGCTGGGTGGAGAAGTGGCGGTGCGGGGTTGAGCGGCGGCGCGGCAGTATGGGCTGGGCGGCGGAGCGGTGGCGCGGCACAGGGGAAATTCAACAGCCTTGCGGCGTCGATATAAATTCTCTAGGGTTGCGTTTTGACTGCGGTGAGGGGTCCTTATATAGACGTCGGTTTTTCACAGACAGTTTTTAACTTTATCTCAGGCGGGTTTTACTTACCAACCGCCTGAAAAGATATTTAATCAAGAATATTAATTAAGAAGTAAATATCTTCACAGGCTGTTGGTACTTAATAACCGCCTGAGAAGATGTTTATCTTAGGCGGGTATTACTTACCAACCGCCTGAGATAATGCCAACTGGACAAAATATTTTTAAAACTTGTATAGCTGACATTGTAATGTTTTGGTAAATATCAAATTAATTTTTACTCACATATTATTCACATTTGTGTATCTCATAAAAAAAGTTCCTTCACTCAAAATTGTTGGTATGAACATATCTGTATAATTTATACATGTATGAATTTTTTTAATTTTTTTAAAAGCATTCCAACATGTCAAACTTCAAATTATCCACCATTCTAACTAAATGCTCATACACATATGAGCATTTAGAGCACATTCACTTGATTGAAATCCAGAAATTCTAACACACCAGTATTAATTGACACGAATGAACACATATATGTTACAAAACACAATAAATATGTACAAGAACAGAACTGAAGCTAAACATGTACAAGAACTCCTAAAACTACACTACGGCCCCGCCTCCTCTGCCCTCTCCGCCAACTTCTCAAACCACGCCAAGCAGTCCTCCTCCGACTCGTCGTCGTCGTCGTCGTCACCATGGTGGTGGTCGCCGTCGTTGTCGCCGTCGTCATCGTTGTCATCATCGTCGTCGTCGTCATCATCGTCGTCGTCGTCGTCCTCCTCCTCCTCCTCCTCCTCCTCCTCCGACGACGAAGACGATGCAGCAGGAGAGTGGGTCAGCTGCTCCGGCTGAGCCGATTTCTCCGGCTGTACCGGTGGCTCCGGCTGCACCGGCGGTGGAACACGCTGGTCGTCATTCACCCTCTCTGGGGAGCTGCAGCGTATCCGCTTGCAGGGTGGCTGCCTCGGCGGGATAGGAGGCGTAAGGTTGGCCATGGCTGTGATGGTTCATCGGCGCCAGGCTAGGAGGTGGAACGATGGAAGAAGAAGAAAGGATTGCAAAAGTTCTGTGCTTGTACATAACCCACGACGCGCCTTATATATGGTCTGTGCGGAGTAGACGAGGGAGTGGTCGTTTCTCGCGCATTGAACTCTTTGCAGACCTCGTGCGGCGCACAATTAAACCACTGTGGAAGACGATCTTCAGAGATCCTTCCGTCTCTCTGGGATCCATGTGGAACGTCGCGCACGCGTCCCTGCACCACGACTTCTTAACTTCTCCACAGACCTCGTGCGGCGCGTCAGTTATTTAACATCTTCTCAGGCCGTTAATTAACTTCTTGTAGTTTCAAAAATGTTTATCTCAGGCGGGTATTACTTACCAACCATCTAAGATAATGCCCGATACTGTTCTTCAGTTTCCTTATCCCTTGCTTCTTTTTTATTTAGATTCCAATATAAATACTCAAATATGTTTAGATTCTGCAAATTGTGTCCAAATTCGATTATTCTTTCTTCTACATTTGTATAAAATTAACATCTACCACCTGAACAAAATATTTTTAAAACTTGTATAGATGACATTGTAATGTTTTGGTAAATATCAAATTAATTTCTACTCACATATTATTCACATTTGTGTATCTCATAAAAAAAAAGTTCCTTCAATCAAAATTGTTGGTATGGACATATATGTATAATTTATACATGTATGATTTTTTTTAATTTTTTTAAAAGCATTCCAACATGTCAAAATTCAAATTATCCACCATTATAACTAAATGCTCATATACATATGAGGCATTCATCAAATTATGAACACACATTGATTCAAAAAAATTTAAAAAAATCTGAAAAAATTCATAGAGGTTGGTATGATGATTAAAAATGTCCACTGAAAAAATAAATGAAAAAGCATTATATTCATCAAGATAGAAAAATGAAAAATAGCATTTGTTGTATGTTTTTTATGTTCTGACCAATTCCAAAGGATTTATGAAGTGAAATTTAATGGTAACCTTTACTTATCAATAATATTACAAGAAAGTGGACTTTTGCCTTTTTAAAGGACCACATTTAATCAAGAATATTAATTAATAAGAAGTAAATATCTTCACAGGCAGTTGGTACTTACCAACCGCCTGAGAAAATGTTTATCTCAAGCGAGTATTACTTACCAACCGTCTGAGATAATTCCCGATATTGTTCTTCAGTTTCCTTATTCCTTGCTTCTTTTTTATTTATATTCCAATATAAATACACAAACATATTTAGATTCTGCAAATTGTGTCCAAATTCGATGATTCTTTCTTCTACATTTGTATAAAATTAACATCTACCACCTGAACAAAATATTTTTAAAACTTGTATAGCTGACATTGTAATGTTTTGGTAAATATCAAATTAATTTCTACTCACATATTATTCACATTTGTGTATCTCATAAAAAAAAGTTCCTTCAATCAAAATTGTTGGTATGGTCATATATGTATAATTTATACATGTATGAATTTTTTTTAATTTTTTTAAAAGCATTCCAACATGTCAAACTTCAAACTATCCACCATTCTAACTAAATGCTCATATACATATGAGGCATTCATCCAATTATGAACACACATTGCTTCAAAAAAATTTAAAAAAAATCTAAAAAAATTCATAGAGGTTGGTATGATGATTAAAAATGTCCACTGAAAAAATAAATGAAAAAAGCATTATATTCATCAAGATAGAAAAATGAAAAATAGCATTTGTTGTATGTTTTTTATGTTCTGACCAATTTCAAAGGATTTATGAAGTGAAATTTAATGGTAACCTTTACTTATAAATAATATTACAAGAAAGTGGATTTTTTGCCTTTTTAAAGGGCCACATTTAATCAAGAATATTAATTAAGAAGAAGTAAATATCTTTACAGGCGGTTGGTACTTACCAACCGTTTGAGAAGATGTTTATCTCAGGCGGGTATTACTTACCAACCGTCTGAGATAATTCCCGATACTGTTCTTCAGTTTCCTTATACCTTGCTTCTTTTTTTATTTAGATTCCAATATAAATACTCAAATATGTTTAGATTCTGCAAATTGTGTCCAAATTTGATGATTCTTTCTTCTACATTTGTATAAAATTAACATCTACCACCTGAAAAAAATATTTTTAAAACTTGTATAGCTGACATTGTAATGTTTTGGTAAATATCAAATTAATTTCTACTCACATATTATTCACATTTGTGTATCTCATAAGAAAAAGTTCCTTCAATCAAAATTGTTGGTATGGACATATATGTATAATTTATACATGTATGAACTTTTTTAATTTTTTTAAAAGCATTCCAACATGTCAAACTTCAAACTATCCACCATTCTAACTAAATGCTCATATACATATGAGGCATTCATCAAATTATGAACACACATTGATTCAAAAAAATTTAAAAAAATATAAAAATATTCATAGAGGTTGGTATGATGATTAAAAATGTCCACTGAAAAAATAAATGAAAAAAGCATTATATTCATCAAGACAAAAAAAATGAAAAATAGCATTTGTTGTATGTTTTTTATGTTCTGACCAATTTCAAAGGATTTATGAAGTGAAATTTAATGGTAACCTTTACTTATCAATAATATTACAAGAAAGTGGATTTTTTGCCTTTTTAAAGGACCACATTTAATCAAGAATATTAATTAAGAAGAAGTAAATATCTTTACAGGCGGTTGGTACTTACCAACCGTTTGAGAAGATGTTTATCTCAGACGGGTATTACTTACCAACCGTCTGAGATAATTCCCGATACTGTTCTTTAGTTTCCTTATCACTTGCTTCTTTTTTTATTTAGATTCCAATATAAATACTCAAACATGTTTAGATTCTACAAATTGTGTCGAAATTTGTTGATTCTTTCTTCTACATTTGTATAAAATTAACATCTACCACCTGAACAAAATATTTTTAAAACTTGTATAGCTGACATTGTAATGTTTTGGTAAATATCAAATTAATTTCTACTCACATATTATTCACATTTGTGTATCTCATAAAAAAAAAGTTCTTTCAATCAAAATTGTTGGTATGGACATATATGTATAATTTATACATGTATGAATTTTTTTAATTTTTTTAAAAGCATTCCCACATGTCAAACTTCAAACTATCCACCATTCTAACTAAATGCTCATATACATATGAGGCATTCATCAAATTATGAACACACATTGATTCAAAAAAATTTAAAAAAATCTGAAAAAATTCATAGAGGTTGGTATGATGATTAAAAATGTCCACTGAAAAAATAAATGAAAAAAGAATTATATTCATCAAGATAGAAAAATGAAATATGTTCTGACCAATTTCAAAGGATTTATAAAGTGAAATTTAATGGTAACCTTTACTTATCAATAATATTACAAGAAAGTAGATTTTTGCCTTTTTAAAGGACCACATTTAATCAAGAATATTAATTAAGAAGAAGTAAATATCTTCACAAGCGGTTGGTACTTACCAACCGTCTAAGAAGATGTTTATCTCGGGCGGGTATTACTTACCAACTACCTTAGATAATCTTCTTCTGAGACGTGTTTTAATTAACGATGAACATACTACACATTCATTTACACAAGATGCACAATATTTACACAAGAACACACAAGATACACAAGTAATATTCAATCACATAGATGAACAAAGATAGATTTCATTCATTAACAATATTTACAAAACAGAAGCAACTAAAAACAACAAAGATAAAAACTAATTAAATCCTACTCCTACTCCTAATCCTCTTCTTCCTCCTCCTCGTCCTCCGGCGGCGACTCCGGCACCGGTGCAACAGGAGGCAGGAACGGCTGCACCGGTGGTGCAACACCGAGGTTGTTAGCCGTCGCCTCCACCAGCGTTCTACAGCCCTCGAGGCCAAGAACCTAGGCCATCGTCGTGAACAGAATGTCGAGACGATCAGCCACCCCCGTGAGGGCGTAGGGGTAGTGGCCCATGGTACCCATTCCAGGATACTCTGGAAGGGTATCCAACCCCAAGGCACTCATGGCGCGAGACGTATTGTTGTACGCCTCTCACGCCATGAGGAGGCGCTGCTCGGTGTTGATCTTCTCGGGGGAGCTGCAATATAGTTTGTTGCAAGGTGGCTCCCTCGGAGGGCTTGGCGGCGGAAGGTCGGCCATAGTGGTGTTGGGTCGTCGGAGCGGAGGAAGACGAAGAAAACAAGAGGATTCAAAGTGAGCGGTGTGCTTGTGGAGAACTAACGGGTGATAGCGCGTCTTTAAGGCCGCGCGGAGTGGAAGATGGAGCAGTTGGGTTACCGCGCATTGAAAGGTCGCGCCTCGGGGAAAAAAAAGGTCGCGCACGGTCGTCGACATGTCTTCATAGACGGTTGGTGAGGGGTCTTCATGTAGGCGTTCATCATATTATGAACACATATTAATTAAGAAGAAGTAAATATCTTCACAGGCCCATGTTTATCTCAGGCGGGTGTTACTAACCAACCGTCTGAGATAATTGTATCTTCTCAAGCGGTTGGTAAGTAAAACCCGCCTGAGGTAACAATCTTCTCAGGAGGTCGGTACTTAAAATCCGCCTGAGAAAATGGGAGTCTATATACCCCTCGGCAACGTTGGAAAAACCTAACCCGGACGAAACACTTAGACGCCGTTAGGCTGCCAAAATTTCGTTTGCCGCCAAGAGTTCGCCCTCGTCAGTCCCAGGTACGCCGCCGAGCTTCGCCGTCACCGCCGAGCTTCGCCCTCGTCACTTCTAGGTACGCCGAGCGAAGCCATTGCCGTCGTCGCCGAGCTTCAAGGTAAACCCTAAACCCTTCGACCTTCCATCCTCCTTCGCCATGCCGCTTCCCTCCCCGCCCTCGCCGCCACCTTGCATATCCTTGGTTAGGGTTCGGGGATTGGAAAATGGTAGACATCCTTGGTTAGGGTTTAGTGGAATTCGAAAAATTGTCAAGTTTGGTGGCATCTTTGGTTAGGGTTCGGTGGGTAGGCATCCTTGGGTTGTTGGTGTACTTCCATCAATTCTACACAGCAGCAGTTCCAGCAACATGTACAATAAACATATATGTATCTTATCCTTTGGAGAATGATATATTACTATGTTGAATAATTCTTGCTGATAGTGTAGCTGTTATATGACTATGAGTTTGTTTATTGAATAGCTTATTCAATCATGATGATGTGAAGAATTACAGAAGGATTGCATGCGTTAAAACAATTATGTATCCCATTATTGAACTCAGCTTAATATTAAGGCATTTCACAGGAAAAAGGTTTATGTACCCATTTATGATTTGTTAGCACCATTTGTATCAAACTAGATATATTGGGACTTCATTTTTGTTGGATGATCTGGGTATCTAGTGCACCCAGTGATAGGAAAAAGAAGAGTCCCAATCTTTCGAAAGGTAATGGGTAAGTCGATTGATGGAGATCTCGACGTTGATGATCCGAGGCTCTCGAGTAGAACACGAACAACCCCTGCAATCACTACACCACCACTCTGTTGGTTATCAACCGTGCTTCACACGATTGACCTCGCCAAGAAGGCTAATCCCTGCAAGTGCAACCGAGAACACAAGCAAGAACGTAGAAGACACGATCTGAAATCGCGAAGTTGGGGTTTCACAAACTGTAGAACAGCGATATCATTAATCTATGCAAAACCCAATTGTTCATGGCGGCTACTATGGAGTATATATAGGTGGGAGGACGTCCAAGGGGGTGTTGGGGTCGTGACCTAACCCTAACACACGAAAATAATGGACTTAGACTTGATACAAGGCCCAATGGCCCAATACGGTGGCGCAGCACCCTGACAGATTCTGTACTTGATTTTGTTTCGACGATTCCGGTCGACTC
Organism: Tuctoria greenei; assembly: GCA_036927565.1. NCBI lineage: Eukaryota > Viridiplantae > Streptophyta > Magnoliopsida > Poales > Poaceae > Tuctoria > Tuctoria greenei. Next base: position 122,595,614 of record JAYESD010000003.1, on the reverse strand, counting down.
CGAAGGAATTTTGACATGGGACCGGTGCCATTGGAAAGGTTATCATCTCCCCTTTCCGTGCATATGTAGAACGTCCAAAACGGAGTCCGTATGCGTCCTGGGCGTCCGTTTTAGTGCGTACTGCTCCTGGACTCCGAGTTGGATACGATTTGGAGTTTGGTTCGGTTTCCATCTTCTTTGAACGAATTCTCTGGTCTTCCACGTCCCTAATACTCCCTCCAAGTACTCCTTGAACCTCTCCATGTATCCTAATCACAAATAAATCATTAAGTAGCAATCTATGCTCAAAAACATATAAGGAAATATATAAGAACGAGTTCACCTCTGAAATTAATTGTTGTGTATGAACTCTATTGATTGCATCTTGTATATTCAGTACAGTGTTTTTTGTATCCATATAAGTGATGTCCTCATCATCCTCCCCTCCTTGAATTGGAGTCGTCCTCGACTCAAGTTCGTCTCCTCTCATGTGTTGGTCCAAATGTGCAACGCCATCAAATCTTCTTGTATGCATGAATGGAGGAGGCCAAGGTGGTGGACGACATAGTACGCCATCTTGATCTTGTCCATCAAATAAGAGTGCACATTCACTTGAGCCAGGATCCCAAACAAATAAATATTGTGTCATGTTTGTAGGTGCAATAATAATGTGCATGATCTCATCATTCTCCCCTTCTTTATGACAAGCCGTCCTCGGCTTGCTCGTATGTCCAGCAAAGAGGCTTGCATTGGAGGTAGAGTAAGTGCTGTCCATAATGCACAACCACAGTGAATAATGCTTTTGTTGTCCCTGCTGCAAGGAAAACATACTAGAAAAACTTGACAAGACATTATTAGCGTTAGTACATTCATTTACTTGACCATGTTGTTGCAGCACAAAAGGAGCTTCCTCATTTGAACATATGTAAACTTTATGCACCATAAATATACCACTATGTTCATATTTGCCTATAGCATGAAAAATATTTCTACTTAACAAAGGCAATTCAGATTGAGAAAATATTATCTTCTCTACGATATCTAGATCACAAAGAGTGTCAAATTCAATATAGCCCAATGTATTTAGAGAAGATAACAATTTTAGCTCATCCCTTTCACATGTAGTTGGGATCAAATGCTTAATTTCAGCACAAGTAAGTGATAAAGTATCAAATTCATTTGGTTGTTCTAGCATAGGTATAATATAATTATCAGCACACAACTCATTTTTGTTATAAGAATCAGTGGGAAAATCAACTAATGGTAAAGTTGTATTATAAAAAGGTTCATCTTGTTGCTGCTCATCGATAGTATGATTGGTAGCAAAATTCGGCACATCTGAAAATGTCATACCGTGGTTAACTGTAGAGCATTGTCCATTAACACTACTCTCATTTTCAGCAAGAAATTCAAATGCATTATGAGTTGATTCATCAAAAAATTCAGAAGAGTTGTTCAACACCTCACTCTCATTTGCATCCCCATTTATTTGTTCATGTTCCTGCAAAAGGTTAGGCAAAGGAGGAGGTACAACAGGAAAATTCTTCTCAAGTTCATGTATTTCATCTTTACAATTAGATACATTAGCAAAAGTTTCTCGCATAAGAATTTTCATATCTTTCCATGTTCGAGGTCTTTCTAAATCACTTAAGTTGTTCCACCAAGTCAATGCACAACCTACTAATGCACTTGCAACATTTCTAATCTTTCTTTTCTCACACATATGACATTGTCCAAAAATTTTATCCAACTCTATTTTCCAAGCAATATATTCATCATAACCAAAACCATCATAAGAAGGAAGAGATGGGAGAATGTAAGTACTTCTTGTGGAATGTGTTGTAAAGGTGGTCTGAATGTCATGTGAATCCTTGGTTGATGTTTGATTTTTAGTGAGCAACTCTATCGCCGTCTTCATCATGTCCATCATCTCAGCATATAATGCATGATTCTTGCTTTTACCTGACATTGTTAGTAGCAAACAGAAGACAACACAAAAAATATGTTATCCCTATCAACTACAAAGGATAATGGAAAAGTGGAAGTGGAATCACACACTCTCAAGCGTCTTACCACGCTCTTACAAGTGTTCTTACCTACACTGCAGGTGGCAAACGGTGGCCGGTATGAAGAAACCAATGAAGTGTGGGATGATTGCAAAGGTGTATCGATTCTGCTCAAGAGTAAGGTGTAGCTTGGATGGCACTTTATTTGTAGCAAGGATTAGCAACAATGAAATTAGATAGTAAAGTTGAATAAGTGTCCAAAGTATTTGTCAAAGTTGCTGGCCTAAATGTGTTCAGTTCAAGCTAGCAAGACATGAGACAAAACTAGATGACACAAAGAATGCAAGCACTTCTGTTTTTTTTTGTTGTTTTTTTTCTCTTTTGTGTGCGGCTTTTGTTTCTTGTTTTGCACTTGCCTTTTTCTTTTTTCTTCCTTTTTTTTTCAGAATGTGCTGCAAGGGAAGAACACAATGAAAATCAATCCAAGATATCACGTGTGTCTGTCGCAGATTTTCTGCTCAATCTTTCAGGGACAAATAGGCACACTTATAGGCTCTAAATTGGAAAACTTAGAACATCAAGATTGTAGATATATCTCTCCTCTTTAATTCCAATATATGGAAGACCTATTTTGGAAAAGAACAATAGGAGATACTGCACCCGAAATACAAACTGTTTAGAATTTTTAGGTCAATAACAGATTCGGATCTAATGCAATTTCGACATCGATAACTATATTTTCTGGGAAAATGATGAATAAGAAAGTTATAGAGAACTTCTTAAGCTTTCCAGAAAGTATAAGAACACGAAAATCTGAGTTCGTATGATCTAGATATGATGAAAATACTGAACTGGACAGAGATGAATCTAATCTGGACGTGATAACGTGATTCAAAAAGATGAATCAACACAATGCAAAACTCAAACTAAGACTAAAAACACTTCTAAACCAGTAATATGACTCAACCACGGACACAAACTCAACAAAACCAAACTGAATAACAAAGTTGCAAAGGCTCAATGTGGTTTGGACAAAGTAATTAACAGATCTACGAAACTGCATGTTTTTTTGTGCCTTTTTTGTGGACTCTAGGTATGAAAAACAAAAATAATGTAATGGATAGGTGAATTACCTAACGGGCAACCTGGAAATCTGATACCAATTGATAGGAAAAAAGAAGAGTCCCAATCTTTCGAAAGGTAATGGGTAAGTCGATTGATGGAGATCTCGACGTTGATGATCCGAGACTCTCGAGTAGAACACGAACAGCCCCTGCAATCACTACACCACCACTCCGTTGGTTATCAACCGTGCTTCACACGATTGACCTCGCCAAGAAGGCTAATCCCTGCAAGTGCAACCGAGAACACAAGCAAGAACGTAGAAGACACGATCTGAAATCGCGAAGTTGGGGTTTCACAAACTGTAGAACAGCGATATTATTAATCTATGCAAAACCCAATTGTTCATGGCAGCTACTATGGAGTATATATAGGTGGGAGGACGTCCAAGGGGGTGTTGGGGTCGTGACCTAACCCTAACACACGAAAATAATGGACTTAGACTTGATACAAGGCCCAATGGCCCAATACGGTGGCGCAGCACCCTGACAGATTCTGTACTTGATTTTGTTTCGACGATTCCGGTCGACTTCGAAGGAATTTTGACATGGCACCGGTGCCATTGGAAAGGTTATCCTCTCCCCTTTCCGTGCATATGTAGAACGTCCAAAACGGAGTCCCTATGCGTCCTGGGCGTCCGTTTTAGTCTGTACTGCTCCTGGACTCCGAGTTGGATACGATTTGGAGTTTGGTTCGGTTTCCATCTTCTTTGAACGAATTCTCTGGTCTTCCACGTCCCTAATACTCCCTCCACTACAGGAATCCCGACGATTTGCGACGGCCGAAGCCGTCGCAAATAAGCCAGATGCCGTCGCAAATAAGCTATTTGCGACGGCTTTCTTTATTTGCGACGGCCTCCGGCCGTCGCAAATATGTCGTCGCAAATAAGCTTATTTGCGACGGCCACCGTCGCAAATAAACTTATTTGCGACGGCTAGGGGAGGCCGTCGCAAGTTGTTGCTGCGGGCTGGTGGGACCCGCGGCCTTATTTGCGACGGCTCTGCCGTCGCAATTAAAGCTTATTTGCGACGGCCAGGCCGTCACAATTAAGTTCTGCTATTTGCGACGGCCTGGCCGTCGCAATTAAAGCTTACTTGCGACGGCTTGGTACCTTATTTGCGACGGTACTGTATAAAAAGCCGTCGCAAATAAGGTTTTTTATTTTTTTTTAAAAACAGAAAACTCTAACCGGCTCGATGGCCAGATTCACAACACAATATACACAGCATACACAGCATACACAATATATACACAAAGATCATCACAATCACAAACTCAAATTCCGATACATCTCACATCGTCATCAACAAAGTAAATAAAAGGGCTCACTCGCCCATCTAACCTCCGAAGCCACCTCCGAAGTCGAAGTCGTCGTCGTCGCGCCTCAATCCAGGCGGCGGTAGCGAAGGCGACGGCGTTTGTGCAGCCGTCGCGGATCCCTGCAATTAATAAAACTTAGAGTTAGAATATATGCATCAACATCTCTCTCCCTCCCTCTCCCTCTATCTTCATCTAGATCACCCTCTCTTCCTCTCTCTTTTCATTTCTCTATTTGTCTCTCACTCTATCTTTCTTGCTCACTCTATCTCTCTATTGCTATCCTTTTCCCTCTATCTCCATCTACATCTCCCTCCCTCTATCTTCCCCTCTCTCTATCTCCATCTACATCTTACTCTCTCTTCATTCCCATCGTACTCTATCTATCTTTCACTCTTTCTTCTGTCTCCCTTTCTTCTATCTCTTTCTTTCTTCTATCTCAATCATTTTCTTCTATCTAACTATCTCTCTCTTTCATCTATCTCAATCTTATTACGCTGGAGAAGAAGGATTACATAGAGACTTACCTGACCCGCTGAAGAAGGATCGCCTGGGAGGACCGGTGGTAGTACCGGTAGCTGGCTTCCCAGACCCTGCGCTCGAGCGATGGCCTGTCATTGCAAACATTAAATGCTACCTATTAGTAAGTCATTTAAGCTGAATTAATGAGAATTTTAATTTTTAGATTGTTACCTCCATTGCTTCCCGCATCTGCGCCAACGCTGCTGCCTGGGTTTGGATCGTGGCCTCCATCGCCCTCCTTTCCTCCTCATGTCGCCTTTCATTTTCTTCTACAGTTTCTCGGAGGGACTGCATCTCAATGTCCCTCTGCGAGCGGCGACCTCCCGTACCCGAAGCCTGCGTGGAGCTGCCTCTCGCAGGTCTACCCGCCCTCGAGTCGACAACTCCGTCGAATATGGCGAGCCTATAAAAAAGAGAGTCAGTAATATGAAATTAAAATATCTTGAATACTTTGAATTGAAAACGATAAAATGACTTGCAAACTCACCTTCCGTGTGCTTTTCCACCACCGGTTGCATACGCGGCTTGAGGATCGATCGGTTGACGTTCCCAATCGAAATCCTGGCCGTGTATCTTCCTAGCCTCCTCCCTGTACTTAGCCTGCAAAACAATAAAATCGTGTAAGTTCAACAATCTATATAGTTATATGTAATATGAATGGTTTCTAAACTTACCAACCGCTCGGCTGCAGCCTGACTGCACCCCGTCGGCTGAGAAGGGTCCCTGTGACCTCTCTTCCAAACCTCAGCAGGGGTGGGCGGCACCCCCGTCTCGCGCTCCTGTCAATACATGTTAGTACGAACAATATATTATTAATATATAAACATAAGTTACACACACTTACCATGCGTTTAGCTAAACGCAAGTGGTTATCTTGCCCGTGTCTGCTCTTCCCCTCCACCCCTCTGCAGTCTCGAGCCTTCCCGGACTTAGCTTTAAACTCGTCGCTAGCCCAGTAGCGACAAAGGGCCCGAAATGCATCGTTCCGACCCTGCAACCAGCTCACGTGGCCCTGCACATAGTTGAAAGTCGTTAAAAGTACCATCGAGGACATTATCAGAAAAAAATACTTACTACACTCCACGTACCTGCGCGTACTCCTCCTCCGTCAGGTGCCTCTCGCTCTCTTGCCGGAAGTGTAACACGTGCTGCTGGTTCGCCTTCAAGTGCTCATTAATAATTTGAACACGGGCGTTCGACAAAGCTTGTCGAAGCGCCTTGGCAGCGTTGAAGTGAAACACTCGCCTCGCATCCTCAAACATGCGATGGTCGTCCGGGTCCTCTAAAGTATATCTTGCCTGCGATAAAGAATATATTGAAGAGATGTGCACTAAAAGAGTTTAATAGTTGTAACTTAGAAACTTTTTTACATACTTACCATAAAATCGGCCCATACGGCCTCCTGAAGGTTGCCGTGCTCCTGGTGATGGACACGTGCGTAGTCCTCCCACGAAAGAGCAGGCACTCCGTCGATGACCCCGGGATAGTGCAAACGCACTATGGACCCGAGGACACCGTTCACCGGTCTCTGGTGTTTCTCACCGGTGAAAGACAAGTCGTCCCAACTCCTGTAAGATATTTATTCATTCATTCATTACTTAAGTAATCAAAAGAAACTAAAATTGAAAACTATAATTTTTATTACCTGTCTCCGACTGGACGAATCACGATCCTCTGTGAAGGGACCGCGGGAGGACTGACAAAGTGAGTCCTCCTCGTCCTCCGCGTCTGCTGGGGCGCCACGTCAGGTGACCCAGACGGCTCCTCACCAGCCGAGTCAAAGGCCTCAGGAACAAAGTCATCGCCAGCCGGGAGCTGGCTGGCCGAGGGCTGACTCGCCGAGGGCTGCCTCGCCGAAGGCTGGCTCACCGAAGGCGCCGCAGCCTCTGAGTCAGCCGGTGAGGACTACAACATTCAAATGATTCATAAGTTAGTTTAATGTGAATTTGAATTTAAAGAATTTGTCAAAAACGAGTGACATTTACCTGTGACGAAGCTCTAGAGCTGGTCTGAACGTGCCCCAGCAGCTGAGAGCGTCTGCTGCCAGTCGACGAGGCACCAACGAAAGCGTCCTCAGGTCTAGAGGGGTAGAACCCCCTCGTCGGCGGCACCTTCTTACCCTTCTTTGACGCCATCCTATTGTAATTAGATAATTAGTAAATATGCAAATAAAATATATAAAATTCATGTTACTATCTTCAAGAAAACATTACTTGTAGTCACTTTCAAAATTCATCAACATCATTGTCATGTGTCTGTGCCCTACTCCTTAAACCAGCCCAACGATCTTCCATCGTGGCCTGTTCTAATTTTCGTTTTCGCGTATCATCTGCCTCTACATCTTCAACGTCTTCAACATCTCCAACTAATTGATCGAGTCCTGCACCAAGCTCGACGATAAAAGTGTCTGGCAACTCTTCTTCTTGGTACACTTCTTCAACGTCTTCGCTCTCATGGTAACCATCATCCCCAGGAGTATATAGCCGCTCACGAGGATTCACCTTATATACCACCCACCAAGCACTGAGCTTCGTGCATGGATAAGGTAGATAATACACTTGTTCAACTTGATGCGCAAGAACAAATGTATCGTAACCCCGTAGTCGGTCCTTATGTTTCACTTCCACCATTCCAAATTGGTTTTCTCGAGTTCCATGAGTACGATCAAACCAGTCACAGTCAAAGAAGACAACTCGAAGGGTCTTATTTCCGGTAAAAGTAAATTCAAGGATTTTATTAATGATACCATAATAATCGGTTAAATTCCCTTGAGTGTCCATTGCTCTCGTCACAACACCGGAATTTGATGTTGCCGCAAGAGGACGATGAGCTTCAAAATGAGTTGTACGGAATCGGAAGCCATTTACGTCATATCGACCATAGCTTCTAACATTCACCAATCCATAAGATAGCTGCCGCAAATCTTCATGGACACTGTGAGTCCGACACTGTTATAAAAGACGAGAGAATATTATATAATACTTCTTTAATAATAGTAATTTATAATACTTAGAAGACGAGAGAATATTACATATTCTCGAAACCAAGATAGAAAACTCTGTCCCCCATTTATTCCTTCCTTTCGCATCGCTTCTACTTGTTTGGCCGTAGGTTGATGCCTATGTGGCCAATATTGTCTGTGGAACTCGCTGAACATGAAAAAACATCTTTTAGAGTACATGTGTAGCAAAATATGTAGATTAGCATAAACATAGGAGAAACACTTACTCGAAGTATTCCTGCATGCCTTCTATATTTGCGTACATGTAGAGTAAAGCAACAGTCCTTTCCTGTTCGGATAGCACGTAGGTCGTGTAGCTACCAACGGTGGTGCCTCTCGTTTGAAAAATGGAAAGGTCGCTTAGAGGGGGTGTTTCGTCCACATTGTACCGCATCGCCGAAGTATTGATATTGTTTTCTTCCGCAAAGTAGACACTTGAAAAGTATCCAACTTCTTTAAGAGCATATGCTTCAGCGATGCACCCTTCCACCCTTGCCCTGTTGCCAACCATTGGTTTCAGATATCGTAGCGCTCTTTCAATGTGATACATCCACCTATATTGCACAGGACCGCCAACTTTAGCTTCGAATGGAAGATGGATAAGCAGATGTTGCATTGGATTGAAGAAACCCGGTGGAAAATGTTTTTCCATCTTACATAAAAGTATGGGTATCTCCTTCTCTAACTTATCCATCATCCCGATCTTGATTTCTTTAGCACAAAGCTGTCTATAGAAATAGCTGAGCTCGGCTAAAACCTTCCACACCGCATCATCTAGATAGCCTCGGAACATAACAGGTAGGAGTCTTTCCATTATAATGTGATAATCATGACTCTTCAACCCAGTGAGGTTTCCTGTGTTAACATTTACGGCTCGTTTCAGGCTAGCTGCGTTACCATCTGGGAATTTCAAAGTTTTCATCCATTTCATAACTTCTTTCTTTTCTTTCGATCGAAGACAGAAAGAAGCACGTGGCTTTCCACCACTTTCAGAGATTTCAAGAGTTGGACGGTGACAAATGTCTGCCAAATCTAGTCTAGCTTTATAATTGTCTTTCGTTTTGCCAGGCATATCCATGCAAGTGCTTATGATACTTTCGCTCATATTACGCTCCTGATGCATGACATCAATGTTGTGCATTAGAATCAACGACTTCACATATGGTAGCTCCCAAAGTCCACATATGTGAGTCCAATTGTGTTCCTCTCCATAACCTACGAAATATCCAGGACGACCTTCATCAGGCACCAGTTTGTCCAACATATCAGAAATTTCTGACCCGTTGAGACGCTTCGGTGGTCCTTTAGTGACAACAGTGTTCTTTCGAAAGACATGCCTCTGCTGCCTAAATATATGATTCGAGGGCAGCCAACGTCTGTGACAATCGAAATAAGATATTTTGCCTCCATGAGTTAGTCGAAAGCAATCCGTGTCTGAAGCACATATCGGACACGTCAGACGACCGTGAGTGCTCCATCCGGAAAACATGCCGTATGCCGGCAAATCATGGACGGACCACAAATAAGCAGCTCGAAGGTTGAATTTCTGCTTCTTGTAACTGTCGTACGCTTTGACTCCTGTCCACAAGACTTTCAATTCTTCGATCAGCGGTTTTAACATCACGTTGAGACGTGACCCGGGATGATCATGTCCAGGTACAATGAGGCTGAGAAACATGAACTCGTTCCTCGTACAAAAAGCAGGTGGCAGGTTGTACGGAATGACAAAGACAGGCCAACATGAGTATGGCGCGGCATTCGTACTGAACGGTGAAAATCCGTCTGTCGCTAATCCGATGCGAACATTCCTCGCATCACGAGAAAAGTCTGGATCGAAACGGTCTAGCGCCTTCCATGCATCACCGTCGGACGGATGCGTCAAGAATTCTTTGTTCTCACGTTTACCTTCTTTGTGCCATCTCATGTGTCTTGCGGTTCTTTTTGAAAGAAACATCAGCTTCAACCGAGGTGTCACAGGCAAGTAACGAAGCTGCTTATGTGCGACATCTGTCATCACATTATCGCCATCATCATTAACAACTTCGACATACCTCGATTTACCACATTTCAAGCACATCTTCTCATTGGCGTGCTCTTTCCAGAATAGCATGCAGTTGTCTGGGCACACATCAATTTTCTCATACTTCATACCGAGACCAGATATCTTGATCTTTGACTGATACATATCTGGTGGCGCTTTGTGAGGTCGTGGAAGGATATCGCAGATCAATTTCATGAGATCATTGTAGCAGTTGATGGAAAAAAAGTACTTGGACTTAATTGCCATAAATCTGGTCAAGAAAGCAAGTACGGTCACAGCCGTGTGTTCATGCAACGGCTCTTGTGATTTCTTCAGCTCCTCGAAGAACTTCTCTGCCTCATTTGTAAGAGGATCCTCCACTTCAAGAGCTTCTAACATCTCATCCATCCTATCAACCTCTGTTATATCATCATCCTCATCCACTTCGGCTATGACTCGAGAATTAGTCTCGCCGTGGAAGGTCCACACTTCATATTGTGGAGTGAAACCGTTTCGACATAAGTGAAACGAAAGCTCCAATCTTCTCAAAAACTTAGTGTTTCGGCATTTTGTACATGGGCACCGCACCATATCTTCCGTTGACAACGAAAATGCTCGATCCAAAAATTGATCTAACTTGATAAACCACTCATCGGAGTGACCACCATTTCTGCTCTTCCAGCCAGTATACATCCAACTGCAGTCTTCACCCATTTTTGACTCTGCAGTTTAATGCGAAAGAAATTGTCGTTAATGTATTGTTGTGTTATGTCACGGCCCTACAACCTAGGCAGATAGATCCTAAACCCACCCAAGAGTGACCGAGCGGAGCGTGCTCATGACGAGACGCGTGATCCGGATTCGAACGAAATTTCGGCAGCATAACCCCGCTGTTCTCCACTGCACGCCCGAAAATGGTGCAGCAGAGAACAACAGGGTTACGCCACCGAAATCTCGTCCAAATCCGGACCCACGTCTCGTCACAAGCCACGCCCCCTCGGTCACTCCGAGGCTGTCCAAAAAGGGACAATTCCGAACCTGCACGTCTCACATGCCAATGGCATGTGAGACGTGCCGATCCGAAACGGGTAATCAATTGCTATAGGTTACGTTGCTCATGTTCATTTTCAGGTCATTTACGAATGAGGAAAGAGAACGAGAGTGAGGAGAAAAGTGGGTCAGAGTTGAAAGTTTCATAGTCAGGGCCGTCCTCCGCTGCCGGCCTCTCCTCCGCTGTCATGCTCGCCGCAGGCGATATGGCGTAGAATATCTCCTCTCTCTTTTGATATTTCTTCTGATACATTATCGTTTTAACCCGCTTATATATATATATATATATATTTATATTTATATTTATATATTTATATATATAAAGAATATTGAACATGCTAAAAGAAACATAACAATTAATCAAAATTTGAACATTTAATAACTTAATTCAATAACGATAAGCAGCAATGAACATAAACATTAAGAATACTAAAGCAAAACATAAGCATGCTTAACATCTACATAATCAATAACATTATCAACAAATTTGCATAACCAACATCATTAACAACTAAGCATAATTAACATCAAGATCGAGCAACAATTTCTACTCATTCGAAGATTGAACAATCCATATGAAGGGGGGAGTAGCTAATTGCTACTATAGCTAATTGATACAAAAGTAACCTATTCCTTTCATTTTAGTTTGAAATATTTGGCATGAGAATATGTGTTAACTCCATGATGCTTATCCTTTTGGTACTGAATGCTTAAATCCAAAGTGTTGCCTGATTCTCTGTAGATTTTTGACACATTCACCAGATATCATCATGAATCCATGTCACTTTCACAAATTGGTGTATCCCCTCTACGACCAGCACACCATTTGTGCACCATATTCGGCCCTTTTTAATTAGTTTACAATCTTATTTGCATCACTCAAATTGCTAATTGCTACAATCCATATTAACAACTATACAAGCTATTCTAAGCTACTATAGCTAATTGCTACTACCTCTTAACAAAATTGCTAGCTACATCTGAAAAAAAAACCCTAAAACAGGGGGGAGTAGCACTGACCTCAAGATCGGGGCGCGGCGGTCCGGTCGGGGGAGCAGCGGTCCGGGCCGGCAGCGGCGACGCCGGTGGCGCGGCGGGCCGGAGGCGGAGGCGACGCCGGTGGGGGCCGAGGGCGGCGGGCGCAGAGGCGGGGGCGCGGCGGCGATGGCGGGGCGGCGGTGGAGCCGGGGCGCGGCGGGCCGGGGGCGCGGCGGGGGGGGCCGGCGGGCCGGGGGCGCGGCGGCGGGGGCCGGCGGGCCGGGGGCGCGGCGGCGGGGGCCGGCGGGCCGGGGGCGCGGCGGCGGTGGCGGGGGCGCGGAGGCGGGGCCGAGGGCGGCGGGCGCGGAGGCGGGGCCGAGGGCGGCGGGCCGGCGGCGGAGCCGGGGGCGCGGCGGCGGGAGCGCGGCGCGGCGGCGGGGGCGCGGCGGCGGTGGCGGGGGCGCGGCGGCGGCGTGTTGAGGAAAATTAAGGGTCGGGGTGGAGCTTCCCGATATAAGCCTTAATTTGCGACGGCCTTGTTAATTGCGACGGCCCGGACTTACGGCCGTCGCAATTAAATCCTATTTGCGACGGCCTTTTAACCGGCCGTCGCAAATAAGGGTTTATTTGCGACGGCTCTGTTATTTGCGACGGTCCTAGGGTTTGCCGTCGCAAATAAGCTCTTATTTGCGACGGCCGTTCCGAAGGCCGTCGCAAATAAGAGCTTATTTGCGACGGCCACCTTATTTGCGACGGCCAGAGGCGGGCCGTCGCAATTTAAGGTATTTGCGACGGCTGGCCGTCGCAAATAAAATCGGCCGTCGCAAATGATCGCTTTTCCTGTAGTGCTCCAAGTACTCCTTGAACCTCTCCATGTATCCTAATCACAAATAAATCATTAAGTAGCAATCTATGCTCAAAAACATATAAGGAAATATATAAGAACGAGTTCACCTCTGAAATTAATTGTTGTGTATGAACTCTATTGATTGCATCTTGTATATTCAGTACAGTGTTGTTTGTATCCATATAAGTGATGTCCTCATCACCCAGTAGAGGAGTCGAACTTGGACTTTGGACAAAGTTGCGGAAACACCAGTCTAGGGGTATATGATTGTTCTAGATAAAGCAGATTTTGTCCTTAACGATATTAGTAGAGTCCTACTCTGAATAGAGTTAGGAGTCAGATTCAGTTTAGGAACCAGTCCTAGTCCTAGTACGAATTGAGTTACAATCCATATAGGATTTGGAGTCACATGAAGGGGGATTTCAAAAACAAGCCCCCAACCCCTCGACTTGGTTAATCCCATCCTATCAGAAATATTCCACCAAAGGTTTCATATGCCCAGACTTGATCAAGTCACCTAAACCTCGTGAACCTCTAGAACTCACCAAGTTTATCACTATAGGAGGCGCCGACTTCCCTGTCCTGTTTTCTAAACAGTCAGGACAATTGACCATCCCAGAAATCCTTGGTGCCATCATATGTGGGGTACGTAATGCCTTTCGTGATGGCTGAACCTGCTGCCATGATGAGCCCATTTGGTGCGGCCGGGCACACCATGATTAGATTTTGGCGAATGTTCCCAGATTGTTGATTCATTTGAGAATGTGGGTCTTTTATCTTTTTTTACCGTGCAAATCCCACGGTTGTAGAGACGATCGCTGAAAAAGAGTGTCTCTTCTCGTCTGCAGCTACTCTGAACGAAGCTAGCCTATTTAGAATAAAAAGACAAAATTGCCATTACTGGTGATCAGCTTTAACATGCTTGTCACCCTCGCAATGTATAGGAACCTTTTGGTCAGTCGCCTTAAACCCTAGAATGCCTTATAAAATCCTAGAATGCTTCCATCTTTTTCTTCATGCAACACTTCATGTAGAGTTAATATGTCATTTATTAGATTTTTTGTCTTATTAGATCTAGCATGGAAAGCCCTAAGAAGACTGGTCCTGGTAGTAACAACAAAGAAGACAATATGGAGTTTACTGACTCCAGCAGTTCAGGCTCCTATCATAGTCCATCGGATCCTTTTTCGAATATAAAAATGAAAAAGACTTCAGTGGATCTAGACCCGGAATATGATCCTGCCGACGAGGTATGGATCACGAATCTTAACTTCAGCAGCTCAAGTTAATGTTGGTTGTCAAGTATACAAAGTCTTATAATTTTTTTCTACCTAGATTAATCGCGAAGACAATGAGGTGACATCGGCTCCTAAAACCGCAGAAGGTTCTCCAATGGATGAATCCTCAGCTTCACTCAAGCGGAAACGAGGGCAATGAGGTCCCAATAAGGGTCCATTGGACCACATCATGTACATAACAAGGGTCGGTCCAGGTGGGCTTCCCCAAGAACCACTGGATTCAGTTACCAAGTACCGTAATGCATGCGGTTTTCTTGTTAGGGAGGTTGTGCCGATCACAATCGAGAATTGGAGGAAATTACCTGAGCAGACCAAGAATGAGTTGTGGGAAAAGATAAAGAAACAATTCAAGTTCTCGAAAGGCACAAAAGAAGCTGTAAAGAAAGCAACATTGGTCTCTTGCGGCAAGAAGTTTCGATGCTAGAAGAGTGAAATGAATGCTTATGTTAAGGCCAATAAGGTCCCTAGCCCGAGGAAGATGGGAAAAATCACACAAGCTCAGTGGCAAGAGTTTGTTCGTCAAAAGAGCATATCTGATGCTAAAGCTCTAAGTACAACTAGGTCAGAGCTTGCAAAAAAGAACAAATACCATCATCGCTTGGGGTCTGCCGGATATGCCCCCAAAGTTCAGAAATGGAATAAGATATTAGACGAAATTACCAGTAAGGGCAATCCTCACCCATTAGAAGGGTGCGATGAGCGAACCCAACGCTGGGTCTTTGCTCGATCAGGTTTGACCAGCGAGGGAAAACTTGAAAAGCCCGACTCTCTGAATGAAGTAGAGGATAAAATGAAAGAAGTAATTGAAAAGCAACAGAAGGGTCTCTTCAAGCCGAAGAGGGAGAATGACCAACTTAATGCTATCTTAGGAAACCCTGAACACAGCGGACGGGTTCGAGCGGTCTCTTCTCAAATGTCTTGGCTAGATGGTTTCCCTAAAGATAAAGACACATATAAGACGTGAGAAGTTTAAGAAAACACTTGATGAAACGATTGCTCAAAAGGTCAAAGAAAATATGCAAGAAATAAAGGAACAACTTAGACAATCAGGACAATTAGTGGCACCGAGTACAGTGATGGTTCCGGTGCAAAAGGAGCAATTAGTATCTCCAACTGCCTACCCTAGCAGCGTTGGTTCCGTGCCAGGCTCAGGGTCAACCCAGAAGTTCCCTGTCGATGATATTGCTAACGACAAATCTTGTCGTCTTCTTGTCCCGATAGGCAGAGCAGGGAACAAAACCAAAAAGGTTGCCACTGCTATGGCAAAGCCTGATCGTGACTTCAATGGGAATCCACTTCCATTGTATTATGCTGTGGTGCAGTTCTTCATATCATTGATAATGATTATGAAGATTATGAAATAGACCACGTCACACCTGAGGGGATCGCGACTCTGGGGCAGGCTATCAACCAATTAATCCTTTGGCACCAACGCGATATCGTGTTGGATAATGAGCCAATTTCTAGCCCTGTCGCATCTCCAAATACTGCAACCCCATCTTCTAAGGCGAAAGTGCATGAAGAAGATCCACTCCCAGTCCGGGAAGATCCACTCCCCCTATGTCTCAACAAGGATGATATCCAAGAGCAACAAGTTGGACAACAGCTTCAAGCAGTACCAGAGCAAGCTATTGCTAGTAAAGAGCAACCAGTTGAGCAACAGCTTGAAGTAGTACTAGAGCCAATTGCTGGGAGTAAAGAGCAATCAGTTGAACTACAGGTTCAACAACAAGCCAGTGTCCAACTTCCAACGACTACTCCTCGATCATCAGTGCCTATCAAAGTTAGCTCATACAAATTAATAAACCTTCATCAGAAGTGTCAAAGTATTTGGAAGCTATGAAGGAAAATGTTAGAAAATTGAGTGCATCTCGTTCTTCTCATGAGCCATCATTAGGAGATATTGAGGAGTGGGAAGAAGACGGTGTCATGTATAATCGGCGGACGGCTTTAGTTAAACCAGGAGTTCCAATATACAAGCTTGAGGATGTTCCTCCTGAATTTAAGAATGGGAAGCCGTTCATGACATCCGTACAACTTAGCAAACAACCCGTCCAACTCGGAAGAATGCATGAGTGGTACATCACTGCCAGCACAAAATATGGTCTTAATTGCGTCACATTTTGTATTCCAAAAGAAGCATTCTGGAGCACTGGAGTAGATAGACGAGTCATTTTATTTGAAGAGTTGCATGCCCTTTTCCATCGGGGCATGCTCAAAATCAACCTGCTGCTCGTCTGGTGCTTGTAAGTGCTCTAATATTTCGTATTTGCTTTTCTTACTACACGCATACGCATTTCATGAGATTATAACAATTCTGGACATCTTCAATAGGATGCAATACATGGATAATGAAAAGTTGGAGCACAAGACAGGTATCCTTGACCCTACTAGGATTGCAAAGTCGCTATTCGACGTCCAGGTGAATCGAGACTTAGGACAGTACAAACACATGAACAAAAGAGATTTTGAAAAGCAATTGCAAAACTTAAGAAGGATAGAAAGACAGAAGTTGCAACTTACATAGGACATGCGATGTTTAACTTTGTCAGAGACAGCAAGGACTTCGTAAAGGCTCCGTACCACTTCGAGTGAGTTCGACACATGACATTGAAATAGCAATTATTGGTAATTGTTAACACGTGTGTTTGTATGTTTGCAGTAATCACTACATAATGATCTTCATCAAGCCAACGCAGGGAATGGCAACAGTCTTGGACTCGACCGATTTCTCACCAGGTCGTTACAAAGATTTCCTTTCCATTTTGAAACTGTACGTTTATTCAATAATTTTAATTTACGCACATTTAGAATGTGTTGACAAGTTTTATATGACATTTCTAGTATTACAGCGCTTGGCGGTTTTACGCGGAATGGCTTGGCGGTCAGAGACCTCCTAATACGAATGCATTGAACATTAAAACGTATTATGCTTGCCCGAAGCAACCTGCTGGGAGTGTCTTATGCGGGTATTATGTATGCGAGCATCTTCGGACCGCCGGCGTATATAGAGTGAATCGTGAGAATGTAAGTTATCCTTAATGTCGATACATTATTTTCTTACTTTTGTGTTTCATATTCATTGTAACTAGCATAGTTTAATGCTTATATTCTCTGCTGTTCAATATTACCAGAAACATTATTTTCATATTTTGATTCCAACTTCAAAAGAATTGCTCATGGTACAACTGCTCCAAAAATACCAAATAAATTCCTGTATACTCTCACTTTGATCTATACTTTGAGATTATTCAAACCAACACATTCTAAACCTTGTTATGTGTTACATTGCAGCATACGAAGAATCTGAACGAAGAATGGCCGGATTGTAGAAGTATTCCTGATGGAGAAGCCGACAGGATTGCTTATGAACTCTGTCAGTTCATTCGTCGCGAAATTTTGCACAAAATAGGGAGGTTCTTTGATAAGAATGGTGTAGCAACTGATGTGCAAGAACTTTGCGACTATGCCAATAGAAACAGTTTTTAGTGAAAACTTGTAAACTTTGAGATGAATTGTATCTGTAACTTGTACACATGTATATTGTTTTAGTGAAATTGACTTCTGTGATGATAATATTGTTGACTTTTGTTCTGTGATGATATTGTTGTTTCTTGTTCTGTGATTATATTGAATTGACCTGGAAATTAGAAATAATAGCAGTAGTACTGCATAGGTTATACCTTATCACAAGCGGTTATTAACCAACGGCTAGACATGACTGTGAAAAACAATTATCATAGGCGGCTAGATGCAAGTAAAGAACCATCTGTGATAACCTAATTTTCACAGGTGGTGACTGTTATGGTAGAAACCGGCTGCGTTAAAGGGTCTTCACAGACGGCTGATGTAGGTAAACATCCGTCCGTGATAACACCATTATCATAGATGGTTAGTTAAGCTTCAATACCCGTCTGTGAAGACAAATTATCATAGGCGGTTAGTTATGCTTCAGTACTCGTCTATGAAGACACATTATCATAGGCGGTTAGTTATGCTTCAATACCCGTCTGTGATAAGACATTTATCACAGGCGGTTATATATGTTGCACGACCCGCCTATGATAAAGTATCTTCACAGGCGGCTAGCCTAAGTAAAGAACCGTCTATGATAATGTGTCTTCACAGGCAGCTAGCCTAAGTAAAGAACCGCCTATGCTAATGTGTCTTCACAGGCGGTATCACTTCTCCGCCTGTGAAATTGCGGATTATCACAGACTCCTCGTTTCAGGCGGTTTTAAAAGCCGTTTGTGATAATAGGTTTGGAGCCACCTGTGATGAGGCTTATTGTAGCAGTGAGCTACGTTAGTTTGTAAATGAGGTTAAAAGACTTTAAATGCATGAAGCTTCAAATTCAAACTTATTTAAACTTTAAGTTTAATTTAGCAAAAGGTAAGAAATTAAAACAAGCAATCAAATAAATTAATTGAGTCGGTGTTCATATCATTATTCTAGAAAGAAAATGGCAAATAGGCAATATATAAATGTGTCATTGAAACCTAAAAAGTGAAATTTAAAATGAAATCAAATTATCCATTCAAAGATGTCAAACTCCACATTTTATTTCATCCATGTCTTTTCCCATGATTCAAATACTCAAATTGCCAAGTTTGATAATTTATGAGCCACTTTTTCCATAAATTTGAATCAAGCCAAGGGAGAGAAATTAACTGTGAATTCAAATTCAAATTCCATTTTGAACTTTGGCAGTTGCCAAATAAAGTTTCATATTGGAATTACCCACATCTTAATTGCTCTATCTACCAAATTTCAGAACTTTTAGAGCTCCCTTGAACGGCACTTTAGAAACAACAGCGAAGTGAAACTTACTTGCATCTGTGGACCCCACCAACCATAGACTCATCCGCCCTTGTTTTTCCCTGTTGCCTCACTGAATGACACCGCACACATGCAGAACGCTAGCAGCTGCTGGCTTGCTAGCTTCTTGAGGCGGTTCCTGCAGCAAAGCTGTAGCTCTACGCACTCATCCCCTCCGCACCTCTCCTGGACCAAGGAACAGCGTGTGTTTCCCCTCTGTTAACTGGAAAAACACGCAGCTCCCCGGCAACTTCTCTGTTACGGCAAAATCAACCCCGAGACGAGTGGTTTTTATTCATGTGCTTCGTGCTTTTCTTGCTCTTGATGTGTCACGCACTTCACTAAATCTTTCACTTGCCAGTTTGAGCCTTCCCTAAGTTTTTTTTCTCTGAAACAAACCAGCAGGAAGACCCTACTGTAATTGTATTACCCTTCTGGATTATACAATTAGTACAAGAGACCAGCTTCTCTCAGGAACAGTGTTCTTGAGTTCGAGCTAGTCTAGATAAAATTATAATGACTGGACCCAAAGTTCTCAAACTAATCTATTTGTTACATTAAGTCTCATTCCCTGTAACAAGCATTCCTCCTTAAATTCTTTTTTAAACTTATTGATGCTCGGTCTTTGTTGCTCAAAGATTTTACTATTCCTTTGGTCCAATATCTTCCAGCAGAGTATCATGAGCACATCCATGAAGAATTTTCCTAAGTTACAGAGTATCATGAGACTTGCCTATGTTCATCGAGGTGAAATTGTGGCTGCCGTTTTCTCTGTTCGTGGTGGCCGCTACCTGCTCCACTGTCGTGCCGATGCTGCAGGCATCCTCTCCTCCACCTTCTCGAAGCAAAAACATGCTCTATAATCCCTAGTTTTCTCCTGCCAAGTCTCACGGCATGCCATCCATTATATTCACCGTATTTTGAGTTTCCCCGATGAGCTCATCCCATAGCCGAGGCTAGGTCTTCACCTCAATTTGTTTTTCACGTATGAGTATTTCTTGCACATGTGAGCTTTCATCTTCTACACGTTCAGGCGCATCTGCTAGATGAAAAACCAACGAATTCCATCGAGTAGAACCTCCACAATGGCCATTCTCCTAGCCCCCCGCTCCAAACCGTCGGTTCACCGATGAAGTACGGGTTTAGAGGTGTTTCACTCCTTTTTGTATCCATGGTCATGCTCCTCAAGTCACTAGAAAGGTTTTGGTGAAAGCCGCAAAGTTAGAAACCCATTCCGTAGCCCATCCGACATGGCCGAAACCCTAACACCTGCCATCGCAGTGGCACACCTCTTTTCGGCCGGCAATAGCTCTCGCTGACCCCACCGTTGTTCTCCCTGTACTCGAATACCCCTAGGCAGAAAGTTTTGAGGGCCGTGGTGCCCTAGTGCATGCACCGGCAGCGACGGGAGCGCCACCGTGCTCCAGTGGCCGTGCGCCTCCAGCGCCGCCCACTTGGGTTGGACCAATGGTGGAATAAGACCCACCCGGGTCCCACTTGTCAGCCGCTATATTTCCTTTCTCTCTTGGATCTGGTGTGGCAGATCATTTGTGGCTGCGAGTTTGGCCTTGTGGCCCCGCGTGGCTTTTATCTGGTTGGCCCATTTCAAAATGATGCGCCCATTAGAGGTTTAAATCTATTTCCAATATAAAAACATTTCCATAATCTATTCAAACTTCCAAGTATCATATCTCCTCGAATATATGGCCAACAATTCCAAAATAAATTTGGTTAGAATCCATATGATCTCTAATTTTCAGTGCTGCATTTGTATCAGTATGAAATTCCTTATTTTTGCCTCACTAATTCCAGGAAGCAAAAGGCCTTTGGATTTAATTCCTGATGATTCATTCATTTAAAACTTCCCAAATTTGGCCGGACCCTTCCTTTTAATTCCATTGAAATCCAGTAAAGGTTTTAGATCCATTTGACTTGATTTGCTAGGTCAAATTGAGTTCCCAAGTTGTGTGAACTTGAAGAATTGCAACATGTCCAAAAACATTTTCACAAAATTGTCCAAACTTCAAAAATCAATGTCTCCCTATAGAATGCTTAGAAAATTATGAAACTAGTTTTGTTGGAACCCAGTTTACCTCCTTTAAAAGAAACCAACTTTTACAGATGGTAAAACTCCAGATTTAGAAAAAAATATTCAGAGAAGCCTAACCTTAATAGATTTTTAGATACAAGCTTCAGGGAACCATTCCAATTCTTGGCCCAAATCCTCATCATAGTACCTAGTATCCACTGTAAAAATTCCAAAGCCAATTAAAATTATTCAGTACCAGACGATGCTGTGTTTAGAAGCTTGATTCATATAGTTTAAATGTCACCTTGAGGTTCATAACTCCTTTGCTTCAATTCCCACTTTGCTGAACTTCATTCTTGCCACCAGCAGTTGAATACATCAGAGAGCATTATCTAAGTTCTTGCATAGAGTTTAAACATAAGTAAGTGTTTATGGTTCTCATGTTATGAAGGTTTACCCTAAGTGTTCGAAGCCATATGACTAAACTCATTGAAAGCAACTTTGATTTTTTTTACCTGCTGATTGGAACCAGCAGAGCTTTATCCTTCATCCAGTTAGTACGTGAACGTGTGTTGAGTTTAGAACATCTATCATTTAATTTTCCAAGTTCCCTTCTGAAATCATGCATTCATGTTGATAGATCACCAGGGGGAGATCAACGAGGGACACATTTGGAGGAGATGAAATAAGAATCACTTTGCTCCAAGCAAATTATGATCTGGAGCAGCGACAAGGGTACATGCGAAAAGAATCAATTCAGAGCTTCACCACAAGACCAAACACTGACTTTATTGACTATTATTTAGTCGCAACCTAAGGCAAGCCTCGGTTTGCATTTAAGCCATTTCTAAAGTTTTGCTTTTATCACTATGTTGACTAGTATTTGAATTGTGCATTAGGTCTATTGTGTTTGAATACTCCAAATGCATGACCAACAATCCCATCGAGTATATGGGCAGGTTTATAGCTTAACGCGTAGAATTGTCATGCTAATGTTGTTGGGAATCAGATAGTAGTCGGGTAGTTGGAATCTACTGTGAGATAACGATATTGTCACCCAAGATTAGATATTTTAGAAAATAGTTTAGTCACTATGCCCATATAAGGTCTATTATACTATTAATTACTTAAGGTGACAAAGCTAACATATGTGTTATTCTATCCTATAACGATGCTCCACGTCAGGTACGCGACTTCAAGCGGATCAATTGTGGTAAACTCTTTCGTACAAGAGATAGTATGATGATTGTCCCCCGTGGCTTGGCACATGAGTTAATATGAGTCTCTGAGTCTTCTCATGGTTTTGTGAACATGTGAAACGCTGCTCCCCGGCGTGCTTTAGGCAAAAGCGTGGATACCCCATCGTGTGGTCAACAACACGATAGTGTGCAACTTTAGAACATTTAATGTTCAATGGGCCATACGCAACGGTGATCTCTAGCACAAGAGATGAATTATGTGGCCACCTATCATGCGGTTGAAAAGCACGTAGTGTGTTTTTTATGAAAAACGCGAAAGCGCCTCCTACTGGTGCAGCATTAGGCAAAGACGTGAGAGCCCCGTTGGCTGGTAAAAAACCCAATCATGTACCTCGAGATGTGGTCAGCTCGGGACGGCCCGTATGGAATGATACGGGACGGATGTTCTTACTTTATATATATATTATTATGACCGCCTGAAATGGTCTCTCGTGTTGATTGTTGGAGTAAGTTTCCCAATCATCTAACTCAAAATTTAAGGTGGAATGAGCGCACTCAAGTATCTTAAGTGTCCAATCACCTTTCTCTTTGTAATGTAACGTGTCAACAACAAGATGATCCAGTGGGAGGACATCGTCGAGAGGATCCAACTCCAAGCCCAAGGTTGACTAATCATAGAGGGAATGTAATGTCAACTCCACAAAACCTATCAAGGAAGATATCAATCACCACTACATGATCAAAGAGAAGATTAAGTGAAGCACCATTAAGGATGTCTTTGGTAACCTTGACTTTATGTCTTGTGACACTAGGTTATCGAGTTAACCTAGTTATTGAATTCTCATGTACAACAGTTTATGTAATTCCACAAGTGCAGTAAGTATGTCGATGAAGAAATAGCTAAGACAGGTAGAATATAAGTACAAGTTTTGCCAAGGTTAAGATAGTGTAGTGAATTTCCCACAGACCTTGTCAATATTTTTAATGTGAGTTCTCTAACCATGGTCGTGTCATGAAAGTAACTTTCCCAATTGATTTCCTTTCACGACCACGGTATTCAAGCCTTGCAAATAATGAGATATTTCTTATTCTTGTGTGTGTTGTTTTACTCCTTCTTGCTCAAACCTAAAAGATGATGCACCATACATATTGAACGACTTTGAGAATTGCACAAGCCCTCATGTGCAACAACCTTGTATGCTACAGATGCACCATACATATGCATCACGTGCACCATACATATGCACCATTTGCACCATACCATGTGCATATGCATTGCACCATCCAACATGTGATGCATCATGAAGCACTATCATTAATGACACAAGAAAAACATGATACATGAATATGAATAAATTTTTTGAAAGAATATGTCTCTCCATTCATATCCTTAAATTGTGTGTAATGACCTTGATCTTTTCACAATCCTTGTATTATGATACACCTTGTTTCATTCTTTCTCATTGCATAATACAAGGGAAACCAATTATTTAACATTCCTTGGAGCTAAGCAAAAGCTTGAACCTTCATCCTTGACCTGTTTAAGTTCAAGTATCTTGACTATTGAAACTATATTGACCTCAAATTATGTGATGAACCTCATGAAATCCTTGTTTTTCATTATTTGTGAGACTACCATTGGATTGTAATACTCACAAAACACTTTGGGTTTCACCTGGGTTCTTGAATTGGTACATGATAACGTTGATACATCGGCCACCTTGTAGTTACCATATGGTTGAGTTCTTTGCTATTTTAAAAACATGGGGGGAACTGAATAATTAATCTCCATATGCCACCGCAAAGGATTTCATCCTTGACTCCTATCATATGGTGACATTGATTTATCTAAAAGCCTTGTAGTTGCCATACAATTGGCGACCTTGCTGTTTTGACCACATAAGAGCGCTAAAATTTTTACTACTCTTATGTCCCAGCAAAGGGATCCTATTGTTGATTAAAAACCGGATGAGGTTATTGATTCATTGTTTAATCTCGTGAATCACCCTGATTCATGTCGGGGAATACTACCTTGAGTTTATAAGGATTAGTGTGGAACAAGGCAAGGAAATAAGAAGAGTTGCATGGTTAGTTCGTGGATATCACGGTGTTCATAAGACGTGAAGGTCAAGTGTTGATTTTTCAAGTCAAGATTAAGATAGTAAAAGCTATTATACCCATATAAGAGGGATTTTGCCAGACACTGATGGACATATGAAAGACATAGAAGCTTTACGACGTGCTATCACCACATCGAGCACTTCATATAGTGTATCAACACAGAGGATCAAGTTACTAGTATCGTACATCATGGTTCTACCAACTACACCCAAGTAGTCACTCCACGAAAGACGTCGCATGACAGGAAGAAGATTTTTCTCAAGTCCAATCATTCCTAGTAGTTGTCCAATTCTCTTGGTCGACAACTCAATCTTACCTATCGTTTCGTTGTCCCTTTCACTAGAATTTCGGGACGAGATTCCTTTAAGGGGGGAACGATTGTAAAAGCCCACATTTGAATAAAGCAAGAATAAAAAATGTGAACTTGAAAATTTTGAAATTACAATAGAGATTCAAACCCCAATGAGCTACGTTAGTTAGGCCCTGTTTGGAACCTCTAGAGCTAATTGTTAGCTAGCTAACTATTAGCTGAATTGGGCCAGCTGATTATTAGCTAGCTAATTATTAGCTGGAGGTTGTTTGGAACCACTAGAGCTTATTGTTTCTCTAGTCACTAATTGACTATTTTGCCTCTAAATTGGAAGTGCTCTCATCACCCTCACGGACAAGGCTACGCGACGGGC
Organism: Tuctoria greenei; assembly: GCA_036927565.1. Taxonomy (NCBI): domain Eukaryota; kingdom Viridiplantae; phylum Streptophyta; class Magnoliopsida; order Poales; family Poaceae; genus Tuctoria; species Tuctoria greenei. The sequence goes on along the minus strand of JAYESD010000003.1, from coordinate 122,570,624 downwards.
GGTCAAATTCGGATACGGTGACAGGGCTGCACGACGGGCAGCCCGGCTTGCTGCCTGACGGTGCGACTGGGACTGCATGACAGGCGGCGACAGGGGCTGCGCGACAGGCAGCCAAATTCGGATACGGCGACAGGGCTGTGCGACGGGCGTCGCGGCTTGCTGGCCAACGGCGCGACTAGAGCCTGTGCGACGGGCGGCGGCAATAGCCGCCCGAGCCGTATGCCGTTTTTGGAGCGGTGAAGGGTTCAGTTTGGGAGGAGATTGAGAGATAAGGATAGGAGGAAAATAGACTTTAGCCAAGAATTAGCAAGGTTGGAGCAGCTAATGAGATAATAGTTAGCTGAGGAGATAGCTAATAATTAGTTGCTCTATCAGGTGAGGGGTTTGAAACCTCTAGAGCTAATCTTTAGCAGCTAACTATTAGCTCTAGAGGTTCTAAACAAGACCTTAGTAAATGAGTTTAAAGGACTTCAAATGCATCAAGCTTAAAATTCAAACTTATTTAAAATTTAAGTTTAATATAGCAAAAGGTAAGAAATTAAAACAAGCAATCAAATAAATTAATTGAGTCGGTGTTCATATCATTCTTCTAGAAAGAAAATTGCAAATAGTGCAATATATAGAGTGTGTCATTTAAAATTAAAAAAGGAAATTTAAAATGAAATCAAATTATCCATTCAAATATGTCAATCTCCACATTTTATTTCACCCATGTCTTTCCCATGATTCAAATACTCAAATTGCTATGTTTGATATTATATGAAGCACTTTTGCCTTGTATTTGAATCAAGCCAAGGGAGAGCATTCAAATTTAAATTCAAATTCAAATTCCATTTTGAACTTTGCAAATTGCCAAAGCAAGTTTCATATTGGAATTCTCCACATCTTAATGTGAGGACCAGGGTCCTGACATTCCAGGAATCACATTGAGTGGTGCCGTGCGATGCGGCACCCAACAGCACACACGAAAAGACATAGTCAGGATACAAAATTTTCATTATACAATAAGATATAGTTTACAACATAGTGTACCACAGTAGTACACACGCAACAGAAAGTACATACGCACACTCTCAACCTATCTAGGCACTAGAGAAACCGTACATGCCTACGAATGCTTCCCACTAGCAACACGAAGATCACAAGACAACAGCGTGGTATCACGTGAGAGATACATCTCGAAAGCTCGAGGTCTCACTGGCTACTCACAACAACAATAATATAAGTAAAACCTGGAAGACCACATATATAGCAACCGCAAGCATGAAGGCTCAGCAAGACTTATCCGCCTCCACTAAACATAGAACTCTACATGTTTGATACTTGTAATATAAAAAAGCTGATTTTGCATAAAGGACTCGCCTAATAGTAAATCCTTGTTTTTCAGATTTTAAGTAGCAGATTTACATCCCATGGGCATATCACATCATGAACTCCACAATCATACAAGAAACGCTTCATCTACGATGCTAAATTTCCAAAGTAGCATAGGCTGCAAATAAGTTAACTGTTTGGAAATGATAAATTTAATTGTACTATTCCTAACCATACAAGTTTCAATACTATAATATATTCACTGCAGCAGATTCGTAATATTCCTTCTACTCTTTATTACTACGTCACAACTCAGTGAACAAATATGCTTAGTCAACAACCACGAGAGACGGTGATTCATAATCAGAAGACACTTGAAATACACGAGACACATTTCCATACTAGAAGTCATGTAGGTGCACACCAAGAACGTCGTATGTGGCAACCTTTCCCATGTTCCACCCAAGTTGAAATGATTCGATCGACTAGGACAATATTCCCAGTCACGGTGCACCTTTACGATGTGAAGATGTCATGAGCAAGTTTCTATCTACTGTGCTGCGATCAAAAGCTTGAGGCGATAGAAAAAATTTTAACAACGGTTTCTCGAGGAACATCAGTTTCTTGGACCCCATATATACATTATGACTCCAGTACTGTTCAAACTTGCTCAATAGGGTGGCATACAGATCGGTCCTTAGCCAACACAGGCATGGCTGCACACCCGAGACCACGTCTTGCTGCATCCTATCCCGCTGCCCGGTGTTGATGTTTTTTACGTCACAGATCATCTCTCGAAAGAGATGAGATCCTCAAGCACACGGAAACTGCCGTGTAGCATTTCACCCAAGAGTATTCCCAAGGGTATTGTATTTATCCCAAAGGAAGGCAATGGAGTAAAGTAAACACTACTCTTATGATCAAGCTAAGGAATGCTAAACAATTATCAAGACAGGGGTAAGTGGATAATATATGGATAGTGTGACACACACCTAAGCAATCTATTCTAAAGGGTAGATGAGTCCTAATGGAGGTTAGACTAAGGATTGGGGAGTTGCTCCTAAAATGCTTCTTATATACATATACATAGCCTAGGTTAGATACTAATGAGCATGTTAATGGTGAATAGTTATGCTAAGTTCTTCAACACATCAGGCATGGGTTTACCCCTAGCAACACTATGCGACTCCTGCTAGGAGCCTGTGGCATAGCCGAATATGGAAGATTACAAAGGACAGATAGGGCTGTCACCACCTACTGCCTACTTTTTCAATCTGTGGATCTATGAGACATTCAACGCTACCTCCTATCCTAGCACCATGCTAGCATATTAAGTAATTACGTTAAGAGACCAGCACAAGCCATACTAAGGCAATGAAGTAAATCATCGTGGAACCAATTTTCATATGTAGCACAAGTGATTCATATTAACATGATCATATTATAACTAATAAGACTATAGTGTGGGTTTGTAGTGTTTATGATGATAGATTAAGAGTGATATAGCATAATCATAAATATTACTCGTACCACATACATGGAATTCACAATTAGACAATAAACGATTTATCCAAGTATATGAATAAAATAACACTAAAGATAATATCTTTTTTATGCATAAAGTCACAAATATAAGAAAAGATACATGGGCCATATCTTTCCCAACTTGGACTTGGGCCTAGAGGCTCTCCTCTCTATAGCCTAACTCCACTAAGGACTAAGAGAACTAGTGTATACAATAGAATGATGCTCAAGTGGTGTGTTGTTAAGTGAGGGGTGAGGGGTCCTATTTATAGCTTGGAGGGTCGGTTCCCACCACAAAAAGCGCGCGAATTAGTCACCACTGACTTCTTCAAGCCGGTAGGAGCCAACACGTGGTGTTTGAACGCGTTTGGCGCCAGGACCTAGTCGACCAACTAGGGTGGTCGGCCGATCTGGTCCTAGCTCCAAACGGCGAGTTCTTCCTCCAAGTGACTGACAGGTGGGTCCCATTCCATGATATGGATGCTACACCATTGGATGGCCTCGGATACTTCTGTTTGTTGGCTATTTGATCCATGTGGTGCCACATGTCGACGCTTGATTGGATGGGATGATATTTTATAGGATCCATACCCTTTTTACACTTCAATTCTATATAAAATACCTGCATGCACTAATTTCTCCAAGGACAAGTGGAAATAGGTTAAATAGAAAGGTGATGTGTGCAAAAAATAATATTTCCTTCACATAATTGAGCTATATTGACATATGACATTGGTATATAATAGTCGTCAACAAACTCCCCCATGCTTATCCTTTGCTCGTCCCGAGCAAAGTAAAGACTTTAGGTTGCTGATCAGGAGTTGCTACAATGTTCTATTTTTCACAAGTACCATGTGCACAACAAAGTACTCTACCTAGTATTGCAAAAATTGGCACTGTACTTCTCTCATCTTATGTCATTATGGGGCTTATGCCATCTCCTATTCATGGGTGGTTGAAAGATAGAACAGCAAATGGAGCACACATACCCTAGAAATCAAGTTCCACTTAAATTTCGGAGAGTCCAATTTAGATTTGAAGTATCTCAATTTAATTCTCTCAAGTCTCTCCTTTGTGTGTATTGGAAATAAATCCTCACCAAGGCATTTTGCCTAAATTTATCCTACCTTTACATAAGGCTTGTATGTGGAGCTTGGTAGGGAATATAGTAGGCATATTTGCAACACATAATATTGCTAAGTCAAAAAGCATGCCTTAGGAGAAATCAATTCAAAACTATTTGATTCAAGAGTTGTGCATGTGTGATGGAATGGAGGTGGATGTGGATATTTGTGATGACTCCTATGTACGTAGACTCTCTTTTTTTGCAGGGATGAACACATGGCTACTTTTCCTTTTTCTTTTTCTCTCTTCTTTTCCTTATTTTTTTATGCTTATGAAGTGAGCATGCATTTTATTTTTTTTTTTCTTTTTCTTGTAGCAATGTCTTCTACTCCCTTTTTATGCAATAAATTTGGAAAGAGTACTAAGCATGAATGGTATGGGGTTTCTCTTTTTATTGTGGAATGGTGGTATCATGGGAATTTTGGTCACTTCTAGTGTAGAAGTATAGCATGTGCAAGTGAAGTCTTGAATTCAAAAGGTAATGAATGAAATCTCACATAGGTCTATACTAGTTTGACAAATCTCAATGTGAAGATAAATAGCATATGCATAAGGTCTATCAGTATAATGTATCATATGGCTTTGGTGGGTATTTCCAATCAAATGAGAGTAACTTAAATCTTTTTAGGATTTCTCAGGAAATCTAAGTTTCCCTTTCAAACTAGGAATAGCAGCCCTATCACTATATCATATCTCACAACAATTTAGAATGGATTAAGATTTTGCTACCCACAATTTCTAAATCAAGGCAAATGTAATTCTAGCCAATGAAAGCAATATTTTGGAGAGTAATAAGCTGTAAACTAGGGACTTTGAAAAATTAAAACAGAGCAACTATTCATCATTTCATGTATGTGAATTCCAAATCATTCTTACTGCACATCTTTTATTTTATTAACCTAACCTATACTACATTATTATTAATATTTTTTTCCTTTTTTTTGATGCAACTGTGGTGGAAAGAATAAATAAAATAATGGGATGCAAATGGGATTGATACAAGTTACCTCAAGTGGGGGTCCTCCCCAAAGCTTGTTCTTGTTCAAGGTCCGCGCTAGGGGCTGAAACCCTAGCGATGGATGTACGCCATGAGGTTGGCCTAATCTTGTTGCGGCATGGCTTTGACATTGGAGGGCTGTGTGTTGATGTTGGGTTGCCTTTCATGGATTTCATGAGTGTGGTCGAGGAGAGTGTTGTCGATGTCGCTCATCCACACCTCATGGTTTCCATATGGTTGATGTACCTTGTTATTCCATGGCTAAGGTAGTGATAACCATTCGCACAAAGGCATGATGTGCACTCAACATGCATTGAGTGTGTTTCATCATTCTTTGGCTAAGGTGTATCATACCTTCTTGCCATAAAGGAATAACTTGTACCCCTCATGCATTGGGTGTGATCTGTTATGCCTTGGCTAAGGTAATGATACCCTTGAACCACAAAGGAGTGACATGTACCCAACATGTGTTGAGTACGACCCGTCGACCCGTTATTCTTTGCCTAAGGTACAACATACCTATAACTACAAAGGGATGACGTACACTCAACATGGATTGAGTGTGATCCGTTGTTCCTTGGCTAAGGTATAATATACCATTTGGCCACATAGGAACAACTTGCACCCAATATACATTTGATGTGATCTTTTCATTCCTTGGTTACGGTACATCATACCTTTTAGCCACGAAGGAATAATTTACACCCATTGATGGTGGCAATTCTCTTGAGCTTGAATGAGTGCTTAGAATAGTTGAGAGCATAACGCTCTCACATATTTGTAGCAGCCCATTGGTTGCTCATAGAGGGTTTCCATGTCAAATCTCCGGCCTCATATATTTATGGTTGACCTTCAGACTTAATTTCTGATACATAGCAACCATCCTAATTTACTCCTTGGCCAAGAGATATTGAAATGGAATCCTCTTAGGGTTTCCAACAATCGGATCTTTGAATGCCTACATAGTTATTTTACTCCTACGAACTTCCTCTCTATGATAGAGAGGGATGGTTAGCTCCTGATACTTGTACAAATGAATTTTCGGGTTAGATAACCGAATCTTCATTTGTACGCACGGGGAATAATAAGACCAAAGATGCATTGGGTCTAATTTCTAGTGTATCTATGAACAATGTATGAATCATTGCTAGGAGTGGGGCTTTATGGATAAATCAAGTTGAACATTTTTTAAAGCTCCTACTCATAGCAATGCAAGTGGTATAAATACACTATATGGATCCCTTTATCTTTTAAATTTTCTAACCATCATAGTTGTTTACTCAAGAGCAAATGTTTATCATTTAGGTCATGGCAAACAAGATTCTCAATTTTATCCTCCTGAACATTTTTAAGTTCTTGCCAAGGAATTTTAAATTTAGTGATCCATGCATGAATGTGTTTCAAATCAAAATTATGGACATCACTATTCCTAGGTTGCTACATACCAATTCAACCATTAAGTCATTCCACAAGCACTACCTAGGCAGAAAATGTCTATGTCAATTTTAGCAATGCTTATGAAATTCTAGGTACTTGTTTAAATTTATTCCCAAGTAAGGTGACATTCCTTTTTTTAAGAATCAAATAGAGTAATTTCAACACTTACTCTCGTGAGGATGCATAAGAATTGAATGATGAGAAGGTGTAAACCTTCCTTACCAATGTAAGCAAAAATCATTCAATCCTCATGCAATTCAAACAACATAAAATTTTAAACTTTTACCTCAATTGAAGAGCAGTCTTGGTTGAAGGTTGTTGAGTGAGAAACTCACAACCATGAATTTTGGTGCAGCCTTCATGTCAATTTCTTCTGCCAAGTTGAGGTTGGAGTTGAATGATGTTCATCTTGTTCCTCAATTGCACCACCGCCTTGAGCATTCCTTCACCATGAACTCAAAATGAGATCAATGGAAGGATATGCGCTTGATGGGGTCTTCAATCCTATTTACAAATTTTGGTCTAGCTGCACTAAAATCAGGAACAAACAAAACAACTCGAAAACGGGTTATGTTAGCTCAAAAGAATGTTGTACCCTTTGTCAAATTGTTTTGCCCAACTTGAACCAACATGCAAATGCAATGAATATTAAGGGAATAATTTTTGGGTTGAATTAGGAAGATGAATTAAAGTGGTCACGCCCAAGGTTCATATCCAAATTAATTTATCCCCTAATTAAAAATTTTGGTTTTGTGAAGGTTGGAAATTTTACTTTCCAACATGCAAGTGTGGAAATTCAAATATGCTAAATGCAAATGCAAAGATTGATGGGAAATTCAAATATGCAATTGAGAAATCAAATATGAGATAACTACCGATTACCCTATTGGCAAGGACTCATTGAAATTTTTTTTTGAAGTCTGATGAGTGGAACTTACCTCCGTCCATTTTAGTGCGATGATTTGTTGTCCAGTCCCAGAGTTGAAGATGTGGACAACTTCTCTTAATTGACTTGCCAAGTCTTGTTTGGCATGTTAGTTGGACATGTGGGCCACGTGGTGGCCCTAGCCTCTCCGTTGTCATGATGACGACTTGTTGATGTAGTGACAACTTTTCCACCTTGAAGATATTCCTTTAAGAGCATGGTGAAGCTTGTCCTTCCATAGGGGTGTCACTTCGACCTTCTTGATATTCCTTAAGGTTAACTCATACTTTGATCATAGATAAAAAGATTCCTTGGGCATGATGACATGTGGACTCCACAATCAAACAAGAAATGCTTCATCCACAATGTCACTTGCCCTAGGTTCCATGGGCTTGGTCGAAGGGTAGGAATCCCAGCAAGTAATTGTGGGACATCTTGGATCTTGAATGCTCTTTAACTTTCTTGTCTTTGACCAAGGGCTTCATGTAGATGTTGTCTTGATTTCTTGCTTGGCCATGGACAAGATACTTCAAGGTAGGATAGTTGAACTTAAATCCCTTAAAATCCTCATAGCCTCCTTGATTACAAGGGCGATGTTGATTCCACACTTGAGCTCCTTGTAGGTGATAGCCATTGGAGTTGTCTTTGAAAGGAATAATCCCCGTGGGTCTTATGGAAATTATTCCCCAAGTGGTACATGTTGACATGGATTTTCACAAATCATGTGAATCTCCATGGCTTGGATCATCTAAACACTTCTCCATTGGCTTTATCTTCATGATACTTCAATGGGAGGTGTAGTTTGTTAGCTAGCATGTACACCTTGTTAAGTGGTGTGCATGCCAACCTAAAGGAACTAGATCACTCTTCAATCCACCCCTTAAGTAGAGACCATATTCTCTTCCATGATGAATGAGAATAGGACTCATTCAGCTCCAGAACAAAGGTGGTCATGGATTGGTAGACCAACCCATGACACGAATGTTGGATGAGGAGCCAACTATCCACCCTATGGTTGAGGCAGACAAAGAAGAATTTTTGGAGCCTCCCCCAAGGTTGGGGATATATTACTTTGGTTCCTACTGGAGTAAAGTAGATACTTCTATTATGATCAAGCTAAGGAATACTAATCAATTATCAAGACAGGGGTAAGTGGATAATATATGGGCAGTGTCACACACACCTAAGCGATCTATTCTAAAGGGTAGATGAGTCCCAATGTAGGTTAGACTAAGGATTGGGGAGTTGCTCCTACAATGCTTCTAATATACATATACGTAGTCTAGGTTAGATACTAATGAGCATGTTAATGGTGAATACTTATGCTAAGTTGTTCAACACATCGGGCACGAGTTTACCTCTAGCAACACTAGGCGACTCATGTCAAGAACCTGTGGCATAGCCGAACATGAAGGATTACAAAGGACAGATAGGGCTATCACCACCTACTTCCTACCTCTTCAATCCATGGGTCTATGAGACATTCAACCCTACCTCCTATCCAAGGACAATGCTAGCATATTAAGTAATTACCTTAGGAGCCCGGGCACAAGCCAACCTAAGGCAATGAACTAAATCATCGTTGTACCAATGTTGATACATAGCACAAGTGATTCATATTAACAAGATCATATCATGACTAATTAGGCTATAGTGGGGGTTTGTAGTGTTTATGATGCATAATCATAAACACTACTCCTACCACATACATGGAATCCACAATCAAACAGGAAACGCTTTATCCAAGTATATGAATAAAAGAAGACTAAAGATGATATCTTTATTATGCGCAAAGTCACAAATATAAGAAAAGATACATGATCCATACCTTTCTCATCTTGGACTTGGGACTAGAGGCTCTCCTATCTATAGCCTAACTGCACTAAGGAGTAAGAGAACTAGTGTATACAATAGCATGATGCTCAAGTGGTGTGTGTTGAAGTGAGGGGTGAGGGGTCCTATTTATAGCTTGGAGAAGGATCGGTTCCGCCACCAAAAGCGCGCGAATAAGTCACCACTGACTTCTTCAAGCCGGGAAGAGCCAACACGTGGCATTTGGCCGCGTTTGGCACCAGGACCTAGTCAGTCGACCTGGTCCAGACTCCAAACGACCAGTTCCCCCTCCAGGCTGATAGGTGGGTCCCATTACATGATATGGGTGCTACACCATTGGATGGCCTTGGATACTTCTGTTTGTGGGCCATTTGATCCATGTGGTGCCACGTGTTGATGCTTGATTGGTTGGGATAATATTTTATATGATCCATCCCCTTCTTTTACTTCAATTCTGTATATAATACCTTCATGCACTAAATAGGTTAAATAAAAAGGTGATGTGTGCAATAAATGATATTTCCTTCACATAATTGAGTTATATTGACGGATGAAATTTGTATATAACAGTCGTCAACACTCGGTCTCATATTAAGTTCATAAATCATTCTCTAAAATATCCAATCCTGGGTGACAATATCGCTATCTCACGCGTAGATTCTAACTTCTCTACTTTAACGGATTCCCTACAACATTGGCATGGAAATTATATTTGTTGACCTATAAACCTACCCAAATACTCAAGGGGATTGTGGGTCATGCATTTGGAGTATTCAAACACAATAGACATAATGCACAATTCATATACTAGTCAACGTAGTGATAAAAGCAAAACTTTTTAAACAACTTAAATGCAAACCAAGGTTTGCCTTAGGTTGCGACTCGATAAATGTTAACTGTTAGTGATCGTCCTCTGAATAATCCGTCATGGCAGCTCCTGAATGGGAATACTCGCCTCCAAGTTGTCCTCCTCGTCGAGCTCTGATGTCACATTCATTATTGACATGCAAATGCACATGTAAGAGAAAGTAACTTAGTGAAATAAACAAGGATGTTTCTTATGACTCAAGAAGGTTCAGTATATCCTAGAAAATTAAGCAAGTCTCTGCTGTTTACAAAAGAGAGGATCCAATTACAATAAGCTCTATTAGGATAGGAATGAAGTCTCTTATGAACTATAATGAATCGTATCTTTAGTAAATCAATAAGTGAAGATGTTTATACTTGAGAAGGATTAAAATAGCTAGGATTGAAATTTGCTGCTGAGGGTGTTCAACAACAGAGATCAATATGGAACATAGGAGATTTAAATATGATATGACATAGGCAAAGTATTGGACATAGGGATGTGAAATACAGTTCAACATATTAAATCAAGTCCGCTACTGCTGGAAATATTACAGTGAACATAAGGTAGTATGAGTGTGTTCTGGCCAAACTTGTGCAATGTTCATTGGCGGTACACTGCGGACCAGGTACCCTCGCATACTAGAAGGAGAAGCGTTGAGTCCCACTTTCCAGGACAGGATACCTTCAGAGCCTCGTGTCCCATAGCGCCATACCTGCATATTGCCTACGGGTGGCTCCAGCGCTGCCATTTGTCCTGCGGTGCCAGGCCTGCCTCCATCCTAAGAGTGGCTCTGGTGCTGCCACGTGTCCTGCAGTGCCGGACCTCCCTCCCTCCTAAGGGTGGATCCGATGCTGCCACGTGTTTCGTAGTGCCGGACCTACCTCCCTCCTAAGGGTGGCTTCGATGCTGCTATGTGTCCTGCAGTGCCGAACCTGCCTCCTTTCTAAGTGTGGCTCCTATGCTAACACGTGTCCCGCGGCTCTGGACCTGCCTCCCTGCTAGGGGTGGCTCCTGAGCCACCACGTGTTAGACCCTACCTGTCACCCAGGAAGCACATCAGGATATCCAACGGCACGGTCATTCAAGTGGCTATAAGTCAGCCGTTACAAGACCTGGTCAATGTGTTATTAATCCTGTATTAATGACACACAATCAGAGGGCCTTCAAGCAAGGTAATACTGCCATCAAGGCACGTTATTGCACAAATAAACCGCTGTTAAGCGCCTAGATCGTGTACAAGGTGCTTAATAGCCCAGGGCCACCTATCGTGCCTCGGCCTCACTGTAACAGCCATACCTTGATATATAAAAGGTATGTGCTGCACGTTAGAGGCTAACTAAAGTCATCTGACCCCAGACATACGCAACACGCTCAAGCATACAACACACCCATGTGGAGTAGGATATTATGCTCAAGCGTCCCAAACCACATAAAAGTCTCTGTGTCACCTATGTTCTTGAGTTCTTCGAGTTATGCCCCTCCTAAAAAAAACCTCCGGGGACTACTTTTTTGTAGTACCGGGGGAAGTGTCGATTGCCCACCTCGACATTTGATATGCCAGGTCGGGGGCGCTCTCAAGAATTTCAGGATCAACGATGGTGAACTCCACTGCTGCTTCCACTGCCCCGGATGCACAGGCTGGAAGAGGCAATGAAGTTGGTGTTGATGTTTCTTACGCCACAGATAAAAATCCTCAAGCGCACGGAAACTATCGATGTAACATTTCCCCTTAAAAGAGTATTCCAAGGGTGTCTTTTGTATTCTCACAAAGGAAGGCTAGGTGGAAGCATAGCAATCTTCAAATGGAGTGGATAGGTTGGTCTAGGTAGGGTTCTAGTAAGGATGGGTAATAGATAAGTGAGGTAGTGTGACACACACAAGAGCATTCTATCATAAGGGGGTAAATGGATCAAGAGGGACTAGGTTAAGAGTTAGGTAGATACTCCTATTATGCTTCTAGTATACATATACATAGCCTAAGTTAGATACTAATGATCATATCAATGATGAACTCTCATGCTAAGTTGTTCAACACATCGGGCACTGGTTTACCCTCAGCAATACTAGGACGACTCCTGCAAAGAGCCTGTGGCATAGCCAAACATAGAGGGTTACAAGGATAGACAGGACTATCACCACCTACTGCCTACCTCTTCAATCTGTGGGTCTACGAGATATCCAACGCTACTTAACTATCCTAGCACCATGCTAGCATATTAAATAAATACCTTAAGAGCTGTAGCATAAGCCATTCTAAGGCAATGACTAAATATCGTTGAAACAATGTTGAAACATAGCATAAGTCATTCATATTAACATGATCATGTCATAACTAATTAGACTATAGCAGGGGTTTGTAGTGTTTATGACGATATTATTAGAGTGGTATAGCATAATCATAAATACTACTCCTACCACATACATGGGGAATCCACAATCAAACAAGAAACGTTTCATCCAAGTATATGAATAAAAGAAGACTAAATATAATATCTTTATTAAGAATAAAGTCACAAATACAAAAAGGAATATGAGAGCCATACCTTTCCCAATTGGGAAGAGACTCCTTCTATTCTTTTCCAACTTGGACTATGGACTAGAGGCTCTCCTCTCTATAGCCTAAACTCCTCTAAACCTATGGAGAGTAGTGGATACAATAGAATGAATACTCAAGTGGTGTGTGTGTGTGTGAAGTGAGGGTAGGGGTCATATTTATAGCTAGAGAAGGGTCGATTCCTGCCACCAAAAGCGCATGAATCAGTCTTCATCATGATTAGGGCACCACAGGGAGTCGACACGTGGAAGCTAACCGCGTTTGGCACCCGGAAGGCGTCGGCCGAACATAAAGTTAGACCAATTCCAGTGTGCTTCCTCAGGGTGACTTCCAGGTGTGTCCCATTGACCGATATGGGTGATACCCCGTTGAATGGCCTCAGATACTTCTGTTGGTGAGCCATTTGATCCATGTGATGCCACATGTCATCGCTTGATTGGCCGAGATGGTATTTTATAGGATTGCTCCTCCTCTTTTACCTCATTTCCTGCAATAAATGTATGCATGCACTATTTATCCAAGGACAAGTGATAATATGTTAAATAGACAGATGATGTGTGCAAGAAATGGTATTTTCTTCACATAATTGATTTATATTGACGAGTGAAATTGGTATATAACAGCCATCAACAAACTCCCCCATGCTTATCCTTTGCTCGTCCCGAGCAAAGTTAGGACTTTAGGTTGATGATCAGGAGTTGCTACAATGTTCTATTTTTCAAAAGTACCATGTGCACAAAAAAATACTCGACCTAGTGTTGCAAAAATTGGCATGGTACTTCACCTATCTTAAGTCATTATGGGACTTATGCCTTCTCCAATTCATGTGTGGTTGAAAGATAGAACAACAAATGGAGCAAGCATACCCTAGAGATCAAGTTCCACTCAAATTACAAAGAGTACAATTTGGATTTTAAGTACCTCAATTTTATTCTCTCAATCACTCCTTTGTGTGTAGTGGAAATATTTCCTCACCAAGGCATTTTGCCTATACTCATCCTACCACTAAATAAGGCATATTTGCAACACATAATATTGCTAAGTCAAAAAAGAAAGCCTTAGTAGAAATCAATTCAAAACTATTTGGTTCAAGACATGTGCATGTGTGATGGGGTGGAAGTGGATGTTGATGTTTGAGATGACTCCTATTTATGTAGACTCTCTTTTTTTTGCAGGGATGAAACATGGCTACTTTTGTTCTTTTTTTTCTCATGCTTATGATGTAAGCATGCATTTTCTTTTTCTTTTTCTTGTATCTATGTCTTCTACTCCATTTTTATGCAGTAAACTTGGAGAGAGTACTAAACATGAAGGGTATAGAGTTTCTCTTTTTATTGTGGAATGATGGTATGATGGAACTTTGCTACTTCTAGTGTGGAAGTATGGCATGTGCAAGTGAAGTATTGAATTCAAAAAGAAATGAATGTATTCTCACATAGGTCAATACTAGTTTGACTAGGCTCGATGTGAAGACAAATAGCATATGCATAAGGTCTATCAATGTAAAATTATCATATAGCTTTGGTCGGTATTTCCAATCAAATGAGAGTAACTTAAATCTTTTTAGAATTTCTTCGGGAATCTAAGTTTCACTTCCAAACTAGGAATAGCAGCCCTATCACTATATCATATGTCACAACAACTTAGAATTGTTTTAAGCTTTTGCTACCCATAATTTTTAGGAAAAAGTTATTTTGGACAATGAAAGCAATATTTTGGAGAGTAGTAAGTTGTAAACTAGGAACTTAGGAAAAAAATAGAGCAACTATTCATCATTTCATCTATGTGAATTCTAAACCATTCTTACCGCACATCTTTTATTTTATTTGAAAGCAAATCTTCTCTATCCCTTTTTTATATGCAAGGTGAATGGTGAATGAATGGAAAATATGCAATGGGTGTGATACAATTTACCTCATGTGAGGGTCCTCCCCAAAGCTTGTTCTTCAATCACCTCTGTGATGAGGGTTGAACCCTTGATGATGGAAGTATGCCGCGAGATCGTCTTGTTGTTGTTGTACCGTAGTGTTGAACTTGGTGAATTGAGCGTGCATGTGTTGTTGCCAACCTTGGGTACCTTGGACATGCTCATGGAGAGTGTTGTAGATGTCTCCCGTCCTCACTTCAAAATATGTCATACATCTAGTGAGATCCGTAATTCCTGGGCTATAGTCATGATGATTTCTAGCCGAAGAGGAATGACATCTTCTCATGGACGTTGGAGGCAAGCTGCTAGAGCTTGAAGTGGATAGGGATGGCTCCCACGTGCCACCTGGACATCCATAGCAAAACAGACCTTCGGTCTCATAGAATGGAGGTTGAGATTATTCGGGTGCATCACCCGTTGGGTTCTCTTCCTCTTCGTACTCATGGACCGTGGAGGTTATCGGAGGCATGGACGCTCTTCTTGCATGACTTCTAGTCACCCTGCCAGAGACATTACCTATTCGAGGTTCCTCAATGGAAAGAAGATCAATGGTTAGCCTACATTATTTGTACAAATGAAAATCCAGGTTAAGTAACCAAATTTCATTGACAAAGTCGAGATACTAAAATATCAAAGAGCCATTTGATCATGCTTTAGGGTATGTCCTTGCACTAGATAATCTTCATTAATTAATTGTCATTCATTTTTAATATATTCAAATGAAGTATATTCCAGTGCTCCTATCCTAGCAGCAATGCTGGTAAACAATGAAGTGCATTCAATTGGCCCTGTCCTTGACATGTAATCTAACCATTGTGTCATCATGGCAATAAATGGAGAAACTTTTATCTTTTTAATCATGGCAAATAAAATTTTTAGCTCATCATCACGCACGACTCTAACTTCTCCTCCAGGAAACATAGTCATATCCACACATCTATGCATGAAGCGTAAAGTAGGATTGCACAAGTGGTTATTCCTTGGAGCACTACATATGACATCACTAGTTAATTTATGCCAAAAACTTTGTTTGTTAAACATAGGAAAAGTGTCTAAATCTATAAAACAACGTTTATGGAAGCCTAGGATTTCACTTAATTATTTCCATAGGATGTTGAATTCTTATTGAAATAATCTAAAAGAAATACGATCAAGTCCTATTTTGAAGGTGCAAATGAATTGCATTGAGAGAAGGCATGAACCTCTCCCCTCTATGTGAGCAAATATATCCCATCCTAGTGCACGCCAAATGGAAAAGAATTCAGAATCCATACCTATTTTGGAGATCAAATCTGGATCCTAAGCTTTCGTATGAAAAACATAGGATCTTGGAGGAGCTTGCATGCTTGATCTTACTTACTTCGTATGCCGTGGTCGTCGTCGTGGAGAAGTTGTCGTGGGTTGCTCATCTCTCCCATGGGAGTGTCCTAACATACACTCCGCCTCCGTGGACTTGGTGTAGCAACGGAGGAAGGACGTGCCCTTGAGTCTCCACCATGACTTGAGCTTGCAGCCTCCTTCCTATTCCCAAACAACCTCTTCATTCCTTTCATGGCCACAACAAGCAAGAACACAACAAGGCAAAATCTCAAAAGTGGTGATGTCAGTGAAAGCAAAAGCTCCTGACGAATTTTCTCTTGAAAAACTTGAGAGCAAATTGCAAATGCAAACAAAAGCAAATCTTTTTTGGCTGGATTTGAGCAAGAGTGCTTCAATGAAGAGCAAGAATAACAATGTGAGTAAAGAGCGACTTTGAGGAGGTGTGAAATGAGGTGAAGTGTGAAGAGAGTGCTCCTCACGGCCACCATTCATGGTGTACACTCCCCAACGGTCACAAGAGGATCAAATGTAGCCGTTGGAAGAGAGAGAGCCAAAATGGCCCATTCCCCATGCCAGCCGTACAGGGGGGGTCAGCAGCTCTGAAATTTGGGCTCCCTGTTCCCCCTTTTGGCTGGTGGCTCCCCGACGGCTATAAAATTAGCACGCTGGTGAAATGCCACATTTGCAGCTCAGAAAAAATGTTTTTGAATAACAACCCCTTTTCAAAACCCAACAATTTTCTTTTTGGGAAAATAAAGAAATAAAAATAATAGTTGAGAATATAAGATTCTCAACTTGCTAAGAAAACTCAAACATGCAGTGGGGGAAAATCATACTCTGTGGGAAAAAACAAATGAAGAGAAAAGAAAAATCAAAGAAAGGATAACTACAAATTTAACCTATTGGCTAGGTCTCACCACCGTCCAATGAGATGGTCATTCCTCCTTCGTCATTTCTTGAAATCCGGGGTCAAAGGGATGGGCTCGGACGACTTGTCTTGCTTCTTCCGCCATTCATTTTTTGGCAGCTTGGTGGACTTGGGCATTTGAGGAGGACCGAACTTCTCCGTCTTCTTTGGGTGTCGGCGTGGACGATAAGACGGGTTCTCCGTGTGACACCTGGTTCCGAAAATGAACCAAATGCAACGCATATGTGTGCCCAGGATGGTCAACACACACACGAGTGCAGCACAAACGATATACAAAAAATTACCACATCACAAATTATTAAATAAGTACTTTTATTACAATGTTCAAATAATCCTCCAATTACAACTCTAATGACCATTAATATTAATAATTCTATTACTGCAGCAAAAATAATCTAAACTAAGCAAACTAAGCATATGGGATAGCGCGGCTCCAGGCACGACCATAGGCAAGTCGACGCGCACACAACCTAGTACTCCGCATTATCCTCAGGATACTCCCAAACATGACCTGGAACTGTTGGTGAAGGAATTTCAAGGGTGAGCACATGTTGTACTCAGCAAGTGTGGGAAAAAAATGACATGTAGCTTAAACAAGGAATGATAATAAGTAATGGTTAGTTGCTGAAAAGTAATTTAAAACATGTAAAAAGCATCCTACAATGTCTATATGATATAATCACATCATATCCAAATTAATTACCAATTATGAGTCCAAAACATTGATTTTCCATCATATCACATCCATCAATAGTTATCCATCCAAATACCAATTCCTTACCATCATCATCCACCAGATTCATTTATCACAACTCAAACCATAACCATAACCAATCCCATATACCAAGTTTCCTCTAATCATTTGAGGGTCCAGGTCGCTCATAACCAGAAGCACGGCTATCATGATAGTTTTAAACTCTCTGCAGAGGTTGTACAACTTTACCCACACGTTTGTGATTTCATCACCTTTTGGTGACTAAGAACCTCCCTTATGACGTCTCACACTTCCTTTGGTGTGTGGCCAAGAGATCACAAAATAGCTTTTACAAATTTACTACTAGTCTGTACGAACCCACTGAGGTTTCACTAGTAGGCTTGAATCTTCATTCTCCCACCCGCGGGCCCCCACATGAGCCATGTGGTTCCCCGGGTAGCCATTCTCGACACCCATTCCTCACACCATCCAATGGTCCATAGAATACAACCAGCACATCTAATTATTTAGCTACGCCGCACCCATACTTGGCCTTGTGGTGGAACTGTAAATCCTAGATGATCGCTCCACAAACCGGTCCTTAGATCTAAAGCAAGCGAAACCACCATAACATCCAACCCAGTCCACAATACATGCTTGCTCAGATATCCCAAGTCATGTGTTACCAATTAACCACATTCATCAATTCTCATCATATACATGCTCATTAGTTTGTAGTTAAGCCATTTGGTTGTTTTCCCATCCCAATCTATTAGAGCAAAGAAAAAAGGTAAAATACCCCTCCCGACTCTTTAAAGCATATTCCAAGTGACAAGGATGGTCAAACAAGTCTAGTAAACACCTATCATGGGTTTCCCATCAATTTGACATAAGGCATGTAGTTTTGCAAACGAAACATTTAAAAGCAGGATCAAAATGTTCAAGGACACTTGCCTTGCCCCTGAGATTGGTTAGGATCAAAAGCTTCGTAGTTTTGGTGCTGGAGCAATCATACAAAACAAACATTACAATCAATAAAGGCTCATATAGTACTCAATATGTCATGACATGCATGAATAATGCAACTATGTGGTAATGCACGTTATTAGGTTGATATCATTGCTTACTAACTAGTCCCATCTAAGTTTCACATGTTTTTGAACAAGTTCCATGTCATTTTGTAGAACATTAATGAAGTTTCAGCACTTTTCAGAACAAGAAGACCAGACTAGTTCGCACTCTGGCCAAACATGTCCGTTCTGAAACAGAGAAGAAATCAGACTAGTCCGCACAGGGACCGGACAAGTTAATATGGAACCGTAATTATAATTTACGTGGAAAAGATGCATCTAAGATGTTTACCATGAATTCAAGGGTTCAAGAGTTGAAGACTCGAGAATTTGATGTCAAGACCGAACGAGACAAAGAATTGGCAAAGGAGGATGTTGACGATGAAGGATTGATGTTGAAGATCGCAGCAGCGGCGACGATCTTGGTTGATCCTCCTCCTTCCTCCCTTCTCCTACTTCTCCCTGTGGTGGAGGCTACTTGATGGCAGATCCCATGAACTAGGGTTAGGGTTCTCTTCAATTGTGGCAAAGAGATGAAAGTGTGGTTTGTGGGGTGTTTCTATAGAGTGGGGATGATAGGGTTTGGGTAGAATTCGAGTATAAGACGGTGGAGGCCTTGGTGGGGTCCCACATTGGCTCCACATGGATTGGACACGATGTTCTTGGGCCCACTTAAGGCATATACCCAATGACTTGTTGTGGAGAAAGAAATAGAATCCGAGTCGGGCATACTGAACTAGTCCGCTAGGGGACTGAAAAGTCTTATATTGACAGAGACTTGAACGGGCAAGTCTGGTGGAGGTCCGGACAAGTCCGATCTTTTCAAGAGAGCAAAACGGACAAGTCCGGAGGTCTTCTCAAATTTTTCAAAATCTGGACCAAAGCGAGGAATCACCGGACAACATCGAGAATATCCTGTGATGGATATTGGACTAGTCCGTACTCAGGAACATACAAGTCCGGGCAACATCAGAAGCATTTTCAGACTAATCCGGGGCAAAAAGCGGATAAGTCCGAAAAACAACAGAGAGTAGAACAGACTAGTCCGGGGTCCAATCCAGACAAGTCCGCACTGATACAGGTTTTAATGCTATGTTGGTTCTAATTCATTTTAATCTTGTTTCTTTTTATGTTGCTTAATGTTAAACATGCATAATAATGAAAGCAATGCATGATGGATGAAAATGAGGGTGTTACAAACCTCCCCCTGTTAAAATGAATCTCACCCTCGAGATTCGACGTAGAAGAGAAAAGATAAGAAAATTCTCTCATGATATCATCTTCTAGCTCTCAAGTTGCTGCTGATTCTATATGATGCTTCCATTGCACCATCGAATCACCTTGTTCCTTGTGACCCTCTCCTTGGTTTCCAAAATCTAGACAGGTTGCTCCGCATAGGTCAAAGCTCCCTCTAATTCCAATTCTTCTATTAGCGCTTGTTCTTTCAGTACCCTTAAGCACTTCCTGAGCTGAGAAACATGGAACACATCATGAACATCCAAAAGATGTGTTGGCATCGCCAACTTATATGCCACTTCTCCACGTTTGCCCAAAATCTTGAATGGTCCAATATAGCGAGGTGCCAACTTGCCCTTGACGTTAAACCGCTTATGACCTGGCATGGGTGACACTTTGAGGTATACGAAGTCTCCCACTTCAAAGACTAGGTTTCATCGCCTATTATCTGCATGGCCTTTTTGTCTTGACTGTGCAGCCCTCATATTCTTGCAGATTGTCTGAACTTGTTTTTCGGCATCCTGTATTACATCAGGTCCAAACACTTGAGTCTCTACTGTGTCATTCCAAAACAAAGGTGTTCTACACCTTCTTCCATACAATGCTTCATATGGCGATATCTTCAGGCAGGCTTGGTAACTGTTGTTGTAGGAAAACTCAGATATGGCAGACTTTTGTCCCAACTTCCCCCATATTTTAGCGGATAAGCTCTTAGCATGTTCTCCAATATCTGATTTGTTCTCTCGGTTTTTCTATCCATTTGAGGGTCATATGTAAAACTAAAATTCAATTGAGTTCCCATAGACTCGTGCAGCTTTTGCCAGAACCTTGAGGTAAATTGAGAACCTCTACCGGACACTATTTTCTTTGGCACTCCGTGTAAGCACACTATTCTTCCCATATACAATTCTGCCAACTTTGCTCCACTATAGGTATTCTTGACAAGAGTGAAAAATGAGATGATTTCGTCAACCAATTCACAATAACCCATATTGAATCATAACCTACCGAAGTGTGAGGTAAACAAACAATGAAATCCATGCAACCTTCTTCCCACTTCCATTCTGGAATCCTCAATGGCTGCAATAGTCTAGCTGGTCTTTGGTGTTCAGCCTTCACTCGTTGGCACACATCACATAATGCAACATATTCAGCTACATCCCTTTTCATGCCATCCTACCAATAACATGTCTTCATGTCCTTGTACATCTTTGTACAGCCGGGATGGAGGGAGTAAAGCTAGTCGTGTGCCCCCTTCAATGTTGTTTCTCGGAGATGCTTCACATTAGGCACGACAATCCTTTTTCCAAGGCATAGACTGCCTTGGTCATCCTCATCAAATCTGAATTCTCCCCTTCATGGTTCTTTTCCTCGATTCCTTGGATTTCTTTATCCTTCGTTTGACCCTCTCAAATTTCTTGTTCCAAGGTCGGATTTAACTCCATTATTCCCATCTCATTCACAAATCCAAGATTCAACCATTCGAACTTCTTGCATAGCTCGGATGGAAACTCCCGGACCGTGAGTTGGAGGCTTACCCCTTTCCGACTCAAAGCATTGGCCACTACATTAGCCTTCCCCGGGTGGTAGTTGATTCCCACATCATAATCCTTGATTAACTCCAACAATCGTCATTGCCTCAAATTTAGGTCCGTTTGTGTGAAAATGTACTTGAGACTCTTGTGATCCATATAAATTTCACACCTATGACCAAGAATGTAATGTCTCCAAGTATTCAAGGCATGCACTACAGATGCAAGTTCGAGATCATGCATAGGATAATTCTACTCATGTTTCTTCAATTGCCTCGATGCATAGGCTACCACTTGACCTTCTTGCATGAGCACACACCCAAGTCCTTGTCCTGGTGCATCACAATAAATATCAAAACTTTTGCTCACATCTGGCAATACCAACACAGGTGCGGTGGTTGACCTCTTTTTTAACTCCTCAAAGCTGTTTTGATAAGATTGAGTGCATTGCAATGCCTTCTCCTTCATTAACAACTCAGTCATGGGCTTGGCTATGTTGGAGAAATCCTAGATGAACCGACAGTAATATCCAACCATTCCAAGAAAGCTCCTAATTTCCTTCACATTTTCGGCGGTTCCCACTCTAGCACATCTCTCACTTTCCCTGGGTTATCCGATACTCCTCCAGAGATGATATGTCCAAAAACGACACCTCCCTTAACCAAAATTGGCACTTGCTGAATTTGGCATATAATTGGTGCTTGCTCAATTTCTGCAATGTGAGCCTTAAATGCTCATCATGCTCCTCCTCGCTTCTCGAGTAGATCATAATATCATCAATGAACACCAAAACAAATTTATCCAAGCCCTCCTTGGAGACCTTATTCATGAGGTAAAATATGTATGCGGGTGCATTTGTCGATCCAAAAGACATAACGGTATACTCATAGGATCCATACTGTGTTCAAAAAGTTGTTTTGGGTATGTCCGACAGTCTAATCTTCATTTGAAAATAACCTGACCTCAAGTCAATTTTTGAGAAAACACAGGCGCCCTTCATCTGATCAAACAAATCCTCTATACGGGGCAACGTATACTTGTTCTTGATCGTCATCTCATTGAGAGCTCGGTAATCCTCACATATCCTTTGGTACCCATCCTTCTTATCCACAAAAAGCACTGGAGCTTCCCAAGGTGAAGAGCTTGGGCGAATAAACCCTTCTCTGGATGCTCTTGAATTTGATTCTTGAGCTCCGCTAAATCCATAGGAGGCATCCTATATGGCCTCTTAGCTATAGGTGCAGTTCCAGGTATCAAATCAGTAACAAACTCAATATCACCATCGGGCAGCATACCTAACAACTCATCCAGAAACATGTATTTTTACTCGCGAACAATTGTAATACTCTCAAATGTCACACTTTCCACATGACACAACGTCGCTTTATCCGTTGTGGGTTGGGCTGTTTCAACTTTAATATGGGTGCCATGCTCACTTGTAAATTGCACAATCCTCTCGGCACATTGAATCACTCCATTATACTTGCTCAACCAATCCATACCAAGTATTATGTATAACCCTTGGGAATACAGGACAATAAAATTCACAAGAAAGTCTACCCCCCTTATTCTGATGCTTACTCTCGGACAAACTATATTTGTCCTCATCTCTCCTCTAGGAGATTTTACCAACATAGTGTGTTTCAATTGAGCTATAGACAAATTATACTTAGCAACATACTTCGATGATATGAATGAATGCGATGCTCCAAAATCAAATAAAGTGGTCGTGGGGTTGGGGCTGGCGAGGAACATACCAATCACGACGTCATCCACTTGTTGGGCCTCCTCAGTAGGGATGTGATTCACATTGCCACGAGTGACATTCTGTTGTCCACAGTTGCCTTGTGGTGCTCCTCCATTAGGCTAGGGGTTCTGCCTTGGTGCATGGTTCATTGGTCCGTAGCTCCTCTTCGGGCACTGGCTAGCAAAGTGTCCAGCCTCTCCACAAACTTGGCACCTCTTGCTGCCCGAAGCACCAGGGAAATTCGAGCGCTACATATTTTGAGAGTAAGTCACCATATTAGCACTACAAGAATTTGCGAATAAGGCGTCGGTTGTATGAGTGTCGATTGTCTATAGAAACCGACACTCATACTATAAAGGTGTCGGTTCACCGACACTCTTAACCAACGAATTTCGGCGGACGCATTTAACATATAAATGCGTCAGGACCGACACTCTTATCACTTATGAACGTCGGTTTCAAAAAACCGATGTTCTGAACTGTAAATGCGTCGGCCACATGGACCGACAAATATAACATTTTATAAGCGACGGTACTTTTCGAAACCGACGCACTTACGTGCTGACACACACAAAAAAATGTTTCCTCCGTCCTCGTTTCTATCGCCCACATCCCGAGGTGAGATAAGACTCAGGTTGGAAAATGATGAACTCCAGCACATCGCCTGCGCGCCTCTTGCGAGCCGCCACCATGCGATAGAAAAAGATGGACAACAATGAACTCCCGCTTGCGTCCGGCCTCGTCTCCATCCACCGATGTCCGGTAGCCCGTCGACGATAACTAACGCACGCCGCCTGCCGCCGACCGTGCACCGCCCCCGTGCGCCACCCACCGCCGACCGCGCACTGCCCCCCGCGCCGCCTGAGCGCCTCGTGCGTGCCTCGCATGCGCCACCGGCACGCCACCCGTGGGCCTCCTGTGAGCTGTCGGTGCACCACCAGTGTGCCTCTCGCACGCCTCACTTACGCCTGGAGGCGGCCTCCATGAGTTTGCAAGGCCCGAGTGCCCCCCGCGCGCCTCGCGTGCGCCGCCAGCGAGCCGCCCGCGGGCCTCCCGTGAGGCATCAGCGCACCACGCGCGCGCCTCTCGCGCGCCTCGCTCGCTCTTGGAGGCCGCCTCCATGGGCCCACGCGCCGCCCGACCGCCTCCCGCTGGCCTCCATGAGCCGTCGGCGCACCGCTGGTGAGTCCTGCGTGTGGAAGAGAGAAGGAGAAGAAGAGGATCACGGGAGTTGTGTCACTATGGAAGATGTACTAGCGCGGGCGGGCGGTGGGGGTAATAAAAAATTTGGGTACAGGCGCGGGCGGGCGGTGGAGGCAATAAGAAATTTTGAGACGAGCGCGCGTGCGATGGTCGGGAGTATAAAAAAATTCGTAGAGGGAGCGGTAGCGGAGGAAAATAATAAAAGAATCGGTTGAACCGACACATTTATTAAAATTTTCAGTTGAACCGACACATTTATTAAAAGCATCGGTTTTTTAAGTACGACCGACACATTTAGTTTATGGGTGTCGGTTTTTAAACTGACACACTTAGTCGATTTAGATGCGTTGGGGCTGACGCCTCTAACTAAACCGACACCTTATTTATCATTTCTTGTAGTGAGTGTGCGGTGCAAGCGACACTGGATGGCGAGGTGCTTGCATAACAGGGCAATGTTGTGGCTGGTTTGGGTGTGGAGGATAAGCAGCTCGATAAGCAGGAGCGGAGGGGGTGTAATATGGCGCACATGGCAGCGCAAGGCGAGGACAGACATTGCTCCCTTATGGCTGCCCTTGATATGGCATCTTCCTCTTATTGTCTTGTTCCATCTCATAGACCTTGTTGTCAACAACAATGGCCTTGTCCACAAGCTTTTGAAAATTTGCATAGTCACAATTGGGTATTTGGACTTGAATCTCATTATTTAGGCCTCTCATGAACAAATATTGCTTGTGGCTGTCCTGATTAACATGCTCTGGAGCATACCGCTAGAGTTGAGTGAATTTTTTGAGATACTCACTCAGACTCAGCCTTCCTTGCCTTAGGTTATCAAATTCCTGCCTCTTCAAGATCATGACACCTTCATGAACAAAGTTAGAACAAAATTTCTCCTTGAATTCAGCCCAAATGATCCTCTCTTGATTTTCATGGGCATTGCATAGCGAGTCCCACCAATCCACAGCTACTCCAACTAGATGATGGGAGGAAAAAAGGACCTTCTCCCTGTTAGTGCACTGGACAATAGCAAGCTTCTTCTCCACGGATTTCAGCCAATCATCAGCTTCCATAGGATCATTGTCTTAAGCAAATGTGGGTGGCCTAGTCCTCATAAATTCTCCCAATCTGTTATGAGGTGGTGGGGGTGGCTGCGCTGGAGGCATATGGGGCTGATATTGGCTATTGGCCTGCAACTGTCCCAAAGACTGTATCACGGTCTGCATAAGTTGATTCTGCATAGCCAACAACTGCTCAAGGTTGCTAGCTTCAGGTTTAAATCCATTGTTATTGTAAGGAGCCCCATTATTCTCCTCTTCCTCATTGGCATTCCTTTGTTTGTGAGTCCTCGGCATCTGAAGAAAGTACAAGGGATAGAAGAATTTAGAAAATGTCCCCAACTATATGCATCAAGGGATATGAAATTAACAAGTACCTATATAAGCTTATATCAATGTGGCAAGAGCTAAAGCATCTCACAATCCTCTACTAAGCACACAAGCAAACATTTCATAGAAAATCAGCACACCAAACAGACCTCGAATATTCCTAAGTGCTTCTATGTGCATTAAAGTGTCCATTCTATCTAGGTTGTGTCTTACGGTCAACCTATGGCTCTGATACCAATTTGTGACACCCAGTTCTGAAAATGAACCAAGTGCGACGCATATGTGTGCATAATATGTTCAACACATACACACGAGTGCATCACAAATGATATAAAAAAAATGACGACAACACAAATTATTATATAAGTATTTTTATTAGATTGTTCAAATAATCCTCAAATTACAACTCTAATGATCTTTAATATTAATAATTCTATTACTACAATAGAAATAATCTAAACTAAGAAAACTAAGCATGTGGGATAGTGCGGCTCCAAGCACGACCACAGGCAAGTCGACGGCAGCACACAACCTAGTACTCCGCATTATCGTCAGGATACTCCCAAACATCACCTGAAACTATTGGTGGGGGAATTGCAAGGGTGAGCACATGTCGCACTCAGCAAGTGTGGGAAAATAATAACATGTAGCTTAAACAAGGAATGATAATAAGTAATGGCTAGTTGCTGAAAAGTACATTTAAAACTTATAAAAAGCATCCTACAATGTCTATGTGAACTAATCCCATCATATCCAAATTAATTACCAATTATGAGTCCAAAACCTTCATTTTCCGTCATATCACATCCATCAATAATTATCCATCCAAATACCAATTTCTTACCATCATCATCCACCATATTCAATTATCATAACTCAAACCATAACCATAACCAATACCATAACCAATCCCAGATACCAAGTTTCCTCTAATCATGTGAGGGTCCAGGTCGCTCATAACGAGGAGTATGGCTATCATGATAGTTTTTAAAACTCTGAAGAGGTTGTACCACTTTACTTACACGTTTGTGATTTCTTCACCTTCTGGTGACTAAGAATCTTCCTTATGCCGTCTCACACTTTCTTTGGTGTGTGGCCAAGAGATCACAAAATAGCTTTTCCAAAAGGACCATTGCTATGTACGAACCCACTAAGGTTTCACTAGCAGACTTGAATCTCCATTCTTCCACCACAGGCCGCCTCATGTGCCATGCGGTTCCCAGGGTATTCCTTTTTGACTCCCATTCCCTGCACCATCCAATGGTCCATACAATACCAGCCGCACACCTAACTATTCAGCTACACCGCACCCATACTTGGCCTTGTGGTGGCACTGTAAATCCTGGATAGTTGCTCCACAAACCGGTCCTTAGATCTAAAGCAAGAGAAACCACCATAACATCCAACCCAGTCCACAATCGATGCTTGCTCAAATTTCCCAAGTCTCATGTTACCAATTAACCACATTCATCAATTTTCATCATATACATGTTCATTAGTTCGTAGTTAAGCCATTTGGTTGTTTTCCCATCCCAATTAATTAGAGCGAAGAAAAAAGGTAAAATACCTTTCCCGACTCTCTACAACATATTCCAAGAGACAAGGATGGTCAAACAAGTCTAGTAAACACCTATCATGGGTTTTCCATCAATTTGACACAAGCATGCAGTTTTGTAAACAAAACATTTAAAAGCAAGATCAAAATGTTCGGACACTTGCCTTGCTCCTGAGACTAGTTAGGTTCAAAAGCCTCAAAGTTTTTGTGCTGGAGGTCATCGACGGCACCCTCCAGAGCAATAACTTCTATTCCGTCAACAAACATACAAAACAAACATTACATTTAATAAATTCTAATATAGTACTCAATATGTCATGACATTATGTGGTAATGCACGTTATTAGGTTGATATCATTGATTACTGTGAGACCTATGTGTGCTGAATACATTGGCTTGTACTGAATACATTGGCTTTGATGATATAAGTTCTTCAATAATGCCAAAACCCCCCTTTTAGCAAGGTCCGACTGTAGCTCCGAGCTTCTGCAAGGCCCGACAATAGGTCCGACTTGCTTTGTCAAGGTCCTACATGTTTTTGGGTAGCTCCGGTGAGCTTTGTCTTTAGCTCCGGTGTGTCTTTGATAGCTCCAACATGTCTTTGTTAAGCTCCGATATGTTTTGCTAGGTCCGACTTATGTTGGTTAGCTCCGACATGTTTCTCTACCTCCAGCTTTTGGGCTGACCAGTTCCGACCAACTTTGGTAAGTTCCGGCACTAGGTTGTACTAGCTTTGGTAAGCTCCGGCGCTAGGTTGTACTAGCTTTGGTAAGCTCCGGTGCTAGGTTGTACTAGCTTTGGTAAGCTCCGGTGCAAGCTCCGGTTAGCTTTGGCAAGGTTCGGAGCTTGATCGCAATGATCTTGCTTTTACTGTAAAATGTTTCGAACTTGCTTTACATTGTTGGAAAGATTGCTTAGTGTACATTTGCTAAGTTTTTGGTGTGTTTTGGTTGATATGGCTGATATCATTTTACTGTGGTTTTGCAACATGCTTATGTGAGGTTCTTACGTAAGGTGTTGTGTTCGGAACTAACTTGAGTCAAGTCGCGGACTTGGGCTCGTACAGATTGGTTGTTTATTCATGTGCAGGTGTTGCTTGAGTTCAAGACATGGCTGGTGACGTGATCCATTGAACTAGTCTTAGGGAGAAGATGAGGTTCAACAGCCAAGTTCGGGAGGAATTGTGGTTGAGTTGATCGGGAGGTTGCGCAGCATGTTTGAATCATGAACAATGCATATGAAGGTATCGTGGACGTCGTTGGAAGATGTTTGCACGTATGCAAGGAGTGCATGGATGTGGCTACATGGTTCTGAGGCGTGATGAAGAGATGTGGACGTAAAGAGTTGGTCGGAAAGGTCCAACCGACTAGGTTACGGACTCAGGCTGCGGTTGAGTCGTGTTTGACTCAAATATGGAAAGATTTGAGTTGGTTATGACAGGATTTCATGTGGGTCACGAATTTGAGTTGTTTTAGGAATGTGGGATATGTTCCTAAGGTGTTTTGAAGTCTTAATATTGCTTCTATCTGCGTATAGAAGACTCCTAAGCAGTTATGGAAAGTTTCGATTCGTGATTTGAGTAGGATTAGAGTCCTAGTTGAGATTGAGTTGGCCTTAGGGCTGGTTATATAAGCAAGGGAGGCCAGAGCTCGTGTGAGACGACTTTGGGGCTGTTACTCTTGTGTTCTGTTGAATAAAATTCGTAGTTGAAAGGAACTTTTGTGCCTTGTTCGTCCGACTTGTTCCTAACAAGTTTTTTCTCATTGAGTTTTCTGTACATCATTACCTTTCTTCGGTGGTTTTATCATAACTCGAGTTTTACAGATCAAATTGATGTGATTCTATTTGGTTTGTCTTCACAACTTGATTATATATCATCTGTAACAATTTCATGGTCGTTGGATTTGTGATTTCTGATCTACATGAGTTCCTTTGCAGCGTTCTAGAACTGTTTTTTCTCGGGTAGGACAGATTGACCTTTGTTCGATCTTTCAATAGTAACTTGAGTTTCTCTCAATGGATTTGAGTGATTCTTGTTGTGTCATCTTCGTGACTTGATTCTCTCTGATATCAATCATTTTTGTCACGGTGAAACACGTTTAGATTAGTCTCGCACATGATTTCTTTAACAGATTGTTTTTCTGCGGAAGGGGTTAGGATTTAATTGTTTCTGCTGCGTAAGATTTTTTAATCTACCATTCACCCCCTCTGGTAGCTTTTCACGTGCTCTTTGATCCTACAATTGGTACCAGAGTCACAGTGCTCTAATCTTAGTGATTTGCACATATTTTGACTAATCATCATGGAGAAATATTATGCAAAATCTTGTGTCTTTAATGATTTCCAGGTTTGGAAGGCACGTATGGAAGCCTTCATTCAGGCTAAAGGCTTCGAAATATGGGAGAAGGTATACAAGCCTTATGAAGTGCTGTCAAATGATCAAGTTACAGCTACAAATCAGAGAGATGTCAACAACAACAAGGCTCGGAACATAATCATACAAGGATTAACTCAAAGCGACTTCGACCGTGTTACACACCTCCGATCTGCATACGATGTGTGGAAAGCACTTTGTGACTACCACGAAGGATCCAACACAATCAAGGAGGTAAGACAAGACATGTTCAAGAAAGAATACATGCGCTTCGAGATGCAACCCGGTGAGTCTATTGATGACCTTTTTTCTCGCTTTAATAAAATTCTCAGCAACTTGCGTAGTGTCAATATTAATTTTTCAGATGATGAAAATGCTAGGCAATTGTTAAGTGCATTAGATATGTCAATTTGGGAGATGAAAGTCACATCTATTCGTGAATCTTCTATCATGAGTACACTTGCTTTAGATGTGCTATATTCCAAGTTAAGAACTCATGAAATTGGCATAATATTACGTAAGAACCCCAACAAGTCTATTGCTTTTGTTTCTCAACTTGACATGCCTAGCTTCAGTCAATCTTCATCTTGTGGTACACTTGCTTTGTTGTCCTCTCTAACCCTTGAACAGATTGAGGAGTTTCCATATGAGGAGCTAGTACTTCTCTCTACTAGGTTCTCAAAAGCATTGCAAAATGTGAGAACTAGAAGGAGAGGAAGCTCCAGACCTCAATGATGTTTCGAATATGGTAAGATAGGACATTTCTGTTCAAATTGCCCTAACCTTTCAGGTCCTACTTCCCGGGGTGAAAAGCAAATAAGGACGAAGCACTCCTCTGCAAAAGATATGAAGAAAAAGAAGGATTTTATAGGACATCAATTGGTGAGCAGTTTTATCTCTGCACTTCAAAAACTTGGCTCAAGCGATGTGGACAGTGGAAGTGATGAAGATGAAGATGATTTGGCAAACTTGTGCTTCATGGCAGGCAAGTCAAGATCAAGTATGGAGGAGGCTGAACACAATAGAGATAATGAAGAGGTATGTCCTACTTGCGAAGAAATGTGTAATGGTATTTCTTGTGCCACTGTTATAGTTAAGAAAAAGGACAAAAAGCTTAGGGACAATGCTGTTAAAATTGAATCACTAGAATCTGAAATCAACCATTTAAAAACTTTGATTCCATGTGATGATGCATGTCCCTCATGTGATTTAATATATGAACAATTGTCCTCATTAAGAAGTGTGCACACCTCCACATTTGATAAACATGAGTTAGAAATTGAAAAGAATAGAGAGCTTGCTGAACTTAATGTTAAAAACTTGAAAGATGCTAGCTGTTCTACATTTGATTTGCATTGTTCTACTTGTGATGATCTTTATAAGAAACTACAAGATGCTATGAATGAAATTTCTATATTGAACAATGCTTTACATTCTCATCAAGTTAAATTTTGTTCTAATTGCAAATTAAAAGGAAAAACTTCAACTGAAAATTGCCTTGATCTGTCCAATAAACTTGATAACATGCATAGGACATTAGATCAGTTTTGTAATGGGAATAAGAACCTAAACTTGCTGTTGAATTCTTCCATGTCTTGCAATGATAAGACTGGTTTAGGTTTTGATTCTCATGCTCATGCTAAGGCACATCCACCTAAAATTGTAAAGTCATTAGGAAGTGGTTTGATTCAAATAGTACCTAAACAAAAAGAAGTGGTTTTCAAATCTGCAGGAGTGTTGTCTCATTTGGTTTGAAATAAAAATGTTGCTTGCTCATCTAGACATGAACACAAAGTTAAATTTCATTGTACCTACTGTGGTAGAAATGGTCATGCCATAGATTTTTGTTATAGACTAGCTAAACAACAGAAAAAGGAAAGAATGGTTGCTAGATCTCATAGCTTCCATGCAAAATTTGCTGCACTTGCTAAACAGAATGGTAGGAACATTCAATCTGCTGTAATGAGTCGAAAACATGCAAAGGTTGCTCCCAGACCTACTGTTTTTTGTGCTACACATGTAACATCTCGTAGGACAGTAGTTGGGTACAAAAATCCTCAAGCTTCGGCTCATAGACCTGCTGTTTTATCTCAGCTTTCGCGTGTTATTCCTGCTGGACGTCGTGTGACTCAGTACTGGATTCCTAAATGCCTTTTGGCTAACCCCAGTATTGAGTCATCGACGTATTGTGCTTCTATGTAGGTTACACGCTTGAGGATGGAGAACATTTGGATTGTGGATTCAGGTTGCTCACGCCACATGACCGGTAACAAAGAATGGTTCTCCTCCCTCTCTTTTGTGTCACGTGTAGAGAATGTTACTTTTGCCGATAATTCTTCAACTCCTATAATTGCTAAGGGTCCGGTTAGACTAAAGAATCACTACACTTTGAAGGATGTGAAAGTTGTTAAAATTTGAAATACAACTTGCTTTTATTTTTCACAACCGCTAGATGAGAATTTGGAAATAATTTTCACTAAAAATTGCTGCAAAGTTGTAAATTCAAATACTGAGCTTATTTTTAACATGTCTCGATTTGGAAGAGTTTTTAAAGCTGATTTTGATATGTCTTCCTCTAAGCATAGGTGTCTAGTTGCTAATGATTCAAAGCACTTATATTTTTGACATCGTAGACTTGGTCACGTAGGCTTTGATCATCTAACGTGTGTTACTGCTCTTGATCGCATACATGGGCTGCCTAGGCTTAAAGGGGACAAAGAAATTGTGTGCTCTTGTTGTAGACATGCTAAGATGGTTGCAGGTTCACATACACCTCTCACAATGATCATGACAACTGAACCGGGTCAACTTTTGCACCTTGACACCGTAGGACTTTCACGCGTTCAATCCTTCGGAGGTAAATGGTATGTTCTTGTGATTGTTGATGATTATTTTAGATACTCTCGGGTTTACATTATGGCATCTAAGAATGAAGCTTTTAGTCACTTTGGAACTTTATTTCTTAGATTATCAATAGATCACCCAGGATCTTTAAAATCAATTAGAAGTGATAACGGAACCGAATTTCAAAATCAATCTTTTGATCACTTTTGTGTTGAAAATGGAATAGATCATCAATTTTCTTCACCATATGTACCTCAACAAAATGGTGTTGTAGAAAGAAATAATAGAACCTTAGTTGAGATGGCCAGGACTATGCTTGATGAATATCAAACTCCTAGAAAATTTTGGCAGATGCAATTGCAACCGCTTGTTATGTCTCAAATCGTGTTTTCTTGCGTGCTAAGCTAGGTAAAACACCATATGAGCTCAGGTTTGGACATAGGCCTAGTGGCACACACTTTAGGGTCTTTGGTTGCAAATGTTTTGTTAAGAAACATGGTAATCTTGATAAATTTGAACCTAGATCCATTGATGGCATGTTTCTTTGTTATCCATCTCATACTAGAGGCTACCGTGTGGTTTTACTTGACACTTACAAAATTGTGGAGACTTGTGAAGTGTCTTTTGATGAAGCTAGCACAGGTACTAGATCAAATATTGCAGGTCCGGATCCATATCCGTAGGGGGAGAGCATTTTCGTTGAAGCTGACGAAGAAGTGGTGTTGCTGCCCGAAAATTCAGCAGCTAATGACATTGTTCCAGCTCCTGATTTTGATTCACAGCTAGCACCGATGACCACCATTGCTGGTACAGATCCCCCTCAAGTCACAAGCTCATCAATTTGTGATGAACATGAAGAAGAAGAAGCTTGTGAAGTGTCCAATCCCCTCGTAGTTCTCAAAAGTCATCTCCGATAACAAATTATTGGAAGCTTGCACGAACGAGTCACATGGTCCAAGTTCTGCGATCCAAACTCTCATGCTCATTCCACTTTTGTTGCTTCTTTTGAACCAAATATATATCACACGCACTCACTAATGAATCTTGGATTATTTCCATGCAAGAAGAGTTAGAAAATTTTGAAAGAAATAATGTTTGGAAACTTGTACTCCACCTCAAGGTCACACTTTAATTGGAACTAAATGGGTGTTTAAAAAGAAACAAAGTGAGGATGGGATTGTGGTTAGGAATAAGGCTAGGTTGGTTGCTCAAGGTTTCACTCAAGTTGAAGGTCTAGATTTTGATGAAACTTTTGCTCCTGTTGCTAGATTAGAAGCCATAAGAATTTTGTTAGCTTTTGCTGCATCTAATGTTTTTAAGCTTTATCAAATGGATGTTAAAAGTTCTTTTCTTAATTGCTACATAGATGAGGAGGTTTATGTCAAACAACCACCGGGTTTTGAAAATTCAGATTTTCCTAATCACGTTTACAAACTGTCCAAAGCCTTGTACGGTCTCAAACAAGCCCCTAGAGCATGGTATGATAGGTTAAAAACATTCTTACTTGAAAAGGGGTTTACCATGGGCAAGGTTGATAAAACTCTTTTTGTGCTTAAGCATGGTAATGACTCATTATTTGTTCAAGTGTATGTGGATGATATTATCTTTGGTTGTGTTTCTCATGATCTTGTGCCCAAGTTTTCAGCTATGATGAGTTCAGAATTTGAGATGAGTATGATGGGAGAACTCACGTACTTTTTGGGGCTGCAAATCAAGCAAACCAAGGAGGGAACCTTTGCGCATCAAACGAAGTATACAAAAAACCTCCTAAGGCGCTTCAACATGGACAAAAGCAAGCCTCTTCAAACACCAATGGGAACAGCAACAACACTTGAACTTTATGAAGATGGTGAACCCATGGATCAAAAAGAATATAGAAGCATGATCGGATCACTTTTGTACCTCACGGCATCAAGACAGGATATACAACTCAGCGTATGTCTTTGTGCATGGGTTCAAGCCTCGCCACGTGCTTCACATTGTCAAGCCCTAGAAAGGATTCTCAGGTACTTACATGGAACTCAAGAATTTGGCATTTTTCTTCCTTCTTCCTCAATCGTTACCTTGAAAGCTTTTTCCGATGCCGATTTTGGAGGTTGTAGGATTGATAGGAAAAGTACTTCCAGTTCTTGTCATTTTCTTGGTAATGCACTAGTAGCTTGGTCCTCTAGAAAACAAAACTCAATTGCAGAATCCATAGCCGAATCTGAATATGCAGCTGCTGCTAGTGCTTGCTCACAAATTCTTTGGATTGTTCAAACACTTAAGGACTATGGGGTTGATCTACATAGTGTTCCACTGTTAACACTAGTGCCATTTGCATTGCTAAAAACCCCGTGCAACATTCTAGAACTAAGCACATTGACATTAGGTATCACTTTCTCCGTGATAATCTTGAAAAAGGAAACATTGTGCTTCACCATGTAGATATCAATCAACAATTGGCTGACATTTTTACAAAACCTTTGGATTTCACTCGTTCTTGTTATATCTGTAGTGAAATAGGGGTTATGCATCCTCATGGCTTAAATTGAGGGGGAGTTTTCTTGAAACTCGGGAAGTCTATGTGTGAATCTAAAATTAAAATAATATGAGCATAGTATTTCATACATATGTGACTTTGTGATTCCGTTTACATGCTGAAAGTTCTTACTATATTACTCGTGTTATACATTTTGTAGTTTTTGCCAGTTCTAGTAATTGGAATAAGTACTTACACTAAATCTGGTCATGGTCGAACTTTCATGCTGTTTTGAACTTGTTGCATGCTCACCAGTGCTTTTAATCATAAAGAATCAATCAAGTAATCAACTCACATGTTATGTTTTTATGAACAAATATAAATTGAGAAAAGATCAAGAGAATATGCATGCATCGCACTTCTTCTTTTGAGATGGCTTATCATTGCACTTAGATATGAACTTGGAAGAAGTTGTGTATGACTAAAACCATGTTCTTAAGCTTCTGATTGTCAAATGACATAGGCTTGGCTTGGTTGGTTAGAATAAGGCAGATGCGCATATAATCTCTTGCAAATATCATATGATCTAAATTTGTGCTTTCAAAAATAATAAAATGCAGCAACAAGTGTCGTGCTTTCAGGTTTTTAAATAGTTAAGTTTGTGAGATCATGACTTGTTTAAATTGAAAATTACATTTGATCTCTAGCATGGCTTACACTACTTTATGTATCTCATTGATGTGATAGTATAAGTTACTTGATAGTATGACTTGGATGATCTTTGTTTATATGTATATTTTGTAATATGCTTATAACATTTGAAATTTCTCTTGTGAACCTTGCTGAATAGATTGTCAAAGGGGGAGAGATAATATATAATATGTGAATTTTTTGAAGATAACTATGCAAGGGGGAGAATTTGATTACACATTACACATATTCACAATTGTTTTGGCACGATTCCTCTCAAGGGGAGAATTCAATTTTCTTCTCATTTTATTTCTGTTTTACAAAGGGGAGGGGGGGGAACTGTTTTCAAAACTTTTAATGTCAATAAGCCAATGTTTGGATTTTGAGTGGTGTTGCCAATGCATTCATGAAGGGGGAGATTGTGAGACCTATGTGTGCTGAATACATTGGCTTGTACTGAATATGTTGGCTTTGATGATATAAGTTCTTCTATTATGCCAAAACACCCCTTTTAGCAAGGTCCGACTCTAGCTTCGAGCTTCTGCAAGGTCCGACTTGCTTTGTCAAGGTCCAACATGTTTTTGGGTAGCTCCGGTGAGCTTTGTCTTTAGCTCTGGCATGTCTTTGATAGCTCTGGCATGTCTTTGTTAAGCTCCGCTATGTTTTGATAGGTCTGACTTATGTTGGTTAGCTCCGACACGTTTCTCTAGCTCCGACTTTTGGGTTCACTAGTTCTGACCAACTTTGGTAAGTTTCGGCGCTAGGTTGTACGAGCTTTGGTAAGCTCCGGCGCTAGGTTGTACTAGTTTTGGTAGGCTCCGGTGCTAGGTTGTACTAGCTTTGGTAAGCTCCAGCGCAAGCTCCGGTTAGCTTTGGCAAGGTTCAGAGCTTGATTGCAATGATCTTGCTTTTACTGTAAAATTTTTCGAACATGCTTTACATTGTTGGAAAGATTGCTTAGTATACATTTGCTAAGTTTTTGATGTGTTTTGGTTGATATGGCTGATATCTTTTTACTGTGGTTTTGCAACATGCATATGTGAGGTGCTCACGTAAGGTGTTGTGTTTGTAACTAACTTTAGTCAAGTCGCGGACTTGGGCTCATACGGATTGGTTGTTTATTCATGTGCAGGTGTTGCTTGAGTTCAAGAAATGGCTGGTAACGGGATCAATTGAACTAGTCTTATGGAGAAGATGAGGTTCAACAACCAAGTTCGGGAGGAATTGTGGTTGAGTTGATCGGGAGGTTGCGCAACATGTTTGAATCAAGAACGATGCATATGAAGATATCATGGACATCCTCGGAAGATGTTTGCATGTATGCAAGGAGTGCATGGACGTGGCGACATGGTCCTGTGGTGTGATGAAGAGATGTGTACGTAAATAATTGGTCGGAAAGGTCCAACCGACTAAGTTATGGACTCAGGCTGCAGCTGAGTCGTGTTTGACTCAAATATGGAAAGATTTGAGTTGGTTATGATAGGATTTCGTGTAGGTCACGAATTTGAGTTGTTTTAGGAATGTGGGATACGTTACTAAGGTGTTTGAAAGTCTTAAGATTCCTTCTATCTGCGTATAGAAGAGTCCTAAGCAGTAATGGAAAGTTTCGATTTGTGATTTGAGTAGAATTAGAGTCCTAGTTGAGATTGGGTTGGCCTAAGGGCTGGTTATATAAGCAAGGGAGGCTAGAGCTTGTGTGAGATGACTTTGGGGCTGTTCCTCTTGTGTTCTATCTATTGAATAAAATTCGTAGTTGAATGGAACTTTTGTGCCTTGTTCGTCCGACTTGTTCCTGACAAGTTTTTCTCGTCGAGTTTTATGCACAGCACTACCTTTCTTCGGTGCTTTTATCATAACTTGAGTTTTACAGATCCAATTGATGTGAAAAAACTTTTTGGGTTGTCATCAAAACTTGATTATCTATCATCTGTCAAAATTTCACGGTCATTGGATTTGTGGTTTCTGACCTACACGAGTTTCTTTGCAGCGTTCTAGAACTGTTTTTCTCGGGTGGGACATATTGACCTTTGTTCGATCTTTCAACAGTAACTTGAGTTTCTCTTGACGGACTTGAGTGATTCCTATTGTGTCATCTTTGTGACTCGATTCTCTCTGATATCTATCATTTTTGTCACGGTGAAACACGTTTAGACTAGTATCACACACGATTTCTTTAACAGATTGTTTTTCTGCCGAAGTGGTTGGGATTTAATTTTTTCCCATGCGTAAGATTTTTTAATCTACCATTCACCCCCCCCCCCCGCCTCTGGTAGCTTTTCACGTGCTCTTCGATCCTAAAATTACTAACTAGTCGCAATTAAGTCTCACATGTAGAACAAGTTCCAAGTCATTTTAGAGAACATTAAAGAAGTTCTGGACTAGTCTGCACTGTGGCCGGACATGTTCGTTCTTGAACAGAGAAGAAATTGAACTAGTCCGCACAAGGACCGGACAAGTCCGTTTTTGCTATGGTTTTGGCGAATTTTCAATTAGAGCATGGTTAAAGTTAATATGGAACCATAATTTATGTAGAAAAGATGCATCTAAGATATTTACCATGAATTCAAGGGTTCAAGAGTTGAAGACTTGAGAATTTGACGTCAAGAACGAAGGAGGCGAAGAATTGGCAAAGGAGGATATTGATGATGAAGGATTGATGATGAAGATCGCAGCAGCAACGACAATCTTGGTTGACCCCCCTCCTTCCTCCCTTCTTCTTCTCCCTGCGGCGGAGGCTCCTTGATGGCTGCTCCCACAAACTAGGGTTAGGGTTCTCTTCAATTGTGGCAAAGAGAAAAAAGGGTGGGGTGTGGGGTGTTTATATAGGGTGGGGATGATAGGGTTTGGGTGGAATTCGAGTATAAGGCGGTTGAGGCCTTGGTGGGGTCCCACATGGGCTGCATAGGGGTCAGACACGTTGTTCTTGAGCCCACTTAAGGCACATACCCAATAACTTGTCATGGAGAAAGAAATAGAATCCGAGTCGAGCATAATGGACTAGTCTGCTAGGGGACCGAACAAGTCCGTTATTGAACAGAGACTTGAACGGGCAAGTCCAGTGGAGGTCCGAACAAGTCCGATCTTGTCTAGAGAGCAAAACTAACAAGTCCGATATGCGACGGACAAGTCCGGAGGTCTTCTCAATTTCTTCAAAATTCGGACCAAAGCGAGGAATCACCGCACAACGCTGAAAAATTCCAGTGACAGATATCGGACTAGTCCGTACTCAAGAATTGACAAGTCCAGACAACATCAGAATCATTTTTGGACTAATCTGCAGCAAAAAGCGGATAAGTCCGGAAAACAATAGAGAGTAGAACGGACTACTCCGGGGTCCAATCCGAACATGTCCGCACTAATACAGGTTTTAATGCTATTTTGGTTCTAATTCATTTTAATCCCTTTCCTTTTTGTGTTTCTATTTGTTAAACATGTATAAGAATATACGCAATGCACGATGGATGAAAAATGAGGGTGTTACGCTCCGCATAGATCAATTTGCTCATGAATGCAATGAGCGGATCCACCTTTGGAGGTGTGACTTCAACCTCTTGAATGTGTTTAACATTTGGCCCATACTTGATACGGATCATGGAGCACTGCTTTAGCTTCGGGGGAAAGTTAAACTTTTCCTCCTTGCCATTGATATGGAAGTGGATTTCTCCATCTCCCACCTCTATACGAGCCTTCACGATACTAAGAAATGGGCGCCCAAGAATGAGCTGCGTATCCTTCTCCACATCCATGTCGAGCACCACAAAATCCACGAGGATGAAACAATTCTGGATTTTCACTAGAACGTCTTCAACCATACCCGCCGGATAACGGACTTAAGAGTCACCCACTTGGAGCTGCATTGGTGTTGGAGTAAGCTCCATGAAGTTTAGTTTGTTGAAGACCACCTTGGGAATCACACTTATACTTGCTCCAAGGTCACAAAGTTATTAGTCAAAGTAGTGAGCCCCAATTGAGTAAGATATTGTAGGACATCCGGGATCCTTCTTCTTCTTGCCCGGAAGCCTATTGAGGATGGCTACACAACAGTCCTCCGAAAGCTTGACAACTTTAGTGGTAGGAATGGCCGCTTGTTATTCAATATGTCCTCGAGATAGCGAGCATAAGTGCGTACATGCATCGCATAAATCAAGGGCACATTGATGTGGATCTTCTGGATAACTTCAACAAAGCAGTTGAATTGCTCATCCACTATTGGCTTCCTTTGCCTATAAGGGAATGGCAATAAGTTGGTGTCTTCAAATTGCTTGGCCATTCTCTCACTAAGTGGTTCACATATGCTTGTTGGGACATCCACTTTCTCCTTTTCAATTGTCCTATTCTCTTGTGTGGGATGCGGTGGGTCACGTGTAGTCCTGCCACCTCTCGTAGCTACCCCATTCACCTTTTCCACTGGAGGAAGAACTGCAGCAAGTTGAGCCAACTGAGTTTCCAACATCTTGTTGATGCTCGATTGATTCTTGAATGTTGATAATAGTCCTTTGATCTTGGCAATTATATTTGCTAGGGTCTTGTCATTAGTCGACAGCTTCTTTGATAGGGCATCATTGATCTTAAGTTGGCTAATGGCAAGCTCCCTCAAGTTGTGTTGATTTCCATTGTTGGCATTGTTGTTGTACCCTCCTTGAAAGAAAGTGCGTGATTGGCACCACCCTTGATCTCCTGGACAATATCCATTGTTGGCTACGTGTAAAGCATCCTCATGGGTTTCTAGGCGGTAATCACCCGAATGGCCTGTGTTGCCACAGACTTCACATGTGATGTGGAGTCTGGGGCATAGGCATTGCCACATATGTCACCACCGGCTTGTCCATCAATCTTATTCATCAAGAGGTCCAATTTAGAAGCGATCCTGTCCACCTCCTTAAAGGTATGCATGCCTTGCTGACGGGTTTGGAGATGCTCGTCACTCCAACCCATGTTTCACACCATCTTCTCAATTTAGTTTTTGGCTTTGGGCACCATCAATGAGAAGAAGGCACCTCCAGCAGCAGCATCGACATGGTTATGGGTGAAAGATATCAACCCGTTATAGAAGTTTTGAAATCAGCTAGGGACAAGCCAGGATGTACTCCTGCAACCTTTCCCCAGCCTCGGGAATAGACTCCTTAGCATCTTGCTGGAAGCTGGAAATCCTTCCACCCAAGGCATTGGTTTTGCCCAATGGAAAGAACTTGGTGAGGAATGTCGTAGAACATTTCTCCAAAGTGTCTACAACACTTCGGTTCGTATAGAAACATTGCTTCGCCATCCCAAGAAGGTAGAACAGAAACAACCTAAGATGGACACCATCAAGAGATACGTCCTTGATCTTAAAAGTGCCGTAGATCTCAAGGAACTATTGCAGGTTAGAACTTGCATCCTCGTCAGCCTTCCCACAAAATGGGTTGGCTTGCACCATAGTGATCAGGCTAGTCTTGATTTCAAAGTTCACACCTCCCGTGTTAACAGTGGGCCAAACATGCAGATTGTTAGCAGAGGTAGCCGAAAACTCACAAAGGGTCTTCTGGGACATTGGCATTTTGATTGTTGGTGTAGTAGCATTGGCTTGCTTTGCCGCACAAAGCTTTTGAGGTGTAACGACACAAGGTCAATCTCTCAGAAGGGATTAAGGATCTTTAACAAAGTTTTCCGACAAGCGGAAACCAAACATAAACTACCATATTTTCACATAAAATGCGAAAACAAGAAGGGATATCCAACTAAAACCTACCCAGGGTCCTACTCTATTCACTCAATCATGCAGTACTTCGCTACCTTCCTTGGTAACGGCGCCAAAAATGCTTGTTGACATTTCTTATGTCATAGATAAAAATCCACAAGCGCACGAAAACTATCAATGTAAAATTTCCCCTTAAAAGAGTATTCCAACAGTGTCATTTATATTATCCCAATGGAAGGCTAGGTGGAAGCATAACAATCATCAAATGGAGGGGATAGGTTGGTCTAGGTAGGGTTCTAGTAAAGATGGGTAATCGATAAGTGAGGTAGTGTGACAAAGACAAGAGCATTCTATCCTAAGGGGGATAAATGGGTCAAGAGGGACTAGGTCAAGAGTTAGGTAGATACTCCTACTATTCTTCTAGTATACATATACATAGCCTAAGTTAGATACTAATGATCATATCAATGTTGAACTCTCATGCTAAGTTGTTGAACACATCGGGCACGGGTTTACCCCTAGCAATACTAGGACAACTCCTGCAATGAGCCTGTGTCATAGACGAACATGGAGGGTTGCAAGGACAAATAGGTCCATCACCACCTAATGTCTACCTCTTCGATCCATGGGTCTACGAGATATCCAATGCTACTTAACTATCCTAGCACCATGCTAGCATATTAAGTAAATACCTTAGAGTTGCAGCACAAGCAATCCTAAGGCAATGACTAGACATTGTTGAACCAATGTTAAAACATAGCATAAGTCATTCATGTTAATATCATCTTGTCACAACTAATTAGACTATAGTGGGGGTTTGTAGTGTTTATGATGTTATATTGAGAGTGGTATAGCATAATCATAAGTACTTCTCATACCACATACATGAAAGACACAATCAAACTAGAAACGCTTCATCCATGTATATGAATAAAAGAAGACTAAAGATAATATATTTATTAAGAACAAAGTCACAAATACAAATAGGAATATGAGGGCCATACCTTTCCCAATTGGGAAGAGACTCCTACTCCTTCCATACTTGTACTATGGATTAGAGGCTCTCTTCTCTACAGCCTGAATTCCTCTAAACCTATGGAGATTAGTGGTTATAATAGAATGAATATTCAAGTGTTGTGTATGTGAAGTGAGGGTAGGAGGTCCTATTTATAGCTAGAGAAGGGTCGGTTCCTACCACCAAAAGCGCATGAAACAGTCTTCATCGTGATCAAGGCACCACGGGGAGTCGACACTTGGAAGCTAACTGAGTTTGGCACCAGGAAGGCATCGGCCGAACCCTTTAGTCGGCCGAACAGTAAGTTGGACCAATTCCAGTGTGCTTCCTCAAGATGACTTCCATGTTGGTCCCATTGACTGATATGGGTGATACACAGTTG
Source organism: Tuctoria greenei (assembly GCA_036927565.1). NCBI lineage: Eukaryota > Viridiplantae > Streptophyta > Magnoliopsida > Poales > Poaceae > Tuctoria > Tuctoria greenei. The sequence continues at coordinate 122,528,028 of JAYESD010000003.1, read as the reverse complement.
GATGGCCTCAGATACTTCTTTTTGTGGCCATTTGATCCGTTTGAGGCCACATGTCAACGCTTGATTGGTTGGGATGATATTTTATAGGATTGCTCCCCCTCTTTTACCTCATTTCCTGCAAAAAATGTCTGCATGCACTATTTCTCCAAGGACTAGTGGAAATGTTAAATAGAAAGGTGATGTGTGCAAGAAATGGTATTTCCTTCATATAATTGAGTTATATTGATGGGTGAAATTTTTATATAATAGCCGTCAAAAGTTGGCGACACCTGTCATCGTCCTGGTGGCAATCCTACAACTGATCCACAAGTTGGAGCTCTAGGACAACAACCTAGAAAGAACAGACCACCACCTGCTGCTGGTCAGTTGCAGGATGGTATCCTAGCATCGGTCACTGAATCGACCTCAAGCCCAGAGAATGCGCTGATTGCAGCTTAGGCTCTTCTTCAGCATCCACCTGCGCTGGACGCACCTCTAGAAGTGTTGGAGAAGTGGCACAACGACGTCGACCATCTAGTCACTGCTATAGCCACGACGCTCAACAATTTGCTGTAGCCTGTGCCCAAGCCAGCACCTACACGCAATAAGACCTTGTCAAGATGACTTGGTCCCAGGCCATCGGAGAAGGGACATGCGTTGTCACACCATGCGATGTGCCATACACCTTCGATGGCTCGCCATACTCATACAATGTCTAGACTCCCGATAGGGGACCTCAGGGTGGAGCTCAGCAGCCGTTACACAGAGCAAGATGGTCGCCTCACCATCGAGCGTAACTGCAAGAGGCGATGCATCCTAGAGGCGTCTTCCCCTCTAGGATGAGGTGGTGCCTATGCAGCGCTTGCACCACACATTCGCATGGTGTAGTGGTCACCCAAGTACTGGTCTCACCTGCCAGAAAAGTATGACGGGACTGTCAATCCCGTCGAATTCCTGCAAATCTACTCCTTGGCTGGAATGCCCAGTCATGGTTTATGATTCTTCCCCCCCAACTCCATCTATAGTTGCGCAGAGCTATGTCGCCAGTTCTCAACCAACTTCGGGAGTTCCTATACTCACCCTAGCACTAAACTGGATCTCTTTGCCGTACGACAAAATTTGAGAGAGTCATTGCAATCTTTCATCCAGAGGATCTCCTAGGTACGAAACACAAATCCTTCTATCACGAACGACTATGTTGTTGGTGCATTCCGACAAGGCTTGAGATACAGGAAGATGTTGGAGAAGGTGGCCACTAAAAACATCCATGATGTTATGGAGCTCTTCAGCCTGGTAGACTGGCACTCCAAGCCAGGGTTGCTGAGGGGCATGACTAGCACTCCAAGCCAGCCGTGGAGGCAGGAGCACCATTTCCTTACAAGGCTGGTGCCATTGCCCAAGGAAGTTGTAAGAAGAAGAAGAAGAAGGCAAGTGGAAAAAAGCTACTTGCTAGTGCACCTACATCTGCAGCCGCAACGACTCCAGGTAGCAGGGGGCCACGCCCCGACAGGCGCCCACGACCGTCATCTAAAGACAGCAACAACAAGATGTGGTGCGTGATACACAACTCTTCGGGTCATAGCCTCGAGGACCATCGAGAGGTCAAAAGGCTGGTCGAACATGCCCAACACAAGCATCGAGAAGATGTGCCTTTCCGCCAGCGAGAAGGCAAGTAGAAGGTCAACGAAGCTCCGTCGGAGCAAAAGCTAGGCTTCCAATACGCCAAGAAGGCGTTGAAGGTATTCTACAACAACGTTGATGACTCTGACACCAGCTTCGACAACGAGCAAAGGAGGACTCTCCATATGATGTATGGAGCGTTGTGGGACATTACTTCTCAGTGTGTGGTGAACACCTTGCAACAGGAGGTAGCTATTGTAGCACCAACCATCAAGGCAGAGCCCCATCAGAAGTAGATAGACACTCGGATCACCTTCAATGCCTCTGATTGCCCCAAGAACATGGATGGAGCTAGCCAAATTCCGCTGATAGTCTCCCTAACTATCAACAACCTACAACTCTTCCATGTACTGGTTGATGGTGGGGTGGCTCTCAACCTCATCAGCTTAAACCCTCACTCCCGTTCTTCGGAGCAGGTTCAGGAGCACTCACTCCACTCGGTTGTGTCTCTCCCCCAGTAACATTCGAGACTCATGAGAACTACTGGTCGGAGAAACTGATCTTTGATGTAGTGCAGATCATCCTTCCCTTCAATGCCATACTCGGCACACCGACCTTTTTCGATTCATGGTGGTAGCTCACTACGGCTACCTGGTGTTGAAGATGCTGACTCTGAGGGGCATCCTCCGAATCCGAGGGGACCGTATTGTTGGAGTCACTGCGTTGGGAAGCTTCATGCACTAACTTTTGTGCAAGAAGCTGATTCCAAAAGTGAGCGATCAGCTCAACAACCTCCGAGCATGCGCCAGCGCGACTCAACCTCTGCACCTTGTGTGCAGCCAAGAGGCTACAACGATGTTCCCATCAAAGTCATCCAAGTCGGTACCCTGCAGACCGGGTACCCTTGCATACATGGAAGAAAAGACGTCGGATCTCGCCTCCCCACCATGGAGGGCTCTGACAAGGCTACATGACGTGTTCCACAGCTTCGGACCCGGTCTTTCCACCGAGGCAAGGTCTGTTGCAGCCACATCTCCCGTGTCTCCGGACCCGGTCGCCCCGTTGAGGCAAGGTTCGGTGCTGCCACGTGTCCCGTGGATTTGGACCCGACATCCCCGTTGAGGCAAGGTTCGGTTCTGCCACTTGTACCGTGGCTCCAAACCCTGCCTCCTCACAGAGGCAAGGTCCGGTGCTGCCACATGTCTCACGGTAATGGACTGCTAACTGCGCATCCTTTAGGATTCCATTAATGTGTCATCAAGACACCTTAGTGCACCATCAAGACCCATTAACATGTCATCAGGACACGTTAGTGCACCATCAAGATCTATTAACGTGTCATCAAGTACATTAATGCGCTTTCATGACTAATTAACCTGGGGCCACCTGTCAGGCCCTGGTCATAATGTAAGCTGCCACCCCATCACCTATAAAAGGACCAAGCAACCACCGATAGAAGGGAGCTCATATGCATCTCACGCTCACCATGGGCTTGGTACACTCAATACAACACAACCCTTCGTGGATGTAGGGTATTACGCTTCGACAGCCCGAACAATGTAAAATCCCCGTGTTCATCTAGATCCTAGATCCAAACAATTCGCCCCTCTTGAAAAATAACCTCCATGGGTTGCTCCTTACCAGGTCTGACGGAAGTGTCACAAAACACTTCGACATTTGGCACGATGGTGAATTCTCAGTCCATCGCTGGCTCCTCTTGACCCTCGCACCACAAAGGGGGCATGGAGGATGGCGCTACTTCCCACTCCATAGCGGGCTGACCCGACGGACACACGCTCCATGTTCTGGTGGCTAATGCTGCCACCACATGACATCTTTCTACCGCCATCGCTGCCAGTGGGAGGTCCAAAGTGTACAGCCTGCTTTGTCTGGTCTTGCACCCTGAGCCGTGCCTCGTGACCCTAAGCTTGTACACTTTGCCTCATGGATACATCTGCCACCACATGACGACTACTTGTCGTCACAACAATAATGACACCACCAGGTAACTGTGACGTATCTGGTGTCCTTGGTTATTTATTTGTTCGCAGTCTCATGGCGCTGAACGGTCGCTCCCATGAAAATATAATTGAAGGTACGAAGTGTGATGCCTACTTAGCCTAGTCCTGCACGCTAAATATGCACACTCTACCTTTCTAGTGATGTGGCCGAGTACTGGGTGCTTAACGTCCCCCGAAAGGCTAATGTCCGTGGGAGGTCAAGAGTGTGCAGCCCGCTTAGCCTGGTCATGCACCCGAAGCCTATGCCCTGTGAGCCTAAGCTAGCGCACTCTTCCTCCCCAGCACTGCACTTCAGTAACAGGGACTGAAAGGCATATGCTCCTGGATGAAGCAATAACCAAAATCTGGATACCGTCACCATGTTCACATAATTATGCTTAAATATTATGCATATTGTTCCCTTTTTGCTCTGTTACGTCTTTCATTTTGCCCACAGTAGGAGTTGTGCTATCCTCGTGCAGACGGATAGTCTGAAGTACCTGTGATGTGTTTGGGTATTTCTAGTAGTTTTCTCATTTGGAATTTTGTGGCCGCTTAATGGCCTACTCGCTTGAAAACCAACACCAATGATAGGTCTGGAGTCGGCTAAAGACTTAGCCTAGTCCAACACCCTAAGTTGCCACTCTACCTATCCTGGTGTTGCATCACAGTAAGGCGGGTTCGGACACCACACATTCCTGAGTGAGGGTGCAACCAATACCCGAATACTATCGCACTGAATTACTCAGGCCCCATAGCCCGGCTAAGGACCATAAGCCACAACAAAACTGAGGGCAGGAAGATTGTAACCAATGAGCACTATTACTCTTTCTGCTATCACTCTTGTGCAAGACTTCACCCTTCTCCGGGCTCTGCCATCGATCCTCAAGCTCCAACAACGGCACCTTCCATGGGGCCCACTGTCAACTTTCTTAGTGTCGATGGTAGACGCATCCGCGCCTTAACCAACTTTTGGCACCTCTGAGGAAGGCCGTCGTCGACGTTGATGATGGTGGCCACACCTCCAGGATTGTCGCCTCTCTCGAGTTGGGCCTGGCTATTGTCGGTAGACTGCAGACCGGGTACCACTGCATAAACGAAAGAAAATACGTCGGATCCTGCCTCCCCACTGTGGAGGGATTCGACGTAGCTACATGACGTGTCCCACAGCTCTGGACCTGTTCTCACCGCCGAGGCAAGGTCCACTGCACCCATGTGTCCTGCGACTCCGGTCTCGGCTTGCCCGTTGAGTCAAGGTCCAGTGCTGCCACATGTCCCGTGGCTCCGGACCCGGCCTCCCCGTTGAGCCAAGGTTCAGTGCTGCCACGTGTCCCGTGGCTCCGAACCCGACCTCCTCACTGAGCCAATGTCTGATGCTGCCACGTGTCCTGTGATAATGGGCTACTAACTACGCATCCTTCATGATGCCATTAATGTGTCATCAAGACACCTTAGTGCACGCGTCATATCGGTCTGAAGCCACCGGACCATTCATATTGCAGGAGGTTGGGGTGACAAATAGGAACACGCGCTCATCACTTTCCTCCGGGCGAATGTAGACGTGTTTGCATGGCAACCATCAAAAATGCCTGGATCCCTAGGGAGGTGATTGACCACAATCTAATGATCTACCCTGACGCGTGGCTGATCCAACAGAAGCCCCGAAAATAGTCCATTGAGCGGCAAAACTTCATTCGTGAAGAAATCAAGAAGCTGATCAAAGTTGGATTCATCCGGGAGGTACATCATCAACGGTTGCTGGCAAACCCAGTCGTCGTACCCAAGGCCAGCAGAAACCTTTGGATGTGCATCAACTACATCACTCTTAATAAGACATGTCCAAAAGACCCTTTTCCACTTCCAAGAATAGATCAAATAGTGGACTCTACTTCTGGCTGTGAATTATTATTCTTCCTAGATGCGTATTCTGGTTTTCATCAAATACCAATGGCTAAGGAAGATGAACATACAACCTTTATCACAGTAGATGGTCTGTACTGCTACACTGCCATGCCTTATGGTCTAAAGAATGCTCTTTAAACTTCTGTACGAGCAATGCATAAAACATTTGGGGAGCTTATCTGAGACCTTGTTGAAGTCTATTTTGATGACATCATCGTCAATGTCAAGACCAAAGACACTTTGTTGGATAATCTTCAGTCGGTCTTCGACAAGTTGCGCATGACGTGCACGAAGATGAATCTTGACAAGTGTGTATTCGGGGATTCCTTTGTGAAGCTTCTCGGATTCCTTGTAACACACTGAAGAATTGAAGCAAATCCAGAGAAGATAAAATCTATTGAAGCTATGTGGCCTCCTGCACGCATCAAGAATGTCCAGAAGCTTACGGGATGTCTGGCCTCACTTAGTCGGTTTATCTCAAGACTGGCTGAGCAGGATATTCCCTTCTCCAAGCTTCCGTGGAACTGGTTCGAAGAAGCAGATAAGGTGTTCCAGGAGCTAAAGCAGTCTCTCGCAACACTGCCCGTAATTGTAGCTCCGGAACCTGGTGAGCCTCTACTACTTTATATTGCTGCAATGACAGAGGTTGTCAGCATGGTCTTGGTTTTGAAGAGGCCAGAAGCATCTCTGAGTTCCTCTTCACAAAGGCTCGGACCCCTCCGGAAAGGTTCAGAGCTACATGGAGGAAATCAAAGCGAGTCTGGTTCCCAGCCCCCAGACATTGAAGAATGTAAGACCTATGTGTGCTGAATACATTGGCTTGTAGTGAATACACTTGCTTTGACGATAAAAGTTTTGAATATCACCAAAACACCTTTTTATCAAGGTCTGACTAGTTTTGTAAGCTTTGGCGGGAGCTTGGTTGTACTAGTTTTGGGTAGCTCCGTCTACATTAGATGCTAGGTCCGACTTGTTGGTAAGGTCCGACTAGTTTTGGTTAGCTCCCATGAGTTTTGTCATTAGCTCCGACATGTCTTTGATAGCTCCGGCGTGTTTTTGCTAAGTCTTTGGTGCGTTTTTGGTTGATATGGATGATATCGTGTTACTGTGGTTTTGCAACATGCTTATGTGAGGTTCTCACGTAAGGTGTTGTGTTCGGAACTAACTTGAGTCAAGTTGAGGACTTGGGCTCGTATGGATTGGTTGTTTATTCGTGTGCAGGTGTTGCTTGAGTTCAAGACATGGCTGGTGATGGGATCCATTGGACTAGTCTCAGGGAGGAGATGAGGTTCCAACAACCAAATTCAGGAGGAATTGTGGTTGAGCTGATCAGGAGGTTGCGCAGCATGATTGAATCAAGAACAATGCATGTGAAGGTATCGTGGATGTCATTGGAAGATATTTGCACGTGTGCAAGGAGTGCATGGACGTGGCTACATGATTCCGAGACGTGATGAGGAGATGTGGACGTAAAGAGTTGGTCGGAAAGGTCCAACCGACTAGGTTATGGACTTAGGCTATGGCTGAGTCAGGTTTGACTCAAATATGGAAAGGTTTGAGTTGGTTATGATAGGATTTCGTGTGGGTCACGAATTTGAGTTGTTTAGGAATGTGGGATACGCTCCTAAGGTGTTTGGAAGTCTTAAGATTGCTTCTATCTGCGTATAGATGAATCATAAGCAGTTATGGAAAGTTACGATTCGTGAACAGAGTAGGATTAGGTTCCTGATTTGAGTTGAGTTGGCTTTCGAGCTGGTTATATAAGCAAGGGAGCCCAGAGCTCGTGGTGCACGACTTTGGGGCTGTTCCTCTTGTGTTCTATTGAATAAAATTCGTTTTTTGAAGGAACTTTTGTGCTTTGTTCGTCTGATTTGTTCCAGACAAGTTTTACTCGTCGAGTTTCTGGACAGCACTACCTTTCATCGGTGGTTTTATCATAACTCGAGTTTTACAGATCTAATTGACGTGATTCTTTTTGGGTTGTCTTCACAACTTGATTATCTATCATCTGTCAAAATTTCACGGTCATTGGATTTGTGGTCTATGATCTACATGAGTTTCTTTGCAGCATTCCAGAACTGTTTTTTCTCGAGTAGGGCAGATTGACGTTTGTTTGATCTTTCGATCATAACTTGAATTTTTCTCGACGGATTTGGGTGATTCTTGTTATGTTGTATTCGTGACTTGATTCTCTCTGATATCTATCACTTTTGTCATCGTGAAACATGTTTATATTAGACTCACACATGATTTCTTTAACTGATCGTTTTTCTACCGAAGGGGTTGGGTTTAATTGTTTCCGCTGCGTAAGATTTTTAAATCTACAATTCACCCCCCCTCTGGTAGCTTTTCACGTGATCTTCGATCCTACAATTGGTATCAGAGCTACGGTGCTCTAATCTTTGTGATTTGCGCGTGTTTTTGACTAATCATTATGGAGAAGTACTCTGCCAAACCTTGTGTGTTCGCTAGTATTGATTTTCAGGTTTGGAAGGCACACATGGAGGCTTTCATCCAGGCACAAGGCTTTGCAATATGGGAGAAGGTATACAAGCCATACGAAGTGCCATCAAACGATCAAGTTACAGCTACAAATCTGAGAGATGTCGACAACAACAATAAGGCTCGGAACTTGATCATACAAGGATTAACACAAAGCGACTTCGACCGTGTTGCACACCTCCGATCTGCATACGATGTGTGGAAAGCACTTTGTGACTACCACGAAGGATCCAACACGATCAAAGAGGTAAGGCAAGACATGTTCAAGAAAGAATACATGTGCTCCGAGATGCAACCTGGTGAGTCTATTGATGACCTTTTCGCTCGCTTTAATAAGATTCTCAGCAACTTGCGTAGTGTCAATGTTAATTTTTTAGATGCTGAAAATGCTGGGCAATTGCTAAGTGCATTAGATATGTCAATTTGGGAGATGAAAGTCACGTCTATTCGTGAATCTACTGTCATGAGTTCACTTACTTTAGATTTGTTATATTCCAAGTTAAAAACTCATGAAATTGACATAATCTCACGTAAGAACCCCAACAAGTCTATTGCTTTTGTTTCTCAACATGACGTGCCTAGTTCCGGTCAAACATCATCTTGTGGTACACTTGCTTTGCTGTCCTCTCTAACCCTTGAACAGATTGAGGAGTTTACAGAGGAGGAGCTAGCGCTCATCTCTCCCCGGTTCTCAAAAGCATTGCAAAATGTGAGAACTAGAAGGAGAGGAAGATCCAGACCTCAACGATGCTTTGAATGTGGTAAGACAAGACATTTTCATTCATATTGCCCTAACCTTTCAGGTCCTACTTCTCGGGATGAAAAGAAAATAAGAACGAAGCACACCTCTGCAAAAGATACGAAGAAAAAGAAGGGTTTTATAGGAAGTCAATTGGTGAGCAGTTTTATCTCAGCACTCCAGGAACTTGGCTCAAGCGACATGGACATCGGAAGTGATGAAGATGATTTGGCAAACTTGTGCTTCATGGCGGGCAAGTCAAGATCAAGTATGGAGGAGGCAGAACACAACAGCGACAATGAAGAGGTATGTCCTACTTGCGAAGAAATGTGTGATGCTATTTCTCGTGCCACTGTTATTGTTAAGAAAAAGGACAAAAGGCTTAGGGAGAATGCTGTTAAAATTGAGTCACTAGAATATGAAATTAATCGTTTGAAATCCTTGATTCCTAGTAATGATTCTTGTTCCTCATGTGACTTAATATATGAACAATTGTCCTCCCTAAGAAGTGCACATAACTCCACACTTGATAAACTTGAACTTGAAATTGAAAAGAACAAAAAGCTTGCTGCACTTAATATTGGAAACTTAAAAGATGTTTCTTGTTCTACAATTGATTTGCATTGTTCTAGTTGTGATGATCTTGATAAGAAACTGCAAGATGCTATGAATGAAATCTCTATTGAACAATGCTTTACGTTGTCATGAAATTAAATATTGTTCCAATTGCAAATTAAAATGAAAAACTTCATGTGAAAATTGCCTTGATCTGTCCAATAAACTTGATAACATGCATAAGACATTTGATCAGTTTTGTAATGGGAATAAAAACCTAAACTTGCTGCTGAATTCATCCAAGTCTTGCAATGATAAAAATGGTTTAGGTTTTGATTCTCATGCTCATGCTAAGGCACATCCACCTAAAATTGTAAAGTCATTAGGAAGTGGATTGATTCAAACAGTTCCTAAACAAAAATAAGTGGTTTTCAAATCTGCAGGAGTATTGTCTCAGTCGGTTTCAAATAAAAATGTTGTTTGCTCATCTAGACATGAACACAAAGTTAAATTTCATTGTACCTACTGTGGTAGAGATGGTCATGTCATAGATTTTTGTTATAGACTAGCTAAACAACAGAAAAGGGAAAGAATGGTTGCTATATCTCATAACATTCATGAAAAATTTGCTGCACTTATTGAACCAAATGTACAACCTGCTATTTTGAGTCAAAAACATTCAAAGTTTACTTCCAGACCTTCTGTTTTTGCCTCCGCAGCTACTGATTTTTGTGCTACACAAGTAACACCTTATAGGTCAGTAGTTAAGAATAAAAAATCTCAAACTTTGACTCATAAACCTGCTGTTTTGTCTCAGCTTTCGCGTGCTTTTCCTGCTGCACGTCGCGTGACTCAGTACGGGATTCCTAAATGCCTTTTGACTAACCCCAGTATTGAGTCATCGACGTATTGTGCTTCTATGTAGGTTACACGTTTGAGGAAGGAGAACATTTGGATTGTGGATTCAGGTTGCTCACGCCACATGACCGGTAACAAAGATTGGTTCTCCTCCCTCTCTTTTGTGTCATGTGTAGAGAATGTTACTTTTGCTGATAATTCTTCAACTCCTATAATTGCTAAGGGTTCGGTTAGAGTAAATGATCACTACACTTTGAAGGATGTGGCACTTGTCAAAAATTTGAAATACAACTTGCTTTCTGTTTCACAATTGCTAGATGAAAATCTAGAAATTATTTTCAATAAAAACTGCTGCAGAGTTGTAAGTTCAAATAGTGAGCTTATTTTTAACATGTCTCGGTTTGGAAGAGTTTTTAAAGCTGATTTTGATATATCTTTCTCTAAGCATAGGTGTCTAGTGCTAATGATTCAAAGGACTTATATTTTTTGCATCGTAGACTTGGTCACGTAGGCTTTGATCACCTAACGCGTGTTAGTGCTCTTAATCGCATACGTGGGCTGCCTAAGCTTAAAGGGAACAAAGAAATTGTGTGCTCTTCTTGTAGACATTCTAAGATGGTTGTAGGTTCACATACTCCTCTCACAATGATCATGACAACTGAACCGTGTCAACTTTTGCACCTTGACACCGTAGGACCTTCACGTGTTCAATCCTTCGGAGGTAAATGGTATGTTCTTGTGATTGTTGATGATTATTCTAGATACTCTTGGGTTTACTTTATGGCGTCTAAGAATGAATCTTTTAGCCACTTTAGAACTTTATTTCTTAGATTATCAATTGATCATCCAGGATCTTTAAAAGCAATTAGAAGTGATAATGGAACTGAATTTAAAAATTAGTCTTTTGATCACTTTTGTGCTAAAAATAGAATAGATCATCAATTTTCTTCACCATATGTAACTCTACAAAATGGTGTTGTAGAAAGAAAGAACATAACCTTAGTTGAGATGGCTAGGACTATGCTTGATGAATATCAAACTCCTAGGAAATTTTGGTCTGATGCATTAGCAACCGCTTGTTATGTCTCAAATCGTGTTTTCTTGCGTGCTAAGCTAGGTAAAACACCATATGAGCTCCGGTTTGGACATAGGCCTAGTGTTACACACTTTCAGGTCTTTGGTTGAAAATGCTTTGTTAAGAAACATGGTAATCTTGATAAATTTGAACCTAGATGGCATGTTTCTTGGTTATCCATCTCATACTAGAGGCTACCGTGTGCTTTTACTTGACACTAACAAAATTGTGGAGACTTGTGAAGTGTCTTTTGATGAATCTAGCCCAGGTACTAGCTCAAACATTGCAGGTCCAGATCCATTTCCACAGGGGGAGAACATTTTCGTTGAAGATGAGGAAGAGGTGGAGCTGCTGCCCGAAAATTCAGCAGCTAATGACATTGTTCGAGCTCCTGATGTTAATTCTCAACCAGCACCGACAACCGTCAATGCTGATTCAAATCATCCTCAAGTCACAAGCTCATCGATTTGTGATGAACATGAAGAAGAAGAAGCTTGTGAGACATTTGTTCCCCTACGGTTTCACAAAGATCACCCCCCACAACAAATGATTGGAAGCTTGCACGAACGAGTCACACGGTCCAGGTTTTGCGATCCAAACTCTTATGCTTATTCTGCTTTTGTTGCTTCTTTTGAACCCAAAGATATATCACACGCACTCACTAATGAATATTGGATTATTGCCATGCAAGATGAGTTAGAAAATTTTGAAAGAAATGATGTTTGGAAACTTGTACCTCATCCTCAAGGTCACACTTTAATTGCACTAAATGGGTATTTAAAAATAAACAAAGTGAGGATGGGGTTGTGGTTAGGAATAAGGCTAGGTTGGTTGCTCAAGGTTTCACTCAAGTTGAAGGTCTAGATTTTGATGAAACATTTGCTCCTGTTGCTAGATTAGAAGCCATAAGAATTTTGCTAGCTTTTGCTGCATCAAATGTTTTTAAGCTATATCAAATGGATGTTAAAAGTGCTTTTCTTAATAGCTACATAGATGAGGAGGTTTATGTGAAACAACCACCGGGTTTTGAAAATCCAGATTTTCCTAATCATGTTTACAAACTGTCCAAAGCCTTGTACGGTCTCAAACAAGCCCCTAGAGCATGGTATGATAGGTTAAAAACATTCTTACTTGAAAAAGGGTTTACCATGGGCAAGGTTTATAAAACTCTTTTTATGCTTAAGCATGTCAATGACTCATTATTCATTCAAGTGTATGTGGACGATATTATCTTTGGTTGTGCTTCTCATGATCCTGTGTCCAAGTTTACAGCAATGATGAGTTCCGAATTTGAAATGAGTATGATGGGTGAACTCACTTACTTTTTGGAGCTGCAAATCAAGCAAACTAAGGAGGGTACCTTTGTGCATCAAATGAAGTATACAAAAGATCTCCTAAGGCGCTTCAACATGGACAAAAGCAAGCCTCTTCGGACACCAATGGGAACAACAACAACACTTGTACTTGATGAAGATGGTGAACCCGTGGATCAAAAATAATATAGAAGTATGATCGGATCACTTTTGTACCTCACGACATCAAGACCAGACATACAATTCAGCATATGTCTTTGTGCATGGTTTCAAGCCTCCCCACGTGCTTCACATCGTCAAGCCGTCTAAAGGATTCTCAGGTACTTACATGGAACTCAAGAATTTGGAATTTTTCTTCCTTCTTCCTCAATCGTTACTTTGAAAGCTTTTTCGGATGCTAATTTTGGGTGTTGTACGATTGTTAGGAAAAAGTACTTCCGGTGCTTGTCATTTTCTTGGTAATTCTCTTGTTGCTTGGTCCTCTAGAAAACAAAATTTAGTTGCACAATCCACAGCCAAATCTTAATATGTAGCTGCTGCTAGTGCTTGCTCACAAATTCTTTGGATTGTTCAAACACTTAAGGACTATGGGGTTTATCTAGATAGTGTTCCACTGTTCTGTGATAACACTAGTGCCATTTGCATTGCTAAAAACCCCGTGCAACATTCTAGAACAAAGGACATTGAAAAATGTCAATCACTTTCTCTGAGATAATGTTGAAAAAGGAAACATTGTGCTTCACCATGTAGATACCGAACAACAATTGGCTGACATTTTTACAAAACCTTTGGATTTCACTCGTTTTTGTTACATTCGTAGTGAAATAGGGGTTATACATTCTCATGGCTTAAATTGAGGGGGAGTTTTGAAACTTGGGAAGTCTATGTGTGAATCTGAAATTAAAATAATATGAGCATAGTATTTCATACATATATGACTTTGTGATTACTTTTACATGCTAAAAGTTCTTACTACATTACTCGTGTTATGCATTTTGTAGTTTTTGCCATGTCTAGTAATTGGAATAATTACTTACACTAAAACTGGTCATGGTCGAACTTTCTTGCTGTTTTGAACTTGTTACATGTTCACAAGTGCTTTTAATCATTAAGAATTAATCAAGTAATCAACTCACATGTTGAGTTTTTATGAACAAATATAAATTGAGAAAAGATCAAGAGAATATGCATGCATCGCACTTCTTTTTTTGAGATGGCTTATCGTTGCACTTAGATATGAACTAGGAAGAAGTTGTGTATGACTAAAACCAAGTCCTTAAGCTTCTGATTGTCAAATGACATAGGCTTGGCTTGGTTGGTTAGAATAAGGCAAATGCGCATATACTCTCTTGCAAATATCATATGCTCTAAATTTATGCTTTGAAAAATAATAAAATGCAGCAACTTGTGTCATGCTTTCAGGTTTTGAAATAGTTAAGTTTGTGAGATCATGACTTGCTTAAATTTAAAATTACATCTGATCTCTAGCATGGCTTACACTACTTTATGTATTTCATTGATGTGATAATGTAAGGTACTTGATAGTATGACTTGGATGAGCTTTGTTTATATGTATATGTTATAATATGCTCATAACAATGAAAGGGGGAGAGATAATTTGTTTATATGCTCATGACTTGCTGAATACATTGTCAAAGGGGGAGAGATAAACATGAAGAGAAAGAGAATATGTGCATAAGGAGAGATAATAAAGGGGGAGAGATAATATGGGATAATTTTTGGATTTTCTTCTCATTTTCTTTTGATTTACAAAGGGGGAGAAATTTCCTTCAAAACTTTTATGTGAATAAGCCAATGTTCGGATTTTAAATGGTGTTGCCAATGCATTCATCAAGGGGAAGATTGTAAGACTTATGTGTGCTGAATACATTGGCTTGTAGTGAATACACTTGCTTTGACTATAAAAGTTTTGAATATCACCAAAACACCTTTTTATCAAGGTCTGACTAGTTTTGTAAGCTCCGTCGGGAGCTTGGTTGTACTAGTTTTGGGTAGCTCCGGCTACGTTAGATGCTAGGTTCGACTTGTTGGTAAGGTCCGACTAGTTTTGGTTAGCTCCCGTGAGTTTTGTCTTTAGCTCTGACATGTCTTTGATAGCTCCAGCGTGTTTTTGCTAAGTATTTGGTGTTTTTTTGGTTGATATGGATGATATCGTGTTACTGTGGTTTTGCAACATGCTTATGTGATGTTCTCACGTAAGGTGTTGTGTTCGGAACTAACTTGAGTCAAGTCGAGGACTTGGGCTCGTATAGATTGGTTGTTTATTCGTGTGCAGGTGTTGCTTGAGTTCAAGACATGGCTGGTGATGGGATCCGTTGGACTAGTCTCAGGTAGGAGATGAGGTTGCAACAACCAAATTCAGGAGGAATTGTGGTTGAGCTGATCGGGAGGTCGCGCAACATGATTAAATCAAGAACAATGCATGTGAAGGTATCGTGGACGTCATTGGAAGATATTTGCACATGTGCAAGGAGTGCATGGACGTGGCTACATGGTTCCGAGACGTGATGAAGAGATGTGGACATAAAGAGTTTGTCGGAAACGTCCAACCGACTAGGTTATGGACTTAGGCTATGGCTGAGTCGGGTTTGACTCAAATATGGAAAGATTTGAGTTGGTTATGATAGGATTTCGTGTGGGTCACGAATTTGAGTTGTTTAGGAATGTGGGGTACGTTCCTAAGGTGTTTGAAAGTCTTAAGATTGCTTCTATCTGCGTATAGAAGAATCCTAAGCAGTTATGGAAAGTTACGATTCGTGAACAGAGTAGGATTAGGTTCCTGATTTGAGTTGAGTTGGCCTTCGAGCTGGTTATATAAGCAAGGGAGCCCAGAGCTCGTGGTGCACGACTTTGGGGCTGTTACTCCTGTGTTCTATTGAATAAAATTCATAGTTTGAAGGAACTTTTGTGCCTTGTTCATCTGATTTGTTCCACACAAGTTTTACTCGTCGAGTTTCTCGACAGCACTACCTTTCGTTGGTTGTTTTATCATAACTCTAGTTTTACAGATCCAATTGACGAGATTCTTTTAGGGTTGTCTTCACAACTTGATTATCTATCATCTGTCAAAATTTCACGGTCATTGGATTTGTGGTCTATGATCTACATGAGTTTCTTTGCAGCGTTCCAGAACTGTTTTTTCTTGAGTAGGGCAGATTGACCTTTGTTTGATCTTTCAATCATAACTTGAGTTTTTCTCGACGGATTTGAGTGATTCTTGTTGTGTTGTCTTCTTGACTTGATTATCTCTGATATCTATCACTTTTGTCACGGTGAAACACGTTTAGATTAGTCTCACACACGATTTCTTTAACTGATCATTTTTCTACCGAAGGGGTTGGGTTTAATTGTTTCTGTTGCGTAAGATTTTTAAATCTACCATTCACCCCCCTCTGGTAGCTTTTCACGTGCTCTTCGATACTACAAAGAAGGACATGAAGGCCGGGGCCTCCTGACTTATCTCTTCAACAAGATACATCACACTCTGTAAGGATCGAATGCCCAAGAGAGGGGGGGGGGGGTGAATTGGGCTTCTTTAAAAATCTAAGCAATAAAACTTAATTCCTAAAAACCCAATTTCCTACGCAAACTATCTATGCATTCAAGTAAATAGGAACTTTGCAGAATGTAAAATGCATAAACGTAAGGGAAAGGAGGAGGATGCAAACTCCCGAGGAGACACGAGGATTTATCCCGTGGTTCGGCATGATCGTCAAGATCTTCCTACATACACGTTGTGGCACCCACCAAAGGGTTTTGCCACACCCAAGTCACCGAGACGAGGGATCTTCACTATTCCTCTCCGTTTGCCAACCTCGGCAAGGTGGAGCTCAAGCCTTGTACAACTTTGACCCTCCGGGCTTCCACAAACGCCTTGGCAAGCTCCGGAAGTCTTCTCATAGTTACAAACACCAAGGGCACTCCCTTGAGGCTCTCTCACTATCCTAGAGAGTCCACTCACCCAGAATGGAGGCACACAAGCTCTCTCTCTAGCTAGTTCTAGCCTAATTCTTGGTGTATAGGTGATCGAAATGATGTGGAAGTGATTGCTCTTGGTCTTGAACGCTTGTGGATGTGTTGATAGTGTCTGGTGATCAAGACTTGGCGAAATGACAGGATTAGGGGGTATTTTTAGCCAGCCTCCCCGAAATAGCCGTTGGAAAAGTAGGCTGACAGAACTTTAATGTGAACATCGGATGATCCGATGTCTCCCCTTTAGTTATCATCGGTCAGGTTTACTTTAGCTGACGTCATTGTGTCAGATATGACCGTTGTTAGACCGATGTTGATCCTGTCTTCTCATCGGATGATCCGGTGGCTCTTCCTCCAGAATTTTCTTAAACTTGATGCTTACTGGAGTGATTGACCGATGTGTATTTCTCTGTACATCGGATGATCCGGTGCTACACTTGGTCCAATGATATTGCAAACTGTACTGATGGACCGATGTAGATGAGCCATTCACATCGGATGATCCGGTGAGTGCTTTGTTCTGAGGTCTTCTTCTTCAGCTGAACCAACTCGACTGATGTGTATATTTCTGGAACCATCGGTTGATCCGGTGAGTTGATTTTGTTTGCTTCGAGTTGTTTCTAAGTGATTTTGTATCTTGCTCGATTGACCTCTTTGATATTTTTTGCAAAGGCATCTATGATGATCTTCAAGCATTGAATGTTGTCAATTTAAAGTTGAATGATTTTGTCATAAGAGATTTCACTTCTTGTCTTCATATAATTGATTTTATCTCATAAATTGATTGTATATGGGTCTCCAATGACATATTGATTTCATTTGATTGAGTGATTATGGGGACCTTGCATTCACAAATTCATTAGTAAAATCCAATGGTTGTCATTAATCACCGAAACCATAACTCATGGGGGCCTAGATGCTTTCAATCTCCCCCTTTTTGGTGATTGATGACAACACAACAATTAAAGCGCAATAGTAATGAATTTGATAGAATGAAACTTAAACGGATATGTAATGAATATAAGATTATCACACTTAAAATTTGAAGGCTCAAAATCAAAGAATAACTCAAGTGAATAAGTGATCATAAGATAGGCACCAAATAAGCTCAATCGATTAATAACTTAAGAGTACTTAATAAACACCAAATGAGTAGCAAAAGCATTGAATTACAAAGATGGCAAAAGTACTCAATAGACTCCCCCTGAATCTAAGCTCTGAGTCTAAGCTCTCCTCCCCCTGACTCCTCTAACTCTCCCCCCCCTTTGGCATCAAGACACCAAAAAGGGATCCGAGTGCCTAAGGACCCTGAGTACTAGGCGCGATGATGAACTGGTCACTGTCGCTGTCGTCGGAGCTGCTGCCTGGAGTAGCGGTGGAAGGAGCTGCCGAAGCCATAGGAGCCACCGTCGGTGCCTGCTGTGTAGGAGCTCCTGGAACAGGGGCACTCACGACGACGGCCGGCGTCTGCTGGAACAGGGTCGTAGCCGGCAGCGGGGAGTGAATCGATGCGCCAGGAGTCAGTACTGGAGACATGCTGATGGAGGGGATCGGCGTAGTCAGCACCGGAGCTGCAGCTGGAGCCAAGACTGGTGGTGGTGGAGCAACTCCTGGCAGCTGCTACAGGAGGGCAATCCCGGTCTGGGTGTAGAGGTTGGTGATCAACCCTAGGATGCCCATCATCGCCTGCTGCATCTGCTGCTGCTGGTCGATGGAGCGCTGATGCATCTGGTCTATGAGCCCAGTCAGCCGGTCAGTGTCCTCACGCCTCTCACGGGCGATC
Source organism: Tuctoria greenei (assembly GCA_036927565.1). Taxonomy (NCBI): domain Eukaryota; kingdom Viridiplantae; phylum Streptophyta; class Magnoliopsida; order Poales; family Poaceae; genus Tuctoria; species Tuctoria greenei. Next base: position 122,509,709 of record JAYESD010000003.1, on the reverse strand, counting down.
TGGCGCTGCATCTCCTGCTGCTGCTACTGGAGCTCTAGAAGTCGTGCGGCCTGCTCCACTCGGGCCTGCTCATCTGCAAGCCGGTCCAAGCGCTGCTGCTCAACCATCTGCTGGAGGAGCGAAGTGAGCTCTGTTGGCTGAGTGACCTGTGCCTCGGTGAGGGTAGGTGGAGTAGGTGGTGGCTCTGTAGAGCCTCCAGCCTCCGCGTCGTGCTGCTTGGGTGAGGGTGGAGGTGGAAAGTACTCCTCGACACTGTCGTCGGTGTCGCTCTCGGACCAGATGTGCTGCAAGTCCTCACCCTGTGCCTCTGCCTCAGCTAGCCTCTCATCCTCCTTCTCCAGGTCTGACCAGTCCTCCTCAGATAGGTGTGCACGGACCTGACGCTCGACTGGACGGCCAAGGCGGCAGTCTCCAGGAGCTGGGGCACGATAGTGACGGAATCGTGTGACACTCTCGTCAGTGAGACGATCATGCACGGTGGACTCCTCAGGGACCATCATGGAGTGCAGGTAGCTGATCCAGTGTCCATACACGAGCTGCCTCATCATCCCCACTCGATCTGTGATCACGTCCTCCATCTGGCATATGATGACGTCCACTATGTCGAACTCCATCCCGTTCATGATGTAGAATAGGAGAATATGCTGTAGGCTGGTGAACCCCTCCAAGTAACCTAACCTTGACAAGAGCGTGCGGCGCAAGGCAAGGTGCAATGTGCGTGCAGCTGGAGTCAGCAATGCCGGTACTCTCGGCTGGTCAGGAGAGAAAGTAGGACCAAACAAAGAGCGGATCTCCTCCAGTGCTGGTGCCACTCCTCTAGTGAGCGGCCTCCTTGGCGGGTCTGCCTGACCATATACTCTCTCATGCACGCAAGTGTCGTGCAGGTCCACGCCTACGCACACAATGTCTGCCTCGTCAAGTGGTAGTGCTGTCCCATGAACATGAAATCAATCGATCTTCTGCCCTCAGAGACGTAGAGGGTGGCATAGAACACGCGTACCAAATCCTCCACATAAGCACTCCTCTCATAGGACATCAGGTGCACCATCCCTCTGTACCTCTCAAAGTAGGGGCGAATCTCTGTCTCTGCTGCGAGGGCAAGCTGATGCCAATCCAGAAAGTTGTGCTGGAACAACTTGTGGTCTCGGCGTCTGTAGTTCTCGTAGAGGGACGCCTGCGTCACAGTCCAGAAACGACTATCCACAAGAGCTTCTCTGGGCTGCGGGTACCACTCCTCAAGCAGCACACTCCACCTGAGTCTTCGGAGCTGCTTGGCCTTCATCTTCTGGTAGTCAGTCAACTGGACTCCTTCAGTGACATGGATAGTGGTGTCCATCTTGTAGATGGCTCGCTGGGCCTCCCTGTCCTCATGACGATCGGCAGCCGTCGGTCTCGGACGTGGAGCTGCCGCGGGATGACCCCCACGGGTCCGGGCTGAGCGCCGGCGGACGAGAGGCTCTTCCGGCTCTTCTTCGGCCTCGGAGTCATCGATCATAGCAGGCTGCCTCGGACGAGCCTAACGGATCCTTAGTGATCCCCCTCGGCCACGCTCACGCTCCTCGGCGGCGCGAGCGGCCATCAACGCCTTCTTCTCCTCCTTCGACAATTTTTGCTTCTTCACGGCCGGCTCCGCAATGGCCTTGCCCTTGTTCTTCTTGTCGCGAGCCATTGCGATCGGGCACGTGAACAGAGTCGACGACGTCGAACACATGGAACGGCGACGCGGAGATCGACGCGGCCGGAAACCCTAGCGACGACGAAATGGCGACCGTTGAGGGTGGTGGTGGTGTGGCTGGGCGGTGGTGGTGCGCAAGCGGTGGTCAGCGGCGCTGGAGCGGCAGCGACGGCGCTTGGGTGGAGCGGTAGCGGCACATGGTGATGGAGGCGGCGGCCCTGGGCGGCGGTGGTGCTGTGGTGGTGCGCCGACTGGAGGCGGCGGGCGGCGACGGGCGGCAGTGGTCGGAGGGCGGCGGCAGCGTCCGGCGGCGGCGGTGGCGCAAGGGCGAGTGAGGTCGGTGGTGGAGGTGCGTGGCGGCGTCGGGATCGGGAGAGAGAAGGGAAAAAGGCGAACGGCCATTTAAATAGTGGGTCCCAAACCCTAGCCGACTTTTTAACACTGGATGGACCGATGTTGAACGATAGATGCATCGGTCGAATGCCACAGTAAGGCTTTTCAGAAAAGTGTCGTTGACACCGGATGGACCGACGTTGAAGGATGGGAGCATCGGTCGAATGGCACAATAAGGGTGATCAAAAATGGAATGTTGACACCGGATGGTCCGACGTGGGATGAAGTAGCATTGGTGGAATTTGGCACAACTCCAGAATTGTGAACACCAGATGGACCGATGCTTTTCAGAATGAACTCATCGGATCATTTGAGATATTGACTGAACTGGCCCTTGGCTTTTGAACATCAACTAATCTGATGATGGTCTGACCTAAGCATCGGATAGTCCGATGACTACTGAACAGCAACATCCCATATATGTCCTTTAACCAAACAAACAATCAATGAGAAACACATGTCTTAGGACTTTTTGGCCAACCCCTCACCCCTCAAAAATACTAATATGCCAATAACTTGGCTAAGACTTAAAGCGAATAGAACACGGAGAAAAATAGGAGGAAATCATCCAAATAAAATGTAAGGCCCATGCTTTGTGAGCTAGAGTATGAAGACTTCTATCTCTTTAAAGCATGTTCCTCTAGGCATTAACGCACCTAACATTTTGTTCTTTCCACCTTATATGAGTTGAGATATTGGATTTCAAACAAGTCTCTTTCTCATGAGTGGGTTCCCCTTTGTGACAATCGACCGTATGCAATGCCAAACATTTTAATAATGCAAGAAATTATAAGTCTATATGGCAGGCATCATGCAAGGCATAAAATAAATCTATCTTGCCAAATTTGAGCCTTTCAAAGGCTTCTTCAGGGAGAGCCACTCTCCAAACCTTGGTAAAACCCAAAAGAACCTCTATCCCAAGCTAACCCTTGCTCACCCCTATCCTTTGAGAGTTAGGCAAGACCTATATGAGATGCATTCTTACATGACGTTCGTTGCATCTAGCACATTTAACTCACTTCTTATCCTAGAAAAAGTTTTTTCATCAAGTGGTTTAGTGAAGATATCCGCCAATTGTTCTTCGGACCTAACACCTCGCAATGAGATGTCTCCCTTAGCTTCGTGGTCCCTTAAGAAATGATGGCGAATATCAATGTGCTTAGTGCGGGAGTGTTCAACGGGGTTTTTAGCTATCTTAACCGCACTTTCATTGTCACAAAGGAGAGGCACACAACCAAGTTTAATACCAAAGTCCAAAAGGGTTTGCTTCATATAAAGAATTTGGGCACAACATGCACCGGCCGCTATATATTCTGCTTCCGCTGTGGACAAGGCGACGGAATTTTGCTTCTTGCTAGACCAAGACACTAGGGAACGCCCTAGCAAGTGGCACCCACTGGAGGTACTCTTGCGATCCACGCAGCATCCGGCAAAGTCCGAATCCGAGTATCCCAAGAGGTGGAATTTTGCACCTTTAGGGTACCACAAGCCCACACTAGGAGTATGCTTAAGATACCTAAGTATCCTAAAGACCGCCTTCCTATGCGATTCTTTAGGTGCCGCTTGAAAGCGAGCACACAAGCATACACTAAACATGATATTGGGCCTAGATGCGGTAAGGTAAAGCAATGAGCCAATCATAGAACGGTAGTTAGATTGGTCAATAGGTTTACCGTCCTTATCCGCGTCGAGATGAGAATTTGTTGCCATTAGAGTGCTTCTTCATCTACAATCTCCCATCTCAAATTTCTTTAAGAGGTCCTTGGTGTACTTCTCTTGATAAACGAAGGTCCCCTCTTGAAGTTGCTTGATTTGAAATCCAAGGAAGAAGTTGAGCTCTCCAATCATTGACATCTCAAATTCCCTAGACATCATTTTGCCAAACTCATGGCTAAGAGCTTCGTTAGTTGAACCAAAAATAATATCATCAACATAAATTTGACAAATGAACAAATCTCCGTTGATGTCCTTGGTGAAGAGTGTAGTGTCCACCCTCCCGATCTTGAATCCTTGCATGATAAGGAAATCCCGTAGTCGTTCATACCACGCCCTAGGTGCTTGCTTGCGCCCGTAGAGTGCCTTGTGCAACCTATACACATGATTAGGATTCCTCGGGTCTTCAAACCCGGGAGGTTGTTCAACATAAACAAGCTCGTTAATGAAACCATTAAGAAAGGCACTTTTCACATCCATTTGATAAAGTATAATATTGTGACGTGAAGCAAAAGCAAGGAATATACGGATGGCTTCTAGCCGGGCGACCGGGGCAAATGTCTCCCCAAAGTCTAGTCCTTCAACTTGCGAGAACCCTTTGGCCACAAGTCTTGCCTTGTTGCGGACCGTCTTGTTTGTTGCGGTACACCCACTTTGTTGCGATGACGTTCTTGTCCTTGGGTCGCTCCTCCAACACCCAAACTTCATTGCGGATGAAGTTGTTGAGTTCTTCTTGCATGGCCATCATCCAATTTGGGTCTTGGAGTGCTTCCTCAATATGAGTGGGTTCTACACATGAAACAAACGATTAGTGCTCACAAAATGAAGCGAAATGGTGAGAACGTGTACTTACACCCCTTGACGGACTTCCAATGATTTGGTCCATCAGATGTGCCTTGGAGATGCGTCCATGCCTCATAAGTGGTTGTGAAGCACTTGGCGAAGGTGATGCGTGTTGCTCCTCTTGTGGTTGGACTTGATCATGGACTTCTTCTTCTTCTTGATGTTGTTGTGCTTGTGAGTCTTGAGTCGTCAATGGATCATCCTTCTCTTCTTCGTCAACTTGAGGCACCATGGAGGTGTTGTTGTTCGAACTTGAAGCTCCCCCTTGATCATGGCTCTCCTCAACTTCAGGCTTGATGTCTCCAATGGTCATGTTCTTCATGGCTTCTCGTAGAGGCTCATCATCTATTTCATCATGACCAAAACTCTCCTCTTGGGAGCCATTAGTCTCATCAAACTCAACATCACAACTTTCCTCAACTAAACCGGAGGTTTGGTTGAATACTCGATATGCTTTTGAGTTTGATGCATAACCAAGGAATATACCAACATCACATCTTCTTTCAAACTTACCGAGCCTTTTCTTGCGGTAGATGTAGCACTTGCATCCAAAGACTCGAAAGTAGGAGATGTTGGGCTTTCTCCCAATGAGAAGCTCGTACGAGGTCTTTTGAAGTAGTCGATGGAGGTAGACCCTATTTGAGGCATGGCAGGCCCTGTTGATTGCTTTGGTCCAAAACTTCTCCGACGTGCCGTAGTCATCAAGCATTGCTCTAGCAAGAGTGATGAGTGTCTTTTTCTTCCTTTCAACGACACCGTTTTTTTGAGGGGTGTATGTGGCCGAAAACTCATGCTTCACGCCTTCGCGGTCACACCACTCCCTAATGTTGTAGTTCTTGAATTCGGTGTCGTTGTCACTCCGGACCTTGATGATGGGAAGTTGAAATTCCCTTTGAGCGCGGTTGGCGAAGGTCTTGAACACTTCCGGAGTTTCACTCTTGTCACATAGAAATAGAGTCCAAGCATAGCGAGAGTAGTCATCAACTATAACAAGACAATAGAGGTTACCGCCAAGACTTTGATATGTGGATGGTCCGAAGAGGTCCATGTGGAGTAGCTCAAGTGGCTTGGAGGTTGACACCATTGTCTTCATTGGGTGGTGTGAAGCAACTTGCTTCCCACCTTGACAAGCGCTACAAAGCTTGTTCTTCTCAAATGTGACATCCTTCACGCCGGTCACCATCCCAAGCTTGAATGACTTCTTGAGTTTGCTCATCCATATATGTGCTATGCGTCGGTGCCATAGCCAACCCAAGCTTGTCTTAGTGAAAAGACAAGTGGTCAACCTAGCATTCTTGTTGGAGAAGTCTACTAGGTAGAGATGTCCATGCCGAAATCCTTTGAAGACTATGTCTTGGCTTGTTTCACTACTCACAACAACATCATTTTTGCTAAATGTGCATGTTAGTCCAAGATCACATAGTTGTGCAATAGAAAGTAAATTAAAGCTAAGTGACTTAACATACAAAAGATTAGAAATGGATAAATCATTTGAAATAGCAATTTTACCTAACCCAATTACCTTTCACTTAGAGTTATCACCAAAGGTGACTTGTTCATGATTGCGGGGTTTTCTATGGTGGTGAACATACCGTCATTGCCGGTCATATGTTGAGTGCACCCGGTATCGAGTACCCAATGCTTTCCTCCGACTTTGTAGGTCACCTACACACATGAATTCAATTTTTGACTTTAGGCACCCAAGCCAACTTAGGTCCTTGTATGTGTGACAAGTGTTTTTGGGACCCAAAGTTGCTTGGGGAGCTTCGCCTTCATGCCCTTCATGTATTTGCCAATGAACCTTGCCTTCACCTTGTCATGTACTTTACTCAAGAGATAATAATGATCATTGAAAGTAGATTTGTAGTTAGTAGGCAATTTTGGAGAAGGTCGGTTAGGAAGAAGACACTCCCTTGTGTGGTGACCGGTGACCTCACAATGTTGGCAATAAGAACCAACTTCCTTGATGAAGCTTGTTCTTAGCTCTGGTGAGGGCACCTTTCCTTTGTTAGGCACCGGGAAGGATCCAAGTCCTCTCTTGTTGAAGGCCTTTGCTTGTTGGAAGAGGATTTCCTTGTGCTTGACTTCTCCTTTTGATAGTCTAGCCACACTAGTGCGGAGACTCTCAATTTCTTCCAACAAGTCCTTCTCCCTAGTGTTTTCTTTCAAAGGCAAAGACTTGTGCAAAGCATTAGTGGCATGAGAAGTAATGGATATCTTATCATTAAGAGTTTGTTTCTTCATAGTTTTTAACTCTTGATCAAGCACTTCATAAGCAAGGTTATGTGTTTGATGCTCTTGGATTAACTCATTGTGCTTTCCCAAGAGTGCTTGGTGGGCTAAGTCAAGCTCATGATGATCTAGCTTGATTTGAGCCTTATCCTCCTCAACTTGCTTGACATGGGATTTGAGCGTGTCATGCTCATTGAGTATGCTTTCATACTTGTCAAGCAAATCAAGGTTAGCACTCTCAAGCTTAGCACATGTTCCTTCAAGAGCCTTAACCTTACTCTTTTCCCTCTTAATAATAGTGTGATATTCATTTATTAAAGAAGTTAAATCATCGGGGGAAAGCTCATCATCGATAGAGTCGTCACATACCTTGGTGTTATCTTTCGCCATGAGGCACATGGGCAGTGGATGAAGAGGTGAGTCATCATTATTGGCAATGGCGAGGCCGGCCAAGCTTTCTTCTTCCGCTTCACTCTCTTCATCGCTTGTTTCTTCGTCGGTGACCCATTCATTTGCCTCACACATGAACACCTTTTGTGGGCCATTTCTCTTCTTTGGGAAGAGTCTTGCCTTCTTGCCCTTGTCATGTTTCTTCTTCCCAAAGGATCTTGGCTTGGGTTTGGCATCTTCTTCATCTTCTTCACTTTCTTCAAGCTTGCGATGCTTGCTCTTGTGGTTATCTCTTCGTTTGTCCGGTCTTGGACAATCATAGGATATGTGGCCTTGATCACCACAATTTTAGCAAGTCTTGTGATCATCTCTACTTGGTATAAATGCTCTCTTCTTGGGATCAAATGTGCATCCCTTCTTAGTAATCTTGGAGTTCAAGCGTGAGAACTTCCTCATCATCAATGCAAGCTCATCATCATCATCCTCACTTGATGCTTGCTCTTCTTCACTTGAGCTAGGCTCAACCACCTTCTTCTTCTTGAGGCTTGTTTTCTTGGTGGAGGCTTTTAGAGCAATTGTCTTTGAAGATGATTGCTCCATCATCCCAAGTACACTCATCTTATGAGCGTGTATTTCTCCAATGAGCTCCGAAACTTCAATGTGGTCAAGTGACTCTTTTTGGAGCATGGAGTTGATGATGTTGTACTTTGGCTTGGGAAGGAGCATGAGGATCTTGCGGTTGATGAGTCCCTTGCCAAGAGAAGCAATGTCAAGAGCATTTATTTCTTCAATAAGCACATTTAAGCGAGAGAACATCTCATTGACATTTTCATGAGGTAGCATCTTAAATTCATCATATTTTGCTTTAAGCATGTGATATTTAAGTTCCTTGACTCTAGAAGAACCCTCATGAATCTCTATTAAGCAAGCCCAAATTTCACAAGCTTTTTCCTTGCTAGCAATCCTAGAAAACACATCTTGACTAACACATTCATAGATTGCATTCCTAGCTTTAGCATCCCATTTAATTTGATCACCAACATAGTTGTGTTCTCCAAACCCCGCGTGGGTCGCTTCCCATACTTCGGGCGCAACAGCCTCTAGATAAGCGCGCATGCGTGCTTTCCAATAGGAAAAGTTCTTGCCCTCGAAGATAGGAACCGAACCCCCAACCTAGGCCATTTAGCTCTCTAGCGGTGAAGCTAGAACGATCCTATGAGCAACCTCGCTCTGATACCAATTGTAAGGATCGAATGCCCAAGAGGGGGGTGAATTGGGCTTCTTTAAAAATCTAAGCAATAAAACTTAATTCCTAAAAACCCAATTCCCTACGCAAACTATCTATGCATTCAAGTAAATAGGAACTTTGCGGAATGTAAAATGCATAAACGTAAGGGAAAGGAGGAGGATGCAAACTCCCAAGGAGACACGAGGATTTATCCCGTGGTTCGGCAAGATCGTCAAGATCTTCCTACATCCACGTTGTGGCACCCACCAAAGGGTTTTGCCACACCCAAGTCACCGAGACGAGGGATCTTCACTATTCCTCTCCGTTTGCCAACCTCGGCAAGGTGGAGCTCAAGCCTTGTACAACTTCGACCCTCCGGGCTTCCACAAACGCCTTGGCAAGCTCTGGAAGTCTTCTCACAGTTACAAACACCAAGGGCACTCCCTTGAGGCCCTCTCACTATCCTAGAGAGTCCACTCACCCAGAATGGAGGCACACAAGCTCTCTCTCTAGCTAGTTCTAGCCTAATTCTGGGTGTATAGGTGATAGAAATGATGTGGAAGTGATTGCTCTTGGTCTTGAACGCTTGTGGATGTGTTGATAGTGTCTGGTGATCAAGACTTGGCGAAATGACAGGATTAGGTGGTATTTATAGCTAGCCTCCCCGAAATAGCCGTTGGAAAAGTAGGCTGACAGAACTTTACTGTGAACATCGGATGATCCGATGTCTCCCCTTTAGTTATCATCGGTCAGGTTTACTTTAGCTGATGTCATTGTGTCAGATATGACCGTTGTTAGACCGATGTTGATCCTGTCTTCTCATCGGATGATCCGGTGGCTCTTCCTCCAGAATTTTCTTAAACTTGATGCTTACTGGAGTGATTGACCGATGTGTATTTCTATGTACATCGGATGATCCGATGCTACACTTGGTCCAAAGATATTGCAAACTGTACTGATGGACCGATGTAGATGATCCATTCACATCGGATGATCCGGTGAGTGCTTTGTTCTGAGGTCTTCTTCTTCAGCTGAACCAACTCGACCGATGTGTATATTTCTGGAACCATCAGTTGATCCGGTGAGTTGATTTTGTTTGCTTCGAGTTGTTTCTAAGTGATTTTGTATCTTGCTCGATTGACCTCTTTGATATTTGTTGCAAAGGCATTTCTGATGATCTTCAAGCATTGAATGTTGTCAATTTAAAGTTGAATGATTTTGTCATAAGAGCTTTCACTTCTTGTCTTCATATAATTGATTTGATCTCATAAATTGATTGTATATGGGTCTCCAATGACATATTGATTTCATTTGATTGAGTGATTATGGGGACCTTGCATTCACAAATTCATTAGTAAAATCCAATGGTTGTCATTAATCACCGAAACCATACCTCATGGTGGCCTAGATGCTTTCACACTCCTCCGAGAGGGTCCCGACTGCTCAATAAGAAGACCTGGACCCCTCCGGGAGGGTCTGGGTAGATGGAGAAGATGGACTAGGCCCCTTTGGGAAGGTTTTGACTATCTAGCGACCTGTATACTTCATCAGTGAGGTCCTCCACGATGCCAATATGATACATTTAGATGTGCATAAGCTGCTTTATGCAATTCTTATCACATTAACAAGCTCCATCACTATTTCATGCTCACAAGATCTCAGTGGTAACACATTATCCACTGCGGGCTATACTTCATAATCCCAATTCAACGGGAAACATCGCCAAGTGGGCAGCGGAGCTAGCAGAATTCGACATTGAATTCCTGCCTTAACACGCCATCAAGAGTTAGCCACTACCTGGTTTTCTAGCGGAGTGGACCCCATCTCCATCTGGGCGAGAAGGCCTCGACATTGAGATGCCAAAACCTAAGGTCCCGGTCTTCACTATGTCTCACTGGACCCTCTTTTTCAACGGCTATGTGCAGAAGCAAGTGGCCGGAGCTGGAATTCTTCTCCTTGCACCAAATGGGGAGCAAGTTAATTACATGGTCCCCCTTGATTTCAAAGCAACGAACAACATGGCAGAATATGAAGCTCTCATCTTTGGACTGAAGACAAGGTTGTCCTTTGGCGTCCAACAGCTGCTAGTCAAAGGGGATTAGCAACTCATCATCAAATAAGTTAAAGGTGAATGTTGTTGCAACAATCCACAATTAGCAGCATATCTTCTTCAAGTCTAGGAGCTATAGAAGGAATTCCAGTTCCTGGACCTATGCCATGTCTAGCATGCCAACAATGCTGAAGCTGACGAACTCTCGACAAAAGCTTCTACCAGGGCTCCTCCACCCGACAAGGTTTTTGAAAGGATACTACCAACACCTTCCACCCAACCTGCCAAACTGGGTGAAGGGGGCCAGAACAACACCTCAAAGCTGGTCGTTCTTGTGTCTCTTTTACCATGGCGTCCACCAAGGATCGTAGGCATCACAAGCGGCTCCGTGCAAACTGGCGTGCAAGATCTAGAAGCTCAAGTAAGTCCCGATGCATGGATCATAGAGGTCCAGCACTACTTGAAAGACAACATCCTTCTTGAAGAAGATGTATCCACTAAACGGATTGTCCGAATGGCTAAGAGATACACGTTGGTAGGCGCCAATGGCATCCTATTGCGGTGCATATCTTGGGAAGATGGCTGCGAGCTCCTCGCAGAAATATATGGAGGAGAGTGTGGGAATCATGATTCATCCCGCACACTTGTCCGTAAGGCCTTCCAGCAAGGTTTTTATTGTCCTACAACTCTCCAGGATGCAGTCAAGCTTCTCAAGAGATGCGAGACTTGTGAGTTTCATGCCAAGCAGATCCACACACTAGTGCAGTAGCTGCAAATGATTCCTCCCTCATGGCCATTCAATGAGTAGGGGATGGATATTCTGGGACCTTTACCTAAAGCTGTTGGAGGGTACCAGATTCTATATGTTGCCATCGACAAGTTCACTAAGTGGTTGGAAGCAGCTCTTGTTGTAATAGTCAACAAGCAATCAACAATCAAGTTTTTGAAGTCGATAATCTACAGATTTGGGGTCCCGAATAGATTCATCACTAAAAATGGGACCCAATTCAAAAGTGCAGCATTCCAAGAATATTTCGAAGACCTCGACATCAAGATTAGCTACGCATTAGTAGCACACCCAGCAAGCAATGGCTAGGCAAAGAGAGCAAATGCTGAAATACTCAAAGGACTCTAGACCCGCACCTATGAATGCTTTAAAACGCATGGTGCCAACTAGATTGAGGAGCTTCCGTCTGCACTATGGGCAAGCTGGATAACACCCTGCCAAACTACAGGAGAGACACCCTTCTTCTTGGTGTACGGAGCAGAAGTTGTTCTCCCTCCAGAAGTCACCATGGGGTCTCTTTCAGTCCAGACCTACGACCAAGCCGCACAGGACTAGCTCTGATGCAATGATCTAGACCTTTCCGACGAGGCAAGGTGCCGAGCAACTGTACGAAATACACGGTACCGCCAGTCGCTTCGACGCTATCAACAAAGGCATGTGCGTAATCGGCAGGTCGAAGCAAGCAATCTGGTGTTGAGGAGCATATTTCCTCGAGAAGGACTAAACAAGCTCTCCCGTAGCTGGGAGGGTCTCTTTCGAGTCATAAAAGTGTCTTGCCCCAGATGCGTTTGCTTGGCAACAGAGTATAGGACACCACTTCCCAACCCATGGAATATAGAGCACCTCTGTAGGTTCTACGCTTAGAACGAAGGTGTAACACCCTCATTTTCATGCATCACACCCTGCATACATCATTAAACATGTCTAACATTAATCTACATAAAAAGGAATAAGTTTAAAATGAATTTAGAGTTTAATCACTAAAGAATTTTGGAAAGTGCAGACTAGTCCGATTTTGATACGGACTAGTCTGATTTCTCTATGATCTGAAACAGACTTGTCTGTTTTGCTGCGGACTAATATGTTTTTCCCTTTGGACACTTTCGGACTTGTCCGTCCCATAGCGGACTAGTCCGGTGTCCCAAATTGCTTGAAATTTCGCTAAGTCCTTGAACTTGTCCAGTGATCCAGCGGACTTGTCCATTTTTCCTCTAACTAAAGTCGGACTTGTCCGATTTTTGGCCAGACTTGTCTATTTTTCCCCTCTGGATAAGTTCAGACTTGTCCGATATCTAGTCCGGACTTGTCCGATTTCCCTCTGTCCATCTTCAGACTAGTCCGGCCCTTTTTGGACTTGTTCGATAAATCGCGACTCTGAGATGATCTTTTGTTTCACAACTTTTTTCTTTTGTTTTACGCTAAGTGGGCCTAGGGAAGTCGTGCCTAACTCTTTTAGAGCCCGTGAGGGACTCCGAATCGACCCCAACTCATCTCAAACTCGAAATCCACCCAACCCTAGCCCTCCACCTCTATATAAACAACCCACCCCTTGGCTTGACATCTATTTGCCACTTTTCCACCACACCCAAATCCTAGCTCGTGAATAGCCGCCACCAAGGAGGGAGAAGGAGATCTAGAGCAAGAAGAAGAAGAGGAGGAAATGAAAGAGGATTAAGATCTCCATCAACTTCGCGTTCTTTGTCAACAATTCACCATCAAGTTCTTCATCAACCCTAGATCTTCAAGATTCAAGTGCTGCCTCCAAGATCCTTGATTGATTGGAGTTCTAAACACCTGGTATACCTTCTATTATTTTTTCCTTACGTGAATTCAACCCCAAATCTCCAAATCCACGTTCATCTAGAAAACCCTGATCTGTTGTTCTTGCACAATGCGGACTTGTCTGGTCCCTAGCGGACTAGTTTGATTTTCCTGGTTAAATTGTGTCGAATTAGTTCTAAAATTGTTTCAAATCAACTCTGAACCTGTATAAACTTGTTAAAAGCTATTACAACTAGTTAGTAATCATTAAAAGCAACTCATTAACTAGCTTTGCTTCACAATTGTATTAATCATGCATATCATACCATATTGAGTAATATTTGTGCACTCTTTGATTGTGTTTCTTGTTTGTATGTTTATTGTGCGTATTAGATGGATTTGCGCTAGAGAGTTCTGTGGAGGATCTCCAGCACCAAGAGTTTGAAGGCTTTGACCCGAACAAATCCCAGGAGCAAGGCAAGTGTCCTTGAAGCATATTGATCCTGTTTTGACAATAAATGTTTTGTTTGCAAAACTGCATGCTTGTGTCAATTTGATGGGAATCCTATGATTGGAAGTTTAATAGATTTGTATAACCACCCTTGTCATCTGGAATTCATGGTAGAGAGTCGGGAAGGGCTTTTTACCTTTTTGCCTTGCTTAATTAATTGGGATGGGAAAACAACTATATTATTTAATTATGCATAAATGAGATTATAATTAATATGAACTAGTTAATATTATTTGATAATGGGTGATCTAAGCAAGCCTGGTATGTGGATGGGTTGGATGATATGGTGGTTGCTTGCTGTAGATCCAAGGACCAGTTTATGCGAGAATAAGCCATGACAACAGTGCCACCACGAGGCCAAGTATGGGTGCAGCGTAGCTGATTATTTATGGCTTTCTTAGTACTATTTGGACCATTAAGGATGCTTGGGGAAGGGGTAGTCGGATTGGGTTGTTGATAATTGGTGGGACTACCCTGGGATCCGAATGGCTCAAGAGGGGGCCCTTGGTTGAAGATCTGCTCAGTTGGAAGCATGGCCACCGGTGAAACCTCAGTGGGATCTAAATAGGCTAGTAATCCCTTTGTAAAGGCTATTTTGTGATCTCTTTGCCATACACCAAATGAAGTGTAATTGGCATAAGGGAGGTTCTTTAGTCGCTGACAGGTGATGAAATCACAAACACGTGGGTAAAGTGGTACAAACTCTGCAGAGTCTAATAAAACTATTATGATAGCCGTGCTCCCGGTTAAGAGCACCTGGACAACTTCCATGATTAGAGGGAACTTGGTATTGGGATGGTTTTGTAATGGTTATGGTTAATAATATGTGTATGGCTGGTTATGAATTGAATTCTGATATTGATTATGGTTATTGGTAATGAGAAATATGTTATATGGATGATGCTAATGAACATGGAATGGTATTAGATGATTACCGTGTTTATGATGGGTTTATTCACATACATAGAATATAATGCTTTTTTCAAATGTTTTCATGTACTTTTCAGCACTTAGGCATTATTATTGTCGTCATTTGAATTAGCTACATGTCATACTTTTCATACTTGCTGAGTACAACATGTACCAACTCTTGCAATTCCCCTACCAACAGTTGCATGTCAGTATTGGGACCATTATGTTGATAATGCAGATTTCCAAGCCATGTCTGCCGTCAGCTTGCCTGTGGTATTGCTTGGATCCACGCTACCCTATCTGCTTAGTTTGCTTAGTTTCTTATTAGTTTATTTCTACTGCATTTATTCAAACTTGTCACCAATATTCATTAGAGCTTGTATTCGAGGATAGTATGAATTGTGTAATAAAAGTGGTTAATTAATCTTGTCTTGTGGTAATTATTTGTATATCGTTTGTGATGCACTTGTGTATGTTTTTTCAACATCCTGGCGCACATATGCATTCACTTGGTTCATTTTTGGAACCGGGTGTCACAAATTGGTATTAGAGGCACAGGTTGACCGTAGGACACAGACTAGATAGAATGGACACTTTATAACACATAGGAGCACTCAGGAATCAATGTGTCTTTATTTGGTGTGTTGTTGCTATATATTGGTTGCTTGTGTGCTTAATAGAGGATTTTGTGATGCTTTAGCATTGCCATGTCCACCATGGCTAGTATAGGTAGTTGTTTAGTTTAATATCCCTTGATGCATATAGTTGGGGACGTTTCTAAATTCTTATCTCTTGCTTTTCTTTAGATGGTGAGAACTCACAACCAGAGGGATGGCAATGATGAGGAGGAGAACAATGGAGCACCTCGGAACAACAATGGTCAAGGACCTGCTCAGGGAGCTATCAATATTGAGCAGCTATTGGCTATGCAAAACTAGCTCGTGTAGACCGTGATACAGACTATGGGATAGCTACGGGCTGGTAACATCAACAATCAGCCCCACATGCCTTCACCGCCACCCCCACCTCCTCATAACCGGTTGGGAGAGTTTATGAGGACTACGCCGCCAACCTTTGCTCAAGCGGCTGACCCTATGGATGCGGATGATTGGTTGAAGTCTGTAGACAAGAAGCTTGCTGTTGTCCAATGCAGTGACCGGGAGAAGGTGATCCTTGCATCTCATCAACTGGTTGGAGCAGCTGCCGATTCGTGGGACTGTTTATGCAACGCCCATGAGAATCAGTAGAGGATTACTTGGGCCGAATTCAAGGAGAGCTTCCGTTCTCATTATGTGCCGGAAGGGGTCATGATCTTGAAGAGGCAAGAATTTGAGAACTTGAGGCAAGGAAGATCGAGCATGGGTGAATATCTCAATAAATTCACTCAACTTTGAAGGTATGCCCCTGAAGATGTTAGTCGGGATAGCCGGAAGCCGTACTTGTTCATGAGAGGCCTTAACAATGAAATCCAAGTGCAATTGCTGAATTGGGACTATGCCAACTTCCAGAAGCTTGTGGACAAAACAATTGTTGTGGAGAACAATGTCCATGAGATGGAGCAAGATAACAAGAGGAAGGCGCCATATTAAGGACAACAACAAGGAAGTAACGTGCGCCCTCGCTTTGCACCGCCAAATGCACCATATTTCAGCTCCTCTGCGCCTGCTCATCGCCCTGGATATGCACCGCGCCCAGCTCTGTTTGTGCAGCAGCGCCCTATCATGCAAGCACCTAGGCCCTCGATGCCTTTCGCACCTTGCGCTAATTTCCCTGGTGCAAATGTTCAAAACTAAGCTCGTCCCAATAATTCTGGTGCAGCAAAGAAGTGCTATACTTGTGGACAAGCTGGACACTTTGTGCATCAATGTACTAAGTCAGGCCTTGGTCAAGGAAGCAATGCACCGAGGCAAAACCCAAAACCCAATAAAGGAAAGCCGCAAGGGAACCGTGGACAACAGAATTTCGCTCACGGCAACGTGAACCATGTCTCTATGGAGGATGCACAACAAGCGGATGACGTGGTGATTGGTATGTTTCTCGCAAACTCCAACCCGACAACTATGTTATTTGTTTCTAGAGCAATGCATTCATCCATTGCATCCAAATATGTTGCCAAGTATAGTTTGCCTATCTCTCATATGAAGTTTACTCTATTGGTTAAGTCCCCCGGAGGAGAGATGAGGACAAATATAGTATGCCCAAAAGTAAGACTTAGAATAAGGGGGTAGATTTCTTTGCCAACCTCATTGTCTTGGATTCTCAAGAATTGGACATTATTTGGGATGGACTGGTTGAGTTAGCATGATGGAGTTATTGAGTGTGCCACGAAGACGGTGAAGTTGGCGAATGAAGAAGGGATTACCATAGATTTTGAAGCATCTCAACATGCACCGAAGCAGTTGGAGCTGAATCACAAGGACGGTGCCGCAATTGAGGAGATTCCGGTGGTTTTTGAATTTTTGGATGTCTTTCTGGATGAGTTGACATGTATGCCACCTGATTGAGACATTGATTTTGTTATTGATTTAATACCTGGAACTGCACCTCTAGCTTAGAGGCCATATAGGATGCATCCTAAAGAATTAGCGGAGCTCAAGAAGCAGATTCAGGAGCAACTAGAGAAGGGTTTTATTCGCCCCAACTCTTCATCTTGGGGAGCGCCCGTACTATTCGTGGATAAGAAGGATGGGTCACAAAAGATGTGTGTGGATTACCGAGCTCTCAATGAGGTGACCAACAAGAACAAATACACCTTGCCGCGCATAGAAGACTTGTTTGATCAGATGAAGGGTGCTTGTATCTTCTCCAAGATTAATTTGAGGTTGGGATACTTCCAAATGAAGATCAGACCATCGGACATACCCAAGACAGCTTTTAGGACACAATATGGATCTTATGAGTACACTGTGATGTCCTTTGGATTGACTAATGCACCTGCCTACTTTATGTACCTCATGAATAAGGTCTTCATGGAGTACTTGTATAAGTTTGTTGTAGTGTTCATTTATGATATTATGATCTACTCGAAGGATGGGAAGGAACACGAGGAACACATGTGGCTTACATTGTAGAAATTGTGGGAGCATCAATTGTACACCAAGTTCAGCAAGTGCCAGTGTAAAGGCCCTAAATTCAAAGTACAAAGTCATATAGGAGAATGTGAAGTTGAATGGGACAGTGAAATAAAATTGGAAACTAAAAAATCAAACCAATTCATACTTCAATGAAAGGAATTCAAAAATTCCAATTTAGCTCCTGATTAAACTTTGCCAAATTAAAATCTAAGTTCACCAATAAATTCCAAATATTCCAAATAGCCTCTACGTCAAGTTTCAAAATTTTGGAAGCTCATTTGCTATTTAATTCAGTGGCTCCATTGAGTTCCATTCAAATTCAAATTCTTGAAAGCTCATTTGCTATTTAATTCAGTGGCTCCATTGAGTTCCATTCAAATTCAAATTCGAATTTGAATTTGAATTGAAACTTGATCAATTCGAAGTTCTGATTCCAGAATCAAATTCCAGATATTTATTTGAGTCGATCCACAAATTTTGATGAATTTCGGACATCAGTTGGTACGATATTTGGTTAACGAGAGGAGGATAGACTCAAGGGGCAGTGGAACCCCCTAACCATACAGAGAATTACGGTAGTGCTCTGCTTTGGCTCACCGTGGAGACACCACACGCATGCAAAGCTCCAGCTAGCTGCTCGCCTGCCTGCTTCGTGGCGTGCCCTCTACTCTTCCCCAAGCCTTATGTTCACCCCTCTGGTCGAAGTGGAGGCACAACCACGAGCTCTCCTCTGCTTTTCCTCTCCTGTCGCTGCACGCCATCACCACCGCAATTCTTGACGCGCCGGACAAACGACACAAGGATTCGCAGTGCTCCTAACAGAAAAGGTGGCTTAACTTGTTGCTCTTCTTTCCCATGCTTTCTCTTTCTTGAATCACTGCCTACCGGCTTGGTATTTTGAAGTTTTTTTGGAGCTTGCGGGTGAAGCCACCGGGAAACCTTATGCTCCATGAAGACAGACCACTACAAGCACACTCTCATCTCCTTCCTTGAATCAATAAGGTGCGCAAAAGTGCATAGATGCTTCTGGTGGAGTTTCAGCCACTATCGTGCTCCCTAGCTTCCCTATATCGAGTTTCCCCGTAGCTAGTTCATACCAAGGTCACTAGATCATCGGTTTAATTCCATTTCTACGTGCAATGATTTGTCAATCCAATAAGGTATTATCTTCTAGATCTCCCGGTGCATCACCTCACCAAAGCTGAAGGGAAGTCATTGAGAGACGGGGTCGGATTTTGAGTTTTCGCTGCCACCAACGAAATCCCGTCGGTCCACCGTCGAAGTCGACTTTGCCGGTGATTTCCTCCCTTTTGCACCTCCAAATCATCATCCTCATGCTCCCAGGAACGTTTCTAGTCTTTCCCTGAGCTTCTCGCACCATTCCCGAGCGATTCCGGCCATCGCTGAAACCCTAGCTCCGTCTCCGCCGTCGCGCACGGTGTTCCGGGCATCGCCGGCGTTCGGCGACCTCTCCGTCGTGCTCAGCACCTCAAATAATTATTAGGCGGCAAGTGTGAAGGAAAGGGGAGGTCGAAAAAGCCAAACCGGCGAGCTCGCCGGCGCGGCGCCGCCGTGGCCAGACCATGCGTCGCGAGGTAGAAGACGACGAGCGGGCCCCACCAGTCAGCGGCTGTGTTTCCCCCTTGGAATCGGCTGTGGACACGGATCCGGTGTGGCTACGCGGATTAAATCTATGGCCCTCGTTGTGGCCCAACACTGATTGGCCCAATTCAAATAAGTGGGGCCGACCGCTTTATTTAAAATTTCCAATTGGAAAATAGTTCCAGAATTCAATCAAACTTCTAAAATCCATTACTCCTACTAGATTTGCTCAAAAATTTTCAAATAAATTCTGGTAGACTCACCTTGATCTCACCTTTGCAGTGGCGCAATTTGTTGGACATGAAACTCCCAGAATTTTCATAATTAATTCCTTTGAACTAACTGCTTCAAAAATTAATTCCCCCTGTTATATTTTTAGAAAAATTCCCAATTTTGCTCAGAACACTCTTAATAATACACTTGATTTCCAGTAAAAATTTCAAGTTCATTGGACTTCATCTACTTGGTTGATTAGTGTTCCAAATCTCTATGTAATTGAAAAATTGGGAAAAGTACAGTAACCATTTCAGAATTTCTTACAAACTTGTAAAATCAGTTTCTCCCTGTAGGAAGCTTATAAAATTGTGAAACAAATTTTCCTAGGACTAGTGAGAATCCTTATGTGGTACAACCACTGGTAGCCATGATAATCCTCTAGAATTACAACTAAAATTCAGAGAATATTTTATTGTTGGAATTTTAGAGACAACAAGCTTCCTTGAACATCTCCAATTTTTGTTCCATATCTTCCTCATAGCACCTAGTGTCCACTATAAAAATCCCAAAACCAATTAAAATCATTTACATACATAATCAGTTTTGATAAGATCTTTTTTATAGTTTCTATAACACTCATGTACTTTTATATATTGCATCTCATATAGCGACCGAGATTGAGGAGGACCCGGAGGCCTTGGACAGCATCCTACCAGAAGCTAACTTCTCCTATGACTCGCAACCAGGCAAGCCCCGATTTGCATTTAAGTGCTAATTCAAAGTTTCTATTTGTATCGCTTAAGTCAAGGATGATGTTTGTGCATTAGGGATAAGGTGTTTGTTACTCCACTTGAATGACCCACAAATCACATGGAGTATTGGGTAGGTCTACAGCCCGACGAGTAGAAAATGCTATGCTTAGGTTTCAGGAGTCCGGTAGAAGTCGAGTAGTTGGAATCTACTCACGAGATAGGATTTTATCACACGGGAAAGAATTTGATCAAGAAATGGGTTATGAATATGAAATTGAGACCGAGCAGCGGGTAGGATGCAGCGAGATGTGGTCTCACATGCGTAGCCCTTCTTGTGTCGATTGAGGATCGTTCCATGTGCGGCCCTGCTGGACAAGTTTGAACTGTACCGGATGCATACTGGCTATATGGAACCAGGAAACCGATGTCATTGGTTAACCTAGGTGTTGAGGCTTACCCTACCATTTTATAGGAGTGGGCTGTGGGTAGCAAGGTGCAAATCTGCCAGCGGACATAGAAGATGCTCCACGCGGGACCTCCTGCTCGTTAAGGAAGGACTGATTCAGCATTTGGGTTTCCTTTGAAAGGGTGCTGCATACAACATAGTATTGAAGTGTGATTTGATCCACATTCGAAATGGGTGTATGTGACGTGTTATCCGGGTGTGTCCTGATTGCAATCACCATCCCTCGCGGGTATATGAGTACCGCTTGTTCACTGCACTGTGACGTAGTAAATACTGAAGAAGTCACAAGAATATGATGTATTGAATTATAATTGTTTTGAACCTTTGAGTGTTGTCCAATATGATCACTAAAGTTACTTTCATTAAACTTGTAAGCTGCTGATCGTAAACTGAAAATTAAGGATCAACATGTAGGCGAGTCATTTACTGCAATATCTATGCCTATGTTAAGTATCCTTGCATGTAGATTTCCATGTTTAGGCGAGACAGTTAAGTCTTGTTGAGCCTTCATGCTCACGGCTGCTATATTAACTGTTTACAGGTGATATATATGAGGACGGGCCCGAAGACAAGGTGATGCCCCCATCGAGGTATACCGTTGAATGGGAGCCCTGCACGCCGCAGTATATATTGTGTGGCTAGTGTGTAGTGTCCGCGGGCTGGACGGCTGCACTTTTGCATAGCTAGGCTGAGAGTTTAGCTATGAATATTATCTTCTACTGTACATTAAGTATTGTAATAGACTTCCGCTGTTTATATAAATAGAACTTTGTATTTGTCGTATTCTTTTCGTGTGTGCTATTGGGTGCCGCATCGCACGGCACCACCCTCTACAATTCCTGGATGTGTGGACTCCGGTCCTCACAGCCAATTTTGGTTGAAAGAGGTGTCATTTTTGGGTCATATCATCTCGGTAGGAGGAGTATCGGTCGACCTTGGAAAAGTGAGGGACGTGTTAAAATAGGAGCCCACGCAAAATGTAAAGCATATTACTATCGATTCATCAAGGACTTTTACAATATAGTCAAACCAATGATGGAGTTGCTAATGAAGGGGGAAACGTTTAAATGGACTCAAGCTTGTCAAGATAGTATTGAGGAGTTGAAGAAAAGGTTAACAACAGCCCTAGTTTTGGTTTTGCCGAATGTGAGCAGAAGTTTTGATATTTATTGTGATGCATCGAGACAAGGACTTGGATGTGTATTGATGCAAGAAGGTCAAGTGGTTTCCTATGCATCGAGACAATTGAAGAAACATGAGCAGAATTACCCGACGCATGATTTGGAACTTGCAGCCGTAGTACACGCATTGAAGATATGGAGACATTATACCCTTGGACATAGGTGTGAAATTTACATGGATCAGAAGAGTCTTAAGTACATATTAACACAAACAGATCTGAATTTGAGGCAACGAAGATGGTTGGAGCTCATCAAGGATTATGATTTCGGAATTAATTATCACCCAGGAAAAGCCAATGTCGTGGCTGACGCTTTGAGTAGAAAAGGAGTAAGTCACCAACTCACGATTCGAGAGTTGCCATCCGAGCTATGTAAGGAGTTTGAACGGTTGAACCTTGGATTTGTGAATGAGATGAGAATAATGGAGTTAAATCCGACCTTGGAGCAAGAAATTCGAGAGGGTCAAACAAAGGAAGAGAATTCAGATTTAATGAGGATGAACGGGGTACCCTATGGCTTGGAAAAAGGATTGTCGTGCCTAATGTGAAGCATATTCGGGAAACGATATTAAAGGAGGCACATGACTCACCTTACTCAATTCACCCCGGTTGTACCAAGATGTACAAAGACTTGAAGACGTGCTATTGGTGGGCTAGCATGAAAAAGGACATTGCTGAATATGTAGCATTATGTGATGTGTGCCAACGAGTCAAGGCAGAACATCAAAGGCCAGCTAGAATATTGCAACCATTGAAAATTCCAGAATGGAAGCGGGAAGAAATCAGAATGGACTTCATAGTTGGACTGCCACGTACCCAGTTTGGTTATGACTCTATTTTGGTAATTGCAGATCGGTTGACCAAATCAGCTCATTTCATCCCTGTGAAGACCAAGTATATCGCTGCACGATTGGACGAAATATACATGGAGCATATTGTGTGTCGACATGGATTTCCAAAGAAGATAGTATCGGATAGAGGTTCTCAATTTACCTCCAGGTTTTGGCAGATGTTGCATGAAGCTTTGGGAACAAGGTTGAATTTCAGCTCAGCATATCACCCTCAAACAGATTGACAAACTGAGAGGACCAACCAGATTTTAGAGGAGATGTTAAGAGCTTGTGCCTCAAAGCATGGGAAAGGTTGGGACAAGAGCTTGCCATATGCAAAATTTTCATACAACAATAGTTACCATGCAAGCTTGAAGATGTCACTCTATGAAGAACTTTATGGAAGGATGTGTAGGACACCTTTGCTCTGGACTGATCCG
Organism: Tuctoria greenei; assembly: GCA_036927565.1. Lineage (NCBI taxonomy): Eukaryota > Viridiplantae > Streptophyta > Magnoliopsida > Poales > Poaceae > Tuctoria > Tuctoria greenei. The sequence goes on along the minus strand of JAYESD010000003.1, from coordinate 122,486,654 downwards.
TTTGCGGCCCTGCTTACTAGCTATATGGAAACCAAGAAACTGGTGTAATTGGTTAACCTAGGTGTCGAGGCTTATCCTACCGTTTTATAGGAGTGGGCTGAGGGTAGCAAGGTGTAAATATGCCGGCGGGCATAGAAGATGCTCCGCGCGGGGACCTCCTGCCCGTTACGGAAGGACCGGTTCGGCATTTGGGTTTCCTTTGAAAGGTTGCTGCATACAACATAGTATTGAAGTGTGACTTGATCCACTTCCGAAACGGGTGTATGTGACGTGTTACCCGGGTGTGTCCTGATTGCAATCACAGTCCCTCACGGTTATTTGAGTACCACTTGTTCACTGCGCTGTGACGTAGTAAATACTGAAAAAGTCAGGAGAATACGATGTATTGAATTATAATTGTTTTGAACCTTTGAGTGCTGTCCAATATGATCACTAAAGTTACTTTCATGAAACTTGTAAGCTGCTGATCGTAAACTGAAAGTTATGGATCAATATGTAGGACAGTCATTTACTGCAATATATATGCCTATGTTAAGTATCCTTGCATGTAGAGTTCCATGTTTAGGCAAGACGGTTAAGTCTTGCTGAGCCTCCATGCTCACGGTTGCTATATTAAGTTGTTTGCAAGTGAGACATATGAGGACGGGCCCGAAGACGAGGTGATGCCCCCGTCGGGGTATACCGCCGAATAGGAGCCCTACACGCCGCAGTAAATTGTGCGTGGCTAGTGTGTAGCGTCCGTGGGCTGGACGGCTGCTCTTTTGCATAGCTAGGCTGAGAGTTTAGCTATGAATATTATCTTCCACTGTATATTAAGTATTGTAAAAGACTTCTGCTGTTTATATATATAAAACTTTGTATTTTGTCGTATTCTTTTCGTGTGTGCTATTGGTTGCCGCATCGCACGGCACCACCCTCTGCGATTCCTGGATGTGTGGACTCCGGTCCTCACAATCCTGGTATTAGAGCCGCATTGGGAATAACACGTTCGAAAATAGCCTATTTTGAAAACTTAAGAGTAGTCGAGTGAGGATTAGTACTATGCCCACATAAGGTCTATTATAGTATTAGTTAGTTAAGGTGGCAAAGTAACTTATGTGTTATTATATTTTGTAACGACGCTCCTACGTCAGGTAAGAGGTAAGGTATGCCACCGCAAGCGGATCAATTGCGGTAAGCTCACCATGCGAGAGGTAGCATGTGATTATTTCCCTGGCTTGGCACGGAAATGCTAATATGAGTCTCTGAAACTTTCCATGTTTCTAAGAACATATGACACGCGGTACCCTAGCGTGCTTCAAAGTTAGTAGGAGCCCCCGTCGGGTGGGACATAACCCGATGCGCCCCCTACTGGTGCAGCACTACGCAAAGACGTAGGACCCCATCAGGTGGTAGAAAACCCGGTCATGTACCTCGAGACTTTGCTTAACTCGGGGTGGCCCGTATGGAAAGATACGGGACGAATGTTTTTACTTTTATATATATTATTGTGAACTGTTCGCCCGTGCGGGCTGTGCCGTACAACACCATATGTTTGATCTATCATTTGTGTGTAGATGCAGTACACTAACCACGTTAAGTAGCTTGAGTAGAAAACGTTTGCGAGTGAGCGTTATTACTGCCACCATTGAGACGTATGCCCGAATACCGGCCCAGGATTTTTCTTTGGTGAGGGTGTAGTACCGACATTGCATTCGAGTTTCATCGGGCACGTCGACGACATTATCCGTGCTGGGGTTGTAACTCAACAACAAGTAAAAATTCCCAACTTAGGACTAAGGTTGAATTTGTAATCTCTGTTTTGGAGCGTGCTGGTCAGATTTAAAATTAATCATGGGATCGCTGCGGTATGCAGTCCTGTGATTTGGGAACTTGAGGAAATCCTCCACAAGTTTCATTGCTTTGAGGGAGTCAACCCTACCCAATTTTTCAGGACCCAGAAGGGGAGTGATATACCAACAAATTTCGACCTCGCTTTTCGCCCTGGACTTGACAGGAGCACCAGTTATGCCATTGTCTCCGGGGTCGGATGAGCTTTAAGGTAAGAATAGATGTACCAATGTGCATAATAACTAACTGAGCATCATTCCCAACCTTGAAAAGATCCGTACCTGTTTAAGTAACAGGTCCAATGTGAGTAGGATCACTTAGCCATGCTTCATAATTGGAAAAACGGGCACCATGGAAGTACATGCCACTCAACCAATGAAAGAAATGGCCCCGGTGCAGAAAGTTCTACCTAAGTGAAAGGATCGTTCCCATTCTATATATGATATAGTTTATGATTCAAGAAATCATGGTTGGAGTTCTTCTATTGACGAAGGGAAGAGGACGGTTTAGTTGTTTTATCTATTAGGAGTCTTGCTTCCGGTTTTTCGGGTGAAACACTATTATTATGGGGCTGTACACACAGTAGAAAAATTATGGCAATCCGTTGAAATATGTTATGCTACAAGTGAATATTTGAAACAAGAAATGTCAGCTCCAAGGCAGATTTCAAGATTTAAAACTTGAAAACTTCATTTGAACTTAATTTGCCCAGTCACAGATTCAAACTGTGAACTGGACAGAAAATTGACTAAGTTTGGAATAGCATAACTTTCAGTATAATTCACCCCTGAAGGTCTAGAACACATGATTGGAAAGTATAGAGAGTCCTTTAAAACTCTTATTTTCAACTCCAGATCAGAATCCCGCTGGAAACTAATGAAAAATTCAAATTTCCAAATTCTATCAAACTGAACAGAGACTGGACAGTTTCTGTACCTTGTTATTATTTCCATCATGTCTAATAGTAGAATTGATGAATGACTTCATGTAGCACATTTCTGGAATCCTGAGGATGTATACAACAATGTTGTAATTTATGGTTTTTTCATATATTGATGTTTGGTATCTGGAAAAATGTGGACAAAATCTGCCTTAAATAAAGGAGATGCTGTCAAATTTTTTTCCAGAAATCTGTCAACTTGAAAAAATCATATCTCCTTATACAAGAATGAGTTGGGGGCAAATAAATACATTATGGAAATATATTTGAGTGTAATACAACTTTGCAGTTGAACTCAAGTCCAATATGTGCCTCTAACTGTATGAAAATTTCAAGTTTATCCAGACTGCTCAGATGGAACAGAACTGTGATGGAATTCCAGTGTGTTGTTTCCTTTGAAATTTGAATTTTAATTCACTTTCATAATTCAATTATCACATCCATGATGTGTTTATCAACAAAAGTTCATGAATTTGAGTATGTGACCCATTTAAATATTTATTTATAGACGGCGGATGTGATGATGCTGTTGCCGGACGGATGGATATTTTCCACGTGCGCTAGCTGTCCGGGCTTCCCAAGCATGTTGCGGGGGGTGCTCCAACAGTTTGGCTTCGTCGAGATACCATGCTACTGGGGTCAAGAGACGGTTGACAGAGGCGTACTGTCATGCACCATCCTGGTCGACATTCTGGCAAGTCAGCGTTTCTATGGATGGGCTCCTTTTTCGGTCACGATCCAGGGAGCTTGTTTGGAGGACACATTGACCTTTGCAGCGGGTGAAGTGCTTCTGAATCTCTGTGAGCTTCATCAAAATGCCATGTCTGGGACACAATTTGCTCTTCTCCCGGTCCGTGGTCATGCTGGTTTCGAGTGGCAACATTGTATGGTTGCGGCCTATCAACCAAATGGCGACACCACTGCTATGACGCTTGGGACATATGCCGCTGCATCCAGCATGGTGGTTCTTGCAAAAGGTGAAATTATTTGGGAACAGGCTGAAGCCTTGAGGCAAGCAGTTGAACAAGGTGACACTCTTGATCACATCAATGAGAACCTACGTTCGTTCCTGGCTCCGATGAATCACCGACTGAACCAATGCGAGGATCAGCTGCATCACAATCGCACTAGGCTGCGAAAGGCTCGTACCAAACTGTGACAAACTCGTATGGAACTGCAGCAAACGGTGAACTGCAGGCGAGTCATTTGGAGGTGCAACAACAGCAAGAGCAGCTGTTGGTAGTCACTGAGGCACGAGACGAAGCCATCGAGGAAGCTCAGAATTGGGAGTACGAAGCAGAGCAACTTCAGGACAATTTGATTGAGGCTGAAGCAAAATTGCAACCAGTTATGTATCCACCGGCTCAAGACATACAGCTGAATATGGGTGAGCAAGTGCTTTCGGATCCAGAGGAGGAGGAAGATCTAGAGATAATTGAGTACGCCGATGATGATGCATCGGAGTAGGATGGGGCAGCACTACTGCCATCACGGGGCAACGGATAGTTAGTAGTTGCTCGTGTTTATTTTGTGGCCATGATTGTGTCATATTATAAATACTAGTGGGTGTGTAGAAGATGACAGGGTGTGTATGACAACTCATGTAGACGAAGTATAGTTGAGATGCACTTCCATAGAGGGAGTCCATCATTTTGGAAATCTCTATTGTACACTTGGTCATGAGATATTATATCTTGTATAAAGTTTGTACTTTATCAATATATGTGAATGTTATGCAATTATCACATTGTCATTACTCGCACTACTATGGTATAAAATGGATGTACAAAACAAACATGTTTGCTGATTTAAATCATGTGGATGCAGAATGGTGCGTACGCGTTCGACGCCCGAGATGGGAGGATCGAGCTGGAGTCGGGAGGATGAATCTCCGACCCGGGAGAAAACCGCGACACCACAGCAACAAGTCCCTCCACCACCACCACCTGAACCTCTGAGGATGCTCGTGGAGATTCTGGCCGCAGTACTTCGCTTGCGCGACAAGCAAACCGAGTTACTGCAGATGTTGGTTCAAAATTCATCCCATCAAGTGGGGTGACAAGACAATGGGCAATGCCAGCCCCAACAAAGCTCGTATTCAGATTTCTTGGCGACGCATCCACCGGTCTTCACGGAGGCCAAGTAGCCTATGGAGGCGGACAATTTCATCTGCACGCTCGAGGTGAAGTTCGGTTTCCTGTGATGCACCGAACAGCAAAAGGCGCTGTTTGCAGCGCAACAGCTTCAAGGATCCGCTGGTGCTTGGTGGGCGAACTTCATCGCCCCACTGCCGGCCGGTCATGCAGTCACCTAGACCAAATTTCGGGAGGTGTTCTGCGCATATTGAAAGTGCATCTAGGCACCCCTTGTGGGTTTTGGTTGATTTATGGCAAATCAATGAGATCCTAACCAAATTGTTGAGATCATCGCAGGTTTTAATGAAATTATAAAGAAAGCGCAAAAAGAAAGGAGAATGGGGATCTATATGGAAAAGAGCTCAAGAGCTGAATAGATTAGATCTTTGTGTATGGAGTGTGTTGGAGAAACACACCACAATAGCTCAAGCACAAGAAAACTGATTCACTGCACACACTTACACAGGACCGGACTAGTCCGATATACCCCGAACTAGTCCGATAATCCCCTGTTCAAAATCAGACAAATCCTCCCAGTGCGGACATGTATGCATAGTCTAGGTTTACACAGATCGGACTAGTCTGATATTACCATTGACTAGTGCGATATCTTTCTGACTAAAATCAGACTAGTCTGCCCCAATGCGGACTAGTCCTCAACACTTCACAACTTTGCACGAAATCGGACAAGTCTGATCATATCCGTACTAGTCCGATAACCTTTCTGTCTAAAATCGAACACGCACTCCAAGTGCGGACTTGTCCTCAAATTCACTAAGGAAACCACATAGCCGGACTTGTCAGATATGTGTTGGACTAGTCCGAAGATCTCTAGAGCCTAAATCGGACTAGTCCGCCCAAGGCCGGACAAGTCCAATATTCCTGAGGACTTTGGGTTTCCTACACGCCACTCACCGGACTAGTCCGTACTCCACCACGGACTAGTCCAGACTCTCGAAACCCTAACGGTAACCTTTGGAAACCTCCATATAAATAGATGTGCACGGCCCTACTTTCAATACTCTTGACTCCCTTCAAGAGCCTAGAAAACACATCACTCCACACAATCCAACACAAGAAAGATCAAATCCTTGAGGATTAACTTTGGATCAAAGGAGAGACACGATTCTCATGTTTTGAGATCTTGGGTTTGATTCTCTAACACACTCCTGTTGTTTTATTGTGGATCTTACGAGTGTGTTCTTGGAGGGAACCTGACACAATACACGTGCTACATGTATGGCCGTGCCGAGCATTTTGCGAAGGACTGCCCCGAACAGCGACAAGGCAACGCGCAAGCACCATATTGGGGTGCAGTTCAACCCCACAACCAGCCCAAGAAACCTGCAGCAAAACCCAGCAACGTCCACCACCTGGCTATCGAAGACGTGCCGGAAGGCGAACCCGTCTTCCGGGTCTGTTTTCTTTACTCCAAAATTCCGTAGTCATACTATTTGACTCCGGTGCCACCCATAATTTCAATAGCCAATCATATGTCATCAAATACCAATTACCACCACAAAATGTTCATATTTGATTTGCTCTGCAGGTGGGACAGTAGCAACTAATAGAATGGTCTATAGAGCACCACATCAATTGGGTGGAAATCTATATCTGACTTCTCTAATTATATTGGAGAGTCAGAAGCTTGCTGTCATTTTAGGAATGTCGTGGCTGCACTATCATGGTGCTGTTCTCGACATTGTTCCGCGTGTGGTCCATTTGAACTCTCCACTACAAGAACCGCACACTCTCATTCTAGACCGCCTTATCCAAGAAATTCCAGCCACATATAAAACGGAAGCCACAAAGCTTGAAGACATTCGTGTGGTCCGTGAATATTCGGACATGTTTCCCGATGACCTTCCCGGTATGCCACCGGATAGGGATATCATGTTCAAGATTGAACCCATCATGGGAACCACGCCTATTTCTCGAAGGCCGTACAAGATGGCACCCAATGAGTTGGCGGAATTAAAGGAGCATTTGAAAGACCTGCTGGACAAAGGTCTCATACGCCCATGTTCATCACCTTGGTGCTGCTCCGCGTTATTTGTGAAGAAGAAGGACAAGATGTTATGTCTATGTGTGGACTATCGTTCGCTCAACGCCGTGACGATCAAGAACAAGTATCCACTACCGCACATCGATATTTTATTCGATCAATTAGTGGGTGCTAAAGTATTCTCAATGATGGATATTCGGTCCGGATATCATCAAATAAAAATCCGTCTGGAGGATATACCAAAGACGGCATTCTCAACGAGATACGAGCTCTATGAATATCTCGTCATGTCGTTCGGGCTTACCAACGCGCCGGCTCACTTCATGTATTTGATGAATTCATTGTTTATGACGGAGTTGGGCAATTTTTTCGTGGTCTTCGTTGATGATATTCTGGTTTATCCAAAATCAGAAGAAGAACACGCAAGACACTTGCATATCGTGCTCCAACGATTGCGAGATCACAAGCTTTATGCAAAATTCAGCAAGTGTGAGTTTTGGATCAAACAAGTACCATTTCTTGGTCACATTATTTCAGCAGAGGGTATCGTTGTTGATCCAAGAAAAATTGTGCAAGTGCTGAAATGTAAGTCTCCAACGTCCGTACACGAAGTTCGCAGCTTTCTCGGAGTAGCGAGATATTGTCGGAGGTTCGTCCCGAGCTTCTCAAAAATTGCTAAACTGATTACGGAGCTGCTGAAGAAGGGGACTAAATATATTTGGAGCAAGTCATGTGAGGATGCATTTCAAGCATTGGTGAAACACCTCAAAACAGCCCCAGTGTTAGCTCAGCCAGATACGGGCAAATCTTTCGACATTTATTGTGATGCGTCCGGTATTGGTCTCGGTTGCGTGCTAATGCAAAAAGGCCGCGTGATCGCGTATGGATCACGATAGCTTCGAAATCATGAGCAGAATTACCCAACTCATGACCTTGAGCTCGCTGTCGTGGTACTCGTTTTGAAAACGTGGTGGCATTATTTACTCAGAAATTTAGTGCACCTCTACACCGATCACAAGAGCCTGAAATATATCTTCACTCAGAAGGAACTGAATATGCGACAGTGAAGATGGTTGGAATTGATCAAAGATTATGAGATTGAGATTCATTACCATCCTGGCATGGCAAATGTGGTTTTTGATGTACTGACCCGCAAGTCTCGCGTCAATAATCTGTCAATTACCCCAATAGAAGAGGACGAGCCGAGTTTATACTAGGTTCCATATGGAGCATTATATAATCTTGCTCTCACCCCTACTATATGAGAGGAGATTATGGAAGCTCAAAAGAAAGACATGGGTATGTTGCACATTCGGAGGAGAATGAAGAATGGGGAAATGATGTGCTTCCGAAGTGATGAACATGGTACCCTGTGGTTCAGAGACCGTATCGTGGTACCCCGGGACATATGACTTCGGAAGAAAATCTTGGATGAAGCTCACTTGTCCAAGTATTCTATTCATCCAGGCAGCAACAAAACGTATCAAGATTTAAAAACCAGATTTTGGTGGACACGGGTGAAAGGAGAGATTGCAAAGTACGTATCCGAGTGTGATACATGTCGGCTGGTGAAATCTGACCACATGAGAAAGGCCGGACAGCTGCAACCGTTGAAAATTCTGACGTGGAAATGGGAGGACATTAGTATGGATTTCATCGTCGGGTTACCGCTCACATTCCACAAGCATGATTCGATTTGGGTGATAGTAGATCGACTAACCAAATCAGCTCATTTCATCCCTGTACATACAAAGTACATTGCCAAGAGATATGCGGAATTGTATATTGCAAGAGTCATGTGCTTGCATGGGGTTCCCCGGACGATTATTTCAGATCATGGTGCTCTGTTCGTTGCTCGTTTCTGGGAGCAGCTGCATGCATCATTGGGGACAAAACTGATCCGAAGCTCCACATATCACCCGTGGACCGACGGTCAAACTAAACGGGTGAATCAAGTTCTCAAAGATATACTACGTGCTTGTGCCATCCACCATGGTAAAAATTGGGATGATCATTTACCGTTGGCGTAGTTCTCATATAACAATGGCTATCAAGCTAGCATCAAGATGGCGCCATATGAAGCTCTCTATGGCCGGAAATGTGCACACCACTCAACTGGTGTGAATCCGGCGAGCGAGTTATATATGGGGTTGATCTTCTTAATGAAGCCGAAGAACGAGTGCGAGTAATTGAAGCCAATTTGAAGGCTGCTCAATCTCGTCAGAAAAGCTATGCGGATAAGAGACGTCGAGCTCTCCACTTTGACATCGGAGACCACATTTATCTCCGTGTCTTTCGGATGAAAGGGATTCATCGTTTCGGAGTGAAGGGAAAACTTGCTCCCCGATTCATCGGGCCTTTCGCCGTCAGTGAAAAATGAGGACCAGTGGCCTATCCTTTGGAGATATCGGCGTCACTCTCTGGAGTTCATAGTTTATTCCACATTTCTCAGCTGCGGAAGTGTCTTACACCCTCAGCTCAAATCCGCACCGAAGACATTAAGGATCTCCAACCGGATCTCACTTATTCTGAGTATCCGATCCGTATTATTGATAAAAAGACTCGCACCACAAGAAACCGGACTTTGTACTTCTACCAAGTCTTGTGGAGCAACCATACCGCTGAGGAAGCCACATGGGAGAGCTAGTATTTTCTCCAATCAAACTATCCAGAATTATTATCATCTCAGATCCGGTAATCTTTTGACCACCGTCTCTTTTATTTGTAATCTCGGGACGAGATTCTTTTGAGGGGGGAGAAATGTAAAGGCCCTAAATTCAAAGTACAAATTCATATAGGAGAATGTGAAGTTGAATGGGAAAGTGAAATCAAATTGGAAACTGAAAAATCAAACCAATTCATACTTCAATGAAAGGAATTCAAAAAATTAAATTTAGCTCCTGTTCAAACTTTGCCAAATTAAAAATCTGAGTTCACCAATAAATTCAAAATATTCCAAATAGCCTCTCTGTCAAGTTTCAAAATTTTTGAAGCTCATTTGCTATTTAATTCAGTGGCTCCATTGAATTCCATTCAAATTCAAATTTGAATTTCAATTGAAACTTGATCAATTCGAAGTTCTGATTCCAGAATCAAATTCCAGATATTTATTTGAGGCTACCCACAAATTTTGATGAATTTTGGACATCAGTTTGTAGGATATTTGGTTAACTAGAGGAGGATAGACTCAAGGGGCAGTGGGACCCACTAGTCATACATAGAATTACGGTAGTGCTCTGCTTTGGCTCAACGTGGCGACATGGCACGCATGCAAAGCTCCAGCAAGCTGCTCGCCTGCCTGCTTCATGGCATGCCCTCTACTCCTCCACAAGCCTTATATTCAACCCTCTGGTCGAAGTGGAGGTACAACCACGAGCTCTCCTCTGCTTTTCCTCTCCCGCCGCTGCACCTCATCGCCACCACAATTCTTGACGCACCGGCCAAACGACGCAAGGATTCGCAGTGCTCCCAACAGCAAAAGGTGGCTTAAATTGTTGCTCTTCCTTCCCATCCTTTCTCTTGCTTGAATCACTGCCTACCAGCTTGGTATTTTGAAGTTTTTCCGGATCTTGTGGGTGAAGCCACCGGGAAACCTTCTGCTCCACGAAGACAGACCACTACAAGCACGCTCTCATCTCCTTCCTTGAAGCAATAAGGTCCGCAAAGGTGCATAGATGCTTCTGGTGGAGTTTCAGCCACTATCGTGCTACCTAGCTTCCCTATATCAAGTTTCCCCGTAACTAGTTCATACCGAGGTCACTAGATGATCGGTTTAATTCTGTTTCTGCGTTAAATGATTTGTCAATCCAATTAGGTATTATCTTCTAGATCTCCCGGCGCATCACCTCACCAAAATTGAAGGGAAGTCATCGAGAGAAGGGGTAGAATTTTGAGTTTTTCGCGGCCGCCAACGAAAACCCGTCGGTCCACAGTCGAAGTCGACTTTGCCGGCAATTTCCTCCCTTTGGCACCTCCAAATCATCATCATCATCATGCTCCCAGGAACGTTTCTAGCCTTTCCCCGAGCTTCTCGCACCATTCCCGAGTGATTCCGGCCATCGCTGAAACCCTAGCTCCGCCGCTGCCGTCGCACACAGTGTTCCGGCCATCGCCGGTGTTCGGTGACCTCTCCGTCGTGCTCAGCATTTCAAATAACGGTTAGGCAGCAAGTGGGAAGGAGAGGGGAGGCCGAGAAAGCCAAACCAGCGAGCTCGGCAGCGCGGCCAGACAGCACGTCGCGAGGTAGAAGACGGCGCGCGGCCCCACCGGTCAGCGGCTATGTTTCCCCCTCGGATCGGTTGTGGACACGGATCCGGTGTGGCTATGCGAATTAACTCCGTGGCCCTCGGTTTTGCCCAGCATTGATTGGCCCAATTCAAATAAGTGGGTCCGGACACTTTATTTAAAATTTCCAATTGGAAAATAACTCTAGAATTCAATCAAACTTCTAAAATCCAATACTCCTAGTAGATTTGCTCAAACAATTGCAAATAAATTTTGGTAGACTCATCGATATCTCAAATTTGCATTTGTGCAATTTGTTGGACATGAAACTCCCAGAATTTTCATAATTAATTCCTTTGATCTAACTGCTTTGGAAATTAATTCCCCTATTCTGCTAACAGGAAAATTCCCAATTTTGGTCAGAAAACTCTCAATAATACACTGATCTCCAGTAAAAATTTCAAGTTCATTGGACTTCATCTACTGGGTTGATCAGTGTTCCAAATCTCTATGTAATTGAAAAATTTGGAAAAGTACAATAACCATTTCAGAATTTCTTACAAACTTGTAAAATCAGTTTCTCCCTGTAGGAAGATTAGAAAATTGTGGAACATATTTTCCTAGAACCAGTGAGAGCCCCTATATATGGTACAACCACTGGTAGCCATGATAATCCTCCAGAATTACAACTAAAATTCAGAGAATGTTTTTACTTGTTGGAATTTTAGAGACAACAAGCTTCCTTGAACATCTCTGATTTTTGGTCCAGATCTTCCTCATAGAACATAGTATCCACTGTAAAAATCCCAAAACCAATTAAAATCGTTTACATACACAATCAGTTTTGATGAGATCTTTTCTATAGTTTCTATATCACTCATGTACTTTATATATTGCATCTCACATAGTGACCGAGATCGAGGAGGACCCAGAGCCCTTGGAGAACATCCTCATAGAAGCAAACTTCCCCTCTAACTCGCAACCAGGCAAACCCCGGTTCGCATTTAAATGCTAATTCAAAGTTTCAATTTGTATCACTTAAGTCAAGGATGATGTTTGTGCATTAGGGCTAAGGTGTTTGTTGCTCCACTTGCATGACCCACAAATCCCATGGAGTATTGGGTAGGTCTACAACTCGACGAGTAGAAAATGCTATGCTTAAGTCTCAGGAGTCCGGTAGAAGTTGAGTAGTTGGAATCTACTCGCGAGATAGGATTTTATCACACGGGAAAGAATTTGATCAAGAAATGGGTTATGAATATGAAATTGAGACCAAGGAGCGGGTAGGATGACGTGGTCTCACATCCGTAGCCCTGATTGTGTCAATTGAGGACCAATGTGCGGCCCTGCTGGACAAGTTTGAACTGCATCGGATGCATACTAGCTATATGGAAACCAGGAAACCGATGTAATTGGTTAACCTGAGTGTCGAGGCTTACCCTACGACATAGAGTTGGTTGCTGCATACAACATAGTATTGAAGTGTGATTTGATCCACTTCCAGAATGGGTGTATGTGACGTGTTATCTGGGTGTGTCCTGATTGCAATCACTGCCCCTCGCGGTTATTTAAGTACCGCTTGTTCACTGCGCTTTGACGTAGTAAATACTGAAGAAGTAAGGAGAATACGATGTATTGAATTATAATTGTTTTGAACCTTTGAGTGCTGTCCAATATGATCACTAAAGTTACTTTCATAAACTTGTAAGCTGCTGATCGTAAACTGGAAATTAAGGATCAACATGTAGGCGAGTCATTTACTGCAATATCTATGCCTATGTTAAGTATCCTTGCATGTAGAGTTCCATGTTTAGGCGAGACGGTTTAGTCTTGCTAAGCCTTCGTTCTCATGATTGCTTTATTAAGTTGTCTGCAGGCGAGACATATGAGGATGGGCCCGAAGACGAGGCGATGCCCCCGTCGGGGTATACTGCCGAATGGGAGCCCTGCACGCTGTAGTAAATTGTGTCTGGCTAGTGTGTAGCGTATGCGGGCTGGACGGCTGCACTTTTGCATAGCTAGGCTGAGAGTTTAGCTATGGATATTATCTTCCACTGTATATTAAGTATTGTAAAAGACTTTTGCTGTTTATATAAATACAACTTTGTATTTTATCATATTCTTTTCGTGTGTGCTGTTGGGTGCCGCATCGCACGTCACCACCCTCTGCGATTCCTGGATGTGTGGACTCCGATCCTCATAGACCATTTTGGTTAAAAGAGGTGTAGTTTTTGGGTCATATCATCTCTCGAGGAGGAGTATCGGTCGACCTAGAAAAAGTGAGGGACGTGTTAAAATGGTAGCCCCCGCAAAATGTAAAGGAAATCCAGAGTTTTCTTGGGATGGCTGGTTATTACCGTCGATTCATCAAGGACTTTTCCAAGATAGGAAAACCAATGAAGGAGTTGCTAATGAAGGGGAAAGCGTTTCAATGGACTCAAGCTTGTAAAGAGAGTTTTGAGGAGTTGAAGAAAACGTTAACAACAGCCCCGGTTTTTGTTTTGTCGGATGTGAGCAAGAGCTTTGATATTTATTGTGATGCATCCGGACAACAACTTGGATGTGTATTGATGCAAGAAGGTCAAGTGGTTGCCTATGCATCGAGACAGTTGAAGAAACATGAGCAGAATTACCCAATGCATATTTTGGAACTTGCAGCCGTAGTACACGAATTGAAGATTTTGAGACATTATATCTTTGGACATAGATGTGAAATTTACACGGATCATAAGAATCTCAAGTACATATTCACACAAACGGATCTGAATTTGAGGCAACAAAGATGGTTGGAGCTCATCAAGGATTAAGATTTGGCAATTAATTATCACCCAGGAAAAGCCAATGTCGTGGCCGACGCTTTGAGTAGAAAAGGAGTAAGTCACCACCTCACGGTTCTAGAGTTGCCATCTGAGCTATGTAAGGAGTTTGAACAGTTGAACCATGGATTTGTGAAAGAGATGGGAATAATGGAGTTATATCTGACCTTGGAGCAAGAAATTCGAGAGGGTCAAACAAAGGATGGGAAATCCAAGAAATCAAAGAAAAGACCCAAGAGGGAAGAAAATTCAGATTTGATGAGGATGAACAGGGTACCCTATGGCTTGGAAAAAGGATTGTCGTGCCTAATGTGAAGCATATTCGGGAAACGATATTCAAGGAGGCACATGACTCACCTTACTCAATTCACCCCGGTTGTACCAAGATGTACGAAGACTTGAAGACGTGCTATTGGTGGGCTAGCATCAAAAAGGACATAGCTGAATATGTAGCATTATGTGATGTGTGCCAACGAGTCAAGGCGGAACATCAAAGGCCAGCTAGGTTATTGCAACCATTGAAGATTCTAGAATGGAAGTGGGAAGAAATCAGAATGGACTTCATAGTTGGGCTGCCACCTACCCAATCCGGTTATGACTCTATTTGGGTAATTGTGGATCGGTTGACCAAATCAGCTCATTTCATCCCTGTGAAGACCAAAAAACCGCTGCACAATTGGCCGAAACATACATGGAGCATATTGTGTGTCGACATGGAGTTCCAAAGAAGATAGTATCGGATAGAGGTTCTCAATTTACCTCCAGGTTTTGACAGAAGTTGCATGAGGCTTTGGGAACAAGGTTGAATTTTAGCTCAACATATCACCCTCAAACAGATGGACAAACTAAAAGGACCAACCAGATTTTAGAGAATATGTTAAAAGCTTGTGCCTTGAAGCATGGGAAATGTTGGGACAAGAGCTTGCCATATGCAGAATTTTCATACAACAATAGTTACCAAGCAAGCTTGAAGATGTCACCCTATGAAGCACTTTATGGAAGGAAATGTAGGACACCTTTTCTCTGGAACAAGACAGGAGAAACTCAAGTATTTGGTTTGAATGTGTTGCTAGAAGCTGAAAAACAAGTTCAGGTAATTCGTGAAAATTTGAGGGCCCCTCAATAGAGGCAAAAGGCTATGCGGATAATAGAAGAAGGAAACTAGCCTTTGAAGTGGGAGACTTCATTTACCTCAAGGTGTCACCAATGAGAGGTCATAAGAGGTTTAACATAAGAGGCAAGCTAGCACCTCGCTACATTGGGCCATTCAAGATTTTGGACAAAAGAGGAGAAGTAGCATATAAGTTGGAGATGCCAACTCATCTTTCAGATGTCCATGATGTGTTTCATGTTTCCCAGCTCAAGAAGTGCTTGAGAGTACCGGAAGAACAAGTGCTAATTGAAGAATTGGAATTAGAGGCAGATTTAACTTATGCCGAGCAACCGGTCAAAATCTTGGAGACAAAGGAAAGAGTCACAAGAAACAAGTTCATCAGACGGTGTAAAGTTCAATGGAAGCATCACACAGAATCAGAGGCAACATGGGAGTTGGAGGATGATCTCAAGAAGGAATTTCCATATCTTTTCTCTTCCGCGTCGAATCTCGAGCGCGAGATTCATTTTAAGGGGGGTAGTTTTGTAACACCCTCATTTTCATGCATAATGCCCTGCATCCATCATTAAACATGTCTAACATTAATATACATAAAAAGGAATAAGCTTAAAATGAATTTAGAGTTTAACCGCACTTAAGAATTCTAGAAAGTGCGGACTAGTCCAATTTTAATGCGGACTAGTCCGATTTTTCTCTGATCTCAAACGAACTTGTCCGTTTTGCTGCAGACTAGTATTTTTCTCCCTGTGGACACTTTTGGACTTGTCCGGCCCACAGCGGACTAGTCCGTTGTCCCAAATTGCTTGAAATTTTGCTAAGTCCCTAAACTTGTCCAGACTAGTGCGGTGATCCAGCGGACTTGTCCGTTTTTCCTCTGACTAAAGTCAGACTTGTCCGATTTTTAGCCAGACTTGTCTGTTTTTCCCTGTTGGATAAGTTCGGACTTGTCCGATATCCAGTCAGAACTTGTCCAATTTCCCTCTGTCCAACTTCGGACTAGTCTGGACCTTTTCGGACTTGTCCGATAAATCGCGACTCCGAGTTGATCTTTTGTTTTACGACATGTTTCTTGGGTTTTACGTTAAGTGGGCTCAGGGATGTCGTGCCTAACTCTTCTAGAGCCCATGAAGGACTCCAAACTGACCCCTACTCATCTCAAACTCCAAATCCACCCAACCCTAGCCTTCCACCTCTATATAAAGAACCCCACCCCTTGGCTCGACATCTATTTGCCACTTTTCCACCACACCCAAACCCTAGCTGGTGAATAGCCGCCACCAAGGAGGGAGAAGGAGATCTAAAGCAAGATTTAGAAGAGGAGTAAATGAAAGAGGATCAAGATCTCCATCAACTTCGTGTCCTCCATCAACAATTCACCATCAAGTTGTTCATCAACCCTAGATCTTCAAGATCCAAGTGTTGCCTCCAAGATCATTGATTGATTGGAGTTCTAAACACCTGGTATACCTTCTATTTTCTTTTCCTTACATGAATTCAACCCCAAATCTCTGAATTCACGTCAATCTAGAAAACCCTAATCTGCTGTTCTTGCGCAGTGCGGACTTGTCCGGTCCCTAGCGGACTAGTCCAATTTTCCTTGTTAAATTGTGTCGAATTAGTTAAAAAATTGTTTCAAATCAACTCCAAATGTGTATAAACTTGTTAAAAGCTATTAGAACTAGTTATTGATCATTAAAAGCAACTCATTAACTAGTTTTGCTTCACAATTGCATTAATCATGCATATCATACCGTATTGAGTAATATTGGTGCACTCTTTGATTGTGTTTCTTGTTTGTATGTTTATTGTGCGGATTAGACGGATTTGGGCTAGAGAGTGCCGCGGAGGATCTCCAGCACCAAGAGTTTGAAGGCTTTGACCTGAACCAATCCCAGGAGCAAGGCAAGTGTCCTTGAAGCATATTGATCCTATTTTGATAATAAATGTTTTTTTTGCAAAACTGTATGCTTGTGTCAATTTGATGGGGATCCTGTGATAGGAAGTTTACTAGCTTTGTATAACCACCCTTGTCACCTGGAATTCATGGTAGAGAGTCGGGAATGACTTTTTACCTTTTTGCCTCGCTTAATTAATTGGGATGGGAAAACAACTATACTATTTAATTATGCATTAATGAGATTATGACTAATATGAACTAGTTAATATGATTTGATAATGGGTGATCTAAGCAAGCATAATATGTGGATGGGTTGGATGATATGGTGGTTTCTTGCTGTAGATCTAAGGACCGATTCATGCGAGAATAAGCCAGGACAACAGTGGCACCACGAGGCCATGTATGGGTGCGGCGCAGCTGATTAATTAGGGCTTCGCCAGTGCTATTTGGACCATTAAGGATGATCGGGGAAGGGGTAGTTGAATTGGGTTTGTTGATGATTGGTGGGACTACCCTGGGATCTGAATGGCTCAAGATGGGGCCCTTTGTTGAAGATGTGCTCAGTTGGAGGCATCGCCACTAGTGAAACCTCAGTGGAGTCTAAGTAGGCTAGTAATCCCATTGTAAAGGCTATTTTGTGATCTCTTGGCCATACACTAAAGGAAGTGTAATTGGCATAAGGGAGGTTCTTTAGTCGCCGATAGGTGATGAAATCACAAACATGTGGGTAAAGTGGTACAAGCTCTGCAGAGTCTAATAAAACTATCATGATAGCGTGCTCCTGGTTAAGAGCACCTGGACAACTTCCATGATTAGAGGGAACTTGGTATTGGGATGGTTTTGTTATGGTTAATACTATGGTTATGGCTGGTTATGAATTAAATTCTGATATTGATTATGGTTACTGGTAATGAGAAATCTTGTATATGGATGATGGTAATGAACATGGACTGGTATTATGATGATTACTTGGTTTATGATGAGTTTTTTCACATACATACAATATAATGCTTTTTCAAATGTTTTCATGTACTTTTTCAGCACTTAGCCATTATCATTGTCGTCATTTGAATCAGCTACATGTCATACTTTCCACACTTGCAGAGTACGACATGTAATCACTCTTGCAATTTCCCCACCAACAGTTGCAGGTCAGGATTGGGAGCATTACGTTGACGATGCGGAGTTCTAGGCCATGTCCACCGTCAGCTTGCCTGTGGTGTTGCTTGGAGCAACGCTACCCTATCTGCTTAGTTTGCTTAGTTGCTTATTAGTTTATTTCCGCTGCATTAGTTCAAACTTGTCATTAATATTCATTAGAGCTTGTATTTGAGGATAGTATGAATTGTGTAATAAAAGTGGTTAACTAATCTTGTCTTGTGGTAATTATCTGTATATCATTTGTGATGCACTTATGTATGTTTGTTGAACATCCTGGGCACACATATGCATTCACTTGGTTCATTTTCGGAACCGGGTGTCACTGAAGGTGAGTCTGTTTTTGCTGTTGTATTTCATCGTGTCTATGAACAAGAAGTCAGGATGGTCCAAGATGTTTAGCATACTTAGTGTGGTTATGTACCCTAAGTGTGTACCCTTGGCTCCCCTGTTATTTAGACCTATTATGGAATACAATAGCATCAAAACAGACTCTACGTGCATTTACATTCTGCATGTTATTATCTGCTCTTTTATACCTTCTTGCCAATAGTAAAGATGTGCAATCTTGTTGAAAATTGGTTTCTAAGAATATATGTGATACATATTTAAGTATTTTTGGGAGTCTTTTTCAGCATCTAGTGTTCGATGAATGGCCTACTTTCCTGAAAACCAATGCCAATGATAGGTACGGAGTACACTAAAGACTTAGCCTGGTCCAATACCCTAAGTACGCCACTCTACCTATTCTGGTGTTGTGTCAAAGTAAGGTGGGTCCGGAAAGCACATGGTCCTATGGAAGCACAACCAATATACTAGTATTATCACGTTTGATTGGTTAGGATCTAGAATTCAACTAAGAACAGTAAGCCACAACTAAGCTATAGGCAAGAAGAAGCACTTTTACTCTTTTTCTTGTCTCTCATGTGCAGGACAAATGATTTACATGCTCAATCGGCCTCCGTGGCCATTCGACGAGGGTAGGGTTGGTGAAAACCCGGTCCTCCGTGGGCTCCTTAACGTGGACATAGATTTCCCTTGTGGAATCGAACCACGGGATAAAAAAACATTGTGTCTTTGTGTTGTTCCTACTATTCATTGCAATCTAGGGTTTGCTCGATCTCGTTAAACTTACGTTAAAACTTTGAAACTAAAGTTAACTTGTGCCATATCTAGTTTAATTGAAGCAATACATTCAAGTTACAACTCAATTTCCGCTGCATAGAGTACTTGGATCGAACTCATTGATCGAACTTGATCGATCTAGTGCGCACACACCAGACTAGTCCGCACGCTACCGGACTAGTCCGATTTCTCTGTGTTTGATCAGGGTGCTAAGTGCTTCAGGTTCCGAGAAAATTTCAAAAACCCTATTCACCCCCCTCTAGGCTACATTCAGGAGCTATCCTAAAAGCTTCAAGTCATTGCCCAATTCGTGATGGTGGATGTCCTCAATAAATTGGGTACATCTACCATGGGGCTAAGTAAGCTACGACAATGACAACAATGAAGAAAAAATATGGATCTCACAAATATTTCATTCACGTTCAAAACTTTTACATAGAGTTTGAATGTACAATGGTAGATACAAGAGGATGAAGAGGATCTAACTGACACTAGAGTTGGGGTGAAACCACGCGGCGGCCTACTTGGCAGTGTCTTGCACGCTGGCCCTGGCAACTTCCTTCGTCTCTTCGACGGACCCTTCAAGCACCAGAGCTAGATAGATAGAGGGATCCAAGTTGCGGAAGAAAGTCGGCACATATCCTGCTACTGACTTGGCCAGGTTTCTCCCCTCTGTTTCAAGCTGGTCGATGACGACATCTTCCATCATTAAAGGCCTAGTCCTGGTGGAGTTGATTGCTGTCAGGACCTGACCAACATCTGGCTCCTGGTCGCTCGGTCAGACCGGACTGAAGCCCAGAGGTACCAATGCATTTCCTGCATGCCCCAGGAAAACCCAAATCTGTTGGGCTTCTATTCTCCGTGTGGCATGCAACTCCTCAAGAGACTTCTTGGTGGTCTTCAGCTTTGAGAAGCCCCCCTTTATGCACCATTCAACCTCCTTGGCATACTGCTACATCCGCTTAGCTAGCTGGCTTTCTTGGTCTGTAGCTTGTTTCTCGTAGAGGTTCAGGCAATCCTTCATTGCCGCCAAGTTCTTCACCTCTACTTTCATCTCATCCTCCTTGGTAGTGGTAGAAAGATCCCGCTTGTTTACTTCCTGTCCCGTGTGCTATACTTGCTTTTTCTCCTCTTTAGAGGGGGAGATAAACAGATCAACATGGAGAGCCAAATCTTTCTCTTCGCGCTCTAGCTTCTGAGAAATCTCTGTGTCTCTCCTTTGGAGCTTGTGCTTCTTATTGTCAGCTGCCTCTTGGCGTTGGAGGAGCTCCTCCTTCAACTTATTCAAAGACTCAAAATGGGCATTTGCTAAGTCATTGGAAGCCACCGTTTCATCATAAATATGATGAGTGTTCTCGTTCAACACTTGGACGGAAGCTTGTTTGTCACTCAACAGCTTGTCCAGGCGATGCAGCCGCACCCACTCACATATGAGGTGGTCCCTCTTGTTGGCCAGGCGGGTCTACATCAGCTTCATATTGAAATTTAGAAGCTTCCGCCAGAACATTGCGCTCATGGTCAAAGCTGTCTTGCACTTGGCGAAGACTTGAGCAAGTGTTCTCAATAGATATAGATAGAGGGATCGGCTAGGGACCTTCCATGGGGTCCGCCGACGCCCCCACCGTATTAGGAACAGTTGTCAGAGCCCATGGCACAAGCATGGAATCTGACATGTCTTTATCAACAATGCCGATCTCCAGGAGGTCGTCCTCTCTCGACACCGATACTGAGGCAGCATCAGTCGATGCCCTTGGCACCTCCATGGTCTCAGTCGGTAGCTCTGATGTGGTGTCAAATACTGGCTCAAGCGCCTCCATGGCGTCAAGTGCCAGCCCAGACACAACGTCGATTGTTGGCTCTAGTACAATCGTGGTCCCAATCGGCAGCTCTGGATACCTCAGCGTCCAACACCAGCTCCAGAGTTTGCTCTAGCACTGTTGCTAGATCCGGTGCGAGCGTGACTTCTTTCACCTAGTCTGACCCGACAGCGGCATCACCGGCTGGCTCCGAAGTCATCTCAGCGTCAGTTGACTTTGCTTCGGCTGCAGTATTCACTGCGACCTAGGAAGGAGCCACGACAACAACCGGTGCATCAGTCGTCCTGGTATTTGGTCGCACTGGCCTGGCCTGCTATTGTCGCCCAGCGGCAACTGGCCTCGAAGCTCTGGAAACAGAGGAATCAGCAAGAAGCAAGAAATGAAAAGAAGACAAGTTCCTAATGTTACTCCGTACTTGGGGGCTCGGGAGCTCCAATCGATGCAAAACTTCTTCCTTGGGCAGTTGGAGTCAGCTGATCACACCGTCGCTGGTGATGCAGATGGTCTGGACTTAACTCCCGGTGTTCCCAAAGAAGTTGGCTTCACAACCATCGGGACATTTGGAGCAGAAGCCCCAACTTCTGCTACCAGAGTGACCGAAGCTAGATTCTTTCTGGACACAATACTCGCAATTGGCACTGAGGCTGAAGCTGAAGGCTTTCCAGACCCGGTGCCCTCCGTTGGCACTGGGACCAAAGATGAAGATTTTCTGGACTTGGTGCCCGCCATTGGAACTGGGACTGAAGATGATGATTTTCTGGACCCGATGCTCATCTTGAGCGCCAAGATTTAAGTTGAAGTCGCAAGATATATGACCACCACGAACTTCAGGGTTGGGCAAGGCACCGACGATGACACCGCTTCCGTCAGAACTAGCCAAGCGGAGCTAGCATCAACTTGCTTCAGCTTCATCTTCATGGTGGATGAATCGGCAGTCTCCTTCCCCTTGCTCCATCTTGAGTCGGACCCGTTCTGCTGACTCAGGGCCGCTGAAGCTTCGTAGATGATAGTTCCTTCAGAGGCGTCACCCATATAAGGATTCTGACCTGTTGCAATGATTGTACTGCAATGAATACTAAATCGCTGCAATAAGCTTGGTCATTTGCCACGATTCACTAGTTTGTGGCATTAGGATCTATCCCCACAGAGCACAATCGTTGCATTAGGATCTATTGCCACGATTCACTAGTTCATGGCCTTAGGATCTATCACCACGGAACACAATCGTTGCATTAGGATCTGTTGCCACGATTCACTAGTTCGCGGCATTAGGATCTATCGCCATGGAACACAATCATTACATTAGGATTTGTTGCCACGATTTACTAGTTTGTGGCCTTAGGATCTATCACCAGGGAACACAATCATTGCATTAGGATCTGTTGCCACGATTTACTAGTTTGTTGCATTAGGATCTGTCTCCATGGCACACAATCGTTGCATTAGGATATGTTGCCATGATTCACTAGCTCGTGGAGTTAGGGTCTATCTCAAAAGAACACAATCATTGCATTAGGATATGTTGCCACTATTCCCATGTTCGTAGCGTTAGGATCTATCGCCACGAAACACAATCGTTGCATTAGGATATTTTGCCATGATTCAATAGTTCGTGGCGTTAGGATCTATCGCCACGGAACACAATAGCCGCATTAGGATATTTTTCCATGATTCACTTATTTGTGGCGTTAGGATCTATTGCCAGGGAGCACAATCATTGCATTAGGAACTTTTGCCACAATTCACTAGTTCGTGGCATTAGGATCTATCGCCACGGAACACAATCGTTGCAGTAGGAACTTTTTGCCATGATTTAGTAGTTCCTGGCATTAGGATTATTTGCCATGGAACACGATTGTTGCATTAGGAACGTTTGCCACGATTCACCAGTTCGTGGTGTTAGCATCTATCACCACGGAACACAATCGTTGCATTAGGAACTTTTACCGCAATTCACCAGTTCGTGGTGTTAGGATCTATCGCCATGGAACACAATCATTGCATTAGGAACTTTTGCCATGAATCACCAGTTCGTGGCATTAGGATGTATCACCACGGAACACAATCGTTGCATTAGGAACTTTTGCCATGATTCACCAGCTCATGGCAATAGAATATATCGCAATGAAATACAATCGTTGCATTATGAACTTTTGCCACAATTCACCAGTTTGTGGCGTTAGGACTTATTTCCACGGAACACAATCGTTGCATTAGGATCTGTTGCCATGATTGTACTAGTTCATGGCCTTAGGATATATCGCCACTGTCGGAACTCTGCAAACGGGGTACCCTCGCACATAGGATGAAAACACCGAGGCACGTCAAACCTCGGCCTTCCACAAGGATGAGCTCAAGCACTGCCACGTGGGCCTTGATGGTTGGACTCGGCTCCTCTGGTGAGGCGGGCTTCCGAGACACCACGTGTTGGGACAGGACCTCACCCAACCTTGGGGGAGATCTCTGGTACAGCCACGTGGCTCGGAACACAAGGTCAGGCGCCCCCTGCGGGGAAGAGCTCGGAGCTGCCACGTTCCCTCGAGAGCGCTGGAGCTATCACGCATCAGGAAGAACTGGGACTGGCCTCCCCAGCAGGGGCCAGCCCCGATGCTACCACGTGTCCCACAACTTTCCCTAGGTAATAATATGCGGGAGTTAAGGGATGGTGCGCCCTGCCCAAGTCAAGCATTGAAGACGCGCACCCAGCTCTGACACACAACGCGGAGCACGTCAACGATTAGAGACCGCAGTGACCAATCACATCACAATGAAGGCATTGCAGGCCTACCCCACTCATCCATGTGGGTAGCTTGTTGCAACAAGACAGGCTGATGGGACACCTTCTGCCATTGGTATCAACGGTGCATGGCAACTGACAAGAGAGGCGGCAAGATGGCAAGTCTTCACTGCCACGGTCATAGGAAGCTTATGCCAGAATCCTCAGATCTTAGGATAAGATCGCCCCGGGACAACCTGTCGGGCCCCAGACCCCACTTGTAAGGCGTCTGGCCTTAACTATAAAAGGACCGGACCGCCACTGTTACAAGGACTAGAGATCCAATCCCCGATACACACACGCATTCACACACACTAGCAATACAATCCACTTTGGGGTAGGGTGTTATGCTCCTTGTGGCCCAAACCACATAAAAACCACCATCTCATACACTCTCATACGCGCGTACACTCGATTGAGGCCTAAGCCCCGCCGAACAAGAACCTTTGCGGGCTGCTCCTTAGCAGATCCGGGGGAAGTGTCGCATACACACTTTGACATTTGGCGCGCCAGGAAAGGGCTTTTTCCTCAAAAAAGTGGTAGCGCTTTCACCACCATGGTGTTCATCAAACCCGCGAGTAGTGGTAAGATCAAGCCGCAAAAGGTCGACCAGTGGGTCGACAAAAATGTGGAGATGAAGTTCCGTAGGTCGAAACGCGCCTTGGAAATGATTCACCAGGCTGTGAACTTCGACCTCAATAGCGACCATGAGCATCGAAAAGCACTACACATCATTTATGGAGGATCTTGGCAACCCGCATCCAGGAATGCGGTCAAGACCCTATGTCAGGCAATGGCTTCTGCAGCCTCTACTCATACCCCCACGCCGGTTCACAAATGGATGGAGACGACGATCATCTTTGACGCCTCCTACTGCCCCAAGAACGTGGCGGGAGCCGGGCTGCTGCCCCTCCTCGTCGCCCCCACCATCACGACCGTGAAGTTTTGACACGTCTTGGTGGATGGTGAGGCTGACCGCAACCTCATCAACCGTGTGGCCTTCGACAAGCTGGAGATTCCTGTGTCTAGGCTTGCCCATCGAGACCATTCTCGGGGGTAGGGCTGGGGAGTATTATCCCGTACGGTAGCATCTACCTCCGGGTGACCCTCGCGACACCCAGAACTTCAGGATGAAGAATATCCTATTTGACATCGCGGAGGTTAGCCTCCCCAACCAAGCCATCATCGATAGGTCAGCCCTGTGCTGGTTCATCCTCAAGATGCCGACTCCCTCTGGCGTCCTCAAGACCTACGAAGATCACACTGCTACAGTGATGGCTTTGGAGAAGCTCTAAGCGCTGTCAGCGGCCCCATCACCTTCCTCGAGCAATGCTAGATCAAGCCAGCCCTCGCCAGACTCATGCGCGCTCAATCATGCCGCTACACCACGGGTGCAGCCCTCCGACTAAGAGGACGTGCCCATCAAGACAATCCAGATTGGCTCTGATGCTCCTCAGACCGCACGTATCGTGGAGAGTCTAGACAGCAAGCAGGAATCAGTGCTTGCCGCTTTCCTGCAAGCTAACATCGATGTCTTTGCTTGGCAACCATCACAAGTGTCAGGCATCCCCATGGAAGTGATCGAGCACCGCTTGAAGATCTACCCCGATGCGCGACCAGCATAGCAAAGGAATCATAAGCAGTCCATCGAGTGGCAGAACATCATCCACGAAGAGATCAAGAAGCAACTTGATGTTGGCTTCATACGGAAGGTCCACCATCCCAAATGGCTAGCCAATCCTGTTGTGGTCCCCAAGGCTCGTGGTAAGCTTCAGATGTGCATTGACTACACCAACCTCAACAAGGCATGTCCTAAAGATCCTTTCCCTCTCCCAGGAATAGATCGAATTATAGATTCAACCTTGGGATGCGATATGCTATGCTTCCTAGATGCATATTCGGGGTTTCACCAAATCCCAATGTCTAGAGAGGATGAAGAACATACCACATTTATAACCATATATGGCCTTTACTGCTATGTCTCTATGCCTTACAGTCTTAAGAATGACCTCCCCACCTTTGTACGTGCAATGCAAAAAACATTTGGGGACCTCATTCAGTACCTAGTAGAGGTATATAATGATTATATTGTAGTTAAATCCAGACACATACATAATTGCTAGAGATCCTCGCCCTAGTCTTTGATAGACTGTGAACCACGCGCACAAAGCTCAATCCCAACATGTGCGTGTTCGAAGTCAAAGCTAGGAAGCTCCTCGGTTTCTTGGTAGCGCACCGAGGGATTAAGGCCAACCCAGAGAAGATCAAGGAGGTGGAGCTGATGCGTCCTCCAGCACGCATCAAGGACGTGCAGAAGCTTGCAGGTTGCTTGGTAGCGCTCAACAGGTTTATCGCTAGGCTGGCTGAGCGGGCCCTCCCGTTCTTCATGCTCCTGGGTTAGTCTGGACCATTCGACTGGACCATGGAGGCAGAGAATGGGTTCTACAAGATGAAGCGGCAACTGACGTTGCTCCTCATAATGGTGGCACCGGAGCTCAGGGAGCCCCTGTACCTCTACATCGTCGCCACAACAAAGGTGGTAAGTATGGTTTTGGTTGTAGAGCAAGCCGATCTCCAGCAACCCCAACGGACGGATGGGGCCCCTACCACTGACTCTGAGCCCCAGGGCTTGGAGCTCCAAGGGGGCCCCGGAAAGCAAGGAGCCTCTGGGTCCTAACCCCGAAAAGATTACCGGGTCCCCCTAGGGGGTCCAGGAGACCAAGGAGCCTCTGAGTCCCAGCCCCCAGAGGATGCTCGGTTCCCTCTAGGGGGCCCCAATGAACAAAGAGCCTCTGGGTCCCAGCCCCCACAGGTTGACCGGGTCCCCCTAGGGTGCCCCGGAGAACAAGAAGCCTCTAGGTACCAGCCCCCAGAGGGTAACAGAGTCCCCTAGGGGGGCCCAGAGATGAAGTAGCCTTTTGGTCCCAACCCCAAAAGGGTGCACCGGGCCCTAGGGACATGGATTATCTGGGCCTAGGGCAGATGGAAGAGGTTGTGCTAATCTCCGAGGAGATCCCAGACCATCCAACGCCCGGTCTACTTCATTAGTGAAGTCCTACATGAAGAAAAAACAAGGTACCTTGAAGTGCACAAGATGCTCTATGCGGTACTAATTGCGTCGAGGAAGCTTCGCCATTACTTCCAAACACACACTGTTTCAGTGGTGACTTTGTTCCCACTGGGGGCGGTGCTGTGCAGCCCTAACACAATAGGCAAAATCGCCAAATGGGCGGCTGAACTGGCAAAGTTCAAGCTCGACTTCATATCACGGCATGCAATCAAGATCCAAGCGCTAGCGGATTTTGTTGTCGAGTGGACTCCCTCACCAAGAAACCCAGCGGGCTGGGAAATCAGCGGGCCAGAGCCCAGGGCACTGATGCTTACCATACCTCACTGGACACTCTTCTTCTACGGATCGTCGTGGAAGCAGGGGGTTGGAGCCGGTGTACTGCTCACCTCTCCAACAGCGGAGCAGTCCAAGTACGCGGTGAGCCTCGATTTTAAGGCGACCAACAATATGGCAGAGTACGAAGCCCTCATCTTCAGACTGACAGCTGCGTAGGTTCTTGGTATTCAACATTTGCTGGTCAAGGTAGATTCCCAGCTGATCATCAAGCACATCCAAGGTGAATGCTGCTGCAACGACCCTCTCGCGACGTACCTGCTGCACGTCAAGAAGTTGGAAGCTAGTTTCGAGGCCTTGGACCTCTTCCATGTGCCGCGGGCCGACAACTCCATCGCCGACGCCCTGTCAACCATGTCGTCCACGCGAGCATCGGTCCCTGAAGGGGTCCTCATCAAGAGGTTGGTGTGGCCGACCGCTAGGCCTGCGGGGCCTAATCGATAAGGCGGGCCAAGCACCACAGAGCTTGCGATCACGACAGTCCTGCAACCATGGGGCCCGTTGAGGTTCTTGTGCATCACCGGGGACCCCAGATCACCCGGCGTTCGAGATCCAGAAGCTCAGAAGAGTCCCGATGTGTGGATCACAGAGATACAGGACTATCTGAAGGACAACATTTTCCTGGAGGATCCAGTATCCACTGAAAGGATCGTGAGAATGGCGAAATGCTACATGCTGGTAGAAAGTGACCTTTGTCGGCGTGGCATCAACGGCGTACTGCTACGGTGCATAACTCAGGAGGAAGGCTGCAACTTGCTCCCAGAGATCCACGAAGGAGAGTGTCAGAATTACGCAGCTTCCCGCACTATGGTTGGCAAAGCCTTCTGACATGGCCTCTACTAGCCAACAACACTACAAGACGCCGTCAAGCTGGTCAAGAGATGCAAGGTGTGCCAGTTCCACGCTAAGCAATTTAACACTCCAGCGCAGACACTGCAGATGATCCCGCCCTCCTAGCCATTCGCGGTCTGGGCGTTGGATATCCTGGGTCCCTTCCCCAGGCAGTCGAAGGGTACAAGTTCCACTACATCGATGAAGACAAGTGCACCAAGTTGCCCGAGGCCGCCGCAGTGATCATCATCAACAAGGAGTCCATAGTCAAGTTCATCAAGTCGATTGTCTGCAGGTTTGGGGTCCCGAACAGGATCATCACTGACAACAAGACCCAGTTCATAAGTGTAGCATTCTAATACTATTGTGAAGACCTCAGAGTCCAAGTTTGTTATGCATTTGTGGCTCATCCAAAAAGGAGTGGCCAAGTTGAAAGGGCCAACACTGAGATCCTCAGGGGCCTCAAGACACACACGTATAACAGCTTGGATAAGCATGGTGACAAGTGGGTTGACGAATGCCCCTGTGTGCTATGGGCAAGCCGGACATTACGAAGCTGAGCCACTACAGAAACACCTTTCTTCCTAATCTATGGAGTCGAGGCCGCCCCCCCCCCCCCCCAGAGATCATAGTGGGCTCGTTCCATGTTCGAGCGTTTGATGAAGCCTCACAGGACCAGCTCCAACCTGAAGATGTTGACCTCTTCAACAAAGCAAGATGGCTTGCCAACATCCGAAATGCACGTTAGCGACTGGCGTTCATGCGCTAACAGGAGTGGTTCGTGTGAAGTAGAGAACTCCAGACGGGTGACCTAGTGTTGCGATGTATACTTTCTTGAGAAGGGTCACACAAACTCTCCCCCAGCTGGGAGGGCCCCATCCGAGTGACACAAATATCCCGCCCCGGGTGTGTCCGTCTGGCCGTAGAAGAAGGAGAGCCCCTCCCCAACAATTGGAACATAGAGCACCTTCGTAAGTTATATCCCTAAGCATAATTGTAAGACAGTGTAGGGTGTCATGGTTCCAAGGAACGACACTTAGGACAACCAAGCTCTGGAGGGGACAGGTCCAGAGTGTTCAACCGTTTAGCTTGGGCCCGTACCCTATGTATGAACACTCTGCCTCCCTTGCCAATCGGAGTGGGTTGATGCCTTACTGTAGAGCCAGTCCCCCCCTATGAACACCAATTTGAAAAAAATCACTGTCTTACCATGTGTTTCCTCTTATGTTCACTTAATTACCTGTTAATTTTGTGATCAATCAGGCTAGTCTTGTCCTTTCTTATATTATCTTCATATACCTGGTGAATTTTTGTCTATATCACCCCTAGTAGAATTATGCAACCCTACTGAAGCTGAACTTGTTTGAGGTACCTGCAAGGTGTTTTGGGACCTCGCACCTGCCCTCTTACTTGGGGTCCTGTGCTGCCAAATGGTCCCACATGAAAGGCCTACGCCAAGCTGGAGGTCCAGAGCGTGCAACATGCTTAGCCTGGTCGTGTACCCTAAGCATGCACGTTTTGCCTCCCAGTGCTATGGCTAAGTACTGAAGGCTAGGACGCTCACACCCCGAGTAAGGCGGGAGCCGGATCCCGGGCACTAACGAACTGAATTACCAAAACCCCGTGTACCAGCCCATGACTATAAGACATGGCAACACTAAAGAATAGGAAAAGATCTCCAACTAGAAAAAATATGCACCCCTGTTATGTGTGTAGGACATACAAAGCAGGATACGATGGTGGGCGATGCCGGAGCAGCCAGCTCAGGCACCTCCCAATGGGGCCTGCCATTGACGTCTTAATGATGATGGAGAGTGACACTGGAGCAGCCAGCTCTGACACCTCCCAAGGGGCTCGCCATCGACGTCTCAGCACGTCAACGAAAACAACAAGCGCGGATAAGTGATTAAACTCACCTACATCGCTTTTGTTGCTAACAGGGTTCTCTTATGATAGTCTATACACCAGGGGCCTAGCGTCAACGTATCTACAAAGATGGTCGACGACGCCGGAGCACCAAGCTGTTGCACCTCCCAAGGAGCCCGCTGTTGATGTCTCAACACGTCAACAACACCAACAAGCACGGAAAAGTGAGTAAACTCCTCTGCCTTGCTCTTGTTGCTAACAGGGTTCTTTTATGATACCCCGTACACCAGAGGCCTGCTGTTGATGCATCTACAGCAATGGTGGGCGATGCTAGAGTAGCCAATTCCGGCACCTCCCAAGGGGCCTGCCGACGATGCATCTACAACGATAGCGGGCGACGCCGGAGCAGACAGCTCCAGCACCTCCCAATGGGCCTACCGTCGACATCTCTACGACGATGGTGGGCAACGTCGGAGCAGCCTGCTCTGGTGTCTCCCAAGGGGCATGCCAACGATGTCTCTACGATGATGGTGGGCAACACCAGTGCAGCCAGCTCTGGCACCTCCCAGGGGGCCTGCCGTCGATGAATCTACAATGATAGTGGGTGACGTCAGAGCATTTAGCTCTGGCATCACTCAAGGGGCCTACCATCGATGTATCTACGAAGATGGTGGACAACGTTGGAGCATCCAGCTCTGGCACATCCCAAGGGGCCTGGTGACTACACATCTACGACGATGGTGGACGACGCCGGAGTAGCCAGCTCCGGCACCTCCCACGGGGCCTGTCGTCGACGTCTCTACGACGATGGTGGGCGACGCCAGAGCAGCCAACTCTGGCACCTCCCAAGGGGCCTGCCATCCACGATGGTGGGCAGCACTAAAATAATCCACACAAACTCCCCCGCTCCACTAGGGGTCCGTCGAAGACATCCTGCGATCAAGTGCTATGTGTAGCCAACCACCTGGTAACATCTACCAAGTGGCCTCCAAGGGGGTTCCATAGGCAGGACGTCAACTATCGACAGCTCGGCTATGGCAAATATGTGATCGTTGGTTCCTCAAAAGCTAATGACATCATCAAAATATCTTCAAGACCTTATGTAGAGAAGGTCTTAGTGCAACAATTTGAGGAGCACAAGACAAGCCAACATGCAAAACAACAACATGGATTCAAATTCATTAACAGTTATTTATACAAAGGGGTCATCCCTGGATACAAAAGCACTCCGCCTAGGTGTCGTCGGTCTCAACTCCACTAGAACAAAGAGGCCACCTGCTTGGCAAGGTCCTGGACTTTGGCTCTCGCCTCCTCTCGCTCATCAAGGGGGCCTTTCTCCACTGACTCCAGCAGATCCATTGTGCCTTGGTCGCGCTTGAGGCCTGGAGGCCTTCCATCTCTCTCTGAACTGCTTCCTCTCGAACGGCGAGCTCCCAATCACGACGCTCAAAATCCTCCTCCTGGTGCTTGATGGCGAGCTCAAAGTCCTGCATAGCCCAATGCTTCTCCTCCAGCATGCCGAGTCTCTGGGTGATCTCCTCCTCCTTCACCGCCAAGTCCCATTACGCATTAGCAACGACAACTTCGCGGCGGACCAACTCCAGCCGCTGATCCTCGCACAGCTTAAGACGGACATCGATGATGGCATGGGCCTTCAAAGCCTTCGCCTTGAGTTCCTTGTTCTTGGCGTCAACCAGTTTCACCAAGCGCCACTCCTCCGCAAGCTGATACCACCCTCGAGCAAAAGCAGCCTGCGGCTGGCGCAAGACGGACTGGGCCGCGGCAACAACATCGGCGAGAGGGATCGACATGACTATCGCCACGGACAGCTGCCCCTCCGCCCCTTCTGCCGACTCCATGGCAGACACCAAATGCCTGGGGACCAGATGACTCCCCAGCTGTAGCTCCAGGAACCATCGCATCGCTGCCCGATGCTAAAGTCCCCTCCTTCACTGCAAGGGCATCGCCGGCCACCGATGGCGAGTCGCCATCTTGCGCACCAATGACATCAGCCGTCGATTCCGCATCAACGGCGAGCAAGTCAACTCTGCCAAGGGAAGCTGCCAAGACAATGGTAGTCACCTCCTTGCCTGGCACCTCCTGGCCTAGAATATACTTGCCTGGCACCACCTCTGCCCCACCTGCCTCGACGGACGGGGGTGCAGGGACATCGGCATCACCAGAATCTTGTGCACCTTCAGGCGTAGGGTGCGGTGCAGCAGATCCCGTTCCAGCTCTGGAAGCGTGGGACTCACCAAGCCCACCCCGAGGAGCACCAAGGGCACTATGTCGGTCGACGACGCCCTGAAAAGCCAAAACCAACTTCGTCAGAGCGAAGAAGAAAAGTAGAGAAATACTAGAGGAAGAAGTTGCAACTTACCAGTGGGTCGGACTACTCCATTGACCCTGACCTCCCACCCCATGCGGTAGACCAAGGTCGCTAGGATCTGACGACAAGACCGACACTGCTGTCTCTAGCACCAGCTCTTGGTCGACCCGCGTCAGCGCAGTCACCTGCGCAAACCCCTCTGCACCTCCTCAGAAGCCAGAGCCACCACTGGAATCAGAAACAAAGTCAACGATGGGAGCTACGGCTGCTCCGACTCCATCGCGATGAGAAATTGGGGTATCGTCCCCCCCCCCCCCCCCATGTCAGCTTTCGCTTCTTCAACACAGCGGTGGCGGAACCCACAGCCAGAGTGCGGGAACGCTTTCCCGGTGCTGGAACAGGTGCTGGCTGACTGCCCTTTACCCTGAAGGAGGATGTTGGGCGCCCTACCTCCGCCCTTTCTGATGAACGGGAGGATGACCTCGACCTTGGTTGCGTCATGGCGTGGCACCATGCCAGGACCGCCGAAGCCCCAGATGTCTCTTCGCGGTGCAGGCGGGTAACGCCGAACACGTTAATCGCCAACATCGAGCTCAGCAGTTCGTCCCTCAAGCCAGGGGTCATGAAGAGCGGTGACAGTCGTCCGGGATGGAGACATGCTCGTCATTGACCGTGTCGCAGGCCACCACCTTCAACATCCCTTCCAACACCTCGAGGGTGGGGTTGTCCAGAGCCAACTAGCACTGATCATAGGTACCGGTGTAGTGCCAGGCCCCGTACGCGCACTTCTAGAGAGGGGCTGTGCGGTGGTGCAAGAAGTCTGCTAGCACCATCATGGAGGTCAAGCCTTTGCCCGCCAGGAGCCAGATTTGCTTTAGTATCAGTGTGTACTCCTTCGTCAACCCATGGAAAGCTTCCCAGGTGGTGGGATGTAAGTCGGACCATCAGAGGGCATCTTCAGCGTAGGGTGGGCCTCGAACTGACGATCACCCAATCTTCCCTCAAGGTGCTCCACTTGGCCCCTTTGATCGAAGGGATGTAGGCCTAGGAGGTTTTATCCCGGTGTCGAAAGTAGTAGCCACCCACACAGGTTGTCGCGCTCTTTCCAGTAGTCTTCATCACGAAGAAGAACCAGAACATCTCCACTATTGCCAGGCATCCCAAGAACGCCTCGCGGAAGTGGACGAACACCGCGATCACGGTGATGGGGTTCGGCGACAGGTGGTGGAGCTGCAGCCCGTACTCCTCCAGCACTACAAGGAAGAACCTTGATGGCACGAGCACAAGCCCCGCAGACACGTAGGCGGTGAAGAGGGCAGTCTCATCTTCATGCATGTCTTCAAG
Source organism: Tuctoria greenei (assembly GCA_036927565.1). Taxonomy (NCBI): domain Eukaryota; kingdom Viridiplantae; phylum Streptophyta; class Magnoliopsida; order Poales; family Poaceae; genus Tuctoria; species Tuctoria greenei. The sequence continues at coordinate 122,453,044 of JAYESD010000003.1, read as the reverse complement.
AGTGGGAGGTCCCCAGCGGATCGTCCACCCATACTCCGCCACCACCCAGCCAAGCATTCGCCTCATCGACACCAGACCTTTGGCCATCTGGAAGCAAGAAGGTGGCAGCAGGGAGGCCATCGGAGCAAGCCAATGTGAGAGATATGGCTAAGGGGTGAAGGTTCGGGCGCTCAAGGGAGAAGGCGAAAGCTCAGGCTCTGGAATGTGAGTAAGGTAGGAACCGTCCCCTCTATCAAATGTTTCCTTTTTGATCACCCCTTGTGACGCCTGGGCACTTCAGGCATACCGCGAAGGACGGCCTGCAACACTCAGCGCATAGCACCCATAACAATGGGCCCTACACCCCCTATCAATAGCACTGGACCAGGAGGCCGACCACCTGAAACAACAGCTCAAGCGGCTCCCATAAAGGCAGATAGAATGTAAGTGCTATAGCCGCATTGGGAACCATCGTGGTTAAAGGCACCGAAGAAGACAGAGATACAACAGCAAGCAAAGATCTCGTCGCCATAGTCTCTCAACCAGAGGAGGACGCGTGGCGATGTTGGCAGAAGCGCCCACCACTTCGGCTGTCCAAGACAAAATTCAAAGCACAGTGGAGAAAAACATTGAAACGGCTCAACCTTTCGGCTCATAACTTTCCCCCAAGGGGGACCCGGGGGCCACTATCGGTACCCTGCAGACGGGGTACCCTCGCACAAAGGATGAAAACACCGAGGCACGACCGACAGTGCCATGTGTACCGAAGGTGTTAGACCTTGGCCTTCCTCAAGGATGATCTCCAGAACTGCCATGAGGGCCTTGAAGATGGGACTCGGCTCCTACGTTGAGGCGGGCTCCCGAGATGCCATGTGTTAGGACGACACCAGACCCAACCTTTGGGGAGAGCACCGGTACAACCAAGTGGCTCGGAACACCAGGACAGGCACCTCCGGCAGGGAAGAGCTCGGAGCTGCCACGTTCCTTGGAAAGCCCCAGAGCTGCTACATGTCATGAAGAACCAGGACTTGCCTCCCCAGCAGGGGCCAGCCCCGATGCTGCCATGTGTTCTGCAACTTGCCCTAGGCGGTAAGATGCGGGAGTTAAGGGATGGTGCGCCCTGCCCAAGTCAAGCATTGAAGACGTGCACCCAGCTCCGGTGCACAATGCAGAGCTCGCCAACAGTCGAGACCGCTGTGACCAATCGTATCACAATGAAGACGTTGCAGGCCTATCCCACTCAAACAAGTGGGCATGTTGCAACAACAAGACAGGTTGACGGGACACCTTCTGCCGTTGTCAGCAACGGCGCATGGCTACAGATAAGAGAGGCGGCAAGACGGCGTGTCTTCACTGCCACAGTGAGAGGAAGCTTATGCGAGAAGCCTTAGATCTTAGGATAAGATTGTCCCAGGACCATCTGTCGGGCCCCGGACCCCACTTGTAAGGCGTCCGTCCTTGCATATAAAAGGACCAGACCGGCACCGTTACAAGGACCAGAGATCCAATCCCCAATATACACACGCATTCACACACACTAGAAATAGAATCCACCGTTGAGTAGGGTGTTATCCTCCTTGCGGCCCGAACCACGTAAAAACCACCTTCTCATACAATATTTATAAGCGCGTACACTTGATTGAGGCCCAAGTCCCGCCAAGAATAAGAACCTCCGCGGGCTGCTCCTTAGCAGATCCTGGGGAAGTGTCGCATAAACATAATCGTCGCATAAACACTTCGACAGCTACAGAACACTATCGTTGCATTAGGAACTTTTGCCACGATTCACTAGTTCATAGTGTTAGGATCTAACGCCAATGAAAAGAATCTTTGCATTGGGATCTATTGCCACAATCGTACTAGTTTGTGGCCTTAAACGGTGGCCTCATGATATATTACAAAATGTGGCCACTGTGTGAACCAATGAATGTGTGGTGTGTGCATCGTGTTCCTCAGGAATCATAAGGAAGGATTTGATTATTTTCTAGACAAGTGAATGATTTTAGTTATCAATTGTGTGATATGAATAGTGAACCAAAGCAGAATGGAGAAAATTACAAAGCTAAAGGAGACGTGGGGAAGACACGCTTTTCATATAAGAAATGCACTTCGCTGCTAAGCGCGTCTCCATTTTGCTTCTCCGCATAGACTAAGGCTCCATAAGTCTCTCCTCTTCTCTTTGTTCGTCTTCTCCGCGTAGACAACCCACCATGGCCAACATTCCGCCACCAAGCCCGCCGAGGGAGCCACCTTGCAAGAAACAATGTTGCTGCTCCTCTGAGAGGCTCAACAACTAGCTGCTCGTGATGCTGTTCGATAGGTTGTTCAACCGGTTCCAGAGGCTACTCGAGACTATCGCTGAGGTGCTCGGCACCAAGGGCCGCAGTATCCTAGTGGCAGCGATGGCGAGGAACCTTGGTCGCGAGGTTGCATCGCTGGATCCGGACCAGTCGGAGGAACCGGCGGAGCAGCCGGAGTAGGAGGAGGGGGAGGAGGAGTAGGATTCAGGTTTTCTTTTGTTGTTTTTTAGTTGATGTTGTTTTTATTTTCTTGTGACTTGTACTTTTTTCTTCTGTTTTGTAATATATTTTTAATAAAAGATTGTGTTATCTGTGTTCATCTGTGTGATGAATAATTTTGTGTGTTCAACTGTTATCTATCGCCACATAACACAATTGTTGCATTAGGATTTGTTGCCACGATTGTACTAGTTCGTGGCCTTAGGATCTATCGCCACATAACACACTCGTTGCATTAGGATCAGTTGCCAGGAATCACTAGTTCGTTGCATTAGGAATTTCTGCAGGAGCGTCTTTTCAAATTTTTGGTATCTTCTAAAGAGGTGGGATTATTTAATATAGGCTTGCTTCTAAGCTTGCTCCTAAATAGAAGAGCGGCTTCGATCTTTTCAAAAAAAAAATCAAATAGTTCACAGCTAGCTCAAACAGTACTTATATAAAAAAGGCATCATCTTCGCTGTTGTCCCCCACCCCCCGATTGAGATACATGACCATCATTGATATATGTATCATCGTCGTTGTCTTCGTCATCATCTTCACTTTCTGATTGAACTCCATCTGCCTCAAACTGATCACATGTTCTCATTTGAAGAGCGGAAGCATCACCGATTGCTCCCTCAATGTCATTCCTAGCCCATGCAATCGTATCCACATTTATATGTGGCATATTGATATCAGTAAGTCGATCATCAAATGTCTCAGCCTCCATCGTCTCAGTGAAATTATGTTCACTATCTCCAGGGAGCATGGCAAAAAGGTTTCGTGGCTTCGTTTTAACAGTTGTGGCCCATTTAGGTTGCTTCACACTTTGAATGTAAAAAACTTATTCTGCTTGGGTGGCCAGAATGTAAGGCTCATACTTAAATTGAGAAAGAGTAGTGTCAATATCTATCATTCCGTATTGATCCGTTTTGTAGCCTCTGCTTTGGCCCCGACCGGAAAAGGGCCAATCAAACCAGTCACATTCAAATAATAGAACCTCTTGTTTCTTTTTCAAAATCAACAAAAATCTTTTTCTTGATTACTCCAAAGCAATCATGATCACCATCTTCAAGAACAACATCATTGTTTTTGCTTCCGTAAATCTTTTTCCACCCCTGCAGCTCGAAAGAAGAAGCTATTTATGAATGATCGACTAAATAAATGTGCCTCACGATCAGGTCCTCTAGATAATGCATACAAAAAATTGGTTACTTTGCCTTCTTTGTGTAATGTAGTAATTTGTACACAATAGTATAAAAGGGGTCATCAATAAACTAACTTCAGAACACATATTTGTTCAATATTTCATCAAAGTAAAAAATTGCATGTACTTACTCATTTCTAAAACCAATAATCAAACTCATCTCTATGACACTTTTCAACATCACGAGAATTATTTTTTTTCAGTTCTTTAAAATGCTCACTGAAATGGGCACAAAATTAAATTAGCCATCTACAATAAGCATGATCCAATATAGTATAGAACATCTGAGTTATACGTACTTGATCAATGGAGCAGCCTGTTCAGCATTAGAAATATTATAATGCCTGATGTTATGTAGTTCCACCATAGTAAGTTGGCCCCATTTAAACCCCTTTTTAGAATTATCAACTTGTGTAAATATATTAGACTCGAGAGAAGGTTCATTCCTAGCTGCAGCTTCCTGACGTTCTTGCTTATTAAGCTTGGTGATGATGTTATCCAAAAAACTGACTACAAAAAGTCATATGCTCTTCCATAATATATCCCTTAGCTATAGAACCCTCCGGGTCAGCTCTATTACGTACATACCTCTTCAATGTAACAAGGTACCTCTCAATTGGATACATCCATCTGTAAGAAACAGGTCCACTCAAGCGAGCTTCTTTGGCAAGATGGGTTGGAATATGTACCATGATATCAAAGAAAGACGGAGGAAGCTACACCTCAAGCTTACAAAGTTTCGGGAAAATCGTTTGATCATGTTATCCAAATCTGGTTCCGCCAATTCTTTAGAACAAATTCTAGAAAAGAATCTGCTAAACTCAATTAAAGGTGCAACAAACTTTTCAGGCAATATGTCACGTATTGCAATTGTAAGGAGCTTCTAAAATATAATATGGCCGTCATGAGTTGTTAGACCTGATACCTTACATGCTTTTATGTCCACACATCTCTTGATGTTATTAGGCATCTTCACATCCCCCAAAAACTTGCGCAGGGTGGTCTTCTCATCTTTATGAAAAATATATGATGCTTGTGGACAATCATACTTCCCATTTATAGCCACCAAATGTTGTTGTGGTCGTATGCCCATATCCTGCAAATCAAAACGAGCTTGTAGACTATCTTTTGTTTTACCGCTCATATTAAGTAATGTCCCTAATATGCTATCACAAATGTTTTTCTCAATGTGCATGACATCTAAGTTATGCCTTATTAGCAATATCTTCCAATACAGGAGCTGGAAAAATATACTTTTCTTCTTCCAACTATGCCACCTATTTTCCTCAGTGCGCTTTACCTTAGGCCCCCTTTAGCAGAGCTTCACAATGCTGATTCTCAGGCAAAATCAGTGGACTTGTGCCAAATAATATTTTCTAGGAGAAGTGATTCTTAGCTGATTCTGAGAAGTGATTCTCTGAAATGAACTAAGAGGCTGAGAGCTAAAAAGTAGCTTCTCCTGATTCTGTGAAGTGATTCTCTATCCTGATTCTAAGAGTTCATTCTAAAATATCATTGACAATCACTTTCAGCCACAGAATCACTTCATCAGAGAATCAATAGTCAATTTAGAGAATCGGAAGCTGGGAGCTGTGCCAAAGGGGGCCTTATTATTCATCTGTCCAAAACTCACTTGATCAAAACTCTCGTATTTGTTGGAGTACTTCATCACCAGAGAGTGATGTTGGAGCCTCTCTATTCTATATCTTGTTGTTGAAAGAAGCTTTGTTTCGACACCACCTGTGATTCTGAGGTAGGAAATGATGATGACCCATGTAGCAATACTTTTGTCCATGTTTCAACCACAAGGCATCATTGTTTATATGGCAATATGGACTTGCTAGCTTACCTTTTGTGCTCCATCCACATAGCATTGCATATGCTGGAAAATCATTTATTGTCCATAATATAGAAGCTCGCATGAGAAATGTCTCTTTCTTTGAACTGTCGTATGGTTCAACACCATCGGACCATAATTTTAGTAGCTCATCAATCAAAGGCTGCAGATACACATCAATGTTGTTTCCAGGTGACTTTGGCCCAGGAATTATAATTGACATCAACCAATAAGGCTGCTTCATACACAACCAAGATAGTAGATTATGAGGGATTAGAATCACAGGCCACGTACTGTAAAAAACATTCAGTATTCCAAGTGGATTGAAACAATCTGATGCTATCCCAAGTCTTATGTTGTGAGAATCAGATGAGAAATTTGGTTGAATGCTATCAAAATGCTTCCATGCTTACATATCTACAGGATGGCTTAGTATTCCATCATCAATACATTTTTCTTTGTGCCAGCGCATGTTTGATACCGTCGATCCTACAATATAAAACCTTTGAAGACGAGGAATAAGAGGGAACTATCATAGAGTCTTGTGTGCTACAAGCTTCTAGGCTTTTCCACAAGGTGCCTTTCTTGCATTCACACCAGTACTATTTTTCCATCTTAATTCACCACATTTTGGGCATTAATCTAGCAGAGAATAGTCCTTCCAGAATAACACATAGTCATTGACACATGCATCGATCTTTTGGTAGTCCAGCCCGAGGTCACGAACAACCTTCTGAACTTTATCAAGTGTATTAGGAATGTAGTGACCCTCTCGAAGCACATATGAGAATAGTTCAAGGATCAACTCACATGCTTTTTTTTCTCAAACTAGTTAAACACTTTATCTGGTACAACCTGACAATGAAGGATAATTGGGTCACCTTCTCACAACCTGGATACAACAACTTTTTGGCATCATTTAATAAGTCATAGAATGTCTTTGAACATCCAGTTGGATCCTACTAGTTTATGCATTTTTCTGGATCATCAACATCTGCTTTATAGCATTACTCTCCCTACAACAAATTCTCTTCGAGACGCGTTGCGGCTGATGTCAGTCAGACCGAACTAGCGAACCCTATCTTTGTCTAGTCTAGCATGTCCAGCTGCATGCCTGCCCCCTCAGTCTTGCCTGCTTTGCTGCTGGACTAAAAATCCTCTACAGTACTATGGGTGCAGTAGCGCCACTTACATGTGTACCTGATGGCTCATTTTAGGAAATGAACAACAACAAAGAAGTCAATAATGTACTCCCTTCCGATCAAAATAATTATTGTTCAGACAGTCGTAACTAGTTCAATTTTAATTCATTTGTTGGTTTGATATGACAATTAATATAAAGCATGAGGGAGTAATACAAAACAAATTGCTACTGGGACGCGGTTGTCCCACACTCGTATTTGCCGCACTCGTACTGAAGATGGTATGAACATCATACTTTTCTTCTTTTCACACTATTTGTACATGGTACGAAACTTGGTCAGGCGGTAATTTGCTTTAATCGTTTATCATTTGTATCAATGTAACAGAAGGAAGGAAGTTTGGAAGAGGTGTGGCTAAAGGACCTAAGGTTTTTAGAATACGCTATGCATCCCAAGTTAGTAGAACGGAGAATGTGAAGCTACCAGTTCAGTTCACTAGGTTGGGTGTTGCAGTTGGTATTAATCACCGACGCTTTGTCGATGATGTGGTAATGTTAACAAAAAAAAACATGCACCCCTTGGTGGTGCAAGGAAGTGGGCAAAGGTTGGCGCTACTAACAAGAGAGAAATAGTACGAGACATTATGGTTAGTGTCGTCATACCCCACATAAGTAATTTTTTTCTTGCAGTCTCCATCTTGTACATTTTAAGCAACGTGTTATACAATATACATAATTTCTGGGATATGGAGGACACACAGGAGAGCACAAGAAAAATTTTGAAAAATGCTGTTGAGCACTACAAGGGGTGGTGCTCGACTTTACATGCCACCTATAAGAGTTACTTGACCGATGAATAACGTATACAAAACAAGCCTGATGATGTACCGGTGCCCGAGTGGTTGCACCTAATAGAATATTTCAGGTCTGAGCTCGAAGGTCAACTAACTTTTTAATATCTTCACATCATACAAAAACTATTTGATTTACATTCATTCGTGGAATTAATTCTTAAAATTATTGAAGTCAATAACCAGGACCAATTCTCAAAATTGAAGAAGATGAAAGATGAAACACTTGCTTGGCTCCAAATCCTACGCCCAACTTAGTTACGATAAGGTATGAAAAATAAATCATGCTTTTACTTTGCGCTGCAATCAATATGTATACCTACATGTTGAATTTTACATGTATTTTATGTAGCGAGACCCAGAGACCAGAGAAGAATATGATGACATACAAATGTGGGAGGCAAGCCACTTGAAGAATGGTGAATGGACAAATGAGCAGGCAGAAGCTGTACATGGCAGTAACACTTAAAACAATCCCCAATTAAATAAGTATTTGCAATGTAAGTGTGACTTTTCTTTTCGTAGATAGAGCCAGGCACGTGCCCAAGTGGACGATAAGGAAGCTAAGCAGGGAGGCCGAATTCGAAATGAGGAGAGAAACCACATCTTCCAGCATTGTTATAGATCTTCCAATGGTTGTGCAGGATCACAGGTTCGGGGGCATGGTTATATGGCTAACCCTACTGGTCCTGAGCGTGAACATATGCGTATCCAGATGGCTGAAAACCTAAACGACCAAGTTCGAAACTTAGAAGATAGAAATGTGTGCCTCAATCACCATGTGCAGGAGTTGGAAGGAAGAAATGATAGCTTCACCACATAGATGGACTGCAAAAACCAGAAGAATGAAGAGTTAAACCTTCAAGTCCAAAACTTAGAAGGTCAGATAGCAGCTAATCGTGAACAAAGAGCTTAGGAAATGGAGGAAATGCGCCTCTCAATGATGGTTGAAATGCACAAAATGTTTCGGACTCCACAAAAGGGCCAACAAAAGGCACATGTTCCAATTAGTCCCGATCATCTTAGGCAAACTTTTAACATGCATAAACATTGCATTAGTAATACGTGAGTGTTGTTATGCATGTTGTAATATAAATTGATGGATGTTTATTGTTAAACTCGTGATTATGTTGCCACTAATATTCAAACATGGTGCATTAGGATTCCACTGCCGCTAGTTATGGAATGTGGCATTATGAATTTCTTGTCACGAATGATAAATTGTTGCAATTGGAAGCTATTGCCATGAATTACAAAATGTTGCAGTATAAACATTTCGCCACGACTCAAAAAATGTTGTACTAGACTGCTATTGCCACCACTCAGAAAACGTTACATTGCAACACTATTGCCATAGATGAGAAAATGTTGCATTACACCTCTAACGCCACAAATCAATAAACATTGCATTACAACCGTATTGCCACGGATCAGAAAGCGCTGCATTACGAACCTATTGCCGCAGATCAGAAAACTTTGCATTACAAACCTATTGCCGCAGATCAGGAAGCGTTGCATTATGAACATATTGCCACAGATAAGAAATTGTTGCAACACCATACTATTCGCCACATATGTGAAATCGTTGTAGTACCATACTATTTCCCACAGATATGAAATCATTGCAATACAGTACTATTCACCACGCTTGTGAAATCTTTGCAATAAAATACTATTTGCCACGGACGTTAAATCATTGCAGTACCATACTATTTGCCACGAGTGTGTTATCATTGTAATACCGTACTATTAGCCATGAATGTGAAATCGTTGCAATATCATTGTATTTGCCACAGATGTTATATCGTCGCAGTACCATAATATTAGCCACGGATGTGTAATCGTTGCAATACCATACTATTTGCCACGAATGTGAAATTGTTGCAATACCATACTATTGCCATGAATGCAAAATCGTTGCAATATTGTGATATTCGTTGCAATACGTTAAATCGGTGCAATACGTCAAATCGTTGCAATACCATACTATTTACCACGGCTGTGAAATCATTGCAAAAACATACTATTGCCACGAATGTTAAATCGTTGCAATCCTGCTATTCGTTGCTATACGTTAAATCGTTGCAATATGTTAAATCATTGCAATACCATACTATTTGCCATGAATGTGAAATCGTTGCAATAACATACACTTGCCATGAATGTGTAATCATTGCAATAACATGCTATTCGTTGCAATACGTTAAATCGTAGCAATACGTTAAATTGTTGCAATACAATACTATTTGCCACGAATGTGGAATCGTTGCAATACAATACTATTCATTGCATTACGTTAAATCGTCGTGATACGTGAAATCATTGCAATAACATACTATTTGCCACTGATGTAAAATCGTTTCAATATCATACTATTTGCCACGGATGTCAAGTCGTCACAATAACCTATCGCCATGGGACTTATTCCAATGATTCGTAAAAACTATCGCCACATTCTATTTCATTGCAACAGTGACCTATTGCGATGAAAAATGACCTACTGCGACGAATTTTTTCATTGAAGTAAGCCGGAATCCTTGTAGTGACCCCTTTGTCGCATGGTGATGCCTGTGTCGTCACGGGTCAGCATTTCTTTCAGCAGCCGCCTCTTTATCTCCGGCATAGCGAGCACTAGCAAGAATTCTGAAGCAGGCATTAGGTCGTCTCTGGAGATGGAACTGTTGTACAGCTTCGCTAGAATAAACAGTAGGGCCTCCTTGTCCATGTAAGTTCCCAGGACAACTTCAATTCGATTGAAGTCCATATCTCCATTGTATGCCAAGACTGGAAACTCCCTCTGCTTAAGAGGAGCCCAGCGTTGAGACAAGAAGTCGCAAAGCACCATCAGCGAAGTCAAGCCTCCTTTAGCCAGGTGCTGAATCCTCGTGAGCACCGGGTTGTACTCCACCGATAGGTCCAAAATAATCTCCTAGAAGTCATTGTTTGTGGTGGGAAGTCCGGTGGGTAGCTTCAAGCGGTCATGCTGGTCCGTCCAAATTATCACCGAGTCGCTCTTCCATGTCTCCCACTTCCCAGAGGAAAAAGAATTGATGTACTTGTATGGAGCATTCCTACGCCTCACGAAGTAATAAGCTCCGATGAGGCCGATACCTTTCCCAGTCGGTCGGAGGGTGAAGAAGGTCTTGAATAGTGGCATGTAGGGCCTCACTCAGATATACATCTCGCACGTGGATGAAGATCGCCACCGGCAGGATCGAGTGAGGGCTACGGTGTTGGAGTTGAAGCCCGTACACCTCCAGCAGCATCAGCAGGAAGGAGGAAACTTGAGAGACTAACCTCACCATGGAATATGTCGTGATGAAGACAATGTCACTGGAGCTTTTCTTGTGAATGGAAGGCTCCTGCGGTGCATCGCATTGTCAAGAGAAGGGCTTTGCTAGCCCATCAGCTTCTGGACTCTCACGATCTCCCTCTAGCTCATGAGCTTGGAGGGGAGAAGGCCAGGTTCTATGGCTGCGACTGGAGTAGATTAGAAGGCAAAAGCACAATGCAGAGAAGGAAGCAGAGAGTTCTATGCGCAAGGAAACTGATCGGAGTGTAAGAGTTCTTCCATTGTGCAACTTTACCCTTTATTACTCTTTGTGGCGCTTGGAATGTAACTGCACGCAGACCATGATTACGCACTGCATAGTTACGTCGTTCATGACAAGGGGGTCGAGTCCACATTTCTAAAAAAGTAAAACCAGGTGAACCATTGTCATGATGAGAAGTTGGGAGCCTAAGGAAGGCAGTCTGACAAGGCTACAAAGGTTGCGCTAGGAGCCGATACGAAAATCGTATTGGGAACCAGCGCTCTTCAAGGCGTGGGATCTACACGTCGCGAATCGCTTGCCAAATCAAGAAGGGCCATGTAGCGGTGGCACATGAATGTGCCATCGTTTCAATCGCCCAAGTGAAAATTTGAAGCAGCAATGTGGGAAGTGATGGGGGCCCCACCTGCGTGATCGAAACCTCCCCTAAGGTGGGCCCGGGGACGACTATCGGTACCCTGTGGACCAGGTGCCCTCGCGTACCGGAAGGAGAAGTGCAGAGTCCCACTTTCCAGGAGGGAAGACCTTCGAAGGATGCGTCTCTCATAGTGTCACACCTGCCTCCGTCCTAATGGTGGCTCCAGCACTTCCACATGTCTCATAGTGCCCAACCATTTTCCCTTTTAAGGGTGGCTCCGGTACTGCCACGTGTCTTGCGGCGCCAGACCTGCCTCCCTCCTAACGGTGGCTCCGGTGCTGCCATGTGTCCCGCAGTGCCGGACCTGGCTCCCTCCTAAAGATGGCTCCAGTGTTGCCATGTGTCCCGCAGTGCCGATTTGCCTCGTGGATCCTGTGCTAACACATGTCCCGCAGCTCCGGACCTGCCTCACTGCTTGGGGTGGCTCCTGAGCCGCAACATGTCGGACCCTACCTCTCGAACGGGAAGTACTCCAGGATCTCCAATGGCACGAACATTAAAATGGCTATAAATCAGCCGTTACAAGACATGGTTAATTCATCATTAATCCCGCATTAATGACACAAAATTATAGGGTCTTCGAGCATTGTAATGATGTCATCAAGTCACGTTATTACACAAATAAACCACTGTTAAGTTCCTAGATCGTGTACAGGGTGCTTATAGCCCAGGGCCACCTGTCGGGCCTTGGCCTCGCTGTAACAGCCAGACCTTGGTATATAAAAGGTCTACGCTGCACCTTAGAGGCTAACTGAAGTCATCTGACCCCAGACATATGCAGCACGCTCAAGCATACAACACACCCCCATGGAGTAGGGTATTACGCTCAGGCGGCCGAAACCACGTAAAAATCTCTTTGTCACCTCTGTTCTTGAGTTCTTCGAGTTACGCCCGTCTTTAAAAAGAACCTCCTTGGGCTACTTCTTAGTAGTACTAGGAGAATCATCGATTGGACACTTCGACATTCATGGTAGTATCTGGTCTCTAAATTTCTATGAAGCTAAAGTCTTCCCAAATTTTTCATGCTTGTTATGTAGCTTTGACATAGGAAATAGTGGAAGATTCATTTAGGTTTATAATATAGAGTCTAAGAAAATTGGTATGAGATTTTGCTAAGCGTTCCAGTGGGAGATGTTGATTTTACAAAATTCAACCATTTTCTGAAAAGTTTATGATATTTTTTCTTATTTTTCGAGTACATAGAGGATTAATCCTCATTTGACACAGTAAATGAAGCCAAATGATTCTGAAAATTTACTGGATATCAAACGTACTTAATGTAATATTGTAGACAAATTTGAGAATTTTCTATAAAGGGAATCACCTGAAATAAATTCCCAATTGTTTACCTTGTGGGAATTATCGAGGACAACCAGGGACTTTCATACCATACCAAATAATTTACATCTCTGCAAAGTACTTGGTGTGATGAGTTCAATCAATTTATTTCAGAATTTTTGGACAAATCTACAAGGAATGGTGAATTTCCTAAGTTTGAGTCATTTCTGGAATTATTTATGTATTGCAAATGCACGTAGCCATTGACCATTGGGGCCAGGGTTTAAATTGTTCCAATGGGAATTATGCACTACCGAGGGACACAAGCTTCTACCGCAGCCACACTAGATTTTGGCCACAATTAGTTCCGGAGAGGCATTACCCTGGCTGACAGGTGGGACCAGGGACTTCTTCTTCTACCTCAGGTCCGGGTGGTGCGGGCGGCGCACCATCGCCTTGGCCGATGTCGAGCACTAGGGGTTAAGGGAGCGCGGATCTTGCTGCCAGGGCCTAATCCGGCACGGGGAAGATGATGGTTGGGTTGAGGACGCTAGGAATGGACGGAGCATGGCCGGCGGCGAGAATGGCGGACGACACAACTCCGGTGAAGTCAAACTCGCGCGGGAGTTGGTCCAAAAGCTCAGGAATGGCTCTAAAAGTATAAGTAGGGCATGGGCAGCACTAAAATCGATTGAAAACTGTGGGAAATCGGCTCTAGATAGGGGTTCAACCGTGATCTAGGTTGTAATGCTTGGGCGGATGGGAAAACTTTGATTTTGGCACCTCTGCTTGATCAATTGCTTTGGTTTTTGTTTGTGGCAACTCAAACTAACCTCTGTTAGTTTTGCGCTTTTACACTTAATTGCTCTATCTACCAAATTTCAGAATTTTTAGAGCTAACTATAATGGCACTATAAAAACAACAGAGAAGTAAAACTTGCTTGTATCTATGGACCCAACCTTCCATAGACTCATCCTCCTCTGTTTTTCCCTGTTGCCTCACGGATTGACACCGGACGCATGCAGAAAGCCAGCAGCTCCTTGCTCGCTAGCTTGTTGAGGCTGTTCCAGCTGCAAAGCAGTAGCTATATGCCTTCATCCCTTCCTCACCTCTCCTGGACCAAGCAACAGCGTGTGCTTCTTAACTGGAAAAACACGTAGCTCCCTGGCGACTTCTCTGTTCTGGCAAAATCAACCCCGAGACAAGTGGTTTTGATCCATGTGCTTTGTGCTTTCTTGCTTCTTGATGTGTCACGCTTCTCACTGAATCTTTGTTTTGCCAGTTTGAGCCTTCCCGAAGTTCATTGTGGTGAAACTGTGGCTGCCGTTTTCTCTATTCATGGTGGCCGCTACGTGCTCCACCATAGCGCTGACGCTGTAGGCATCCTCTCCTCTGCCTTCTCAAAACAAAAAGGTGTGCTATAATCTCCTGCCAAATTTCACGGCATGTCTTCCACTATATCTACTGTATTTTGAGTTTCCCCGACGAGTTCATCCCATAGTGGAGATTAGGTCTTCACCCAAATTCGTTTTCCATGTATGAGTATTTCTTGCACCCATGATCTTTCATCTTCCACACGTTCACGTGCTTCTCCTAGACGAAAAACCAACAAATTCCATAAGTAGAACCTTCACAATGGCCATGCTCCTAGCCGTCGCCTCCAAACCATTGGTTCACCAACAATGTATGGGTTATGAGGTGTTTCTCTCCTTTTTGCATCCATGGTCACTATCGAAGAGTTCTTGCGACACTTCCCCCAGACCTGCTATGCGAGCAGCCTGTGGAGGTTTTTGATCGGTAGGGCTTAGTCCACAGGAGAGGTTGTGTGGCACCAGGTTCCGAAAATGAACCAAGTGTGATGCATATGTGTGTCCAGAACGTTGGTCACACATACACGAGTGCATCACAAATGATATACAGAAAATTACCACATCACGAATTAATAAATTAGAACTTTTATTACCTTATTAAAATAATCCCCAAATTACAACTCTAATGATACTTATTAATAATTTTGAAACTAATGCAGTGGAAATAGTATAAACTGAGCAAACTAAGAATGAGGGATATAGCACAACTCCAAGAAATCCACATGCAAGCCGACGGCAGCACACATCCTATAACTCCGCATTATCCTCAGGGTACTCCCAAACATCACCTGAAACTATTGGTGGGGGAATTGCAAGGGTGAGCACATGTCGTACTCACCAAGTGTGGAAAAATAATGACATGTAGCTTAAATGAGGAATTAACAATAAATAATAGCTATTTGCTGAAAAGTACATTCAAAACATATGAAAAGCATCCTACAATGTCTATGCGAAATTTTTAACATCATGTCCCAAATAATTTACATAATATGAAAGTATCATCATATATTCATCCATATGCCAGATCCTTACCATCATCATTAGCCATTCCAATTTATCACCATCCCATCCATAACCAAAACCAAACCATCCGAAATACCAAGTTTCCCTCTAATCATGTAGTTCATCCATGTGCTTTTAACCAAGAGCACATCTATCATGATAGTTTTTAACACTCAGCAGAGGTTGTACCACTTTACCCACAAGTTTGTGATTTTGTCCCCTTTTGGTGACTAAGGAACCTTCATCATGCCCATGAGCCGTCGATCACATTACACACTTCCATCATTGTGTGGCCAAGAGATCATAAAATAGCCTTTACAAAGGGACTACAAACATATTCAGACCAACTGAGGTTTCACCGGTGGTGATGCCTCAATCTGGGCTTATCCAACCAAGGGCCCCTTCTTGTGCCGATTGGATCTCAGGGCAGTCCCGCAATGATTGCAAACCCAACCGATTCCCATTCCCCGCTCCTCCAAATGGTCCAAACAATGCTGGCAATTCATCTATTTAATCAGCTAAGTAGCACCCATACTTAGACCTGTGGTGGCACCGTAAAACCTAGTTGTCGATCCCGGAACTGGTCCTTAGATACAAAGCAAGCAAAACCACCAAAACATCCAACCCAATCCACAAACCATGCTTGCTTAGATCTCCCAATCCATGTTACCAATTAACCATATTAATCAATTTACATCCTCCATAAGGGTATTAATTCATAGTGAAGCCATTTGGTAGATTTCCCATCCCAATTAATTAGAGTGAAGCAAGACTAGTAAACACCTATCATGGTTTTCCCTTCAATTTGACACAAGCATGCAGTTTTGCAAAAAAAAAAAAACATTTAAAAGCAAGATCAAAATGATCAAGGACACTTGCCTTGCTCTTGAGAGTGATTATGATCAAAAGTTTCATTCTTTTGCTGGAGGTCCTCGACAGCACCATCTAGAGCAACACCTTCTATTCTGCGCAACAAACATACAAAACAAGCATTATAATCAATAAATGCTCATATATTACTCAATATGTCATGACATGCATGAATAATGCAATTATGTGGTAATGCATATTATTAGGCTGATATGATAGCCTACTAACTAGTCACACTTAAGTATTACATATTAGAACAAGTTTCAAGTCATTTTGGAGGATAATTAAGAAGTTCCAGGAATTTCCAGAATAGGAAGACCGGACTAGTCCGCATAGGGATAGGACCAGTCCGTTCTGGCACAGAAAGGAAATCGGATTAGTCCGCACTAGGACCAGATAAGTTTGTTGGAGCTAGGGTTTTGGCAAATTTTCAATTAGAGCATAGTTAAAATTAATATGGAACATTAATTTTACGTAGAGAATATGGATCTAAGATAATTACCGTGAATCCTAGGGTTCAAGGGTCGAGGATTCGAGAATTGGACGTCAAGATCGAAGGAGACGAAGAATTGACGAAGAGGAATGTTGACATTAAGAGTGATGATGAAGATCGCAACAGTGACGACGATCTTGGTTGATCCTCCTCCTTCCTCCCTTCTCCTTCTTCTCCCTGCGGTGGAGGCTCGTTGATGGCGGCTCTCACGAACTAGGATTAGGGGTTTTCTTCAATTGTGGCAAAGAGATGAAAGGGTGGGTGTTGGGGAGTTTATATAGGGTGAAGATGGTAAGGTTTGGGTGGAATTCGTGTTTAAGGTGGTGGAGGCCGAGTAGGGGTCCCACATGGACTACATAGGTGTTGCACATAATGTTCTTGGGCCCACTTAAGCCAAATACCCAATAACATGTCGTGGAGAAAGAAATAGAATTCGAGTCGATCACACCGAACTAGTCTTCTAGGGGGGCAGACAAGTCCAATATGGGACAATGACTTTAACGGGAAAGTCCGGAGGCAGTTCGAACAAGTTTGATCTTGTCTAGAGAGGAAAACGGACAAGTCCGATATGAGGCCAGACGAGTTCGGGGGTATTCTCGAATTTTTAAAATCCGGACCAAAAAGAAGAGTCACAGGACAACTCCAAAGATTTCGAGTGACGTATATCGGACTAGTCCATACTTGAGAACAGACAAGTCTGGACAAAATTAGAAGCATTTTTTGAATTCGTCGGCAACAAATAGCAGACACGTTCGGAAAACAACCGAGAGCAAAATAGACTAGTCCCCCAAACTGGACATGTCCACACTGACATAGACTATTAACTGCAGTTTTGGTTCCAATTCGTTTTCATATTTTTCCTTTTTATGTTGCTTAATGTTAAACACTTATAGAGATGTATGCAATGCATGATGGATGAAAATGAGGGTGTTA
Organism: Tuctoria greenei; assembly: GCA_036927565.1. Lineage (NCBI taxonomy): Eukaryota > Viridiplantae > Streptophyta > Magnoliopsida > Poales > Poaceae > Tuctoria > Tuctoria greenei. The sequence continues at coordinate 122,435,615 of JAYESD010000003.1, read as the reverse complement.
CAAACCTACCCCCCTTAAAATGAATCTTGCCGTCGAGATTTGACGTAGAAGGAAAGAGATAGGAAAATTATCTCTTGAGGTCATCTTCTAGCTCCCAAGTTGCTTCCGATTCTGTATGATGCTTCCATCCTACTTTGCACCATTGAATCACCTTTTTTCTTGTGACTCTCTCTTTGGTTTCCAAAATTTTGACTGGTTGCTTGGCATAAGTCAAATTTTCCTCTGATTCTAACTCTTCCACTCGCACTTGTTCTTCCGGTACCCTTAAGCACTTCTTGAGCTGTGAAACATGAAACACATCAAGAACATCGGAAAGCTGTGCCGGCATATCCAACTTATATACCTCTTCTCCATGTTTTCCCAAAATCTTGAATGGTCCAATATAGCGAAGTGCCAACTTGCCCTTGACATTAAATTGCTTATGACCTTGCATAGGTGATACCTTGAGATATACAATGTCTCCCACTTCAAAGGCTAAGTTCCTTTACCTATTATCCGCATAGCCTTTTTGTCTTGATAGAGCGGCCCTGAAATTCTTGTGGATTGTCTGAACTTGCTTTTCAGCCTCTTGCAATACATCGGGTCCAAATACTTGGTTCTCTCCTATCTCATTCCAAAACAAGGGTGTCCTACACTTCATTCTATATAGTGCTTCATATTGCGACATCTTCAAACTTGCTTGGTAACTGTTATTGTAGGAAAATTCAGCATACGACAAGCTTTTGTCCCAGCCGCGTCCATGCTTCAAAGCACAAGCTCTCAACATATCTTCCAAAATTTGGATGGTCCTCTCGGTTTGTCCATCAGTTTGCATGTGATAAGCTGACCTGAAATTCAACTTAGTACCCATAGCTTCATGCAGTTTTGTGAGACCTATGTGTGCTGAATACATTGGCTTGTGCTGAATACATTGGCTATGGCGATAAAAGTTTTGAATACTACCAAAACACCTTTATCATCAAGGTCCGACTCTTGGTCCGAGCTCCAGCAAGGTCCGACGATAGGTCCGGCTTGTTTTGAGCAGCTCCGACAAGGTCCAATGTAAGGTCCGACTAGCTTTGGTTAGCTCCGGCTCTAGGTACAACTAGCTTTGGTAAGCTCCAGCGCTAGGTCCAACTAGCTATGGTTAGCTCCGGTGCTAGGTCTTGCAAGCTTTGGTAAGTTCCGGCGCTACATCCTGTTAGTTTTGGTAAGCTTCGGTTCAAGGTCCGATTAGTTTTGGCAAGGTTCAGAGCTTGATCGCAGTGGTTCTGCTTTTACTTTGAATGGATTCTAACTTTCTTTACATATATGGAAAGTTTGCTTAGTATTCTTTTACTAAGTTTTTGGTGTGTTTTGGTGGTTATGGTTGATATCTTTTTGCTATGGTTTGCAACATGCTTATTTGAGGTGCTCACGTAAGGTATTGTGGTTTCAGAACTAACGAGAGTCAAGTCGAGGACTTGTGCTCGCAAGTAATGGTTGTTTATTCATGTGAAGGTGTTGCATGAGTTCAAGACATGGCTGGTGACGGGATCCATTGAACTAATCTTAGGGGGAAGATGTTGTTCAACAACCAAGTTTGGGAGGAATCGTGGTTGAGTTGATTAGGAGGTTGCACAACATGTTTGAATCAAGAACAATGCATATGAAGGTATTGTGGATGTCGTTGGAAGGTGTTTGCACGTGTGCAAGGATTGCATGGATGTGGCTACATGGTTCTGAGGCGTGATGAAGAGATGTGGACGTAAAGAATTGGTCGGAAAGGTCCAACCGACTAGGTTATGGACTCAGGCTGCGGGTGAGTGGTGTTTGACTCAAATATGGAAAGTTTTGAGTTGGTCATGATAGGATTTCATGTGGGTCACGAATTTGCGTTGTTTTAGGAATGTGGGATACCTTCCTAAGGTGTTTGTAAGTCTTGAGATTGCTTCTATCTGCGTACAGAAGACTCTTGAGCAGTTATGGAAATTTTCGATTCGTGAATTGAGTAGGATTAGAGTCCTAGTTAGGTTTGGGTTGGCCTAAGGGCTGGTTATATAAGCAAGGGAGGCCAGAGCTCATGGTATATGAATTTGGGGCTGTTTCTCTTGTGTTTTGATCAGTAACATTCGTAGTTTGAAGAAATTTTTGTGCCTTGTTCGTTCGACTTGTTTTCGTCGAGTTTCTGCATGGCACTACCTTTTTTCGGTGGTTTTATCATAACTCAATTTTTAATGATCCGATTGATGTGATTCTTTTTGGGTTGTCTTCACAACTTGATTTTCCATCATCTATGAAAATTCCATGGTCAGTGGATTTATCATTTCTGATCTACATGAGTTTCTTTGCAGTGTTACAAAACTGTTTTTCTCGGGTAGGACAAATTGATCTTTGTTCGATCTTTCGATCGTAACTTCATTTTCTCTCAGCAGATTTTCGTGATTCTTGCTGTGATGTATTCATGACTTGATTCTCTACAATCGATACCTGTTTTGTAATAGTTGAACACGTTTATATTAGTCACACACATGGTTTCTTTAACACATCGGTTTTCTGACGAGGGGTGTTTTCTTTGCTTCCACTGAAAAGTTTTTATCTACCATTCACCCCACCCCCTCTGGTAGCTTTACACGTGATCTTCGATTCTACAATTGGTATAAGAGCCACGGTGCTCTAATCTTCGTGAATCGCACGTGCTTGACTAATCCTCATGGAGAAATACTAGGCAAAACCTTGTGTGTTTGTTGATATTGATTTTCAAGTTTGGAAGGCACGCATGGAAGCTTTTATCTAGGCGCAAGGCTTCGTGATGTGGGAAAAAGTGTACGAGCCTTATGACGTGCCGCTGAACGATCATGTTATGGCTACAAACTTAAGAGATGTTGACAACAACAACAAAGCTCGCAACTTGACAAACCAAGGACTAACTCAGAGCGACTTCCACCGTGTTGCACACCTCCGATCAACTATGATGTGTGGAGAGCACTTTGTGACTACCACGAAGGATCCAACACGATCAAGGAGGTAAAATATAATATGTTCTAGAAAGAATACATCCACTTCGAGATGCAACCCGGTGAGTCCTTTGATGACCTTTTTGCTCACTTTAATAAAATTCTAAGCAACTTGCGTAGTGTCAATGTTAATTTTTCATATGCTGAAAATGCCAGGCAATTGTTAAGTGCATCAGACTTGTCAATTTTGGAGATGAAAGTCACATCTATTCATGAATCTACTATCATGAGTACACTTACATTAGATATGCTATATTCTAAATTTAAAACTCACGAAATTGACATAATCTCACGTAAGAACCCCAACAAGTCTCTTGCATTTGTTTCTCAACGTGATATGCCTAGCTCCTGCCAACCTTCATGTAACAATACACTTGCTTTGTTGTCTTCACTAACCCTGGAAGAAATTGAAGAATTTATAGAAGAGGAGCTAGCAGTCATCTCTACTCGGTTCTCAAAAGCATTGCAAAATGTGAGAATATAAGGAGAGGAAGCTTCGAGCCCCAACGATGCTTTGAATGTGGTAAGACATGACACTTTCGTACATGTTGCCCTAACCTTTCAGGTCCTTCTACCCATGATGAAAAGCAGAATAAAGTCAAGTCCTCTTTTGGCAACATCAACAAGAAAAACAAGGGTTTTACCGGACGCAAACTGACAAACAGTTTCATCACTGCGCTTCAAGAACTTGGCTCGAGTGATGTAGACATTAAAAGCGACGAAGATGAAGATGATCTGGCGAACTTGTGTTTCATGGCGGGCGAATCAACATCAAGTATGGAGGATGCAGAACACAACAGTGATAGTGAAGAGGTATGTCTTACTTGTGATGAAATGTGTGATGCTATTTCTCGTGAAACCGTTATTGTTGAGAAAACAGACAAAAATCTTAGGGACAATGCTGTTGAAATTGAGTCACTAAGATCTGAAATTAATCGTTTGAAACCTTGATTCCTAGTCATGATTCTTGTTCCTCATGCGATTTAATATTTGAACAATTGTCCTCCTTAAGAAGTGCACACTCCTCCACTCTTGAGTAACTTGAGTTAGAGATTGAAAAGAACAAAAAACTTGTTGCACTTAATGACAGAAACTTAAAAGATGCTTTTTATTCTACAATTATTTGCATTGTCCTACCTGTAATGATCTTGAAAAGAAACTAAAAGATGCTATGAATGAATTTTCAATAATGAACAATTCTTTACGTGCTCATGAAGTTAAATATTGTTCTAGTTTCAAATTAAAAGGAAAAACTTCATGTGAAAACTGCCTAGAATTTTCTAAGAAACTTGATGACATGAATAGGACACTAGAGCAGTTTTGTATTGGGAACAAAAATCTAAACTTGCTACTGAATTTATCCAAATCATGCAATGATAAAACTGGTTTAGGTTTTGATTCTCATGCTCATGCTAAAGCACATCCACCTAAAATTGTAAAGTCATTAGGAAGTGGTTTGATTAAAATAGTTCCTAAACCAAAAGAGGTGGTTTTTAAATCTGCAGGAGTGTTGTCACGTTCGGGTTCAAATAAACATACTGCATGCTCATCTAGACATGAACACAAAGTTAAATTTCACTGTACCTATTGTGGTAGAGATGGTCATGTCATAGATTTTTGTTATAAACTAGCTAAACAACATAAAAAGGAAAGAATGCAAGCTAGATCTTATAACTCTCATGCAAAATTTGCCGCACATACTAAACCGAATGTCAGGAACATGCAACCTGTTGTTATGAGTCAAAAACATTAAAAGTTTACCTCCGGAGCTTCAGTTTTTGCCTCTGGACCTTCTGTTGTTACCTCATGAACTTTTGATTTTGCCTCTGGAGCTACTGATTTTTGTGCTACACAAGTAACACATTATAGGTCAGTAGTTAAGGACAAAAAATCTCAATCTTTGACTCATAAACCTGATGTTTCATCTCAGCTTTCGCGTGTTTTTCCTGCTGCACGTCGTGTGACTCAGTACTGGATTCCTAAATGCCTTTTGACTAACCCCAGTATTGAGTCATCGATGTATTGTGCTTCTATGTAGGTTACATGCTTGAGGAAGGAGAACATTTGGATTTTGGATTCAGGTTGCTCACGCCACAAGACCGGTAACAAAGAATGGTTCTCCTACCTCTCTTTTGTGTCACGTGTAGAAAATGTTACTTTTGCCGATAATTCTTCAACTCCTATAATTGCTAAGGGTTCGGTTAGAGTAAATAATAACTACACTTTGAAGGATGTGGCACATGTTAAAAATTTGAAATACAACTTGCTTTCTATTTCACAACTGCTGGATAAAAGTCTGGAAATTATTTTCACTAAAAATTGCTGCAAAGTTGTAAATTCAAATAGTGAGCTTATTTTTAACATGTCTTGATTTGGAAGAGTTTTCAAAGCTTATTTTTATATGTCTTCCTCTAAGCATAGGTGTCTAGATTCTAATAATTCAAAGGTCTTATATTTTTGGCATCATAGACTTGGTCACATAGGCTTTGATCATCTATCGCGTGTTAGTGCTCTTGATCGCATACGTGGGCTGCCTAAGCTTAAAGGGGACAAAGAAATTGTGTGCTCTACTTGGAGACATGCTAAGATGGTTGCAGGTTCACATACTCCTCTCACAATGATCATGACAACTGAACCGGGTCAACTTTTGCACCTTGACACCGTAGGACCTTCAAGTTTTCAATCCTTCGGAGGTAAATGGTATGTTCTTGTGATTGTTGATGATTATTCTAGATACTCTTGGGTCTATTTATGGCATCTAAGAATGAAGCTTTTAGTCACTTTATTTCTTAGATTATCAATTGATCACTCAGGATCTTTAAAAGCAATTAGAAGTGGTAATGGAACTGAATTTAAAAATCAATCTTTTGATCACTTTTTCGCTGAAAATGGAATAGATCATCAATTTTCTTCACCATATGTACCTCAACAAAATGGTGTTGTAGAAAGAAAGAACAGAACCTTAGTTGAGATGGATAGGACTATGCTTGATGAATATCAAACTCCTAGAAAATTTTGGGCTGAGGCAATTGCAACCTTTTGTTATGTCTCAAATCGTGTTTTCTTGCATGCTAAGCTAGGTAAAAAACATATGAGCTTTGGTTCTGACATAGGCCTAGTGTTACACACTTTTGGGTCTTTGGTTGCAAATGCTTTGTTAAGAAACATGGTAATCTTGATAAATTTGAACCTTGATCCATTGATGGCATGTTTCTTGGTTATTCATCTCATACTAGAGACTACCGTGTGCCTTTACTTGACACTAACAAAATTGTGGAGACTTGTAAGGTGTCTTTTGATGAAGCTATTACAGGTACTAGCTCAAACATTGCAGGTCCAGATCGATATCCGCAGGGGGAGAGCATTTTCGTTGAAGATGAGGAAGAAGTGGAGCTTCTGTCCGAGATTTCAGCAGCTAATGACTTTGGTTCAGCTCCGAATGTTGATCCTCAACCAGCACTGAAAACCATCATTGCTGATCCAGATCATCCTCAAGTCACAAGCTCATCAATTTGTGATGAACATGAAGAAGAAGAAGCTTGTGAAGTGTCTACTCCCCTCCGGATTCTCAAAAGTCATCCTCTACAACAAATGATTGGAAGCTTGCACGAATGAGACACATGGTCCAGGTTTTGCGATCCAAACTCTCATGCTCATTCTTCTTTTGTTGCTTCTTTTGAACCCAAAGATATAGGACACGCACTCACTAATGAATCTTGGATTATTGCCATGCAAGAAGAGTTAGAAAATTTTGAGAGAAATAATGTTTGGAAACTTGTAACTCCACCTCAAGGTCACACTTTAATTGGAACTAAATGGGTGTTTAAAAATAAACAAAGTGAGGATGGGGTTGTGGTTAGGAATAAGGCTAGGTTGGTTGCTCAAGGTTTCACACAAGTTGAAAGTCTAGATTTTGATGAAACTTTTGCTCCTGTTGCTAGATTAGAAGCCATAAGAATTTTTGTAGCTTTTGTTGCTTCTAAAGGTTTCATGTTATATCAAATGGATGTTAAAAGTGATTTTCTTAATGGCTACATAGATGAGGAGGTTTATGTCAAGCAACCACCGGGTTTCAAAAAGACATATTTTTCTAATCATGTTTACAAACTAACCAAAGCCTTGTACGGTCTCAGACAAGCCCCTAGAGCATGGTATGATAGGTTAGAAACATTCATACTTGAAAAGGGGTTTACCATGGGCAATGTTGATAAAACTCTTTTTGTACTTAAGCATGGCAATGACTCATTATTCGTTCAAGTGTATGTAGATGATATTATCTTTGGTGGTGCTTCTCATGATCTTGTGTCCATGTTTTCAGCTATCATGAGTTCCGAATTTGAAATGAGCATGATGGGAGAACTCATGTACTTTTTGGTGCTACAAATAAAGCAAACCAAGGAAGGTACCTTTGTGCATCAAATGAAGTATACAAGGGACCTTCTCAAGCGCTTCAACATGGACAAAAGCAAGCCTCTTCAGACACCAATGGGAACAACATCAACACTTGAACTTGATGAAGATGGTGAACTCGTGGATCAAAAAGAATATAGAAGCATGATCGGATCACTTTTGTACCTCAGGGCATCAAGACCGGACATACAATTCAGCATATGTCTTTGTGCACGGTTTCAAGCTTCCCCACGTGCTTCAGATCATCAAGTCATTAAAAGAATTCTTAGGTACATACATGGAACTCAAGAATTTGTCATTTTTCTTCCTTCTTTCTCCACCGTTACATTGAAAGCTTTTTTGGATGGTGGTTTTCGGGGTTGTAGGATTGATAGGAAAAGTACTTCCAGTTCTTGTCATTTTCTTCGTAATTCACTTGTTGCTTGGTCCTCTAGAAAACAAAATTCAGTTGCACAATCCACAGCTGAATCTGAATATGTAGCTGCTGCTAGTGCTTGCTCACAAATTCTTTGGATTGTTCAAACACTTAAGGACTATGGGTTTGATCTAGATAGTGTTCCACTATTTTTTGATAACACTTGCATCGATCGAGTTCATCGAAGCGGTGTTCGACGAGGCGGACAGTCTCCTGAACCCAAACGGGATGAAGAGGTGCGGGCGCGGTGGGTGGAGAAGTGGGCAGAGGAGGTGCGGGCGCCGCCTCCAGTTCCACCGGCATTGGCGGCGACGGAAATGGAGAAGAAGGAGGTTTAGAGGACGTCGACTACCTGGAGCATTTCGATGTGGGGCTACCCATTTGTGCGGTGATGGAGGTGCGAAGAAAGAGCGAGAGGTGGTCGGCGATGGTGCGGCAGAGAAGGAAGAGGATGGCTGTGCCTTTACAGCAGGTCGTCGTCTAAGCAGGCAACGACTGCTGTGCAATGTGGACCCCTATGCAAGCGTGCAATCCGCGAATCTCAGTCATTGGACGGACATCCAAGTGTGGCTAACATTTTACACATAAACCCTTCCACCCGTCTGTGTAAAGGGAACAATCTATGTGTAAAATGTTAGCCACACTTGGATGTCCGTCCAATGGTTGGGATTGCACAGGAATTCAGATTGCATAGCCATCGTTGCCATCTAAGCGCGCGAGTGGAGATGATTGGATGCTTCGAAAACTGCGCTTTCGAATTAATCCAAACCGCGGTTGGCCTCCTCTAAGTTATCGCAACGGCTCGACGTGTCCCATCTCCCCTTCACATGAAGTTTTTTAATTTGACACGTAAAGGGTCCAGGGTATGCAGTGGCCCACCTAGCATACTTTGTAGGTCCGTATGGCGGTGTTTTAGTTTTTTAGTTCCAGTTTTCAAGTTTGGCACACAAATGGCTCACCGGCCCAAGGTATATGCAATGTTCCAGTTTTTTTCAGTTTGTCACATAAAAGACCTCGATCTTGTTTCATGACGCTACGTGTTTTCTCTTTTTGTTGAAAGATCGTCACGAAACACAAGAAAAAATTACAAGACGATGAACACAGCACACATTCATTCATTAACACACACACACACACACAAATATGTATATATATATATATATATATATATATATATATATATATATATATATATATATATATATATATATATATCACAAACCCTCATTCATGTTTTTCTCAGTTTGACATGCAAAAGACCTCGATCATGGATGTTTGATGACGTTAGGTGTTTTCTAATTTTGTTGAAAGATCATCATATTATTTGAGGCTCGTTGATCATGTTTGGGGTGTAGCAAGCATGGACAAGTAACATGCACTTGAAAACCTCGCGATCATGTTTGATGACAACATTATTACGTGTTTTCTCTGCTTTTTGTTGAAATATCGTCATATATAGTTTGAGGCTCATTGATCATGTTTGGGGCGTGACAACTAACATGTTATATATATATATATAGTTTGAGGCTCGTTGATCATATGTTTGGCGCATAGGGTAGCATGCATGGAAAACTATAACATGCATGTGAGAGAGACGTCGATGATCATATATGATGATGTTACGCGTGTTTTTCCTCTTTTGTTGAAAGATTGTCATATATATATATATATATATATATATATATATATATATATATATATATATATATATATATATATATATATATATATATATATATATATATATATATTCCCCCCGTCTCCATGAACTTGTCACTTTGTAGTTCATTTTTTTAACTAGAAAGCGACAAGTTTGAGGCTCGTTGATCATATGTTCAGGGCGTAGCATATATATATATATATATATATATATATATATATATATATATATATATATATATATATATATATATATATATATATATATATATATATATATATATATATGCATGGACAACTATAACATTAATGTGAGAGAGACGTCGATGATCATGTAAGATATGACGTTACGTGTTTTTCTCTCTTTTTGTTGAAATATCGTCATGTTTGAGGCTTTTTTATCATGTTTAAGCATGGACAAGTAACATCATGCACTTGAAAACCTCGCGATGTTTGATGACAACATTACGTTTTTTCTCGTTTTGTTAAAAGATCGTCATATATACATACATACATATATATATATATATATATATATATATATATATAGTTTGAGGCTCGTTTATCACGTGCTGATAATTAGTTGCTGCTACAAAAGAGCTTGTTTATTGGCTCATGGACAAGGAAAATTATTTGTACGTAGTACAAAAAGTATAAGTTTGTTGGCGTTGCCGTTCGTACGCAAAGGATGCGGCAAGGTAGTTGCTCTTGCAGGTGTATGCTAATTACGTGATTGTTTGGGCGGGTCGCGTGGTTAGTCCATGATGCACCCTAAACCCGGTGTTGAGGTCGTGTATTTGTCATTTGTGCGTACACTCTAGTGACATGTGACAAAGTGCTCAGTCATCAATTACTTTTGTTTTGACATCGAAGTCGGATTGGACATATATTATCATCCATTTGTTTATGTCTTTGATCATCCAAATTAACGTTTGGTTGGATGGACTGGACAATCCAATTTTTTGTTTGGTAGGTTGGATGAAACTTGATTGGATTATTGAATCATCTAAGTTGATAATTTTTATAATATTAATTATTTATATACTAATTATCATATTACTAGCAAATATTAATGTTAATATCATAATTGTAATTATTAATCAACAATAAAAAAGTTAATTATCACTAATTACATTACTAAGAAGCACAATTAGATAAGGTGGATGGACTCACATCCAACCAAATATCCTGGACCATCTCATCTAGCATCTCCGATGAATATTTTATATTCCTCGAACTTGGATCACTCTGTCTGTCCGACCGCGAAATAAATAACACATCACTGGACCATCCAATTAATCCAAGTCAATTCAATCTAAGACAAGCAACGAAACACAGATCTTTTTGGTGGTGTCGTACGTGCTCGTGCGCATGATGATGGATCGTGCACACTGAGCTCCGAGTTATTCGGATCAATGAGCAAATTTTGGTCGTGGAGTTCGTGTACCCATGCACGCTGCAACATTCGGTGCGTTCACGTACGTGGCAATTATCAGCGCGCCCTTGGTTGTATGGCTGTAAGATTCGGAGCATGAACGTATGTGGTAACCATCTGGGCAGGGTCGCACAGAGATGGCTGTGCGGCAAGGCCGCAGAGAATTCGATTTCTGCACCAAGGGGTTAAGAGATAAGACCATCTGATTCGCAGGAGGCAGTCCAGTAATGGTGTTTGGGACCACGGTATTTTTGAAGTTTTAGTGCAATACCGTGGTATTTGAGATTACTATGGTATTTTTTTAGAATGGTGTTTGACAACCAACTCAAAAACTATGTATTTAAAACCACAGTTTTGTCTATACTATGGTATTCTTGGAGTATAAAAACTTTGGTCTGAACCAAAGATTTTCTATGATGGCTTGCTCTTGATGCTTGCTACTTTGCTCTCAAACAGTCCTATGTATTGCAAAATCGGGCCTGGGCCGACTGGGTTTCGAGTCGGTACCGAGCGCTCCACTTATATAAGGAGTCGTAGGCTCTGTTGTTTTGTCGATAGAAGTGATCTGAGCGCCGCCACGAAGAGAAAAAGCCCTAGGGCCGGTAGAAAAAATAGAGGTTGCGCTAGAGAGAAAAACAAGAGAGAAAATGGAAGAAAGAAGAGGAAAAAGAGGAATGAGTCGTCGTCTGCCGGAGATCGTCGCACTGCTGTCGTCGTGCCGCTGGAGGACCGCTGCGCCGTCTATTTCATCTACGCTACACCTTTGTCCCGCGATCTTCGAAGCTGTCGCATTTACAGTAGGATACATTTCCTGACATGAATTTTAGCGACATATTAGATCTAATAACCAGAATTTAGTCGTAGTTGCACCTATCTACTTATTTTTAGCAACCTTAATTTCGCTAAAACCCCTGTAAACTTGCATGAACACGTATGCACTAGTTGTATCTTGTTAATAAACAACCGTAGTTAATTAATTATTGAACTTTGCATGCATTCATGTCATTGTATATTGATTAATATGTGTGAATCGTGTCGATTTGTATGTATTGTCTTGCATGTGTGATCACGAGTAGAGGGACGTGCTCAAGAGGCCGTGTATGAGGATTTCCAGAACCAAGACTTTGAAGTGCTTGAGCAACACCATCCGTCGGAGCAAGGCACATGTCCTTGATCATATTGATTCTGTTTTATTAAATAGTTTGTTTGAAAAATTGCATGCTCGTGTCAATATGATGGGAAACCCATACGTAGGAGTTTACTAGCGTTGTATGCCACTCCTTGTCGCCGGGATATACATGATGAGTCAGGTATGGATATTTTTCTTTTTTGCAACGCATCTCTACACGGGTTATGGGTAACTTTAACATTTGCTTGATGTGACACCCAGTTCCGAAAATGAACCAAGTAAACGCATATGTGTGCCCAGGATGTTCAACACACATACACGAGTGCATTCACAAAAGAGTATACAGAGAATTACCACAGGACAAGATTAATTAACAAAATTTTATTACACAAACCATATTATCCTCGAATACAAGTTCTAATGAATATTAATGACAAGTTCAACTAATGCAGCGGAAATAAACTAAATAAGCAAACTAAATAGCTAGGCAGCATAAGCGATAGGGTATAGCGCAGCTCCAACATCACCACAGGCGAAGCTGACGGTAGACACAGCCTAGAACTCCGCATTATCGCCATTAAACTCCCAATCCTGACCTGCAACTGTTGGGGGGGGATTGCAAGAGTGAGTACATGTCGTACTGAGCAAGTGTGGAAAGTATGACATGTGGCTGATTCAAATGACGAATATAATATTGGTTAAGTGCTGAAAAGTACATAAAAACATTTGAAAAGCAATATAATACATGTATCTGAAATAAACCCATCATAAGCCATGTAGTTATCATAATACCAGTACATATTCCATATCCATCATCATATACCAATATCCATATTCAATACCAGAATTCAATTCATAACCATCCATAACCATAATACCAACCATAACACTAATACTAACCATAACCATCCCAAATCCCAATTTTCCCCTAATCATGTGAGGTTCCAGGTTGCTCATAACCGGTAGCACGGCTATCATGATAGTTTTATTAGACTCTGCAGAGGTTGTACCGCTTTACCCACATGTTTGTGATTTTATCACCTTTCGATGACTATAGAATCTCAATTATGCCATCTCACACTTCCGCAGGTGTGTGGCCAAGAGATCACAAAATAGCATTTACAAAGGGATTACTAGCATATTTAGACCCCACTGAGGTTTCATCAGTGGTGATGCCTCCAACTGAGCACATCTTCAACCAAGGGCCCCCTCTTGAGCCATTCGGATCCCAAGGTAGTCTCACCAATCATCAAAAAATCCAACCCGACTACCCCTTCCCCGAGCATCCTTAATGGTCCAAATAGCACTGGCAAAACCCTAATTAATCAGCTACATCGCACCCATACTTGGCCTCGTGGTGGAAGTGTAAATCATGGATGGTCGCTCCACGAACCGGTCCTTAGATCTAAAGCAAGCAAAACCACCATAACATCCAACCCATCCACATACCAGGCTTGCTTAGATCACCCATTACCATATCATATTCCCTAGTTCATGTTAACCTTAATCTCATCCATGCATAGTTAAAGTGAGTGGTATAGTTGTTTTCCCATCCCAGTTGATTAAGCAAAGCAAAAAGGTAAAAATCCCATCCTGACTCTCTACCATATATCCCAGGTGACAAGGGTGGTTAAACAAAGCTAGTAAACTTCCTACCATAGGATTTCCCATCAAATTGACACAAGCATGCAGTTTTGCAAACAAAACATTTGTTTCAAAATAGGATCAATATGCTTCAAGGACACTGGCCTTGCTCTTGGGATTGGTTCGGGTCGAAGCCTTCAAACTCTTGGAGCTGGAGATCCTCCGCGGCACTCTCTAGCGCAAATCCGTCTAATCTGCACAATAAACATATAAGACAAGAAACACAATCAAAGAGTGCACAAATATTACTCAATATGACATGATATGCATGATTGATGCAAATGCAAGGTAGAACTTGTTAATAGATTGCTTTTAAATGATCACTATCTAGTTCTAATAGATTTTTAACAAGTTTATACTGGTTTGGATTTGATTATATTAATTTTAGGATTAATTCAATACAATTTAACCAGGAAAATCAGACTAGTCCGCTAGGGACCGGACAAGTCTCCACTTGCACGAAACTGACGAACTAGGGTTTTCTAGATCAACATGAATTTGGAGATTTGGGGTCGAATTCACGTAAGGAAAAGAAAATTGAAGGTATACCTGGTGTTTAGGACTCCAATGAATCAAGAAACCTGGAGGTAACAGTTGGATATTGATGATCTAGGGTTGATGATGAACTTGGATATGATTTGTTGATGAAGAATGAAACCTGATGGAGATCTTGGTCCTCTTTCGTTTCCTCCTCTTGTTCTTCTTGCTTGGGATCTCCTCCTCCCTCCTTGATGGTGGCTCTCCACGAAATAAGGTTTGATTGGGGTGGAAAAGTGGCAAATAGATGTCAAGCCAAGGGGTGGGGTTGTTTATATAGAGGTGGAGGCTAGGGTTAGATGGATTTTGAGTTTGAGAGGAGTAGAGGCCGGTTTAGAGTCCCTCATGGGCTCTAAAAGAGTTAGGAATGACATCCCTAGGCCCACTTAACGTGAAACCCAAGAAACAAATCATGAAACAAAAGATCAAATCGGAGTCGCGAAATATCGGACAAGTCCGAAAAGGATCGGACTAGTCCGAAGTTAGTCATAAAGAAATCGGACAAGTCTGGCCAAAAATCAGATAAGTCTGACTTTAGTTAGAGAGGAAAACAGACAAGTCTGCTGGAACACCGGACTAGTCCAGACAAGTCCAGGTACTTAGCAAATTTTCAAGGATTCTTGGAATATCGGACTAGTCCGCATAAAATCGGACAAGTCCGAAAGTGTCCAGAGGCAAATCGGACTAGTCCACACTTTTTAGCATTTTAAGTGCAGTTTTGTTCCAAATCAATTTTAAATTTGTTCCTCTTTATGTGGGTTAATGTTAAACATGTATATGAATCTAAGTGGGGCATGATGCATGAAAATGAGGGTGTTACAAACCTACCTCCCTTAGAATGAATCTCGCCCTCGAGATTTGACGCGGAAGAGAAGAGATAGGGAAATTCCTTCTTGAGATCATCCTCCAGTTCCCACGTTGCTTCTTTTTCTGTGTGGTGCTTCCATTGAACTTTACACCATCTAATAACCTTGTTCCTTGTGACTCTCTCCTTGGTTTCCAAGATTTTGATCGGTGGTTCGGCATAAGTCAAATCTTCCTCTAGTTCCAATCCTTCCATGGGCACTTGTTGTTTCGGTACTGTCAAGCATTTCTTGAGCTAGGAAACATGAAAGACATCATGTACATCTGAAAGATGAGTTGGCATCTCCAACTTATATGCTACTCCTCCTCTTTTGTCCAAAATCTTGAATGGTCCAATGTAGCGAGGTGCTAGTTTGCCTCTTATGTTAAACCTCTTATGACCTCTCATTGGTGACACCTTGAGGTAAACAAAATCTCCTACTTCAAAGGTTAATTTCCATCTCCTATTGTGCGCATAGCCTTTTTGTCTTGATTGGGCAGCCCTCAACTTTTTATGAATTATTTGGACTTTCTTTTCGGCTTCTTGCAACACATATGGACCAAATACTTGAGTTTCTTCTGCCTCATTCCAAAATAAAGGTATCCCACACTTCCTTCCATAAAGCGCTTCATATGGTGACATTTTCAAGCTTGCTTGGTAACTATTGTTGTATGAAAATTCTGCATATGGCAAGCTCTTTTCCCAACATTTCCCATGCTTCAAAGCACAAGCTCTTAACATGTCCTCTAAAATCTGATTGGTCCTCTCAGTTTGTCCATCCATTTGAGGGTGATATGCTGAACTAAAATTCAACCTTGTTCCCAATGCTTCATGCAACTTTTGCCAAAACCTAGAGGTAAATTGAGGACCTCTATCCGACATTATCCTCTTTGGAACTCCATGCAAACATATTATTCTTCCCATATACAGTTCTGCCAATTTATCTCCATTATAGGTGGTCTTGATGGGAATAAAGTGGGCTGACTTAGTTAACCGGTCCACAATTACCCAAATTGAGTCATAACCGGACTGAGTACGTGGTAAACCAACTATGAAGTCCATACCGATTTCTTCTCACTTCCATTCTGGAATCTTCAATGGTTGCAATAATCCAGCTAGCCTTTGATGTTCTGCCTTGACTTGTTGGCACACCTCACACAATGCTACGTATTCAGATATGTCCTTCTTCATGCTAGCCCACCAATAACACGTCTTCAAGTCTTTGTACATCTTTGTACAACCAGGATGAATTGAGTAAGGTGAGTCATGTGACTCTTTTAATATTGTCTCCCGAATATGCCTCACATTAGGCACGACAATCCTTTTTCCAAGCCATAGGGTACCATGTTCATCCTCATCGAATCTGAATTCTCTCCCTTCTTGGGTCCTTTCCTCGATTTCCTGAATTCCCTCATCCTTGGTCTGTGCCTCTCGAATTTCTTGCTCCAAGGTCGGATTTAACTCCATCATCCCCATCTCATTTATGAATCCGAGGTTCAACCATTCAAACTCCTCGCATAACTCGGATGGCAACTCTCAAACCGTGAGTTGATGACTTACTCCTTTCCTACTCAATGCATCGGCCACAACATTAGCCTTCCCTGGATGATAATTGATTCCCAATTCATAATCCTTGATAAGCTCCAACCATCTTTGTTGCCTCAAATTCAGATCCGTTTGTGTGAAAATATACTTAAGACTCTTGTGATCCGTATAAATTTCACACCTATGTCCAAGGATATAGTGTCTCCAAATCTTCAACGCATGTACCACAGCTGCAAGTTCTAAATCATGTGTGGGGTAATTCTGCTCATGTTTCTTCAATTGTCTTGACGCATAGGCGACCAATTGTCCCACTTGCATCAATACACATCCAAGTCCTTGTCTCGATGCATCGCAATAAATATCAAAACTCTTGCTCACATCCGGCAGTACTAAAACTGGGGATGTTGTCAACCTCTTGTTCAACTCCTCAAAACAGTTTTGACAAGCTTGAGTCCATTGGAAAGCCTTTCCCATCATTAGCAATTCCGTAATTGGCTTGGCTATCTTGGAAAAGTCCTTGATGAACCAACAGTAATATCCAGCCATCCCAAGGAAACTCCTTATTTCCTTGACATTTTGCGGCGGTTCCCACTTCAACACGTCTCTCACTTTTCCGGGATCAACCGATACTCCTCCTCCTGAGATGATATGACACAAAAACAATACCTCTTTCAACCAGAACTAACACTTATTGAACTTGGCATACAATTGATGCTCCCTCAATTTCTGCAGCGTAAGCCTCAAGTGTTCCTCATATTCCTTCTCATCCTTCGAGTAGATCATAATGTGATCAATAAACACAACAACGAACTTATCCAAAGACTCCATGAAGACGTTATTCATGAGGTGCATAAAGTAGGCAGTCGCATTTGTCAATCCAAAAGACATCACGGTGTACTCATAAGATCCATATTGTGTCCTAAAAGATGTCTTGGGTATGTCCGATGGTCTAATCTTCATTTGAAAGTATCCCGACCTCAAATCAATCTTGGAGAAGACACAAGCACCCATCATCTGATCAAACAAGTCTTCTATGCATGGCAAGGTGTACTTGTTCTTGATTGTTACCTCGTTGAGAGCTCAGTAATTTATGCACATCCTTTGGGATCCATCCTTCTTGTCCACAAATAGAACGGGCGCTCCCCAAGGTGAAGAGCTTGGGCGAATGAAACCCTTCTCTACTTGCTCTTGAATTTGCTTCTTGAGCTCCGCTAGTTCCACAGGAGGCATCATATACGGCCTCTTAGCTATAGGTGCAGTTCCAGGTATTAAATCAATAACAAACTCAATGTCTCGATCAGGTGGCATACCTGGCAACTCGTCCGGAAAAATATCCAAAAATTCACACATCACCGGAATCTCCTCAATTGTGGCACCGTCCATATGATTCAACTCAAATTGCTTTGGTGCGGTTTGAGATGCTTCAAATTCTACGATGATCCCTTCTTCATTGGTCAACTTCACCGTCTTCGTGGCACACTCAATAACTCCATTGTGCTTCCTCAACCAGTCCATACCATGTATAATGTCCAATCCTTGGGAATCCAAAACAATGAGGTTGGCGGAGAAGTCTACCCCCCTTATTCTAAGACTTACTTTTGGACATACTATATTTGTCCTCATCTCTCCTCCAAGAGACTTAACCAATAGAGTAAACTTCATATGAGAGATAGGCAAACTATGCTTCGCAACATATTTCGATGCAATGAATGAATGCGATGCTCCAGAATCAAATAACATAGTCGCAGGGTTGGAGTTCGCGAGAAACATACCAATGACCACATCATCCGCTTGTTGAGCATCCTCCGTAAAGACATGGTTCACGTTGCCACGAGCAAAATTCTACTGTCCCTGGTTCCCTTGCGGTTGTCCTCCATTGGGTCTTGGGTTTTGCCTCGGCGCATTGCTTCCCTGACCAAGTCCTGACTTAGGACATTGATGTGCAAAGTGTCCAACTTCTCCACAAGTATAACACTTCTTAACTCCACCAGAATTATTGGGACGAGCTTGGTTCTTAGCATTTGCACCAGGAAAATTGGCACGAGGTGCAAAAGGCATTGGAGGCCTAGGTGCTTGCATAATAGGGCGCTACTGCACGAACTAAGCTGGGCGCGGTGCAAATCCAGGGCACTGTATAGGAGCAAAGGAGCTGTAATATGGCGCATTGGGTGGTGCAAAGTGAGGGCGCACATTACTTCCTTGTTGTTGTCCTTGATATGGTGCCTTCCTCTTGTTGTCCTGTTCCATCTCACGAATCTTGTTCTCCACCACAATTGCTTTGTCGACAAGCTTCTGAAAGTTTGCGTAATCACAGATGAGTTGTTGCACTTCGATTTCATTGTCCAGACCCCCATGAATATGTATTGCTTCCGGCTGTCCCAGCTCACATCTTCAGGCGCATACCTTGAAAGTTGAGTGAATTTATTGAGGTATTCACCCACGCTCGATCTTCCTTGCCTCAAGTTCTCAAATTCTTGCCTCCTTAGAAGAATAACACCTTCCGGCACATAATGTGAATGAAAGCTCTCTTTTAATTCGGCCCAAGTAATTCTCTCTTGGTTCTCATGAGCATTGCATAGTGAATCCCACCAATCTGCAGCTGCTCCAACTAGTTGATGAGAAGCAAATATGACCTTCTCCCGGTCACTGCATTGGACAATAGCGAGCTTCTTCTCCACAGACTTGAGCCAATCATCCGCATCCATAGGTTCAGCAGCTTGAGCAAAGGTTGGCGGCCTAATCCTCATGAACTCTCCCAACCGGTTATGAGGAGGTGGGGGTAGCGGTGGAGGCATGTGGGGCTGATTGTTGATGTTGCCAGTCTGCAGTTGTCCCATTGTTTGTATCATGGTCTGCATGAGCTAGTTTTGCATAGCCAATACCTGCTCAATATTAATAGCTCCTTGGGTAGGTCCTTGTCCATTGTTGTTCTGAGGTGCTCCATGATTCTCCTACTCATCATTAGCATCCCTCTGGTTGCGAGTACTCACAATCTGGAGAAAAGCAATAGGTAAGAATTAGAAAACGTCCCAGACTATATGCATTAAGGGATATGAAACTAGACAAATAACTAGCCTATGTGGACATGGCAATGCTAAAGCATCCCAAAATCCTCTATTAAGCACACAAGAAAACAATATATAGCAAACAGCACACCAAGCAAAAACACATCATTTCCTAAGTGTTTCTATATGCTCTAAAGTGTCCATTCTATCTAGGTTGCGTCCTACGGTCAACCTGTGGCTCTGATACCAATCTGTGACACCCGATTCTGAAAATGAACCAAGTGAATGCATATGTGTGCCCATGATGTTCAACACACATACACGAGTGCATTCACAAAAGAGTATACAGAGAATTACCACAGAACAAGATTAATTAACAAAAATTTATTACACAAACCATATTATCCTCGAATACAAGTTCTAATGATTATTAATGACAAGTTCAACTAATGCAGCGGAAATAAACTAAATAAGCAAACTAAATAGCTAGGCAACATAAGCGATAGGGTATAGCACAGCTCCAACAACACCACGGGCAAAGCTAATGGTAGACACGGCCTAGAACTCTGCATTATCGCCATTAAACTCCCAATCCTGACTTGCAACTGTTGGGGGGGGGGGGTTGCAAGAGTGAGTACATGTCGTACTCAGCAAGTGTGGAAAGTATGACATGTGCCTGATTCAAATGACGAATATAATATTGGTTAAGTGCTGAAAAGTACATAAAAACATTTGAAAAGCAATATATTACATGTATATGAAATAAACCCATCATAAGCCATGTAGTTATCATAATACAAGTCCGTATTCCATATCCACCATCATATACCAATATCCATATTCAATACAAGAATTCAATTCATAACCATCCATAACCATAATACCAACCATAACCATAATACCAACCATAACCATCCTAAATCTCAATTTTCCTCTAATCATGTGAGGGTCCAGGTTGGTCATAACCGGTAGCACGGCTATCATGATAGTTTTATTGGACTATGCAGAGGTTGTACCGCTTTACCCACGTGTTTGTGATTTTATCACCTTTCGATGACTATAGAATCTCAATTGTGCCGTCTCACACTTCCGTAGGTGTGTGGCCAAGAGATCACAAAATAGCCTTTACAAAGGGATTACTAGCCTATTTATACCCCACTGAGGTTTCAACGGTGGCAGTGCCTCCAATTGAGCACATCTTCAACCAAGGGCCCCCTCTTGAGCCATTCGGATCCCAGGGTAGTCCCACCAATCATCAATAAACCCAATCCGGCTACCCCTTCCCCGAGCATCCTAATGGTCCAAATAGCACTGGCAAAGCCCTAATTAATCAGCTACGCCGCACCCATACTTGGCCTCGTGGTGGCACTGTAAATTTTGGATGGTTGCTCCACGAACCGGTCCTTAGATCTAAAGCAAGCAAAACCACCATAACATCCAACCCATCCACATACCAGGCTTGCTTAGATCACCCATTACCATATCATATTAACCAGTTCATGTTAACCATAATCTCATCCATGCATAGTTAAATTGAGTGGTATAGTTGTTTTCCTATCCCAGTTGATTAAGCGAAGCAAAAAGGTAAAAATCCCATCCCGACTCTCTACCATATATCCTAGATGACAAGGGTGGTTAAACAAAGCTAGTAAACTTCCTACCATAGGATTTCCCATCAATTTGACACAAGCATGCAGTTTTGCAAACAAAACATTTATTTCAAAATAGGATCAATATGCTTCAAGGACACTTTCCTTGCTCTTGGGATTGGTTCGGGTCGAAGCCTTCAAACTCTTGGTGCTGGAGATCCTCCGCGGCACTCTCTAGCACAAATCCGTCTAATCCGCACAATAAACATACAAGACAAGAAACCCAATCAAAGAGTGCACAAATATTACTCAATATGACATGATATGCATGATTGATGCAAATGCAAAGTAGAACTTGTTAATAGATTGCTTTTAAATGATCACTATCTAGTTCTAATAGATTTTTAAAAAGTTTATACAGGTTTGGATTTGATTAGATGAAATTTTAGAATTAATTCAACACAATTTAACCAGGAAAATTGAACTAGTCCGCTAGGGACCGGACACGTCCGCACTTGCACGAATCAGACGAACTAGGGTTTTCTAGATCGACGTGAATTTGGAGATTTAGGGTTGAATTCATGTAAGGAAAAGAAAATAGAAGGTATACGAGGTGTTTAGGACTCCAATGAATCAAGAAACTTGGAGGTGACACTTGGAACTTGGTGATCTAGGGTTGATGATGAACTTGGAGATGATTTGGTGATGAAGAACGGAACTTGATGGAGATCTTGATCCTCTTTCGTTTCCTCCTCTTCTTCTTCTTGCTTGGGATCTCCTCCTCCCTCCTTGATGGTGGCTCTCCACGAACTAGGGTTTGGGTGGGGGGGAAGTGGCAAATAGATGTCAAGCCAAGGGGTGGGGTTTTTTATATAGAGGTGGAGGCTAGGGTTAGATGGATTTCGGGTTTGAGAGGAGTAGGGGTCGGCTTAGAGTCCCTCATGGGCTCTAATAGAGTTAGGAACGACGTCCCTAGGCCCACTTAACGTGAAACCAAAGAAATAAGTCGTCAAACAAAAGATCAACTCAAAGTTGCGAAATATCGGACAAGTCCGAAAAGGACCGGACTAGTCCGAAGTTAGTCAGAAAGAAATCGGACAAGTCTGGCCAAAAATCGGACAAGTCCGACTTTAGTCAGAGAGGAAAACGGACAAGTCTGCTGGAACACCGGACTAGTCCAGACCAGTCTAGGGACTTAGCAAATTTTCAAGGATTCTTGGAATATCGGACTAGTCCACATAAAATCGAACAAGTCTGAAAGTGTCTAGAGGCAAAATCGGACTAGAACGCGCTTTTCAGCATTTTAAGTGCAGTTTTGTTCCAAATAAATTTTAAACTCATTCCTCTTTATGTAGGTTATTGTTAAACATGTATATGAATGTAAGTAGGGCATGATGCATGAAAATGAGGGTGTTACACTTGACGACTTTAATTATGAAAATTCGGTATGGTAACAAGATGATGATTAAATTAGCAACATTGATCTTAGGTGATCTAAGCAAGCATGGTTTGTGGAATGGGTTGGATGGTACAGTGTTTTTTCTTGTCTTAGATCTAAGGAACGGTTCATGCAAGAATATGCTAGGACAACACTGCCACCACAAGGCCAAGTATGGGTGCGGTGTAGCTGAATAATTAGGTGGGCTGCTAGTATCATATGGACCATTGGATGGCGCAGGGAATGGAAGTCGAGTAGGGCTACCCTAGGATCCGCAAGGCACACGAGGGGGCCCGTGGGTGGGAGAATGGAGATTCAAGCCTGCCTGTCAGACCGTAGTGGGCCCGTACATACTACTAATCCCTTTTGAAAGGCTATTTTGTGATCTCTTGGCGAAACACCTATGGAAGTGTGATAAGGCATAATAGAGGTGCTTAGTCACTGAAAGGTGATGAAATCATGAACATGTGTGTAAAGTGGTACAACCTCTATAGAGTGTAAAAAACTATCATGATAGTCATGCTCCTGGTCACGAGCACCTGGATGTCCGATATTATTAGAATTTGGACTTGGATTTTTGGATTGGTTGGTACGGTTTGGTTTTGTCACTCGAGTATAGTAAGTTTTTGGAAGAATATAGAATTGGCATATGGTATTAAATTAATGGTTGGCTGGTATTAAATTGTTTGTTATGGTAAATGAGAATGTTGGATTCATGATATGATAATTACTTGGGTTATGATGGGAATTAATATCACATAGACATGATAGGCCGCTTTTATATGTTTATGGAATGTACTTTTATGCAATTAGCCATTTTATTCCAGTCATTTGTCTAGCTACATGTCATCTATTGCCACACTGGCTGAGTACGACACGTACTCACCCTTGCAATTCCTCCACCAACAGCTATAGGAGATAATTTGGAGTACCCTGAGGATCACGTGGAGTACTAGGTTGCGCAGTACCGTCAATTTCCTGTGGAATGGAGTCGTGCTACTTAGTTTACTTTCTGTCACAATAATTAGAGTCTTGTCATTCATGAACAGTTAAAACGTGTTTAAATTATGTATATCGTTTGTGATGTTTTCGTGTATGTGTGTTGAACATCCTGAGCACACATATGCGTTACACTTGGTTAGTATTCGGAACCGGGTGTCACAAATACTCCCACACCTCTCCACATGTTGAGAAAACCCTCACTGTCGTGTTCTTGACGTGTGTCGCCATCAAGTGAAGATCCAGCAGCAAGGAGAAGGAGAAGAAGAAGGAGGAGGATCAATCAAGCATGACCTTCATCAACTTCTCAACATCAACGTTCTTCATCATCAAATCGTCCTCAACACCTCACCATCAACCCCAATCGTCAAGATACAAGTTCCCCGTCCAATTCTCGATCCTTGGATCTCTAAACACACGGTACACCCTCTACATTCACTTTTCCACACCAATTTACCCCTAAATCTTGTTGTCCAGAAAAAACCCTATTGTTGCTATTCTTGGCCGAACGCACTAGTTCGATCCCCAGTGCGGACTTGTATGGCCTTATGATCTGTGTTGGCTGAATTAATTCCAAATTGAGGTAATCAATTCGAAACCTGTTCAAACCCGTTCAAAACCATTGTAACTAGTTATTAAACATTAATAGCAACTCATTAACAAGTTTTACCTCTAAATTACACAAATCATGCATATCATGGCATATTGAGTAATATATGGGCATTAGAAGGTATCGCTGTTGAGAGTGGTTTCGAGGACCCGCAGAATAAGAACTTCAAAGCTTTCGATCCAAACCAAGCTCGGGAGCAAGGCAAGTGTCCTTGATCATTTTGATCCAAGTTTTCAATGTTTTGTTTGCAAAATTGCATGCTTGTGTCAAATTGATGGGAAAACCCAATTATAGGAGTTTACTAGTCTTGTATGACCACCCTTGTCGCTTGAAGACAATGAAGAGAGTAGGGAAGGGTATTTTACACTTTTGATTCGCTATACTCAATAGGATTTGGTAAAACCATCACATTGTCTAATTATGAAATACTGAACACATGAATGGTGGAATTTGATAATAATGACTCTCTAGTAACATGGTGCCTATGGATCTAAGCATGCCGGTTATGTGGAATGGGTTGGACTATTTTGGTGGTTTTGCTTGGTTTAGATCTAGGGACCGGTTCATGAAGCGACAATCTAGGATTTACAGTGCCACCACAGGGATAAGTATGGGTGCAGCCTAGCTGACTAATTAGTGCATTGTCAGTACTATTTGGACTAGTTGGAAAGCTCAGGGAATGGGTAGTCGGATGGGTTTGTAGTGATGGTGGGACTACCCTGGGATCCGAATGGCTCAAGAGGGGGCCTTTTGTTGGATGTGCTCAGTTGGAGACATCACCATCAGTGAAACCTTAGTAGGGTCTAAATATGCTAGTAATCAGATTGTAAAGGTTATTTTGTGGTCTCTTGGCCACACACCAAAGGTGAGACGGCATAATTGAGATTCATTAGTCACCGAATGGTGATGAAATCACAAGACTTGTGGGTAAAGTGGTACAACCTCTGTGGAGTGTGTTAAAAACTATCATGATAGCCGTGCTCCTGGTTATGAGCAACCTGGACCCTCACATGATTAGAGTTTTGGAGGTTGAACATGGTTTAATGGCTGGAATTGAATTGGGAATTGGTATTGGTTTAGTAATTGGCTTTGGTATATGGAATTGATAGAATTGAGATAGATGAGTAGTTATGAGTTGATTATGGATTATTATTACTGATATTGATTACTTAAGTTGAGAATTATGTTATTTGGGTTTTTTTGGGAAGGACCACACTTAACGATAATATTATTGCATTTCAACTGTTTGAAATGTACTTTTTTGCAATTAGCCATTATTTATTATCATTCCTTATTTAAGCTACATGTCCTACTTTCCCACACTTGCTAAGTACAACATGTGCTCATCCTTGCTATTCCCCCAACAAATTCAGACGCAGACGACAATGTGGAGTACCAAGAGGACTTCAAGGAGTTCTAGGCGTGCGTGTTACCGTCAAGCTTGCCTGTGGAGTTGAAGTCTTTAGTGTTTAGTGTTTCCGCTGCAGTTGTTTAGAGCTTGTATTCAAGACTATTTGTTTTGAAATAAGGTACTATTGTTAGTGTTATTATACGAGACATGGTTTTATCTGTTTATCATTTGTGAATCACTTGTGTATGTGTGCTAAACGTCTTGGGCACACATATGCGTCATGCTTGGTTCATTTTTGGAACCGGGTGTCACAAAGTGGTATCGGAGCCGTATTTGACCGTAGGACGGAAGCCTAGGTAGAATGGGCACCAATAATCACTTAGGACTTCTTCCCTATTTAAAATTTGCCAGTTTTGCGTTATTTTTCCCTCCACTAGCTATATAAGTTGGAAAAAAATTGTGTTTTTGCTGCTGCTGCATTTTTTGCCACTTTTCCATCTTTTTGAGCAAATGCACAACCTCTCATCTTAATTTATGGCTGCTGAAATTTCAGAACTGATATTTACATTTTCCTCTACTATTTTCTTGTTTTCTTATACATGGCTTACGCCAAAATGACAACCTACAAGAGAGGTTGTTTGCCATCTCTTGGAAGCAAGCTTAGGCCTCGCGAGGAGCCGCAAATGGAAGCAGCCTGAGAAGAGGAAGAAGTGAGTTTTTCCACAAAGGAAGTTGAGGATGAACACTCCAACACGACACAGAAAGATCCTGAGGAGGTGGAATCCTATGATGATAAGGAGGAGGAAGACTCTGAGATGGTGGAATTCTATGATAGTGAGGAAGAGGAAGATGAAGCCCAAGATGAGGAGGAACCGCAAGAAGAGGATGAACCTTCCGCACAAGAAGAAGTATCCAAAGCCCAAAGGAATGCATGACAGCCTAGTGAAGCAAGAAAAGAGGACAAATGCCTAGTTTACCGTTGTGCCCAAGAATTATGTTCCGACGACACTGATGGAGGATTTGCAGCTAAGCAATTGAAGGAGTTCTTTGATCTATGCAAGATGCACCCGTAGTACTATGTTAAGAGGATTCCACACCGTGGGCATGGAGAATGGAGGGCTCAAGTTACTGTTCTTGCCAAAGATGAGGTGGTCACCCGACACTTTGCGTCCACATGGAGATCTACCTAGGAGCAAGCTATTGATGACATGGCTTGGGATGCACTTACTAGATTGTGCCACGTCTACCGAGAGCAAGTTGGAAGTACTAGGTTTGCACTGCACCCGCAACGCAAGAAGGGAACAAGGGAAGTCTTAAGACAACAAGATGGAGCTCAAGCCAGTTTTCGTGCCATTGACCAATCTCAGGAAGTATTTGTGAATCTGGGAAATCGCTATGCTGATGCCATAGAAGAGATCTGATACCTCCGTAAGGAGTTGTTCATCATGGAAAAATAAGAGGAAGTATGTGCCACCATGGAGGTCAATGGTGCAGTAACCTCTCCAGCGCCTACATGGACGACTAACTCACCTTGGCGTGCACCCATGTATGCCTCGCCACCACCGTCGCCTTCTCTGACTCACTATGACACCTGGTTTCGAAAATGAACCAAGCGTAATGCATATGTGTGCCCTAGACGTTTAACACATATACACAAGTGATTCACAAATGATAAACAGATACAACCATGTCTCGAATAACAATACTAATAATAGTATCTTATTATAAACCGAACAGTCTCGAATACAAGCTCTAAAAGACTGCAGCGAAAAAACTAAACACTAAAGACTCCAACTCCACAGGCAAGCTTGACAATAACACGCATGCCTAGAACTCCTCAAAGACCTCCTGGTACTCCACATTTATGCCTGCGACTGAATTTGTTGGGGGGATAACAAGGGTAAGCACATGTTGTACTTAGCAAGTGTGGGACAGTATGACATGTAGCTTAAACAAAGGATGATAATTAAATGGCTAATTGCATGAAAGTACATTCAAAACAGTTGAAAATGTAATAATATGAACATTAAGTGTGTCCTTCCCAAAATAACCCAAATAACAATAATCTCAACTTATGTAACCAATACCAGCAATAATAATCCATGCTCAACTCATAACTGCTCATCTGTCTTAATTTCATCAAGTTCATATGCCAAACCCAATTAATAAACCAATACCAACTCCCAATTCAATTTCAGCCATTAAACCATGTTCAAGGTCGATAACTCTAATCATGTGAGCGTCCAGGTTGCTCATATCTCGGAGCACGGCTATCATGTTAGTTTTAACACACTCTACAGAGCTTGTACCACTTTACCCATGATTTCATGATTTCATAATTATGCCATCTCACACTTCCTTTGGTGTGTGGCTAGGAGATCACAAAATAGCCTTTACAAAGTGATTACTAGCATATTTAGACCCCACTAAGGTTTCACCGGTGGTGATGTCTCCAATGGAGCACATCCAACCAAGGGCTCCCTCTTGAGCCATTTGGATCCCAGGGTAGTCCCACCATCACTACAAACCCATCTGACTACCCCTTCCCCGAGCCTTCCTTATAGTCCAAATATTACTGGCAATACACGAATTAGATAGCTAAGCTGCACCCATATTTTGCCCTGTGGTGGCACTGTAAATCGTGGATGGTCGCTCCACGAATCGGTCCTTAGATCCAAAGCAAGAAAAATCCCCAAAATAGTCCAACCCATTCCACATAATCGGCTTGCTTAGAACCCTAGGCACCATGTTGCTAAAGGGTCATTATTATCAAGTTCCACCATTCATGTGTTCAATAGTTCATAATTAACAATTATGATTGTTTCCCAAACCCAATTGAGTATAGTGAGGCAAAAGTGTAAAATACTCTTCTCGACCCTCTACATTGTATTCAAGCGACAAGGTGGTCATACAAAACTATTAAACTCCTATAATTGGGTTTACCCATCAATTTGACACAAGCATGCAATTGCAAACAAAACATTTAAAACCTGGATGAAAATGATCAAGGACACTTGCCTTGCTCTTGAGCTTGGTTTGGATCGAAGGCTTCGAAGTTCTAGTTTTGCAGGTTCTCGAAAGCTCTCTCTACAGCGATACCTTCTATCCCACGCATCAAACATGCAAAACAAACATTACAATCAATAAATGCTCATATATTACTCAGTATCCCTTCATATGTATGATTTGTGCAATTTTGAGGTAAAACTATTTAATGATTTACTAATAATGTTTACTAACTAGTTACAATAGTTTATAACAAGTTTGAACAGGTTTTAAATTGATTTGAGTTAATTTGAATTTAATTCAGCCAAAACAGATTAGAAGGTCGGGCAAGTCTGCACTGGGGCCCAGACTAGTCCGTTCTATCGAGAACAACAACAATAGGGTGTTTCTGAACAGCAAGATTTAGGGGTAAATTGACGTGGATAATTGGATGTAGAGGGGTGTACCGTATGTTTAGAGATCCAAGGACCAAGAATTGGGCTTGAAACTTAAATCTTGATGATTAGGGCTTGATGGCCAGGTGTTGAGGACAATTTGGTGATGAAGAACATTGATGTCGAGAAGTTGATGAAGATCATGTTTGATTGATCCTCGTCTTTCTTCTCCTCCTTCTCCTTGCTGCTGGATCTTCACTTGATGGCAGCACACATCCGGAACATGACAACGAGGGTTTTCCAACGTGATGGAGAGGTGTGGGGGTATTGAGTTGTTTATATAGGGGCAGAGAGGTAGGGTTCTGGGGTGAATTACAAGTGGATGTCGGCGGAGAACGAGTAGAGGCCGAGGTGGGGTCCACTGGGGCTCCTCTGATGTTGGGCACAAAGTTCTTGGGCCCAATTGAGGCAATTACCCAATAACTTAACGTGGAGGAAAAACAGAATACAAGTCAGACTCCAAAGGCTAGACTAGTCCGCAAGGATGGCCGGACAAGTCTGTTTTGGAACAGAGACAAAATCGAACAAGTCCGGTGCTGAAGACCAGACAAGTCTGTGGCTTTTCTAGGAATTTGATCCGAACTGAGACAACATCAGACTAGTCTGCTGGAAATCGGACGTGTCCGAAGAACATTAGAACCAACAATGGAATAGTCCCTACAATATGCCTGAAAAGTCCGGGTTCTCAAGAAACTGAAGTTTCTAAAATAGCAGAGGGATACCAGACTAGTCCGGGGTTTAGGTCGGATAAGTCTGCTCCCTGATAGAATTAATTTGCTGATTAGACCTAAATTCATTTTAATATTGTTCCTTTTAAGGTTGCTTTATGTTAAACATGTATGAGGATGTATGCAATGCATTATGCATGAAAATGAGGGTGTTACACTCGTGTCCAGGACAGCCACGGCTCACACAATTAAGTCTAGTTCTCTTGTCTAGAAGTTAGAAAAGCGTTTAGATCGTAATGGTTGTGTTTGGTGTGGTGTGCTGAATTTTCTTGGTGTGTGCTTGTGCTTGTGCGCCTGGTGCAAGTTGTTGGACGCTTAGCGTTTTGTCCACATCCGCACGTAGTAGAGAGTTGTGGGATCTTTGTCCACATCCTCTGATAGGGTTTTTAGTTTAATAAGAGATATGTCTAGTTACATATACCTTCATGCATATAGTTGGGGGCGTTCTTTTCAAATTCCAAATTCTTCCACCTCTACTTTTCTTTCACCAACAGATGTTGAGCACTCACAACTAAAGGAATGCTAATGGTGAGGAGGAGAACAATGGAGCACCTCAGAACAACAATGGACTTGGACATGGTGCTATCAACCTTGAGCAGTTGTTGGCTATTCAGAACCAGCTCATGCAGACCATGATACAGACCATGGGACAGCTGCAAGCTAATAACAATAATCAGCTCCACATGCTTCCACCCCCTCCACCCCAAAACCGTTTGGGAGAGTTCGTGAGGACCAAAATGTCTACTTTGATTAAGCCGCAAACCCTATGGAAGCTGATGATTGGTTGAAGTTATTAGAGAAGAAACTTGCTATTGTCCAGTGCAGTGACAGAGAAAAGGTTCTTTTTGCATCACGCAATGCAATGCCCATGCTGATCATGAAAGAATCACCTAGGCTCAATCCAAGGAAAGTTTATGTTCTCACTATGTACCCGAGGGAGTCATGATACTTAGAAGGCAGAAATTTGAAAACCTCAGGCAAGGAAGAATGAGAGTGAGTGAGTATCTCAAGATATTCACTGAACAATGCTCTAGAAGACATCAGCACTAATAGCAAGAAACAATATTTGTTCATGAGAGGTCTCAACAATGAAATCCAAGTTTAGTTGCTCAATACTGACTAGGCAAATTTTCTGAAGCTAGTTGACAAAGCCATTGTGGTTGAGAACAAGATCCGTGAGATGGAGCTAGATCACAAGAGGAAGATGCAATATCATGGACAGCCTCAAGGAAGCAATGTTTGTCCTCTCTATGCACTACCTATTGCACCATAATACAATCCTAGAAACCCGTCCGCTGTTGCATACCGCCCTGCTTATCCACCGCGAACGCAATAGCCAATGCAGCAACGCCCATCCATGCAAGTGCCTCGCTTACCTATGCGGCCTGTGCCGCACCCAAATATGACTGTCTATGCTCAGAATCATCCTCGCCCTAACTTCTCTGGCACCACTGGTGCAAAGACTTGCTTTAATTGTGGTCAAGTGGGACATTTTGCAAATCAATGCTCAAGATCAGGTCAAGGTCAGATGGGCAATGCTCCAATGCAGAATCCTAGGGCCAATGGAGGAGCGACTCAAGGCAACCGAGGACCACAAAATTTCGCTCATGGCAAGGTGAACCATGTATCTGCAGAAGAAGCTTAGCAAGCTGAAGATGTTATGATTGGTAGGCTTCTCGCAAACTCCAACCCCGCTACTATATTATTTGATTCTAGAGCATCCCATTCATTCATCTCATGAAAGTATGTTGCAAAGCATGACATACGTATATACTAATTGAAGTACACTCTGTTGGTTAAATCTCCTGGAGGGGAGATGAGGATGAATATAGTATGTCCAAAAGTAAGTATTTCCATAAGGGGGGTAGATTTTCTCGCCAACCTCATAGTCCTGAATTCGCAAGGCTTGGACATCATACATGGAATGGATTGGCTAAGGAAATATAACAAAGTGATTCAGTGTGCCACCCGGACAGTGCAATTGACAAATGAAGGAGGAGTCAGTATAGAATTCAAGGCAGTTCAGCCGACAACTAAGAAGGCAATGGTAAATCATGCAGAAGAGGTAACTCCAACAGAAATTCCAGTTGTTCGTGAGTACCCAGAAGTGTTTCCTGAGGAATTGCCAGGTATGGCACCTGATCGAGACATCGGTTCGTCATTAATTTAATACCTGGAACTGCACCTATAGCCAAGAGGCTGTATAAGATGCCTCCTAAGGAATTAGCGGAGCTCAAGAAGCAGATTCAAGAGAAGTTAGAGAATGGTTTTATATGCCCAAGTTCATCACCATGGGAGCCCCAGTGCTTTTCATAGATAAGAAAGATGGATCCTAGAGAATGTGTGTGGATTACCAGTCTCTCAACAAGGTGATAATTAAGAATAAGTACACGTTGCCCCACATTGAGGATCTGTTCGACCAAATGAAGATTACACCATCAGACATACCAAAAACGACCTTCAGGACACGGTACCAATCCTATGAGTATACGGTCATGTCATTTGGATTGACTAATGCACCCGCATACTTCATGTATCTTATGAATATGGTCTTCATGGAGTATTTTGATAAGTTTGTGGTAGTGTTCAAAGATGACAACATGATCTACTCAAAAAGTGAAGAGGAGAACAAAGAGCATCTAAGGCTGACGTTGTAGAAATTGCGAGAGCACCAAATGTATGCCAAGTTTAACAAGTGCCAATTCCGATTAAGAGATATATCATTCCTATGCCCTGTCATCTCTGGAGGAGGAGTGTCAGTCGACCGAGGAAAGGTTAGAGATGTACTAAAGTGGGAACCACTGCAGAATGTGAAGGAAATAAAGAGTTTTCTTGGAATGGCAGGATACTACCATTGGTTCATCAAGGACTTTTCCAAGATAGTGAAGCCCTTGACTAAACTATTAATGAAGGAGAATCCTTTAAAGTGGACTCAGGCTAGTCAAGACAGTTTTGAGGAGCTAAATAAGAGGTTAACAACATCACCTGTGTTGGTATTGCCAGATGTGAGCAAGACCTTTCATATCTATTGCGACGCTTCAAGGCAAGGACTTGTTTGTGTATTGATGCAAGAAGGCCGAGTAGTAGCTTATGCATCCAGACAATTGAAGAAACATGAGCAGAATTACCGTACGCATGATCTCAAATTTGCAGCTGTCGGTACCTTGTGTACCGGGTACCCCTTAATACCGTGAAGAGTACAAGGGAGTTCTACCTGTCAGAGTTGATGGTCTCCTCGGGCCCCACATGTCGCATTGCACCGGACCCGCTCTCCTTATATGGGTAGCTCCTGGGCCAACAAGTATAAAGGAAATCTGGCACTATGCTGCCAACAAAGAGGTGTTCCGGTGCCGGCACGTGTACAACGATGCCGGACCTAACCCCCAGTAGAGAGGAGCTCAGGTGCTGACATATGTACAGCAGCCCCGAACCTAACATCCCGTAAGGGAAAGCTCCAGAGCTTCCACGTGTGGAGCCTCCGGACCTTCATCAACGACACTGCCAGATCTACTTCAGCACAAACAATCAAGGGTATTTAAAGCGGTAGTTACAAGATTCAATTATGTGTCGTTAATGCTGTATTAACGACACGCGATCAGAGCATTGTTAATAGGTGTAACGCAGCCATTAAGGCACATTATCAAACTATTAATCATGCTTAATACTCTTTAGACAGTGTATTAGGCCATTAAATACGCCAGGGCCACATGTCAGGTCGGGCAAGTTTTGTAACGGTCAGTCCTTAGAACTACAAAGGAGTTGTGCCGCACGTACCCAGGAGAGGGGGACCATCTGATCTGATCTGATCTGAGCTGAGCTGATCCAAGCTAACAGGAATACTAGCGAACAGGCTCACACAATACAACACAAACCTCGTGGAGTAGGGTGTTACGCTCAGGCGGCCTGAACTACGTAAATATTTGGTGTCATCATCTTGATCTTGATCTCTACGTACCCCAACCATAACAAGATCTTCCGTGGGCTGCTCCTTAGTAGGTCCGGGGGAAGTGTCGTTTCAAACACTTCGACATTTGGCGCACCAGGAAGAGGAACGGTCCTGAGATCACAAGATGGTGAATTCAGCTGCTGGATCCTCCAATGGCAACCACGCTGGA
Source organism: Tuctoria greenei (assembly GCA_036927565.1). NCBI lineage: Eukaryota > Viridiplantae > Streptophyta > Magnoliopsida > Poales > Poaceae > Tuctoria > Tuctoria greenei. The sequence continues at coordinate 122,401,747 of JAYESD010000003.1, read as the reverse complement.
CAACCTGCCGAAGGCAATCCCTCCAACGTCCAACAACCAGCAGGTGCCATTGTTCTAGCAGGCGCTATGGCACCACAGCCACCATCTACGGCAAACAATGCTGGTCAACAAGATGGGGCATCTGCGTTGATCACTGCATCGACAAACAACAACCCTGAGCACGCGCTCATTACTGCGCGAGCTCTCCTACAACACCCACCACATCCAGGTGCACCCCAGGGTTCTATGGAGCAGTGGAGAGCTGATGTTGACCATCTGGTCGCAGCTGTGGCTGCAGGCATTAGCAATCAAGGTCCTCCCTCCTTTGAGGTGAGCACCATCACAACGACGGACCTTGCCCGGCTGACTTGGTCCACAAGTCTCGCAACAAAGGAGACGTGCTGCCTCCCAGCAGGTGACTTCGCTACCTCCCGGGGCACGACACACCCATACCATCACTAGGATATTGACTCATGATCTGCGGTCCGAACTGGATCACCGTTACCGGCAGCAGGACGGTCATGTCCATATCGAGCGTGCTCGTGAGAGGCGAGAGCCTCAGGACAACCCTGCTCCTCAAGGAGTAGGAGGAGGTTGTTATTCCCTGGCCATGCACTTGTGCATGGTCAGATGGCCACAGAAGTTCCGGCCTCACTTGCCAAAAAATTTTGACGGGACTGTCAACCCCGCCGAATTTCTTCAAATCTACTCCACTACGATACTAGCAGCGGGGGGTGATGAGGCTGTGATGGCCAATTACTTCCCGATGGCTTTAACTGGGACTGCAAGGTCCTGGTTCATGAGTCCTCCACCTGACTCCATTAATAGTTGGGCGGAGCTATTCCAGCAGTTCACTGCCAACTTCGGGAGTTCTTACACGCGGCCTGACACTGAATTGGATTTGTTTGCTGTAAAGCAGACATCGGGGGAATCGCTGCCATCCTTCATCCAGCGGTTTTTTCAGGTACAGAATACTATTCCTTTAATATCGAGCTCTTCTGTTATCGTTGCATTCAGACAAAGTGTTCGAGATAAGAAGATGCTAGAGAAACTGGCCATTAAAGAAGTTACCAGTGTCACGGAACTCTTCAGCCTAGCTAACAAATGTGCTAGAGCCGCGAAGGGTCGTGAAATGCATTCTAAACCAGCTTCAGAGGCGAACCAGAAGTCCTCCAAAACCAAAGCCGCTACTTCCGGTAGTGGCAAGAAGAAAATAAAGCCCAATGACAAAAAGAAGTCGCCGGCTGGCGCACCGGCCGCTGCTGCTGCCGCAGCTCCTGGAAGTCGGGGGCCACGCCCTGAGAAGCGGCCTCACCCTTCATCAGAAGATGGCAAAAGTTCCAAAGCATGTTGTCCGATTCACAAGACGAACCAACACAGCTTGGAAGAGTGCCGGGAGGTCCAGAACCTTGTTGAGCGCTACAACAAGCGCCGGTAAGAAGCTCCTTTCCGTCAAAGGGAAGGAAAATAAAAAGTTGATGAAGCTCCGACCGAAGAGGAGCTAGGTTTCCAGGACCCCAAAAAGGTCTTGAAAGCCGTCTACAACACTGTCAACGACAACTCCGACGTCTCTGACAATGAGCGTCGGAGGACCCTGAACAACATCTATGGCAGTTCTTGGGACATCACCTCTCGCCGCATCCTCAAGACAATGCGGCAGGACATGGCCGTGGCAGCTCCCACAGCTAAGGCGGAGCCACATCAAAAGTGGATGGATACTCCCATCATTTCCGATGCTTCGGACTGCCCCCAAAACATGATCGGGGCTGCCTAACTCAAGTTGATGGTGTCACCCACAATTAACAATATTGAAATCCACCATGTAATGGTGGATGGAGTTTTTGGGTTAAACCTCATAAGCTTTGAAGCTTTCGTTAAGCTTTAGCTCCGGCCTTCGGACCTTCGCCCATCCAGACCTTTCTCCAGGGTAGGTCCGGGAACCATTACTCCTCTTCGTTCCATCACACTCCCAGTGACCTTCGGGACCCGAGAGAACTACAGAACTGAGAAACTGGTCTTTGATGTTGCGCAGATCAGTCTGCCGTTCAATGCCATTTTGGGAAGGTCAGCTTTATACAAGTTCATGGCTATTGCCCCTTATGGCTACATTGTGTTGAAGATGCCAACACCCACTGGTGTTCTCCTGATCCGTGGAGATCGCACTGCAGGAGTTACTGCTCTAGAAGAACTCTATGCGCTTACCACAGTGCAAGAGGAAGCATCTGGTAAGGAGCCAGCTTCGAAACCACTGAGCATTCGTCATAAAGGCTCTACCTTTGCACCCCGTGTGCAACCAAACAGAAACACCGACGTTCCCGTCAGGGTCGTCCAAATTGGTTCCAATGCTGCTTACCCGCATATCTGGGTGTTTGAACAACAAATAGGAACTTGCGCTCATCACTTTCCTCCGGGCTAATGTCGACTGTAAAAGCCCGCTTTTTGGATGAACAAAAACACAAAAATGCGAACTTAAAAATTTTATAAAGTGGACTTGGAAATCCAAACTCACATGTATCACATGCGTTAACCTATGTTCACTACAAATATGGACTTGTTAAAACTTAAAGTCTTAATTGGAATATTCCACATAAAGGATTAACAATTCAAATGTTAATTCAAACTCAAGTTCCAACATCGACTTGAGCAACATCATGGAGTTTCCATCTACATTGACGATGTGTAGTACCTTCAAAAAATTCCATCCTAATCTTATGTTGTACTGGTGAGAATAATATCAGGGGTGGGGCCCACTTAATTGGTGGCCCACTCGTCAGTTCTCATCAAGAGTCGTTTGGTTTCCTCTTCTGCTCGTGCTTATCGGGAACCATCTCGATGTATGTGCCAAGAAGGCTTCACACACAAGCTAGTCTTTAAGGCTGTCCTTATCGTCGATCCGGCCAGTACTCACATGCTCTCTCTCTCTCTACTTCAACTCGTGGCACCAATTAGATAGTTGGGTCCGTAAAGAATAAAAATCAAACCGTGCAAAGGATAAAAATCCAAACAAAATTTCGAGCTTAAAGTTGAATTTACAAAATGTAGGGCTTAGAGCCATTAATTGATTAAGGCCAATTATTTAGGATTTCAATTGATTTTAGAAAAGAAAATAGATAGAGAATAAAAGAAAAAGCCTAAGGTGCTTTCAAATTCCAATTTGAATTTGAAATTCATTTGATTCAATTCTCAAATTTGGTTCAAAATTTGGATTATTAATATCTCAAATAACCATCCCCAGGTTACTGTGCTTTGAGATTGTTTAGACATGATTTGAATCTGAGAAAAAGGAAAGAGGATAATATCCATTGGTGGGGCCCATGTGTCAGTCTTATCCTTATAAGTGAAGTGTTCTGTTTGTTCTTCTCTACGTACCTTCCACTCTACATTGCCTTGGTCTGCTCACCTCTGAGTTGCGCTCCTCCCGGCCACCCGCAGTGTCGCCCCACACCGACCGCCGCTCGCTCTGACCGTTTTTGACGAGCGCGCTTGCCTCCCTCGGCGCCCCGCTGCTGCTTGCCTTGATGCACCGCACGCGCTCCTCTGCGTCTCGCCGTGTCTGGCCATCCGCTCGTTGCCTTCCAGCCGCCGCAGCATGGCACCCACGCCGGTCTTGCGCGCCTCCCTCGCCGTCTGCCTGCCTTCTGGCCGCGGCTCGTCTCCGGGCCCCTGCTCCACGGCGCGGCACTCGCCCCGCACTCGGCCGCCCACAGCTCGTCCCTGCTCGTGCGCCAGACTGCGCCTCCCCACGCGCCCTGGCCACCCGCGCACCAAGGTTCCAGCTTGCTGCTGGCCGCGCCTAGCTCACCGGCGTCACCCCTACTGTGCCGTGCCTCTGGGCGCTCGTGCCCAGCGCCGCCCTGCCACCCAGGTCCTGCTCCTCGCCGGCCGTGCTCCTTGCTGCCACCTACTGCTCGTTGTGCCCTGTGCGTGCAGCATGTCGTGCTTCCACTGCCTACGCGCCGATACCAGTTCACGGCGCCGTGGCACGTCTCGCCGTGCCGACCGCGGCAAGCGCGTTCCCTTGTCTGTGCCGTTCACCGACGGCGCTCAATTCGCTTGCTATTTCTCTGCACATCGCCGTCGTCCCACACCTCAACCGGTGGTCGACGCCTGGCATCATCGCCCCATTCCGCGCCATGGCTGCACCCAACCAGCAAGGAGAGTAATGTGTGTGATGGATGAAATGCTGGAACACGTCAACAACACAAGGGTATCAACAACTGGTCCAATGTTAGCTCCGATTGTGCAAGATTGATTAGATAAGTGACTGTAGCCAAGGTGTTCGATGAAATGGTTACAAGGTGAAACCAGATGTATTGACGTTCAATGCTGGTCGATGGATACAGGTCTGTTGTGGGGTGGCAATCGACAAGGACATGTGCTAAGGTGCTCTGTGAATGGTGATGAAGTGTTAGAATCAAGAACACACCAAAGATATTCGGCGAAATGCCTACAAGGTGAGCCTTGCCCTGAAAGGCCTTGCTTGACGCCACCGAAGTCCGTTCGTGGTGACCGCTAAGGGTAATCATGTGTCGTCAAGCTGTGCATCCATGTTCCGCATTTATATCATTCCTTTAGAAATCCCCAAGTTGACCTTATTTGTCTTTTGTATCGCGTTGGCTTGTCCGTGCGTGCTCGTGATGCTCCACCACGAGCCGCGTCGACTTGTTGACCACATGACATCATCGTGACGTTACGAGCCATCATCGTGCCCTGGCATCGAGATGAAGGATGCTTGCTATGTGTGTAGTGCTGGAGCACTAGCACGACACCTTAGATGATGGTTGTTTAGCCAAGTTTGGTCTTAGTCGATACGAGGTTGATAAAGCCCTAGATGTAGCCAAAGTGGTCGATAAAATGCCTCTAGGTCAAACCACGGTGGTTGGTGATCACCAATGACCTGTGGTTGAGTAATGCGAGAACATTGCGACCGACAAGGAAAACTAGACCAAGGGGAACCTTGCATAAGAGTTTCTTGTTCGTGTCAACGATGTTTCCTAACCTTGTGCAGAATTAACTAGGTGTGCCATTTCATCGACGACAGGTTCATTGAGTCGCTTGCCAATGATCGAGTCGACATCACTAACCTTGAGACTCATAAGGTGGTGTTTGGGATTCCGCTCACCACCATGGACGAGTACGGGTCGATGTGAACGTCGATGAGATGATCTTCCTGAGATGGCAAAGCACATCGTCGCTACATAGTAATGCCTTATGTTTGAGTTCCAGGAGTTCACTGAACTCATCTGGGCAATCATGCAAAGGACACTACAATAGTTTTGTGTAAGAACTTGGACGATGCTTGAGAAGATTTTCGTAACGACTGATTTACCTAAAGGTCTTTTGAACGTTTCCTTGGTACTCATGTTAGGTTACCAGTGCTTGTGATGACTCTTTGAGTCCAAGCAATGCCGATCTCATTTCTTTCCAAGTGTCGCTAGAGTTCCACTTCGATTCATCCTAAGTCTGAACCCTGCGACCACACTTCTCACTTAATTAGGTTTACTCCTTAATGATTTTGTGTAACTTCCTTGGTCGACTTCTGAGTCACAACCTCTTGTTGCACGTTTCACTATGCTTTAAGCTTTCAATGCTCCACCTTGATTCCTTAGTCATTCTTACACGATTCAGTCCAACACTTCCACACCAGTTAGTCTCAGCTTTCTCGAGTGGCATAGCTCCAAGTGTTAAGTGAATAATGGCAATACATGCTTTCATTGCACATGTCAATTGACAACTCGACACTACTATGACCACTTGACTTATTCATAGTCTCTCCACCTATCCGATACATATCCCATCTTCCTAGTCAAGCCTCTTCTTCTTAAGGTTTTTACAACTCGTCGAGTCCATTATTAGCTTACCTTAATTACTTATATGTGTATCATGTCGATAGGAACGTGATGATAGGTGATCAATGAGAAGCTTCTCTTGGAGGAGAATGCCGAGGAGTTCCAACTTCAAGATTCTATGGCGGATTCTCCCGAAGAAGACTACTGACCCTTGACATATAATTGAGTAGCAAACTAAGGCAAGCCCCGGTTTGCATTTAAGAGCCATTCAAAATTTTTCCAATTTTATTCACTTACATTTTCAGTTGATATTGTGCATTACGTATAAGGTGTTTGATACTCCACTTGCATATAAACAAATCCTATAGGAGGGCTGGAAAGGTATATAGCTTCACGTGTAGAACTGTCAATGCTAATAGTGTAGATATACCGGTAGAAGTCGAGTAGTTGGAATCTACTCGGGAGATAGGAATAACAGTTCATATGAGGGAGAAAGATGAAAGAATGGCTTATGAAATGAATACGAGACCGGGCAGGGGGAATAGGAGTCGACGAGATGGAGTCTTGGGTGTATAGCCGTGCCTGTATCGGTTAGGGACCGATCCGTATGCCGCCCTACTGAGCAAGTTTTAACTGTACTGAAGTCATACTGGATATATGGGGTCCAGGAAACCGATGTACCTTGGGAAGCTTCTGATGAGACTTTTTCGATCGCCTAAGGCTTTCGGCCGTAGCACAGTAGACGGAAACTCGCTCACGACATCATCACTACGGAACGGTGCACCATAAGTGGGGATAATGTCCCAGACGATTGAATCGATTCAACTTGGGCGGAACTTGAGAAAGGTGGCTCCGTACGACATCCGTGGAGTGCACCGAAGTGACTTCTAGTACGGGCGTACGTGTCGTGTTTTCTGGGTATCATTGATTCAAATCACTGTCCCTCACGGTTACGAGTACCACTTGTTCATTGAGTTGTGACGTAGTAAATACTAAAGAAACCAGAATAATATGATGTATTGAATTATAATTTCTTTTGCAACCTTGTGTGTCTTAGAGATAGCACAATTAAAAGTTTACAGTTTCCAAATACTTATCTTGTAATAGCATTACGTGCTTTGGGCATGTCATATCATTGGCAAAGCGTTTCTTGTTTGATTGTGGCGTCTATGATGTGTCGTGCCTGTAGAATGTCATGTGCTACTTAAAACATGACTATAAGGATCCACTTGTAGGCGAGTCCTTTATGCTATTCCTTACCTATGCTTAGTATTCATGCCTGCATATGTCTAGTGAGAGGGGTTAGTCTTGCTAAGCCTTATGCTCACGTTTGCGCTTCAACGATTTTTGCAGGTATTAGGTTTATTTATGCTGTTCATGTTGTACATGAGATCTCGAGGTGTCGAGATAAATATCATGTGAACCACGCCGCTGCTGAATGTTCTTCATGTTGCTAGTGAGAAGCATCCTAGGGCATGGACGTCTTCTCTCCTACTTAGTTAAGTGAGATTATTGGCATGTATTTTCCGCTGCGTGTGTACATCTATTGTACACTCTTTTGTAAACTCTTCTTATTATGAAATGAAAATTTGATATGTTTGGTATCCTTTTCGTGTGTGCTGTTAGGTGCCGCATCGCACGGCACCACCCAATGAGATCCTTGGACGTCGGGACTCCGGTCCCCACAGACATGGTATCAGAGCTTCATTGGGAATAGCACGCTCAAAAGAGCCTATTTTCGAAAACTCCGAAGTAGTCGAGTGAGGATTAGCTATATGCCCATTAAGGACTATTACTAGTATAAGTTATAAAGGTGGTGAACTAACTTACTTGTTATAATATTTTATAACGATGCTCCGTCTTCAAGGTAAGAGGTAAGGTACGCTACCGAGAGCGGATCAATCTCGGTAAGCTCTGCATATGAGGTGTGGTATGTGATATTTCCGTGGCTTAGCACGGAAAGTCAATATGAGTCTCTGAAACTATTCATGTTTCTGGGAACATATGACACGCGGTATCCCAGCGTGACACAAAATGAGTGGGATACTCCATTGAGTGGTAGATAACCCGATAGTATGCATCTCGAGAACTATTCATGTTTTATGGGAGCATGTGAAACACGTATGCCCGAGCGTGTATAAGCCAGTTCGTGCGGGAGTCTTTGCTGTACAGAAGTAGTACAACCATGTACCTCGAGACATGACTTCGCTCGAGGGTGACTCACACCAGAGTTGTATGCATTTACTTTTGATTATATATTATTGTGACTGTCTGTCGTGTTTCCCCGTGCCGCCCTTGACGTGTGAAGGTGTGAAAGGGGATTGTTTGTCTTCTGCAGGTACACTAACTCTGTTAATGACCCGTGTAGAATACGTTTGCAAGTGATCGATATTAGAACCACCTATAGACGTATCTGGATATACCTTGTTAGACTTTTCTTTTGATAAGGCACGTAGTACCGTCAGTATCCCACTTGATACATTGACCACCCCCCACGAAACAATGGCTTCATATTCATACTAAATCCAAGTATCAATTGCTGGTATCTTATGGACAATAGAAAATGTATCTCTTCAAGATTAGGCGAACCAAAGTTCTTTGTTTCTGGCGAGAGTTTAGCTCGACTTCGCCGGAGTGAGATTTTGGTTAAGCATGAAGATCCATAGTGATATGATATGGATGAGAAGGTCGTCAAGTTCTCTTTCAAGTTCCATTTAGATCCAAAGAAAATGAGTAGTCTTAAAGCAAGTTCTAGCTATCGGACTTGAGTTTTGAGCTAAGTTTCAAAATTTGAGTTTGTTCCCAATTCTTGTGTTTCAAAGCCGGTGAGTTCTGTTTTTCTAACAGAATTTGACCTGACTTTGAAAATCTATATCTCTTCAACCTGACGGTCTATGGGTGCAAATAAATACTTTTTGGAAATAAAGTATTCTATAAGTTTTCTATTGACCTCCAAGTCAATAAACCTTTGTAAGGTGATGAAAATCTTCTCTAACTAAATCAGCTGCTGTTCTAAAACTGTATGAACATGCATCTTAATTTTTGCCATAATTATCTGTAGAAAGTCCCTCTAGTCTATTGAGATAAATTTTTGGAAAGGAGAATATCTATTTTACAACTTTTGTATTCATTATTACCTCAAATTCGGTTTAGAACTAATTATAAACTGGAGTTGAAGTTAGTACATGTGTACAGTACTATCTGAAACAGCCAGAAAATTTCTAAACTTTGAACAGCCATAACTCTTAAATTAGAAGAGCAACCTATGCATATATATACATGTATAGAAATCTTAAAAAGTCCTCTATCAACTTCCTATTCAATGCTAAGGCTAAAACTCGTAATAACCAGGTCTAAATCGAAGGATCGTATAAGGTGTCGTAACAGTCCATAATCTGGACAGTTATATAATCAGTTGTTGTTTGGATTGTAATTTCTATTAGGATCGTCAAAAGACTTCATAATTTACATTTATGGAATCCTGAGGATGTTTATAACAAGTTTCAAATATTTTTTCTGCAAATATCAATGTTTCTCTATTGAATTGTGGACAAAATCAGCAACATACAAAGGATGTTCTGCCGAATTTCAGTTAAAAATCTTGGAACTTGGTCGAACTTTAAAATTCCATATCTCCTCAACCAGAAGTGCTATGAGGGAAATTAAATACTCTTTACAAATCTTTGGATGTCCTCTACAAGTTTTCAATTCAACTCAAGACAAGAGTCCTTTTCTAAGTGGGTGAAATTTGGAGATTTGCAGAAACTGTTCGGAATCAACCAAACTGGACAGCAATCTGTATATTTCTGAATTTGAACCATAACTCACAGACCTTACATCCAATAGGGTTACACGAGTAACCGTTGGAAAGGTTAGTGAGTCATCTCCAATTTTTTAATTGGCTCCAGATCTGAATCGGTCATCTAACTATCCCAAATCGAGTTTGAATGCAGGGTGATCAGTCTGAACTGAAACCCCATTTCTTCTGAATGCTGAATTTTTAGCAAATTCAAAAATTCATATATTTTGAACAAGGACTGATATGCATACAAATGAATACATTCTGGAAATCTTATTGCATTGGATACAACTTTGTATATAAGAATATTTCCAGATTTTGAACAGAACAGTCTCAAAACTTTAGGTCAAAACTGCTACTTTTTAAGCAGTTTCTGCTGAAAGTGCAGAAAATTCTGCTGACTTTAAAATAGCATAACATGCAAACCAGAGATGATCGAGAGGAAAAATACTTTTTGGAAAGGTCTTGAAGTATACTTTAACTTTGTTATTCACCTCAAGACCTGATTTTGCCATTAACTAGATCAAAATAGAGTTTGCGTCCAGACTGGTCATTTGTCACTATAGCCTGGCCAGTTTGAACTTTTTGGTTTTTGTTAGGCATCCGGTTCTCGATTTCAATTCGAGGAGTGTCGTAACCAACCAAGAGCTAGGACTCAACCAATTACCAAGTTGAATAGAGTGTTTAACTCATTTGAAGCCCTTTTCCCTTGGATAGGCATACTAGTGTTTGATTTATATGACTTGTCACATCACTTCTTGTGATTTCGAGCGCAAGTCACAATTTCTTGAGTTGCATCTCGTCTTCCCATGAGGATTGTTTGAAGTACTCTTAGAAATCCTAGTTCAAAACTTTAAGGGGGAAGGTGAGCACTCAAATATCTGTAGTGTTCAACTAGTTTTCTTTAGCACACTGAGAGGTGTCAACGGCAACGCAAACAAGTGAGATTACATCTTCAAGAGGATCCAACCTCCACCACCAGATTGAGTTACTCTAGCAGAGTGCGACTTCACCTTTACTATAGTAATCAAAGAGGATATCAGTTACTCCTGCCAGATCGAAGCGAAGGTTAAGTGAAGCATCACTAGAGACATATAGTTAGTTGTTTTTCTCCTGATGAAGATACTCTTAAAATCAACAGATAACTCTAAGACCTAGTTGAAGATACAATCAAGTGGGGTAGTACATGAACAAGCTTTCGAAAGGTCGAGGTAACGTGGTATGTTTCCCACATTCCTTGTCAATCGTTCTATTATGAATTCCTTAACTATGGTTGAGCCATGAAAGGAACGCTACTCATTGAGTGTCTTTCACGACCACGGTATCCAATCCTTGCAAATCATCAGACAGTACTTGAGTTTTGTAGGTGTGGTTCATTTAGTCTTGCTCAAACTATAAGAGCTACTGCACCATGCATGTGCACCATTTGCACTGTACATATGCATCATTTGCACCATACATATTCACCATTTGCACCATACCATGTGCATATTCATTACACCATACAACATATGATGCATCATGAAGCATCATTACCAATGAAGTACGAATGATATAATGCATGATAATACTAAAATTTAGAGCAAGATTGTGTACCCTATTCAAACTATTCTAAGGTGTCTAATGACTACGATCATTTCACCATCTTCATTTTACTTCTTACATTGTTGATCTCCATTCCATTGAGTGATACCTGGGCAGCAGATCACTCGACCTCCCTTGTAACTAAACAGACACTTGAACTTCCGTCCTTGACTTGTTTAGGTTCAAGTGCTTTGATTGTTGTAATTATACTATTCTTCATCGTGTCATCACCAGTTAGATGATCAACCTTGTACAATCTATGATTTGCATTACTCGCAAAGGTTCCATTTGATTATCAACCTCGCGGAACTCTTTGAAGTTCCTATAAGTTCTTGACTTGGTATATGGTAACCTTGATACTCCGAGAACCTTGTAGTTATCTTATGATTGAGTTCTTTGCTCTGTTGGAAACCTATGAGGATGCTGAATCCTTAAACCCTCATTTGCCACCACGAAGAGTCCTCGTCTTCTACTTTATTAATTGAAGGTGTTGAAGCGCCCAAGAACCTTGTAGTCACCATACCTTCAGTATTCTTGCTGTTTTGCCCACATAAGAGTGTTGAGTGCTTTGCTACTCTTATGCTACAGCTAAGGAATCCTATGGTTGACTAAACATCAAACGAGGTTAATGATTGTTGTTTAACCTCATAAACCATCTTAACTCATGTTAGGGGAAATACCACATCGAGTTATACGGACCTATGCAAAACCAAGCAAGCAACCTAGAATCAATGCAAAGATAGTTTCAAACTATGAAGGTGACCTAGAGAAGCAAAGAACAAGTGCTAATTCTTCAATTAAGACTAGGACAGAACAAGATGTCATGCCAGTGTAAGAGGACAACAATAAAGGTTAAGTAACAGACGTGAAAGCTTTACGACGTGATATTGTCATGTCGATTATCATGTCAAGATTATCAATGTAAAGACTGGAATCACCTGAAGCAAACTTAGAATTTCATAAGATGCCTTAAGATAATCACTATTTCATAGAACCCAAGTCTTTAAGGGCATTGTCATTTTCCTTAGTCAATGACCCTCTTTTATGGATCGTTCCCTACTCGTTTATGTTATTCTACTTGTTAGAATCTTGGGACGAGATTCCTTTAAGGGGGGAGGATTGTAAAAGCCCGCTTTTTGGAAGAACAAAAACGAAAAAATGCAAACTTAAAATTTTTGAAAGTGGTTTTGGAAATACAAACTCACACGTATCAGGTGCGTTAACCCATGTTCACTACAAATATGGACTTGTTAAAACTTAAAGTCTTAATTGGAATATTCCACATAAAGGATTAGCAATTCGAATGTTAATTCAAACTCAAGTTCCAACATCGACTTGAGCAACATCATGGAGTTTCCAGCTACATTGACGATGTGTAGTACCTTTGAAAAATTCCATCCTAATCTTTTGTTGTACTGGTGAGAATAATATCAGGGGTGGGACCCACTTATCAGGTGGCCCACTCGTCAGTTCTCATCAAGCGTCGTTTGGTTTCCTCTTCTGCTCGTGCTTATCGGGAACCATATCGATGCCTGTGCCAAGAAGGCTTCACACACAAGCTAGTCTTTGAGGCTGTCCTTATCGTCAATCCAGGCATTACTCATGTGCTCTCTCTCTCTCTACTTCGACTCGTGGCACTAATTAGAAAGTTGGGTTCGTAAAGAATAAAAATCAAACCGTGCGAAGGATAAAAATCCAAACAAAATTTCGAGCTTAAAGTTGAATTTACGAAATGTAGGGCTTAGAACCATTAATTGATTAAGGCCAATTATTTAGGATTTCTATTGATTTTTAGAAAAGAAAATAGATAGAGAATAAAAGCAAAAGCCTAGGGTGCTTTCAATTCAAATTTGAATTTGAAATTCATTTGATTCAATTCTCAAATTTGGTTCAAAATTTGGATTATGAATATCTCAAATAACCATCCCAAGGTTACTCTGCTTTGAGATTATTTAGACATGATTTGAATCAAAGAAAAAGGGAAGACGATAATATCCATTGGTGGGGCCCATGTGTCAGTTGTATCCTTATAAGTGAAGTGTTCTGTTTGTTCTTCTCTACGTACCTTCCACTCTACACCGCCTTGGTCTGCTTACCTCTGAGCTGCGCTCCTCCCGGCAACCCGCGGTGTCGCCCCACGCCGACAGCCACTCGCTCTGACTATTTCCGACGAGCGCACTCGCCTCCCTCTGCGCCCCGCTGCTGCTTGCCTTGACGCACCCGTGCACGCTCCTCCGCGTCTCGCTGTGCCCGGCCGTCTGCTCGCCGCATTCCAGCCACCGCAGCATGGCGCCCACGCTGGTCACGTGCACCTCCCCCGCCGTCCTCCTGCCTCCTGGCCACGGCTCGTCCCCTGGCTCCTGCTCCACGGCACGCCGCTCACCCCGCGCTCGGCCTCCCACGGCCCCGTCCCTGCTTGCGCGCCGGACCGCGCCTCCCCGTGCGCCCTGGCCACCCGCGCCCCCATGTTCCATCTAGCTGCTAGCTGCGCCTAGCTCGCCGGCGTCACCCTTGCTGCGACGTGCCTCTGCGCGCTCGCGCCCAGCGCTGCCCCACTGCCCAGGCCCTACTCCTTGTCGACCGTGCTCCTTGCTGTCGCCTGCTGCTCATCATGCCCTGCGGGTGCAGCATGCCGTGCTGCCACTGCCTGCGCGCCGATACCAGCTCACGGCACCGTGGCACGCCTCGCCGTGCCGACCACGGCAAGCGCGTTCCCTTGTCCGCGCTGTTCACCGACGGTGCTCAGTTCGCTTGCCATTTCTCCGCACATCGCCGCCGTACCACACCTCAGCCGGTGGTCGACGCCCGGCATCGACGCCCCGTTCCGCACCATGGCTGCACCCAAACAGCAAGGAGAGTAATGTGTGCGATGGATGAAATGCTGGAACACATCAACGACACAAGGGTAGCAACAATTAGTCCAAGGTTAGCTCTGATTGTGCAAGATTGATTAGATTAGTGACTGCAGCCAAGGTGTTCGATGAAATGGTTACAAGGAAAAACCAGATGTATTGACGTTCAATGCTGGTCGATGGATGCAGGTCTGTTGTGGGGTGGCAATCGACAAGGACATGTGCCAAGATGCTCTTTGAATGGTGATGAAGTGACAAAATCAAGAACACACCCATGATATTCGGCGAAATGCCTACAAGGTGAGCCTTGCCCTGAAATGCCTTGCTTGACGCCACAAAGTCCATTCGTGGTGATCGCTAAGGGTACTCATGTGTCGTCAAGCCGTGCGTCCATGTTCTGCATTTATATCATTCCTTTAGAAATCCCCAAGTTGACCTTCTTTGTCTTTTGTATCGCGTTGGCTTGTCCGTGTGTGCTCGTGATGCTCCACCACGAGTCACGTCGATGTTGTTGACCACATGACTTCGTCGTGACGTTACGAGCCGTCATCGTGCCCTGGCATCAAGATGAAGAATGTCTGTGATGTGTGTAGTGCTGGAGCACTAGCACGACACCTTAGATGATGGTTGTTTAGCCAAGTTTTGTCTTGGTCGATACGAGGTTGATCAAGCCCTAGATGTAGCCAAAGTGGTCGATAAAATGCCTCTAGGTCAAACCACAGAGGTTGGTGATCATCGATGACCTGTGGTTGAATAATGCGAGAACGTTGCGATCGACAAGAAAAACTAGACCAAGGGGAACCTTGGATAAGAGTTTCTTGTTCGTGTCAACGATGTTTCCTAACCGTGTGCAGAATTGCTTAACTAGGTGTGCCATTTCATTGACGACGGGTTCGTTGAGTCGCTTGTTGATGATCAAGTCAACATCACTAACCTTGAGACTCATAGGGTGGTGTTCGGGATTCCGCTCACCACCATGGACGAGTACGGGTCGATGTGAACGTCGATGAGATGATCTTCCCGAGTTGGCAAAGCACGTCGTCGCTACATAGTAATGCCTTATGTTCGAGTTCCAGGAGTTAGGGGTGGGCGTTCGGTCTAACCGTTAAATTCGGTTCGGTTATTTTGGTCTTTTTAAATTTTGGTTTTTGAAAATCACTACCCGAAATGTTATACAAATATTAGATACCCAAAATTTTTGGGTACCTAAATTTCGGTTCGGTCTTCGGTCTTACCCGAAATACCTGAATTTTACATTATTCTTATTTTATGCTCTCAACAATCAATATAATTTTAATATCATTTGTAAATTTAATCTCGAGAGACAATAAATTATTAGTTCATTAATGATGCATCGTAAATAAATATTTTGATCTAATGATTTCACATATCAAAACTCACAAATGAAATATCAAAATTCATATTGTTTAGGATTCATAGATTGTAATTTAACTTGAGATGTTATTGTTCAGTTATTCGGTTATTTTGGGTATCTGAGAGTGATACCCGAATTCGAAATTAATATATCGTTTATTTAGATTTGGTATCCGAATAGGTACCCGATACCCGACACCCGAATAGTTCCACTTCGATTATCCTAATTCTTAACCCTGCGACCACACTTCTCACTTAATTAGGTTTACTCCTTAATGAGTTTGTGTAACTTCCTTGGTCGACTTCTGAGTCACAACCACTTGTTGCACGTTTCACTCATGCTTTAAGCTTTAAATGCTCCACCTTTATTCCTTAGTCATTCTTACACAATTCAGTCCAATACTTCCACACCATCTGGTCTCAGCTTTCTCGAGTGGCATAGCTCCAAGTGTTAAGTGAATAATGGCAATACATGCTTTCATTGCACCTGTCAATTCACAACTCGACACTACTATGACCACTTGTCTTATTCATAGTCTCTCCACCTATCCGATACATATCTAATCTTCCTAGTCAAGCCCCTTCTTCTTAAGGTTTTTACAACTCGTCGAGTCCATTATTAGCTTACCTTAATTACTTATATGTGTATCATGTCGATAGGAACGTGATGATAGGTGATCAACGAGAAGCTTTTCTTGGAGGAGAATGCTGAGGAGTTCCAACTTCAAGATTCTATGGCGGATTCTCTAGAAGAAGACTACTGACCCTTGACATTTAATTGAGTAGCAAACTAAGGCAAGCCCCGGTTTGCATTTAAGAGCCATTCAGAATTTTTCCAATTTTATTCACTTACATTTTCAGTTGATATTGTGCATTACGTATAAGGTTTTTGATACTCCACTTGCAGATACACAAATCCTATAAGAGGGTTGGAAAGGTATATAGCTTCACATGTAGAATTGTCAATGCTAATAGTGTAGATATACCGGTAGAAGTCGAGTAGTTGGAATCTACTCGGGAGATAGAAATAACAGTTCATATGAGGGAGAAAGATGAAAGAATGGCTTATGAAATGAATACGAGACCGGGCAGGGGGAATAGGAGTCGATGAGATGGAGTCTTGGGCGCATAGCCGTGCCTGTGTCGGTTAGGGACCGATCCGTATGCCGCCCTACTGAGTAAGTTTTAACTGTACTGAAGTCATACTAGATATATGGGGTCCAGGAAACCGACGTACCTTGGGAAGCTTCTGTTGAGACTTTTTTGATCGCCTAAGGCTTGCGGCCGTAGCACAATAGACGGAAACTCGCTCACGACATCATCACTGCGGAACGGTGCACCATAAGTGGGGATACTGCCTATACGATTGAATCGATTCAACTTGGGCGGAACTTGAGAAAGGTGGCTCCGTACGACGTCTGTGGAGTGCATCGAAGTGACTTCCAGTACGGGCGTACGTGTCGTGTTTTCCGGGTATCATTGATTCAAATCACTGTCCCTCGCGGTTATGAGTACCACTTGTTCACTGAGTTGTGACGTAGTAAATACTGAAGAAAACAGAATAATATGATGTATTGAACTATAATTGCTTTGCAACCTTGTGTGGCTTAGAGATAGCACAATTAAAAGTTTACAGTTTCCAAATACTTTCATTGCACCTGTCAATTCACAACTCGACACTACTATGACACTTTGACTTATTCATAGTCTCTCCACCCAGCTGAGACATATCTATTCTCCCTAGTCAAGCCTCTTCTTCTTATGGTTTTTACAACTCGTCGAGTCCATTATTAGCTTACCTAATTACTTATATGCATATCATGTTGATAGGAACGTGATGATAGGTGATCAACGAGAAGCTTCTCTTGGAGGAGAATGTCGAGGAGTTCCAACTTCAAGATTCCATGGCGGATTCTCCGAAAGAAGACCACTGACCCTTGACATATAATCGAGTCACAAACTAAGGCAAGCCCCGGTTTGCATTTAAGAGCCTTTCAAAAATTTTCCAGTTTTATTCACTTACGTTTTTAGTTGATATTGTGCATTACGTATAAGGTGTTTGATACTCCACTTGCATATCCACAAATCTATGGGAGGGCTGGAAAGGTTTACAGCTTGACGTGTAGAACTGCCAATGCTAATAGTGTAGATATACCGGTAGAAGTTGAATAGTTGGAATCTACTAGTGAGATAGGAATAACAGTTCATATTAGCGCCAACGATGAAAGAATGGCTTATGAAATGAATACGAGACCGGGCAGGGGTAGTAGGAGTCGACGAGATGGAGTCTCGGGCGCATAGCCTTGCCTGTGTCGGTTAAGGACCGATCCGTATGCCGCCCTGCTGAGCAAGTTTGAACTGTACCGGAGTCATACTAGATATATGGGGTCCAGGAAACCGATGTACCTTAGGAAGCTTTTGTTGAGACTATTTCGATCGCCTCAGGCTTTCGGCCGCAGCACAGTGGACGGAAACTCGCTCACGACATCTTCACTGCGGAAGGGTGCACCATGAGTGGGGATACTGTCCTAGACGATTGAGTCGATTCAACTTGGTCGGAACTTGAGAAAGGTGGCTGCGTATGACGTCTGTGGAGTGCACCAAAGTGACTTCCAATATGGGCGTACGTATTGTGTTTTCCGGGTATCTTTGATTTGAATCACCGTCCCTCAAGGTTATGAGTGCCACTTCTTCACTGAGTTGTGACGTAGTAAATACTGAAGAAGCCAGAAGAATATGATGTATTGAATTATAATTTCTTTGCAACCTGTTGTGGCTTAGAGATAGCAAAATTAAAAGTTTACAGTTTCCAAATACTTATCCTGTAATAGCATTACGTGCTTTGGGCATGTCATATCATCGACAAAGCGTTTCTTGTTTGATTGTGGCGTCTATGATGTGTCGTGCCTGAAGAACGTCATGTGCTACTTAAAACATGACTATAAGGATCCACTTCTAGGCGAGTCCTTTATGCTATTCCTAACCTATGCTTAGTATTCACCCCTGCATATGTCTAGTGAGACGGGTTAGTCTTGCTGAGCCTTATGCTCACGTTTGCGCTTTAACGATTTTTGCAGGTATTAGGTTTATTTCTGTTGTGCAGGTTGTACATGAGATCTTGAGGTGTCGAGATAAATCTCATGTGAACCACGTTGCTGCTGAATGGTCTTCGTGTTGCTAGTGAGAAGCGTCCTAGGGCATGGACGTCTTCTCTCCTGCTTAGTTAAGTGAGATTATGAGCATGTATTTTCCGTTGCGTGTGTACCTCTGTTGTACACTCTTTTGTAAACTCTTCTTATTATGAAATGAAAACTTTATATGTTTTGATATCCTTTTCGTGTTGCTGTTAGGTGCCGCATCGCTCGACACCACCCGATGAGATCCTTGGACATCGGGACCCCAGTCCCCACATCGACATGTTTGCCTGACAACCGTCACAAATGCCTGGGATCTGTAGGGAGGTGATTGAGCACAATCTGAACATTTACCCAGACGCACGTCTTGTACATCAGAAGCCCCGGAAGCAATCTGTTGAGCGATAAAATTTCATTTGATAGGAAATCAAGTAGTTGCTCGAAGCTGGATTCATCAGGAAAGTCTTCCATCCAAAATGGATGGCAAACCCAATTGTTGTACCCAAGGCCGGTGGGAAGCTTCAGATGTGTATTGACTACACCACCCTAAATAAAGCATGTCCAAAGGATCCATTTCCACTACCTAGAATAGATCAGATAGTGGACTCCACCTCCCGGTGTGAGCTATTGTGTTTCTTAGATGCATATTTTGGATATCATCAAATCCAAATGTCTAAGGAAGATGAAGAGCATACTGCCTTCATAACAGTAGATGGAATGTACTGTTATACTGCCATGCCATTCGGTCTTAAAAATGTTGCTTCAACATTCGTGTGAGCTATGTACAAAACATTTGGAGAGCTAATTAGAGACTTGGTGGATGTGTATGTTGATGACATCGTCGTGAATATCAAAAACAAGGACTCACTCCTAGACACAAGCCGTCTTTGACAAGCTACGCACCACACGCACCAAGCTAAAACCAAACAAGTGTGTCTTCGTGGTTAGCTCCAGAAAGCTTCTGGGGTTCTTGGTGAATCACCGAGGAATTGAAGCATATCCGGCGAAGATCACGGCCATAGAAGATATGCAGCCCCCAACCCACATTAAAGATGTCCAGAAGCTAACTAGATGCCTAGCTGCGCTTAGCCGGTTTATCTCAAGACTGGAAGAATGAGCGCTACCCTTCTTCAAACTCTTGAGGAAGTTCGGGCTGTTTCATTGGTCTGAAGAAGCAGAAAAGGCGTTTCAAGAGCTGAAATAGCTCCTCACCACACTACCAATATTGGTAGCTCCTAATCCTGGTGAGCCTTTACTGCTTTACATTTCGGCAACCACATAAGTTGTCAGTATGGCCCTGGTTGCGGAAAGACCGGAGCCACATCCAATCCAGCAGTCCAGCCCATTCTGGGAGGGTTCGGAATCACCTGAAGACACGATTGGGTCTCAGCTCCTAGACATGGAACCTCAAAACAAAATACTAGGGGAACAACCTCATTCATTTTAGGAGGTTCACCTGGCTGACCAAGATGATCTGGATCCTCCTAGCGAGGTCCGAGATGAACAAGAAGGAGTTTTGGACCCCTCCAGGAGGGTCCAAGAAGCACAGCTTGAGGGTCCAAGAAGTCCTGGATCTCCATCATGTTCAGCGCCTTCAAAACACTGAAGCCAATGAACTGTCGACGAAGCCTCAACCGGAGCTACGGCTCCTGACGGAATCTTTGTCCGAAGGTTGTCAAAACCAACAGCTCACCGCCGAACTAAGCGAAGGGGTTAAGACAAGCACCTCGAAGCTGGTAGTCCCAGTGGCCCTACTACCATGGCGTCCACCAAGGGTCGTAGGTGCTGTCGGAAGCTCCGAGCAACCCAGCACGCAAGACTCAGAAGCTCAAGTTAGCTCTGATGCATGGATCTCGGAGATCCGGAGCTACTTGAAAGACAACATCCTTCCTGAAGACAGTGTATCCGCTGACCAGATTGTCAGAATGCCTAAGAGATACACGTTGGTAGAATGGGATCTCTACCGACGCGGTGCCAATGGCATCCTAATGTGGTGCATTGCAAGGGAAGAAGGCCGCGAGCTCCTCGCGGAGATCCATGGAGGCGAGTGCGGGAACCATGCTTCTTCTCACACGCTGGTCGGTAAAGCCTTCCGTCATGGCTTTTACTAGCCTACAACACTTCAGGATGCGGTTGAGCTAGTGAAAAAATGTGAAGCATGTCAGTTCCACGCAAAACAGATTCACACACTGGCTCAGTCGCTACAAACGATACCTCCTACATGGTCATTCGTTGTGTGGGGCATGGACATCTTGGGACCTTTCCCAAAAGTTGTCGGAGGTTACAGGTTTCTGTATGTCACCATCGACAAGTTCACTAAGTGGCCGAAAGCAACTCCAGTTGTGACAATCAAAAGCAATCAGCAATCAAATTTTTGAGGTCCATTATATGCAGATTTGGAGTTCTGAACAAAGTCATAAGTGACAACAGAACTCAATTTACAAGTGCTGCATTGCAAGAATATTGCAAAGACCACGACATTCAACTAAGCTACGCTTCAGTAACTCACCTAGCAAGTAATGTCCAAGCCGAGAGATCAAATGCAGAAATATTAAAGGGACTCAAGACGCGCACATACGAGTGCCTAAAAAAGCATGGACAAACTGGATTGAAGAGCTTCCATCCACACTATGGGTAAACAGGACAATACCTAACCAGTCAATTGGAGAGACTCCATTCTTCCTAGTGTACGGAGCTGAAGCGGTCCTTCCTCCAGAGATCACCTTTGGGTCCCTCCGGGTCCGGACCTTCGATGAAGCCACACAGGATCAACTCCTGCGTGAAGACCTTGACCTCATCGACGAGGGAAGGGGCCAAGAAGCTGTTCAGAATGCAAGTTATCGCCAAGCGCTCCGGTGCTATCATCAAAGTTATGTGCACAACCGACAGCTCCAGGAAGGCGATTTGGTGCTTTGGAAGATACTAACTCGTGAAGGAATGAACAAACATTCTCCCAGCTGGGAAGGTCCATTCCGAGTGATCAAAGTATCCAGACCCGGATGCGTCCGCTTGGCAACTGAGGATGGGACTCCACTTCCTAATCATTAGAACATCGAGCACCTCCGTAAGTTTTATACTTAGAATCACGGAGGTGAGTTTGTAATTACACATGATGTATCTTATTGAGTCGATAAACAGACAGGGGTAGGTCCTCTGGTAGAACATCCGGACCCCTCTGGGAGGGTCCAAGAGGTTTAAGTACACTTCATACAGTCACTACACTAAAAGTGTGACTACCTACCCTGGGTTAGTACAAGATGTATAGCGCACTTAGCTTGGTTCCGCACCCTAAGTGTGTCCTTGTCTCCCCTGTAAACCAGACCTATAATGAACGACGTCATTGTGTGAGAACAAACTCCACGTGCACTTATTTTTGTACAAGGCTCGATCTATCAATTTATCATTTTTGACCTTCTTGTCTATAATGAACTCGTGCAACTCTTTTTTAGTTTTTACCCAAATTATTCATATGTGTTATAATCTATATTGTTAATCTCTTTGGGTCTTAACATGTTGTATAGTCTACTTGCCTGAACGCCAAGCAAACATAGGTCTGGAGTGTGCTATCAACTTAGCCTGGTCCCGCACTCTAAGTATGCCACTCTACCTACACTCCGGCAGACCTCAGTAGGGTGAGTACTAAAAAAGCATAAGGGCGCGGAAGAGCTACATTGATATACTCGCTGCCATATCGAACCTCTTTTGGGTAAAACTGAAATAAGAACAATAAGACACAAATGATTTATAGACAAGAGGACGATTTTTACTTTTTCCTTGTATTTAATGTGCGGGAAAAACAGAAATTATAAAGCTCCGACAACAACTAGGAGGCCCAAATTCAACTATTTGTGTGGCGACTTCAGGAGCCACCAAGCTCCTATTGTCAACGTTGTATATGTTGATACTAGGTACTGCCGGAGCTACCAAGCTCCGCCAATCCGAGGGTGTCTGCTGTCGACGGCTCAAAAATGAAGACTTCGGACCTAAAGTCTAAAAGTACAAAGTGTTCAAGTCATCAATATACTGTCCAAACCTTTAGTATATGTACACATTCCAATTGTACACATATAGCCAACAAGACAGAACACATTATATTGAAGACAAAAATAAAGTGAAGTTCATCGGCAAAATGGATTTCATTTATTTGAAGCACTAGATTACGAAATTAGGATTATAGTAAAAAGCAAAGGGAAGAAGTCCTAGCTACTGGAGGATCTATGTGCTACGGAAGAATGAGGCAACCTCCATAGCAACCTCTTGGATGTTGGCCTAGGCGGCATCTTCCTCCTCAGCAATGGGACCTTCAAGCACCGGGTCCAGATAGAATTAGGGGTCCCTGCTTACGTAGCATGACAACACATATTTTGCCACGTTCGTAGCCAGAGACTTCCCCTCTGTTTCCATCTGATCTGTGATGACTTCTCCCATCGCGTCGAGCTTGCCGCCAGCAGCATTGAGGACCACTAGCGCTCAGTCCAAGTCCAGCTTCGGGTAGTCCAAATGTACAGGACTGAACCCTAGTGGGGTCAGCGTGACATTGGCTTGCCCCAAGAAGTCCTATACTTGGATGGACTCGGTCTCCTTCAATTTCCGCAACTCCTCCAGCAACTTCCGAGCGGCCGCAAGCTCCGAAACCTCCCGGGCGAGGCGCTGGACCAATTTAGCATGTTGCTGCATACTTTCAACAACTTGCTTTTCATGGTCGGTCAGCTCCGTCTCCCGGAGGTGGATGTGGTTCCGCCTCTCCGCCAAGTCCTTCTCCCTTCCTTTCACCTTCCCTTCCTTGGTGGCAACATGAGCTTCCCTTTTCGAGAGCTCCTGCCCCATCTTCCAGTACTTCTTCTTTTCATCTTCACGCCACCGCCCAAACTTTTTTGAGCGGTCCGCCAAATTCTGTTCACCCAGAGTCAACTTCTGGGTGACCTCCGCCTCTCTCTTCATGACATCCTCCTGTTGTTCAAGGAGCTTATTCTCCCTTGCCTAGAGGTCCGCACGGCGCTTCAGGAGAACCTAGTTCAATTCATTGAGGCTTTCCTGATGCTCATCAGCAGCATCACGCCTCTCCCTGGCTTGCTCAAGGATTTCACTAGAGTTAGCGTCGAGCGCCCAGATGACAACCTCCTCCTCAAGCAGCTTATCCCAGTACTCTAACTGGGCCTTCTCCCTTCTTATCCATTCCTTTTGGTCAGCCAGCCTCGTCTGGGCAAGCCTGGTCTCAAAATGGAGTCTGTTGAGCCAACACCTGAAGGTGTTGCGCTCCTCCTCCAGGGCTTTGCTCTCATGATAGAAGGCCAGTTGGACCTGTCCGAGGCTGGAGCAGGCGTTATCTATAGATAACGCCAGAGGGATAGGCTTCGGACCTGCTGGGATCATCTCTGCAGGCTCCAGAGGGTTCTCCATTACAAAAATATGGTCCCACTCTGCGACAGAGGACCCTTGAGCTTCTGTGGCACTAGGACCGCCCCCTGCGAGCCCTTCAGCAGCAGCAGAAGAGGAACCCACTTGTTGAATTTCCATGGCCAGAGTAGAAGTTGAAGGTCCTGCCTTCGGGCTTTCAGTTGCTGGCTCCGAAGGTGGAGAACCTACCGCCACCTCTTCAGGCAGCTCCGACTCTGGTTCGGCTACCTCCGGAGCAATGGTAGGGGCTTCTACTGCCACCGGCTCAGGCGCCGGCACAACAGCTTCCTCCGGTTCAATGACCGAAGCTTCAGTCGTCTCCAGCTCAACCGCCGGACATTCAACTGCTTTCGGCGCAAGGGCCGGAGCTTCCGTGAGTTCCGGCTCAATTGTCGGGGCTTCAATTACCTATGGATCAACGGCCAGGGCTTCGACGACTTTTGACTCAAATGCTAGAACTTTTGGCATCACTGGTGCTGGAGCATCATCCCCCGCCACCGTCTCTAGGGGTATATCTTCAACATCTCTCATGTGGTCCGACAATACCACAGGAGCTTCGGGCGAGGACTCTGAGTCCAAGCTCACAACAGCTGGCGCCGGAGCTGTCACAACTTCTGCCTCCACTTGACGAGGAGGCTCATGCTTGAAGCCGGAGCTTTGGCACGTGCAGCCCCGACCGCTGCGACAGGCGCTAAAGTTCCTGGCCCCTTCTTCGACACCCTAGAAATAAAAGGAAGAGAAGACAAAAGACACATCAAAAACAAGACTAGCATTTTAGGGTGAGCAATCAATGCTTACCTAGGGATGCTACCACCCCAGTCGCCTCAGAACCTCTTCTTTTGAGGCCCGGAGCCAGAGCCCACCAAGTCTGGTGAGACAACGGATTCAAACCTCAGTTGAAGGCCGCTTGCAGCAACTGGAGTCTTCTCGGCCAAAGCTTCTCTGGGCTGGGAAGAACTCCCAGGCCTAGAGCTTTTAGCCAGCACTAAGGCTGGGGTCGACTGTCTGGAGGTGACGCCCCTTGAAGGCGCTTGTGCTGGAGCAGGAGTAGCTGCAGAAGACCGCCCCCGCCGGTGAAAAGGAGCCACGATAGAAGGAGCAGGTCTGACGGACCTCCCGTCAGCATGCTTCAACTTTCACTTCCGACTGGAGGGCTTAGTGAATGTAGGCCTAGAGGGGGGGGGGGGTGAATAGGCCTTCTTGAATTTTCTCGGTTCCTGTAACACTCAACAACAAGGTTAATACCAGAGATATCGGACTAGTCCGGTAATGTGCGGACTAGTCCGGTTTTCACGGGCTAGGTTGATCAAGTTCAGACAAATTGATTGATTCGTTAATGTTTGCAGCGGAATTATAAACTTGAATCTCAATTTAATAGTTGTATGTCAGATTCTATTGTAGTTAAAGCTCTTGATCAACAATTAGACTTAGATTGAATAAAGTGAATCAAACCCTAGATTAAGTTGATCAAATTAGATGAAGAACACAAAAAGGACAAGACACACGATTTATCCCGTGGTTCGGCTACCACGAAGGCAACCTACATCCACGTTGAGGAGCCCACAAAAGGATCGGGTCTTCTCCAAACCTTTCCTCGTCGGATCGCCACGAAGGCCAATCCTCTTCCACTAATCACAAAGGGTAAATAACCAAGTTGAAGGGGTGTTCTCACACGTTGAGAGATCCCTTGATTACAACTCACAATGACACCAATAACACACTCGAAAATTACAAATTGAAACGTAAGAGTGTGTTAGAGAATCAAACCAAGAGCTCAATGATGTGTGCCAAGTGTCTCTCCAATGATCTAGAAGTGATCTTCAATGGATTGATTGATTTTGCACTTAATTTCGTGGAGAGAGATGGTTTTTGAGTCTCTTGGGAGGTGTGACGGCGCTAGGGTTCGAGAGATTGTAAAAGTGGGCCGTGCACCTCTATTTATATGGGGTTTCTAAAAGTGACCGTTAGGGTTCAGAAAGATCGGACTAGTCCGTGGTGGTCACCGGACTAGTCTGATGTGCTGTGTGTAGCAAACCCTAAGTGTCCAGGAGTATCGGACTAGTCCGGTTGAAAACGGACTTGTCCGATTTCGCTACTGGAAATCATCGGACTAGTCCGATTGCCATCGGACTTGTCCGGACATATGAAACCCTAAGTGTTTGGGATGACAAGTCCGCACTTGGAGGACTTGTCCGATTTAGATCAGTGTGTATATCGGACTAGTCCATGTAGACACCGGACTTGTCCGAAGTGGATCAGAATGAATATCGGACTAGTCTGGGTCACAACGGACTTGTTCGATTTTGTGTGACTTGTGCATTGTGTTGAGGACTAGTCCGCATTGGGGAGGACTAGTCCGAAGTGAATCATAAAGATATCGGACTAGTCCGGTGGAGACCGGACTTGTCTGATCTAGTGCAGAATGTGATATCGGACTAGTCCGGCTGATATCGGACTAGTCCGGTCCTGTATAACTTTGTGCATTGTATGTGTGTGCTTGAAAGTGATTGAGCTCTTGGGTGTGTTTCCTTAACACACTCTATACATAATAATCTACTATTTTCTTCTTCTTGAGCTCAAATTCACTTTGCTTCTCATTTCCCTTCTTTTTGGCATTTTGCTCATTTTTCATCATTTGCCTGCATTCATCTCAACAAAAGGATTAGGATCCCAATTGCTTGTCATAAATCATCCAAAACCCACAA
Source organism: Tuctoria greenei (assembly GCA_036927565.1). NCBI lineage: Eukaryota > Viridiplantae > Streptophyta > Magnoliopsida > Poales > Poaceae > Tuctoria > Tuctoria greenei. The sequence goes on along the minus strand of JAYESD010000003.1, from coordinate 122,375,134 downwards.
GGGAGTCCTAGATGCACTTTCAATCTCCCCCTTTTTGGTGATTGATGACAACCAATTGAGATTTCACAAAACAAGGCAAAAAAATGAGATTTTCATAAAGTATGCACATATGATTCAAAAATACATCAAGCAACAAGAGAATTATCCATATGTTCATTTTTTATGGTGGGATGCATACTAAGTGCATGAATACATGAATACACTGAGGATGACAGAATTTGCATTAACCAACCGATATCAAATGCATATAACATTCCAGGGGCAAAAACACAGTTTTCATCACACACTCCAAATAAATTAATCAATTCATCACAGGACCAAACTTAATATGAAAACAGAGTTAAACTATTACAATGACAAATAAAAGATAAAGAGAACTCTCTCCTCGCACCCTATCACAGCTAAAGCTAAGACTCCCCCTCAATCTCTCCCCCTTTGGCATCAAGACACCAAAAAGAAGGAGAGGAGGGTCCTAGGGTCTTCACTCTTCACTGTCGGTCCTCTCGTCATCATCTTCATCTTCTTCGCTTTCTGCTTGACGAGGAGGAGAGGGAGGAGGAGGAGCGGAGCTGCTCGAGCCCCCAATGCCAAAGTAGGCAAGCTCAGAGGGGTTCAGAGGCCCGAGCTCGGTGATGTCAAGATCAGAATCTTCAGAAATTACTGGAGATCCAATGGGGTTGATCTCCAGCTTTTCACTCAGTTGCTTCACATTGGCTTTGATGTATCTCATATCCTCCTTCCTCTTCTGATTGAGTTTATGAAGCTTTACTTCAGTCTTCTTGCAGGAGGAGAATATGGCAGTCAGGTTCTTTAGGATCCCACTAGCTGATCCTCTATGAGGGGCTTCCCTAGAGGTAGGGACAACCGTAGCAGCATCTTTTTCTCTTGCCGGTGCCTCAGGACTTGAGGCCGGCGAGGGAGCAGCCTGGACACTCACAGGCTGAGGCTTCTGTGGCCTCAGAGGAGTGTGCTCCACATCCTTCACGAACTCAATACCTGTGACTTTCTCAATCATAAACATCAGGTAGGGAGCATAGCCACAGGACTGGTTGGGGGTGCTTGAGATGTTGACCATGTCGTTCCAAATGTAATCTGCAACATCAAATTGTCTCTTCTTGCTTATGACCCTCATTAGAGTCCGGAGGTAGCCCTGTACACTCCCTGCATCCCCATCCTTGGGGGCAATGGTCTTCCGGAGAACTCTGTTCAAGACCACAAAGAAGGGCTTCATGTTCTTTGTGGAGGGAGGAACATACTTAGAGTTGGGCTCATACATGAACTTGATTCCGTCCCTCTCAATGACACCTATGTTGTGGATGATCAGGTGGTCATTTCCAGCAGAGTCTAAATGGAGCAGGTTTGCAAAATCCTCCTGAGTGATGGAGTACTTGGATCCATGGGTCATCCAAGTCACACTCTCTTCATCTTCACTCGAGAAGTGGCACGTTGCATAGAATTGTGCAATCACTTCATCATTCCAATTGTGTCTGAATGCAAACAAATCCTTCAGGCCATGTCTGTCAGCTGCTGCAATGACTTCATCAAAAGCTGAGCACTTCTTCTTCTCTAGGTAGGCCCAGTCAATCCACTGACTGCGCACCACTGGAGTCTTCATCGGCAGGTAAACCAGCCTGTAGAAATCTGCATGGAAGTTTGTCCAAAATCTTCCATCAGCTGCCTGCTTTGGCCTCCCATAGCAATCAATGCTTCTGAGCTTGGCTGCCATATCACTGCCTTTCCCATTGAATTTCTCTTCATTGGGGTCCCGAACCCCTTCTCTGGGAGCATGTAGCTTCAAGGGCCCAACTGGCCCCGTTGCTACTCCCTTGCCCTTTCCTTTTGCTTGACGAAGGCCGCTTGTAGACGGAGCAGCCTTCGAGGCGGGCTTCTTGACACAGACCTTCCTCCGAACCTGGGGAGGGGAAGTAGCAGGCTCGGAAGGTCTTTCTTGGCGTTTCTTGCCAAGACCCGCTGAGGACCGAGATGCCACCTCGTGGTCCAACTCGGCCTCAAAGTCGGAGATTTCGTTGTCGGAGCTTGACATGATCTGAGAATGAATGAGCAAGAAAAATGACAAGTTATGCAAGGCATAGGTAAGACATGATAGTAATGGATGGCATTAGGGAATTAAGGAATTAGGTTCAGGTTCAGAAACATCGGACTTGTCCGGTGCCTAGGCATGGACTAGTCCGGGGTACCGGACTTGTCCGTGCATGGACCGGACTAGTCCGGTGTTCATCCTCAAAAACCTAACAGATTGAACTGGACACAATCCCTAATGCAATTCTAGTCTAGCATACACGTAGTACATCAGATAAACATGTAACTAGTGCAGGGTGCTAGGCCAAACAATCAATGATTGAGAAAAATACGATTTCTAGGGTTTTGAAGGTTTTTACCGAAGAAATCGTTGGAGACTTGAAGTTTTGGGGGTTTGAGGCCGGACTAGTCCGGTGGAATCAATCCCCAAGTCTTCAAGCTTGATCTCCGGCCAAACTTGTGGCTTTTCGACGGAGGACACAAGAGATTGCTTTGGGAGCTCGAGCGCAAGAGAGAGAAAGGCGTGAGCAAATGTGGGGATGAGTAGATTAGGGTTTGGTGGCAGCTAGGGTTATGGACACGAGAAATTGGACAAGTCCGGACTTGACCGGACTAGTCCGAAGTCATCCAGAGACCTATATCGGACTAGTCCGTGGTCCGTCGGACTAGTCCGGCCTAACCGACACTCTGCGGACTAGTCTGCATGGGCGGACTAGTCCGGATAACCACGGACTAGTCCTTGGTTACCAGGAAAGAATTGCATAGCCCATTCATATATATTTGAAGGTTCAGTAATAGAGAATAGAGAGGCAAAACAATTCAAGCATATTGATGAATTTGACCAGTAAGCATACAACAATCATACAATGATCAAAATTCATCAAGATCTAATAATTGACATAGTTTTTCGAGAGAAAAATAGGGAGGGGTAATTTTCACAAATCAATCAACATTTTGAAGCAATCATACAGGTATGCAACTTTTCAAGCCACACTCCGAGAATCAAGAATATTTAGCTCATTTCGGAGTTCGCAAAAACGCTTTTCATCAAGTGGCTTGGTGAATATGTCGGCCAATTGTTTTTGTGTGTTGACATGTGAGATGGTTATGTCTCCTTTCATGGAATGGTCTCTCAAGAAATGATGTCTTATGTCTATGTGTTTAGTCCTAGAGTGCTCAACTGGATTGTGGGCTATTTTAATGGCACTCTCATTGTCACAAAGGAGAGGAATATGGTTCATATTGTAACCGTAATCCCTTAGAGTTTGTCGCATCCAAAGAAGTTGTGCACAACAACTCCCGGCTGCAACATACTCTGCTTCGGCTGTGGATAAAGCAATGGAATTTTGTTTCTTAGATGACCAAGAAACCAAAGATCTTCCTAGGAATTGGCATGTGGCAGAGGTGCTTTTTCTATCAACTTTGCACCCGGCATAATCTGCATCGGAGTAACCAATGAGATTGAATTTGGAGCCTTTTGGGTACCAAAGACCAAGGTTGGGTGTATGAACTAAATATCTCAAGATTCTTTTTACGGCTGTCAAGTGACATTCCTTAGGGTTGGCTTGAAATCTTGCACACAAACATACACTCAACATAATATCTAGCCTAGATGCACATAAGTAAAGTAAAGATCCAATCATGGAGCGATATACCTTTTGGTTGACGCTCGGTCCATCTTCATTGAGATCCAAGTGGCCATTCATAGCCATGGGAGTCTTTATGGGCTTTGCCTTGTCCATGCCAAACTTATTGAGTATGTCCCGCGTGTACTTGGTTTGGCTTATGAATGTTCCTTCCTTTTGTTGCCGCACTTGGAATCCCAAGAAGTACTTCAATTCTCCCATCATTGACATTTCAAACCTGTCTGTCATAATTCTACTGAATTCTTCACAGAAAGATTGGTTAGTTGACCCAAAAATTATGTCATCAACATAGATTTGACAAATAAAAAGATCATTATCTAGATTTTTCGTGAATAATGTATAATCTACTTTGCCAATCTGAAAGCCATTATCAATTAAAAAATCTCTAAGACACTCATACCAAGCTCTAGGAGCTTGTTTGAGGCCATAGAGAGCCTTACGCAATTTATACACGTGGTCGGGGAACTCTTCGTCTTCAAATCCGGGTGGTTGCTCCACGTACACCTCTTCCTTGATCGGTCTGTTGAGGAAGGCGCTTTTCACGTCCATTTGGTACAGCTTGAAATCATGGTGAGTAGCATATGCAAGTAATATTCTAATTGATTCAAGCCTAGCTACTGGAGCAAAAGTCTCATCGAAATCCAAACCTTCGACTTGTGAGTAACCTTTGGCCACAAGTCGTGCCTTGTTTCTTGTCACCACCCCGTGTTCGTCTTGCTTGTTGCGGAAGACCCACTTGGTGCCCACTATGTTTGCATTGGGTCTTGCCACAAGTTCCCAAACCCTGTTTCTCTTGAAGTTGTTCAACTCTTCTTGCATTGCCACCACCCAGTCCGGATCCTTCAATACATCCTCAGTCCTGCGTGGTTCCAAAAAGGAGACAAACGAGTAATGCTCACAAAAATTAGCTATACGAGATCTAGTGGTTACTCCCTTTTGGATATCACCGATGATGTTGTCGATTGGGTGATCCCTTTGAGTGCGTTGGTGTACTCTTGGGTGTGGCGCTTGGGGAGTTGAGTGTTGGTGATCATTTTCTTCTCCCCCTGAGTGGTTGCCCTCGTTGATTTGTTGATCATCTTCATATTCTTGTGATTGATCTTGTATCGAGACTCCCCCTTGATTGTTGATCTCCTCTTGTGGTTCACTTTCCTCTTGTATTTGTGACGATGACTCTTGTGGACGAACTTCGCCTAGAGCCATTCTCTTCGATGCTTGGTAAGGAGCTTCTTCTTTACCTAATTCACATTGATCAACTTGCTCCTTTTGGGAGCCATTAGTTTCATCGAACACTATGTCACGTACCACTTCAACAAGTCCGGAGGCCTTGTTGAAAACACAATAGGCTTAAGTGTTCGAATCATAGCCAAGAAGGAAACCTTCATCGGACTTCAAAGCGAACTTTGAAGTCCTGGGCTTCTTGTTCAAGATATAACATGGAGAGCCGAAAACTCGAAAATATGAAATGTTGGGTTTGTTACCGGTGAATAGCTCATAAGGAGTCTTCTTGAGTAGTCGATGAAGGTAGAGTCGATTTGCGGCGTGGCAAGCGGTGTTAATCGCTTCCGCCCAAAATCGATCCGAAGTCTTGTATTCATCGAGCATTGTTCTTGCCATCTCTATGAGCATTCGGTTCTTCCTTTCGGCGACCCCATTTTGTTGTGGAGAGTATGGTGCTGAAAATTCGTGCTTGATTCCCTCCTCATCAAGGTACTCCTCCACTTGTATGTTCTTGAACTCCGTGCCGTTGTCGCTCCGAATACTCTTGATTGATAGTGAGAACTCGTTTTGAGCTCGCTTGAAGAATTTCTTGAGCGTTCCTTGTGTTTCTGACTTGTCATGCAAAAAGAACACCCAAGTGAAGCGGGAAAAATCATCAATAATGACTAAACCGTATTTATTACCGCTGATGCTTATGTAAGCAATTGGACCAAACAAGTCCATATGAAGTAGTTCGAGCGGTCTTGTCGTAGTCATAATGTTCTTTGCAGGATGATGTGCTCCTACTTGCTTCCCGGCTTGGCACGCGCTACAAGGCCTGTCTTTCTCAAAAACAACATCTTTCAAACCTCGGATGTGATCGCCCTTGAGGAGTTTTTGAAGATTCCTCATATCAACATGTGCTGGCCGTCTATGCCACAGCCAACCCATGTTGGTTTTTGCAATCAAGCATGTGTCGAGTTCGGCTTTATCCTTGTTGAAGTCAACAAGGTAAAGCTTTCCCTTCAACATACCCTTGAATGCAACGGAACCATCACTCCTCCTTGAGACGGTCACACCCTCGTTAGTAAACAAGCAATTATAACCTTTGTCACATAATTGAGATATGGACAGCAGGTTATAATCTAAAGATTCAACATGTAGAACGTGAGAAAGAGTGTGTTCAGAGGATATTGCTATTTTACCGGTACCGAGCACCCTTCCTTGACTATTATCTCCGAAGTAGATTCCTTCGTTTGGGTCCTCGTTTTCTTCATATTCCACGAACATCCTCTTTTCTCCGGTCATGTGGTTGGTGCATCCACTATCTAGCACCCATTTGGATCCACCGGAGGAATAGGCCTGCAGAAACAAATTATGCCTTGGTTTTAGGTACCCAAGCTTGCTTGGGTCCTTGGAGGTTAGTTACAATACATTTGGGCACCCACACATGGGATTTTGTGTTCCCATGGCGTGGCCCAGCATAATAAGCATAAACTTTACCAATATTGTCTCTCATTAATACATAAGAGGCATCAAAGGTTTTGAACAAGAGTTGCTGTTGTTTATGGATCGGACTAGTCTGGGTAACCGGACTTGTCCGAATGACCGGACTTGTCCGGACCTCCACCGGACTAGTCCGGTGTTTATGAGAGTTCAGATTCTTAATTTTTGAGTTACCAGGTTGTGAGGGTCCTCCCTTCACAAAGGTAATCCTTCCCTTGTCATTCTTATGACTTCCAGCATTTTGCTTTCTATCGTAAGAGTAACCAATGCCATACTTGACGTTAGGAGGTCTTTGGACCAAGTATGCATTACGTGCATAGTTGATCCTCTCCTTGTCAAATATTCCACATTGGGTAGGATTTTTATCCTTTGCGGAGGTAGACTTTTCCTTCAAGCTGATATCGACTTTGCCACATTTACACATATGAACAGGATTAGTTGAAGTGTGTTGAGAAGGTAGACTTGAAGAGGAGGAAGGTTCACTTAGCTTGAGTGACTCAACTTGCACTTCAAGGATCTTGTTGACCTTGATCAGGTCATCAAGTTGATCCTTGATTGCAACGTTTGAGTTGGTTAATTCCAAACAAGTTTTCTTGCTTGAAGCTAGCTCAAGCTCTAGTGAGTTGTTTTTCTCCTTTTCAAGAACTAGAAGATTGTCAAGTTCGACATACCTCTCCTTTTGGGAGATAATCATGTCTTCTTGACGATCAATTAGCGATTCCTTCTCAACAAGTTGGACAAGTAAAAATTTCATTTTAGCAGCAGTTTTTCTATCTAATCCAGTTAACATATCTTCATCATCACTATCTAGTTCATCATTACTTGAGTACGAATGCATGGAAGGAGTTTTGATGTTTACCTTGCGTTTACCTTCCTTTTCCATGAGGCAAGTGCCATGTCCCTTCTTTGCACCGAGCGTGGGGAAGAGTGTGGGTTTCTTGGACGAGCTTTCAATGGCTATGCTAGCCATCTCTTCTTCATCGGATGATGAGGACTCATTGTTTGAGTCCCACTCCTTTCCAATGTGTGCTTGTTCAGCTTGTTTCTTCTTTTTGAAGAATTTCTTCGATTGAGGCTTGGTTTCTTTATTCTTCTTCTTGTTGTCCTCATACGGGCAATCGACTATAAAGTGGTTATACTCACCACAATTATAGCACGCCCGCCTCATCTTCGGCTTTGTCCTTTCCTTGTACTTGCCTTCACCTGATTTTATTCCTTGTCTTTTCTTCATTATTCTTTTGAACTTTTTCATAAACAAAATCATATCCTCTTCGTCTAGCTCACTGCTTTCGTCATTGCTATCCTCCTCAAACTGTGCTTCTCTTGCTTCTTTGGATAGAGGCTTGAGTGTGGACTTTAAGGCAACTCCCTTCTTCTTGGCCGATGTGATGTCGGCTATTTCTTTGACGTGCTTGGCTTGTTTCTCCATCATTTCAAAATTGATGATTTTGCCAAGCAATTCATCTGGAGTCATCCTCTTGTACCCGGGACTTTCTCTGATCATAGAGCATAGTGTGACATTGCGAGGCATAAAGGCTCTATGGATGAGCTTTACAACCTCGTGGTCATTCCACTTCTTGCTCCCATATGATCGAACCTTGTTTACAAGTGTCTTCAATCGGTTGTACATGTCCTGGGGAGACTCGTCTTCCTCAATTGTGAACCTTCCTAGTTCGCCCTCAATCATTTCAATTTTGGCCTCCCGCACATGTCGGTCACCTTCATGGGCTGTTTGTAGTGTGTCCCATATTTCCTTGGCAATCTCCAGTCCGTCCACCTTTGTGAATTCATCTCGACTTAGAGAGGAGGTGATCACGGCTGCAGCTTGAGCGTTTCTGTGGATGGTTTGCTCTTGACTTGGAGTGAGCTCTTCGTCGTCATCTGGGATGTCTATTCCTGTGCACACAATATGCCATAAACTTGGGTTAAGGGAAATCAAGTGCATCTTCATATTTTGCCTCCACATGGAGTAATCACTCCCATCGAAGTGTGGGGCTTTTCCAAGAGGAATAGATAGGTAATGGCTGTTGTTTGAATTTAAACGATCATAGTTGAAAGGATATCGGGAGTAGTCGGTGTGACTACTCCACTTCTTCTTTTCTTCAACTTTAGCTTTCCCTTTGGAAAGTGCTTTCTTTCTGAGTAGTGCTTTCAGCTCCAGCGTCTCCTCATCATCATCATCGAAGTCTTGAATTGCTTCGAGATACTTTTCCAGCTTTTGGTTCTTGTCTTTGTTTACTTCTTCCTGGTTGTTGATTTTCTGAACATCTTTCATGTCCGACATGATCTCTTCGAGTGGTTGCACTCTTTCTTGAAGAACCTGCTCTGATACCAATTGAATGTAGGCCTAGAGGGGGGGTGAATAGGCCTTCTTGAATTTTCTCGGTTCCTGTAACACTCAACAACAAGGTTAATACCAGAGATATCGGACTAGTCCGGTAATGTGCGGACTAGTCCGGTTTTCACGGGCTAGGTTGATCAAGTTCAGACAAATTGATTGATTCGTTAATGTTTGCAGCAGAATTATAAACTTGAATCTCAATTTAATAGTTGTATGTCAGATTCTATTGTAGTTAAAGCTCTTGATCAACAATTAGACTTAGATTGAATAAAGTGAATCAAACCCTAGATTAAGTTGATCAAATTAGATGAAGAACACAAAAAGGACAAGACACACGATTTATCCCGTGGTTCGGCTACCACGAAGGCAACCTACATCCACGTTGAGGAGCCCACAAAAGGACCGGGTCTTCTCCAACCCTTTCCTCGTCGGATTGCCACGAAGTCCAATCCTCTTCCACTAATCACAAAGGGTAAATAACCAAGTTGAAGGGGCGTTCTCACACGTTGAGAGCTCCCTTGATTACAACTCACAATGACA